>JAWZYU010000021.1:7757500-10187500 GCA_038380435.1 Ryuthela nishihirai
AGTGAAAAGAAAATGTTTGAACCTTGATAGACTAAACAGCTTTTACGAAACATTTCCCACATGTCGATCTGTTCAAATTACACTTAGAAACTATTAACGTTAACTCAGTTGTATTCTCTTACGGCTGTTATCAGAACCAATCTATTGCGAATGCAAAAGAAATTTAAAGCAAAAGTATAAAAAACATAAAATAGCAAATTTCTATAGTTATGCAAAAAAATTCATCAGTTTTAATGTTCGATGTTTTTCGTAAACATTACTCGGCATGTAAAAAACGTTTGAACAATATACACGAATTCTTAATAAATATACAAACTATTAATAGGTTCCATCAAAACAGATCCTTAAGTGAATCAGCGCTAAGCAAGCGCCGTATTTCCATAAAATTACGTGTTAATTAGGGTTAATTAATCATTGTAACAGGTTGTTTCGATAGTTATGATATTAGTTGGGTATATGCGAATAAAACCAGTTAATTAAAAAGTGAAAACATGTATAAATATCATTCAAAATTATTCAATATTTAAATATACACTACTCTACATTTATTATGCAATGGGTTAAAGTGTAACCTACGATGTCATTTGAAACGATGAATTTATTCATGAGACGGCCCTAGTCTGCCACGTTTTTATGGCTTGGCCTTAATTATCTAAGGTAGGGGTTCTCAACGTAAGGTACGCGGTAAAAAGTTTTGGGGTTCGCCTTGAGAGCTCAAAAGTCGCTAGATCTAGTAACAAAGTAAAAATAGCCATTATTATACTATAACTATAATTTTATATATTTATATAAGGGGTACGCCAGTTGCATACACATTTCCGGGGGGGGGGGGGTACGTAAAGCATAAAAGGTTGAGAACCACTGATCTAAGGCCTAACTACTAATGAATTATGTTCGAGAAAAAGCTCTAAAAAAACATGTTACATGCGAAGCAATGCATTCCAGATCCGTTTTTATGAAACTAGAACGCTTGAATTCTGTTGCCAGATCTATAGTATTCGTTTTGATTATAATGTCGAGAGTTAGTTGTCAAAGCGTTATAGCTATCGTGAGGTATAGTTATAATACAATGACAGCATTATAGTGAATTAGTGCTCAGCGAACCACGTTATAACGAAATATTACCACACTCAAAAAGTTGATGATGTAGTCGTTATTTAGAAAAATAACCATACCGCAAAAAACTAGATATTCACAGTACTGTTAAATTATAAGAGACTTAGACCTTTTAATGGATCATAATATTTGAATAATTAATAAGTATGTCGTTATGGTGAGCAGGCAACATCAAAAAACAAATATTGCATCATCACATGAGATGAGCTACTAATTGAAAACAGCAATAGTAAAAGTAATGTAAAAACAAACCATTTTTTTCGGGCAGAAAAATCGTTACAAACCATGAAATAAAACAGTAGTAAAGAATCACAGGACGTGTCCTGCAGTTTGGAACTCGTGAAATTATAAGCTGAAAAAAAAAATGCTGGCATAACTGGCATGTTTTCAGGATATATGGGTTTGAATCCCACTCATGGCAAAACCAATTTTTTTCAGCTTATTTTTTCTTGAGTTCGATGAAATTAAACATTGATAAGTACAAGCAATATATAGTCTTATATTTAAAATCTACGGGTTATAAAGGAAACTGAAATGGTTATAAAAAAATTTTAAGTTTAATTCCATTCTATAAATCTGATGAGAGAAATTTGTTCATAAAAGAACATATCCTATACAGAGAACAATTTAAGAGAACAGCAGTTGCCACCGTTCATTTGGGTTAGATTTGTGCTAATTTTATCTTGCATTAATTGGAAATAAATTTCAATATTTTCGTTGCAGCAAATTCCTTCTCCGTTTTGTGATAAGAAAAATCAACTCTGAGGTGCAATTAACCAAAATCATGTGATATTCAATTGCTAAGGTACGTTTTTTTCGCTTTTTAAGCACATGTAGTATAATATTATTTTCAATTTTTTTCATTCAAACCGGAATTTTAACGGGAATTTCTCAGGGGACTTTGTCTCTAAAGACACCTGTTTTTCTTTCCCTGTGTTTCTCTGTTTTTCATAAGTTTTTATTTGACACATGACGTGTAACCATCGGTACAGGTTAAATTTGCTTCACCCTTTTGTAGAATGGAAAGAGAATTCTCTGAATGCTCTTTTTCTTGTGGCAACTGACAGCTGGGAAGCACGTTGCTACTCTGACATCATTCTGTTGTGCCTTGTAGTTAGGGACAGGAAACAATCATCTGGAACTGTAATTGCTCTAGGCCTATCGTGGTTCGTTCTTCTAGAGCAGTGGTTCTCAACCCTTTATGCTTCACGTAATGTGAATGTGTATGTAACTGGCGTACCCCTTGTATAGATAGACAAATCTATAGTTAGAGTATAACAATGGGAATAAAATAAAACATATATATATAACATATAGGTAGTGACTTTTGAGCTCTCACGGTGTACCCCAAAACTTTTTTACCGCGTATCCCACGTTGAGAACCCCTAATCTAAAGTACATTTCGGTGTATTGAAAACATCTCCAGAGTCTCAAAATTATATGTTCCGACACATTCATGAATCTGGAAACCTCTGTATGTGACTACCTTGATTCCATCCATCCGATGGCTCTCTCTTTCGACCTCTGACCTTCTTCGAAATCGTTCCTCCTTTGCATTTTAACTAAACTGTAATCCGAAACCTCGGCAAAGCTCTCCTCGATTAGCTTCTAAATGCGAAGCTCCAGTACATTGAAGCTGCTTTTATCGCCAGCTTAATTCCCATGTTGCAAAGTTTTTCGCATTGAGAAGTGTAAATTTAATCGCCATTAAATTTGTTATTTCACGCTAAATAGCCTCTGAAAGTTTCATTAAATTACAAAAAGGATTTATTGAGACACTTATAATTTTGTTCAACTTGCTTAAATTATGAACAACAGTGTATAAACTAATTGCTATGCTTTTGCTTCGTAGTTATGCTTCTTTAATTAATTAATTATGCGTTATTTTACAGGCTGAAAAAACTTTCTACAGAAAAGAAAAAGCTATATGTGAAAGCGTCTGCAAGAAAGGAAATAAAAAACAGGTTAAAAAATAACTGAGCAGAGATCGGGTATATTGTTGTTCACAGAATGCTGTGTCGGGCTTTTGAAACTTCTTCCAATCGAATTATAAAAATAAGCTACCCTTTGTCAATAGTATTACCTTTTCAAATGCTATTAATAAATGTATAATCTGTACACTTAATAAACAATAATTAAATTGCTTTTTAAGATGGTTTTAATTAGTTGTCCTCATGGTCGATGTAGTTTGATCATTAATCTGAAAATATGAATGACACAGAATAGAAAGATTTCTGTGTGATACTTTTTCGCTACTGAGAGGTTTAAAAATGAATTAAAGATTATGACTTTGGTATGTTTTGCTACTATTAAAATTAATTTTACAGCTAAAGCTACTGAAATGACAGCTTTCAGATCACGGTCGACTCATGATATAACTATGACCATATTTTTTATATGGAAAAAACATAAAACAAGAAATGTATTCTCTCAAATGAATTATAAAAAAACTAAATTATGAAACTTAGTGTATAAATGTAACTATGTGTTTGTTGTGTACACGTCACTTATTTTATTTTTGGTGCCATTTCCTGTGAGCAACGAAATAAAAAAGCCTAGCGAATTTTAAGTTAGAAAGAAATCAGGTCATCAGAATATTCTTGGGCTCAGGGGCATTTGATAAACCAATGGAGAAACATGCCACTGATCTTAGAAATAAGAACAACATTTTTAATGTGGTGAGTTGTACAATTTATATGTGCATTTTGCTTTTAAGCTATTTTCTTTTTTAAGACTTTTTGCATATTTTTATTTGCATAGCCTACTTCTAGTCATGGAAATAGGAAGAGGGGGAGGCGCCCTATCGCTTGAAAACTAAACGAGCATTGGCATATTGCTCCTACTCGTAAGTGTGCTATCGCTGTGCTAACGAACGACAGAATGTGTTTAAAAAATGGGTACGTGCGTAGTATATGAATGGGTGAAAAAGCCTACGAAAACGATCAAAGGGATAACATTTCATAGGTAATAAGTAATGCTAAAGTTTTGCTTTGTAAATTGAAACTTTTTTGTTATTTGAAATTTATGAGAGTAGCGTATTTAGGGCCTGCGGAAGGCTGTAAAAGGGAATGGATTGCGAAAACTTAAGGAAGGGGGTTAGGAAATTTTCCAGCGTTTTAAATGTAAACTGATTAAATAAAGGTTTATTACAAATTCATAGAAAGAAATAATAAATCAAGAAACGGAAGATAACGTAATACCCAAATTATTCATTTCCTATGCTTTTGATGTACCTTACTGAAATGCTACAGAATTTCCCTGTTATGTCAATGAGAACTAAATTGGAAGCTCCATAAGTTCTAAAATATGCATTTAATGGAAGAATTTGACTGAAGATAAATTAAAGATCATAATGAAATCTATTTAAATATCGATTTTCAATAATATTCGTTTAGCGTTTAAATAGTTGCGGAAGTTAGAATATCAATTAATGATATTTCATGTTATGCCAGTGAGAACCTAATTTGGAAGCTCTATAACTTCTAATATAAGCATTTAACGGAAAAATGTGACTGAAGATAAATTAGAGATCATAATCAAATCTATTTACATATCCATTTTCAACATTAGAAATTTTTGATTAAACAATGTTACAACTTTGAAATATTATGCGGGGGGATTTAACATATTCTATATCAGGCACCATAAATTTTTCATTTGGTGTATTTGCTACAAACTTTAAATTAATTTTATATAGCTTATATAAAAGATAAGGTGTCATTTCCAAGAAGTAGCATTTTGAACTTTTCCCCGGGGAGAATTTCCTTGAGGAGAATTCCCTCAAAATCCGCTGATTCAGAACCGGATCTAGAAAAGAATCGAAGTCGGTGGGGGGAAAAATAAAAATCAATCGACTTGACATTCCAATGCAATATAACATTTTCCCCTAAGTTTTACGGGTCTTTAAAAAAAGAAGCATAAGTTGATTATTCAATAGCATGAAATATAAATTAGTTCAATAACTTTTTGTCCCTATTTTACATTCTGAAAGGGGGTGGGGACTCTCTAGATCCGGCCCTGCATTGGTCATAGTTTTACACTCAATCCCTTTTTACGAAAAAGATGCTGCGTAGCTTTCATTTGATATGCAATTTGTTGACTAACCGTAAGTGGGGTTAAAAAATTGTATTTAAAATCAAAAGTGAATGCAAATCCGAAGAGGAAAAGTAGTTTTTCGATAAAAAGAAAAACTATTGACCTTCCAAAAAAAAATCGATTTTATTTAGCAATAATAATTATTTCAATTATAGTAATAATAATTATTTCAATTATAGTAATAATAATTATTTCAATCACTATTACTACAAAAAGAATATATAAAAACATTTAAACGCTGAATAAGAATCTTTTCCGTACATGAAACAATTGCGATTTTATTGAGCAGATTTTGTAGAAAACATTCCGAATTATTGCAATTGACGTGAGGCGGGTTTTCTGAGTAGGAACAACATGGCTACCACCGTTCTCCGCTGCTACACTAGCGACCTATGCTAAGAGATAGTAAGGGCGCCCTCTCTTCCTACCTCCATGCTTCTGGAAGTTTTGAAATTTAGAGGATTATAATTCTTTATCAAATTATAAAACTTTAATAAAATTGAATATATTCACGCATTTATATTCGAATTAATATGGCTTTCACGTGTGTAGTTTGTAAATTAAATTTTGGTAATATTAGTGAATTTCTTCATTGCAAAGGTACATGTTATGGCTATGTCCTTTTTTATTGTGTTGGGTTGAAGCAAAGTAATTTTAAAATGTCTTTAGAAAGGAAAAAGAACTGGTTGTGTTCGAAACGTATCAATCTTTCCAGTAACTCTTCTAAGCCTAAATAAAGTAAACAGCAGAAACTAAGCAACAAAGAAATCTGCCATCGCGTGAAGTAACAACAGTTAACATGGAAACAGAATGTTCTACGTCACATAATTCTTCAGATGTAGAATATTTATTTTGTGATATGTGTAATGTTCAATAACCAATGTATTTGAAACCCTTCAAGGCAAAAATGGTAAATTTTATTACTATTCATCATCATCATCATCATCATCCTCAAGCAGCCATGGGCTATGGAGGTCCAACCAGACCGTGCAATTTAGTTCTCCAAGCATGTCTATTCTGAGCTAAATCTACTGCATTCGGTCACTGCACACCAATTCGAACAAGGTCCTCTTTGACATTGTCTGCCCACCGCATCCTAGGTCTCCCCCTCTTTCTGAGGCCTTTAGGCACACTGTTCATAACCCTATTCGCCAACTATAATTATCCATATGGGCAACA
The DNA here is from genome assembly GCA_038380435.1 of Ryuthela nishihirai. Classification (NCBI taxonomy): domain Eukaryota; kingdom Metazoa; phylum Arthropoda; class Arachnida; order Araneae; family Heptathelidae; genus Ryuthela; species Ryuthela nishihirai. The sequence goes on from JAWZYU010000021.1 coordinate 7,763,891, forward strand.
TGGCTAAAACAACGGAGTCTATCTCTGCACAATATGCTGCTTAAAGGAGGTTGCAAACTCCTTTGCCTAACCTCATCATTAGTTAAAATGTTGAAACACCTAATGCCCAAGATACTGCGTAAGCATCTAGAATCAAAAGTATCTAGTTTCCTGTTATCTTGTTTACAAAGTGTCCACGTTTCACAACCATAACTAACCCTAGAAAGAACCAAACTATTATACAGTCTAATGTTCGGCTTTAGGTGTATACGCCACGACTCAGTGTTATTATACACAGTTTCCATATGCTAACTAACTTGTCTGGTATGTCATATGATCTCACAATCAACCACAGATAGGCTTTCGACTCTGTTGATCATCATAATCTGTGGTTGATTGTGAGATCATATGACATACCAGACAAGTTAGTTAGCATATGGAAACTGTGTATAATAACACTGAGTCGTGGCGTATACACCTTTTTTTTTAAATCAACAAAGCTAGCAACCAAAGGCTTCTGAAACTCTAAACATTTCTCAAGACTCTGTCTAAGTGAAAATATGTGATCCACACATCCCCTACCACTTCTGAATCCACATTGTTCATCACGCAATTGCCCGTCAATAACATTCCTAATTATGTTAAGAACAATCATGGAAATAACTTTCCCTGGAACAGAGAGTAGGCTGATACCCCTAGAGTTATCAGAAGAAATGCAATCACCTTTTTTGAAAATAGGGATAATAGTAGCTCTGGTAAAATCCTTAGGAACCCATGCCTTTATCATAAAAGATATTCAAAATTTCAGTCATCCAAGCGGTAACCGAAACCATTCCCAGCTCTTAGCCTTTCCGTAGTAATTTCATCTACACCTGAGGATTTATGAAGTTTAAGTTTAGAAACAGCCAAAACAACATCAGATTGTGTTATAGGGCCAACATTAAAGCCACCAATGCATCTATCATCATTATAAACAATGGGAGTAGAGCTAACCACATTGTTTAGAACATCACTGAAATGTTCAGCCCACCTAGCCATGACAGAATCCTCACCTTCTATAATCTTACCTTGTTTGTCCGCCAATCCCTGTATACCTGTCCGTTTTCTACCACACAAAACATTAACTATCTGGTACAGTCTCTGTCGTGCTGTCTAATTGCTTCCTCAGCTTTGTTAGCAAACCATCAAGCAAAATGTTCTTATTGGCAGCTAACAGATCCTTTACACGTTTATTAAGCTCTCTGTAATGCTTTCTATGATGACTAGTAAGGTATTGATTAAGGACATTCCTGCAGTTCTTTGTTTCCGATATGAGTTCAAGTGCCTTATCACTCAAGTAATTCTGTCTCCTCTTCTCCTTTTTTCTTAAAATAGTACTGTTAGTTTTAAAAAAATCTGTTTAAAATGGTCTCATTCTTCCTCAACTTCAGTAGTAAGCAAACCATGACTGTCATAATGAATAAGTATCCTATCATGGTAAGCTTTAACTATAACTGGGTCTTTCAGAGCTTCAGGATTAAAGGTAAATTTTTTAAATTTAGCACAACACTTTTTAAGTTTAATTTGCAAGACACTCTTAACAAGGTAATGGTCAGATCCAATTTCAGCTCCTCTATATGCCCTGGTATTCCTAAAAGAACTAGCCTGGAACAGAGGGTAGGCTGATACCCCTATAGATATCACAAGAACTGCGATCACCTTCCTTGAAAATAATGATAATATGCCCTGGCATTCCTAACAGAACTAGTCCATTTGCGGTTAATTAATATATAATCAATCATATTCCTATGCAGCCCATCAGGTGAAACCCATGTGTACTTATGTATGTCACGGTGTTTGTAATAAGTGTTAGTTATTCTGAAACCATTGAGTTGACTTACCTGTAGGAGACGTTGCTTGTTGCCATTTCAGCTACCAACACCAAAAGGGCCTATCACCCCTCCCCAAAGGTCAGAGTCAGTACCAACTTTGGCATTGAAGTCACCAAGAACAAGGGTAATATCTCCTTTCTTGACAGAATTCAAAATATCCTGAAGTTGTCCATAAAACCTATCCTTCTCTCCTCATCGGTATCCTCAGTTGGGGCATAACAGCAAATAACATTCAAGTCTTTAACGCTTGTCTGAAATTTTGCTGTAAGAACCTTTCATTAATGTACTCATATCCTAGAAGAGCATCACTAGCGTGTCTACTGAGAAGCTGACCCACGTCTTGGTGATGTTGAAGAAACCTTTCATTGACTTAAGAATGAAATTAACTTAACAAGGTCAGAATGAAAGGATTTATTCTGACCTTGTTAGAATTAATGAATTAATGATTTATTTATTAACTTAAGAATGAAATTAACTTAACAAGGTCAGAATGAAAGGAACTGTAAGAAACCTTTCATTAATGTACTCATATCCTAGAAGAGCATCACTAGCGTGTCTACTGAGAAGCTGACTCACGTCTTGGTGATGTTTATTTTCTTCCCTCCCTGAAAATTGAAATTAAGATTATGTTTAAAAATCTGACCTTTATCTGTCCATCTGGTCTCTTGCAGGCCGAGAATATCTTAATTATAATGGTGGAATATTTGTGTGAGGAAAAGCTTAGTGAAAAGTTCTCAAATTCCAACTAACTATGGAGAGAAAATGGTTAATGGGATGTTTAAGAAACTACGTTTATTGAAAGAAGGAATGCCGACAATATCAAATAGCCCTTTAATCGCAGGCATGGGGCAAAGACCTGTTCCCCCACCACTAAAGGCTGAAACCATCTACACTGGAAGACTTCCTCCAATGTAAAATTTGACGATGCCAGTAGAAGCAAAGTGTTCAGGTGCCTGCGATGACCTCTGCTCAGGATTATCAACCAGCGGATAAACATAACCTGTGAGTAGTATCATCTCAACTGGGCGTACCCCCACTAGTGCTTTAAGCTCTATGACGTCACTTTGTGGACTTTGACCCCAATGTCGCAACTGTCATGGGATATGGCACCACCACCCAGTCTCGTGATATGTCGCAACCGCCCGGACTTTGACCCCTATGTCGCAACCATCCACGTTGCCTTCTCAGATTGAACTTTGACCCCTATGTCGCAACCGACCATATTTAAGCCCTCCCTTCTTAATAGACCCCCTGGTTGACCCACCTATATTTTAAGCCCCCTTCTCGAATCGTCTCGATTTTTCTTGATTTCAGACCCCTTTGTTGACCCACCTATATTTTAAGCCCCCCTTCTCGAATAGTCTTAATTTCAGACCCCCTGGTTGTCCCACCTATATTTTAAGCCCTTCCCTCTTCATAGACTCTCTGGTTGATCCACCTATATTTTAAGCCCTCCCCTTTTTAAAGACCCCCTGGTTGATCCATCGCATGGTAAATCAGTTTTCTCTACGCACATTTAATCTAATGTGGTGTCATCCAATGTCCGTACTATTTTTAGTGCGTCTCCTGTATTTAAAAAAAATTTGCTTCCGACGCCGTGATTTGAAAACGCTACTGATAGCTGGAGCGTTATCGCACTCGACTGCACCTTGTACTTGATGACTTGGCTTAGATGTGTCTCAAATGTGGTATAACCCATCGTTATAACCTACGCATTTCTTTTAATTAACTCTGTTACTGTTTGTTGTCGCATTTTTACTAGAAGAAGGACTATTCTACAGTAACTGTTTTAAAAGACTGTCCCACAGAAAATGCCGTTGGGTAAAAAAAAATTAATAAAAGGAAACAAAAAATAATCTGATTTAAAAACTTATTCGTCATTATGTAAAATATTGAGGGGTAATATGGTCTGGTGACCTGTATGGGTGGCATAAAACTCCCGCTTTAAAACAAGCGTTCAGCACCGGACCACGTTTTATTGACAGATGGTTAAGTCCTGTGAAATTAAAAAATATTAAATAGTGAATTACAAGGGGACCACGATTTACTGATGGTTTTACCACCCCTTTGACGATCATCTTCGATAAACTCGTTAATCATCAAAAAGTCCTCCTTTCTTAAAAACCCTACATTAATTAAAACTTATACCAAACGTTCCACCCCCTCATTAACAATTCCACCCCCTTTTAAGGACTATCCCTGCAGTAACTGTTTTAAAAGACTGTCCCACAGAAAATGAAAAAATGTCATGGTGTAAAAAAAATAATAATAAAACGAAAATGCTGAATAAAAAATCTGTTTAAAAACTTATTCGTCATTATGTAAAATATTGAGGGTAATATGGTCTGGTGCCCTAAAAGACCCGTGTCCCTCACCCCGGATCACGTTTTACTGTCGGATGGTTAAGTCCTGCGCAATTAAATAATATTAAACAACGGAAGATCAAGCAACAGGTGTGGTCTGTAATGACATAATTTGCAAGCATGGCTAATATGGCAAAATTGAATATCTCTATGATTAGTAGGTATCGATAAAGTCATACATGGGCGACAAGTAATACTGTACGTACATGATGTGTTACACGAAAACAGATGTCGTGGAAATATGCTAGCTGTATCACAGTGGCAGGTGTTCACATGAGGGGTCACCCCTCATGTGTGTGCATGACGGGAATGGATGACTGGACACACTCCAATAGTGCAGTGTCAACGAACGTGAAGGTGAGCTCTTAGATTCTCTTTTATAATGGGTGATAGTCGGTACACTAGCTCCTTGATATGATCCCAAAGAAGAAATCCAATGGCGAAAGATGTGATCATCTGGCTGGCCGATAAACGGGATTGCCACGTCCAACCCAACGTCCCGGGTATATAGTATCCAACCATTCTCTGACATCAGCAATAAAATGAGTTGGTGTCTTGTGTTTTATTCAAAGGTTACTTTGCGTGGTCAGACTATTTGGCAGCTGCTATGACCAATAATGCAGTTACCCAAAACAACACCTACACGTTCACAGAACAACATACCTGGCGCTGTTGTTGGTGGGGGACATGGAAATTGGAACGTGACCACACATGGCTGTTGAGGCAATTCAAGATGCCGTCACCTATGAAGTGCACTTCGTCCGTCCACAATACACGTCCAATTAAATGCTTATCTGCCTCACGTTGGCTTCCTCAGTACCGCTTCCTGTAGTGCTGACCCACTGACTGGCCATATGACTTCTGTCACGAAGACTCGTTATAGGGAGCACATTTACAATATCTCTGATGTGATCATCCAGCTGTTGCATAATGTTGGCATTGGTGTGGGGACGTGTTGGGTAACGACGGTCATACTCTCCAGCAGTGTGCAAGACATTCTCATGACACTCTGCATAGAGCAGGTACCTCTCACAGTACTCTCGAATGAAATACACGTTGAAATCTGACATACATACGTTGCTCGTGAAGACGCCTCTTATACCAGCCACAAGGATGCACCTCAACATGAATTTACACTGGTTTCTATAAAAGAGAAAAATCTCTATGTTAAGTTAATGGGAAGCTAATGTCAAAGCTCTATAACTTGTAAAGTAAGTTTTTTTTTGTTTTGAAAGATGTGATTGCAGATAAAGATCTCAATCAAATAAATTAATATCTCTATTTTCAATAATATTCGTCCAGTATTTAATGAGTTATTGAATTTTGAATATTTAACAACAGTAATGCCAGTCTTAAGAAACTTATACAAAACTGAAGAATGGTGAAAGAATTCTTTACACAAAGTTCTAAACTGTAAATTTATTTTATGAAACACTTTGATTCAATGCTTATTACTAAGTTTTAATTAACTTCTGAAGTCACTTTTTGTGGCTGGAATTGTTATCGGTAAATATTCAAACTTCTATAACTCATTAAATACTGAACGAATATTGTTGAAAATCGAGATATTGATTCATTTCATTGTGATTTTTGTCTGCAATCACATTTTTCTGAACAAAAAACTTATTTTAGAAGTTATTGAGCTTTGACGTTAACTTCCCCTTGACTTAAGAAGGATTTTCCTTAATTTATGGAAACCACTGTAATTTACATAAATGAGCCGTGCGCATTTCCTCAGAAAACGAAACACATTGCAGGCGAGCTATTTATTTCGTAAATTAATCGATCATATATCCGCCGAAAGATTCGTTTGTTTGTGAGAGGATTTCATGTCCTCAGTCTTTAGACTCGTTTTACTCCTCGTAAACTATCGCCCACATAAGCATAGTCATTTGGGCATAATTGGTCCTCTCACGAAAAGGAATATCATCATGCAGAGTTTAGGTGGTATTTCAAGGACACCTGTGGAGCATATTACTTTACGGGCGCTTAATGACAGTTCTTGAGTAAGATTTATATGTCTGGAACTAAACCACGATATATAAATGATATGCGCTTTAGAGACACAAAAAAAATATGCTTCGTCTTTTATGAGACGCTTTCACGTTTGAAATTTCGAATGTATCCAGCAAGGTTCATCCATCGCGTGACAATCAGAAAATAGGACGGAAGGCTACAGTGATTAAACGAAAGCCATTTCTCTTGTATTAAATTTCTGTATAATATTGTTGGTGGTTTATTTGTTTACACAATCTATCCTCTGGGTATATAAATATATTTTTACAGTAATTTTAAATTTATGTGAAAAAGTTTAAAACTGGTATTTAATCAAAAAGGCAACGTTTGTTTCTTCAGTCAATTGTGATTTACCTCATTTCAGTTTTATTTTAATTTTTCCCCCCTTTATAGCCAAAGAGTAGTAAAACACTCTTCCCTACTGTAATTAATTATTTTTTCCTTTTTCCTAGTTTTTCTTCCACCTTAAAATATACTGTACCCTTTATATTTTAAATATCATTACTTTGAATCAAAGTAGGTAGAATTTCCTCCTTTAAATCTTTAACCGTTTCCGCATTTGCGCAAAAGATATTATTCCTTTTAAACAAACATTTGTCTTTAAATTAAGCAAATTTCGCGGGCCGAAAACATTTGTAGAAATGTGACATGTTATAGCGAAATGTGAATATAATGAAATCAGGCTAGTGACCAAAATATATTCCTTATACTGAAATGCTATGAAAAACGTGCTGTGACAATTATATACTGAAAAATAATTATAATGAAAAAGATTTATCTTTTCTACTAAAGGTCGTCCCACAAACTTCGCATTCAAATTTGAAACTATTCTTATGAGAGCTTAGATGTTGCTCAAAGTTATCTTTCCTTGCAAATGTAGCTGTACAAGCCACACAATGGAAAAGCGCTCCTTTGTCATAAGATTTCTTATGACGGTCCAAGCTTGCAGGATGAGCGTAGACCATTCCGCAATCTTTACACTCAAACATTGTCTGCAGAATCAGCATACAAACGCGTTGGCGCTGGACTGCTCCACGAATACAAATGAAAATATATTCGCGGCTTCCCTTCGTTTTATAACCTTGTATAAAGTTACTCGAAAATAATATTAAATGTGAATCAAATACCGATACCCTCAAATTTTCATCGAACATTTAATCGCTACATCAGAATAAAATTTAATATTAATCGTCGTATGGTGGGGGTGGAGTGGGGGTAAGAAGGATAGAGATATAGATTCGATAACGCCAATCTATAAATTCATTGCGAAAAAAATATATCAAAGTTAATAAGACAGAAAGTAATTGAATCTGCATTTATAATAATCATTTTTCATTCAAATTAATTAGACAGAAAAATTAAGATTTCTAATGTACTTAAATTATCTAATCAAAAAACAAATACAAACGCAACAAAATCCTAGTTAATAACAGTTAACACTTTTTCAATTACATTCAAATGACACATGCGGTACTTATGACTTCCTCTAGTCCCCATTGATAAAGAGTTCTGTAAAATTTGTACGCCTACCAACGAACATAATACGAAACACTATTTTCCTAAGGTATAATGTGAAAGAAGTTAATAAGCTTCTGTTTGACTCACAAGGTCACTTCCAGTAACACTATTTTTTCATTGTAATGAAAAAAAACAAACGTTTTTTTTAGAAGAAGAAAACTAATATTCGCTAGTATCTATTCTAAGTTTTTTCCATATATATATATTGCTAATATATATTTTATAGTTTTTTTAACCTTATGACACGATAAACGAATATTTGTATTAAGCAGTAATTCTTAAAGCTAATTATTTCGAAAATATCCATTATGAACACTATTGAAATGGCGCTAGTCACTTGCTGCAATTAACACTGTGATTGTCAATTTTGTTTTTTATATAAACTATTGAAGGCAAACATATGGCACATCGCCATGCGTATGTCGAAACGACTGTGTGCGAAATACCTTTTCCATTGTCAGACAGTGTACAAATATCAAACCTGAATTATCTGTATTGCATGTATTAACATTAAGATACATCGTAAATCAGAAAAAATTTCTTAAACACTGTACATAATTTTTTCGGATGACTTAGCACCCTGCGATTTTTTCCTCTTTTCGCAACTGATGAAAGTTTTGAAAGGGAACCTTTTCGCATCCGATCACGATGTTGTCGTGATGGAGAAACCCTTCCATAGCCATCAAAGGCTGGTTCGCTAAAATCTGAAATTTACCATACAACTAGAAGAACGCATATCGCCTTTGGCGCATATGAGAATATCGTTTTCAAAGAGAATGAAGTTTTGCTTTACCTACTGTTTCACTCCTTAAAAGTTTTAATTTCAGCTAGTACTATCCAAGTTTCATCGCAAGTCACAATTGGACTCATGAAGTTTGGACCGTGGCTTTCAAAACGATTAAGCATCTCCTTGCACAGCTATACCCTTATTTATTTTTGTTCTTGAGTCAAACTTTGTGGAATTTTTTGGGCACAGATTCGTGTCACTTTTTGATAGGTTTTCACAGTCGTGTGAGCGTTTCTTTATCAAACTGACATTTTGACAGCCACTTCATGAAGTGTTTTATTGGTCTGTCTTCATTCAGGATTGCCATAAGGTTTTGCTCAGGAGTTATTGTGGTAGAAGGCTGACAGGGTCTTGCATCATCGGCAACAGATTCGTGTCCTTCTTTGAATCGCTTATGCCACTTAAAAAGGCAGACTTACGAAGACAGTCATTACCATAACTCGAATCACAGTCTTAACACAACAGCAGTTGTCACCAAATGGCACGTGTAGCCTCCTTCGCAGCGGTCACATACACCGCCATCTAGTGTTACTTTGGAAAAAGCGCTTCGTACGAGTACTTACGGCATCAGTACACGATTTAAATGATCACCCCTTAATATACACAAAGTACATTTTTCCGTTTTTAAGCTTCCAGCTTTGGTTTTAAGCATCTGGCTACTCTGCAATGATTTAAAAGCTGTGAAATATCGAAACCATTACAGCGCTATGAATCACGTGTGTTGTATGTAGGCAATTTTGCTGATCTCATTAAGTGGCATAAATGTTTTAAACTGGTGTTGCCACGGGATCCTGGCATAAACGGGATTTTCAAACTTTTTGATCTACGCTCTTTTGATTGCATTATGTGATAAGTAACGGTAAAGTGAAAAGATTTTCAAAGCAGTTCAAATCCACCCGTTTTATTGTATCATTTGTTAAATTTCCGTTGTTATATTTGTCATCTAATATTAATGTTTCAGCTAAGTTCGTTAATCAGTTTAGTTTCATTATCAGCAGACAATACGGATCAAAATCTTTGCATTTTTGTAATGACACGGAAATATATTCCAGGCAATGTGTTGCAGAGTTTCGACATCATTTAAGAATTCAAGGAGAGATAATTACTGGAAAAGACAGTTAAAAAATTTAGCGATTTGTTAAAAGTAAAATCTGATAGACATTAGATCTTTTTCATGGGGTGGCTCAGTTGGTAGCGCACCAGGCTCGTAATCTGTAGTTCCCAAGTTCGAGTCCCAGTTGGGTGAGCGTTGAGATTTAGCTCCTCAAAATTCCCCGCCCTGCCCACGGTCAGTAGGGGACACCGATGGACTTGAAAAGGCCGCCGTCCGTAGGATTGGACATTAAGCCGTGGCCAAGTGTACGGGAGAGCCATACCCTGTGCACGTTAAAGAACACGCTGGATTTCCTTCATGGGAGGCTATATCTGTCTCCCAACAGCTGTTCCAGTGGATCCCCTCCCCCAACCTTCTCTGAGCCTTCGAGGTCCATGTGACCTAGCCATTTAGCCCATGGTGTGAAAAAAAGTGCCGTTCAGAGGTAAAACAACCCAAACCAAATCTTTTTCATCATAATTATTTTTCAGTATATAATTGTCACAGCACGTTTTTCATAGCATTTCAGTATAAGGAATATATTTTGGTCACTAGCCTGATTTCATTATATTCACATTTCGCTATAACATGTCACATTTCTACAAATGTTTTTGGCCCGCGAAATTTGCTTAATTTAAAGACAAATGTTTGTTTAAAAGGAATAATATCTTTTGCGCAAATGCGGAAACGGTTAAAGATTTAAAGGAGGAAATTCTACCTACTTTGATTCAAAGTAATGATATTTAAAATATAAAGGGTACAGTATATTTTAAGGTGGAAGAAAAACTAGGAAAAAAGAAAAAATAATTAATTACAGTAGGGAAGAGTGTTTTACTACTCTTTGGCTATAAAGGGGGGAAAAATTAAAATAAAACTGAAATGAGGTAAATCACAATTGACTGAAGAAACAAACGTTGCCTTTTTGATTAAATACCAGTTTTAAACTTTTTCACATAAATTTAAAATTACTGTAAAAATATATTTATATACCCAGAGGATAGATTGTGTAAACAAATAAACCACCAACAATATTATACAGAAATTTAATACAAGAGAAATGGCTTTCGTTTAATCACTGTAGCCTTCCGTCCTATTTTCTGATTGTCACGCGATGGATGAACCTTGCTGGATACATTCGAAATTTCAAACGTGAAAGCGTCTCATAAAAGACGAAGCATATTTTTTTTGTGTCTCTAAAGCGCATATCATTTATATATCGTGGTTTAGTTCCAGACATATAAATCTTACTCAAGAACTGTCATTAAGCGCCCGTAAAGTAATATGCTCCACAGGTGTCCTTGAAATACCACCTAAACTCTGCATGATGATATTCCTTTTCGTGAGAGGACCAATTATGCCCAAATGACTATGCTTATGTGGGCGATAGTTTACGAGGAGTAAAACGAGTCTAAAGACTGAGGACATGAAATCCTCTCACAAACAAACGAATCTTTCGGCGGATATATGATCGATTAATTTACGAAATAAATAGTTCGCCTGCAATGTGTTTCGTTTTCTGAGGAAATGCGCACGGCTCATTTATGTAAATTACAGTGGTTTCCATAAATTAAGGAAAATCCTTCTTAAGTCAAGGGGAAGTTAACGTCAAAGCTCAATAACTTCTAAAATAAGTTTTTTGTTCAGAAAAATGTGATTGCAGACAAAAATCACAATGAAATGAATCAATATCTCGATTTTCAACAATATTCGTTCAGTATTTAATGAGTTATAGAAGTTTGAATATTTACCGATAACAATTCCAGCCACAAAAAGTGACTTCAGAAGTTAATTAAAACTTAGTAATAAGCATTGAATCAAAGTGTTTCATAAAATAAATTTACAGTTTAGAACTTTGTGTAAAGAATTCTTTCACCATTCTTCAGTTTTGTATAAGTTTCTTAAGACTGGCATTACTGTTGTTAAATATTCAAAATTCAATAACTCATTAAATACTGGACGAATATTATTGAAAATAGAGATATTAATTTATTTGATTGAGATCTTTATCTGCAATCACATCTTTCAAAACAAAAAAAAACTTACTTTACAAGTTATAGAGCTTTGACATTAGCTTCTCATTAACTTAACATAGAGATTTTTCTCTTTTATAGAAACCAGTGTAAATTCATGTTGAGGTGCATCCTTGTGGCTGGTATAAGAGGCGTCTTCACGAGCAACGTATGTATGTCAGATTTCAACGTGTATTTCATTCGAGAGTACTGTGAGAGGTACCTGCTCTATGCAGAGTGTCATGAGAATGTCTTGCACACTGCTGGAGAGTATGACCGTCGTTACCCAACACGTCCCCACACCAATGCCAACATTATGCAACAGCTGGATGATCACATCAGAGATTGTAAATGTGCTCCCTATAACGAGTCTTCGTGACAGAAGTCATATGGCCAGTCAGTGGGTCAGCACTACAGGAAGCGGTACTGAGGAAGCCAACGTGAGGCAGATAAGCATTTAATTGGACGTGTATTGTGGACGGACGAAGTGCACTTCATAGGTGACGGCATCTTGAATTGCCTCAACAGCCATGTGTGGTCACGTTCCAATTTCCATGTCCCCCACCAACAACAGCGCCAGGTATGTTGTTCTGTGAACGTGTAGGTGTTGTTTTGGGTAACTGCATTATTGGTCATAGCAGCTGCCAAATAGTCTGACCACGCAAAGTAACCTTTGAATAAAACACAAGACACCAACTCATTTTATTGCTGATGTCAGAGAATGGTTGGATACTATATACCCGGGACGTTGGGTTGGACGTGGCAATCCCGTTTATCGGCCAGCCAGATGATCACATCTTTCGCCATTGGATTTCTTCTTTGGGATCATATCAAGGAGCTAGTGTACCGACTATCACCCATTATAAAAGAGAATCTAAGAGCTCACCTTCACGTTCGTTGACACTGCACTATTGGAGTGTGTCCAGTCATCCATTCCCGTCATGCACACACATGAGGGGTGACCCCTCATGTGAACACCTGCCACTGTGATACAGCTAGCATATTTCCACGACATCTGTTTTCGTGTAACACATCATGTACGTACAGTATTACTTGTCGCCCATGTATGACTTTATCGATACCTACTAATCATAGAGATATTCAATTTTGCCATATTAGCCATGCTTGCAAATTATGTCATTACATACCACACCTGTTGCTTGATCTTCCGTTGTTTAAACATTCCAATAAAGTATGTTTGGTTGCAAAACGGATGTGACACCATGAGCCTACATTTTTTTTACTCAGAAAGTATTACTCACACGGACATAGTTCATTGGACATATTTGATCCTCTTACTAAGAGGAATATCACCATGCAGAGTTTATGCGTTCATTCAGGAACATCCTGTATTAAGTATTTATATCATGCATGCAAAACGGCGCTTTAAAATGCCAAGCGAAACGATATTATTCAAGAACGATATTTTCATACTATTTAGGACTTTTTTCCATAAGTCATTAAATAGTTAAACAAATCGTTAAATTCAACAAGTTTTAATACAAAAATTTTCTCACGAAATGAAACATATGTAATATTGGTTTTACCTGTGCCACACTTTATACTATTGAAAAAGCTACAGCATAGCTTTTTACGCAAGTTGTCTTTTGTATTTTGAAACATTATCTATAGTTTGATTAGTTACTTCTTAACGAGTTTGTTTGTACCCGTTTTTGAAGAATTTATGCCGTTGAGGCAAGAATTTTCGTTTACAGCAGAGATCCCAAACTTTTATACACGAAGCTGCTACTCGAATTTAGTGTCAATATCATTCACATGTGAATTGGCATAATATTAAATGTGAGAAAATGAATAATTGTTTTCAGTACTACCTATTTTATTCTTATACTTTATCTGAAGATGCCTTTTTTTTCGTAAACAAAATTATGTGTATAAGTTCACATTATAACTCTGTAAAATTTCTTAGGTATTTTTTTGGAAAAAAAGATCACGAGAGATGGTTTTTTAGGAAACCCATCTCTCGTGAACGACACATTGTTCGCGGAGTGCATGTAAATGCTCACCGTTATTAATACTGCTCTCTAACACGATTATGAAACAAATTGCCGTCTACTGTTATCGACAGCGCTGTATTTGCGGCTAAATTTTCTGAAGAATTTTAACAAATGTTGGGAAAATAATACAGATTTTTTTCTATATTATTTATTGAAATATTTATTAAAGCAACGCAATTTACGTTTCATATTTCTAACAAAAAGCTTAAAAATATTTAAAATAATTTATTATAATAAATGTATTGATGTGTCTCAGTTGGATGAGGATGAATGCTCTTAAAAAATGAGGATGTGATCAAAAGTGTTTTGTTTTCCCACACCACTGTTCTTAGACTCCTTAGTTCTCCTCACGTTTATTCTTAAGTTATCGCTAAGTTCGTTTTTCGAGCACTCGATTCTTTCCTGCTCAAAGGATTGCACGTTTTGCACGTAGTGATTTCGAAACTGCCATTGCTTTATAAAATTCACTTGCCTAAATATATTACGTAACTCGTATGTAATAGAGTACAAAAATAAAAATTTGAAAAAAATATGCTTTAATAAATTAAAAAGTTTAAAAAATACCTATATTCCTATATGGGCCCTAAAAAGTAGAATATAAACTTAAAGCATATTCATGGTGAATTCAGTTACAGAGTTTACATTCACTTCAAAGGAAGATAGGGCGCCGGCAATTTTGTAGGGAACTCGGCTCCTTATCTTCCCTTTAAATGAATACGAACTCAGTGACTGATTACATCACCAATATGTTTGAGATTTATTTTTTACTTTTTAGAGCCCATATAGAAAGATAGGTATCTCTTTGAAAAATTTTAATTGATTTATAGTTTATTTGTCGTCACTAAAACATCTACTTCCAAAAACGTTTATTTGATATATGGACACATAAACATCGACCAGATTTCCCCTTCCTTTTGGAGCGTGTTTGAGGTAACCCATGATATTGGAGACGTCACGAGCTTTAATTTGTGACATGACTAGTTAAAGTCTAACCCCGCGAAAATGTCCCTTTATCAGGGGGAGAGGTATGGGGACAAAATTCGAAATAGTTTACGGCCATCATTATATGAACTTTCATTTAACACGTAACTTGGAAGATTAATAGAACGACTTCCATATTTCCTCTTTTTTCCGGGGGAAGAAAGCATGGAAAGTCATTATTTCTAGTTTATGACATTTCCTGCTTCAGAAACTTTTATTTGACATATAGCTGGTTACTTTCGGCATTCGCATTCCATAGATAGCAGAAGGATATTTTCCTTATTATCCCTGTTTAGGAGTGTAGCAAGAAGAAGGGATCAATTTTTTATAGCTCCTAAAACTCCCCAATTTCCTTCGTTTCGAATTCTAGGTTTAAGAAACCTCGACTCAATGTGTAGAAATCTCTCAGGAGGCGGATTAAGCATTCTTACGAGCAGTTAGTCACCTTAGCACGAGTTGACAGATACGAGTTATTAACGAAGAGGAGAAATATTCATTTATAGAAAATTAGTTCCCACGTTAGAAGAAACTGATCTAGAGAAATCCTACTTATGTCGGAGAGTTTATTATTTAAACACGAAATATCATATTTCATTCTTACATTAATCTTTCTGGTGGTAAGTGAAAGTATTAAAATCGATAGGGACAGTAAAATAATGTTTTTTTTTTTTATGTTAAATTAAATATTTTGCAAATATATGTTTTTTTTCTGTTATTTATTAAAAGTCGAAAATAGGTTAATGAATTAGAGACCAAATATTAAGCAGCAATATCTAGCAGAAATCCAATAATTGCGTAGAATTTATAGATCACATTGAATTCCAACTATAGTTTTGAATCTCAAGTGATTATAAGATATGTGTATATCAGTACCAGGCCCAGATTCGGGAAAAAGACGAAAGATCCCCCCCCCCCCCCAGATTCGGATCTGATCGGTACTAATAGATGTTGCATGCTTAAAAAATTTTCAAAGCTTAATCCCAATGGAAACTTCCATCTGAAAGATACACCTCTCAAAGTGGAAATCGCAACACCTCGGAGGAAGCAATGTATATCCCAGAAACTGACATGACGGAAGCTATGGACGTAGATGTGCAAATGATGAAAAAAAGGAACGTAAGAACACCAGGATAGGATACAGGATAGTAGTGATAACATCCTTACTATCCTGTATTCACCGATCGAAATGCTATTATGATTTACTAAAACAATAACAAAACAGTTCGAAGAGTGATTAACTTTTTAATTAAATTAGCTTGTCAAATCTGTTATAATACGCTTTAAGCTCTATTAATAAAATTATCACCTATTCTAAAAGTCTTCATTTCACACTAATATTGTAGTTGCTGGAAACAATACTTGATACAGGATATGACTTTTTAAACATTGCTTTCCAAATATTTACATTTAAACCCACCAAATGCAAAAAAGTGTCACTCAGAGAGAAAACCACACAGCAAATAACTCTAGCGAAAAGAATTTCGATTCTTAGGTAATATATTACTCAAATTTAATTAGTTTAAATAAGCACAGTGCGCATTAACCTTTACCCCTGAAACATCCACTTGTAACAGAGGTCTGACATTATAATAACCCATAGAGGAGATTTCTAAGGAAGGCGAGACTTACGTAGAAAGATAATGTAAAAAAAGGTATATCCATACCATATCCGGGGCTGAAATTGCTCCCTTTGATCAGCAGTCAAACGCGCGAAGTACTCGGCCATTTTATCGAGGAATTAATTAGCGAGAGGGATAGAGTTTAACGAGTGTGTTTAATGAACTAAGCATGATAGTTTAGACAAAGACATACAGATTGGGCGGGGGGGGGAGGGGGCAGGGATCCCGCCAATCTCTCTCGAAGTGCCGCCATCTTATGCGAAGTGTCGAATTTATCTATCTGCTTTGAAATCCAAAAGAGGTGTCTTTGTATAATTTTAGTCCAATATGTCCGAAACTAGAAATAGATTTAAAAAATAAACAACTATAAAATTTTATTCGATATTTTTTTTATCGATATCATTTTAACGTTACCTAACCGGTGAAGTATTTGGAAGTCCTATTCAAGTCTTCTTCTCGCCTCCTCGCCCCCTCACCGAAGTAAATCCTAGATACGTTCCTGAGTTTAGAAGAGGGTTCCTAAATTGTCCCTGAAATAGCAAATGTTCATATCCTTATTTTCATATACGTTTAAATTTATATGAATACACTCTCAATAGGAAAAATATGATCGTTATGAACTGCTTTTCCCTTTTGCTAAAAATTAAGATTGTGGCAATTATCACGCAAATGTAGCTCTCCGTTCTTCTCCCCATCATGAAAAACAACCTGCCGACAATCTCAACAATATGCAAATATGAGCGTCAGTGCAATGGTGAGCGTGACATCCATTTATTTTCATAACGAAGGACTGTGTTAGCAGCGTTCTTAATTCGCATTACATAGAACCCCACTCCCCACAACCATTACGTTTGTATCAGTGTGAATCTTCTGCAGTTGTAGTGGATTATGTGTTCCGTTTGTATGTATAAATTATAGTATTGCATGCTTTAGATATTACATCTGCTATTGGAGATTTTTTGTGTGTTATTAGTAACTTTACTTGTTGCTGCACAACACAGCAACCACAGCAATCCTCGGTTCCGTCTTTCGACACTACCAAGTTATGGAAAACCGCGACTATCTACTGTCGGGGGCAAGGCTACACCATATAGATGCATCTCATCCCCAACAATCCTATGGCGAGCAGTCCTATAGAAAGAAAGCTCATCCATCGGTCGAAACCTGAAATTTACTCTGTTCCCCGGTTAGCCATGAACAAGGACATATAGATCCAAGTTCGCTCGGCACCCGGGGTGGAGACTCTTAGTGGAACCCAGACTTTCAAAAGGGCCCTTGCCTACTAGGGGACCAAATCCGTACTGCAGGGCCCTTGAACTGCTCCACTGAGCACCTGATTTTGAGGTCTTGGCACTGTCCAACCGGGCCACTAAACCGGTCAGCAATGCCTTCAACCTCTCGGTTGGTCTCGGTTCCGTCCAACCGGGGTCCATATCGGTCAGCATAGTCTTCGACCAGTTGCTGGGCCACAAGCCCCCCCCCACCACCACCACCACCACGACAAGGTGGTCCCCTATCGGGGGGGGGGGTTGTTAGTAACTGTACGATCTGGTACGATGAACTGTTCCATAAAACCTCATTGATTGTTGGAGGTTTAAAGACGCATTACTGTAACACTGGAGGCCGCTGTCCGTCGGATGGGACGTTAAGCCGTGTCTCCGTGTGCGGGAGAGCCATACCTGTGCACGTTAAAGAACACACTGGATGGCCTAGACGGGAGGCTACCATCTGTCTCCCAAAAGCTGTTCCAGTGGATCCCCTCCCCCAACCTTCTCTGAGCCTTCGGGGTACTTGTGACTTGGCCATTTAGTCCACGGTGTGCAAAAAAAAGTGCCGCTCAGAGGTAAAGCAACCAAACTCAACTGTAAAACTAGTATGTTCATTTTATTAGCTGTTCAAAGAAAATATTTTGAATATTAAAAGCTTGCATATAAAAAAAAATCATTATCGTTAAGATTTGAAATGTTAATCATTACAAATGAAGTATTGTTTCAATGGTGTATCCTGCATGAATGTAATACTTGTATTATACGGTTTACTCTCCTAGTTTGTTGTAATAAAGAAAAAGGTACAACGATTAAATTTAAGCTACTTTGGTTATCCAGGTCGACATTGTGTGTGGATGCCTTAAAAAGGGGCCTCAAAAAGAAAAGTAGCTTTTATTTTTAACATTTTGTTGATTGATTAATAAAATAAAATAAAATAAAGACTTTTTTTAATTCATGCATTTTAGTTTAACATCCTTTAAAAAAATTGTTTTATATTAAAAAAATCTGGTGGCATTTGTGGCCTCCAAATTCTTAATCCGCTGCTGTCGTAATCTTTATTTCCCAAGTTCGATATCTAACTGTGCCAACGTTGAAATTTATCTCTGATAAAATCCCAACTCTGCTTCAAGAGTAATCTGCGGTTACCAGGTTCGAGTTCCACCCGAGATTTATCTGCAAAACCCTCCACTCTGCCCTCTCTCAGTAAGGGATTCCGATGGGTCTGGGAAAGGCTGCCGTACAGTAGAGGGGACGTTAAGCCTTGGTCCCCAAATGCAGGAGAACCATACCCTCTGCACGTTAAAGAACACGATGAATGGCCTTGACTGGCGGCTACCATCTTAACAGCTGTATAGAGGTAAAATAGCAAGTTGGGTCAGAAAGTGGACACCGAGTAGTTTGAAAAGGCCGTCGTCCATCAGGTGAGACGTTAAAGCCGTAGTGTCGTGCGCTGGAGAGTTGTAACCTTGTGCACTTTAATATATTTATAAATTTACAGCATTCATAATAAGTATATTTATGAGCAAAGGTAGTAAATACCTAATAAAATTTATTTTATTCACAGTATAAAAAGCAATTTTACATTGTACGTTTTCCCTAAAAAGAATGAGGTTGCTGGTGAATTATTTTGGGATGACGTCATAAGCATTGGTAAGTAATTTTCTGATGTAAATAGAAAAAATTTGAGAAATAAGTATAAAACGATAATTTACAAAGTGACACACTCCTTATCATCAGCATTGCGTGTTCTCTAATTCATTCTCGGCACTAGAAAGACCGGAAACAAAATAAGTGAGTGGTCTTAAAAGTAAGAGAAGCTAGAGCTTTCATTAACCTCCGGAGAATATAGAATGCTTTTTTTGTTTTTTCAGAGCTAGCAAAGTTTTTTCCAACTAAGTCACTTTTAAAACTGTAAATTCAGTTGAATGAAAGATTTCGAAATTCTGAAAATAATAATTTATTAGCACCTTTCCAACCCAAAAGGAATGTTTATTCTTTCCTCTTAAAACAGAGAATTTGAATATCTACATATGGAGAGAACGACAGACGACAAAGTTAAAACAATAATTGGTTTTCGAAACGAACTAAAAAAAAGAACAGTTGATGATTATAGGAAAGTATATTTGGAAGAATAAGTATATACAGGGTGTCCCTGAATTCATGGCCCAAACATGAGGGGATGGTAGTGCTCACCGATCCCACCAATATTCGTCATAGAATATGCGGCCGCAAACGCAGTGAGGAGTCGAAAATAAAGGACAGACACAGAGGTTTCCAGAGTGACATTTATTAGAGATCATTACAACAAATGCTCAAACGTCCGCCCACCAACTTTGATACAGGCGGCACAATGACAGAGTAGTCATCGGCGTACCTGCTCGTAAACACCGGGTTTGTCACGCACATCGAAGGCTGCGATGGACAGTCGGGCCACCAGATCCTGCACGGGCGTCTCGTACACGACACCCTTCAAATGTCCCCACAGAAAGAAATCCATATAAGAAAGATCGGCGATCTGGGGGGCCATGGGATGGGACCACCATGCCCAATCCATCGGTTCCCAAATGTGGTATGAAGATGCTGACGCACGTCCATGATGAAATGGGCGGGTGCCCCATCGTGCTGGGACCACATACAGGCGCGGATTGCGGCTGGAACACCATGAAGCAATTCCGGCAAAACCTGTTGCAGAAAAATACAGTACGTTCGCCCATCGAGGCGATCTGGCAGTAGGTAGGGTCCAATTAAGTAGTCATGAACGATCCCCGCCCAGACATTGATGGTGAACAGTTGCTAGTTCGAATTTGGACGTGTACCATGAGGGTTCTGGTCCGCCCACAAATGCGCATTATGGACAATCACTGCGCCTTCACGTGAGAATGTTGATTCATCCGTAAAGAGCACATACGCGGGAAATCGGGATGTGCGGCACTTTGCTGCAGGAACCACTGGGCGAAATCCATGTGCAGGGGATAATCAACAGCTGTCAATGCCTGCACTCGCTGCAAGTGATAGAGGTGTAGCCCTTCTTCATGCAGTACTTGCCAAACACTGTTCCGATGCATACCCAGGCTCTGGGCGGCGAATCGCATGTTTGTACCTGGGTTATATGTCACCATATGCAAGATGTCTCGCTCATAGCTGGCGTTCTGACCGTCCGTGCTCGTCTGGCATCATGCTGACGTGGAAGGTGTCTGCCTCAGCCAGCTGGCAGTGCAGTGGCGCAAACATTTTATGATCTGGCACCCAGCGCATAGGATATCGCTCACGGTAGAGTCTTTGCGCCTCTCTACCATTGCCCTCGGCTATGCCGTACATCAGGTGCATATTGACTTTCTCTGCGTTCGTAAACTGCTCCATCTCTTGTCTGGTCGACGCTGAGAATGCTGGGGTTTGGTCGATCCAGCACTTTTAAGCCGTGCTGCCTCGTCTGTACCCCCTACCGGCACTGGGCTGCGTTTGCGACAGCATATTCTATGACGAATATTGGTGGGTTCGGTGTGTACTACCATCCCCTCACGCTTGGGCCATGAATTCAGGGACACCCTGTATATAAATGAGAAGAAATCTGATCGATCCTGAGAGATATATATTTGAAGAAAAATAGGAAAACGAAAATTATATATGACTCAAATCATTTTGTGAAGTATAATATTATTTTTGGTAAATTGTAGCTCTCTAAAATTAATAGTATATGTGTAGAACTATAACTAACTATAAAGGATTGAGGTAAAAACGTGGATTCAAATTGCTAGTCACGAGTAAAACAAATTTCGCTGAAAGAAGAATGCTTTGAAAATGCAAATGATTGCAATAAATTGATTTTTCGATATCTCATTGATTTCAGATTTATTTTAATATCTATTTCTTTAGGACAATATTATTTTTTAAAATTGCTTGAAATGATATTTTTGTATTTTTGCTTTGTCCACTCATTATAACAATAAGTTTGAAAAATTTATTGCGATCTCTATAAAAGTAATAAATCTGTTATGATGATGATGATATTGTGGGTACAAATCTTACAAACGTGTAAGAGAGGAGTTTGAGTTGAAGTTTCCTCAGTCTGCAGTTCCCAACAAGTCGACAATATCTCATTTGATTGATGAATTTCGTATCACTGGGTCTCTGTACAGGATCGAAAGAGCCCAGACTGGCCATCACTCTTAACTGCTGAAATTCTTGATGATGTGTCTCAGCATTTAACTCGCTCACCCAGAAATCTCTTAGAAAGTTCTTCACAGGTTGGACTGTCACCAGCTATTGTTTTCAGTGCTAAAAAGAAGTTAAAATTTCATGCCTATCGCATTGGTGTCGTTCATGAAATGAAAGAACCAGACTATGAAAACGTTTATGGTACTGTCGTTTGTGTCGTTCTTTTGTTGATGAAAATGGAATTGAGGTGTTGGACTGCGTTTAGTTCAGTGAGGAGGCTTGGATTTACTTTGATGGGTATGTAAACAGCCAAAAACTGTTGATATGGAGCAGGGAAAATCCTCACACTTTTCGCGAACGACCATTACACGAACGGAAAATTTGTGTTTGGTGTGCAATTTCCCGTCGTCGTGCGATAGGGTCTTTATTTTATACTCAACTATAATTGTTGAAGTTTATCGTGACCTCTTCCAACAGTTTATTGCACTGTTGGATGTGAATGAACGAGAGTGTTGGTTTCAACAAGAAGACGCGACCGCCCATACTGCAAATGAGACAATGGCCATGTTGCAGGAATTTTGTGGTGATCATTTGATTTAAAAAAACTTGTGTCCCCCAAGATCCCCAGATCTTTCTCCTCCAGATTTTTTCCTTTGGGGATATCTCAAATGTGTAGTGTTTCAAAACAATCCCCATAAACTTGAAGACTTGAAGGCTAATATTGAAAGAGAGATTTTAAACATAAGAAAACAAACATTACGAAAGGTGGTTGCAAATATCATGAAACGGGTACGAACCTGCATCCAGGCTTCAGGAAATCACTTTCAACATCTTTTGTAAAGGTAGATATATGTCTAATTTGCATCTTTTGAAATTTGTGTCTTTTGTTAAGTTTAAATATAAAAATATAATAGAAGGTTGTCCCCTTTTTTAAACCCCCATGAGACATACATTCATCACAAACATGTATCGTCAAATACTGCCTTTCAATTCTCTCAATGCCAATCCCTGAACAAGGACTTCGGACAGTTTCCTTCCAAGAAATCATCATATATGAGTCCAAAGCAACAACTCCATGTGTCTTAAAATGCAAAAGATTTTAATTCAATCAAACACTTGAGAATATTTTTGCAAAACATTTTAGATATGCTGGAAGAAGAATCCAGGGAAACACTTCAGACCTCCGAGTGAGGCTTAGAATAAATATACCATAGCAAGGATCAGAAAGAGCACTGAATGCTCAGATGCTGCATGACGAACATAATTCTGAGTTATAAATGATGTCTAGGATTTTTATTCAAGCTCATACCATTGTTCATTTGGTCACCTCATCAAACATGTATTCATTTGATGCTCAAATTTTATTGATTAGTACCTCTTGCATTTATCCTGGTGGACAAAAATCATGCGTGGAACTTCCTTCGAATTCCATTCTTTCATTCAAATTAGGGTGGAAATTTTATTTTGCTTTTGCTCTCGTTTTGCCAAATAATAACTGGTGTTCGCAGGCTGAACTCATAAAGGCGCAACTTAACGTTCCATCCGACGGGATGATATATATACATATATGGTATATATATATATTGACCCACAGAGGTCTACTAGTTATATGAAGATAAAACAAACAGGAGCCTGTTAGTTTACCTTCATATAAAGCATGCAAATTAAAACATCATTCTGAATCGGAATATGTACTTCGTGACACGTTTTCTAAGGAGATAAATGAGTTTGAGGAATACCCAGATCTCAGCACCTCCTTCTCATATTCATCATAAGCACGACATTTGTTCCAACAATGAGAGGAACCCTACATTTCGTCAGAATCTGAAGGAAGTCTCTTTAGTCTCGTTGTTAGCAAAGTCGAGAGTTCAGCCTGCGAACACCAGTTACTATTTGGCAAAACGAGAGCAAAAGGAAAACAAAATTTCCACCCTAATTTGAATGAAAAAAAGGAATTCGAAGGAAGTTCCTCTCATGACTTTTGTCCACCAGGATAAATGCAAGAGGTACTAATCAATAAAGTTTGGGCATCAAATGAATACATGTTTGATGAGGTGACCAAATGAATACATGTTTGATGAGGTGACCAAATGAATAATGGTATGAGCTTGAATAAAAATCCGACATCATTTATAACTAAGAAATATTCTCCTCGTGCAACATCTGAGCATTCAGTGCTATTTCTGATCCTAGCTATGGTATATTTATTCTAAGCCTCACTCGGAGGTCGGACGACTTTCCCTGGATTCTTTTTTTTTTTCAAAATTTCAGTTTTGGAGAATAAGTTAAGGTACCAAGAAAATAGTGATACAAATGGATGTGATCTCTTGACTGAACTAGATATAGCCAAAGAATTATTTCCTGAAGATGTAAAGCTTCCAATAGAAGCCGCTAGGTTCATAAACACTAATAAGTTACAAGATGTCGTGCCAAATCTGTGGGTTGCATTAAGAATAATGCTTACGATACCTATTACTGTGGCCGCTGGCGAGAGAAGCTTTAGTAAACTAAAAGCTTATAAAAACATACTTACGGTCATCCATGTCTCAAGACAGAATGAATTCTTTGGCAATTTTGTCTATAGAAAATGATATTGCAAAGAATATAAATGTAGAAAGTGCCATGAAAAGATTTGCTGATCTAAAGGCTGGAAAAAAAAATGTTTTAGGTAGGCTAATTGTTCATACTGTCCAAATACTGGTTCAGAAACAAAAACAATATTATTGTTCATTGTTTGTTAAAAAAAAAACAACCCAGGTAATAAACTCATTTCTATATTTTTAGTTTTTTCCTTGTGAACATTTTTATAATTATACTTAAAATGGGCGCCGAATTTCAGCTTGTCCAGGGTGCCAGCAACTATAGGGCCGGCCCTGCATGTACCACAACTGATTTTAAGGTTTCACCTTCCAACATCCTCAGAGATTGTTGAGTCTCAGGGTCAGTAACAGAATCAATAAATTGCAATTGAGCTAAGTGATCTTGAATTTCTGGTGGACAGTTACTATAAGCTAAACTAGATAGACGCTCAGCATCACTAGCCAATTCTTGCAAAGTTTCCCCATTCTTCTATATACAATGTTTCAATTGTGTCATATAGTATTGTTTTAAATACACGCTGCGTATATTTGCACGTTGTCGTCCTCAGTGACGTCACTATTTCATCCAATGACTTTCAATCTTGGATCACGGTTTCTGCTGCCCTTAACTATTAACATATGACGTTCCTAAAGGAATTCCTTCTGGGTGTTCTTTTTTCAATTTCCGCCAGTGTATTTAGCCACCATTACGCTGTTGATGTGTGTTCAACCCCAGTCTTAGCAAATGCGGGGTTCATTAGTTCAAAAACAAATAACAATGAAACAAAAGCTAAACTGCTAAAACATTTAGACTGCACACAATATCAATATTTTAGCCGAAATAAATCGTTAGAAATATTCGTTTGAAGTTTTCAAATTTTCCCCCCTTTCAAAGGGCGCATTTTAAACTTTCGAGAGATTCGAAAAGAATGAATCGTAATAGTTTATCAATTGCTATGGAACCCAAAATAATTTTTTATTCATCCCTAAGGACTACATAATTGCGTTTCTCTCCCCCCCGGAGGTATTGGTGAAAATCATTTCTTCAATTCAAACGTCATGACCTTCACATTTCGCCAACAAATTTTTTAAATTGTAACATAATCACATCATTTGAAATATTCATTTAAATTTTGAAAATTCGAAATTTCTCCACCGTCAGACAATGCAATTGGGACTTTTACGACATTACGAAAGTGCAGATCATAATATTTCATCAACACCTATCCAACACAAAAAACATTTTTGATATATCACTAAAAACAAAGAAGATGAATGTCTACAAACCGACAGCCATATATGCAGAAGACAAAGTGAAAACATTAACTCGTCTTTGTTTTTCTTTAGAAAGAAAAACAGCTAAAAATAACGATTTTTAAATAATATATTCGTAACGATATGATGTTCTTATTTTTTTTTTGTTTGTAAGGTTCGTTGTTTAATAATTCTGAATTTGTTTCAAGTTTAAGCAAAATATTACTTTGTGCAATTGACGAACCAAAAAAATGTGGAATATCTATCCAGTCAGTTTGTTAGAAATCTTTTTGGATTAGTTGTAACAGAATAAAAAGTTTTCGACACAAAATAAAAGTCTTTTTAGATATGTAAATGATTATGAAATGTATCTGTTAAAATAATGGACTACATATAGGAGATAATCTTCGCAACATTAGTTGATGGTTTGCGAAATGGGTTCGTTAATAGCTACTTGAAAACTGAGACCTAAATTGAGTTGTTTTATCGAACCATGAATAAAATTGCGTTTTCTGTATTGGTCAAAATTTTATGAAACCATTGAACTGATTGTAACTGATTTAGTGACAACATGTCTTTTAACGAACAAACTGATCCAAACACGATTTTGATATTTATGAGCTATGAAAAAAAAAACAAAATTAGAAGTGCATTCATTTCGTAAAATGTGAATTTTTATATTAAGAAGAAAATTTCAAATGACACTTTTATTTAGAAAATAATTTACAGCAAATTGAGAATGAAAAAAGTACGGAATTTGTAACCACCTGCCCTTGGCTACCATTTTATTATTAATTGAAAGAAAAATTACTGAACACAATTCCGATGATGTCACTGAATCAGTGGATTTAGCAGAAGAAAAAAAATAATTGTTTACATCGATACGTAACAATGATCGCAACTCAAAAATGAAAGCGAATGGGGAAAAAAGGAGTTGATGTTTTAGCATCATATGAAGAGAACTGTGTGTTTCGCGTTACGAATTATGAGGAGAGGTAAGTTCTTATGAGTTGAATTAATGAAAATAAACATGTATAGTAGTGGTCATGTTATTGAAGCGTCGGTAGATTTACTTAAGCGTAAAGATGAATATGAATTCCTTCATGATATTGGTGAAGGAGGCTACGGCAAAGTCATAGCGTTGTATGACAAAGCTAAAGCTTGTAAGATAGCAACTAAGATAGTGGCAGAAGCTTCTAATGGTGAAATTATGTTATGGCCACATTTATGCCACGAAAACATTGTGTGCTTATATGGAACGATAACACTAATTTGAAAGAGCGAAAGCATTCTTTATGCCCTTAATGGGTAAGGATCTTTTTAATTTAATTCATGCACCTGAATTTTTTACTGCTCCAGATTGTATGACAAGAAAAAAGGGATTTGCTTTTGATTTCCTCAAAGGATTGGATTATTTACATAGTCAGGGATTAACACACAATGATTTAAAAGAAGAGAATATATTCGTTAATAGAGAAATGAATAAAGCTGTCATAACTGATTTCTCATTTCTTAGCAAAGCGCTTGAAACCGACTTGAGCAAGATAGCTGCGCCTTTTCTGTATTTACCACCGGAAATTGTATCTGCTAGAATGCATGGTCCATTGATGCCATAGATGTTGAGCTCTGGGTAGTAGGAATCGTAATTCTTCAGATAATGACAAAACAAGCGTTTTCAAAATGCATTAAACTTTGTGCACCTTGTCCCACTTTCGACAATCACGTTAAACCGATGCTCACGAACATGAAAGATCCTCGGTTCATCCGTTCGCTTCTGTTATAGGCTAATCCTGCTTCATGCATTAAAATTGAAGCTGCTAATCAACTAATCACCTTTTTAGATCTCTTTATTTGTGAAGAGCCGCAGAAAAGAGTAAGGGCGAAAGCAGCGCTGCTTCATGATTTCTTCTTGAAAGATGAAGATAATAAGGTTGAGTGTGATGGTGCAAAAGTGATGGACCCCTGTTTTCGTGTGATACGAAGAGGCGCTCATGCTAATAAAGCTGAAGGTTCGAAAAAGCCAAAAACTGTTTCGTCCAATAAAAATACAGATGTTAAAATGAAAGAATGTGATAAAGCTTCACCAACTAATGATGGTAGAAGGATGATACAATTACGCAAATGCGTCGCGCGATTTTTCAGAACATTCTGCATGAGTTGCTGCTGTACGTCAACTAATAAAAGGCAAGATTTTAAGATTGGCAAAGTGAATGAACTGCCTCCTGATGAAATGCATCCTAAAAGAGTAATAATAGGTTATAAGCAGCCAGATTCCGTTTCTGACGGCGTGAGTAATGAGAGCAAGAAGAATTCCGGGGTAAAGAAAAAAATCAAAAGAAAGTTAGCTGAAAGACCCAAAGATGGGATGTGTGAAAAGTGGGGTGTGTGTGGGAAGAAATGTGTGAAGTAAAAAAAATTAAAGATAAAGAATGTGAAAAGAATTTAAAGAAAATAAGAAGAGAGCAAAGGGATCGTGTCAAAGGAAATGCAAATGAGGCAGAAAGCGGTGGTGAGAAAAGTGAGGAAAGTGAATTGGGTCGCAGTTTAGATGAGAAGAAATCTTTGAAGGAAAATCCGAAAAGAATACTTGGTGTGCGAATTAGCTGGATCAGCATTCTCCTTAAGTGTTGAAGAAGAAAAATTTCCCTGATCCCTCTTTTTCCTTCCACACTAACTGCCTATGTGTGGAGTGGTTTTCTCCAGGTTAGAGCAAAACACTCTGACATGGATGGTGCCTTGACGTGGCGTCAGAGCTTTTCACTAAACCATCTGGCAGACATATTTCTATGTAACAGAAAATGCTGATTGACACTTTAAAGAACGTGATAGATGACCTTGATGGGAAGCTTCCATTAGTCTCCCCAACAACTCTGAGCCCTTAGTTGGGTTGTTTTACTTCTGAGCGGCACTTCTTTGCACACAATGTGCTAAATGGCCAGGCCACAAGACCACGAAAGCTCGGAGAAAGTTGGAGGAAAGGGGACTCTCTTCACAGCTGTTAGGAGACAGGTGGTCCTTCTCCCGTCAAGGCCATCCAGCATGTTCTTTAGCATGCACAAGGTATGGCTCTACCACACAGGGAGCCACGGCTTAACTCCCATCCGACGGATGGCGTCATTTCCAAGCCCATCGGTGTCCCCTACTGGCCATGGGCAAGGCGGGGGTTTTGCGGAGATATGAGTCCTTAGTGTCCTTGTTACCTTGCCATTTAGCCTATAGTATGAAATAAAAACATCGTTCAAAAGGATTCAGCCTCACTAAAGAGTATTAAAGGATTAGGACTTTTAATTCTTCGGCAAATATTGTTTCCGATAGTTCAATCTCGTTAAACACTGATGCTTCTTTAACCCGTGGAGAAGACTGCTTTACGAGTATCGAACGCATTTTATTTTTTCTCTAGATCCAAGCCCTCGACTGACCTAGAGCGTGGAATTTTGCGGAGATAAATCTCAAATCCCTAGGCGGGACTCTTAACTTAAGAACTGAACGTTACGAGCCTGTCGCACTTCCGACTGAACCCTCCCCGCCAAAAATTAGACTATTTTCTTAGTAAAATACATTTATTGTTTACATGTTAAACGGGAAATGTGAGATGATAGGATTTATAATTTTCACGTCTGTACTTTGGCGTTCTTTAATCGGACTTTGGTGGTTACTTTGATATTACCATTTTTTCCCCTTGGGTGTGAGGGTTTTGTTTTTGCCCGTGCAGTGTTGGAATTTCTCCCCCACGAGATTGTTTTTGGCTTTTTTTTTACCAATGCTGATCGGCGGTGCGTTGTTTACGATATTGATATTTTTTAAGGTTCTGATAAGTTTATTTAGTTCTGGGGCGCTTTTTGTGCTATGCGAATTATTTAAAAAAAAATTACGTTTGTTGTCCCTGATGGGATTTAGTTCTAGGAACATTTTTATACAGTGGATCGTCGGTGAACTTCCTAAATTTTTAGACTTATATGTGATGAGACTGTTTCGATCTGGTGTTTTCTGAAAGTGCGGAAGGGTGGCCAATGCTTATTCGTATGCTCAGATTAATATTGTTGATTCCGATAAAATTGTAGCGTTTTTCAACATTTTTTAATTCTGGGATGGCAGTTCGTTGTTTAGCATTATGTGTTTTTAAAATAGCTGCCCTCGAAAAGATTATATGCCAAACGAACATTCGTTACCGATACCACGCTGTTGAAACAAATACACCCAATTCTGTTTTTACACGGATTTTTTTTACACGATTTTGATTTAACACGGTTTAGGAAAAAATTCCAATTCCTTTTTACTCGATTTATTTTGATCTAACACGGTTCAAACGGCGCCTTTTTAAAAATCTTGATTTGAATTTAATTGTGAAAAATATTCCTGTTCAAGAACAAATTCCTAGAATTTAGATTTATAACAAAGATGCCGGTTTTATGGTCACATTTTTCGAAGTATTTTAGCTTTAAAATGTAACATAGATACATATTTTGTGCATTAAAATCCCCAAAATAAAAACTACACTAACATAACTATACAACAAATTTTCTCTATTTTATGGAAAAATTGTGCAAAACCTACTTCATTCGGAATAAAGTGGCAACATTGAGTTCCGGGAATTCCCCTCAATTTTTTTATCTTCCATACGTAACATTAGTCTTGGTCTCTCATTTCGTGTTTAAAGTTAGAAGTGTTTAGATGTTTAATAGAAGAAATTGAAAAATGTTTTTGTGTTTTGAAGTTTTGTGTGCGTAATATAAATTTATTAAACTTTGCCGAGGTAATTTATAATTTTTCATCATCTTATTTATTAACTACAATTCAAATATTTTTCGTAAGCCTTACCACGATGTCGGATATTTCAACTATACAAAAGCAAAAAAGGAAAGCTATCTCTTTGGATGCTAAGATCCAAATTTTAGATCGTCTTGCAACTGGAGAAGGTTCAACATCCATAGGTAAATATTTTGGTTTGAACGAAGAACCATCAAGTACAAACGTAAGCATCAAGAAAAGTGAAAATGCTATTAGAAGATTTGTGCTTTCTGGAACAAAATTGAGCGCTAAGTCATCATCGTACACAAGAGATATTGTAAAAGTGAAGATGGAAAAGGCACTAATAGTGTGGATAGAAGATAACACGCAAAATAGAACAGCTCCAGACGGAAATACCATCAAACACATGGCATTACGAATATATATGCAATACAAGGAATAGAACCAACCACATCAGCTCAGTTAAACAAAAATTATGAATTTTCTACAAGTACAGGGTTACTTGCAGGATTTCTTCAAAAACACGCGTTTTATAATGTAAAGGTGAAGTTGCATCTGCAGATGAGCCGGCTGCTAAAGAATGTTGTCCAAAATTCGCCCAATTCATTGAAGATGGTGGATACACTCCTGATCAAGTTTGGAATGCAGGTGGAACTGGTCTTTTTTTTTTTGGAAAAAAATGCCGAGTAGAACCTACGTAGCAAAATCACAAAAACTGTTGGTGGCTTTAAAGCAGCAAAGTATCGTGTGACATTTCCATTTTGCAGCAACGCTTCAGGAAATCTTATGTTAAAACCGCTGCTCATCAATCGATCCCTAAGACCACGGTCAATGAAACTGTAGATTTGAATAAATTGCCAGTGTATTGGATGGCAAACAAAAAAGTCTGGGCTACAAATGAAATTTTTAATGAATGGTTCCATAAATGTTTTGTTCCAGAAGTTAAACGCTATTTGAAGGAAAAAAAAACTCGAATAGAAAGTTCTATTGACTACAGACAATGCGCCTTGTCATCCTGTTTTGGAACACCCAAATATGCAATTTCGTTTTCTGCCGCCTAATACAACATCCTTAATACAACCACTAGACCAGGGTATAATTTCCACATTTAAAACTTATTACGTAAGACGAACATTCCAATACATTTTGGATAAACTAGATAAGGATAAAGCAATAACAGTTATTGATGTGTGGAAGAAATTTTCTATTTTAGATTGTATCAGACATGCTGGATTGACGATGTCAGAATTAAAACCATCAACTTTGAACGCATGCCGGAAGGCTATTTGGCCAGAATATGCAAAAAGCAAAGATCATGTACCCCCAAATATGACTGAATATCCTAATATCATCACTTTAGCACATGCAGTTGGTGAAGTATTCGATAATTTATCGTCTGCAGATATTGATGAATTGCTTGTTGACAAAGCTCTTAGCGAAGATGAAATAATAAAAGTTGTCCTTGGGACTCATGATGAAAAAGAAAAAGGCGATGGTGATGAAGAGGTTCCACTCACTGCAGGTTCAATTAAAGAAGGGCTTCAAATGGCTAGTAAATTGGAAAGTCATTTTCTTACACATGATCCCATTGTCGAACGAGCTGAGCAGTTTAAATGCGAAGTGAAGCCATGTATGGCGCTTTATCAAGAATTATACAAAGATCTAGTCAAAGCAGGATCTCAACGATTGATTACAGAGTTCGTTGTCAAAACTAATCAAACTTCAAAATTATTGGAAAAAAGTGATAATTTGGTTCCCCATGCCACAGAGAGCATTTCACCATTGGAGTATGAACGCAACGGCCAAAATGTTTCAAACGATGAAAGTGATTTAATTCCAGTGTTACGCAAACGAATGTGTCTATTGTCAGAAAGTGACAACGAATAAAATCTAGTTAATAAGCATATGTAAGTCATATTTTTTTGCACATTTTTATTCTTCAATTAGTGACATATTATTTTCTTTATGAAGGATGAATGTGTTTAAATGAATAAAAATCAAATAAAGATAAAATTAAAGATTTTGATATGATTTGTTTGAAAATAACTTATTACTTGTACTGGGTTTTCACGTCTGGAATCAATCTTCTATTTTTCATATGCACTGTATTTTTTTACGCGGTTTGTTTAGCACGATTTTTTTCGAAAACCTATCTAACGTGTAAAAACAGAATTTGGTGTAGTTTCGTTTGGCATTTACCGGCATTCGTTATATTGTGCAATATACGCAGTTAGAAAAAATTGCCTTAGGTGTAATTATTTTGGCTGGTTTTATGATCATATATTTTATTCGACATGTTCTCGTTTTGCAATGTCTTCATTGCTAGTAATACAATATTTTAAGTATCTAAAGAACGTTCTTTGAAAGTTGAATATTCTTGCTAATGGTATAATTCAACCATTTTTTCCATTAGTTCAAATTGTGTATTTAGTGCTGTTTTTTATGGAAGTAACTTGAATAAACAATTTTAATAGAATTTTTGATTAAGAAATTGTCAGTAGGCTGTTCACGGTCCTCTGCCAACGGATGGTGATGCTTATGAAAAAAGATTATATAACGCATCATTATGTTGTTACAAAATTAGAAATCTTGGCCGTTTTCCAACGGGACCTGCCTAATGAAAACAGCTTCCACTTCGCTTACTGTTGAATATTGAAAAGTCTCCGATTTAGACTTCTCATAATTATATAAATACTTGTCTATCTCGAATTTTACTGGTTATCCCTAGTCACCCGCGTTAAAGTATCGAAGAATGAAAGAACCAGAGTTAATTTAGCATTTTCGTTTTTGCACCTCAAGCATTTTCGTTTTTGCTCCTCAAGAACAAGAGCCCCGTCTAATTTCAAATGGAAAGTTGCTAGTGTGTAACCTGCGACGACGGTTTAGAAACTGTTAAAAGCAACCTTTTGTAAAATTCGTTGTTTAAATATGTATGTTACATGACCTTTGGAGTTTACATATCCGTTTTGTTTCAGTTGCTGATCAACTGAAAAATACAAGATCTAAATCGAAAGTCAAATGTTGGAGCAACTAGCTTTAAACTTAGCTTCTGAAGATCTCTCTAATAAAGGGTTCAGTGTCGTCCAGTTGCCTGACTTTCATTGAATGAACACCTGTACAGTTCCTTAACATGCTTCAAATGTGACTGTAAAGTTGTGACGTGTAAAATGTGGCGAAGTTCTTCCTGATGAACGAGTACGTGAGATCTCTGTTGTTAAAGAGAAACTGTGGGGAAGATATCCCCTTCCATTTGCTATCTGGAGATTCATCAGACCCTGTCAAAGAGGATTTTCTTTCCTCCTATGCAACTAGTGTGGAGCTGTACATTCTGCTTAAATAAAAGTCAGGGACAGACTTCTCACGTAAAAATATCAATCATATTGTCCCTGTGTATTATTCGAGGGCTTCGAGTCAATATCAGCCATCCATGATTAATCTGTCGCCTTGCGACGTTCTACGAATAAGAATTTCCTGAATGACTGAAAACTTCAGTGGCCAAATCAGCCTTATGATGTGTTGTATGAATATCCCTATTTAGGAGGAAGACAAAAACTGAAATAATTTAAGTCCAATTACTGCTAATAAGCTAATTATAGTTCAATTGCCATGGTTCAGTCTGCTGTCTCTGAGAGGGTAAACTTGTTCATTCAAATGGTTCCTAATTTTAGCAGCTAAACTAGGAATAATTTTTTAAGTTGAATAATTCCTAAACATTAGTTGTCGTTTTTTTATTTTCATAAGAGAAAATTAAGCTCAGTGTCATTCCCAGAAAATGCTTAAAAAAGGGGAGGTTAATATGGTGGTACTGAGTTTTGTCATGATTGAGTCTATAATTATAGGTGACTGCCTTAGTAAATATATGGTTTTCAAGCTTTCAATGGGTTTGGTAAAGTTAACTTTTGAGTTGGACCCCCCCCCCCTTGATACTCCACTGTTTACTTTATAACTGAAACATTAGTTTTATAAAGGGTAAGTTTATATATTTATTTAAATTATAAATCGAAACTTGAAATTTCTGCCATATGAAAAAACATTCAAATACCAGTGTTAAAAGTATTTCAAGTTGTGAAATACTTTTGAATAATTGTTGATTTATGATACAATTTAGCTGGGACTGGATCTAGAAAAAGGAAAATTTAAAGATAAAATGAAACTTTTATTATGGGAGTTTTAAGTTTTCACCTCGTAGTACTTACATGGAAGTCTGCAGGGTGGAACTAGAGGTTCTGCATAGTTAGAGGTTGGCCATCTCGGTGATTCGCTGATTGAGTCACATTTATAGGCGCCATGTTTTGTCGTACTCTGGGACGAAAGCCTATGTATTAGTATGTGTACCCAAAGCTTTGAGTTACTATGGTTTATCATATTTCTAACAGTTTTTCTGCCTATAAAAGATTCCATATTGTAGAAATGCCTCACTGCGCTATATTTGAGTGTAATAATTCCCCTCATAGAAGTAAATGAAGATTTTCCCATGAAACCACTTCAGAAAATAGCAATGCGCTGCAACAGTGAAACGAGATAACTGAAGACCAACAATTTCTTTTTAGCTCTTGGTAAAAATAAATCATGTTTTCATTTTGTCGTATGCTATGTCAATATTTGTTTCTCTGCCTGTCTGTCTTTCTACCAGTCTGTTCGTCTGTAAACATTTTAACTTTTTAACTTTTTTGCTTTTAGAAAAAAAATGATTTTTTTTTCGTGTTTGGATAGCTGTTAATGAACCAATAGCTTTATAACTCCCTCTAGCGGTGGAAAAAATATAAATTTATAAAATTTTAACTAATCTTGCAAACTATCTACTTGCATCGAAAATCTGAAATTTTGGAAATAGTGTTGTAGTCAGGAGGTGTGCATTGGCGACAATGCTTTGCTATTTTACTCACGGGGTGGGTGTGTGTGTGAGAAAATGAAACCTTTTTAGGAGTTAAAGGGAAAATTCTTTTTGCATCTTATAGATAGTAATAAAATCTTGCTATTTAAACTTTTCCAATCACCTATTAGTTGCAATTTCCACTGTTTAGAGAATGCTAAAGGCGGAAAATTAAAATTCAAAGTTACCTCTTAGCGGCGAAAAAAAGTTGGAAAATGTTAAATATTTAAACGATTATTGCGAACGACCTATTTATGCTAGAAATTTAAAATTTTGGTGATAGTATAATGAACAAATGGTTCACACTAGCAGTAATGATTTGTCATCTTATACCCAAGGGGTGGTAGTAAAATGTAACTTTTCTGTTTTAAGAGATAAATGAAAAATATTTCTGTGGTACTAATAAAATATTAAGTTAGTTTCCCAATCATCCATTAGTTCGAATTTTCACTGTTAGAGGGTGCTGAATGGGCAAAACGAAAAAAAAAATATTCCTTCTCTTTGAAAACTAGCAACTCGTATTTTCCGGATATGATAGCTTGTTTCACATACCTAGAAGAATAACGTTGCTTTTATATGAAAGTGTATGTCCTTTGCTACATGAAATTAACGTTATTCTAAATTTCTGGGATTATGATCGGAATTATCAGGAGGCACCAATTTTTGAATAATTAGCCCACATAAAAAAATTGACCTCTGACCTCTAAGGGCTGATCAGATCCAGAATTTCGCAAAGTTTTATACTCCTAGTCACCAATTTTTAGCTCTCTAGCACTAGTAGATCAAAATTTGACCTTTAACCTCTAAGGATTCACCTGCTGCAAAAATTCATAAAGGTTTTGAGATTTACAATACGAAACACTCCAAGGTATTTTCACGTTTCTAGCATTTGTAAATCAAAGTTTGACCTCTACAAGATATCTATTTGTCCTTAATGGATACTTCAGATGTGAAATTTCAGATTTTTCCCCAGACCCAGATTACCCCTAGTTGCAAATTTTCAGAGCTTCTGCTCCATCATAGTTAAAATCATTGTAGTTATAATTAGCGTGATCCTCTATCGCTAACCTTTCACTCACAGTCGTTAAAATATATCAACATGATAATCCTCAAGTAGTCATTGGCTATGGAGTTCCAACCAGATTGGTCAATTTAGTTCTCCCAACATTTATATATCCTGAGCTAAATCTGCTGCGTCTGGCCACTCTAGACCAAGGTACTAAAAAACAGTCCTCTTGATTTCTAGACCAGCGGTCGCCAATATTTTGGACCTCATGGACAACTAAACTCACAATTTTGAATCACTGCAACACGGAGAACCGTTTCTATTTCAAGTCGACAGCGGTGCTTGTTTTTAATTGCCGTAACAGATGAGAATGTCTTTTCACACAAATAGGTTGTTGCAAATGCCCCTAGACAAAAATTGTCAGCCATCCTGTGTCGGTGTCCAAATTTCTCCACGGACCACCAAAAGTTTCCCGTGGACCATCAGTGGTCCACAGACCACAGATTGGCGACTTCTGTTCTGCCACTTTGATCATAATCTCACAACACCGGATCTCAAATTTCTTAACATTTCAGAAATCTGTAATCTGAAATTCCTCTATGAACGAATTTTAGCTCTCTAGCACCAATGTATTATTTCTGAGGTCAAATTTTATCTTTGACCTCGAATGGTCCATCGGATCCAAATTTTCACGTTTCTGAGGTCTAAGACCCGAAATACCCTCTAGCTATCTACTGGCACTAGGAAGCTAAACTTTGATAAAATTTGACCTCCAAGGATCCTCTGAATTTGCAACTTCCTAACGTTTCCAAGATCTACAACCCGAAAAAAACCCAGACACCAATTTTCACGTTTGTAGAATGCATAGATTAAGGTCTCTAACTTCTATATCCCTTCAAGGATAACTGGTTAGTTAAATTTCCTATTGGTTACTTTTATTTCCGATTTTTCCCCAGATGTTTGAACCTGAATCTCCTGTCGCACGGTCAATCAATCATTCACGATCGTCTTTATGCATTAGATAACTTTTTATGAATTGTTTTGACTAATACAGAAAAAAAATCTGAAATCCGAAAATAGTACAAAAGTGGAAAAAAAATAGGATATCAGATATTGAAATAGATTTTCCTTAAAATCTTGAAGTTATCAGAGTAATATTTTTTCCTAAAAAAAGTTACGAAAAATAACCCCCCCCCCCCCAGCAATAATTTAATAGAACCATTTTTTTTCTATAAATCTATTCAACATTTCTAACTTTTGCTGACCTCCCCCCCACACACACGAAGGGGGCTCAATCGGTAGCGCACCAGGCTCATAATCTGTAGTTTCCAGGTTCAAAACAAGATATATTGAAAAATTAAATTATTTTTGACGGCAAATATTGATAGACAAATAATAGAAACAAAGTGCTGATCTTACTTTTCATTTAAAACAACCAATACAACATAACCTTGCAGCAGAAAAAAATTAAAAAACACTGTCAGAAACTGACAAATAGTCAAGTATCTATGTAATCTTAGGTGTCAGGAATCAACTGTTACAGATTAAAAAAACGAAATATTACTGTAAATGAAAATTAATGAAGCAACTGAAATTATACGAAAAGCATTTTAAATATCATCAATTTTTGACAACAAGTATGATTTTCTTATTAAAAATCTTCTTTTTATATGATTAGATGAAGAATTATATATTTTTGGCGCAATAAAATTGAATTGCTTATGCATTATTTCTTTCTCCGATTTCACAACATGCAGCTTGTTTGCTGAATATCTGGTATCATATGTGGTGAACTATTTTTCAATCCAATTAGTGCTTTTTATGTAGAAATGAAACGGATTGGTATAACTACAAATAAAACTTATCATTGAAAAGCACACTATTAAATTTTTCTACAAGGCATTAATATCATTAGAGAGAAGATAAAACTAGGTACAGATACGAAAAAAAAAATGACGGCAAATATAGATTAATGGATAGTAGAAACAAAGGGCAAAGGGTGATGATTACATGTCCCGATTGATGAATTTAGCATATAAAATGCCTTAAAGTCGACTAAGGATAAAATTTCTAACAAAATAACAACTGAACTATACCCACACTATTGTGATTACAACTTCTTATGGGACGGGGGTGGCTCAGTCGGTAGCGCGCCAGGCTCGTAATCTGTAGTTCCCAAGCTCGAGTCCCACCTGGGACCAGCGTTGAGATTTATCTCCGCAAAATTCCTCGCCCTGCCCACGGTCAGTAGGGAATACCGATGGGCTTGGAAAGGTTATCGCTTAGGCGGGAGAGCCTTACCCTGTGCTCGTTGAAGAACACGCTGGATGGCCTTGACGGGAAGCTACCGTCTGTCTCCCAACAGCTGTTCCAAAGGGTAAACTTTTCTGAGACTTCGGGACCCTTGTGACCTGGCCATTTAGCCCATGGTGTGCAAAAAAGGGCCGCACTCTCCATAGCATGGCATGTGTAATCACTGATTGGTTCCAGGAACATGTCTACGAGTTTTCCTTACTTCATTGGCCTGCACAATCTCAAAGTCTCGAGCATCTGGGGGGCCCAAAAGTAGGGAGGTAAGAAACAAAATATATCCGAAAAATGTAAAAGGGAGAGTGGGGCAAGAGACTGAAGTTCTAATGCAGTATTATATTTACCCCTCTATTTTACAGACCTTTAAAAATATATTGAATAATGCACAAAATATAGATACGTTTAATATTTTTTCCTTTATTACCTTATTAACATTCTGAAGAGGAAGGGCGTGGTCCTTTACCCCCCTGCCCCCCTAGATTCGGCTCTGTGCACACCCATCCCTCTTCTGGTTCCTTGCACTGACAGAATTGCAGTCGCTACCACCTAAAAGAGTTACATGAGATTCTGAAGGTGGACATTACACTGTCATTTTCGTCAGAGGAGGGGGAACTTTGAAAGCAACAGACATAAGAGAAGAGCTTGAGGGCTACAGCCCATCAGCATGGATGCGAGAAGCCACGTAAAACTTTTGTTTTGGAGGTTAGCATGAAGACTTACACTGAGATGGCAGTTTATTAGGAACACCTACCTAGTAGCATGTTATGCCGACTTTCGCTTCGAAACAACCCGAATTCGTCAGAGGTGGAACTTACAAGATGCTGGATGTGTTGTGCAGGATTGTTGATCATGAAGATATGATTGTGCTGTGCAGTTGTTGCAAAATTGGATGGTGACACAGTCTCCCTCTGAACAGCTCTTACCATCTCATCCCAAACATGTTCGTTTAAGTTTCAGACCTTGGGATTGTGCAGGCCAATGAAGTAAGGAAAACTCGTAGGCATGTTCCTGGTCTGATGGGCGGGTCGTTGCTACACGCTCAGCCGCCTTCGGGCGGTGTGATGTTCTGACGAAGTCGCCTTGTGCGACCGTAGGAAAGAAGCCGTCCCATGGCCGAGTGGTTAGCGCGCTCGGCTACTGATCTAAGGGACCTGGATTCGAGCCCCGGGTAAGGCATGGATGTTCGTGTTGTTTTTCTGCTGAGGTCCTGCCAGCCTCACAGACCTTCTACTATGGCATACAAACTGACGGGCTCCTGTCAGACCTCTGTGGCAAGCAGCTGCTTGAGGGGGTATTTATTTTTTTTATGTTCCTGGTAGCATTTGGTGATATACGTGCCTTGCGAGCAGGTGTATTATAATTCTGAATATGTTGATTTTAGTGAAGATAAACTGTAGCCATGAAGGGATGAATTTGTTCAGCAGTGATGTTCAAATATGCCGTGGCATTCAGATGTCTTTCGATGGGTATTGGGTGCCTAATGTGTGCCAAGAAAACATTCCGTACACCATCACACTGCCAGCAGCAGCCTGTACTGTTGACACCACACCAGCTGTTGCTAGCCTACCGCAGCTTGCGCCAAATTCTGATCCTTTTATCAGTGTAATGCAAAAGAAACTTGATTTGTCCAACCAGGCTACCATTTTCCAATCCTCAATGGCCCAGTGTCAATGCTCCTGCACCCACTGGAAATGTGCTTTTGTGTTCTTCACTGACAACATCGGCATTCAACATTGTTGGCAGCTGTTGTAGCCCATTCGTGACAGTCCGATACGTAGTCAGATACTTTCAGATACCTTCTGCACACCAATATTTAATTCTGCAGTATTTATCTGGTTGTGGCCCATTTGTTAGGTTTCATGATTCTCGCCAGTCTCTTTGACCCTTCTAATTCACGAGCTGTTTTCGTCCTAAGGATCGACGATCACTGGTGCCGATCACTGGTTTTTGCTTTTTGCACCATTCTTGGTAAACAACTGAAATGGTTTTCTGTGAAAAGCCCAGAAGGACGATCGTTTGGGAGCTGCTAGAACCAGCACGCCTAGCACCAACTATAATGCCACGTGCAAAGTTCCTCAGGTGGCTCATTTTGCCCATTCTGGTGCTCAATCCATCTCTGATGCTCGAAGTGCTGGACTCCAGATCTACACGGGGTGGTAGAACGCAGCTATACGAGCAATATTCGTCATAGAATGTATGGTCGGAACGCAAGCGGTGAGAAGTTAAAAGGTAGTTTTCCACTGTCACAGTTAAAGAATTAACACAAGAAGGAGAGGAGATACTTCAGAAAACATTTTATTAACAGGATTGTAATTGAGGTACATGCTCAAAGAAATTGCTCAAAAGAGCTGCCGCCAGCTATAATGCAGGCTTCACACCTGCGGGATAGGGACCGACGCACATTTGCGAAGACACCAGGCATTTCCCGAATATCGCCGGCAACAACGGCGATCCTGGCGACT
The DNA here is from genome assembly GCA_038380435.1 of Ryuthela nishihirai. Lineage (NCBI taxonomy): Eukaryota > Metazoa > Arthropoda > Arachnida > Araneae > Heptathelidae > Ryuthela > Ryuthela nishihirai. The sequence continues at coordinate 7,804,798 of JAWZYU010000021.1, forward strand.
AGATCCATATCGGTTTCAATGGGGCACTCGTAGATTAGGCTTTTCATATGGCCCCACAGGAAAAAGTCCAAACACGAGAGATCCGGCGATCTTGGTGGCCAAGCTATGTGACCACCTCAACCAATCCATCGCCCTGGGAACGTTGCATGTAAAGTGTTCCGCACATCTAAGCTGAAGTGTGCAGGCGCACCGTCGTGCTGGAACCACATTCTCGACCTGCTGGGGGTTGGAATCGGACGCAGCAGCTCCGGCAACACCTCTCGTAGGAATGTGTAATACGATTTGCCGTCCAGACGGTGTGGCAGGAGGTATGGACTAACCAAATGGTCATGGAGGATCCCTGCCCAAACATTTATGGAGAACCGCTGCTGGAACGAATGAGGACGTGTGGCATGCGGGTTCGTAGACGCCCAGGTGTGTGAATTGTGGGTATTCAAAACGCCCTCACGGGTGAAAGTGCACTCGTCCGTAAACAGAACATGTGCACCAAAATCCGGCTGCGCTGCATTCTGCTGGAGGTACCAACGTGCGAAATCGACACGTGGCTGATATTCCGCAGGTGACAACGCTTGTACCTTCTGCATACGATAGGGGTGCATTCCTTCCTCCTGTAGCACACGGCAAACCGACATTTGGGACACGTGTACTGCACGGGAAACCGCTCGCGTGCTACATCCTGGTCGCTCTTCCATCCTACGCAGAATGTCCTCTGCAAGTTGCGGCGTCCTGACACTCCTTTCACGCCCTGTGTCTTGCTTGGCCATGGCGAAGGATCCCGTTTCACACAGCCGCCGATGCAAACGCTCGAAGGTTTTCCGATCTGGAGTGCATCTCATCGGACCCTTTTGTCGGATAAAGATGTCCACAGGAAACACCTGCTCTGGAAGGAAAGGATTATGCAGAAATTACCAAGGCGGGACCTTCACTGCTCACAGGAACATGAGCAGCACGAGGACAATCTCTTGTGTATAGCTCGAAGAATCCTGCGGAAGAATCCAAATCTTCGCTTCCTACTTTCTTTGTCGAGTGACAGAAGATAATTATGCAAAATAATTTCCCATTCCCCAAGAATGACTTCTTTCGTTTCCTGCTCGTCACCGAAAGAAGATGAAACAGAACAAAATGATTCGTTACTGTCTTGAAATAGATTATCAAAACTTACTAGTGGGTAGATCCACTTCTTCCTTGAAGAGTCAAACTTTGTGTTGGGGAGAGAATGCCGTCGTGTTTGCCACATCAAATTATCCTCGTAAATTTGATTAGCCTCTATCTTTAACAGAAGGCTGTCGGATGTACATCTTGTTATCTTGTGCACTTCTGGTTCCTTCTCCATATTAATAGTGCTCATCTTCCAATAATATTTATACTCTCTGGTCGTTGGAGAACCACTATCCCTTGCTAATAGGAAAGTGCCACGAGGTCTACTCTGTTTTGAGTGTTTTACGCTTTGCTCCGCCATTATGTATGTCTTCAAACTTTATCGTTTAACAACTTCTTTATCATATATTTGAATCACATCTTCACAGCATATCTTCACATCTAAAATTCGAAAATCCGAATAAGTGCTGTTAGCTAATTCCCTTTTTTTCAAAATAACAGATTCAATTGTTTGCTGATTTCAACAATGAGACTTTGTTTCATCCAACCTATTTCCTGTGATATCGTTAGTGTTAGCTAATATTGTTGAACATATGTTAATTGTGTTTAAGAAACAAATTACCTCTAAACGATTTGTTTAAAAGCACTCTTAATAACAATTTGCATTTACAAAAGTATTTGAAATTAATGAAATTCGAAAACTTACAGATTACGATTACAGATTGCGATTCAGTGAAGAGACGTTGAAATATGGTTTGCACTATAATATATTGAGAAAAAAAAATAAACTTTTGCATTTTATTAAATGCAGACAATGCACAAATATTCAATCTGAGTCGTTCCCCTCTCTACGAGCATGTCTGCAACTTCAAAAGGAGAAAACAGATGGACCATAACTTTCTGAAAAGTGTTTCAAACATCCTTCATTCTCCAGATTGCCTCTTAATCCTCAATAATAAAACGATAAGGAAAACTCATCCAGGAAACACAATTCTTATATTTTCAAGCATATAATTTTAATACTTTAGAATTATTACTTTAAAATCATTTAACAACAAATCATGCCTATATTCGTTCTAAAGATATTTAAAATTAATTGAATCTTTGCACCAGCTTTTAAATCTGAAATTTTTTTAGGTCATGGTGCGTTGTAACAATTATAATTTGTGTTTTAGTGGTCTTTCGGAGAAAATGGTTATGATCAGTGACGTTGTTTCTAAACAATTCAGGCTCTATAACTCTGTAAATATCACGCAATATTGTTGAAGAACGATAATTAGTAATATTTGTGGGAAATCTAAAATTTATCTTTAATGTTATGTTTTCGTAAGAAGCGTATGTTGAAAGTTAGGGAGCTCTGAAGTAACTTTCCATTCATATAACATGGAATGTCTGGAAACCTTTTGAAATATTGTGTATATTGTGTTGTTCTTCAATAACTCATTTAAGTTGGCATTTAGTTAAGTTAAACTGAAAGTCCTGATTATAACTTCTGATATACACATATAGGAAGCATCAACAGGTCCAGAGCCATGCAAAGCGTTTTCGAATTGAATTATTTGCTTGAAGCTATTTCAGTGTCACGTGAGCCAGAAATCTTATTGCTGACGGAGAATTGCAATCTTCTTCAATCAGTTTCGAATTTATCAACTTCTGTGAAGTAATTCTTTTCTAGATATTATAATAATAATAAAACACTTTTAAAACTGAGATTTTATCTTCTAACATGACATGTTATGTAATATAGGGTTGAGGAAGAGCTTTTTCTGTTACTTTGGCTTTGTTCTTGTGCGATGATCTAAGTCAGTGTTTGTAAGCCTTCTTTCATCTCTTTCTTACAACCCAAAATTAGCCATTAACGTGACCACCAAATACTCAGATTTGTGAAATACTCTAGCTTGGTGAGAATTTGTATGGCATTGTCTATAATGTTTTTCACCCTAAGCAGTGAAAATCAGAACTGATTGGTATAGACGGGATTTCAACAACTATTTGGACACTTTTCGCAATTAGGAAAATGTCATTTTTGAGTGCTTGGCGCCCCATCCAAGACCCTATGCGACATCTGATTTGAGTCGCGATAAGAGAGTGGAAATTGAAAATGTATTTTAAATAAATGGGCACCGTAGATACGTTTTGGAACCTTTTGGAATAGATATATTTGAGGGAGATGTTTATTTCCAGTTATATGTTTTCGTAAAAAGCGTATGCCGAAAGCTAGGGAGCTCTTAGTGACTTTCCATTCATGTAACATAGAAGTGTCTGGAAACCTTTGTAATATAATGTATATGTATTGTTGTTTTTCAAAATTTTTTAACTTCGAAAATGAGCAACCTGAATTCAATTGAATTTGGTTTCCGGAAAGAACTTGGCTTTCCTGCATAATCTAACTAAACGTTCATGTCTTGAAGAGGTCCACAGCAAGGCCGGTCTAGCGGAAGAGGAGGAAAAGAGGGGGGGGAAGGGGGAGAGACATAAATAAGTAAGTATAAGAGACGAAAAATTATTGAATTTATCTATATATAATGTATTTTTCAAGAAATGTTTTAAAAACTTCTGAAAGAAAAGGTCAGATCTTATAGGTCAATGGAAATACAGACTTTTGGTCTTATATATTTTTCTTGCTCGCCCCCCACCCACTTTTTTTCATTTTTATAGATCCGAGGCGGGCCTGGTTCACAGCACGTTTACGCAAGAAATATTAAATAACCAACCTGAACACCAGAAGCGAAAGGTGGACTGTATGGCAATGTGAGCAGATGATCTTTCCTTGCTATTCATCAATTATTTCAACGAATATATTCATTGACACTTTTATCTTTTATGTAAATCTGTAAAATAGAACTTCGTCTGTTCTCCATGAATACAAAGATCACACAGGATAAAAACTGATTTACGACAAGAAATGTACAGTTTACAAATCCTTGAACTATTAAGAATTTAAAATGCTCTCAGAGCACTAAAATCAATTTTTATTTTTGGGCTCTAGATTTCAACTTGTAAAAAGAAATTACTCCTCGAGCAGCTGTTTGCCACAGAACTCTGATAAGAACCTTTTAATATAATTCGTCATGGAGAAGATATGTGAGGATGACCACGCCATTAGAAGAAAGACAGCAGAAGATAGGAATCATTTATCCCTTTTCCTGATCACCAACCAGTTTCCCAAAATCAGTTGCTATGGCAAAACAGCAAAGGCAAATAACACTCTCTCTGTCGCCCGTTATTCTTATATTATTGCAGTATACACTGAGGTGCCATTGAATTAGGGATAGCACCTAGTAGCGTGCTGGATCCCCTCTGACTCTGATAGTGGCCGCCACACAACGAGGCAACGACTCCACAAGCTTGCATAAATATTCCACAGGTATGGCGACCCATGCATCCTCCAGAGTTGTCCACATTTCTCTCAAGGTCGTCGCTGATGGGACACAGGCCTGAACACTCTGCTCGACGGTATTCCATAGATTTTCGATGGGATTTAAATTTGGGCTTTTACTTGGCAATTTCTTTATTTCAGAGTCAGCAGAATGCTTCTGCAACCATACAGTAACCAACCTGGACCTGTGAGATGAAAAGTTGTCTTGCCGGTATATGTCATCTCCTTTGCGATGCATGATGGTTATAAATGGGTGTAAATGGTCAGCCATGAATTCTATATACTGGGATGCGTTGAAAGTCGTCGGTACACATACCAAAGGTCCCACAGACGTCCAACTCAAGACACCCAGGCCATCACTGACTCACCACCAGTTTGTACAATTCCGATCTGATATGCAGGATCCATGGCTTCATGGGTTTGGCACCATACCCTCAGTCTCCCACCAGTGTTATGAAGGTTAAATTGGGATTCATCACTCCAGGGTCTCCGTTGTCAATTTTCGATGGTTTAGCTTCGATGTTCTTTAGCCCAAGCAAGGTGTTGAACCAGGTGTCGTGCCATTAGAAATGGGACTCTTGTAGGTCAGCAATTTCCAAAGCTGAGACGATGAAATGAGCATTGGATGGTCCATGCAACTGACTTCCCGGCTGGAACCCATGTTCAGATGGGAGGTGATTTCAGATAATGTCTGTCCCCATCAGTCTGTGCGATGCAGGTCAGATGGCAAAGCCCACAATCATTCAAGCCTGGTTGTCCTTTGCAGTTTGTCGGGGTGCTTGTTTTTTCGCTAGAAATTTAATATTCCCGGAACACTCTTGAAACTGTCGTACGAGAAAATTCAGGTTCGTTTACAATTTCAGAAATCGAATGTCCCATCCATCGGGCACCTATGATCTGCCCTCTGTCAAATGCATCTAAAGCCCGCGCCTTTCATATTACTCTTCTCAAAGACGAAAGCAGGACGAATCTCAGGACGAATGCTTGGGGAAGCCAAAGCTGACAGCTATATGTGACTAGAGTTTCAGCCACGCATGCGCGCAAATGTGAGACTTGCAGTACTGAATTTGGATAACGTCCCTATCCCTAATTCAACGGCACTTCAGTGTATTTCTGCTTATGATAAAAACTCGAACACACGTTTAGATTCATAAATTATAATTAGAAGTTTCCCTAACAAAAGTAGGTGAGGGTGGCTCAGTCGGTAGTTCTCCAGTCTCGTAATCTTCAGTTCCCAGGTATGAATCTCAAATGTAAGTTGAGTTACAACGTTAAGATTTATCTCCGTTAAACGCACACCCTGCCTTTGGTGAAACAAGATATACCGGTGGGCTTGGAAATATTTTTTATGTTATTACTATCTAAACTTTTCTGAAATTTATCGGATAATATAACATGTTTCACATTGATTTGCTAATATTTGCATGCAGTAGTTAAAATTGGTGTAATAGCTCTCAAAAAAAAACTATTCAAATGTCACAAGTGCTGGTGCAAACTGATATACTTTGTCTCATAATATTGTTTGTCTTATTATTATTTGAAACGCTAACAAAATCAGAAATTTTTTAACGAGGCTCTGTGATAAGAAGTATAATTTCAACATGACGAAATTCTCCATCAGATAGTTTGCCGAGTGCTTTTCTCATCTGAAATTCTGATTATATAACAAGTATTCCCATGCTTCCAACACCACATAGATACAGATACATTATATTACAAAACATTTGCCCACAATTCCAGGCTATTCCACTACAAGTATGTAATTCTGAATTCTTTCTACACTGTCAATCGATACACGACATCTAAACTTAGTGCCTGAATAGCGATGCGTGAGTTTTCCTCAATGAATTCACGAATAACAGCGATAGTTCTCTCGTTCACATCCTCGTTAGATCTTCCTGAATGAGGGAGGCTTCGAAGGTCTGCATTTTTTCTCTGAATTTGGGCATTCATCCTGTACAGTGCCATATGAACAGGCATCATCTCCATATATGTGTGATAAATATGGAAGAAATTTTTTTCCCCGTCCCTAAACTATATCTTTGTGAATGTAAAATTATTACCCATCTTTCGTAGACTCCATAGCAACAACTCCCGGATTTAGACCAAACTTTACATGATCCCACTGAGGAGAGAAATTATGATGTAGCCTTTGTTTTTAACACGTAATGACAAACTTAGGCAATCTGTCAAACAAGTTGTAGCTTCTTAGCTTTGGAGGAATGAGTGCAAAATACAGACATGTGTGAAGAACTTTTCGAATTCTCACTGCAATGCTTTCGAGGTTTAATCACACTTGTGATAGACACTCACCTCTGTTTTGGAATATCCTTGGCGTGAATGTATTCATAATCCATAAGTATTGTTACGACAGATGAACGAGCAACAGTGACTTCATGACTTAACGTGACTGGAGTCCTCGAGTGTGCTTCTACGAGAGATTCAATTAGCCAACGAATTGGAACTTAGAGTTGTTTGGGTTGTTTTACCTCTGAGCGGCACTTTTTTGCACACTATGGGCTAAATGTTCAGGTCACATGGACCCCGAAGGCTCAGAGAAGGTTGGGGGAGGGGACCCACTGGAACAGCTGTTCGGAGACAGATGGTAGCCTCCCGTCAAGACCATCCAGCGTGTTCTTTAACGTGCACAGGGTATGGCTCTCCCATACACGGGGCCACGGCTTAACGTCCCATCCGACGGACGGCGGCCTTTCCAAGCCCATCGGTGTCCCCTACTGACCGTGGGCAGGGCGGGGAATTTTGCGGCGATAAATCTCAACGCTGACCCAGCTGGGACTCGAACCTGGAAACTACAGATTACGAGCCTGGCGCGCTACCGACTGAGCCACCCCCGCCCCAATCTTGAGACAGGCCGTAAATGTCCCATGGTTTGTGACCAACAGACAAATACATGGGGTTGGAACTTAGAACAGTTCAGAAGAATGAAAATGAGAGAAATGTAATGCAGTAGTGCGTGGTATTGTAAAAGATGAAGCAGTTTATCTGAGTCTGTGTGCGATAAGTAAAAGACAAGAAGTAACTTTTATGTGGTGTGCGCGGGCGGTCGTTTTGTTTTGCTAGTGTGATAAGTCTAGTGATCTAATCAAAAACGAAGGATTATTTACGCCTGAAGTGAATGTATTCAAGAGATACGACAGACAGTATAGAGGTAATAGTTTAGTAGAACAGACTGGTCTTGTATGCTCTATACAAAAAAGTGTTAATGACATATGTATAATAGTAGTTAATTTGTTTATGAGATACTTCATCCATAATTTTGAAACGATTTGCATTGTGTTGTAATTGGTTTGAAAATACATTTATTGAACCTCACGCACAGTGCCTATCCATGTTTAAATTCGCAACAGTATACTAAAATCATTTTATATACATACTCACAGTATAGTCTGTGTGCCTCAAACATCTTGCATAATGAGAATATCTGTAGTGGTTTAGATTCACCTGAATACTGTGTATTATAAATAGAAGTCTTATTTACCCCTCATGAAAATCGAAAAGCTCTTTGTCGTGTTGCAAACTATAATGTAGTCAGAAAAGGATAATAGCATCCAGAAGAGAAACTCACCATAATTTTTTATTCTTTATTTTACAAATGAATATAATAGTTTTTGTTATAACGCATAAATAATAATGATAAAGAAATAAACAGAATACACGTATCAATTAGTGGCATTTCTTCCAATGCCTTTATCATTATACAACGTTATACAAATTGTTAAATTGGGCTTAGTAATTTAATTGTCGAATCTTGTGGTTTATCTTCACAAAACCAATATTTATTCCATCCTGTAAATCGCTAACCGCATCTGTAAATCGCGAAATACTAATAAATCGCTCTCTTCTTTTTTTACATCGGCATTAGAACTTGGCCTTCTTTTCGTCATCAAGGAACGTTTTAAAATCTTCGTCGAAATTTCCATGACTTTCTGAGAGTTCAAAGTTAAAATTTGCTAATATATATAATTTTCGTGACTTTGAACCACTGAGCCTTAAAACGGCGATTAATGTTTAGTTAACTCTGCCGATAGTGTCCTAGAGGTAGCAATAATGTTAACGTTAATTGTGTACCCAAAGGGGCGGGGTGGCTCAGTCGTTAGCGCGCCAGGCTCGTAATATGCAGTTCTCAGGTTCCAGTTCAGCTGGGTCAGGGTTGAGATTTATCTCCGCAAAATTCCCCGCCCTGCCCACGGTCAGTAGGGGACACCGATGGGCTTGGAAAGGCCGCCGTCCGTCGGATGGGACTTTAAGCCGTGGCCCCGTGTGTGGGAGAGCCATACCCTGTGCACGTTAAAGAACACGCCGGATGGCCTTGACGGGAGGCTACCATCTGTCTCCCAACAGCTAGTCCAGTGGGTCCCCTCCCCCAACCTTCTCTGAGCCTTCGGGGTCCATGTGACCTGGCCATTTAGCCCATGGTGTGCAAAAAAGTACTGCTCAGAGGTAAAACAACCCAACCCTGTGCACGCAAAACAAACTGCACTTAGAAAGTGCAATCAGCCCCAGTGAATATGAAATATTCGTTGTCAGATAACAATTACGTTATTTTGCAAATACAGAGCCCTCTAACGGTGGAAAGCAAAACTAATGGAGGATTCGGAATGTATGAATAATTATACCTCATTAATGTACGAGGTGTGGCACTGAGTCAATAAAGCTTTTATTAATGAGAAATTGCAGAAATCAAAAAATGTTTTGCATCAAAATACTCTCCATTGATGTAAGGCAATTCTAAATTCTCCCCTTCCATGCTTCGAAACATTGTTCGAAATTCTCTTTAAGAATGCATTTTATTTTGCTCTGTTGTAAGATCCTTTATGCTTTGGATGTCGTCAAAATGGCTCCCTATCATAGGACAGGTTTGCTTGTCGTTGTGATTTGGTTTTGGGCTACAAATTGCTTCACTGATCATGCCGAAGAAGGAAGAGCATTGCCGTGAACACATTCGTTCAGGAGCACATTGCGTTCGATCACACACGACGTTTTTGCCAAAGAAAGGTTTTAGTACACTTTGCTTTCCTTGTTTTCTTTTAACTGCAGTGCATAAATATATGTCAAAATTCTATCTATTATCATTTCATAAGTTGTGTGTTGGGTTGTTTTACCTCTGAGCGGCACTTTTTTACACACCATGGGCTAAATGACCAGGTCACATGGACCCCGAAGGCTCAGAGAAGGTTGGGGGAGGGGACCCACTGGACTAGCTGTTGGGAGACAGATGGTAGCCTCCCGTCAAGGCCATCCAGCGTGTTCTTTAACGTGCACAGGGTATGGCCTCCCGCACACGGGGCCACGGCTTAATGTCCCATCCGACATTTCATAAATCAGTTTATATTAAATTGCATTATAAAAAAAGTTACGTTTTAAGTGAAACATAATCTGCACTTGTTAAGCTTTAGTTGTACTAAACAGGGATTCGTGGATGGCTCTTTGGAAATTTAGCTGCCTGACCGAAAGAAGAGCTGCGATCATTTTTGGTAATCGAAGGCTAAAAATGGTTTTAAAAGATTTTTTTAATTAAACCTTTCACTTCTTTGAAGTGAAATTTTCCCATAAAAATCTCCTTTTAAAAATTATGGCGCTTTGAATATGGATTTCCAGGCACATAACATAGAAGTGTCCCAATGCTTTTTGTAACATTTCAAACCCTTTCCCAACAGAAGAGATAAATAGCAAAATAAAAATTAACTAAAATATTAAAAAAAAAACCTATCTTTTCATATGCGTCTTAAAAAGCAGGAAATAAACCTAAAGCATATCGATGGTGCAATTAGTCACTAAATTCGTCTTCACTTCAAAGGAAGATAGGGCGTGGGCAATCTTGTTGAGTAGGTAAATCGGCGCCCTAGCTTCCTTTGAAGTGAAGACGAATTTAGTGACTAATTGCACCATCGATATGCTTTAGGTTTATTTTCTACTTTTTAGGGTGCATATGAAAAGAAAGTTTTTTTTCTTATTTTTTGAAATTTATTTATATTTTTTCTTTGTTACTAGAACCACCTACTTTCAAAACTTTAATTTGATATATGACTCATAAACATCGATCACATTTTTCGTCCTTCTTTTTATGACGTCATGTTTGATGTAGCCCACGACATTGGAGACGTCACAAGCTTGAATTCCATAGATATAACTCCTTAAGTTCCGCCCCCTCAAACTTTTCGACCTCTCTTGAGGGGAGGGAAGATTCGAGCATAATTTTGAGCAGTGTACAACGGTCATCACATGAGCTTTGGTTTCATACCTTACTCGTAACTGTAGGTCCTTGCGTTCGAAAGACCTAGTAGAAGAAAAACCATCCAATTTCCTCTCTTACAGGGATGGGGGATGGGGGATAAGGAATGGGGGAAGTATTTATATCCTGTGACATTTCTCATGTCACAAGCTTTCATTTTATGTATAGCTTTTTACTTTCGGCTTTCATGTTCGCAGATACAGGCGGAACAATCTTTTCATATCCCCCTTTTTTTAGGATGGGTTGGGTTGTTTTACCTCTGAGCGGCACTTTTTTGCACACTATGGGCTAAATGGCCAGGTCACATGGACCCCGAAGGCTCAGAGAAGGTTGGGGGAGGGGACCCACTGGAACAGCTGTTGGGGGACAGATGGTAGTCTCCCGTCAAGGTTATCCAGCGTGTTCTTTAACCTGCACAGGGTATGGCTCTCCAGCACACGGGGCCACGGCTTAACGTCCCATCCGACGGACGGCGGCCTTTCCAAGCCCATCGGTGTCCCCTACTGACCGTGGGCAGGGCGGGGAATTTTGCGGAGATAAATCTCAACGCTAACCCAGCTGGGACTCGAACCTGTGAACTACAAATTACGAGCCTGACGCGCTACCGACTGAGCCACCCCCGCCCCTTTTTAGGATGGGAGAAAGCATGGAAAGTCAATTATATGTAATCTATGTCACTCCCGCGGAACTCCCCGCAAGCAGCGAAACAATCGTTTTAAAATATTTCCACTTTTTTGGGGGGGCGGGGGGGGCGGGGAAGAATGCATGGGGAGTCAATTTTGTGTAGCGTATGACATGCCAGCTTCACAGGCTTTCATTTGACGAATAACTTGTTACTTTCAGTACTCGCGTTAGGGAGATACAGCGGAACAATCGGTTTTTATTTCTCCTTTTTTAGATGAGAAGAAAGCATGGGGGTACTTTTTCTTACAGGGTTTTTTCTCTGCGTCACAAACTTTCATTTGACACATAACTCATTGCGATAGATAAAAGGATTGGAAGATAAAATGGAAGAAGCGTTTTAACAAACATACAAACAAACTGATAGCTGACAAATATCGAGCGAAAAGCAATAGGAAGAATATAGGTAATTAAACATGTATGTATGAACATGTCAAAAGCTTTCATTTGATAGATTTGGGTTGTTGGGTTGTTTTACCTCTGAGCGGCACTTTTTTGCACACCATGGGCTAAATGGCCAGGTCACATGGACCCCGAAGGCTCAGAGAAGGTTGGGGGAGGGGACCCACTGGAACAGCTGTTGGGAGACAGATGGTAGCCTCCCGTCAAGGCCATCCGGCGTGTTCTTTAACGTGCACAGGTATGGCTCTCCCATACACGGGGCCACGGCTTAACGTCCCATCCGACGGACGGCGGCCTTTCCAAGCCCATCAGTGTCCCCTACTGACCGTGGGCAGGGCGGGGAATTTTGCGGAGATAAAGATCAACGCTGACCCAGCTGGGACTCGAACCTGGGAACTACAGATTACGAGCCTGGCGCGCTACCGACTGAGCCACCCCCGCCCCCATTTGATAGATAGCTTGTTATTTTAGGCACTCGCGTTCTGGAGATATAGCAGAACAATCGTTTTCATATTCCCTTTTTTAGGGGAAGAAAGCATCGGGATCAATTTATTTTAGCATATGAAACTGCCCACTTCACAAGCTTCCATTTAACGTATAGCTTCTTGCTTTCAGCGCTCACGTTTAGGAAATAAAGTGTAACAATAGTTTTGATATTTCCCCCTTTTTTAAGGGGGAAGAAGGCGTAGAGGGTCACTTTTGTGTAACCTCAGACACTCTCTACATCAGAAGCTTTCATTTGACACATAAAGCATTCTCCATCGATTCGAAAGACATGGTGGGACAACTGTTTTGACTACTATTATTCTTGTCTTGTCTTGACTACTATTATTCATGTTTCTACATATTGATAATGTTTCGATAACATCTCTCATAGCAATTATCTATATTCTTCCTATTGCTTTTCGCTCGGCATTTGTCAGCTATTGGTTCGTTTGTATGTTTGCTAAAATGTTTCTTCCATTTCATCTTCCAACCCTTTTACCTATCGCAATGTGTTATGTGTCAAATGAAAGTTTGTGATGCAGAAAGTGTCAAAGTGTATAAAACATTTCCTCCCCATGCTTTATTTTCCCCTAACAAGGAAAAAATTGTTGTTCCACTAAATCTTTCGAACTCGAGGACCAGAAATATGTTCATAATCTATTATTATATGGGTGATAAATCACTTTTATTTTAAATTATAGGGACCACAAAGATGGCACTAGAAATAGTTTTGGGATGTGTATTTGACACTCTTGCAGACCACTCTGTTAGAAGATTACGAATTTCTCTTGTCTCTTTCACTTTTAAAACTATTCGCTTTTGCTTTCTCTTTAATACCTCCTAGGCCGAGTGGTTAGCGCGCTTCGCTACTGATCTAAGGGACCTGGGTTCGAGCCCCGGGTAAGGTATGGATGTGTGCTGCTTTTCTGCTGAGGTCCTGCCATCCTTTCAGACCTTCTACTATGGCATATAAACTGACAGGCTCCTGTCAGACCTCTGTGGCAAGCAGCTGCTTGAGGGGGTATTTACATTTATTTACATTTACAATTAGTACGAATATTCTCTCTTGGGCTATTCACTAATAGGAATCCGAAACGTATTTAAATGAACTAAACAAATACTCTTCAATAATTGACTTCATCTTGTGAATCCAAAGTGAGTCAAAATGTATCTGTCCATTAACTTGTAACTAATCTCCGTTTTTATCCCCTTTTGAACAGAACACACTGATGCATCTACTGAAGCTGACGCGGTTGCTCCGTCTTGCCCGTTTGCTTCAGAAGATGGACAGGTATTCCCAGTACAGCTCCATCATCCTCACCTTGCTCATGCTCATGTTCTCGCTCGTCGCCCATTGGATGGCCTGCGTCGGGTACGTCATTGCTCTAGAAGAGATTGAAGCCAACCCGTCCAATTGGGATGTAGGTAAGTGAGCATTATTTTCCTCTTCATTGATGCCAGTACATACATCATATACATTCCTACCGATTTCAGCAAAATCTATGTAACTGACTCCTGCATTCGAAATTTTCCTATTTGTTCCGCTAGTGAAATTTATCCTATGTTTTGGAGCTGGTGTATGGTTTTTCTCATTTCCCTATGACATGTGATAGAAAAGCAATATGCTACCAAATTTAGGCAAAATTGCCCTTAGTAAAATAAATAAGAAATAGTTGGTTGCCTCTATGTTCCCATAAAATACTGCCGTATACACTTCTGTTGTATGCGAAGCCGAGAGTGGTGGACAAAAGAGAGAAACTCTTCAATGAACCCTATTATGGAAAGCATTATTGCCCATCAAAACAAACTGGGAACAAACAGCGCCCTTGAAAACCCTCCCATAGAATAAAGGATATAGTTCCAATACCTGCGACCAATCAGAGAACCTCCAGCAAAGACATGGAGTTCTTTACGTCTATTTGATACTTCCCCGGATAATCAAAGCGCCATCACCATGTATTGGTGAAGTTTTCTAATATTATCGAGTTGATAATGAGTTCCTTATTTTCTCCAGATGAATACACTTCGATAATCATTCTGAAGACTTAATTGTGGTTCATCAATGAAAAGCACATACGCAAAGTGTTCTGAGTTCCGGTCCAGATGTCTTCATCATCATCATCATCATCATATAAATTGGGTTCTCCAATGGGAGGGATTGAGGGAAATACAAGCTGTCTATCTTCTTCCATGAAGGCCTTTCGGGTGAAGTCTTCTGTAAACACTTTGCCTCAAAAGTGCATTCGCAATAGCTGCAGAAAGCTCCAGAGAAAGTGGCTTGGCTTGCATTTTCTTATGACATTGGGATGCTAGCGCAAGATAACGGTCATCTTGCGCTGTTGTCACACTTGGACGACCTTGTACTCGTCTATGACTAACATCTGCCTATTGGAAGCGTCTCCAAAGTCTTGAAAGCACTGATTGAGCCATATTTACAATCCTAGTCACGTCAATCTGATATCAGCCGGATTCGAACATGCCAATTGTTGTACTACGCCTAAAAGTATCCATATGATTTTTTTTTGTTATGCTGTTTCTACGAAGTCTATATTACCAACATGAGCACTTTGCTTGCACAACAGGAAATTCAAATTCAAATTTATTTTCAATAAGTATTATCTATAATTACTTTACATGAAAAATCCCACTAAGCCGAAGTTTATAAGCGGGAATGTACATATATGGTTTTACAGATACCATATATGTACATTCCCACAGGTTTGGTGCAGAACCAGAGAAAGCTTTTATAGCACCCTGGATTTGCTTTTCGAGTCACGTATGCAAAATTTGTGCGGGTTGGGTGATTTTTGGGAAGTGTAAGAACAAAAATAATCCGCTCAAGCAGCTGCTTGCCACAGAGGTCTGACAGGAGCCTGTCAGTTTATATGCCACATTAGAAGGTCGGTGAGGATGGCAGAATCTCAGCAGAAAAACGACACACACATCCCTACTAATCTAAGGGATCCGGGGTTCAAAGCCAGGTCCCTTAGATTAGTAGCCAAGCGCGCTAACCACTCGGCCACGACCTAACTTATATTCTATTTCATTTTGGCAAAGGATTTAATATTAAAAATTTCAGTCTTTTGTGAGATACTTAACAATTTGTAAATAATGATTAACCTTTGGCCATCACTTTGTATATAGTATATCATACAGTTATATACGAGATGTCATAGAGAGGAAACAAACTTTCTTTCTTTTCCTGAAAAAAAAAATGAGTTAGGCTAGCAACAAGAAAACAGGAGTTTATCATCAAACTTGTTTAGAAAAATTATTAACCTTCTAATGCAAAAACACAATAATAATTTGCAGTAATTAAACATATCACTTACAACACTTATAACATCACCTTACTCTAAGTTGATTTCACTAATATGATACACTACTATATTTAATCTTGTCTTCGTATTTTATAAAACGCACGTTTCACTGTGTATTACACTGAAGTGCCATTGAATTAGGGATAGCAACCTAGTAAAGTGTTGGACCCGCTCTAGCCCTGATAACGGCCGCCACACGACGAGGCAAGGACTCCACAAGCTTGCATAAATGTCCCAGAGGTATGGCGACCCATGCATCCTCCAGAGCTGTCCCCAATTCTCTCAAGGTCGTCGCTGATGGGACACGGGCCCGAACGCTTTGCTTGATGGTATCCCAGAGATTTTCAATGGGATTTAAATCTGGGCTTCTAAGTAGCCAATTCATTATTTCAAAGTTAGCAGAATTCTCCTGCAACCATGCAGTAGCCTACCTGGACCTGTGAGATGAACAGTTGTCTTGCTGGTAGATGCCATCTCCATTGGGATTCATGATGGCCATAAATGGGTGTAAATGGTCAGCCATGAGTTCTACATCCGGGATGCATTAAGAGTCGTCGGTAGACGTACCAAAGGTCCCACAGACGTCCAACTGAAGACACTCCTGGTCATCATTGAGCCACCACCAGCTTGTACTGTTCCGACCTGACATGCAGTATCCATGGCTTCATGGGGTTGGTGCCATACCCTCAGTCTCAAATCGGCGTGATGAAGTTCAAATCGGAATTCATCACTCCAGCTATCCGTTGCCAATTTTCGATGGTTCAGTTTCGACGTTCTTTAGCCCAGGCAAGGCCTTGAGCCCGGTGTCGTGCCTTTAAAAGTGGGACTCTCTTAGGTCGGCGGCTACTGAAACCAAGACGATGAAGTCAACATTTTACTGTCTTTGCACTGACTTCCCGACTGAAACCTGCGTGCAGATGGGAGGGATTTCAGATAATGTCTGGCCCCTATCAGTCCGTACAATGCTGGTCAGACGGCGAAGTCCACGATCATTCAAGACTGATTGTCCTTTGCAGTTCGTCCGGGTGCTTGTTCTTTTTGCCAGAATTTTCATATTCCCAGAACACTCTTGAAACTGTCGTACGAGAAAATCCGAGTTCGTTGACAATTTCGGAGATCGTGTGTCCCATCCGTCGGGCAACCTACGATCTGCCATCTGTCAAATGCATCTAAATCCCGTACCTTTCCCATTACGCTTCTAACGATGAATGCTTGGGGAAGCCAAAGCTGACAGTTATATATGACCAGAGTTTAGCCATGCATGCGCGCAATTGCATAATTTGCGGTACTGAATTTGGATAACGTCTCCTTATCCCTAATTCAATGGCGCTTTAGTGTATTTCAACACCATGTCGCTACAATCTGTTCCCACTACAAAAACATTTCCACTTCCGAAACATTATGTCACCATGTCTCCTTTTTTATTCTGCTAAATAGTTGGAATGTTCTGAATTCTAAATAAGAATTCTCAATTGTTTCATTGAATGCTTGTTTTTCATGATAAATATCTTATTCGTTAATTTAAGTGAAATAATATAATTTCACTCTCATTGACTTTTTCCGCATGTTATTAAACACACATTGTTGGTCTGACTAAAACTTTCGAATTGAACACTTCTTTATAAAGTTTTACTCCTTATCAATAACATTTATTAGACTATTATATTATTTAACCTGTTAATTCTGTTACTACAATGTGTGAATGAACAATTTTAAATTATCTGAGTAATCAACTTAAAGAATAGGAATAAATTTCAAATTTTTCTTTCAGATAAAAATTTGGTTCTACTTTGCAGGATGGCTCCACCAGCTGGCCATGAAGATGGGCTATGTGAACGAAACCGCCACCGTCACTGCCTACATCACCGCCCTCTACTTCACCACCACGAGCCTCACCAGCGTCGGCTTCGGCAACGTGTCGGCCAACACCGATGCAGAGAAGGTCTTCTCCATCCTTACCATGCTCGTAGGAGGTAAGAGCGACAGTTTGTCCTCCCTGTGAATCATCACAATGAGTCTTACTCCCTCATTTTCCCATTACGTGCGAGGATCTCATTTTCCCATTACGTTCGAGGATCTCATTTTATTCATTATCGTCCGATTACTTTCCTATGATGGTTCTCATTTCATTTCACCAATCATGAGCCAACTGAATTCTCATTCCCACCCTGATCCACATAAAGAAGAGCATGGTAGACATGGTAACCACAGAAATGGTGGAACATTTAAAAAATAAAGTCATAATTTATTTAAAGGGTGTCACCAGCGTAATATATCAACAGCCAAAATGGTAAACATGGTAAGCTTGCTAGTGCAGTGATGCGCCATTGGTCGTATTAAAGTTAGATTTATTTATGCTTCCAGTATTCTTATATACATAAAATAGTCCCACTAAGCCTTACGGTTTGTCAGCCGGATTCCTCTCAAATGTGTAACAGTTAAATTAACGAATAAGATATTTATCATGAAAAAAAAGCATTCAATGAAACAAACAAAAAACGTGAAAAAAAGGAACCTATATGAAAAACAAAAACACTCTCTAGACGCCCAATAAAAGGACAAGTTCTCTTTTTAGATTTACCATTCTGTACCCTATAGGGAAATATACTTTATACTGACCTATTTTTCACTCCCTCTAAATTAAGCACAAATTAATTTTGACATATTGCTTCGGCGGAAAACTTTTTCATCGCCGTTCGCCTTCTTATGACGTCGTCCTAAAGATGGCATTCGCTGAAGTTGTGTTGTTTACCTCTAAGAGACACTTTTTTGCAGAAAATAATCTAAATGGCCAGTTCACAAGGACCCCGAAAGATAGCCTCCCGTCAAGGCCATCCAGCATGCTCTTAATGCTCACAGAGTATTTCTTTCCCACACACAGAGCCACGGCTTTACGTCCCATCCGACGGACTGCAGCATTTCCAAGCCCACCAGTGTCCCCTACTGGCCGAGGGCAGAGCTGGACGCTGGCCCAAGTGCGACTCGAAACTCTAGATTACGAGCCTGGCGCGCTACTAACGGAGCCATCATCATCCCCATTCACTGAAGTGATTTGTAACTTGCTCGACTGACTATTTAATGTTCCAATATTGCTATGCGCATAATAGAGAAAATATATAAAACAAATTAAAGGAATTATCAATGTAAAAAATATATAAAAACCTACTAATAGCATAATACGTTAAAACAATACTTGTAATTCAGTAAAATATAAAAGTTCGTGTCATGTTCTAATATTGCTAGAGAAAAAATGTGAAACAAATTAAAAGAATTATCAATGGAGAAAATATAGAAATCTGCTAATACCATAATCCGTTAAGAAAACATTTGTAACTCATTAAAATATGAAAGATCTTGAGATACATTTCATTCATTTCTTGAAAGCGAAAATATGTTAAAAGATACAGTTAAAATACAAGATTAGTATTAATGTATGTGTGAATATTATTTCTTATTACGTATTATTATAAACTAGTTTTAGTGTAATAAAATTTATATGAGGTAGAGTGTCGTACCTGAATCTTCCAATGGGAGGGGTTCAGTCTCATTGGAGGAGGATAAACATTAAAATATTTGTAAAAGAACACAAATAGCGTTTTCATTCCAATTTGTTAACAACCTGGTCTGTTGAATTGTATCGCCATTTCGTATCACACTTGAATTAATGTGAGTTAGTTCTCGCGTACAAAATGTGTCACGCTCTAGCAACTGAAAAAGCCCATACGAAAATGATTGCCAGATCGTTAAGTTTATGTAGAAACTTTTAATGTAACAAATTTATAATAAAATAGTGCCTCTTTCCGCTTTCTTCGGTACTCAAGAATTTCTGTTCTATGCAAATAACGTTTGTGTGTGTCCTTATATGATTTAATTACGTATTTTCTATTAATGCATAAATATACTTTAGTATCTAGAATGCAGTCCCTTTTGCTACTAAGACAAGCCTTCTCATCTGCCAACGTTTTCCAGGAAAGAATAGCTGATAATAAATTTCCGACTGAAAATTCATCGCAGAAATCTGATTAAGACTTGAACCCAATGGCATATGTCAGACTCTGGAGAAACAGCTACTTGAGGGGACTGTTTAGTTTTTATTTTGGCCTAGGACTTCTGGGATCCACTCAAAATCAAAGTCATACCATACTACAATAAAAAAAATCACTGTTATTTAGTAATAATTGATTTTGTACATATATTTTAATAAATTGATATACTTCATCTGTAGGTAATCTCTTTCTTTTCAACGAAAATATAATGCAATTAGATAAAAAAAAATAAAGTTTAGATCTGCATATCAACCACAAAAATAGTGACGGTAGGGTTACCATACGACCAACAAAAGGACATGCTCTCCTTTTATATTTAATATCCTCCCGAAATTTTGAAAGAGATATGAAATGTCCTCTTTTTTGTTAGAACCTCGTAACATGTTTTTAACTAAAATTAAGTAATTTTTTCATACTTTCCTTTTTTTTTTAAATTCTTAATTCATGACTATAATATCTAGTTAACCGTGAATTAATTTACTGTAAATGCAAATTTTGAATGCTAAATTAATTCTGTTAACGTCGTAAAAGCTACTATTTTCTGCAATCTCAATAGTAGCAATTTATATGCCAGATTGAAAAGAAGTATGTGCTTTAGAAGAATCGCATAAAATTTTGCTTCTTCCCACGGATAAAGGAAGCAATGAAAGTTTACAGCTTTTTTTTTATTTGCAACATAAAAGACAGAGAACGAATTAAGGAGCGACTCCTAGTTTCTTCAAGCTCCTCATAAAAGAGCATTCCTACGAAGACCGAAGTCACTGCTGACAACTGTCTCAGTCCAAGTTTGGAAACGTACAAATTTTGCTTTTCGGAAGAGCAGATATTTAATAACCACTGTGCCACTTAAGGCCACATTACTCTTCATTGCTTATAAAGTACGAATAAAAATCGGCAATCAACTTCAAGAATAGGAATCAATTTCATTTTTATCCCAATAAAATTTGGTTCTACTTTGCAGAATGATGGGCTATCAGTATACGTTTTTTTTAAATTTTTCATCTATATTTTGAAGTGTACTGAATAATTTGAATTATGCCTTTCTCTGACTCAACTGTAGTCGGTACTTGAAATAAAACTTAGGAGGAAAATAATTGTTTTATTTCACAAATTGAAAGCATGTTCTTCACTGTCCTCCATTTCTATCCTTTCTGTCCTCCATTTCTATCCTTTCTGTCCTCCTTTTCTAGCACTGATAATCCTACGGTAAGGGGAGGGGGGGGGGGCATAAGTTTTTTCACGTGCTCTTAAGCTCCTGTTAAGCCGCTGCTTGAGACAACTATAAAATATGATGCGAATTCCAAATAGAAATAAAAAAATAAAAAAATCGATATGTGGAGCAGAAAAAACAGTCGAAAGTGTATTATAATAGTTCAAAATTAATATCAAATATTCTGCCACGTTTCAAAAGCCTTTATTTAGAATGAAATTACACACTTTTTTCAAGATTTCACACTGAATTCTCAACAGAAATTCAACTATTGTGATTTCAAGTAAAAATGTGTTTTATAAAAAAAACAAGGAAGCGGAGTGAGATTCCTCATTGGCCATTAGAAAAGTAAAATAATTTTCGTATATAGTGTTCATGAAAATTTTAAGACCTTTTAATTTTTCATTCTCATCTGTAGAGCACAAGAAGCGAGAGTACATATCATACCCGGATCTGGAAAAAAGTAAAGAGAGGGGGAAGAGACTGTAATTCCATTTCAGTATAATTCCCTTTACTTTGAGAGGTCTTTAATATTTTTATTTATTTTGTTTTTTTTAATGCATGAGATATATATAAGTCTAATAATTTTTTTTGCCTCTATTATCCTTACTAGCTTCCTCAAAGAAGGGGCTGCAGTCCCTTTTTCTCTTACCCCACTTGATCCGGTCCTATTTCATATTATCTTAATTTTGATATATTATTTTATATTACAGGAATTAAAATAACTCCCTGAAGATCAAGAAATATATTTTGTGGATAGGGTAGAAATTTGAAAACTGCAAAAACGAAAGAAGTTTATTTTTTAGAAAACGAACTATAAACAAAAATGGATGAAAATCATGAAACATATATTATATATGTGTAAAATTTCATTATTAATTCTGGTACTTGCATTCAAACCAAAATTACTTTTGCTTTTTCATTGTTTATTCGCAATGCAATTTTATTTAACATTTGCCGCATTAGGCGCTTTTCCATAAAGAGTTCAATGTATTAAATTTCGTCTGAATTAAATGAGCCTGGCAATACCATGGACGAGTGGTTAGCGCACTTGGCTACTGATCAAATGGACCTTGGTTCGAGCCCCGGATAAGGCATGGATGTCTGTGTTTTCCCGCAGAGGTACCGCCATCCTCACAGCTCGTCTAATATGACAGGCTCCTGTCAGATCTCCGTGGCAAGCAGCTGCTTGAGGGATACTTATTTTAATTTAAATGAGATTGAATTTAATAATGTTTTGTTAAATTTGTTTAATTGTTAAACAGCCACACCACAAAGCAATAGCGTATGAGCAAAGAGTTGCGCCTCACTAGGCCATTCTTAGACCAGTTATTCCAGGCCATTCTTAGACCAGTTATTCCAGGCCATTCTTAGACCATTCTTCTCACTAGGCCATTCTTAGACCAGTTATTCCAGGCCATTCTTAGACCATTCTTCTCACTAGGCCATTCTTAGACCAGTTATTCCAGGCCATTCTTAGACCATTCTTCTCACTAGGCCATTCTTAGACCAGTTATTCCAGGCCATTCTTAGACCATTCTTCTCACTAGGCCATTCTTAGACCAGTTATTCCAGGCCATTCTTAGACCATTCTTCTCACTAGGCCATTCTTAGACCAGTTATTCCAGGCCATTCTTAGACCATTCTTCTCACTAGGCCATTCTTAGACCAGTTATTCCAGGCCATTCTTAGACCATTCTTCTCACTAGGCCATTCTTAGACCAGTTATTCCAGGCCATTCTTAGACCATTCTTCTCACTAGGCCATTCTTAGACCAGTTATTCCAGGCCATTCTTAGACCATTCTTCTCACTAGGCCATTCTTAGACCATTCTTCTCACTAGGCCATTCTTAGACCAGTTATTCCAGGCCATTCTTAGACCATTCTTCTCACTAGGCCATTCTTAGACCAGTTATTCCAGGCCATTCTTAGACCATTCTTCTCACTAGGCCATTCTTAGACCAGTTATTCCAGGCCATTCTTAGACCATTCTTCTCACTAGGCCATTCTTAGACCAGTTATTCCAGGCCATTCTTAGACCATTCTTCTCACTAGGCCATTCTTAGACCAGTTATTCCAGGCCATTCTTAGACCATTCTTCTCACTAGGCCATTCTTAGACCAGTTATTCCAGGCCATTCTTAGACCATTCTTCTCACTAGGCCAACTTTAGTAACAGAATTGCACTGCGTGCCTCGTGCCTCGATATAAGGACTTGAGAGTAGTACTCGTAACGAGTGCGCTGACACTCGCTCACTTCCGGGTTGACGTCACCGGTGGCGAAAGTTTTCTGATCTCCCAGGTAATAGACTGATCAGTCCCCAATTTGGTGTGATGGTTCCACTTAATTGTATCCAGGTCTTTATCCAGGTCAGCACTAGGCAGTCTCTTTTGGCGCAAAAGATGATATCTTTGTAGTCTGCCAATCAAAAATCATCCAAATATCCTTTCAATTTGCGCTTAGCAGAGATGGAAAATGACTTTCCTTTCGTGTGCAAATGCCGGCTGGGGAAAAAGATGTATTTTCTACAAATGTCTGCTATAGAATTCAATATTAGATGAAAGAAATTGTTCGCTCCTTTTTGATCATAAGAGTGCCTTTATTCAAGTGCACAATGAAATGACAATTGCTTGAAAACTACCGAGGAAATATTATCATTTAAGATTTATCTATAATTTTTATATATTATATCATCAGTGACCAACAGTTACAAGAATTCTTGATAAAAAATTGTTGGAACTGTTGGATTTTGAAAAATTTTGCTAACATTTTTGTTAATAAAAGTTGATGAACTAATGATTATTTAAAAATAAATTCCTCAAAGCCGGTGGGATTAAACCCCCAGTCACCCTTCTTACACTTAGGTACGTCCAGGGGTGATATTAAAATATTTTGCAACCGGTATGGTAATATAAATTAATATATAAATCAAAAATATAAATCAATATATGAATCAAATATTTTAAAAAAACTTGTGCGAGCGTGCGTGAATGTGTAAGGAATGTGAATAAGTGGATTTTCGCTATTATTCTCTAAATATACAGAACTTACATATTATTAAACTGTTTTTCATGATATAAGTTGTAGCGAAAATTGTTCATCAAATCATTCTAATAATTTCCAAATCATTAGCAGATTTTTAGAAATTTTTGGTGTGATCTTTTGTTTGAAATGGCTATTACTAGCTAAATGATGCTCCTCTCTAAGCCATGATTTGACAGAGGGAACCGCATCAAACTCGCAATTATTACACTATTTAACAACTGGTACGGAGTTATTTCAGCATTTTAATAACCGGTACGGCCGTACCGACGCGTACCGGCTAAATATCAGCCCTTCTTACGTCCCGGTTTTTAATTTTTTCTCTTTTGTTTACGACTTTGTTATTCAGAGACAGATATCTAGCTACCTGCTTATGCTTGATATTGTCACGAGGTTTGCAAGCAGTTTTGGAAAGATCAATTTGAAAAACGATTTATATTTGCTTGAGATAGAAACACTGGGAAAATAAAGGAACCACAGGTGATAAAAAATTGGTGGAACATTTTACTCATTTTTGAGAAAATTACATTTCGATTGCTAATCTTTTTCACGTTATTAAATTTTCTGTTTTGTTTACCTGGAGCATCACCTCCTTTTGAACGACCGTTCTCAATCACGAACAACGTTAGGTCACAGACCGGAGTCGAATGTCGGTAAATGCTGTTCAAACTTTGCTTTTGCCAAGGTTAATTTTGATTTAACACGTCTGGAATTTTATGAAAAATAATTTAAACTGATATAAAAACTTATGAAATATAAGAATATGTTTTAAGAAATAAATAGCTTTTTTTTGTACTTTATAATAAAGTAGCAGAATTGCACTGCGTGCCTCGTGCCTCGTTACGAGTACTTGAGAGTAGTACTCGTAACGAGTGCGCTGACACTCGCTCACTTCCGGGTTGACGTCACCGGTGGCGAAAGTTTTCTGATCTCTCAGGTAATAAACTGATCAGTCCCCAATTTGGTGTGATGGTTCCACTTAATTGTGGTAACTTACGACTTAGAGATATAATTTCTACCTGCAATGGGTCGGAACTGAACCCACCCAAAATCTCTAGAGGTCTACTTATTTACCTTAAATGGGGGGGCAAAAAATACCGTCGCCTACCTTACAAATGGAGACTTGAAAGTTATGAATGGAGTAGTACGTTATACATCCGCCAAATTATCGAATGCCAGACGTTTCGCGACCAACCGTTGGGGGTGAACCTAATTTTCTGAGATTGAAAACCTTACAGTGCATTAAATTACAGTGAGATGAAGCTGTGAACGAAACTTGGTGATCCTAGCTCTGATCGTCTAGGAGGAAATGTCGAAGAGAGAAAAACACCCTGAAATATATAAGGATTTAAAAATTTTTGTTCATACACCCGCATTTTTACACTGCTCAAAACAAGCGTGCGACTTTCATTTTCCAATTTTTCCTTAATGTCCCGGTTTTATTGTATTGAAATATGTATATACAGGGTGAATCTGAAAAAGTGGGCAAAACTTTACGGGGTGGTAGAACGCAGCTATACGAGCAATATTCGTCATAGAAAGTATGGGCGGAACGCAAATGGCGAGCCGCTAGGTGGCGTTGGAAATGGTATAAAACGGTCGGTCCTCGGCATTTCTACCGTGGATTGCCGAGAGGATGGCTGGTTATACTAACCACGAAATGGCGGATATGCACTTTGTGTACGGTGCGGCTGACGGGAATGCAAGTGAGGCACAGAGTATCTCCTCTCCTTCTTGTGTTCATTCTTTAAATGTGACAGTGGAAAACTACCTTTTAACTTCTCACCGCTTGCGTTCCGACCATACATTCTATGACGAATATTGCTCGTATAGCTGCGTTCTACCACCCCGTAAAGTTTTGCCCACTTTTTCAGATTCACCCTGTATATGTGTTATGTGTGTGAATATTTGTATGTGTATATATATGTGTGTGTACAAGGATGTATGTGTGAACATATGTGTGTATGTGTCTGCATTAGTGTGCGTGTATGGGCATATTAGTTTATATAAGTAATGGTTTAATAAGTTTATATAAGTATGGGCATATAAGTTTTCTTTTACCAGAGCCTCATGTTAGCCATCCATTATCTGATGTTTTCCCTAAAGATAAAATGAACTCTTGGGGAAATCAACAGATAATGAATGTTGCCCGTCTCCCACGAACGGGGACGTCTGAGGATGGATTTATCGGGAGACATTTTTTTTTAATTTTTTTTTCTTTTCAATTTTTTTACCTTTTTCCTTTAAAGGTTTCAAATATTTCTGTTTTTCTTGTTTTTTCTTCTATTGTTTCATATTTTTGCAACAGTTTACATTTACTTTTTTCAACTTTTATGCTTACGATATGACAGACATATGGATACATTTAAAACTATTGTAGTGAGGATTACTGTTCAATTTCTGTAAGTATATAAAAAGTATTCAAGATATCTTATCAAGTCACATACAAAGATAATCAATGTCAGAATGTAAATAATCCATAGAAGATACAGTTTCTTTGTCACTTGTTCACATTTTACATCTTTCTCAGTGACTACACGATTATCCTTGACTGTTTTCTCAGTTGCATCTTCAAACAAAACTGATTCTTCGGATGTTCTTAGTGAAGAATCATTTACATCACTAACATATGATGCAAGTTCATCGGTGCTTTCGGAAGCACTTACAGACAACTTAGGATTGGCATCCTCATACAGAGAAGTGGAAGGATCTTCGGATTCCCATTCGTATGTTTCGTCCACTGCATATCGAACGGAATCTTCGCAAGTTGGTGATTTGGACTCTCGTAGATCCAGGTCTTCAGCAGTGGGAATGTTTTCTTTCATCATATCATCTTGACGAGGGGAATCCAACTGACGTCCATCTTCTATCTCAGGAGAGCGATAGAAAATTGTTTTGAATGACGAGGGTATGTAGACGGAGCTGTCCTCGTATCTCCTTCCACGACCACCACCACTGCAGCATGTGCAGGTTTTCTTAACATTTCCGAAACCTCTTCGGAGGCTCTCTATGCGTCTTCTACAAAACTTTAAAAGTCGATTGCGTACAGTCGACTGTTCGGGATTACAATTCGTAGCACTTTGCATGCTGACCGATCATATATACAACAACAATAGTTCACTTAATAAAAAGTAGCAGGATTAATATTTCTCTGCTTTATCGTCTCTTCAACAACAACTTATTCTTCTTACAACTAATCCCTCTTAAAACTTCTCTAACTTTCACAAATAATTCTTAAAACTTATCTATAGCGCCTTATAACGAACGTATCTACAACATACAATTCACTCGCAAGCAACAAATGTTACCTTTTGCCAAAGACGACGTAAATCGACTAAACGATTCTTACCAAACATATTCTTAAGAAATATTAACACTTGCATTGTTCGGAATTTTTAATATTTTAAATTTTTATCTGTTGCGTTTGCTCACAATGCTAAACGTTTCTAATGCCAGATGCAGGAAACTATGATTTCCATATATTAATAGACCCTAAATGCTCGAATAGTAGCCCGGGCTGCAATTTACAATTTCTTGCTTATATCCGGGTACTATTCAAATAGAGTCTACTGTAAAAGCTTAGGCTACTAATTAAATTAAAAACTGCTGAGACCGTCACAATTATTGTTAGGGATTTTCTCAATTCGTTTTTTTGTATATGATTGCATAAAAAAAATGTACAAAACTTTTGAAGAAGGAGAGAAATTGTTTCTCTGCTGGACAGTCCCGCAGATACCGTGATGTCTGGCATTCCTGTCTGCAATGCTGGATTTCTAATAATGCACTTGTTAGGGATTTCTCTTATGACGGCAGAATTCAAGTGTTTCTGTTTTGTTTGCTAAATATCAACTGGATTATATCCTTGTGAGTTCTTAAAAGGAATAAAATATCAGTTGCAAATACCCACAGTTCAAGAGTGATTCAAAGAATTCCTCTGCCAATCGAAAAGGAACTTTTTAAGGATATCGATTGTGGGAATAGAGAGCATATTACACTGAACAACAAATATTGAACTTTGGAGTGTTTCAGAAGTGCCAACAGCCGCTACTTATGTAAATCGAGGTGCTGAACACGAAAATGACAACAAAAAAATTTGATTGGCTAAGGTTTTCGAGACTCAGTCCCTTACCGGTATTACGCCATTCGCTGAAGGTCGCATATCGGTCTACAGCAACCGCAGCCTCTTCCCATCCCGCTTATAAAACAAATCTCGAGAATCTCGCATCACATCCCAGCAGTAATATGTTAACATTGATGGGGTCCATCTCTCTCGATATCTATTTTCCATTGTATCCATTTCCTGAGGAGAACGTTCCCCGTTCCCATCATTCACAGCGCCACAGTTTTCCGGAAAGTGCTACCTCGTTCAAACGTTCGGGCACTCCATTCCTAAAGGGTCCCCAAAATAAATTTTGGACACTTGCTTGGGGTTCAAACCCGACCCACCGCTGGAAAGAACCGGATCTCTAAACCCTGCGTGGCTAGAACTAAGTGGGACCACCACTTGAAATTCGAGACTGATCGGTCCAGTATGTACATAATTGCGGGGATCGAAAACGTTTGTCATCGGTGATTTCACCCCAAACGATTGTCTGCGAACCCCTTACGAATATGCCTGCTACTCTGATATCCTGCTACTCGGGAATCTCATATATTGAGCCCCGACTGAATCAATATATTGACACCCTTGCGATGCCGGGTGATTCTGCCAGTTACTTATATTGTTGTTCTATTATTTGAAATGTACATACTTTTAATCCAAATAACAAATTTAGTTTGCAGTGGCTTCATCTTCAACTGAAAGTGATCTTATTTCCCATTCTCGCTAGAGGTCACTGTAGTGGAGAAGAGTTAGTAATCTACACTTCGCTACCACGAT
Source organism: Ryuthela nishihirai (assembly GCA_038380435.1). Taxonomy (NCBI): domain Eukaryota; kingdom Metazoa; phylum Arthropoda; class Arachnida; order Araneae; family Heptathelidae; genus Ryuthela; species Ryuthela nishihirai. The sequence goes on from JAWZYU010000021.1 coordinate 7,833,594, forward strand.
TATGGAGGGCGGATGTTGTCTCAATCGGTTCCCAGGTTCGAGGCTTAACTCAATCTGCGTTCACATATATCTCTGCTAATCCCTGTCCTGTTCTCGGTCAGAAAGGGAACACCGATCAGTTTGGAAAGGCTGCCATCTGTCGGATGGGACGTCCATGTGTAGGAGAGCCGTACCCTGCGCACATTAAAGAAGGCGCTTCTGTCTGTCTCCCAATAGTTGTTCAGTGGGTTCCCTTCCCACAACCTTCTCTGATCCTTGGGGGCCTTGTGACCTGTCCATTTAGCCCTTGGTGTACTGAAGAAAGGAGAGGAAAAACAGCCCAATCCAACTCATGATAGAAACTATGGCTCGTAATTTAGAAGGTGCCTCGCAAAATCACTCCCCCCGAACTACGTGTTCGAGACCCCCGAGTTATACTATTGCCACCCACACTAGTACAACTTTGATTTATTTTTGCAACTAATCACGTCCTTATTTTTCAACTCGTTTGGCGTTTGACAAATTTTCTCTGAATATGTAGAAAATGTAGTTTTGTGATTTCCGTTAGAGTTCATAAAATATTGCTGAAGAAAAAATCCTTTATGTCTGCATGATTGCCCACTTCAACATTTAAATCAATATTTAAAAATACCTTTACATTGACTTTACAGAAGCCCGATTGGCACTGAATAAAAATAACATATATATGCACCTATTACTTCTACAATTGTTGGCAGTGTTCACCAAACGTTCACATTTTAGGCAAATTCTAGAGAATAGCAGTTCTGTGATGTATGAATCCAATTTTGACTGTCTCGTATATAATTTTCAAAGGAAAGTAAAGAGACATCTTGTTTGTTGGATTCTCATTCCTTTTACGTGGATCTGTTATACTGGGTTGGTAGCTCTTGCTTCATTCATTGTTCTCTGCTCAATGTTCTCTATTCTTCCTCTGAGAGATTCCGATGGACACACCTTAATCACTCCTAACTTGTTGTAAGGGGTTGGGTTTCTGTTGTGTATTCTTATGTACATAATATATACTTCAGAGTAGTATACCGAATCTGGGGAGGATGGGGACAGCCCTTGATATTCCTAATAAAGGAAATAGGGCCAAAAGGCTATTAAACTTATTTTTTCATGCATTTTTCAAGAAACCTTTTAAGATCTCAGAAACATAGGGAAATCGTTATACAGCAATGGAAATCAAGTCTCTTGCTCCCCCCTTTTTTTCCCCTCTCGCTTATTTTTGTCTGCATTAGGGCCTGTTTGACAGCTAACAATTGTTCTAATTTAGTGGGTGCGTTTTGGATTTCAACTTTTCAGACTCTGGGGGAGAGGAGACTCCGTTGGTAGCGTGCCAGGCTCGTAATCTGCAGTTCCCAGGTTCGAGTCCTCCCTGGGCAAGCGTTGAGATTTATCTTTGCAAACCTCTCAGACTTACCCTCGGTCTGTAGGGACACCGACTGAGCCGCCAACTGTGAGATGAGACGTTAAACCGTGGCCCCATGTGCGGGAGAGCCATACCCTGTGCAAGTTAAAGAACATAGGATGGATGGCCTTGACGGGAAACTACTATCTGTCTTCTAACAGCTGTACACTAGATTCCCTTCCCCCAACCTACTCTGAACCCTCGGTTCCTTGTGACCTGGCCATTTAGCTCATTGTGTGCAAAAGGGACCACTGAGAGGTAAAATCACCCAACCCAAACCTTCAGACCCTGTGTTTATTACAGTCTAATAGAAGTTTCGGAATTTTTTTTATAATACTTGCAGTGTGTCGAGCAGTCTTTAGTATATTGACTGGAATTTTGTGACATCTATGGATATAAATGGAGACCACATCTACAGTAGTAAAAGCAGATGTCTCTCTGTCTGTGTCCGTTTGTGGCAACCATAACTCATCGGAAAAGAGTGATAGACTCTTCAAATTTTCACAGAGTGCTTCTGGTTGTCGTCCCAGTTGCACGGCCAAATTTCAATTTGAAATTCTACAAGAAGGAACTTGGAACTTGCGATAAGCAAACAATATTCTCCATTCCTTTCCTACGGGAAGCCGAAGTCTCTACCCATGGAGGTAGGAAGAAAGGAGGAGGGGCCCTAAAATCTTGAAAATGATGCTACGGCAACTGCGCGGCAGCCATGTTGTTCTATTCAAAACATTGATCAGTAGTGTTGGAATGCAGGTGTCTTGCACTATAAAAAATTGATTTTATACGATATTTGTGCTATGTTAATTTATTCAGGGTTTTGGATGCACGAATCGCCCTTCAAAAAAGATACCAGGAATTATCTTTCATCGGTCAGTTTGTCATTTTTATAAAGTTTAATTAATTATATATGATACAAGTATCTTTGCGTTCCAATTACGCCGCTATGAAATCAGTTTTATTTCGAGTTACAAACCTCGATTCTTCAACAGATTTTTTTATTTTCTTAGGATTGAACTCAGTGATCAATGTCAAGATATACTTCTTATATTGATTGATTGATTGATTTTACGTTACACTTATTTAAGAATTCCTTCTGCAGACTTTCTCAGTTAAAAATTTTGTTGGCTGTAATTGAATATTAGTGTGTATTCTATTTAATGGATGATGAATTTACATACTTTTAACTAGATGTGATTAAAATATCAGGGAGTTTCTTTGTTTGTTTTTTTTTATTTTATTTTAGGTGGAAGTATTAGATATCATTTTTTTTAAATGTTTCAGTGTTTATATTCCTCTCTCTTCCTGATTTAATAAGTTCAGTGTAAAAAGGGAAAAGTAAATTACAATAAAGTATTTTCATAAGGTGAGAAATATAATATTTCTTTTTTTTTAATTTGGGTAGCATTTAAGAGTTTTGTTTAATGCCCCCTTTTTTTGGATTGGAGTTTTATCTTTTTGAATTTCTTTTTAGATTAACTTAATGTGTCTGGTGTAAATTGTCATAGGTGAGTGACAGCGATCATTAGTTAGGGTGAAAATTTTTCAAATTGTTTAAATAATTTTAGTTAAAAGAGGACAGGAGAGTGTATTGCTTTTCTCCTTTTCGTTAATTCTTTTGATAGGATTCTAATATTCCCTTTTAAGGTGAATACTGAATTTATTTAATTCTGTATGGATTTTAAACAGAGCGAGTGTACTGCTTGTAGTTATTTTATTTTTACTTTTGTTGAGGAGTAGGTTAGGCGTACATAAAGGGAGGTATGAGAGACTGAGGAGTGAGGCACTGAGATGTTGGGTTCGAGCCACTGTCTGGAACGTTGTCTTTTTTTAATTTATTTTTTTTAAAGGAAATTATATTTCCTTCACCCTGTAGATATATTTTTTCCTTTTTTTTATTGTTTTTTATACTTTTTTAATTTTTATTATTTTTGCTTAGTATAATTTTTAGCTGCTTTTTTTATATAGTTTTTTCAGATATTATTTTGAATTTTTCCTTTGTGGCTGAGAAAGGATGTATTTCAATCCTTATGGGATTTTTTTTCAGAGTTTGTAATAATTGAGTATTTTGTATTAATTGTTAACTCTGGTTGAGGGAGGAGAATGAGCATGATATGGGAGAGAGATGAAGATGAGTACAGACACAGAGCTGGTGGGTTCGAGCCACCATCTGCAGAGGTTTTTTTTTTTACTGTTAGCTAGTTTTTTTTTGTATATATATATATTTTTCAGTTATTTTTGTTTACTTCTTATATTAGCAACATCAATATATTTATAAATAAGCACAAATTCAGGGGTGTAGCTACCTCAAAAAATCGGGAGTGTCATCACACCAGATATTTTTTTTTCCTTTCACAAATTTAGAGGTGTGTTACAAATTTTACATATTTATTTCAAACTTAATTCTGTGGTTTACCGTTCCGTAATGTTTTATTTAAATAAATTTCTTTAAAAGATGCTTTATTTTTTGCACTGTAAACTAAAATGCACTGTCAGCTTATGGCCAATACATAGAAATTATCTTTTATTTCAGCTTTCCAATAGATAAAGAGAGACGAGAAGCATTATAGATAACAGTTTTGCTAATGTTTCTGTTTGATTAGTTTCACGAATATTTGACTATATCACAAAACAAAAAATTTTGATGATGACACACTTTGTCTGTAGAAGATGTTAAGTTCCTCATCTATGAAAAAATATCTTGGATAGATGTGATTGTACCTTTATCCATTATCTTTAATATTAGAAATTTTTAAACAAAGTCAGTACAAAGTTTTAAAAATGTCTAATCAATACTTAAAGGTTATCAGTGCAGTATAAATAAACTTTTAAAATCTTGTAATTGTTTGTTATTGTCGTATTCAACGAAATACATAAATAGTTCTGCTATACAGTAATTCTGTATGGAAATATTCATTGCATTGGAAAAAAAAACAATATAAATTCCAAATAGCTTAAATGGGCTTTCTCTTAGTCGTAAAAAAAATCATCACGTATATAACGCACAGTAAAACTGAGTATAGCACGTGAAAAGTAGGCTTGATTGCAGCGGCAGACGATTTGTTTTGGAAGCAACAACATGGCTACCGCCCTGCTGCGTCAGCATCATAACCTTCGACAGGGAAAGCGCGTTGGGGCGGCTCCTCTCATTCATACCTCCGTATCTCTACCAAATCCTCTGTTGCCATTCACTGCTCTGTAACTCTGAACACAAGAAAAATTTAATTTTCGCTTAAATCTTCTACCGTTGCCAAATTACCCATCATTAAATGAATGAATTAGTTTATTCACTTAAGTAGTGGAAACATTACAGCACAGATTCGAAATTGCACAATAAATGAAAAGGAAAATCATAAGAAGCCCAAGTTTCTAAAACAATGTTTCCCGAATTCTATATTTTCAATATACAGGGTGAATCTGAAAAAGTGGGCAAAACTTTACGGGGTCATAGAACGCAGCTATACGAGCAATATTCGTCATAGAATGTATGGTCGGAACGCAAGCGGTGAGAAGTTAAAAGGTAGTTTTCCACTGTCACATTTAAAGAATGAACACAAGAAGGAGAGGAGATATCTCATCGGAAACCGGTCGCGGTAACATCTCTGTGCCTCACTTGCATTCCCGTCCGCCGCACCGTACACAAAGTGCATATCCGCCATTTCGTGGTTAGTATAACCAGCCATCCTCTCGGCAATCCACGGTAGAAATGCCGTTGGGTTCAAGGACCGACCCTTTTATACCATTTCCAACGCCACCTAGCGGCTCGCCGTTTGCGTTCCGCCCATACTTTCTATGACGAATATTGCTCGTATAGCTGCGTTCTACCACCCCGTAAAGTTTTGCCCACTTTTTCAGATTCACCCTGTATATGAATGACAAGGTGTCATACCGAAATGAAACATGGCCTACTAGAGATTCTTTTGTGTCAAACACCACTATAGTACTGTGGGAACATTTCGATTAACACATTGCTCTACTTTCTGCATTGATAATAGACAAATATTATAATTTGTCTATCATCAATGCAGCATTCTGCATTGATAATACAAAGAGTGATGTTATATATAAGATGTTATATATAAGAGATAATATAAGAGTGATGCTGCATAATTGCTGCAATTCTGCAGCAATTATGCAACAATTCTGCATTGATAATAGAAAAATTTTTATAAGAATATTTAAACTTATAGTAATTATCAATAGAAAATATTTTATCTGGAATTCCTTCATTACAAAATTTGAAACCTACTAACTCTATTGATGGCTGACAAGTAGTTTTCCTTTGAAAGGACAGTGGAGTTTTACATTGTCTGATGTCGTAGTTATGTACCCGACTTTTATTGAAAAAAACATACATTTCGAGTTAATATACAACATTATATTTTATAGCATAAATGATATTTCCCATAACAAATTTATAAATATTAAAGACATTTAGCATTATGTGAAAAACCATCAGATGCGGTACTTAATTTTGATAATTTCACTTCAAAATAAATCTTAATAATCTCTTCTGAAGACAAAATGATGTCATTTAAGTTATGCGCACTGGTGCCTTCATAAACAGCCGTATCATAATATACAAATGAATATATTAAAGCGTATCATAAATCAGGTTTGTAACGGAAAATATTCTGCAAACTTTCTATGCAGCCAGTATTTTAAAAACATTTTAGCTATTAGCTGAGAAAGATAAAAATTTCAAGATTATTTATTATCAATCCATAATCCTAAAATTTTATTTCATTACATAATTCAACCTTGCAGTCATTTATGGAAATGTGTATAAGAGAGAAATCAATCTTTTTTTTAAACTTTAATTACGAAATATCATGCATTTAGTTTTATTTAAATTTGTAACCCTTCTATTGTACGTATAACAGCCATTCATTTATGTCATTCCAAAGGCATTATTATTTTAGGCGTCCCATTTTAGATAGGAACCCAATTTTTTAACCCTCTTACGAAATTTGGAACCGTTCGGTTAATTCTCCCGGGAGACAGAGTACTAAAATCTCTCGAAAGGAAAATAAAAATCGTCATAGTTTAAGCAGAAACGAGGGGCTATGAGACAGCGCACTGACGTCACCAGGGACCTGGGAAACGCCGGGAAAGGCTTCGTGTTGAATCTGTGCTAAATGGTTGCGTTAGTGGGGGGGGAGGTAAGAAGGGCAGTGCAAACCAGAGTAATACACATTAAAAGTGAGACCCAGGCAACGTCAGGTGCGCTTTCAACTAGTATACAATAGATGTCCTGTATAGTTAGAGGCTGGCCTTCTTCTTAAACATTACCCTTCTTATCCTGGACCTCTTTGTAAAGTGGGCCTCGGCCCTCTTATCATCAGGTCCATAAGCTTAATTGGCTGTGGGTGCAGATGTCCAATAGAAAAGTGGACTGGCACAGTGAAAGGCCAGCAACCTTACATAGTGGCAGAGGGCAATTGGCCGCAGGCCGCCCAGTGGTTGAATGGTAGAGGCTGGCCATCTCGGTGATTCACTGCCATTGGTTGATTGAGTCACGTGGTTTATGGACGCCATGTTTTGTCGTACCGTGAGACGAAGGCCTATGAGTTAGGTAATGTACCAAGTTAAAACTTCTCAGTTGTTACAGTTTTATATATTTCTACCACTATTTTTGTCTATAAAAACTGTTATATATTATGAATGCCTCACTGCGCTGCATTTGGATCTAAAAAATTTTACTCAAAGAAATAATTTAATGAATATTTTTCCCCCCGAGAAACTATCAGAAGACGGCAAACGGCTGCAAAAGTGAAACGAGCTAACTGAAAATCAACAAAATATTTCTTTTAAGGTTCGTTGGAAAACGAGCTAATGTTTCACTTTGTCGTCTGTTTATGCCAATATTCGTTCGTCTATCTGTTCGTCTCTTTGTTAACTGTTGTCTGTCCATAGGTCTTTCCACCTGTCTGTCCGTCTATAGACAATCAAGTTTTTGTACTTTTAGAGCTAAATGAAAAATTCTTTTTGGGGTGAATAGGTGTCGAGCAAATATTCTGATTAGCAATTTTGAAAAATTTCAATAACTTTACTAGCGCCCTCTAACGGTGGGAAAAAATGGAAAATGCTAAAATTTCAAACGAATATTACAAGCAGACACTGAAAATCTGAAATTTTGGTAGTAGAGTGTTATGGTCAGAAGGTTAACAACGGCAACAAGGCTTTGCTGTCTTAGCCAAAAAAAAAGGGGGGGGGGTACGCGAAAATGAAACTTTTTTAAGAGATAAACGAAACCATGTTTTTATTTTTTTTTGTTTTACAGACACTAACAAAATATTAATGATTTAAACAATATTTGATAATTTCAGCATTACCTGTAGACGTTTAATCATCTATAAATCAATAAATGTTTTATGTGAAAAAAGCCGGCTTCAGTTCAACAAGTTAGAATGTTCTGGCATATTTCTGGAGAGCTGCGGGTTCGAATTCCGTAGGTCGACGAATTTTTTTTTCCACAAAAATATTAATATTTACGTTTTTGGAATCCCCATCAGCTGCAATTTTCAGCGTTAGAGAGTGCTAAAGAGGGTAAATAAAAACTCGAAAGGCGACCTCTAGCGGCGGAAGAAGCTGGAAAATACCAAATCTTTAAATAAATATTGCAAACTATCTATTAACTCCTAAACTAAGAGTTTCCCGAGAAAATGGGACGGAAGATAAAAATCTCAATCACATCTATGTAAATCTCGATTTTCAATAGCGTTCGTTTTGTATTGAAAGAGTTATGGACTTTGAATATTTAACAGCAACAATGCAAGTCTTGCGAAAATTGAAAACGTATTTACATTAACGTTTCAAATATACATCTGTTGTATTAAATAGTATGAAATCAAACTTCTTATTCAAATTATAATTAACTTCTGAGTTAAATTCTAACATTAGGCATTGCTGTTGTTAAATATTCCAACTTCCATAACTCCTCAATTACAGAGCGAACACTATTTAAAATCGAGATTTAGATAGATTTGATTGAGATCTTTAATTTATCTTCAGTCCCTTTCCGTCACAAAACCTTTTTTAGAAGTTATAGAGCTTCCAAGATGGCTTCCACTGACATAACATAGAGGGAGGGGGTCATAATTCAGTGAAATCTGTGTGTGTGTGTGTATATGTATCTATGATATGTATGCATGTAGGTATGTAGATATGCGTATGTGATATTTATGTATGGTATTTATATGTATGATATGAATGTATAATGATTGAAGAGACCTGGTTCGAGGCGAGTTGTTTGTGATGTCTTTCTACTGAGGTCTCGCCTTCCTCACAGATCTTCTTTATGGCGTATTAAACTGATGGGCTCATGTCAGACCTCTGTGGCAAGCAACTGTTTGAGAGGGGTAATTTATGTTTATGTATGTATGTATGTATGTATGTATGTATGTATGTATGATACAGTATGTATATATGATAAGTATGATATGTATGTATGTATATATATATATGATACGTATATGTATATATATATATGCATGTGTGTATGTAGTGTGTTGTACCAGAGCCTCATGTTAGCCATCCATTATCTGAGGTTTTCCTTAAAGATAAAATTAACTCTTGGGGAAATCAACAGATAGTGAATGTTGCCCGTCTCCCACGATCTGGGACGTCTGAGGATGGCTTTTAGGGGAGACATTTTTTTTTAATTTTTTTCTTTTAATCTTTTTTATTTCATTGTTTCTATTTCTTTTTTTTTTATAAGGTTTTAATCCTTTTTTTACAATCTGATTATTTATGTTGTTTTTTCCAGATTTTGATTTCAGGTTATTTAGAGTTTTACATTGAGTTTCATACAAGCAAATATCTATTTCTGTGGTGAGGATTATACTGAAGGAATAGAGAAGAAAGAGACAACAGATCTGTAGATATCAGTAGCAATATAATCGAGCATCAAGAATAAAAAGATCATCCAAATTAGAATTGAATACATTAGAGATTCCTCTTCTGGGATGTCGATTGAGGTATTTGATGAGCACTCAGGACTGCTCACTCTGGCAGAGCGAACCGTTGCTTCGATTTCATCCAATGAACTCCCCTCCTCATCCGTTGAGTTGTATGGAGAAACACTCGTTTCACCAGCTGAGCTGGGAGGAGAGGAGTCTTCCTCAGGAATTATTTCTCTGCCTTCGGGTGGAATATCTCTGCTATCCACGGATGGAGAGGTATCGAGGGATCCGACATCACTGGTGGGGAGATAGAAGATGCTGCGTGTGTGTGATGACGTCGGCATGTACACTTCCCTCTCCTCTCCACTGCAGTTCGTGCAGCAAACGGAAGCCTTTCTCAGGCGCTTCCAGAACTTACGGAGGCCTTCTCGTCGCCTCCTTCCAAATCGCAGAGTGCGCTCGCGTACAGACAACGCTTGGCACTCAGAATGTGCAGCGTTTAGCATCCTGCGATAATCCAATAACTATGCAATGAAATCAACCGATAACTAACAATAACTCAGTGCTACTCAAATACAAATATCAGCTTAACACAAAATAACCGCAAACTATAATAAATACAACTACAATTCGTACCAAATATAAACTTTATGCGCTAAACTACGCTTGAATCTTACCAAACGAAATTCGATTGAATGATTCTTAGGAAACATATTCTTTCAACTCTTCAATTGTTCTTCACTTACATTGTTCAGAATTTTGAATATTTTAGATCTTCACTTGTTGCGTTTGCGAAACGTTTCTGATGCCAGATGCACGAAACAATGAGATTTGCTTCCACATATTAATATACCAGAAATATTCGAATAGTAAATCCGGGACTACAATTGATGATTTCTTGCTTGTATCTGGCTACTATTTAGACTTCGACAGTGTTCAATTTTATTCCATATTCGTTGTAGGACATATTAAACGTCTGGACCTAAATAAATAGCACACTGGATGGCTGGATTAAGAAGAAGGGTAGAAGAGGAGGGAATTCCAACATCCCAGATCCATCTATTTTAATTCAAAAAAAATCTTGAAAGAAAAAGGGGGATATATATGGATATAAGTTTCATTTTTTCCCTCCTACCCTTTCTGACATTCTCCGTTGCGGGATAGAGAAGGAACAGCGCCCCCCCCCCCTTCCTCCTAAATCCAACCTTCCAGGCTATTATTTATTTAGGCCCCCGACGTTTAATATGTCATGTACGGTGTATGGAGGTAGATTGAACAGCGAAGTTCAGTGCTTTTTGAATGATGTTTTAGGGGCTGTAAGAGAAAAATATGTGATGGAAAGATGGATTTTGAAGCGATATCTGTGAATGCATAAATATACTTTGGTTCATTGTGGATGAGTGAATTGAAGATGAAAAATGTAAACCCATTTGGTGCTTGTAAGTAATGAAGAAAACCAGGAAATATTTCGCGGAAATATTCGAAGAAGAATTTTTTTGCACTGAGGATTTTCTTAGGGATTTTTCTAAATGAATTTCGGGGGTCCGCTCTACAATAAAAAATTGCAAATTTCAGCAGGTCAATGGGTTTGGTGGGTGAGTCATAATTGGCAAAGAAACTTGATGTTATCGAGAACACGAAAGTAAGACGGGAATAGGATTTCCTGTCTCTCAGGAAGTAAACAACACTTCAGCTGCTTCGGAAGTTGAGGAAAAAAAATGATGTCATCTAATTGTGATGAGAAATTGATGGATGTCATCTAACGGAATAAATTATTATATATTATATATATTATATATATTATGTTTTAGATTGATGTCATCTAATTCAGGATACCAGGCTAACTAATCCCACTGAGCCCCTCTCCCTTCCTATTCCGACTCAGACGGTCAGCTGCGAATGAACTGGCCAGCTCAATCAAGATCTGACCGTCTGCCTCGCACCTTCGCCCTCTTTTTATTGTAAGATTTAATAGAGAAATCCTTAGCCTAAAAGTCTCAACATTTAATTTTCTTTTTGCAGTGCGTCAGTAGTTCACATTTGTTTTTTAATTCCCATTCTTTAATATTAGCGACATGTTCTAAAATGCTAAGTAATATTAGCACAGATAGCATAACAAAAACAATAAGATAAATAATGCCAGAGACGTATCCAAGGCAGACAGGGGGTCAGTACACCATATATAGTCTCCCCCCGAAAATCTTATCATTTCATACGAAATCTCAAACTTGTCTCCTGGGTACGTGGCTGTCTATAACCACGTTTTATAAGTTGCGACTGGCATGCTATTTCTGGCTAGATAAACTACATTGTTAAACCTAATCGATTATTAGCATAAAGGTGCATTTTTACCTTGAAAAAACTATTCGCGCTTTAACTTTCACCATTCAGAAAATAAAGGTTATTCCAATAACAAACCTTACAGAACGTATTCGTGACGTCACACTACCGTTGCCACCATTTTCTTCTCAAATATTTTAAATATTTAAAATCCCTTATGAGAATGTATGAGAATAAAATAGTTTATCGTTTCTTATTTTTGAATACGCGCGGTGAATCAAAATTATTTGCGAACGTTTAATAACAGCTCCATTGGCTCAATGGCTACCGCACGTAACCGCTGATCAAAGAGATCCGGGTTCGAGCCTCGAATAAGGCAATGGATGATTACTTTCTTGCATTGTCTGTCTGCTGAGATCTCTATGGCATATAATAAATATCAGGCTTCTGTCAGAGATCTGTGGCAAGCAAATGCTTAAATGTATATTATTAGGTATATGTGAGTTGGGTTGTTTTACCTCTGAGCGGCACTTTTTTGCACACAATGGGCTAAATGACCAGGTCACATGGACCCCGAAGGCTCAGAGAATGTTGGGGGAGGGGACCCACTATAACAGCTGTTGGGAAACAGATGGTAGCCTCCCGTCTAGGCCATCCAGCGTGTTCTTTAACGTGCACAGGGTATGGCTCTCCCGCACACGGGGCCATGGATTAACGTCCCATCCGACAGACGACGGTCTTCCCAAGCTCATCGGTGTCCCTTACTGACCGTTGGCAGGGCGGGGAATATATTAGGTATGTATGTATGTATGGTATGTATACTCAGTACTCGTACCTTCCTCCATGTTAGGTCAGTGGAAGCTAACTTCGAAACTCTGTAACTTCTAAACTAAGCGATTTATGAGAAAATAGGACGGGAGATAAATTAAAAATCTCAATCAAATCTATCTAAATCTCGATTTCTAAAAATATTCGCTTTGTGCTTAAAGAGTTATGGACTCTCAATATTTAACAACAACAACGCATGTCTTAAAAAAACTGAAAAATATGAAAACGTATTTGCATTAACTTTTCAAATATACATCTGTTGTATTAAATGGTGTGAAATAATACTTCTTATTCAAATTATAATTAACTTCTGAGTTAAATTCTCATGTTAGTCATTGCTGTTGTTATATAAAAATGGAGAGATTAATCTGATACCTTATCACTTGGATCATCACCCGTTACTTGGTATTTCCAGAAGCAGTTCATGGATTTATTCCGCATAAAATCATGCTACATATGATCAGACAAACAATTAAACGACGACAGTACTGTATTATAATAAAATGGGACATTTCTCATGCGTACGATTCTGTAAATGTAGAAGCTCTTCTATATTAACTGAAGGCTCTTGAGATTTCATGGCAAACTACTGACAGGGCTTATCTTGGATCTAGAAACATCATTGTCCGCTGGACGAACAGTCTTTCTTCAAGTAGAGAGCAAAATGTTGGCCTTTCTCAGGGGAGTGTTCTATCACCTTTTTATTTAATGTCTATATTAAATAAAATGAGAATGTGATCTTCCTGTTGCATATCCAAACACCATGTAAAATAACAGTCTATGCAGACGACATTATTATTTTTGGTTTCAGTTCAAATCTTGATCATTTACTTAAAGGCAGTCAGAAGACTTTTAAGTAACATTTTACAATGGACGAAAATATGGAACTTAAAGTTATCAGCACCAAAGAGTTTTGCTTTGATTATCACTCGACGTGACAACGTTCACCCTGATAATCTCTTGGCTTGGATCAGATACCATTCCCTGGGTGCCTATGCTGAAGATTTTAGGATTTACTTTCGAAGTCAATGAAACATTGAAGCAACAATTCATTAACGTTAAAAACGAAAGCCTTCGCCTTCTTAACATCATCAGAAGCCTGGCCTCTCCAAGAAATGGTCTTAATAGACGCACCTTAATGCTATTAATAACAGCAACCAATAGATCAGCTACAACATACAGTGCTCCACTTCTTACCTCAGATACTACCTCATACTGGTCTTTCTTTTTCCTCTATATATGGGGCGGGTGTGGCTCAGTCGGTAGCGCGCCGGGCTCGTAATCTGCAGTTCCCAGGTTCGAGTCCTAGCTGGGTCAGTGTCGAGATTTATCTCCATAAAACTCCCCGCCTTTCCCACGATCAGTAGGGGACACCGATTGGCTTGGAAAGGCCACCGTCCGTCGGATGGGACGTTAAGTTAAAGTGGCCCCGTGTGCGGGAGAGCCATACCCTGTGCACGTTAAAGAACACGCTGGATGGCCTTGACGGGAGGCTACCATCTGTCTCCCAACAGCTGTTCCAGTGGGTCCCCTCCTCCCAACCTTCTCTGAGCCTTCGGGGTCCTTGTGACCTGGCCATTCACTTCTTTTTAGCCCATTGTGTGCAAAATAATGCCGCTCAGAGCTAAACAACCCAACCCTTACCTCTTCTTTATGCCGATACGGGAGCACTACCCCTCCCTTCACTGGTTCGCCTTATGTCTAATAGGATTACAATAAAAGAATTCACATCACCGTTGCCTTCGGATCTAGGAACAATCTGCCGTCAGCCACAATTTTTACATTTCCATCGCTGTAATCGGGAGGGGGAGGGGACCTTCCCCTCTATTAACACATGTTCGATTGCAATCATTACACATTAATCACACTCCATCAATCAGACAACCGCCTGCTATCCCTCCATAAATTTGTCCACCTTACAAATTCTTACTGACTCTCTCAGCATTCAGCAGCTGTTTTCACAGCCTACTGCCATTATTGGATCACATTTACTCTGAATTAAAATAGAAATGGTAAGAAGCTGTCTGGATCGGAATTGATGCTTCGATATCTAAAATATAAACTGGAATTGGGATCAGCTGCCTTTTACGCACAATCTTCTTATGTGAAAAACTCAACAGGAAGATCCACATTCTCAGCTGAAGATACAGCACTGATCAGGATCTTCACCTCTATTATTCAAGAAACTCATCATTTTCTCTTATTAGCTGATTCCAAATCGGTTCACTTAATAACATTTCGACAACATCACATACGTCTATTCTTTTTCTTCATTATTCTCTTCAACAAGCAACGCTCAGAGCTTATTCAATTATTTTGCTTTGGGTTCCCGGACATTGTAAATTTGAGATGAGTCAGCCGACTCCGTCGCAAAAAGAGCAACAACTCTTCCAAATTTACACCCTGAATCATCATTGTATGCAGATGATATCATCATTAAGTTTCGTAAGGAATTATATAACGACCTGATGATGGAACGGGAATGTTCTCCTCTGCCAAAGATGTTCTCACATCTAAATCGATTCCCTCTGAAACCAACCAAAGTATACAATTCAAGAAGTATGGAAACCTCAATAACTCGCTTACGTCTGGACCTGGAACCACTCCTAGCATTCCTCCACAGATGCCATCTAGCCGATAACACTAATTGTCTCAACTGTGGCCAATGTGAAACTACAGATCAGTTCATTCTCCCATTGCCCAAGTCTGGATAAGAAGAACTTCAATGATAAAGTTCTTCAGACTCAATGAACTGAAAATATATGCTCCTTATTCATGCCAGGACATTTTCTCCCTACCAGAAAATATCTGCATTCCCAAGTTAGAAAATTTAAAACAAACTATCACCTACTCTTTGTTAAAAACTCTCAATTGCAGCATGAAACCCATCCGTTATCCGTTTTTATCATATTTATAATAATCCTTAACCATCTGTGCCAGCCTCTTGGGAACTTTACAGGTTGGAATATAAAGTCGCGGAGCTAACATCTCATGAAACATCTCATGAATGCAATCAAGGAAAGAAGGCAAGAAAAGAATACCAAGAAGGAACACTAAAAATTGTAACAATATACTATATATGTAGACCCTACCACTATGTCAGCCTTAACTGACATAATCGTAAGGGAGCTTCTGACTGTTCCACCAAGGAAAATTTTATGCATTGTGTTAGGTCTAATTAAGGCAGAGGTTAGCAGTGACTTCGGTCTTGTAGGGCATGTCCTTGTATGAGAAGTCCTGTAAAAGCTAAGTATAGCTTCTGGTGTTCTTCTCTGTCGTATACGTTGCAAATTAAAAAAAATAGAGTAAGATCCTTGACTTGAATAGGGCAGGTTTAGCACATACTACTTAAGACGTGATGGGGATTTCAAGGCAATCGGCGCAGTCGTGTTAGCTATAGACAATGATGACATTCTGAAAAGATTGTGACTGACCCATCCTATAGAGATATTTAAGGGGCTGTAACGGGTGTTCATCTTTTCAGTTTTTGTGCAAGTGTATTTAAGGTATGCTACGCAGACAGGTGCCAGCTCTGTATCTCAAGGTGAATGAGCTCCGCCAGAGGTCATACTGTTAGTATGAGAGAAGATAGTATTTCGTATCGAGAAAATGTGGGGTGTAGTATATCCGTTGTGCATCATACATGCTGAGAATTATTAGAAGATGGACAACGGGAAGGTTCTGAATCTCTTCCCCAGTAAGCCACAGTAGAACATAGAGAGCTTCAGAGGTTGGCTGTAACAGATCACTCTGCCGCGTCTATGGCCTTAGCTCAACAGGGAAGGTCAGTTACACATCTTCCAATGTCGGCAGCAACAGTTCGATGCCGTTTATTACTATGCAGAATGCACGCCCGCCAGCCATTGCCAACACAGCCATTGACACCCCAATAGAAAGGAAGTCATACTACTGTGGTGCGTCGAGCTGCGGCGTGGTGCGATAAATGGCACAGCATTGTCTTTTCTGATGAATCCCGCTTCCGTCTGTTCGAATGTAATGGCAGAATCTCATTCGCTGGTGGGCTAGCGAGGAACACTGGGAAAAGTATATTGTTCGTGCATGAGTATGATATGGGGTTGATAATGACGAAGGTTGATTCCACCTAAGTGGCTATATAAAGAGTCAAAAGAATAGGATTTGGTTCCTGAAAACCCACATGCTTTTCATGAACAACCCGTTTGGGGATTCATTTTCCTTGAGGCGATGGTGAAGAGTGCAGTATACCAAGACATTATCACACAGCTCTTGAGTATGATTGAATGATGCCATTCGACGCTCCACTATACGGTATAGTACTACGTCTTAGGGATGGCACCAAAAGCCACCTTCGTGTGCTAATTGAGGACTAATAGAGAACTGACATTATGGCTGCGAAGTAGCGGTGAAAGTACATATCATCTGCATTACTATAATATTATCTAACGCTGTCAGTTCATTCTTATCTGTAGTATTGGAACTTTCGAATTTTGAACCGGGCCAAGAATTTGTTTCCAATATGGTTATGTAGCATTATGGTGTAATTTTTACTGCAAATCTGTACATGAATTGTGCCGAAAGTTTACCTTTTTGAAGGGACAAATTCGAGCTGTTTTATTCTTAAGAACATGATATTCTCTACTTAAATATCAGATATTTGGGACAGATGTCCAAGTTCGAAGCTCTCGTGATATTGTGGATTATTGGGTGAGCGGACCCACTGGACAGCTATTGGGAAAAGCATGTCGACCTCCCGTCAAGTCCATCCAGCGTGTTCTTTAAGTGTGGGAAAAACTTTAAGTGTGGGGAAGACTTTAAGTGTCGTTAAGCCATGATTCTGTGTGTCCCACACACAGAATCATGGCTTAACGTTCCATCCGACGAACGACGGCCTTTTCAAGTTCAACTGTGACCGCTAATCACTGTGGGCAGGGCGGGGAGTTTAGGAGAAAAATCATTGCACTCCTTGAGGTGGATGAACGCGATTGTTGATTGCAGTATGAAAGTAAATTCACTCTAATATGGATCCACACCACCATTGGCAGTGCTCATTACATCCAGGACGTTTTACTGCCAATAGCTCTTCTGTACTTACAGACTGACCCACACGCCATATTTCATCAGTACAATGCAGCAGCTGCCACTGTTGTATACCTGAGCCAAAACAATGTACATATCCTTCTGTGACTCGCTAGTTCCCCTGATTTGTCTGTCACTGATCGAAAATGTATGGGATATGGTCAAACGAAAGTTGACGCAATACCAACCCATACCGGCAAATGTAGACGAAACTTGTGCACAGGTGCATTGTGCTTGGAGGACTATTCCACAATCCAGCATCAAACATCTGTTTGACTCCAGGCCTTCCCGTGTACAGCATGTCATTGAAGCAGGGGATGGACACATTCATTATTAAACAGCTCTTGATGGACCTCTCTAATTGCCTCCGTAATGTATTTATTTATTACTACAATAAAATAATAAACCCCCAAATGTGTTCCCCGCCCTCCCCACGGTCAGTAGGGGACACCGATGGGCTTGGAAAGGCCACCATCCGTCGGATGGGACGTTAAGCCGTGGCCCTGTGTGCGGGAGAGCCATACCCTGTGCACGTTAAAGAACACGCCGGATGGCCTTGACGGGAGGCTACCATCTGTCTCCCAACAGCTGTTCCAGTGGGTCCCCTCCCCCAACCTTCTCTGAGTCTTCGGGGTCCATGTGACCTGGCCATTTAGCCCATGGTGTGCAAAAAAGTGCCGCTCAGAGGTAAAACAACCCAACCCCCAAATGTGACGGTTTCGATTTGACCTTCTTGGTGATCAGAGTTTCGTGAATACCAGTGTATTTTAGAAAGCTTAGAATCCGATAAATGTAAGCAAATCTTTTAGTGCCATTATGTAAAAAACTGCTATGGATAGAGATCAAGTTTTTTATGGGATGAATATTTTATACAGAATGAAAAAAAAAAAAAAGATATTGCTACACATGCAAATATGTTTAAACGAATATGAATAATGTTCATCTGTGGCTGGTTTTCGAAATAAATGAAGCTTCACAAATTCGTTGCTCCAACAATGTCAATCGAACACCGAATGATTAAAAAAGGTACAGAGGATTATTTCATTAATACGTATTAAACACAAAAATAATTCCGGATCTATCTCTTAAAGCAGATCTGTCTGTTAAGCTTTAAAAAAAGTTGACTTTCCCACATCCCCTTTCAGTTAAAAGGGCTAATCAATCAAACTATTAACATCAAAATATTGAAATTCTAGCTTAAGCGCATCGTTTACAATATTCGTTTAAAGTTTTGCATATTTCACCTCTAGCTGCTTCTAACGAAGATAATATTTTTCAGCTTTTTTAAAATTTATTTTTACCTACATCGCAAAAAACAAATATTTATTTAAATTTTGCTATTCTCAACTTTTTACGCTGGTAGGCGGCGATGTAAACGCTGTTGTAAAATTCGAAAAATGGTAATATTAATATTTCATTAATACCTATAAAACCCTCAAAAATTTTAATTTCTTTTTATGTCGAAAAAAAGAAATTTTTTGAATATCTTCAGACGACTAACTGAAAACAAATGACTTTTTATGAGAACGTGCTAAAAAGATGCAAATTATTTGTTGTCAATAGAGTAAACTTATGTTAAGTACGTTTTTCCGATAATTAAATTTAATATTTATTATGTGTTGTCGATTACTTTAATTATTTAAATGATTTAGGAAACATTTTGTGAAAAATAAAAAGCTTATTTAAGTTGTTTTTTGCCAGTACGAAGTGTACTTTTGTATTGTACTAATTGCTTTGTAACGTTCCGTGGACGAGTGTTTAGCGATATTGAATAGTAATCAAAGAGACCAGGTTCGAGCCTAGATTAAGCCATTAATATCTATTGTTTTTCTCCTGAGGTCTCGTCATCCTCACGCGCCGTCGAGGTTTGCTTGTCACAGAGGACGCTAGGTCAGACCTCTGTCACAAGCAGCTGTTTGAAGGCGTTTTTTTTTTATTTGTTTCCAATACTATATGTTGGTGAATAATATTTCTTCATCTACATCCCTTCATTGCTATATCCTTCACCTATAACCTGCTAGAAGTATCTAAGCATCAACTGCGCAATCTCAGTCTCCCCTTTGCAACACGCTACGCCAATATACACTAAACTGTTCCGGATGTAGAAAGAAATAAAATGGGCAATTAAGCAGGGAGGAAATTCAAGCGAGCAGGAAAAATATAAAAGGGGAGGGAGCAGAGATTGTCTGTACATTGCAGTACATTTCATCCTATTTATTTTAGAGGTCTTTAAAAAGTTTTGAAAACTGCAGGAAATGTAAATAAGTTTTTGTCTCTCTATTACCTTTATAGTAATTCTGAAAGGGAGGGGCCATAACCCGCTTTCCCTATTCTTGATCCACTCCTGATACTAAGTGATCATTGAATTACGATCACTCCATTACGTGTTATGTTAAGGACACTCTAATGGTAGGTGCGGGGGTGGCTCGTAACCTGAAATAAGAAGTATTATTTCAGATCATTACGTAAATAACTATATATTTCTTTTAAAAGGTATGCGTAAACAATTCCCTAATTTTTTACAAGTTTCTTAGAACATATTGCTGCTCTTAAATGTTTTTTTTTCCTTAGGGTCAGGGTTGGGCGGGTGGAGGTAACTCAATCGGTAGAGCTCCAGATTCATTAATCTGCAGCTCCCAGGTTCAAGTTCCACTTCGTCCAGCGTAATGATTTATCTCGGCAAAACTCCCCGCCCTGCCATCGGTTAATAGGGCATTCCGATGGGCTTGGATAAGCTGTCTTCCATCAGACGGAATGCTAAGCTGTGGTCCCATATGCGGAAGAGCTATACCTTATGCAGACGTTAAAGAACAAGTTGGATGACATTTACGGGAGCCTACCATTTGTATCCAGTGGATCTCCTTCCTCCAACCTTCACCGAACCCTTGGGGTCTTTGTGACCTGGCCATTTAGCCAGTTGCTAGCAAAAACTTGCCGCTCATAGGTAAAACAACCCAACCCTTAAATGTTTAAATATCCATACCTATTTAAATATTGAAAGAATTTTGTTGTAAATCAAGTTTTATGTAGGTTTGATTGATCTCTTTAAATTATCCTCAGTCACATATTTTATATTTTAGAAGTTATAAAAAAAGTACCCGTTAAGGAGAGGTGACTGTCAGTTTAATAGGCTATCGAAATCTGTAAGGAGAGAATCTCAGCAGAAAAACAACACAAACATCCATGCTATACCCGGGACTCGAGCTAGGTCCCTTTGATCATGTAGACTTACTAAGCACGTTAACCACTCTGGCGCCGGGACAGCCTTAGAAGTTAAAGATCTTCGAAATTAACCTTCCATTGACAAAAAAGGATATTCAATGACCAACGAGTGTAAGTTTTCGATATACGTAACTTATGCCAAAGCGAAAATGATTTTCCTGTTTGTTTACGTTTCCAAATTGAGTGCAGTGTGATGTTACTTTCCATTGACAAAAAAGGATATTCAATGACCAACGAGTGTAAGTTTTCGATATACGTAACTTATGCCAAAACGAAAATGATTTTCCTGTTTGTTTACGTTTCCAAATTGAGTGCAGTGTGATGTTACTTTTACTGTCTGATAGCGAAAGGATTTTTAGACATGCCGAGAGTTGTTTTTAGAGATGAGTTCGAGTTCTTGTTTAGGAGCACGGAACATTTCGATAATTATTGGGCCCGAGCTCCTTTACAAAAAAAATTGTTGATATATCGTAAACATGCATTCAGAAATACAAGCAGCTAAATCACTTCGTAAGCGTTCACATTATATACTAAAGTATTGCAAATTTTAAAGTAACCCAATTATTCAAAAACTAAATTAAAATCTTGATGTTTATTCGAAAATAAATATGCTGGAAATAACTGGTACAAACCGAAAATTATCCAGCAACATCATTCTGAATGCTAAGAGAGATTAATATGAAAAAAAGAGATAGAATAACTTTACAAAAATTAAAACTCATTCTTATTTACTTAAGATTGATTAAACGGTTTAAATTATAACGAAAAATAAATTATCAATTTCAGTTTTGTTTTTATTCTCTCAGCCCCTGACAAAAGATCGAGATATTTCGTCAGATTTTGGCATTCTGTAATTCCCGACGTACTTCACGGATAAGTCCCAAATTTCGTACGTGGGTTCCCCTGCCAGACTCCATTTTTGGTTCGAAAATCAGGTCCTAGCTGCAAAGAAACGCCTAATTAATGCTTTTGGAAATGTGAAGAATCTGGCAACGGCATCAGATTTGCAGCAGAGGATTTAAATGCTATTTTAACACTTTACTTTCACAGTTAGGGAGCAGAAAATGGAAACAGTAAATTTGACAGAGATTCTCTTTTCCTGTAGGAATTGCATGGAAAAAATTTGGTTCTAGCAACCCCTCTTTTGGACCTGAAATCTGGACTGCAAACCGGACCACAACCAGGAACGTTCTCTGAGAATTTGGAGCGTGTACGTTGATATCCCAATGAGTTATGGCTGCCACAGACAGACTTACAGATAGACAGATACCTTCTTTTATTACATAGACTAGCTGAACATACCCGGCGCTGCTCGCGTGTCACTCTTAACCTGTATATTTTTATTTTCACTGCATTAAAGATAAATTTTGTAAGACACTTTAGAACTTTAGAACAGATCTTCAAGAGGAAGAAATTTGCCCTGATCGTTGTACTCCTCATAGCCTGTGGCTTAGTTTCTGTGTAAACTATGGAGATTTTATTTCCTTTAACGCAGATTTTGCCGCCCTATGGCTCCCATGATATTCATCCGCACGGTCCAAATTTTCTGCACAGCGTCCGCCGTGTGATCATTTGATTGATTTACAAATCAGAATCTCACTTTGCCCGTCGCTTCGTTTCGACACAAATTGTGACAGATCGCGTCTCACTTTTAATCTGCAAATTCTGTTGTTTCCTGCACTAAAGGTTAGTTACGTGAGTATCCCCCCCACACACACACATTTTAAACACGAAGAATTTCCCGGTGTTGCAAAGGTCATTGCTGACTCGGCGCATGCTCTTAGAGTCCGTGACATATGATCGAGATATATATTTCGTCAGATTTTGGCATTCTGTAATTCCTAATGTACTAAAAATGTACAATGTCGGCAGCAACAGTTCGATGCCGTTTATTACTATGCAGAATGCACGCCCGCCAGCCATTGCAAACACAGCCATTGACACCCCAATAGAAAGGAAGTCATACTACTGTGGTGCGTCGAGCTGCGGCGTGGTGCGATAAATGGCACAGCATTGTCTTTTCTGATGAATCCCGCTTCCGTCTGTTCGAATGTAATGGCAGAATCTCATTCGCTGGTGGGCTAGCGAGGAACACTGGGAAAAGTATATTGTTCGTGCATTGAGTATGATATGGGGTTGATAATGACGAAGGTTGATTCCACCTAAGTGGCTATATAAAGAGTCAAAAGAATAGGATTTGTTTCCTGAAAACCCACATGCTTTTCATGAACAACCCGTTTGGGGATTCATTTTCCTTGAGGCGATGGTGAAGAGTGCAGTATACCAAGACATTATCACACAGCTCTTGAGTATGACTGAATGATGCCATTCGACGCCCCACTATACGGTATAGTACTACGTCTTAGGGATGGCACCAAAAGCCACCTTCGTGTGCTAATTGAGGACTAATAGAGAACTGACATTATGGCTGCGAAGTAGCGGTGAAAGTACATATCATCTGCATTACTATAATATTATCTAACGCTGTCAGTTCATTCTTATCTGTAGTATAGGAACTTTCGAATTTTGAACCGGGCCAAGAATTTGTTTCCAATATGGTTATGTAGCATTATGGTGTAATTTTTTACTGCAAATCTGTACATGAATTGTGCCGAAAGTGTACCTTTTTGAAGGGACAAATTCGAATTGTTTTATTCTTAAAAACATGATATTCGCTACTTAATATCAGATATTTGGGACAGATGTCCAAGTTCGAAGCTCTCGTGATATTGTCGATTATCGGGTGAGGGGACCTACACTGGACAGCTGTGGGGAAAAGAATGTCGGCCTCCCGTCAAGGCCATTCAGCGTGTTCTTTACGTGTGTGTGTGTGGGGGGGGGTGGCTTACCCACACACGGAATCATGGTTTAACGTTCCATCCGACGAACGACGGCCTTTTCAAGTTCAACTGTGACCGCTAATCACTGTGGACAGGGCGGGGAGTTTTGCAGAGAAAAATCATTGCACTCCTTGAGGTCGATGAATGCGATTGTTGATTGCAGTTATGAAAGTAAATTCACTCTAATATGGATCCACACCACCATTGGCAGTGCTCATTACATCCAGGACGTTTTGCTGCCAATAGCTCTTCCGTACTTACAGACTGACCCACACGCCATATTTCATCAGTACAATGCAGCAGCTGCCACTGTTGTATACCTGAGCCAAAACAATGTACATATCCTTCTGTGACTCGCTAGTTCCCCTAATTTGTCTGTCACTGATCGAAAATGTATGGGATATGGTCAAACGAAAGTTGACGCAATACCAACCCATACCGGCAAATGTAGACGAAACTTGTGCACAGGTGCATTGTGCTTGGAGGACTATTCGACCTTGTCGTACTGTGCCACTCCATGCCTTACAAGCATTCCTTACACTATAGCAAGTCATACAAGCCTTACTCCATACCTTACACTACAGCAAGTCATACAAGCAATGGGTGGACCTATAAGCTCTATAGGGCTTCTCATGCAACACTGCTGGTTTAATAGTTATGTCCACTAAATCCTAAACTAATTATGGGCCGAATAGAAATAAGAAATATTATTTCAGATCATTACGTAAATAGCTGTATATTTTAAAAGTATATGTAAACCATTCCTCTAATTTGTTGACAACTTTCTTGGAACATATTGCTGCTCTTAAATGTTTGGGGGCACGGTTGGAGGTAACTCAATCTGTAGAGCGCGAGGCTCGTAATCTGCAGTTCCCAGGTTTATATCTCACTTCGGCTAGCATTGTAATTTACCTCCGCAAAAACCTCCATCCTAATCTCGATCAGTGGGGGACATCGATGGGTTGGAATTGACACCGTGCGTCGGATAGGACGTTAAGAAATGCCCCAGATCCACACGTTAAAGAACAAGCTGGATGACCTTGATGAGAGGTTCCCATATGTTCCCTAACATCTGTCCAGTGTGTCCTCTCCCCCAACCTGCTCTGAGCCCTTGGGTCTTTATGACCTGGCCATGCCTATTGTGATCAAAATCGTGTCGCTCATAGATAAAACAACCTAACCCTTAAATGTTTAAATATCGATAACAGTTTAAATACTGAACAAATTTTGTTGTAAAGCGAGGTTTATATAGATTTGATTGATCTCTTTAAATTATCCTCAGTGGCATTTTGTTATAAACAAATTTACTCCTCAAGAAGTTACTTGAAACAGAGGTATGACAGGAGACTGTCAAGGTAAATAGGCCATCGAAATCTGTAATAAGAGAACCTCAGGAGAAGGACAACACAAACATCGATGCTGCACCTGGGGCTCGCCCCGAGATCTCTTTCATCACATAGTCTTATCAGCAACGTCATTCTATATACTAAGAGAGATATGCAGAGCAGATATTTTCACTCAAGCAGATTCTTGAGAAATGTTTAGAGTTTCAGAAACTTTTCGTTACTAGCTTTGTTGATTTCAAAAAGGCTTTCGACTCTGTTGATCGTCATAATTTGTGGTTGATTGTGAAATCATATGGTAATACCTGACAAGTTAGTTAACATAATGAAAGCTCTCTATAATAACAATGAGTCGTATGTGAGAGTTGGTAAGGCTTGTAGCAATTGCTTTAGCATTACTTCTGGTGTTCGACAAGGGTGCATTTTGTCTCCTTTTCTCTTTAGCTTGATTATTGATTACGTTATGTAAAATTCACTGCAAGGGAAAGATTTTGGCCTTAAATGGGCTGGAGATACGAAAATTTCTGATTTAGGTTGTGCTGATGATTTAGCCCTTTTGGCAAATGATGTTGATGAGATGAACTCTTTCACTCGAATTGTTGATGAGACTGATAGTAGAGTAGGGTTGGTTAATAACAGAGAGAAAAGTGATGAAAATTGGTCAGGCAGTTATTCTGAATGGTTGCAGTCTTGAGAAAGTGTCTCAGTTTTAATTATCTTGGGAGCTATGTAACAGATACTGGTGATGTGCGGCATGAGATTAACAGACTAATAGGGATTGCTGCCGAGACTTTTAAGAATCTATGGAGAGTGTGGAGAAATGGGCTTTTACAACTAAAGACTAATATTAGACTGTATAATAGTTTGATTCTTTCTAGAGTTAGTTATGGTAGTAAAACCTGGACCCTTTGTAAACAAGATAACAGGAAACTTGATGCTTTTGATTCTAGATGCTCACGCAGTATCTTGGGCATTAGGTGGTTCAACTATGTAAGTAATGATGAGGTTAGGCAAATGAGTCGGCAACCTCCTGTAAGCAGCATATTGTGCAGAGTTTGGTTCGGCCATTTGCCCGTATGGATAATTATAGATTGGCGAATAGGGTTATGAACAGTGTTCTTAAAGACCTCAGAAAGGAGCGGAGACCTAGGATGCGGTGGGTAGACAATATCGAACAGGACCTTGTTAGAATTGGTGTGCATACATCAACTAGATGCAGCAGATGTAGCTCAGAAGAGATATGCTTGGATAACTAAATTGCACGGTCTGGTTGGACTTCCGTAGCCCATATTGTTTGATGATGAAGATGATGAGCCTATCATGATAATTTTGGTATGCTTTCATGGTATGTTATATAAGGATCTTTCAGAGCTTTAATGTTAAATGTAATTTTTTCAATCTTACCACAACATTTCATAAGCTTCAGTTTTAAGACACTTTTGATCAGGTAATGGTCAGACCCAATATCGAGTCCCCTATATGATCTGGTATTTTAAAACCAAATAGCCAATTTGCTGTTAATTAATATATAATCGATCATATTCTCAGGCAACCCATCACGTGAAACTGGTGTATTTATAAATATTCCTGTGTTTGTAGTACTTGTTAGTTATTTTGAAACTGTTAAGTTTACTTACCTGTAGGAGACGATCCCATTGCCATTGGTGCTACCAATGCCAAAGAGAACACCCCTGAACAAAGGTCATTGAGTACCAACCTTAGCTTTGACGTCACCTAGCACAAAAGAAATGTCACTTCTCTTGAGAGAATTCAAAATAACCTGAAGTTTTCTGTAAAGCCTATATTCCTCGTCGTCATCATTGTCCACTGTTAGGACATACAACAGATAACATTCAAGTCCTCAAACTTATGTTTGTATATTTTGATGTAAGAAATATTTCATTAGTGCAAGTCAAAACCTATAAGAGCATTCACGTCCGTCGAGAAGCAAACCTATAAGAGCATTCACGTCCGTCGAGAAGCAAACCTATATTTTGCAGAGAGAGGCTTTCCACCATCCCTCACCGAATAGAAAAATTCGAGATTATTTTTAAGTATCTGACCTTTACCTGTCCATTTGATCTCTTATAAGACTATAATAATTAGATTATAACGCTGGAATTCCTGCATGAGGACATCAAGAGAATAATCTCTATGTAACGTCTTCATGTTCCACGTACTTGCAGAAAGAAAATGATTGGCATGAGTTTTAAAGAAACTATGCTTATTGAGATAGATAGAGTCAACAATATCAAACAGCTTCCTAACCGAAAGCATAGGGAAGGCTTCCAAGAGTTTGTTTCAGGTGGCGGGGGAGGGGGCTGAAAATAACACTTGAGTAGGACTTCCCAATTACTAAAATATTCCGCCGAACAGGAAAGGTTAAATTGTTATTCTATACGAAATGAGATTTTTCAGTTTCTTTTTAGCCAGTGTGGAGGCATGGATGCCCCGGATAAGGAGGCGGGTGTGGCTCAGTCTGTAGCGCTCCAGGCTCGTAATCTGCAGTTCTCAGGTTCGAGTTCCAGCTGGGTCAGCGTTGAGATTTATCACCACAAATTTCCACACCCTGCTCACGGTCAGTAGGGGACACCGATGGGCTTGGAAAGGTAGCCGTCCGTCGGATGTGTTGCTAAGCTGTGGTCCAGTGTATGGGAGAGCCATAGCCTGTGCACGTTAAAGAACACACTGGATGGCCTTGACGGGAGGCTACCATCTGCCTCCCAACAGCTGTTCCAGTGGGTCCCCTTTCCCAACCTTCTTTGAGACTTCGGGGTTCTTGTGACCTGGCCATTAAGCCCAGGGTGTGAAAAAAGAGCCGCTCAGAGTTAAAATAACCCAACCCAAGCCCCGGTAAGGGATGGATGTTTGCGTTGTTTTTCTACTGAGTTCTCGCCTTCTTCACAGACTTTCTACTATAGTATATGAAAGTGGTAGGCTCCTGTAAGATCTCTCTGAGAAGCAGTTGCTTGATGGAATTATCTGATTTGTTTTTTTAGAGTTGGATGTAAAATATGGAGCTATAATACGAAGACAATTTAAAAACAGGTTGAAAAATTTGATATTTGACATGGGACGACCCGATTTCCAGGTTGGTAACATCTGTCCACCGTCCTAATCTCCCCCACCTCCGGCATAAGTTCCTGGCATCGGAAAAAGAGCCATTCCCTGACCCTAAAGTTTGAAGTCCTCCATGCTGGTAGGAACTGCAGGCACCGTCTTTCTAAGTGGACCTTTTCAAGAACCAGAATCTAGATATAAACTGATCTGCCTCAGAAACATTACTCCAAGGTAGTATTGGCGATGTGAACTGCATGCGATGGGCTCTAATCAGGATTATCTATTAGCTGATTAAGATATCCTGTGCTACTGCTGATTTTGGGCTGGCAACCCTTAGACAAACAGAAAACACAGCGGCAGATTCTCCCTCAACAGAGGCCCATCAGTGCAGCAAGTTCAGGATCCATAATCAAACTCAAAGCCATAAACCAGTCCATTGGGTATAAATGGACAGCAGCGGGACCCTCTAAATTTGTTTACTCCTCAGCAGGGCAGAAAGGAAAAATTGGTCACAGATGACCAGATTAGTAGGACACACTTGATCTGGCAGCCATTTCGTTTTTTCCCAGAAGAGAATATTTCTTCTGAAAGGTTGTAACAGCCTGCACCACTAGAAGGCGGTTTTGTTCTGGTTTTCTGGCCGGTTCTGTGCGTCATCACAGGGTAGTATTCATACACGGATATCGTTTCAGCGTTTGTCTACCTGCCATTTGCAGAACAACAATTATAATGGGCTGAAAATGTGCTAAATAGAAAGATTTCCTATAGACGTTTTTCATGTCCTCCTGAGTGAGTTACCGTGGGTTGAAATTTAAAAAAAGGAATTTATATTTTCTGTTGGTAGGATGAGGAAGACCAACTCATGGTGGCATCAATGCAACGCAAGACCGCTGTGATATATATATATATACGTTATTTAATCACTATTTACATCATATACAGTGGGACCTCGATTTCAGCTAACATCCACATCTGATATTCTCAGGAACTGATTTACCTTCCATTAAATCTTTAATTTTAAGGACCAGTGATATTTGCAGGATCCGATGGCTTTCCAATACAGCTTGAAACGATGCCTGGATGGAGTCTTGACCAATCAGCGCGTGGAACGTCACTCGTACGTTCTCGTAGGGTTGTTCCCAACCAATTAGCGTCTTTGTTAATATTCAGCACAACGTCACCTATTCTAAAACCTATCGTTACAGATAACCCAATATGAAAATGGCGAAATTTTAAAGGGTATTAGAAATGCCACCATCGATTTCATCAGTCCTGCATTTGAAGTCTAAGGTAAATGCTATTTTTTTTTTATTTGAGATGTTTTTTTAAATAATATTTATTAGTCATTTATAATGTAAAAATCAAGTATAACATGCACAAAATAATAATTTTATGTATTGTTGGGATCGCCTGTCAAACGATTTGAACGAAATACAGAAAATCGATGAATTATTGGTTTCAGCTTACGATATTTTCAATATACAACGGATTTTGTGGAACGATTTACCATCGTATGCTGGGACCCCACTGTATATAAAGACGATTCTGATCGATCGACGGCTGACTAATTCCAAATCTACGACGGTCCTCATATGAGATTTCATTTGACATTAACCTTTAGACCCTCGCATTCGGAAGATACAGTAAACGCATGCCTTTCCAATTTCCTCTTTTTACGGAGGGGTGGGGGAGGAGCAAGAAAGCAAGGGGGGTATATTTTTATTTGCCTGAATAGTCCATCCAACGACATAATTCAACGATCAAATTTCATTTCTTATACAAGTTGTTACGAAAGCTGCAGTAGAACAACACACACTTTCCCCCTTTTTTGTGGGGGGGATGATTTTTATAAGTTACTCTCCATGTCACAAGGTTTCCTTTGACGCATATTCCGTCACTTTCTGCCCTCACGTTCCGAAGATATAGCGAAACAATCCTTTTCGTATTTCCTTTCTTTCACGGGAAGAAGGCTTGTTTGGGGTAAATATTTTTATACCTATAATACTCCCCGCATCACAAGGCTTCATTTGACATATAGATCACTACGTTTGGCTCTCTTGTTCGAAAGATATGGTAGAAAAACTGCTTGACAAATCTACAAACCAACAAACAACGAGTGAAAAACTGTACAAAGTAGGTAAAATACCATTCGTCGCTTTTCTCTGTTTGAATCAATTTCATTCAGGGTTTAAAAATGAGTGAACAACATTCAGTGAACGAAAAGGACACACATACTTAGAGTACTCAAATGCAGTGACACATTCAGAAATTTCCAATGAGGGATCGTTGTTGAGTCTTTGAATTTTGGGAGCTGCCTTAGAAATTATAAAATATTTAAGCACTCAAAGGGTCGGAAGGGGTTTATATTTCCCTTCCCCTTTGGTAGACAACTCAATAAATGCCACTAAAATAAAGGAAATATTTATATGTGACAATCAAAACATTTAAAAATTAATTTATTTTGGTAAACGGTTTCAAACTGTCGACAAAATATTCATGAAACAACTTTCATTCGAACAAATTTCCGTTTCGTTCCAACAAATTGGTTCCGTCGAACAAATTTCGGTCGAATAAGTTTCCATCGAACAAATCACACCAAACCTATCATTACAGACCATCACATATGAAAATGGCGAAACTTTTAAAGTGGTGTTCCAAGTGATCTATTTGTGGTAGAAATTTGATATTTCGGTGGTAGTGTCAAGAAATATTGCAACACCTATCCAACCCCAAAAAGGAAGTTTTAATTGTTCTCTAGAAGCCAACAATTATCTCCTAAACACAAAGGTTGCATTTTCCCATCTCTCTGGGTCTAAGCGGTAAACTCATTGTTACCAACGAAAATTTAATGACTTTCACATTCTATCACAAAAATTTAAAATCACTAGCAAAAATACATCATTTGTAATATTCGTTTAAATTTCGGAATTTTCAACTTTTCCACCTCAGAGGAAGCATTTATATTTTTTTTTATATTTCAACATAGGTCACTTCGTGACCTTCAGATTCCTCCACCAAAATTTAAGATTTCTAGTATAACTACATCATTTGTAACATTCGTTTAGAATTTTTCTCAACATTTTCCACCTTCAGAGGCGTAATCTATTGGGTTATTCGGAAAGTGTAAATCCTAATATTACATCAATACCAATTTAACATAAGAATAAATTTTAATCTTTCTCTATTAATAGAAAACTATTATCTCGTATTTTTATTTTTATTTTTTATTTTTAGAAAATGAAATAAACACATCTCCATGCCTAATTTTGCTACAGAGCTTTTATTTTCACAGTTAACTGAAGAAAATATTTTTTAGATGCGAATAAAAGATGAACAATTAAAATTAACTAAAACTAATTAAATTTCTATACTCTGCTGGATTTTAAGCGAGGATATATTTGGCTTTTGTATTTAGCTAACTTCAGGGTATAACATTGAGATCAATGTTCCTACTTTACGTTTTATTTCATTTAAACATAGAGATCAATCTATCCTACTTTTTATTTTATTTCACAGCAAATAAAATAATAATATGCTAAATGCATTGCTTTTAGATTTTTTTTAAGTTAACATCTTTTAATAAAGTTTGGAATGGAAAAGTGAGTTTTTCCATATTTTTTCTTGTTTTCAATAAAAGTCATAATCCTTTCATTCTAGAGCAGAGAAGAAACAAGTCGAGAATTACAGCAAGCAAAATATTTCAATGAGAAGAACATTTTCAGATTTGAAAAGTGGCTGAGTGGTTAGCACTCTTGGAAACTGATCTAAGGGACCTGCGTTTGAGCCTCGGGTAAATCACGAATGTTATTATTATTTTAATGTGTGTTATTTTTCTGCTGAGACCCTGTCACCCACACAGACCTTCTACGATGGCATATAAACAGACAAGTTCCTGTCAGATCTCTGTGGCAAGCAGCTGCTTGAGAGGCTATTTATTTTCTATTTTATTCTATAATGAATTTGGAACAGGTCAGAAAATGTGCTTTTCCTTAAGTTTTAATTTTCTGACTCTAAAACTAAAGAAAATAAACAAGTAGAGACTTTATAAGAAAAATTAAATTTCAAAAGTAATAGTCAAAAAATAAGGTAAACTTAAATTAACTATTTATCTTTATACAACATTTTTTCTTATCGTATGCTTCTGTTGCTACTTATCTAGAACCGTCAGATGGACGAATCACTACACGTATCTGAGTTGGGTTGTTTTACCTCTGAACGGCACTTTTTTGCACACCATGGGCTAAATGACCAGGTCACATGGACCCCGAAGTCTCAGAGAAAGTTGGGGGAGGGAACCCTATGGAACAGCTGTTGGGAGACAGATGCTAGTCTCCCGTCAAGGCCATCCAGCGTGTTCTTTAACGTGCACAGGGTATGGCTCTCCTGCACACGGAACCACGGCTTAACGTCCCATCCGACAGACGGCAGCCTTTCTGCAGAGATAAATTTTGCAGAGATAAATCTCAACACTGACCCAGCAGGAACTCGAACCTGAAAACTGCAGGTTACGAGCCTGGCATACTACCGACTGAGCCACCCCCGCCCTGTACGTATCTGAAGAAAAGATATTTTGTGATCATAACAAAGATTGAGCTACTTTCTTAGAAATCTAAGTTGTGCATAATGAGTCATTCCTTAAGCATTCTGATCGCCTTCCCAAAAACGGAAAATTCATTCATAGTAGCAAGACAATGTTATTGACATTCAGAGGTCAGCCAGGATTAATCGCACTCCCCATCAAATGACTTAGCCTGCTCGGGATGGGGTCAGTTGAAATTCAGGAAATGATCGTGTTGCTCTTAATTTTGAAGGACAAATTGTTTCGAATATAAATAGAATTACTGATACGAATGCACTTACTAATTAAGTTGGTTATAGTTAATTTTTTTTTTCCTAGAGTGAGCTTGAAAGAAAATTTTTCCCTTAATATTTGGCGTTAAAGTTTAATATTTAATTTGTCTTTTGGCAGATCCTAAAATCGGCTGCCGGTGTGCCATGCTTACCTCGCGCACCTGTTAGTGGCGACCCTGCGTATGTCGATGGTTTGCTTACTACTGAAGTTGAGTAAGAATGGGACCGTTATAAACAGGATGTTTTGCAAACTAACAGGTTCCAAAACGATTAACAACTTTTTGGAAAAAGGGAACAGAGGAGGCAGAATTAATTGAGTGATAAAGCATTTGGGCTTATTTCTGAAAGAAAGAACTGCAGGAATGTCCTTAATCACTACCCTACTAATCCTAATAGAATGCATTACAGAGAGCTTATTAAACGTGTAAAGGTTCAGTTAACTGCTGATAATAATCTTTGGCTTGATGGCTTGGCTGCCAAAACCGAGGAAGCAGTTAGACTGCACAACAGCAGAGAGCTGTACCAGATAGTTAATGTTTAATGTGGTAGAAAAGGGATAGGCATACAAGGATTGAAGGATAAACAAGGTAAGGTTATAGAAGGTGAGGATTCTGTCATGGCTAGGTGGGCTGAGCATTTCTGTGATGTTCTAAACAATGTGATTAATTCTACTCCCATTGTTTGTAATGATGATAGATGCATTATTGGCTTTAATGTTGGCCCTATAACACAATCTGAAGTTATTTTGGCCATTTCTAAACTTAAACTTCGTAAATCCCCTGGGGTAGATGAAATTACTACAGAAATTCTTAGAGCTGGGAACGTTTCGGTTATCACATGGATGACTGAAATTCTGAATATCTTTTATGATAAAGGCATGGTTCCTAAAGATTTTACCAAAGCTATTATTATCCCTATTTTCAAAAAAGGTGATCGTAGTTCTTGTGATAACTATAGGGGTATCAGCCTACTCTCTGTTCCAGGTAAAGTTCTTTCCATGATTGTGCTTAATAGAATTAAGAATCTGGTTGACAGTCAATTGCGTGATGAGCAATGTGGATTCAGAAGTGGTAGGGGATGTGTGGATCAGATATTTTCACTTAGGCAGATTCTTGAGAAATGTTAAGAGTTTCAGAAACCTTTGGTTGCTAGCTTTGTTGATTTCAAAAAGGCTTTCGACTCTGTTGATCGTCATAATTTGTGGTTGATTGTGAAATCATATGGTATACCAGACAAGTTAGTTAACATAATGAAAGCTCTCTATAATAACACTGAGTCGTGTGTGAGAGTTGGTAAGGCTTGTAGCAATTGGTTTATCATTACTTCTGGTGTTCGACAAGGGTGCATTTTGTCTCCTTTTCTCTTTAGCTTGGTTATTGATTATGTTATGCGAAATTCACTTCAAGGGAAAGATTTTGGCCTTAAATGGGCTGGAGATACGAAAATTTCTGATTTAGGTTGTGCTGATGATTTAGTCCTTTTGGCAAATGATGTTGATGAGATGAACTCTTTCCCTCGAGTTGTTGATGAGACTGATAGTACAGTAGGGTTGGTTATAAACAGAGAGAAAACTAAAGTGATGAAAATTGGTCAGGCAGTTAATCTGAATGGTTGCAGTCTTGAGAAAGTGTCTCAGTTTTAATTATCTTGGGAGCTATGTAACAGATAATGGTGATGTGCTGCATGAGATTAACAGACTAATAGGGATTGCTGCCGGGATTTTTAAGAATCTATTGAGCGTGTGGAGAAATAGGCGTATACACCTAAAGTCTAAAATTAGACTGTATAATAGTTCGGTTCTTTCTAGGGTTAGTTATGGTAGTGAAACCTGGACACTTTGTAAACAAGATAACAGGAAACTAGATGCTTTTGATTCCAGATGCTTACGCAGTATCTTGGGCATTAGGTGGTTCAACTTTGTAACTAATGATGAGGTTAGGCAAAGGAATTTGCAACCTCCTTTAAGCAGCATATTGTGCAGAGAGAGACTCCGCTGGTTTGGCCATGTTGCCCGTATGTGGATAATTATAGATTGGCGAATAGGATGCCTAAAGGCCTCAGTAAGAGGGGGAGACCTAGGATGCGTTCGCATACAATGTCAAACAGGACCTTGTTAGAATTGGTGTGCAGTGGCCAGATGCAGCAGATGTAGCTCAGGACAGATATGCTTCGAGAACTAAATTGCACGGTCTGGTTGGACCACAGTAGCCCATGGCTGCATGAGGATGATGATGATGATTTAGAGATAAAAACTCTCTTTCAGCTGGATAATTATTGATGAAAAAATACCATTCGACTCTCCAAATCTCCCAAATGCTTCAGTTGTCCTCTCTACCGATGGATGAATTCGAAAATTGCAAATGTATGGTAGATATTTGAAATTTTGGTGGCGGAATATAAAGGTCACGAAGTTTGCATTGACAATAATGAGTTACCACCTGATTCCAAGACGTGTGGCGAAATTCAACTTTTTGCTTTAAGAGGAATGCTCGTATTTAAAGATAAATTGCCAATTCACTCTGGTTGGATTGTTATTGATGAAATATCGGTTCTCATTTTCTGAATCTCCCAGTAACGTTTATAGCTCCCTCTACTGGTGGAAAAGTTGGGAAATAAAAAATATTTTGGCGTATTTTATAAGTGATCTATTAAGTCAGAAATTTTAAATTTTTGTGGTAGACAGTTCGGTGAAGAAGATTACTTTGAAAGCACCAATATGATCCTTACTTCCAGAGTGTGGAATGGAAAAAGCGTTTTTAGCGAATTAAAAGGTTTTGGGCTGGATGGGTTACAAAATAAAATTATTCATATTTTACAAACTTCCAGAAAACATTGAAAGACCCTCTAGCGGTCGAAATATTTAAAAGCGAATTTGCAAAAAATGTATTTAAGTTTCAAAGGTTTTAATTAAGTAGCACATATCTCTTTTTTTTTAGTTACATGTTGAGTATATTTTGTGGAGTAGGATTAAAAGTTGATTAAGACCAGTGGCAGATATCCTGTTAAGTATTATTATGGTGTTGATTTCTTTATTCTGGTTTAAGTTCATCTTTGAAATATTTCTTTTGTAGTCAGCGTACTTTGTATCCAGGAGACTGTTTATCAGATTCCATTGCATAAGTTTGTATTTTTTTTAGGAAATTAAGTATTTTCTTGTATAGTTTCCTTTGCAGATGAATAGAACTGTGGTTTAGTAGGCTGCTTAATGTGAAGTCCTGAATTCCCTATTCTTTAATGCTTTCGAATAAAATATTTCTTTCTGTCTGATAGTAAGGGCAGATTAAGAGCACATTGTGTGACTGTCTCTGTGGTTTCATTTTGTGTAGATATGAAGGTGTCAACCATTTTCATTAGGTGAATTTTTTCATTAAGTCTTGTGTGACCGCCTGAGGCGTGTGATTTTTCTCAAGTCCTGTCTATTTTCCATAGTGGAGAATATTTCCGACAGATAAAGGAAGATCAATCTTCTGTGGTTGGTAGTGTTGGAAGTTTGGTTACAGAACAGTTTAGAAACTTATAGAAACTAAGGATTTTGTTCATTGTGATAAATTTGAAGAACATGTGAAAATGTTAGATTTTAGTGATGCATATAACAATTGTTCAGACGTGAATTTCGCATATGACACTTGGAACAAACTGATTTTTCTAAAAATAAATATTTATGCAAAATGAACTAAAAAAAATAAAGAAAAGAAAAACTGGGTTACAAGTGACATAATTACATTAGTAAATGACAAAGAAAAATTATATCAGAAATATAAAAGATATTCAGAGTTATATCCTTTGAAACAGAATATAAGACATTTTGTACATTTTCAAGGCAGAATAAAGGAGAGCTAAAATAATTACTATATTATGCATGTTTTCAGAGCTGTGGAAGAAAAATGGAATTACGTTAATGATGTGTTAGGGACAAAAGTAAAGAAAAATATTGTACCACCTTACGATAACAACTGAATTGGTTGATGACATGAATAGAAATTTTATTTAAGATATTACATATCTGAACCCTGAAATTTATAATCAGTATAGATTAAGCTATTCATGTGATATAAACTGTATATCACAATCTCTTTGTATGGAAAATAAGGATGATGTAGAAAATGGTAAAGAACTTGCAGCAATAAGTAAAAATAAAGACTATGGGTATGAGATACTTCAATGTCCATGTTACAAATTATTGCTAAATATGATTTAAAAGTTTTTACTTATTCATTACTTTTTCACTACAATAAGGAAAATTTGTTGAACAACTAAATTATGATTTAATTTTTCCGATTTACAAATCAGGTGATAAACAACTCTTGACTAAGTGTAGATCGATCTCATTGATGTCGGAGTTTT
This sequence comes from Ryuthela nishihirai, assembly GCA_038380435.1. NCBI lineage: Eukaryota > Metazoa > Arthropoda > Arachnida > Araneae > Heptathelidae > Ryuthela > Ryuthela nishihirai. The sequence goes on from JAWZYU010000021.1 coordinate 7,870,729, forward strand.
CTAAATTAATTGAAAAAATTGTTAAAAAATGGCTCGTAAATTTTGAAACTAATGGAACGTATTTACAAAAATATTGATGCTGGTGAAAAACATTAACACTGTTTCTGGAACTACAAAAAGCTTTCGATACAGTGGATCAGGAAACGCGTTAAAAAACTCTTTTCCAACTGTATAAGAGGACATATTTATAATTGATTCAAAAGCTACCTTTTAACAAGAAGTCATGCGGTAAAAGTTAATAAGGAAATAAGTTTATTTACGGAAATTAAAAAAAGGTGTACCTCAAGGCTTTATATTGGGTCCCCATCTTCTTTGTTATTTACATTAATAGCTTATGCGATTTACATTTAAGAGAATCATTATTATGTTATGCCGATTATATTATTACACAACAAATGCTATTTTAGAACTGGAAAAAAAATCGTAGAAACGTCTTTTAAAAATGCATAGGTGGCTAGTTTGGAATAAATTAAACTTGAATATTAATAAAAGTAAGTTCCTTTATTCTGAATTGCATAAAACAGATACTCTAATAGAAATTAAATATCATGATGTTAATTGCCTTCTTAATCAGAATTATATATGCCCTAAATTAGAAAGAGTATATAACTGCAATTATTTGGGGTTGAACTGAATTCTTCTTTAAAATGGAGGACTCATGAAAACAAGATAACAGAGCGGTTAAAATATATATTATTTAAATTTTATTATATTCGAAAAATATTTATTCTAATATACAGCATTGTTTGTGTAGTTGGAGAAGTGATTATGATATTAATTAATATAATTTATTTATGGTTCATAATATATAAGTTAGTGTTTGATGTAAATTTTTCTACTTTAGACCCATGTACTTTATTAATTTTCATCATATTAGAAATATTTATGTGAATGAAATCCTATTGTTTTTGTATCAAAATAAACAATGGATAGAGAATACACGTATTGAATGCAATTTACGAATGAAAAGAGTAATGTTCGAAATACCGTTGGCAAAGAATATTCTCCAGAGGCACTTGGCTTATTTGTCACCAAAATCTATAATTCCTTACCATTGGATATAAGAGATGAAAACAATTTGACTGTCGTCAAGAAGAAATTGTATACACATATATTAACTGTTATGAGTCCTACTTTAAGGTCAATCGTTTAAATCTTTTATTTACAATTAATGAATACTAATGTACCCCTTTCTTTCTGTTATTGATTTATCACGTTACACTAAGAATTGATTGCTTGTTGAATTGATCCATTATCAGTTGCCTAAATGTGATGTTGGTAATTAAAACGGAATCTGGACGGGCAGTTTAGCCCCTTAATACATTAACTAATAATACTATAGTATATAATAATATATATATAACTATTATTATATAACAATAAATAATTAATTGCAATAACTAAAATTATGCGTGTGTTTTTTATTTATATTGCTCTATTTTGTTGGTTTTGTGTATTTGTGTTTCCCCTATTTGTATTTTTACATGCAAGAATATTTGTGATATATATATATATTAATTATGAGTGGAAATGAATGCTACTACTTCTAATAAATAAACAAATTCTTCCCCAAATAGTTGCCACAAAAATCTGACAAGAGCCTGTCAGTATAACATGGCATAGAGAAGGTTTGTGAGGAAGGCGAGACCTTGGCAGAAAGAAACATTCATGTCTTTTATCCGGGGCTTGATCTCATGTTACTAGGATTAGTAGCAGACCAGGATAACTACTCGAACACTGAAACGCCGATGAACATATAGTTTCTGCAAACAACTTTCCTGAATGATGGGACAATCCGCGCATCCTTCGTTACCAGACTATATATATACCATGATCGGATCTATAAAAAAGGGGAGGAGGGGAGTGACGCAATTGAGCGGGAAAAGATAAATTGTGGGGGGCGGGGGCAAGACAATGGATTTCGTTTCAAATGTAACATTTTCCCCTTCGTCTTGGAAGTTTTTAAAGAATTTCTTGAAGAATGTGTAAAATATGCACAAAATTTAACATTTTGGCCTTCGTTACTCTTACTATATTCCCAAAGAGGGAGGGGGCTGACATTCCTCTACATCCAGTCCTATATAATACTAATATTTGATTTAAAAAGTATAGAACTCCTTTCACTCAATAATTAGGAAACATTAGGTAGCAGAACGGAGTTACAGTTCACTGATTCTGAAAAATAGAGTACCTGAACGGCGTTACAGTTCAGTGATTCTGAAACATATAATACCGGAACGGCATTCCTGTTCTGTGATTCTGAAACATAGAGTACCTGAACGGCGTTCTTGGACATTCGGAAACATCGAATGCCCGAACAGCGTTTCGATTTAGTTGCAGCACTGCCATTGATAATTATTTTCCCTATTCAATAAGGTCACACTTTGCCACTGAACAATTTCCTGTTGTTTGCACACAGAGTGCATTTCATATTTAACGTTTCTAAATCATCGATGTTATCAATACAAGAAGAATGGAATGTTGAGAGCAACAGAAAAACAGAACAAACAATGACATATCCTCCATGAATGCAAATGATGCCTATTCGAGTTATTAAATTTGTAATTGTTATTTAATATCTGATTTCAAATTAATAAGCAACTTTCATTTTCCACTCATTAATTATTCACCCTTTTTCCATTAATAGGGTTTATTTCCATTTAAAATTTACTTTTAAAGATAAACGGAGTCCTATTTTTAACCTTTGTTACCCTCAATGAATTCAGAACTTGTTATAAATTCTCTAAATCTCTTCTTAAGGAGGGCTAGTTCCTCTTCGATAGTCGGCGTTTACTTCCACTATTTTTACTTAGAGCAGTCAGATATAAACGGAAATTTAGTTACCTCTTGAGCACAAATCATCTTGTGTGAATAGGCATTCATTGGCAAATAAAGACGTGTTCAATCTTGCGAAGAACACTATTTTTACCTCCCTCCACATCACCAGTCAATTGTAATCGAGGTGTCGGATCACAAAGTACCCAGAGTTTTGCCCAATGCATGATTATCAAATTTCTCGCGAAAGAAGGTGTCATTTCATTCGAAATCTTTAGCGACTTTCAGCTTAGTTTGGGAAAGATTATTTGTCACAGGCAAGTGTGTAGAGTTGGACTAAATCGTTCAGAGCAGTGGTTCTCATCCTTTTATGCTTCAGTTACCCCTGGAAATGTGTATGTAACTGGCGTACCCCTTGTATAGTAGATAAAACTAGATTTATAGTGTAACAATGGTTATTTTTACTTTGTTACTAGATCTAGCGACGTTTGAGTTCTCACGGCGTACCCCTAAAAATTTCACCGCGTATTCCACGTTGAGAACCCCTAGTTTAGAGGAAAGAACGAGATCGTGTCTAAATGAACTTTACGCTCTGAGTCCAAGAACTGTCACTAACGACAATATTGTCAGAATTGAGAGACGTATCCTAGACAATCGTCGTATAACCTTTCGTGAACTCTCAGAGACTGGAATTAATGTAGAGAGTGTTGAAGAAAGTGTGCACAACGAGATGAAGTTGAATAAAGTGAGCGCAAGGTATGTCCCACGACAGGTCACCGGAGCCCAAGGACAATGCTCGTCTTCACACCGCTGCATTAACGATGAAAACTCTATGTAAACTGAAGTGAGATGTACTGCCTCATCAACTCTCTAGTCCCAACTTGCCTCCATCCTATTTCCATGTTCATGTCTTAAGTATTTTACATTATTACTAAGGATTTTTTGGAGCTATTGTTAATCGCACTTTTAAAAAGGATGCTTGCATTTCTTATGATAATTATAGGGGAATCATTGTACTTACTGTTCCAGCAAAAGGTCTTTCGATTATTGTGCTTAATGGTATTAAGAATTTGGTCGACGAACAACTGTGTGATGAACGGTGTGGAATCAAAAGCAGTAGGGGATGCATAGATCAAATATTTTCAATTTGGCAGATTCTTGAGAAATACTTTGAGTTCCAGAAACATGTGATTACTAGCTTTAGAGATTTCAAAACGGCTTTTTGACTCTATTAATCGACATAATTTGTGGTTGATCGTTAGATCATACGGAATACCTGAAATGTTAGATAGCATAATGATAGTTCTCTATAATAACACTGAGTTGTGTATGAGAGTTGGTAATGCTTGTAGCAATTGGTTTATTATTGCTGTAAAGTTACTGATTATGTTATGCGTAATGTTTTACAAGGGGAAGATTTATGCCTCAAATGATCTAGAAATTAGAAAGTATTGATTTGGATTTGGCGGATGGTTTGAACCTGTTGGCTAATGGTGTTGATGAGATCAATTCTTTCATTAATGCTGTTGATCAGATTGATAATAGAATAGTTTTGGTGATAAACAGAGAAATTGGTGACGTGTGGCATGAGATAAACATAACAATTAGGACTGCTGCTGGGAGTTTTAAGAATCTATAAAGAGTGTGGAAAAATAGGCGTATGCAGTTAAATACTAAAATTAGGCAGTATAGTAGTTTGGTTCTTATTAGGTTACTTCTGGTAGTGAAACATGAACCCTTTGTAAGCAGGATAACGGAAAATGTCAAAATGTCATGCCTTTGATTCTATGTGCTTACCAGTATCTTCGGCATTAGGTGGTTTGACTTTGTAAGTAATGATGAGGTTAGGCAAAGGAGTCGTCATCCTCCTTTGAGCAACGTTTTGTACAGCGAGAGAGATAATTAGTTTGATCATGTTGTCAGTATGCATAACTAGAGATTAGTTACTTAAAAGTAACCTAAAACCCTAAGGAAAAGGGGGAGACGTACGATGCAATGGGCAGACAATGTGGAACAGGACCTTGCTAGAATTAGATTGTAGTGGCCGAATTCAGCAGCTGTAGCTAGGACAGACATGTCTGGCGATTAAAATTACGCAGTTTGATAGGACATCAGCAGCCGAAGTCTACATGAGGATTTTTTTTGTATGTAGGTATGGAAACGATCAATGCTAGAAATTGGAAATTTTGGTGGTAATGATTTCATTGTCATGAAATTATGCCGGCAGCACTGATGATCCCCCCCCCCCCTTACCACCGGGAGGGATGAGCGAAATAAAACCTCTTAAGAGATTCGTTAGGTTCGGTAGACCTCATGTGAGCGAGTGGTTAGCGCGCTTGGCTACTTATCAAAGGGACCTGGTTTCCAGCCCCAGGTACGGCACGGATGTTTGTATTGTCTTTCTGTTGAAGTCCCGCCATCTTTACAATCCTTCTACTATGGGGAATAAATTGAACGTTTCTGTCAGACCTCTGTGGCAAGCAGCTGTTTGAGGGGATATTTATTACTTTATATAATAGTGTACGCCAATCCCCCTATTTTTCTGGGAGAGGGAAAGGCAACTCTCATATTGATTAGAGCCATGATGAAAAGAAGCTACATGTCAAATTCGGTGATCATAATTCGTACCGTTCAGGAAAAAAATTATTTTTTCTATTTCATGTAGAGTGGATTTTTCTTTTCCAATAGTTAGGTTGACCGTTTAGGGGAATTTCGTTTAGGAGAATTTCGCATTAACCGTTTAGGAGAATTTCGCCGGTATTTGCGTGTCTGTGGGATTTTCTGGGAGAAAGAGGGAAGAAGGATTGAAGGACAAATCCCTACGAATCTTTAATCTGTTATGAGGGAAATATGTATATCGATTACTATAATCATAGCTATTACTATTTAAAAAAATCTCTCTCACTGTTTTCTAAAGTCGAAACAATTTCCATGGAGATATTTTTTTAGGGTGAGGAAGTGGAGGTGAATAAATATTGGTCCAAATATTTTCCCTACTTTGAATCGCTTTTTGAGGAAACTATATTGAATTTGGTGATCAATGTTCTTACCATTTAGAAGTAGTTCCTAACCACGTTTTTCCAATGAAGAAAACTTTTTGGAGGGAAAGAAACATTTGAAGTATCCCAACACCTTCATGCTGTAAGTTTCGATTAGAGGAAGCTGTACACTGAATTTGACTGATGTAGCTTTTGCCATTTAGAAACAGTTCCTACCAATTTTTCAAGAAGTGGGGGAAGGTAATTGTTTTGGGAGGGGAAATATTTCATAGTCTAACTCAAACGTTGATCTAAGTTATGATTAGAGGATTAGACTCGGTTGTTTTAACTCTCCATACATTTTTTGCACATAATGGCTAAATAACTAGGTCACAAGGACCCCGAAGGTTCACAGAAATTTAGGGGAGAAGATCCACTGGAGAACTTTTGCGAGACAAATGGTAGCCTTCCATCTAAGTCATCCAGTGTGTTCTTTAACGTGCACATGGCATTGCTCTCCCCAACGCGAGCCACGGTTTACCATCCTATCCGACGGACGACGGCCTTGCCAAGCCCATCGGACGACCGTGATCAGGAAGGGACAATAATGCGAAGATAAATCTGAATTTTGATTTGCGTTTTGCGAAGATAAATCTCAATACTGGCCTAGCTGGGACTCGAACCTGGGAACTGCAAATTACGAGCCTGGCGTGCTACCGATTGAGCCATCCCTGCCCCTACGATTAGAGAAATATATGTTGTAAGTTTTGAAATTCTAGCTCTTACTGCTTCAAAGCAGTTCCTACCACTATTTAAAGAGGGAGGTGATTTTTTTTAGGCGAGAAAAATAAATTGGGGAAAAACATACGTTGGTTTAAGTTACAATTAGAGAAGCGGTATATTCATTTTGCCGGTTCTACTAGCACTTACCGTTTAAAAGCAATTCCAACAGATTTTTGAAAGATATCTTTTTTTTTGGGGGGGGGGGAGAGAAATTTTGGCTGTCCCGAAAACAGAGAAACAGAAAAAACGAGAAACAGGCAGGCTTAGATATATAAGAATACCCCCTCAAGCAGCTGCTTGCCAAGGAGGTCTGACAAGAGCCTGTCAGTTCATACGCCATATAGCAGATTATTTCTTGTCTGGAATTTAGAAAAGCTTTCACGTCATTTACAAATATAAAATTGTGAAATGTTGGTTGTTGAAAGAAAAAGAATAGGACTATTATTTGTTACTTATAATAGATTAATATGGTATCAATGATAAGAATATGTTTCAAATTAGTAAAAAAATATTTCATAAACAAAACAGAGATATGTGTGTTTAACGTTAAAAAATCATATCATGGGTATATGAGACCTAAGAACACCATTTGAAAACATATATATATATGTTTATCATTAAGAAACATATCATGAGTTTATGATACCCAATGATATCACTTGAATTACGAAACAGAATGCCACCGACGAAGCGATAGGGAAATTGGATATGGTTAAAATTCCACCGCTTACTTCATATTTTTAAAAAGGCTACCACTCACTATATAGTAAGTGGTCACAATATAGTGAGTGAATATAGCGAGTAATTATATGTAGTGAGTGAGTGACTGTGTATAGTGAGTGAATATAGTGAGTGCATATAGCGAGTAAGTGTATATAGTGTGTTAGTGTATGTAAGAAGTATGTATTCATGCATGTTTATATGTATATGTATATATGCATTGCAGTACGGGTATGTATGAGTATGTATATATAGTATGTGTATGCATGTATGTGTGTATGTGCATATATGTTTGTATGTGTACGTATGTATGTATGCATGTATGTGTGTATGTGCATATATGTTTGTATGTGTACGTATGTATGTATGCATGTATGGATATGTATGTGTTTATGTATGTATGCATGTATGTGTGTAATTGTGTTCGGTTGCATTATTCTTTGAGCGAAACAGTGAGCTGAACCGCCAGGTCACAAGGGCTCAGAGAAGGTTGAGGGAGGGGAATCACTGGAGCAGCTGGTGGGAGGATGGTAGCCTCCTGTCAAGACCATCCAGCGTGTTCTTTAACGTGTCCAGGGTACGGCTCTCCCGTACATGGGGCCATGGCTTAGCGTACCATTCGACGGACTGCAGCATTTCCAACTAATTGGTATTCCCTACTTACCGTTGACAGTTACCATGGCGAGTTTTGGGAATAAATCTCAACCCTGGCCCTGCTGGGACTCGAACCTAGGAACTGCAGATTATGAACTGGAGTGCTACTGTCTGAGCCACACATGCTCCATGTATGTGTAGTGTATGTATGTATGTATGTATGTATGTATGTATGTATGTATGTATGTATGTATGTATGTATGTATGTATGTATGTATGTATGTAGTGAGCAGTGATTGCTTATAGTGAGTGAGTTATTGTATGTAGTGAGTGACTGTATATAGTCAGAGAGTTAATATAGTGAGTTAGTGAGTGTATGTAGTGACTACACACAGTCATATCAGAATAATATGACCACCTACCATAGTAAATGTATGGTAGGTGGTCATATTATTCTGATACGACTGTGTATATAGTCAGATAGTTAATATAGTGAGTTAGTGAGTGTAAGTAGTGAGTGAGTGAGCGTACGTATGTATATGGATGTATGTCTGGGTATAAGTATGTCTATATGGCTGTATATATGTATGTATGTATGTATGTATGTATGTATGTATATATGCATGTATGTAGTGAGTGAGTGTATGAAGTGAGTGCACATATGCAGTGAATGAGAGTATGTAGGGAGTGAGTATCTAGCGAGAGAGAATTTCCACACTCACCACAGAAATCGCCATTTGCAAATGAAGAGTGATGTTTACAGCTACTGCATATTCGTTTCGTTTTAATGTAATTAGTTACCAAATTTTGATTTTTCCTTAGCACTGTAAGAGACAGTTTAGAATCAATAATAGAATAGACATTTAAAGTCTTTTTTTTTAAATAGCTATTTTGAAATAGCAAGGGCTAGTGTACAATAATTCATCTTTCTGAGGCGAGATTAAGGGGGAAAGGTACACATATGATCAAAAGTATCCTAACACTCGCTCATCCACAATCTCCTGATAATAGGAAAGGAATCTCGTTGGTCCACACCCTTTACTGCTATCATAGCCTCCACTCTGCGGGGAAGGTTTTTCACTACGATTCTAAAATAATCTACTCTCTACGGGGAAGGATTTTGGTGCATTACTACGGGAATTGCCTGCCATTCTGCCACAATAGCAATAGTGAGGCCGGGCACTGATGTCGGGCGGTTCGATCTGGCTCTCAGTTGGCGTTTCAGTTCATCCCAAAGGTGTTCCATGGGGTTGAGATCAGGGCTCTGTGCAGGACAGTCAAGTTCTTCCACATCCATCTCATCAAACCATTTCTGCACGGTCCTCGATTTGTGAACGGGGCATTGTCATGTTGGTAGAGGAAAGGGTCTTCACCGAACTGTTGTAATAAAGTTGGGAGCACAGAATTATCGAGAATGGCATTTTAGTTCGCGGCGTTCAAAATCCCGTTCACTGGAACTAGGAGGCCCAGAATATGATGCCTCCTCCATGGAAATTCACAGTTGTGACAACATTGTCAGACAGTAGCATTCACCTGGTATTCTCCAGACTCGTCCGTCGGACTGCCAAATGGTGTAGCATGATTCATCAATCACTCCAGAGAATGCTGTTCCACTGCTTAAGAGTCCTCTGGCACCGCTTTACACCACTCCAATTGAGGCTTGGCTTCTAATGCACACAAGTCTAACATCAGACTTGTGTGCGTCTGCACAGCCATGGAAACCCATTTCCTGCAGCCCTTGGTGAACTATTGTGGTGCTGACGTTGCTTCCCGGGGAGTTTTGAAACTCGGTGGTTGAGTGTTGCAACCGAGGACAGGCGATTTTGTCTCCACCACCCGCTTCAGCTCTGTCATTTTAGTGGCCTACCGGGTCGCGATTGCTCTATTGTTGCGTCTAGGCGTTTCTACTTCACAATAACATCACTTACAGTTGATCGAGGAGCTGCAGAAGAGCGAAATGTCCCGAACTGACTTATTGCAAAGGTGGCCTACTATGACCATGCCACATTGAAAGTCACTGAGCTCTGCCTTACGGCTCATTCTCCCGTTCATGCACGTCTATCAGGTTTGCCAGGCCACGTGCATCTTTTTATACCTGTTGGCGCCATGGTTGTGGCATATATGGGCGAATCCATTAATCAGAAGGGTGTCCGGATATTTTTGATCAGATAGTGAGTTATTGATTGTGAGATCAATTATCTACACCAGTTTTGATCTCAGTGGATTCACACATAGTCTATAATCTTATTCAAGGTGAAGGGAAAGTTCACATAGATTTTGATACCTCTATCTCTTTAAAACAATAATCTATCTGATTGTCTGTTTAGTCTAGAAGAAGAAAAATTCCCCTGGCTTCTAAAGTTGGAAGAAGTTTTCTAAATTGCATCATTTCGCATATCTTTGCAATGGTAATTGGAAGCCTTAGTCCAAGCTGAAAATGTGTGGCCCTTTCTTTTGAACAAAGATTATTTTTAATTTTATTATAAATAAATTTGTTCAAATACACTCAAAATTGAAAGAAGCGAACCAAAACATATTAGGATCAGAAAAATTATTTCCGATCAGGATCCGAAATACTATTATAAAGGTGCTGGAATAACCTATTTATACCGTTTATTGAAAGAGGCAGGACTACTTCTCTCAATAAACCAAGTTTCTTTAAAATCCTACTAATCATTTTCTCTCCCTGGTACGTGGAACGTGAGGACGTTATAGAGATTATTTTCTTGATGTCCTCACTCAAGAATTCCAGCGTTATAACTAGGTAAAGCACGTACCAAAGATTTAGTTTCGGCCTTGAGAGGGACTTCAATAGGGTTTCGCAATTACTAAAATATTCCACAAGACAGAAAAGTTTAAAATGACATTGTTACGATAGATAAACATACTACAATGAAGGCGTGATTTCATTTATGATTTTGATGCTCGCATGTGCTTCAGAATGCGAATTACATCACCAACGACTTCGAGGGAACTTGAAAAAAAAGCAAGGAATGAGAGAGTTGTATTAAGAGGAATTAGAGTTTGAAGGGAAGCGTAGTTTTTCTCTGTCTGTGCGTTAAAGTATAAAAAAGAAATGATTTTATTTGGTGTGTGCGTGGCAGGTTAAATAAGTTTATTAGTGTTGATCCTATTAGCGAACTGGTAAGAAAAAGAAGGATGCTTAGTACGCTTAAAGATGTGGCTGAGGAGGTTATATGTTAGTCGAACAAGCAAATCTGATCTCAACTTTTCTATAGGAAGAATTTATCAATTGATGCATAGTTATATTTAGTTTGTTTAGGAATTGGTAAGGTTATTCTTTGTAGATTTCAGATTTGTTCACAGATATGATTGTTCCACTTATCGACTGTTGTAAAAGCCTTATATCATGCTTTGAGTACAGAGAGCAAAAATTTATAGAGAAACAACTCTTTGTAAGAATAGTTATACAGTGCTAAGTTCTTCTGAAGATTTATTTTCATACTGCTGAAGATTTATGTTGGCTGAATTTAGCTTATATAAATTTTTTCATTCATACTTTTGTAATAAATTACATTATTTTGGAATTATTGTTAATGGATATTATTTTTGAACTCAAGCTCAATTTCCATCCGAAAAATTTAAAACAATATTTTGTATGGAATAACATTTTAGAGTTGGTTTTTTTTTCAGTGTCGGACATAAAATATTGGACTAAATTAAGATTACACAAAGACGATAGTTTTGGTTTTCAAAGCAGGTAGACAAGACTGAGATTTCGTAACAAGACGACCTGATTTTAGGGGGTGGACAACCGGACTTTCAGTGCGGACGTCCCTGACCTAGAACTCTAGGCTTGAAAGAAACCAGATAGGCAAGTAAAGGTCAGATATTTAAAAAAACTTTAAATTTCTCTTTTCAGGCAGGGAGAACGGAAAGCATCTGTAAGGTGTCCGTATGCTTCTCAACAGACCAGCCAGTGATGCCCTACTAGGATATGACTGCATTAATAAAAGATTTCTTACAGCAAAATGTAAAACAAAAATTAAAGACTTGAATGTCATCTCTTGTTACACCTCCACAGAGGACTCTGATGACAACGAGAAAGGTAGTTTTAGAGACAACGTCAGGATATTTTGAATTCTGTCAAGAAATCAGATATTTCTCTTGTGTTACGAGATTTCAATGCTAAGCTGTACTACTGACTCTCATTTTTGGGCTGGGATATTAGATACCTTTGGCATTTGCAGTTTCAATGGCAATGGGAACGTCTCCTATAGGTAAGTAAACTTAATTGTTTGTGAATAACTAACATATACTACATACAACACGACCTTTCTAAATATGCATGAGTTTCACCTGATAGGTTGCACAGGAATATTATAAATTATATTTTAATTAACAGCAAATGAGCTTGTTCAATTAGGAATACCAGATCATACAGGGGAACCAAAATTGGGTCTGATCATTACCTGATCAAAAGTGTCTTGCAGCTGAAGCTTAAGAAATGTTGTGCTAAGGTTAAGAAAATTACCTTCAACACTGAAGGTCTGAAAGATCCAGATAGAGTCAAAGCATACCATGATAGACTACTGAATCATTATGACAATCGTGATATGCTTACTGCTGAAGTTGAGAAAGAATGGGATCGGTTTAAATAGGCTTTTCTTGAAATCAACATTACTCTTTTGGGTAAAAGGGCAGAGAGGAAACAAAATTATTTGAGTGATAAGGCTATGGAACTTATTTCCGAGAGAAGGAATTGCAGGAATAATATGAACCAACATCCTACTAGTCCTAACAGACGGCATTAAAATAAGCTTAATAAACGTGTGAAGGATCATTTGACAGCTGATAAGAATCTTTGACTTGATGGCTCGGCTGATAAAACAGAGGAAGCAGTTAGACAGCACAACAGCAGGGATTGTACCAGATTGTTAATGTTTTGTGTGAGAAGAAACAGACAGGTACACAGGGATTGAGGGATAAACATGGTAAGGTGGTTGAAGGTGAGGATTCTGTGATGGCTAAGTGGGCTGAGCATTTCAGAGAAGTTCTAAATGATGTGATTATTTCTACTCCCATTGTTTGTAATAAGGACAGATGCATTACTGGCTTTAATGATGGCCCTATATCACATTCTGAAGTTGCTTTGTATATCTCTAAATTAAAATTGCATAAATCGCCAATGTAATGCTAGAGCTGGGAACACTTGTGTTGTCACATGGCTGACTGAAAATTTGAATATTTTTATGATAAAGGTGTTGTTCCTAAGAATGTATTAAAACTAATATTATTCCCATTTTTTAAAAAGGTGAAAAAAATTATTGTGATAATTATAGGGGAGTTAGTTTATTTTCTATCGCAGTTAAAGTTCTCTGCACATGGTTGTACTCAAAAGAATTAAGATATTTATTTGGTGGACAATTCCTTGATGAACAGTGTGAATTCAGAAGTAATAAGGATGTATTGATCAAATATTATCAGTTAGGCAGATTCTTGTGAAATGTTTAGAGTTTCAGAAACCTGTGGTTACTAGCTTTATAGATTTCAAAACGGCTTTCGACTCTGTTGATCGTCATTATTTGTGGTTGATCGTGAGATTTATGGCATACCCGTTAGTTAACATAATGAAAGCTCTCTATAATAACACTGAGTCGTGTGTGAGAGATAGTAAGGCCTGTAGCAATTGTTTTAGCATTACTTCTGGTGTTCGAAAAGGGTTCATTTTGTCTCCTTTTCTCTTTAGTTTGGTTATTGATTATGTTATGCGAAATTCACTTCAAGGGAAAGATTTTGGCCTTAAATGGGCTGGAGATACGAAACTTTCTGATTTAGATTATGCTGATGATTTAGCCCTTTTGGCAGTGATGTTGATGAGATGAACTCTTTCATTCGAGCTGTTGATGAGACTGGTAGTAGAGTAGGTTTGGTTATAAACGGAGAGAAAACTAAAGTGATAAAAATTGGTCAGGCAGGCTATTCAGTTAAACTGAATGGTTGCAATCTTGAACAGATATCACAATTTAATTACCTTGGGAGCTATGTAACAGATACTGGTGATGTGCGGTATGAGATTGACAGACGAATAGGGATTGCTGCCGGGACTTTTAAGAATCTATGGAGAGTGTGGAAATAATGGCATTGATCTATGGAGAGTGCGGCCCTTTTTTGCACACCAATGGCTAAATGGCCAGGTCACAAGGGTCCCGAAGTCTCAGAAAAGGTTACCCTTTGGAACAGCTGTTGGGAGACAGACGGTAGCTTCCCGTCAAGGCCATCCAGCGTGTTCTTCAACGAGCACAGGGTATGGCTCTCCCGCCTAAGCGATAACCTTTCCAAGCCCATCGGTATCCCCTACTGACCGTGGGCAGGGCAGGAAATTTTGCGGAGATAAATCTCAACGCTGACCCAGCTGGGACTCGAACCTGGGAACTACAGATTACGAGCTTGGCGTGCTACTAACTGCGCCACCCCCGCCCCGGAGATATAGTCATTTGTGCGATAATAGTTTCTAGATTATTTATGGAAAGAAGAATTGCATGAACAATCTTAATGAACACCATACTAGTCACCAGAGACAACATTACAAAAAACTTAATAAATGTGTAAAAGATCAGTTAACAGTTGATAGGAAATCTTTGGCAACGTAAAGGAAGCAGTTAGTTGTATCAGATCTTTTTTGTGAGAAGAAACAGACTGACACACAGGGATTGATGGATAAACATGAGAATGTTGTTCAAGGGGAGGAATCTGCCGGTGCTATTTCGTGTGAGCATTTGGGAGAGTTCTATACAATGTGGTTAATTCTACTCCCATTCTTTGCAGTGAGGATAGATGCAGTACTGACTTCAATGTTGGGTCTTAGAGTTTCAGAAATCTGTGGTTACTGGCTTCCAAGATTTGAAAAACGTTTTTGTTTCTGTTAATCGTCATAATTTAAAAATCGTATGCAATACTTAAAAATTCAGTTATCGTAATGATGGCTATAATATATACAGATATGTGTGTGTACCTATGTATGTATTGTACCAGAGGCTCATGTTAGCCATCCATTATCTGAGGTTTTCCCTAAAGATGAAATGAACTCTTGGGGAAATCAACAGATATTGGATGTTGCCCGTCTCCCACGATCTGGGACGTCTGAGGATGGCTTTTAGGGGAGACATTTTTTTTTCTTTTTTTCTTTTAATCTTTTCAACTTATTATTCATTTCTTTCACTTTTTTGATAGCTTTTAATCCTTTTTTACCATCTGATTATTTCTGTTGTGTTTCCCAGATCTTATTTCATGGTTATTTACAGTTATACATGGTGTTATTTACAGTCATACATGGACTGTAAATGTATGACTGTAATTTTCTATTTCCTATATGACTGTATTATTCTCCATGTATGACTGTAATTTTCTATTTCATCACAGAAATAGAAATAGAAGCAAATATCTATTTCTGCGATGCGGATTATACTGAAGGAAAAGAGAAAAAAGAGACAACAGATCTGTAGATATCAGTAGCAATATACTCGAGCATCAGGAATAAAATGGTCATCCAAATTAAAAATTTTAATGTTAGAGACTCCCCTTCAAGGATGTTGATTGAGGTGTCATCTTCTATTTCGCTGGAGCTTTCTTCATACAATGAAATGGAGGAGATGGACTCTTCCTCAGGAGTTATTACTCTTCCTTCGGGTGGAATATCTCTGCTATCCACGGAGGGAGAAGTATCGAGGGATCCGACATCACTGGTGGATCCGACATCACTGGTGGATCCGACATCACTGGTGGATCCGACATCACTGGTGGATCCGACATCACTGGTGGTGGGGAGGTAGAAGATGCCGCGTGTGTGTGATGACGTCGGCATGTACACTTCACTCTCCTCTCCACTGCAGTTGGCACAGCATACGGAAGCCTTTCTCAGGCGCTTCCAGAATTTGCGGAGGCCTTCTCGGCGCCTCCTTCCAAATCGCAGAGTGCGCTCGCGTACAGACAACGCTTGGCACTCAGAATGTGCAGCGTTTAGCATCCCTGCGATAATCCAATATGTAATAAAATCAATCGATAACTAACAATAACTCAGCGCTACTCAAATACAAATATCACCGCTAATACAAAATAAGCGCAAACTATAATATAAACTCAGCACTAAATACAAATACAATTCTTAGAAATGTCAACTTTATGCGCTAGCGTAATCTTGACTCTCTTTCTTACCAAACGAAATTCGATTGAATGATTCTTAGGAAACATATTCTTTCAACTCTTCAATTGTTCTTCACTTACATTGTTTAGAATTTTGAATATTTAAGATTCACTTGTTGCGTGTGCTGAAAGTTTCTGATGCCAGATGCAGGAAACAATGAGAATCATTTCCACATATTTAATATATTCGAAATATTCGAATAATAGCCCGGGATCCTATTTTCAATTTCTTGCTTCTATCTGGTTACTGTTCAAGCACAAGCTATTATTTAAGCCGAGTTTTTAATATGTCGTACACAGTATATTCTCTGGTTTCCAAAGATTAAGAAACAGCAAGCACTATGTTATGTCAATGGGAAGTTAACGTCGAAGCTCTATAAGTTCTAAAATAATTTATTTTCTTTTAACTATATGATAGCAGATAAAGATCTCAATCAAATGTATCAGTATCTTGATTTCAAATAGTGTTCGTTCCAGAACCGTATCTGAGCTATGGCCCGACCATAGGCGCCATGTCAGATAGGGCCAAATAACATTTTCGTATTTTGTGTATATACACCGTTGTAAGCAGGATAACAAGAAAAAGAAAAGGTTTGACTGTGTAAGTAATGATTAGGATAGAAGAAGGAATCATCAACCTCTAGCATTTTGTGCAGAGACAGATTGTGTTGGTTTGGTCATGTTGCCCGTATGCATGGATGCAGATTGGCAAACTGGATTATGAAGAGTGTGGCTAAAGGCTTCAGAAAAGAGATACACCTAGGATGCGATGGGCAGACAATGTCAAACCGGACCTTGCTAGAATTGGCCTAGAGTGGCCAAATGCAGCAGATGCAGCACAGAACAGATTTATCTGGAGAAGAAAATTAAACAGGCTGATTGAGTTTCCGTAGCCATGACTGTATGAGGATTTTGTATGGATGTACGAAGTGGAGAGCTTCTCTGTACAGCGAAAAAGTGCAGTGCTTAATGTTTTGAAGACGAAATGAGCAGATTTATAATAAAGAAGAGAATTTGTTTGTTTTTACCCGTCCTCTTATGCACTCAGTCTCCTAAAGAGATAGAGGCATGAAAATTTTCATGAACTGTCCTTTCAGCCAGAGCAAGAGGTTATGTGCGAACCCGCTGGAACAGACCAAAACGGTGTGTACTGGGGTGAATTCCTCGAAATTCTGTTATGCCGGTGAGGGGGAGATCAAATTAACTCTTGCTAATTATATATAATATTAATTAATAATTCTATATTCATCATCAGTTAATTCTCCCCCAAACACAAACCAGTATTTGTTCTTGCCGTAATCGTATAGTTTTTTTTGCTTTAACAAAAATATTGAAATCTAATAGATAATATAACACGTAGTTGTAGAGATTGTAACATGATAGTAAACTGAAAGGAACAAATTATTATATACAGTTATCTAAAAACCTGTTGGTCCACCTTTTGCATTCACAACACCAGTCAGACGTCTTGGTAAGGACTAAATGTGGTGTTGAAAACACGAGGTGTGAATTTGATTCCCTCTTGATCAAACATTTAACAATTTCAACTGTTTCTACTTTCTGTTGAGAACCTATCAATGCATGAATATATTATTCGGTCCTAAGACGTTTTTCTCTCCCCTTCAAATCCAAAAGAATTATTCCATGTTTTCTTTGCTTTTTGCTGAAATGTAAGTTTCAAGAAGGCAATTAACACACCACATTGTCGCCGATGAAGCGAGAATCACCTGTTGTAGAGCATCCATAGTTATAGGTGGTGGTTGGCGGGCTCGAATTTTTTCAATTCGTCCAACATATTCTCAATGGGGTTGAGGTCCGGCGATTGAGGGAGCCATTTGAGTGTGATAAACTCACTGAATGCTTCTGGAGGCAATTGGTCGCCACCCTGGAAGTATGCAGTGTGGCGCAATCCTGTTGAAAGATGGCGTCATGGAGCGGAAAGAAATTCGTTACGAACGGGTATTAATAATGAGGATGTTCATATACCTTGTGCAGGTGACGTGGGTCTCGATGGGTACGAGAGGCCCAAAGGAAACCCTTGTAAACCCACCCCAAACTGTTACTGCCTCCACCTGACTTTATGACACCAACTTGGCAAGCTTGGCCCATCGCTTTGTGTGGTTTACGCCACACATGCACCCTCCCACCGGCATGATAGAGTTGAAGTCATGATTCTTCAGACCAGATGATGTTTTAACAGTCGTCTGCACTCCAGTTACGATAAGACTTTGCAAACTGCAGTCAAGAAGGGGACACAATGTAGACCTCGACTGCCATAGCCTAGTTTTTCTATGCAACGCCGGATAGTCTTTGTGCATAAGCTTGTGCACGCGCCCTCATTCAATTCCGACGATATCTGCTAAACAGTAGCTGTGTGATTCCTTGTAACGATGTAGGACAGTCTACGTTCACCTTGAGAATCAATTGCACGTTTAAATCCACATTCCTCCCACTGATTGGAAGTTTTTCTTTATTTCACCAAGTGTTGGTATACACGTGTGACAGTCTTATGTGGAAATCACAACAGTTCGGTAATTGTGGTGATTGAACAACCAGCCATCTTTACAACTACTATCTGGCCATGGTCAAACTCACGTTAGTAGTTTGTTCCCACCTAGGCGTACCCCCATGCTTTCCCCCATATGACGTCACTGACCACACCCATATGACGTCACTAACCCCGCCCCTATGATGTAACCGGCCATGTCCCTATGATGTAATTGACCACGCCCCCTTATTAATAATCAATAATTGATAATTCATAATTAATTCCTCCTCCTTATTAAAAAACCCTCCCCTTTTTGACCCGTGGCGCCATCTGGTGACTATGAGGAGCAATATTTTCGGAAAAACACCTATTTTAGCTCTAATTTCCCGTTTTTTGACTCCCCCTTTATTAACAATTCCTCCCCCTTATTAAAAACCCCTTCCTTCCTCTTTTAACCCCTGGCGCCATTTGGTGACCATGAGGAGTACTATTTTCGGAAAAACCCCTATTTTAACTCTAATTTCCCAATTTTTCAACCAACCCGTCATGAAAGACCCCTGTTTGACCCACCTATATTTTAAGCCCTCCTTCTCGAATAGCCCCGATTTTTCTTTATTTCAGACACCCTGGTTGACCCACCTATATTTTGAGCCCTCCTTCTCGAATAGCCCGATTTTTCTTTATTTCAGACACCCTGGTTGACCCACCTATATTTTAAGCCCCCTTAATCTCCGAATAAGTCCCTTACCAGCTAAACTTCAGGGTGGCAACGATCGGCTAATGCAAGCCTCAGAGTAATTGCATGGGTGGCAACCTCACGCAGAAAGGGATGATGCATGTCTCTAAATAATTGCAAAACTTTCGTTAGCAGTCACTCAGAGAAAATCAACTCCCAAAGTTGTATTACCCATTTTTACTCCTTATTAATTAAACACTCATTAAAACCCCCCTCCCCTTTATTAAAACCCACTCTATTAAACTTCACAAACTCTCTTGTTGTCCACATTCATTTTGCCTAGTCTGCTAATCAACTCCCAAAGTTGTATTACCCATTTTTACTCCTTATTAATTAAACACTCATTAAAACCCCCCTTCCCTTTATTAAACCCCCCTCTATTAAAACTTCACCAAACTCCTTTGGTATTCATCAGAAATTTTCCAAGTCCGCTAATCAACACACAAAGCTGTATATTACGAATTTTTAATCCTTAGTAATTAAACACTTATCAAAAACTCCATCCCTCATTATTAAAAACCCCTGGTCGACCCTTCACGTGGTAAATCAATTTTCTCTATGCACATTTAATCGGTGTCATCCAACTGTATTTAAAAAAATTATTCCCTACGCCGTGATTTGACCTCACTACCTCAGTGTCCACGTTCATTTTGCCAAGTCCCGCTAAAAACCCCTCGCTGAATGATTGATGCAATCCTTGAACAAGGTCCCCGTATTTTGCGAGTTCGACCTTCACTAGAAATGGCAATGGGTAAAAATTAATAAATGGTGTAAAATCTGATTTAAAAATAAATTATTCGTAATTATGAAATGATATTGAGGTGTAATAGAGCCTATAGGGATGGCATATAAGACCCGCTTTAGAACAGACGTTCGGTACCTCACCCCGGACCACGCTTTATTGATGGGTTACTCTCGACAGGGAAAATTTTTCGAAGTCTCTAATCTTTCATCTGTGTCAAGAATCACGCGCTACGAATTGACCTTCCTTCAAATCATATGACACGGGGTCGCTTATTGATGGGTGCAACCGGACGTTCAACACATTATGCGACACACGGCCTTAGTGCAATCACTTATCGGTCTGGGGGTCAAGAGGACGAGGGCAGAGTGCTCCACAGTGTTTGCATTTGTCGCTGGTAAGGTTTTAAAATAGATGCTAAGTCAATAGCCCGGCTGTAGTCTAGCTCACATGAGGGGATCACCAGATGTAATACCACCCGACTTTGGTCATGTCGAATACGTATCATATAGTGGTGGTTGTGTATAAACACTGCAGCCTCACTAGCTGTCATTCTGCTGTCAGAAGTTTCACCTTTAGTCACAAGTTCTGCTCTTAGTTTTGAAGTCTCTCTTTGGTCACAATGGAGAAAACCACCCTGTCATTCAGTGAAGTTGTTTGCTCTATACTCGTGAGTGTCGGTATCCCCTCATACCAGAAAGCCATATTGTATGAAGAATGCCTGCAGATTGTGATGAATATATTGACGGAAAAAATCTTGCAAGCTCTGAGCATCGTGGGTGATGGTGAGACCATCACCATAGAACCGTACGAAGTGGCTCACGAATATTTATGCAGGGTGTGTTTTGCCAAAGAAGCGGCATTAAAACACGTTGAAAACATGGATTATAGGGCTATGATTGAGGATGCTATGACCTCAATAGAGATAGTTAATATCGTTGAAGTTGTAGCATAACAGGAGAAAAAAAGAAAAGGTTCTTTTTAGAACCACTTCATTTGTGTCGAAAGGATTACCGATCGTACAATTTCTGTTCACATCTCTTAGTTCTCTATCTACACATTTCTTCTATATCTCTACAATCGATTCACTATCTCCTGGTTAACAGAGTAAATTTTATAGGGTGTTTAACCTTCAGTATAATTTTACACACTATGTTAGGATTAACAACTCTTATAGTGTATAAGTAGTTTTTGTTGCTAGGATCCCTCTCCAATTTTAAAATTTAGATCTTACATATTCTTTCACCCCCCGACAGTCTTTTCATATTATATATACGTATTTTTATAACCGTTGTAAAGTCCGTTTTAATCAACACTTATTTCTTTTAACTCCAGCGACTATTGGCTGTCGCATTTTTACTAGAAGAAGGACTCCCCACAGTAACTGTCCCATAGAAAATAAAATAAAATGCTATTGGGTAAAAAATAAAAATTAATAAAAGAAAAAAAATCTGATTTTAATTGTCATGATGAAAAATATTGAAGATAATAGGGTCGACCTAAAAGACCCGTGTTCAGATCCTCACCCCGGACCACGTTTTACTGCCAGATGGTTTTTGACAAAAGTCCTGCGAAATTAAAAACTCCCCCCGTTACGCAACATGGTTTAAAAATACTTATTTCAGATGTATCTTCAGTACATGATGCAAACTCTTTCCTAGGAGGTAACGCTACTCGAAGAAAAATCAGCTATGGGAGTAATCATTAATCTACAAGCACACACACAGTTTATAAAAATCGTCTCTTCCAGCGTTTATTGGCGAACGTGAAGACGTTGACGAAATTCACGTTGCGGCGCCAGTTACATGCTTTTACAGGGTAAAGATTGTGAGGCAGAATGTTATAGAAAGTGAGAATGCTAAAAGTAGAACTTTAGTTCCAACATGAGTTAAAGGAGTATGGTTCGACTCACTTTGAGAAGAGCAGTCGCTCCGTCCAAAAGCCTAATGAGAAAGTTAAATAACAACATGATGAACCGTTCAGAACAACAGAAATCCCTTGCAGGGGGGCCTTCGGATACGGATCCTCGCATGCTTTCTCTATACTATCATAACCCTCGATGCGTGAGAAATTATCAAAGATGAATAGAGCTCTGTAAAGTTATGACCACACAGTCTTCTGAGTTCATTCTGCTGTAGATATTGTCAGGATCACAAGGGATGTTTTACACATTCAAGGACTTTTTCTGACATTCGTTAATCAAAGTGTCTATCTACGCATCAGACTTATCATTACACTGACAAACTACCTATCCATAGGTTGTGTAAGCATTTAGAATGAAAAATTGAGTCGGCTTCATTGTCATACAATCTCATAACTTAATTTTCAGATGCATGTTTCTTCATAGAATCCTAAACTCCCAATACTATGCATTTCCTCACACGCATCTCGCAAGATAATTAAAGTTCAATCACCGATTCATCTTCCCTATCGGTATATTTACTTTCTAATAAACCAAACTTTAGTGACCAATGTATGTAAATCGCAAGCATCATCAGATTTTTTCCATATATCTGCTTACGTTGAAAAACTCACAATAGCCTATTCAGTACTTTACCACAACCGATACACCCACAAGTTACGATAGCCAACATGTATCCCATAGACAGTAAGTTAGTTACTTCTAACAAAGTCAAAGTTTAAGATCCATGGTAAGACATGAACGTTGTTTACCTGCCAAGATCCCGACATCCTCTCACCCCTTCTACAGGATCGTGTGAAAGCTAATCTTTAAAACAGATAGTTGCATATATTTTTAAAGATACACCGAACTCACTCTTACATGCACGAACCTTCCATTTTCTAATGTATGAAAAGGAAAGCCCGAACAGTCATTCTTTCACAATAAGTCAATGTTGACAGCATTAAATATGATTCGAATGGAAGACAATCTGAATAGGCACTTGTGTTTGTAAAATAAAAAATCTGGAAACTCACTGTTTATAAGAAACAACATTTTCAGTATTTCCATGAAAAGTTGGGTCCCAGAATCGAGACCTAACTTTGCATTCACTGACTTCAGCAACCGATAAAACGTAACGTAAGCTCTCTCGACGATTATTCCTATTACACTTCAATATCATTTCATAATTACGAGTAATTTATTTTTAAATCATATTTTATTCCACTTATTGATTTTTACAGAATGTCATTTTTTATTTTCTGCGGACAGTTACTGCGGGATAGTCCTTCTTCTAGTGAAGGTCGAACTCGCAAAATATGGGGACCTTGTTCAGGGATTGTATAAACCATTCAGCGAGGGATTTTTAGTGGGACTTGGCAAAATGAACACGGACACTGATGTAGCGAGGTCAAATCACGGCGTCGGGAAGAAATTTTTTTTAAATACAGGACGTTGGATGACACTGATTAAATGTGCATAGGGAAAATTGATTTACCACGTGAAGGGTCGACCAGGGGTTTTGATAATGAGGGATGGAGTTTTTGATAAGTGTTTAATTACTAAGGATTAAAAATTCGTAATATACAGCTTTGTGTGTTGATTAGCGGACTTGGGAAATCTTTGATGAATACCAAAGGAGTTTGGTGAAGTTTTAATAGAGAGGGGTTTTTAATAAAGGGGAAGGAATTTTGATAAGTGTTTAATTACTAGGAAATTGGGAGTTGATTAGCGGACTTGGCAAAATTTCAGATGAACGTGAATACCCAAGGAGTTTGGTGATGTTTTAATACAGGTGGTTTAATAAAGGGAAGGGGGTTTTAATGAGTGTTTGATTAATAAGGAGTAAAAATGGGTAATACAACTTTGGGAGTTGATTAGCGGACTCGGCAAAATGAATGTGGATAACAAGAGAGTTTGTGAAGTTTAATAGAGGGGGTTTTAATAAAGGGGAGGGGGGTTTTAATGAGTGTTAATTTAATAAGGAGTAAAAATGGGTAATACAACTTTGGGAGTTGATTTTCTGTGAGTGACTGCTATCAAAAGTTTTGCAATTATTTAGAGACATGCATCATCCCTTTCTGCGTGAGGTTGCCACCCATGCAATTATTCTGAGGCTTGGATTAGCTGATCGTTGCCACCTTGAAGTTTAGTTGGTAAGGGACTTATTCGGAGATTAAGGGGCTTAAAATATAGGTGGGTCAACCAGGGGATCTGAAATAAAGAAAAATCGGGGCTATTCTAGAAGGAGGGCTTAAAATATAGGTGAATCAACCAGGGGGTCTGAAATAAAGAAAAAGCGAGAAGGAGGGCATAAAATATAGGGTCAGCCAGGGGTTCTGAAATAAAGAAAAATCGGGAAGGAGGGCTTAAAATATAGGTGGGTCAATCAGGGGTCTTTAATGACGGGTTGGCTGAAAAATTGGGAAATTAGAGTTGAAATAGGGGTTTTTCCGAAAATAGTACGCCTCATAGTCACCAGATGGCACCAGGGGTTAAAAAGGGAAGGAAGGAGGTTTTTTAATAAGGGGGAGGAATTTTTAATAAAGGGGGAGTCAAAAATCGGGAAATTAAAGCTAAAAGTAGGGGTTTTTCCGAAAATAGTACTCCTCATACTCGCCAGATGGCGCCACAGGTTAAAAGGGAGGTTTAATAAGGAGGAGGAATTAATTATGAATTATGAATTATTAATTATTAATAAGTGGCGTGGTCAATTACATCATAGGGGTGTGGTCGGTTACGTCATAGGGGGGAAAGCACTGTGCGTGGGGGTATGCCAGGGTGGGAACAAACTACTTACATTGCTGCCTTTGCCCATGATTACTTTTCCGTGACTGGTTTCCAATGCGTAAAAAGACTTGCTCTACTTATAGGCATTGCCAGTTTCAGCAATGGCCTATAATTTAACTGGACGCGATACTTCTGCTTTTCATGTTATGGGGGTGTATGTAATTATCTGTCCATTCAGCGCACTAATAAGTGATGGAACAATATGTGCACTCATACAGTACTGCATACATAGTCAGGCATGTAACCCATGATTTAGCTTAGGGGAAGTGGGAGGAGAGACTGAGAATAATACTTGAGTGTTTTTCCCAATTAATAAAATATTCCACAGAACAGTAAAGATTAAATGTTATTCTGTATGGAATAAGATTCGTCGTGTTTTTTTTTTTAACTATTTTTAGTCTCGGACATAGAATATGGGGGTAAAAATAAAATTATACAAGAACAAATGTTTGATTTCAAAGCAGGTAGACAAGTTTTAGATTTATTATAAGACGACGAGTTTTTTCTTATTTTGTTAGGGGGAGGTGTCTGGACCCCCTGTGACTACATTTCTGTACATAGTTATATTTATTTATAGGTACACATAATGCTTGAACATTTGATATTTATAGCAAACACTACCCAACCTGATATCATTGCCAAAAGCGATTTTAACAGAAGTAGCAACATAAATGCTGTAGAACAGCAGACATTTAGTAGAAGAAATAAAATTCAATAGAGCATAAAATGTCATATTATCAATGTGTTGAAATAGCTGTTAGATAATATTTGAACCTGTACAATTGAGTTCTCTCTAGTCAATAGTGCTATCCGTTAATGTCAGTAACTTCTTTCTGCAGAAAAATATGCCTAACGCAGCAGTTGAAGAATTCCCCAGCTGTCGGAAATTTGACAGCTGCTGCTTATAGGGTTAATGGAATTATAGGTGATTTTTCAGGAAAGCCAATGAAAACATGGGGGGCTGTCGAAATATCACTCCTATGTCTGAAGCTGAGCAATTCTCTGAACCATAGTGCCCTTAATAAGTTTTTCTGCATTAGAACATTCATGAATGTCCATGGATGCAAGGTCATTGTATTCATGCCAATGGACCTCATCTAAACATGCACACCAATGCATAACAATAGAATATCATCTGAGCTTAAAGTAATCATCATCATCATCATCATCATCCTCAAGAAGCCATGGGCTACGGAGATACAACCAGACCGTGCAATTTAGTTCTCCAAGCAAGTCTATCCTGAGCTACATCTACTGCATCTGGCCACTGCACACCAATTCTAACAAGGTCCTGTTTGATATTGTCTACCCACTGCATCCTAGGTGTCCCCCTCTTTCTAAGGACTTTAGGCACACTGTTCATAACACTATTCGCCAATCTATAATTATTCATACGTGCAACATGGCCAAACCAACAGAATCTCTCTCTACACAATATGCTGCTTAAAGGAGGTTGCAAACTCCTTTGCTTAACCTCATCATTAGTTACAAAGTTGAACCACCTAATGCCCAAGATACTGAGTAAGCACCTGGAATCAAAAGCATCAAGTTTCCTGTTATCTTGTTTACAAAGTGTCCACGTTTCACTGCCATAACTAATCCTAGAAAGAACCAAACAATTATAAAGTCTAATTTTAATCTTTAGGTGTATAAGCCTATTTCTCCACACTCTCGATAGATTCTTAAAAGTCCTGGCAGCAATCATCTCATGCCGCACATCACCAGTATCTGTTACATAGCTCCCAAGATAATTAAAACTGAGACACTTTCTCAAGACTGCAACCATTCAGAATAACTGCCTGACCAATTTTCATCACTTTTCTCTCTGTTATTAACCAACCCTACTCTACTATCAGTCTCATCAACAATTCGAGTGAAAGAGTTCATCTCATCAACATCATTTGCCAAAAGGGCTAAATCATCAGCATAAGCTAAACCAGAAATTTTCGTATCTCCAATCCATTTAAGGCCAAAATCTTTCCCTTGAAGTGAATTTCGCATAACATAATCAATAACCAAGCTAAAGAGAAAAGGAGACAAAATGCACCCTAGTCGAACACCAGAAGCAATGCTAAACCAATTGCTACAAGCCTTACCAACTCTCACACACGACTCAGTGTTATTATAGAGAGCTTTCATTATGTTAACTGACTTATCTGGTATACCATATGATCACACAATCAACCACAAATTATGACGATCAACAGAGTCGAAAGCCTTTTTGAAATCAACAGAGTTAGCAACCAAAGGTTTCTGAAACTCTAAACATTTCTCAAGAATCTGCCTAAGTGAAAATATCTGATCCACACAACCCCTACCACTTCTGAATCCACATTGTTCATCACGCAATTGACTGTCAACCAGATTCTTAATTCTATTAGGCACAATCATGTAAAGAACTTTAACTGGAACAGAGAGTTGGCTGATACCCCGATAGTTATCACAAGAACTGAGATCACCTATTTTGAAAATAGGGATAATAATAGCTCTGGTAAAATCCTTAGGAACCATGTCTTTATCATAAAAGATATTCAGAATTTCAGTCATCCAAGTGGTAACCGAAACATTCCCAGCTCTAAGCATTTCCGTTGTAATTTCATCTACCCCTGGGGATTTATGTAGTTTAAGTTTAGAAACAGCCAAAATAACTGCGGGTTGTGTTATAGGGTCAACATTAAAGCCACCAATGCATCTATCATCATTGCAAACAATGGGAATAGAACTAACACATTGTTTAGAAAATCACTGAAATGCTCAGCCCACCTAGCCATGACAGAATCCTCACATTCTATAACCTTACCTTGTTTATTCTTCAATCCCTGTATACCTGTCCGTTTTCTAGCACACAAAACATTAACTATCTGGGACAGCTCTCTGCTGTTGTGCTGTCTAACTGCTTCCTCGGCTTTGTCAGGCAAGCCATCAAGCCAAAGATTCTTATCAGCAGATAACTGATCCTTTACATGTTTATTAAGCTCTCTGTAATCCTTTCTGTTAGGACTAGTAGGGTACTGATTAAGGACATTCCTGCAGTTCTTTCTTTCCGAAATAAGCTCAAGTGCCTTATCACTCAGATAATTCTGTCTCTTCTGCTCCTTTTTTCTAAAAGAGTACTGTTAGTGTCCAAAAAAGCCTATTTAAAATGATCCCATTCTTCCTCAACTTCAGTAGTAAGCAAACCATGACTGTCATAATGACTAAGTATCCTATCATGGTAAGCTTTAGCTGTAACTGGGTCTTTCAGAGCTTCAGTATTAAAGGTAAATTTTTTGACCCTAGCACAACACTTCTTAAGTTTAAGTTGCAAGACACTTTTAACAAGGTAATGGTCAGATTCAATTTCAGCTCCCCGATATGACCTGGTATTCCTAACAGAATTAGCCCATTTACAGATAATTAATATACGATCAGTCATATTCTTATGCAGCTCATCAGGTGAAACCCATATGTACTTATGCATGTCGCAGTGTTTGTAATAAGTGTTAGTTATTCTGAAACCATTGAGTTTACTTACTTGTAGGAGACGTTGCCTGTTGCCATTGCAGCTACCAATACCAAAAGAACCTATCACCTTTCCCAAAAAAGTCAGAGTCAGTACCAACTTTAGGCATTGAAGTCACCTAGAACAAGGATAATATCTCCTTACCTGACAGAATTCAAAATATCCTGAAGTTGTCCATAAAACCTATCCTTCTCATCCTCATCGGTATTCTCAGTGGGCATAACAGCAGACAACATTCAAGTCTTTAACGCTCTTCTGAAACTTTGCTGACAGAAAACTTTCATTAATGCACTCATATCCTAGAAGAGCATCACTAGCGTGTCTGCTGTGGAGCAGACCCACGCCTTAGTGGTGGGAAAACCCCACCTCCCTGAAAAGAGAAATTTAAGATTATTTTTAAGAATCTGACATTTATCTGTCCATCTGGTCTCTTGCAGGCCGAGAATCTCTAAATTATAACGATGGAATTCTTGTGTGAGGACATCCACAAAATACGTTTAGTGAAAAGTTCTCAAATTCCAACTAACTATGGAGAGAAAATGGTTAGTGGGATGTTTAAAGAAACTATGTTTATTGAGAGAGGGAATGCCGACAATATCAAATAGCCCCCCTAATCGCAGGCGTGGGGCAAAGACCCGTTCCCCCACCACTAAAGGCTGAAGCCATCTACACTGGAAGACGTCCTCCAATGAAGAATTTGACGATGCCAATAGAAGCAAAGAGTTCAGGTGCCTAGAATTTGACGATGCCAATAGAAGCAAAGAGTTCAGGTGCCTGCGATGACTTCTGCTCAGGATTATCCACCAGCTGATAAACATATCCTGTGAATCTATTCACTTGGATCTGTCAACCCACAAACAAACAGAAAACGCAGTGGAAGATTTTCCCTCCACAGAAGCCCACCAGTGCAGCAAAATCAGGATCCATAATCAAGCTCAGAGTCATATGTCTGTCCAGTCCAGTCGGTGTATATGGTCAGCACCAGGACCATGTGTGGTTGACCACTCCTCAGCAGGGTAGAAAAAAAAGAAAATTAGCCAGAGTTGTCCAGATCAGTAGGCCACACTAATCTGGCAGCCCTCCCCTTCCGTTCACTTCCACAAGAGAGTATCTCTTTTGAAAGTTACTAACGGTCTGCACCACGAGAAGGCGGGGTCGGACATTAGGTGCTAGGTCTGGCTAGTTCTATGCATCATCACAGGGGATTGGTGCATAGCTCTCCTTCCAGTGACTACCTAGCTACCATTTACAGACCCTTAAAGTAATAAGGAATGTAAATTATTGTCATATTGATTAGCATAATATATTATGCTCCAGCCAGAGTATTAGTCACTCTTACTAAAGGTCAGAATAGATATTTTAGTTGTGGAAAGTGTACAGAGGAATGAGTTTATTTTCCTGATTTAAATGTACCCCTTTATACAATGAGACTTTCGATAATCAAAGCCAAGAACAACATCATCTGGGCAATTTACTATTAGAAAGCATACATAACTTTAATATACTTAACCAGAATATCCTCCGAATACACGCATTTGGTATGTCTGGGTGAAATGTGCAAACTACTCAATTTATCTGTGAGCTGAAGTTTTAAGCATTTTTCAACAGAGATCATTGTTTATTAACTTGAAGCCTTAAATTCTAAATAATGCGTGGTTAAGGGACCATGGCCAAATTGTAATGGCCAGACGACTGGGTCAGACCAAGGTGTCAAGGCTTGTGGGTACTCACGGTCAGCGATGGTTAGTATCTTCAAAAAGTGGTCCGAGGAGGGAAACACCATGAACCGCTGGTAAGGTGTGGGCCGACCACGACTCATCGATTCTAGAGGTGAGTGAAGGTATCCCGTATGGTACGACCCAACAGAAGGGATCCATAATTTGAATGCTGGTGAGGGGAGTAATGTGTCACAACACACAGTACATCGAACCCTGCTGAAAATGGGACTGCATAGCCTCAGGTCACCCCAAGTGCCCATGCTAACCTCGGTTCACCATCAAAAGCATCTACAATGGGTACGCAGGTATCAAAATTGAAGCTTGGATGATTGGAAGAATATCGTCTATTCTAATGAAGCTCGTTTCCTGTTGTACAATTGAGGACAGCTGGGTGCGTGTGCGTCATTTACTTGGGGAAGTATTGGCACCAGGATGCACAGTGGGACAAAAAAAGCCAGTGAAGGAAGTGTAATGCTTTGGGCAATGTTCTGCTGGGAAACCTTGGGTCCAGTCATTCATGTGCAGGAAACGATGACGTCTGTCATCTACCTAAACATCATTGCAGACCAAGTACATCCTTTCACGGCAACGGTATATCCCTGTAGTACTACATTCTTTGAGCAGGATAATGTGCTATGTCACAGTGTCCGGATTGTTCGAGAATGGTTTGTAGAACATGAGGAAGACTTCCAAGCATTTCCCTGCCTCCAAATTCCCGGACATGAATCCAATCGAGCATATGTGTCCATTTCGAATGAATTTCCGTGAATAAATTTCTGTTTCGAAAAATTGTTGTTGAACAAATTTCCGGACACTAAAAAATGGCCCGCCAGTAGAAATGGTTAAATTCCCCTGCTCCAGATTATGCAACGAGGTTGATCTCCATTTTCTGAAAATGTTCCAGCTTGAAAGTCAGCTGTGGATATTCGAGTGTATCGAGATGTTAGAAAGGAGAACGATTCTCACGAGTGGAAGAAGTCAAATAACTTCTCCTTCTTTAACTCTTCCAGAAGTATAGACAAATTGTTTCCGCTTAGAAAATTGCTTCGTCATATTTCTAACTCTTTAACATCTACCTCATCTTGATTTTAAAAAGGACAGTTTAGCGTTAATTATGTTTTAGTTAGATTTATATGAGAGAAAGAATTTATCTGTGTTTCTAACGCAGCGATACGAAATTTCACTATAAATAGATCTTTCGAAATTAATGTAGGAAACAGAGCTCAACCACTTAAACCAAAGATTGCTGCCATTAACATTTTCTGAATGGAAAATTCTTCAACTATCTATCCTTAGGAAAACCAAAGTAGAAGCATATTCAGAGACAAATGATGCGGCTTATAGTTTAGTATAACTCATAATTAATAACGGGTTCAAAATTTGTTCATTTTAAATGATTGAAAATAATTTCAGGTGGTCAATGATCTATCAAATGGGGAAACAGTTTTTATCCTGCGACAATAGATAGACAGTTGAATCTCGTATTTATTCCTCACATCATGAAAACATTTCTGTTGTTATTACTTAGTCGAATACTATTGGAAATTTACATCATCAATATTACTTAATGCCAGAGTGTATTAGGCATTTTTTTCATTCAATAAAGCGGGAATTCCACCTCCTTCCTACCTCTGGCTTTGCTTTCAGAACACAAGAATAGTATCGGAATTTACTCTCTCCTCCACTGCAAGTCATTTTTTCTTTCACAAAGGTCACACCGCCTGAATTATCACATTCAGCGTCTGTCAAATGACTTACCTTTGGGAAACCAATAAAAAACTCTTTCCACTCTCCGATTTATCGCGGATATTTCTTCACATACGAAAAGGTTCCACCACTGAGTGAATTACCATTGCTGTCGTATCGATAGCAATGGTAATTCACTCAGTGGGTGGAGCATTTACCAGATGATTTACCTGAAACGAAACATTTCCCTTCCACTCTAAGTTGCATCAGCGGTTTTTTTTTTATATCTGTAAGAAAGATCCCATCACTGTGAATTTATTCTAGCCCCTGTCATATATCTATAGCTCTATTTTTATGTTCAGAAAAAAAGTCCCCATAACCCCTTACATAAGGGGAAAAGTGTCCTCACCATGCAAATTCCTGACCCCTCGGGGGGGGGGGGAGGCTAGTGATAGAGCTGCTTTCACAGACACTCTTAAGGGAGGGGTAGAGAGGAATTCATCTTTTCATCCCATAATGCTTAAAATCTTGTCCCAAACAGTTGTACAACTGCTTACGTGTCTGCCGTCGGGAACGACACTGTAATCAAATTGGCAATTTGAGTGAAACAATCAAATGAAATTTTGGTTAAATTTTCTGTGGGTATGAACTGAAAGGTTCCCTCCCCCGTTCTCATTTCTTTCCTTCAAATCAGGGGCGAAGTCAGGTAGTGGTGCTAGCGGAAGGGGGGGGGGGGTGATTGGGATAAGAAATTGTTAATTCATTGTGTAATTATCATTCATCAATTTATGTTAACGAAATTCTTAAAATTTTCTGTCTTTTAAAAACTCCTGGCTCGACTATACATTCAAAACAACTATGCAGAGTACGATCTAATTTTTATGGCCATAAAATTCTCAACGGAATAAATTTATATGGAACATTAAAATAAATATTTCGAAATGACTAAGAAATTTCGCAAGTAATTGAAACAATGAAGAGTTAGACTGTAGAACGAAATTGGATGAATTCTGTACCGAACATTCATTGTACATTCATTGGAACATATGCAATTGCTGTGTTATGTACTGGAATTACACTTTCTCTTAAGAAGTATACAAAATATAGCGATATACAGGGTGAATCTGAAAAAGTGGGCAAAACTTTACGGGGTGGTAGAACGCAGCTATACGAGCAATATTCGTCATAGAAAGTATGGGCGGAACACAAACGACGAGCCGCTAGGTGGCGTTGGAAATGGTATCAAAGGGTCGGTCCTCGCAACCAACGGCATTTCTACCATGGATTGCCGAGAGGATGGCTGGTTATACTAACCACGAAATGGCGGATATGCACTTTGTGTACGGTGTG
Source organism: Ryuthela nishihirai (assembly GCA_038380435.1). Classification (NCBI taxonomy): domain Eukaryota; kingdom Metazoa; phylum Arthropoda; class Arachnida; order Araneae; family Heptathelidae; genus Ryuthela; species Ryuthela nishihirai. Next base: position 7,903,654 of record JAWZYU010000021.1, read on the forward strand.
GCGGACGGGAATGCAAGTGAGGCACAGAGACGTTACTGCGACCGGTTTCCGATGAGATGCACTCCAGATCGGAAAACCTTCGAGCGTTTGCATCGGCGGCTGTGTGAAACGGGATCCTTCGCTGCGGCAAGCAAGACGCAGGGCGTGAAAGGAGTGTCAGGACGCCTCAACTTGCAGGACATTCTGCGTAGGGTGGAAGAGCGACTGGGAGGTAGCACGCGAGCGGTTTCCCGTGCAGTACCGTGTCCCAAATGTCGGTTTGCCGTGTGCTACAGGAGGAAGGAATGCACCCCTATCGTACGCAGAAGGTACAAGCGTTGTCACCAGCGGACTATCAGCCACGTGTCGATTTCGCACGTTGGTACCTCCAGCAGAATGCAGTGCAGCCGGATTTTGGTGCACATGTTCTGTTTACGGACGAGTGCACTTTCACCTGTGAGGGCGTTTTGAATACCCACAATTCACACACGTAGGCATCTACGAACCCGCATGCCAGACGTCCTCATTCGTTCCAGCAGCGGTTCTCCGTAAATGTTTGGGCAGGGATCCTCCATGACCATTTGGTTGGCCCATACCTCCTGCCACACCATCTGGACGGCAAATCGTAAACACATTCCTACGAGAGGTGTTGCCTCTCGTAGGAATGTGTTATACGATACTCGTAGGATATGTGTTATGCTGCGTCCGATTCCAACCCCCAGTAGGTCGAGAATGTGGTCCAGTACGACGGTGCGCCTGCACACTTCAGCTTAAATGTGCGGAACACTTTACATGCAACGTTCCCAGGGCGATGGATTGGTCGAGGTGGTCCCATAGCTTGGCCACCAAGACCGCCGGATCTCTCGTGTTTGGACTTTTTCCTGTGGGGCCATATGAAAAGCCTAATCTACGAGTGCCCCATTGAAACCGATATGGATCTAGTCGCCAGGATCGCCGTTGTTGCCGGCGATATTCGGGAAATGCCTGGTGTCTTCGCAAATGTGCGTCGGTCCCTATCCCGCAGGTGTGAAGCCTGCATTACAGCTGGCGGCAGCTCTTTTGAGCAATTTCTTTGAGCATGTACCTCAATTACATTCCTGTTAATAAAATGTTTTCTGAAGTATCTCCTCTCCTTCTTGTGTTCATTCTTTAAATGTGACAGTGGAAAACTACCTTTTAACTTCTCACCGCTTGCGTTCCGACCATAAATTCTATGACGAATATTGCTCGTATAGCTGCGTTCTACCACCCGTAAAGTTTTGCCCACTTTTTCAGATTCACCCTGTATATATTAAAAAGTACTCTAGCATAATAGTGTTTCTTATTCTACATATTTCTCGAAATTGAACTCGTTTTCTACACCAGGAAAAACTCTTACAAGAAGTTACCACTCAAAATATCTTCTAACTGTATCTAACTATGAATCTATGTATAACAGTTTCTCGCTTGAGAGCTGGTTCCAATGTTAAATTTTCTATACTGGTACATAAATAAATTCTGAACATCCCATTGCTACATAAAATTTATCAAATATCTTCAGACTTAAGAAATGTTTCAAAACTGCAAAGCTTTGAAGTCATTTGGGCACACATGCTCTGAAATGATCAATGAAATATAAACTATGACACACAATAATATCACTAATGCAAATATTTAAGGCGTGCTTAAAATAAATACACCATCAATTGAAGTGATTACAATTCTCGCTAGGAAACCTTTAAAACTTCAAAAGAATATGTAAAATAAACATTTCCGTGTTTGAAACCTATTTGTTTCTAAACAGTTTTTCTGGAATGTTCGTCAATGCAATAAAGTAGGTAAGTGTTGAATCTGTTCGCTACCAAACCTCTAAAATGTATTGAAGTGCATTAACAAGTTAGAAGTTTCGGAATGTGAAAAAACAATTCTTTGCGTCAGTATCGCTTGAGCAATCAGTTTTGCCTGAAGGTATCTTTTTCGTGGCGCAACACATCGCTGAAACGTTGCTTGTAGATTCCAACTGGACACGCCAAGTGGCATCATGCTGCGTGATCTCGTGAGCAGCTGATATTCGTCAACTGTTCCGTTCTCCTTTCCATTAACGAATTCATTCGCGTGGAGGAATTGCTAAAACGCGTGCATGTCTACTAGCATGTCAATAAATTATCATCGCTGTCTCTCTCTCTCTCATTGCAATGTTCTTTTACAGTACCCTTTTATTCACATGAATATTTCACAACCTCAAATCAAGGCCCTCCAACAGATGACCACTGTACTGATTTCATTGCCACCGATAGAAACAAAAAATGCAAAAAATGCATGATTTTTTGTTGATATAGAATGGATTCAAATGTTATTTGGCATCCATAAGGTTTCGGATTTGTAAGGTTATAATTAATACGAACCAAACAAAAAGCATTTTGAAATTATACCTTAAAGCAAAAAAAAATATACTGAATATATACAGATGTACAGACGACAAAATCTAAATTATAAGTCGTGTTTCTTGAACAAGAGAAATAGAAGCATAATATTTAAAAACACCTTTTGAATAAACATCCATCTAACTCTGTTATAAAAGTCTGAAAAGAAATAGGTTTTCAATCTTTCATAAAGGACTAAAATATCCAAAATTTAGCATTAATCTGTCTTTTGAGAAAAACACATGTTGGTTATTGACTTTGAAAACGTGATTTGCTCCCAACTGCTCTGAGTAAATTTGATGATTTAATGATTAATGATTTAAAATGCACTTTGGTGTATTATTGGCTTTAAATGTTGAACATATACACGTATGTCAGTATATGAAGTTACTTTGCAATCTCAAATATAGAGCGGTACAGGTCATCGAGGGAAAATAGCATTTTTGTTGGAATAATGAGAGTTGTACAAAATTATGCTGCCCATGTTTGACTAAATGGTTCAATATTATATTAGAACAAGGTCATATTTTCAGAATTTTGCAGGAGTTATAATTATTGTTATAATTATATGTATTATATTTTTTTATAATTAACTGTTGTGTTTTCTTTTACCAGAACCTTATGTTTGCCATTCATTATCTGAGGGTTTCCCTAAAGATTTAGTGAACTCTTAGAGAAATAGACAGATAATGAATGTTGCCAATCTACCACGTTCGGGGACGTCTGAGGACGGATTTTAGGGAAACGTTATTTTTTCCTTTTTTTTTTCCTTTTTTTTTCAGGATATTTTTAATAATTGCATTTTTTTCTTTCTTCTCCTTCTCCCATTTCTCATCTTAATTTTTTCAACAGAAGCCAGTTGCCTAGTCAATAAGAACGTTTAATAACAGAACTATTAGTCTCAAAATGTCGTGTATTGTAGAAGCAAACACAAGGACGAATAAGAAAATTGAAAACAATTCGTGACAAAATTATCGGAGGACTCTTCTATCTTATAAGGTGAGATGCATTCGATAACTATATTCTGAGATCCATCTTCTTCCATTCCTTCATCAGTGACAGTTTCCTTCTTAGTTACAGATTCTGCCTTAGATTGGCCAGTTGTAGATTCTCCCTTAGCTTCGTCAGTTATAGATTCTGTCTTAGTTTGGTCAGTTATAGATTCTGCTTTAGCTTGGCCAGTTATAGATTCTGCCTTAGCTTGGCCAGTTATAGATTCTGCCTTAGCTTGGCCAGTTATAGATTCTGCCTTAGTTTGGCCAGTTATAGATTCTGCCTTAGAATGGCCAGTTATAGATTCTGCCTTGGCTTTTCCAGTTATAGATTTTGCTTTAGCTTGGTCAGTTATGTATTCTGTCTTAGCTTGGCCGGTTATAGATATAGTTAACAGATAGTCACTAAATCACCTACTGATAACTTATTTACTTACATTCTTACTTACTTACTCACTCACTAAACCACTGACTGACTGATTTACATACTTACTGAATTACTCACACTGAATTATTTGCTCATACACTAACTGAAATACGTAGTCACACACTTACTGACTAACACATTACTGACTTATTCAATCACATACTTACCAACTTACTTTCTTAGTTACTCACTGAAATACTTACTGACTTCGAAAACGGAATTGTCACTCACTAAACTACTTACAGACTCACATACTCATTTACAATCAATTGCGGAAAACGAATAGTAAGTACTCGGGGACTAAAATAATATTTGTACATTTGAATATCTGTTTCATGATTTTTTGTATGGAGAGCAGAAATCGCTCCTCTTGTGAAATCCAAATATTCTCGGCTCACTGATCTTCAACCCTGTCAAATCACGAGAGGAAAAATTCTGTAACTTTCATAGGCTGTAATAAATCTTTTTAATCCACAAAAAATTATTTAACTCGAGACATCAAAATTCTTTATGCCGTTTTCTTCCCTACGATAGATTTCTCTTATGGTCGTACACTTTTCCTAATCAGACTCACGTAGTTTATAATGAAAATATTCTTACAGAGAGAAATACAATAGTTAGCATGAGGAACAGAATATACTTTCAAGCTTATACGCAGGCACAAGGGAATGTTTGTTATCATCATTCTCTATCAGTAAAAAACTTATAGAGTAAATACTAGTGAAACGCAAGATCCTTTAAATGAATTCAAGAAAATTAACTTTGTAATATTTCTTTTATAGAGTCGTATCGAACGAAGATCTGGGAAATTTCTAGACGCTTTAAACGCTTACGACGGTGAATCACCTCGCTTACTGGAGGAGTCTCCTACAGGAACCTCGCAAACACTTATCTGACTAACCTCTGACACGTATCATAGAACAGTTTCAATATAATTAATTTTTATAAAGCTGATGGGTAAACACTGAAATAACGATGATTTCAAGTATTTGGTACAGGTACATCGCAATAAACTGGACACTTGGACAGAAAATTTGAGTTAGTTAGCATTTTTAATCAAAAAGCATTTTCTCAGGTCTCTTGCTTCGCTTAGACCCATTGAGTCCTTGAGGAAAAGGCAGTCACGCCATGTGTCAATTCGACTTTCCTATCAACTAGTTAACAGAATGAAATGGGTGACTGTAAGATCGTCGCGTGTCCATAGGTACCGCTGGGTAAAATGACAAGATTTCGTAACATGCAGTTTATGACGCTCCTTTCAGGCAACTGAAACCAATTTGCGTAATGGCTCGAAAGTTGTAAGTTCAGATTCAAGAAGATAGTTTCAGCAACAGTGTTATTTAGCGTAAAAAATGCACGGCACTGATTTGTTGGTTGCAAAAGCGTGATCACGTGCATTATTGACATTTTCGTCTTCGCCCAATAAAAGAGACTGACGAATGAATGTGTCCACTTGAACTAGGCGATAACTTCTCTTTATGAAGTCGAAGGATGGATCACGGAAGATGGCTTCTTCTGCTTTGTGTGATGCTAACAAATGCCGATGGTAAGTAAGTTTAGTAGAACGGCTTAACTGGGAAGTTTCTATGCACCATGTTGTAGTGCTTTTCATTTTTAAATTGGTTTTCCACACCTCAAAATCTAACTCTTAAAGGAAAAGGTAAATTTACAAATTCGGAAGAAATGTACTGTATACAAACTTTTTGTTTAGGCAACAAAGTTTCTAAAAATACCATTTATCGGAATATTTTAAGAATAGTATGTTTTTTAATCACTTATTAATACATCCTTCTCTCGATTTACACTGTAGAGAGTTCGAGGAAATCGCCGTGTAAATTGAAAATGTGCAAATCGAAACCAATAGCTTATGGTAGAAAAGAGTCCGGTGGCTCAATCGGTAGCGCGCAAGACTCGTAATCTGTAGTTCCCAGGTTCGAGTCCCATCTGGGTCAACGTTGAGATTTATCTCTGCAAAATTCCCTGCACTGCCCAAGGTCAGTAAGGACAGTGCTGGACTTGGAAAGGCCGTCGTCCGTCGGATGGGAAGTTAAACCGTGGTCCCTTATGCAGGAGAGTCATACTCTGTGCACTATAGAGAACACACTGGATGGCCTTGACGGCAGGCTACCATCTGTCTCTCAACAACTGTTCCAGTGGGTCCCCTCCCCCAACCTTCTCTGAGCCTTCGGGTCCTTGTGACCTGGCCAATTAGCCCATGGTGTGCAAAAAAGTGCCGCTCAGAGGTAAAAAAAAACCAACCCATTAGCAGAAAGGGGGGATACGTTCCGAAAAAAATCCTCGCTATTCATAAACCACTGAAAGTTTCATTTATACATGTTTATCTCAAATTTCAATTCAGCTGTAATCATAAATACATTAATCTGCACATTATTCTGCACTATATTTTCATTAATTCAGATAAGCAAATATTAATTTCTCCTCTATTTCTTCTGGTCACGAAAAATATTACTTATGCTATTGGATTTGAAGATGAAATTTGGAAGAAGGATAAATATATGGACTGAATATGAATCACAAATTAAGCATTTGTAGCATCACAATGTTTTATTTTATAAGATTAGTATTTATATATTTCACGAAACTTGCTGCTAAAATTGAGTTAAGGCACAGTTATTAGCAGCCTTAAAGGATTATTCAGATTTCGTGGCTGAACCAAAACAGGTTTTATTTCATTAAGATGTTCTGAGACAATGTCAATAATATAAATGTAACTAACTACAGCTTGCCTGATCATTTTTCATCACATTAGTTTTATCTCTGTTTATAACGAAATCTACTCTACTACCAATTTCATCAAAAGCTCAAATTAAAGAATTCATCTCATCAACGTCACTTGCCGAAAGGACTAAATCATCAGCATAATCTAAATCAGAAATTTTCATATCTCCAAACCATTTAAGGCCAAAATCTTTCCCTTGTATTGTATTTCGCAATAACATGATCAGTAACCAAACTAAAGAGAAAAGGAGATAAAATGCACCCTTGTCGAACTCCACTAGCAATACCAAACCAATTGACACAAGCTTTATCAATTCTCACCTACGACTCAGTGTTATTACAGAGAGCTTTCATTATGTTAACTAACTTGTCTGGTATGCCTTACGATCTCACAATCAACCACAAATTATGACGATAAATAGAGTCAATAGATTTTTTTGAAATTAACAAAGCTAGCAACCAAAGATTTCCGAAACTCTAAACATTTCTCAAGAATCTGACTAAGTGAAAATATTTGATTTACACAACCCTTACCACTTCTGAATCCACACTTCTCATAACGCAATTGTTCTTCAACCAGATTCTTAATTCTGTTAAATACATTCATGCAAAGAACTTTACCTGGAACAGAGAGTGGGCTGATATCCCTATAGTTATCACAAGAACTGCAATCACCTTTTTTTAGAAGTGGGATAATAATAGCTCTGGTAAAGTCCTTAGAAACCATGTCTTTATCATAAGATATTCAAAATTTCACTCATCCATGAGGTAGCCGAAGCATTCTCAGCTCTAAGCATTTCTGTTGTAATTTCATCTACCCTTGGGGATTTATGCAGTTTAAGTTTAGAAATAGTCAAAATAGTTTCAGACTGTGTTATAGGACCAAAATTAAAGCCAGTAATGCATCTATCATCAATACAAACAGTGGGAGTAGAACTAAACACATTGTTTAGAACTTCAGTGAAATGTTGAGCCCACCTAGCCTCAACTTCAATAACTTATCTTGTTCATCCTTCAATCCCTGTATACCTGTCCGTTTTCTACCACACAAAACAATAACTATCTGGTACAGCTCTCGCTATTACGCTCTCTAGCTATTTGCGCGACTTTGTTAGCCAAGCCACCTAGCCAAAGATTTTATCAGCTACTAACAGATCCTTTACACGTTTATAAGCGCTCTGTAATGCTTTCTGTTAAGACTAGTAGGGTATTGATTGAGAGCATTTCTGAAGTTCTTTCTTTCCAAAATATGCTCCAGTGCCTTATCACTTAAATAATTCTGTCTTCATTGGTCCTTTTTACCCAAACGAGCATTGTCAGTTTCAATAAAAGCCTGTTTAAAGTCGTCCATTCTTCCTCAACTTCAATTGTAAGTAAACTATGACTGACATAATGACTAAGAAACCTATCATTGTCTTCATGGGCTTCGGTTTAAAGGCAGATTTTTTAACATCAGCAGAACACTTCTTTAGTTTAAGTTGCAAGACACTTCTAACAAGGTAATGGTCAGATCCAATTTCAGCTCCCCTATATGCCCTGGTATTCCTAACAGAAGTAGCCCATTTGCTGTTAATTAATATATAATCACTCATATTTTATGCAGCTCATCAGGTGAAACCCATGTGTACTTATGTATGTTGCGGTGTTTGTAACAGCAAATGGGCTAGTTCTGTTAGGAATACTAGATCATATAGGGGAGCTGAAATTGGATCTTACCATTACCTCGTTAAAAGTCTTGCAAATTAAACTTAAAAAGCGTTGTGCTAGGGTTAAAGAATTTACCTTTAATACTGAAGCTCTGAAAGACCCAGTTATAGCTGAAGCTTACCATGATAGGTTACTTAGTCATTATGAGAGTCATGGTTTGCTTACTACTGAAGTTGAGGAAGAATGGGATCATTTTAAACAGGCTTTTTTTAAAACTAACAGTAGTATTTTAAGAAAAAAAAGGAGCAGAGGATGCAGAATTACTTCAGTGATAAGGCACTTCAACTTATATCGGAAACAAATAACTGCAGGAATGTCCTTAATCAATACCTTACTAGTCCTAATAGAAAGCATTACAGAGAGCTTAATAAACGTGTAAAAGATCTGTTAGCTGCCAATAAGAATATTTTACTTGATGGCTTGCCTGACAAAGCCGAGAAAGCAGTTAGGCAGCACAACAGCAGAGAGCTATACCAGATAGTCAATGTTTTGTATGGTAGAAAACAGAGAGGTATACAGGGATTGAAGGATAAACAAGGTAAGGTAATAGCAGGTGAGGATTTCGTCATGGCTAGGTGGGCTGAGCATTTCAGTGATGTTCTAAACAATGTGGTTAGTTCTACTTCCATTGTTTGCAATGATCATAGATGCATTACTGGCTTTAATGTTGGTCCTACAACACAGTCTGAAGTTATTTTCACTATTTCTAAACTAAACTTCATAAATCCTCAGGGGTAGATGGGTTGGGTTGTTTTACCTCTGAGCGGCACTTTTTTGCACACCATGGGCTAAATGGCCAGGTCAGATGGACCCCGAAGGCTCAGAGAACGTTGGGGGAGGGGACCCACTTGAACAGCTGTTTGGAGACAGATGGTAGCCTCCCATCAAGGCCACCCATCATGTTCTCTAACGTGCACAGAGTATGGCTCTCCCACACACGGGGCCATGGCTTTAAGTCCCTCCGACGGACAGCAGCCTTTCCAAGCCCATCGGTGTCCCCTACTGATGGTGGGCACGGTATGGAATTTTGCGGAGATAAATCTGAATGCTGATCCAGCTGGGACTCCAACCTGGGAACTACAGATTACGAGCCTGGCACGCTACCGACTGAGCCACCCCCTCCCCCCAGGGGTAGATGAAATTACTACAGAAATACTAAGAGCTGGGAATGTTTCGGTTATTACTTGGAATGATTGAAATTTTGAATATCTTTTATGATAAAGGCATGGTTCCTAAAGATTTTACCAGAGCTATTGTTATCCCTATTTTCAAGATATTTAATCGCAGTTCTTCTGATATCTATAGGGGTACCATCCAACTCTCTGTTCCAGGTAAAATTCTTTCCATGATTGTGCGTAATAGAATTAAGAATCTGGTTGACAGTCAATTGCGCGATGAGCAATGTGGATTCAGAAGTGGTAGGGGATGTGTAGATCAGATATTTTCATTTAGGCAGATTCTTGAGAAATGTTTAAAGTTTCAGAAACCTTTGGTTGCTCGCTTTGTTGATTTCAAAAAAGCTTTCGACTCTGTTGATCGTCATAATTTGTGGTTGATTGTGAGATCATATAGTATACCAGACAAGTTAGTTAAAAAATGAAAGCTCTCTATAATAACACTCAGTAGTGTGTGAGAGTTGGTAAGGCTTGTAGCAATTGGTTTAGCATTACTCCTGGTGTTCGACAAGGGTGGATTTTGTCTCCTTTTCTCTTTAGCTTGGTTATTGATTATGTAATGCGAAATTCACTTAAAGGGAAAGATTTTGGCCTTAAATGGGCTGGAGATACGAAAATTTCTGATTTAGATTATGCTGATGATTTAGCCCTTTTGGCAAGTGATGTTGATGAGATGAACTCTTTCATTCGAGCTGTTGATGAGACTGGTAGTAGAATAGGTTTGGTTATAAACAGAGAGAAAACTAAAGTGATGGAAATTGGTCAGGCAGGTTGTGATTCAGTTAATCTGAATGGCTGCAGTCTTCAGCAGATATCACAGTTTAATTATCTTGGGAGCTATGTAACAGATAATGATGATGCGCTGCATGAGATTAATAGACGAATAGGGATTGCTGCCGGGACTTTTAAGAATCTATGGAGAGTGTGGAGAAATAGGCCTATAGACTAAAATTAGACTGTATAATAGTTTGGTTCTTTTTAGGGTTAGTTATGGTAGTGAAACCTTTACACTTTGTAAACATGATAACAGAAAACTAGATACTTTTGATTCTAGATGCTTACGCAGTATCTTGGGCATTAGGTGTTTGAACATTTTAACAAATGATGAGGTTAGGCAAAGGAGTCTGCAACCTCCTTTAAGCAGCATATTGTGCTGAGAGAGAGACTCCGTTGGTTTGGCCATGTTGCCCTTATGAATAATTAAAGATTGGCGAATAGGGTTATGAACAGTGTGCCTAAACGCCTCAAAAAAAGGGGTAGACCTAGGATGAGGTGGTCAGACAATGTCAAACAGGACCTTGCTAGAAATGGTGTGCTGTGGCCGGATGCAGCAGATGTACCTCAGGAGAGACATGATTGGAGAACTAAATTTCACGGTCTGGTTGGATCTCCGTAGCCCATGGCTGCTTGATGATGATGATGATGATGATATTCTGAAACCATGAGTTTATTTACCTGTAGGAGATGTTGCCCATTGCCATTGCAGCTACCAATACCAAAAGGGCTTATCACCCCTCCCCAAAGGTCACCTAGGACAAGGGTAATATCTCCTTTCTTAACAGAATTCAAAATATCCTGATGTTGTCCATGAAACCTATCCTTCTCATCCTCATCGGCATCCTCAGTGTGGGCATAACAGCAGATAAAATTCAAGTCTTTAATGCTTGTCTGAAATTTTGCTGTAAGAAATCTTTTATTAATGCACTCATATACTAGAAGAGCATCACTAGCGTGTCTGCTGAGAAGCAGACCCACGCCTTGGTGATGCTTATTGCCTTCCCTCCCTCAAAAGAGAAATTTAAGTTTTTTTTTTAAGAATCTGACCTTTATCTGTCCATCTGGTCTCTTGCAAGCCGAGAATATCTAAACTATAATGGTGGAATTCTTGTGTGAGGACATCAAGAGAAAAAGCTCTGTGCAGAGTCCTCACATTCCAACTACCTATGGAGAGAAAATGGTTAGTGGGGTGTTTAAAGAAACTATGTTTATTGAGAGAGGGAATTGCGACAATATCAGATAGCCCCGTAATCGCAGACATGGGGCAAAGACCCGTTCCCCCATCACTAAGGGCTGAAGGATCTACACTGGAAGACTTCCTCCAATGAAGAATTTGGCGATGCCATTAGAAGCAAAGAGTTCAGGTTCCTGCGATGACCTCTGTTCAGGATTATCCACTAGCTCATAACATATATCCTGTGAATCTATTCACTTGGGGCTGACAACCAACAAGCAAACAGAAAACACAACGGGAAAAGTTACCTCCACAGAAGCCCACCAGTGCAGCAAAATCAGGATTCATAATCAAGCTTAAAAAAGCCTATATCCAGTCCTGTCCGGTAAGTGCATATGGTCAACTCCAGGACACTATATAATTGACCACTCCTTAGCAGGGTAGAAAAAAAAAGAAAAAAAGTATCTATAGTTTTGCAAATCAATAGGCTACACTACTCTGACAACCCTCCACTTCCGTTCACTTCCACAAGAGAGTATCTGTTTTGAAAGTTACTAAACGGCCTGCACCGCGAGAAGACGGTTGTCGGACATTAAATATTAGGCCTGGATTTTTCTGTGCATTATCACAGGGGATTGGTGCATAGCTCTCCTTCCTGTGACTAGTAGCTTGCCTACAACCCAGAAGATTTGGAAATTAACTATGAAACTTTCATTTCACCGAATGATGAAGAAAGATAGCATTGATTGGTAGCAATATGTACTCTTCGTGCTATAATATTACTGATAAGTTTAACAGTAACACTATGAAATATTTCGATTGAAGGCAACATGCATCGTATAATCGAATAAAATTACATTTCCGAATGGAATGTGCCATAGAGATGTATGTAATGGTGCTTTGAAATACATTTTTGGAGGTCCCAACCCTCTAATACTAGAAATAAATGTTCCTACATTAAGATTAATTATTCTCTTGACAAGACGATATAAAGTAGATTTTTCTTAAAGTAAATTGCACGAGATTTTGGAATTCGAGACCAAAATTAGCGATGCAGCCAAAAACGAAGGAAAGTTGCCCCCAGCATAACGAGAGGGGTTGATTGCATTCGAATTTACTGTTCCATCGTTTACTCGTCAAGTTATATCAGAAATCATCGTTCATTCGGGAATTTATAATCAGAAAAGCTACGCGTTGTACAGTTTCACGCCTCCACCTCCACCTGGCAGTTTAATACATGCGCATCATTTTTCCTCACATATTTGCCACTAAATAAAACTCATCACGTTTACACTATTAGGATAAAAGTAACTGATAAAACAGTAAAATAATTGATTTGAAGAAAGAAAACGTAAATATAGATGAAGATAATAAGTAAATGAAAATTTTCCTACGTACCATCATCTATGATTCGAAAGATTGAGAAAATTTCTCTTTTCTCTAACGTCTTACTGGAAATTGTTCCAAGACGCAATCGACTATAGTCCTACTACCAAATATGAGTATGTGGAATATCAGCAAACCGACATCGATACGAAAGATCTCGAAAAATATCAACTATTTACCAAAAGTCACGGATGTATTTCTACATCCGTGCAATAGTTATATATTCACGCCAGGGGCAAGTTATTGAAATCAGATGGATCTGATATCGGTAGCAATGATGTAATTGCTATGGTTAATAATGGATACAGCAGCATTTTTAAGAGAGTACAATATTTTATCGAAAACAGAGAATTGGAGATAGTTGCCTGGAGTATCGACCACCATTCACAACGTAATTGATATTACCCGAAGACGTTTCGCACATTACTGCTACTAGTATAAATACATATCTTACGACGGAAGGGACGATAAACTAGATACGAATAATAAGATAAATATTTTTGTAGAAGCTTTAAAAAGAAATTCTGATTTTAATCAAGGGTTCTTGAACAGATACGAAATCACAAAAAAAATAGTGAAAACAAATTTATTCCTTCCGCTAAATCGACTGTTCGAGTTCTGCCGAGATGTTAATAAAATTTTCGGGGCATGAAACATACCATAAAGCGAGAGAAAAGTATATTCACAGAGTTGGTGCTAGTTTTTTTTAAATTTGAAATAAATAAAAATAAGCAAGCGGAAATCCACACGAATTCTTTTGGGAGTCGTGCAAATTATATAAATCAGACACTAGAATGACTCTTTGCGTCAGTTGGCGTGTTACTACAACCCAAAATAACTTATTATATCTAAGTCATCTTACAAAAATCTCCTTTCTTAACAGAATAAAGAATTAAAATAATTAAATCGACGATAATATGGTGTTTGAACACATGCTACTCGAAAGGATTCATGTCAGAGTGAATAGCAAAGTTTCCTGAACAGGGATTTGAAGGCAATTTTGAGCCCAATGCTTTAGATAATGCGCAAGTTTACATCAGTTTTTAGCGACAAAAAAAAATATAAATATCGACTCAGTACCCAAGTCAGTTACCAAGATTTTATGAAACTATCCTATATTCCACTTTGATATTAACGAATACGAATCACGTTTATATAAATTATCAGAAACTGCAGACATAGAAATACGATTTAAATTTAATAGATCCCAAATGAATTTTATCACGTCTGGTTTATCTCCGAACGAAAAGAAACTTTGCGACCATTAGAGGGAAAACTTTTATTAGTTGGTTAACCGGTGAGTAAACTATTTTACAATATAACAAATTGATTCAAATCATTTTGTTGATTGACAAATCATTTCAAAATTCACATCTATTTGCAAGTTAAAAAAAAGTGTTGAAGACTAATGTTCCGAGACGCAGATGTATAGTACAGTGAATACTGTAAACTATGACGTAATGACATCAGTCAATTGAACTTTAATAAAATCAAATAAATTAATTTAGTATTTATTTTTATTTTTAATTAGTATATCTTCCCTCGCTATGTGAATGATAATGCTATTACCTACGCCTATTAGACTTAATAAATGAAGTAATAATTAATTAAAATAAAAATCTTAATAGGACAAATCTGCGACAATTCCCTCCCCAAGAGGCCCACCTCTTGGGGAGGGAGTTGTCGCAGATTTGTCCTCGAGTAACCTACTGTCCAGTGAAAGTTAGATATCTTCCTTCGAATTACTGTTAACAATAGTAACTTCCAAATTTTTCATCCTGGAATGGATTGATATATAAGCAATTTGATGGATATAGCCATTGTCTTTTCTCAGCTCTTGAATGAGCTTCGCTATATGGCCTTTTGAGGTCGGGAGACGGGAGACGTTGTTGTAGTATCCATGACCCCAACTTGGTCTTGTAGTATCCATGACCACAACAATTCTATGCATACGCAGTGAGTGCGGTTAATCAGGGAAGTCGCTTCAGCGTGTAGCTGTAGCAGTGGCTAAGAGGGACGGCTGATTGAAGTTGTATTTCGATTCAACTTATTTTTGCCTTCGCGAAGAGGGGGGGGGGGACAAACGTGGGGACTTTCACAAAATCAGTATCAACGCGCTATTCTGTTTAGTCAGAAAGTGCAAGAGATCCACATACACAAACCAATTTGTTTCGCTTTTTTTAATACGATAACATGAAATTTTTCCCTCCTTTCTCTGCGGTCGTATTTTCATACATTCTCAAATTAATTTAAAAATTTCCAATCTCTAAGCCACTTCACATTTCCCTTCTAATATTTCTCTCTCTCTCTCTCCACTGAAATAAATTCAATCATTTCTTTTATTTTAACTTTTATAAACACACACACCATCATTCATATATAAATTTCCAACCCATGTCATTCTCCATTTCTCAATTTTCTCGCCTCATTTCATTAATTTTCGCTTAATCAATAAGCATTATCATTTTCAAAAATTATTTTAAATTTCATCATACAAAAAATTAAATAATTTTTTATCCACTGAAACTCCCGTTATTTCTTACCTCACTTTTGATAATATTACACCAATAGCATCAGAGAATTACCTTTTTCACTCATTTTACGCAAAGTATCCCGTAGATTAGCATTGAGTTTCCTATAGTTTACCACTGCGTCAGAAACCCGAATAAGATACTAATAACAACAGTCAGGAACCCGAACTTTAAACCCTATGTAACACGTACATCCGTCCTGAGCTACATCTTCTGCATCCGGCCACTGCACACCAATTCTAACAAGGTCCTGTTTGACATTGTCTGCCCACCGCATCCTAGGTCTCCCCCTCTTTCTGAGGCTTTTAGGCACACTGTTCATAACCCTATTCGCCAATCTATAATTATCCATACTGGCAACATGGCCAATTATAACGGAGTCTCTCTCTGCACAACATGCTGCTTAAAGGAAGTTGCTGACTCCTATGCCTAGCCTCACCATTAGTTACAAAGTTGAACCACCAAATGTCAAAGATGCTGCGTAAGCATCTAGAATCAAACGTATCTGTTTCCTGCTATCTTGTTTACAAAGTTTCCACGTTTCACTACCATAACTAACCCTAGAAAGAACCAAACTGTTATACAGTCTAATTTTAGTCTTTAGGTGTATACGCCTATTTCTCCACACTCTCCATAGATTCTTAAAAGTCCCGGCAGCAATCCTTATTTGTCTGTTAATCTCACGCCGCACATCACCATTATCTGTTACATAGCTCCCAAGATAATTAAACTGTGACACCTGCTCAAGACTGCAACCATTCAGATTAACTGAATCACAGCCTGCCTGACCAATTTTCATCACTTTAGTTTTCTCTCTGTTTATAACCAAACCTATTTTACTACCAGTCTCATCAACAGCTCGAATGAAAGAGTTCATCTCATCAACATCACTTGCCAAAAGGGCTAAATCATCAGCATAATCTAAATCAGAAATTTGCGTATCTCCAGTCCATTTAAGGCCAAAATCTTTCCCTTGAAGTGAATTTCGCATAACATAATCAATAACCAAGTTAAAAAGAAAAGGAGACAAAATGCACCCTTGTCGAACACTAGAAGTAATGCTAAACCAATTGCTACAAGCCTTACCAACTCTCACACACGATTCAGTGTTATTATAGAGAGCTTTCATTATGTTAACTAACTTGTCAGGTACACCATATGATCTCACGATCAACCACAAATTATGACGATCAAAAGAGTCGAAAGCCTTTTTGAAATCAACAAAGCTAGCAACCAAAGGTTTCTGAAACTCTAAACATTTCTCAAGAATCTGCCTAAGTGAAAATATCTGATCCACACATCCCCTACCACTTCTGAATCCAGATTGCTCATCACGCAGTTGACTGTCAACCAGATTCTTAATTCTATTAAGCACAATCATGGAAAGAACTTTACCTGGAACAGAGAGTAGGCTGATACACCTATAGTTATCACAAGAACTGCGATCACCTTTTTTGAAAATAGGAATAATAACAGCTCTGGTAAAATCCTTAGGAACCATGCCTTTATCATAAAAGATATTCAAATTTCAGTCATCAAGAAACATTAAGTTGTCCGTAAAACCTATCCTTCTCATCCTAGCCATGACAGAATCCTCACCTTCTATAACCTTACCTTGTTTATCCTTCAATCATTGTATGCATGTCCGTTTTCTACCATATAAAACATTAATTATCTGGGACAGCTCTCTGCTGTTGTGCGGTCTAACTGCGTCCTCGGCTTTGTCAGGCAAGATATCAAGCCAAAGATTCTTATCAGCAGAAAACTGATCCTTTACATGTGTATTAAGCTCTCTGTAATCCTTTCTATTAGGACTAGTAGGGTACTGATTAAGGACAATCCTGCAGTTCTTTCTTTTTAAAATAAGCTGAAGTGCCTTATCACTCACATAATTCTGTCTCCTCTGCTCCTTTTTTCCTAAAAGAATACTGTTTTTACAAAAAAACCTGTTTAAAATGGACCCATTCTTCCTCAACTTCAGTAGTAAGCAAACCATGACTATCATAATGACTAAGCAACCCATCATGGTAAGTTTAAGCTATAACTGTGTCTTTCAGAGCTTCAGTATTAAAGGTATTTTTTTAAATTTAGTACAACACTTTTTAAGTTTAAGTTGCAAGACACTTCTAACAAGGTAATGGTCAGATCCAATTTCAGCTCCCCTATATGCCCTGGTATTCCTAACAGAACTAGCCCATTTGCTGTTAATTAATATATAATCAATCACATTCTTATGCAGCCCATCAGGTGAAACCCATGTGTACTTATGTATATCACGGTGTTTGTAATAAGTGTTAGTTATTCTGAATCCATTGAGTTTAATTACCTGTAGGAGACGTTGTCCATTGCCATTGCAGCTACCAATGCCAAAAGAGCCTATCACCCCTCCCCAAAGGTCAGAATCAATACCAACTTTGGCATTGGAGTCACCTAGAACAAGAGTAATATCTCCTTTCTTGACAGAATTCAAAATATCCTGAAGTTGTCCGTAAAACCTATCCTTCTCATCCTCATCTTTATTCTCAGTGGGCATAACAGCAGGTAACATTCAAGTCTTTAATACTTGTCTGAAATTTTGCTGTAAGAAACCTTTCATTAATGCACTCATATCCTAGAAGAAATGGTCATGGGGCAAAGACCTGTTCCTTCTCCGCTAAAGGCTGAGGTCACCGATGCTGGTAGGAACTTCAAGCACCACCTTTTCAAGTGGGCTTTTTCAAGAGCCATATGGCCTGCCTGAAACACATTACTCCAGTTTAGGCTTGACGATGCCCAACTAGCTAAATAAGGTTCAGGTACCTGCGATGGCCTCTGATTCGGATTATCCACCAGCTGATATAAGGTATCCCATGCCTCTGTTCACTTAGGGCTGGCAACCCAGAAGCAAACAGAAAACACAGCGGCAGATTCTCCCTCAACAGATGCCCACCAGTGCAGCAAGTCCAGGATCCATAATCAAGCTCAAATCCATAAACAATTTCAGTCAAGTAGGTGTAAATGATCAGCACCAGGCCATGTGAAGTTGACCACTCCTCAGCAGGGTTGAAAAAAAAAGAAGAAAAAAAAAAAGTGGCCATAGATGACCAGATCAGTAGGCTATACTGAACTGGCAAGCACTCCTCTTCCATTCCCTTCGACAAGAGAATATCTCTTTTGAAAGTTACTAATGGCCTGCACCAGGAGAAGGCGGGGTCGGACATTAGGTGTTAGACCTGGCCGGTTTTATGCATCATCACTGGGGATTGGTGCACAGCTCTCTTTCCATAGCATGGACCTAGCTAACGGGAGCCTAAAACGTTGGGCAACCAGTGACTTCACCCTGAACGTAAACGAGTGTCTGGCACTCATTAGGAATATGCCTGTTACTCTGAGTCCACTATATATTAAAGCCTGAACAAAGCCAGGCAATTCTGCTACTATAATTAGAAAAGCAAATTATGTTGGGATGAGATGCCGAACGATTAACCATTCTATAGTAGAGGACGATCAATTAGTTCCTTGATTACCTTCACCATTATTTAGGTGAAATAACAGGTTCGTGGGTTGTTACACCCGTACCGACGTATATCTGAGACGTGTTGCACCAAGTGATGTATAGAGATATGTCGAACAATTCATGCAGGAACAGATTAAAATATATTTGTTTATTTTTTCAATTTATAGGACAATGGCCTGATTTTCTCATTTGGTGCAGAGCGAGTACTCTGTTACATTTCATTACCATAGCATGGCTTTAAAGATTGAATAAAAATATCCAAATAAGAAAAAAAGATTTCCATTAAAGAGGGATATCGATAAATGTGAAATCTATTCAATGGGTCACCAATGGCCGAATGATCCACGCGCATGCTTGGCTTTCAAG
Source organism: Ryuthela nishihirai (assembly GCA_038380435.1). Taxonomy (NCBI): domain Eukaryota; kingdom Metazoa; phylum Arthropoda; class Arachnida; order Araneae; family Heptathelidae; genus Ryuthela; species Ryuthela nishihirai. The sequence goes on from JAWZYU010000021.1 coordinate 7,922,805, forward strand.
AAGCATTTCACATTTGCATGCCATATTTGTAATGCGAATTCAGGATTTGTATTGGAATAGGGAATGAATGGTCTGTTTGGGTTTATGCTATTTTTATAAATAAGTTCTTGCCTTGATTTTAACTCTGTTTAGGGTGTATTATACTGACAGACTATTGTCAGATGTCTAAGGCGAATGGAGTCTTGAGCAGTGTTGTATTTAATTTGTAAATATTACATTTTAAAATAATTCTTACAGAAAAGCGTGACTCACTTTTACACTGACTCAGGATATTCACATTTATTTTTTTTACACAGATTGCAGGGATGATTTCGAAACATTCGGCACTTCGTGCTTGCAATTTCCGGATGAAGAAAACACTTTTGAAGACGCCAAGAAGGAATGTAACAAGAAGAAAGGCAGTCTGATTTCCAGTCTAGAAGAGGATACAGGAAATAAAATCTACGAGAAAGTTATCAGAAGTATTTCTAATAGCTTTTGGATAGGAGGTTGGAAAGAAAATTGGGAAAATTGTTACCACTTTTCAGATGACTCTTGCACTGAAAAAGAAATTGTGGAGTATTGGGCCGAGGGGGAACCAAATGAAGCAAATCAGCAAGCACCTTACCAGTTCATTGAACTAAATAGAGAAAAAGATTTTTATGGCGTTTTAACAGACTTGAGGATGTCGAAATTCGGAATATGTCAAATTCTTAATGGTTTGTATTTGAAAATTTTCTATTTCTATTTTCCTGTGCACAGACAGAAGCGATTAAAGCAGATAGAGAAATATGTTTCAATTTATTCATTTATTAGAAATATTATCAGGAAATCATTAAAAAACAAAATTATAATAGTATTTAAATAGTTACTATAAAAATAGATATAATAGTATTTAAACTAACACGTTTAAATACTCAGCAATTTATCATAAAGACAAGTGTTGAATTTTGAAGCATTTCAGGTTTCAGGCATCAGATTGATTCCCGTAACCGATTCCTTATCTGCCACAGTCCATAATACACTAATGTACCTAAATTTTGAGACTCAATTCCGACCCTTTCGGCATTGAGAGTTTATGTTTATTTCCTTCCTGTCTTCCTGACATAGCAAGAAATAACGCACTTACACATAATGCTCCCAACCCGTCTGGATGTTAAGGCGATACCCATCGGGCGAAGAAGAGGCCTCTGAGATATAAGAATGGCACTCGATACCCATCGGGCGAAGAAGAGGCCTCTGAGATATAAGAATGGCACTCGATGCCCTTCATGGAAGCATCGCTTCTCCCCTTGGGTCACTTGACCTTATTGTTCGCTGAATAATGCGTTCTTTGCGATTCAAGAATTTAAATCATTATGCTGCCAAAAAAAATGAGTTCTTCTCAGAATGAAAACTACAAATTCTAACTAAACCAACACTTTATTTTCTTCTTCTCCTTTCCCCCATTTCAATATTTTTTTTTCTTCTCAGAGGAAAAGCATTGGAGGTGGGTTGGGTTGTTTTTCTTCTGAGCGGCGATTTTTTGCACACAATGGACTAAAAGTCGAGGTCACAAGGACCCCGAGGTCCCAGAGAAAGTTGGGGAGTGGAATCATTGGACAGTTGTTGGGAGAAAGATGGTAGTCCGGTCAAGGTCATACAGCATGTTCTTTAATGTGCGCAGGGTATGGCTCTCCCGTCTTAACGTCCCATTCAAAGAGCGGCTTCTCCAAGCTCATCGGCGTCCCCTACTACCCGAGGGCAGGGTGGGGGGTTTTGTGGATATAAATCTCAACGCTGGCCTGGGAACCTGGGAACTGAAGATTACGAGCATTGATCGCTACCGACTGAGCCACTCAAGCATTGGAGATGTATGAGGGAATAAAGAATTAATTTCCAGATCTTGCATAGCTGTTTATATAGTTTTCCTGATAAAGCCTCACCTTCCCCACAGGTTATAGCTAAATGACTACACATATTAACAGCGGGTGAGGAATATGTGGCAAATAAGTCCTCAAAATAACGTTTTTGATAAATTTCCTTTCAGTCAACATCAAATAATGGATATTTGCAAGTTTCCATAATTTCCTAAAAATATTTTTTTTTTCATTTCCAATAATGTCTAAAATGTGATGACACCAAAATCCAACTCAGCAGTTATCAGTTTTAGAAACTTTAGTGGTAAAGAACTGAGTTCTTCTCTACAAGGATTAATCTGTGCAAAAGTTAGATGAATTATGATTGTCTGAAAAACATGATTCTAAAATTATTAGTGAAATATTGTTTTCTAAATTTCAGGGTTAGGACATTCAGATTAAAAGCAGTTATTTTCTCTAACTTTACCCTTCAGAATAAGATTATCATTATTTGGGTCGAACTGAAAGAAGCCATAAAGACTCACTGAAAGTAAACTTTCTTCAGAGTTTGCTGCATCCACAGGAAAGGAATATCAAGGTAAACTGGCAAGATTTGGGTTGTTTGGGGTTGTTTTACCCCTACGCGGAACTTTTTTGCACACCATGGGCTAAATGGCCAGGTCACATGGACCCCGAAGGCTCAGAGAAGGTTGGGGGAGGGGACCCACTGGAACTGCTGTTGGAAGACAGATGGTAGCCTCCCGTCAAGGCCATCCAGCGTGTTCTTTAATGTGCACAGGGTATGGCTCTCCCGCACACGGGTCCACGGCTTAACGTCCCATCCGACGGACGGCTGCCTTTACAAGCCCATCGGTGTCCCCTACTGACCGTGGGCAGGGCGGGGAATTTTGTGGAGTTAAATCTCAACGCTGACCCACCTGGGACTCGAACCTGGGAACTACAGATTACGAGCCTGGTGCGCTACCGACTGAGCCACCACCGCCCAAACTGGCAAGAACTTCTCAGGAAGAGGCTTAATTATACCCTTAAATTGGTGTCGATGATATCTCGGCTGCACTTAGGAACAATGGTAATACTAATCTTTGCAGAAAGCCGCGATACAGTCTTCAAAGAGATTCTGGATGATCACTCACATGGAGAGAACGAACCAGATTCCGCCCACTAACATCAGAGAAAAAGAGAATTGAGGAGATGGTGGTTTGATAATATTGTCAAGCATCATTATCAGTAGCAGTACTGACCTTCATGTAGTTTTCGGGAATGTGAAATCATCATCATCATCATCATCATCATCATCATCATCATCATCATCATCATCATCATCATCATCATCATCATCATCATCATCATCATCATCATCATCATCAAGCAGCCATGGGCTTACGGAGGTCTAACCAGACCGTGCAGTTTAATTCTCCAAGCATATCTGTCCTGAGCTACATCTGCTGCATCCAGCCACTTCACACCAATTCTAACAAGGTCCAATTTGACATTGTCTGCCCACCGCATCCTAGGTCTCCCCTTCCTTCTGAGGCCTCTAGGCACACTCTTTATAACCCTACTCGCCAATCTATAATTATCCACATGGGCAACATGACCAAACCAGCGGAGTCTCTCTCTGCACAATATGCTGCTTAAAGGAGGTTGCAGACTCCTTTGCCTAACCTCATCATTAGTTACAAAGTTAAACCTCCTAATACCCAAGATACTGCATAAACATCTAGATTCAAAAGCATCAAGTTTCCTCTTATCTTGTTTATAAAGCATTCAAGTTTCACTACCATAAATAACCCTAGAAAGAACCAAACTATTATACAGTCTAATTTTAGTCTTTAGGTGTATACGCCTATTTCTCCACAATCTCCATAGATTCTAGAGCAATTAGTACAGACTTATTTTAATTGAATCGTTTTGGATCTGAGGGACACCTGTTTGCACAAACTGGATTAAATTAGCAGGTCAAAAGGACTCCAAGGAATTTGAGCTAAGCAGGAGAAGAGTTAACGTTACAAAGGGATGGGGGGCGGAAGGGAGATGCTGCTGCACACTTTCCATCCGATTAACAACGACCTTTTCAAGTTCAAAGAGGGTGGCCTTTTGTAGCAGGGATATATAGAGGGTTAGCAGCAGTTTTGTCAAGTGGCGACTCATCCCCCCCACCTAAATTAATACTAAAATCTTTCCATACTTGAGAATTTTCAAGAAAAACAAAACGCCAAAATTTCTGCATCGAACATATATTGAAATAAAAGGTATGAGGGTGACTCATTCAGTAGCACGCCAGGCTCGTAAACTACTGTTCACCCGGTTTGAGTCCTAGCTGAGCCAACTTTGAGATTTATCTCCACGAAACTCCCCGTCTTGCCTTAGGTCAATAGAAGACACCGATAGGTGAGGAAAGGCCGCTGTCCGTCTGATGGAACTTTAAGCCGTAGTCCGTGTATGGTAGGGAACACCCTGGATGACCTTGACGAGAGATTACCATCTGTCTCCTAACATCAGCCCAATAGATCCCCTCTCCCAACCTTCTCTGAGCCCTCGGGGACCTTGTGACCTGGTCATTTATCCATTGTGTGCGAAAAGGTGCCATTCAGAAGGTAAAACAACCCGCCATGAAATAAAAATATGTTAACATCTTGACATAAAACGGAATTAAATATTTCCAAATTTGAGGAAGGTCTTCTTTTTAATTAAAAGCTTTTCATTTTTAATTAAAAAGAATTTCAAATGAAAACCAAAATTAGCGTCTCTTCAAACGAAAGCAAAAGTTGCTTGGTTAAAAAATAAACGAAGTATTAGCGAACTTCGCTGTTTTCGTTAAAATTATTTACATTTTTTGTTATTTTTTTACTTGTCTTATAAAATGAAATATTGTTTTCACCTTCCGTCCTTCCTTCTTACTATTTTTACCTATTTTGATTTGTAGAGAAAAATGAAAAATTCTTTTTGGGTTCAATAAGTGTTAATGTACACTGCTCGACATAGAAAATGCTACATCATGCATAAATGCACGAAATGAGACGAAACTTACCACAAATGTAGACAAGTAGGTGGGAAAGAAATGATTTTATTTGTGACAAGTAGGTGGGAAAGTAGTGATTATAATTGAGGTTGCAACCCTACCTTATGTTTCGCATTTAAAGGACATTAAAAGACTGGCTAAATAGCTAACGTTGACTAAGTTATTCAAAACTATTTGCAGTACTGATCCTCAACTCCCTTGAAGTTCAGGCATAGTTGTTCAGCCCTCTACACGTTGATGCATATTAAAGAAAAAAAGAAGAAACTGGACAAGGGAAAGAAAAATGCTGAGGAGGAAAGTATTGAGACTACCCGCAAATGAAGGTAAAGGAAGAGAGAGAGAGAGCGGGTTGGGAGAGAGAAGTGCAATAAAATGAATATAAAATGCTACTGTAATAAATTTTTGCATTATATTCTACTCTTTTTATGTTAGTCGCGTTCTGTACGCTGGCTACTCAAACTGGAATTACAGTATAAATGCACGAGTTTTCATGCTAATATATTAATTTGCAGTAAAACTATCTCCATCTAAATATTAACATAATGTCACAAATATTGTATCATTTATATAGGGTAACCAACCCAACCTAATCGCAACAACAACCTTATAATATTTTAAAATTTCCGACGATTAACACCCTTTAACTGTGTAAAATAAAACTATTCGGAGCTTCTTAAAACAAGAATCCTAAAACAATAATCCCTCGGTATTCGAGAGGGTTACGCTCTTGATAAACGCCTTCAATACTGAATTTAATAACTTATGTTTGAAATAGGGTTTGGTTCCTGGGCACCAAGATTACCACTTTTCTCCTAATATTGGGGCGGGGGTGGCTCAGTCGGTAGCGCGCCAGGCTCGTAATCTGTAATTCCCAGGTTCGAGTCCCAGCTGGGTCAGCGTTGAGATTTATCTCCGCAAAATTCCCCGCCCTGCCCACGGTCAGTAGTGGACACGATGGGCTTGGAAAGGCCGCCGTCCGTCGGATGGGACATTAAGCCGTGGCTCCGTGTGCGGGAGAGCCATACCCTGTACACGTTAAAGAACACGCTGGATGGACTTGACGGGATACTACCATCTGTCTCCCAACAGCTGTTCCAGTGGGTCCCCTCCCCCAACCTTCTCTGAGCCTTCGGGGTCCATGTGACCTGGCCATTTAGCCCATAATGTGCAAAAAGTGCCGCTCAGAGGTAAAACAACCCAACCCTTTCTCCTAATAGTTTGGCAGTCGGTAGTGCGCCAGGCTCGTAATCTGTCGTTCCCAGATTGTTTTGAGCGACAGATTTTTGCGCACAATGGGCTAAGTGGCCAGCTCGCAAGAGTGTCTGGAGGACGAAGAGAACGTTAGGAGTCTCTCGTCAAGACCATCCAGCGTGTTCTTTATAACGTGCACGGTATGACTCTCTCTCACACACGGCCCACGGTTTAACGTCCTATCCGACGGACGGCGGCCTTGATACGCCCATCGGTGTCCCCTACTGATTGAAGAAAGGCGGGAAATTTTGCGAAAATAAATCTCAACTCTGGTCCAAGTGGGAACTTGGGAACGGCAGATTACGAGCCTGGCGCACTACCGACTGCCAAAATATTAGGAGAAAAGTGGTAATCTTGGTGCCCAGGAACCAAATCCTATTTCAATCATAAGTTATTAAGTTCAGTATTTAAGGCGTTTATCAAGAGCGTAACCCTCTCGAATACCGAGGGATTATTGTTTTAGGATTCTTGTTTTAAGAAGCTCCGAATAGTTTTATTTTACACAGTTAGAGGATGCTAATCGTCCGAAATTTCAAAATTTTAAACGATTATTCTACACGGTCCATTCTTGCTAGAAATTTAAAATTTGGGTGATAGAACATGATTGTCATGAGGTTGGCCTAGACATCAAGTATTTGTCTCTTGCACCCCAGAGGGTGGGTGGGAAAATGCAACACTTTTGTTTTAAGAGAAAAACGAAAAATTCTTTTTCATTGCATGAGTATTAATCAATGATTATTATTTACGTTCCCCTTCCTCTAACCTTCTCTGAGCCGTAGTGGTATTTCTAACTTGGCCATTTATTATTTTATTATTTTATTGTATGCAAAAATGCATCATCGTGTTTTATCAAAATGTTTCATTTGTTCGAATCTTCATCGTTAGACAGCAGACGTGTTTGGAGGAATTGCACCGTCTGCTTGCACGTTCCTAGTTGACGGTTGCACGAGGTTTTTTTGCATGTGGAGAGCGGAAAAGTCGGAATAGACAGACATCATTGTCTTTGAAAGATTTGATTTGATTTCCATATCTGGCAGAGGTGATACTTTAGTCTCCTAGTTGTACTGTTGTCATTGTAGCAAATTTTGAAATTATGCATTATGATTATTACCTTAATGGTGTGTTTTATATGGTCTGAAACAGCAATAAATATTACAAACATAATATGGAAATTATTTCTGGAAATACTTGTAAAATGATGTCATCATTTTTACATCATTTCCTGAATTAAAAGCTTCAAGCGTGTCGATTTGGGGAAAAAACTATCGTAAACTCCGTACAAATTATATTTCCTTGAAACCCACTCAATAAAATATCTTCGGTTTCAAGTTTGAAACTTAGCTGATCACTCAACATAAGGAAATTAAAATATACATACTTGTTCTCAAATAAAAAAACTCTTCTGTTAATTTGTAACCTTTTTCCGTTTTACTCTTTATTTCTTATACTCCACAGCAGCACGTAGTGGCATGCAATAGTTTTGAGTTGTTTCGATTTTGAACGAAATGCTAAGTACAGTTAAAATTCCTGTTTTTAAATCAGAGTTGTCCTTTAGTCGGAATTTTGAAAATTTTAGTCCAAAAATTTGTTTATTTTTTGTGCAAGAGCTGTGCAAAACATCATGCTTGATATATACCCTTAACTTATCCGCTACAAATATATGGAAATATACATATATACCCTACTCATTTTTTCCTCAGACAAAATGTCCTCTTAGATTTTATCTAAGGTGATAAAAATACCTAGGGCAGAAAAACTTTCATGTGGTATCACTGGAGAGAAGAAGAAATCTCAACACGGGAGCAGCTGAGGTATCGATCTGGAAACATCAGGTTGCAAAAGAAGTCACTGAAGAAACTAATGACTTAGCCAAACCCCACTTTCTTTACTAGTTATTCATTCTGGCCCGCATAAAACTCGCCTAGTGAATCACCTTCAGAGATTCAGAGGTTCAGACTACAGAGTGACACACCTTCAGAGGACACACCTTCAGACACACCTTTCACACCTTCAGAGTGTGATTAAAATCTCTTATGGATTGGCCAACAAGATTTCCTGACATCCATACTACACAACATGTTTCAGATGCCCTTGGCAGAAGGAGAGCTAGTTTCAGTCAACTTCCCAGAAATCTAGCTGAGCTGGGAATGGCTTGCCTATAATACTCATTGAGAGCCTCTTTATGAGCATGAGGAATCGATGTTAATGTCTTTATTGCAGACAAAGTAATTCACTCGCCACTTTAAGACATGCTTCCCTAAACATTAAGTTTTTGAAAATTAATGCTATCCTTTGGACTAACAGATGGATATTTGGATTAGCAGATGGAGAAAGGCTTCGGAAAACATATATTTATAACAAATATGTATGTCTTATGGTTGTTTGGAAAAATGAAACAAGTTCCGCAACAGCCTGCTTCTTGTCTGCCTGGGGATCTACCGATCCTCCGGAGTCAAGGTCAGTCCTTGTGTTTCGACACCTTCTCCCCCATAGTGGGGCAGTAGTACTGTTCTACTGAGTTTCAGATATCCTGCGGCTTTGTCCAAAGGAAGTTTACCTCCTTTTCGATACACAAAATAGTGCCAAAGGAGTACTATGCTATCAAAATAAAAGGCGAAGAATATGCCGCCACAGAAAGATTCAGAACAACTGAGTTAATGTATTGTTTTAGCAGAAACAATTATAGTACATAATTTGCTTATCTAAGTTTTAATCTACTTGCATCAACTTGACAAACGTTCAACTAAATGACAGGATGCAGTCCACTCAGAACTGTAGCTAGATTAGTGCGCTTTCGTTACAATCACCACCTAAACAAACTGTCACAGGCCTAAGTAAAGTTTTCTGGTCATATCCTTATTTGAGACATTTCGAAAAGAATTACAACTCACTTCGTTCCCCTAATAGTCAGAGCGCAACATCTCTTAGTCATGTTTTGACAGGGCAATGTCGTTTCTTTAAAACGATAATCGTTATTTTTAAAACGATAATCGTTATTTTTAAAACAAGGAATGATGTATCACGCGCTTCATTTAACAGGTTTAATCAATTATAGTGCTTTATATTTCTTTCCCAGGTGGATGTGACGATTATGGTTTTAACAACTACGACGGTCTTTGCCTCAAGGCGATAAATACTTTGATGAATGCCAAACAATTTGAGAATTATTGCGAAAACATGAATTCAAAATTGGCTGTAATAAAAAGTAAAAGTGATCGCAACGCTGCCCTTGAGGCGATCATCAACGTCGATGTCGTGGGTCCTAATGGATATTTAACTGCTGCTACAAAAGATGGAGATCACTGGGTAGATGAATTTGGAGGAAAGATACCTGATGACGCGTGGCTGGAAGGTGAACCAGGAGATGAAGGGGACTGTGCCGTGTTGATTCCTCTAATAAAACAAAATACAATGAAGATGAGAAGTTCGTCTTGTGATGTAAAATCTAGCTTCATATGTAGCGACCAAGGTAAGCTCAAAATTAATGTATTTACTCGAAGAATTTCTTCCCATATACGGTCACATCCTTACTCCCTCTCTTTCCTAACAAAATTAAAAATATATATTCTCTGGATACAAAGTTCCCATGTGTTTGACAGATATGTGTTTGTTTTTGAGTTTAATATGCGTCTACTCCTTGTTAAGGGAGGCGTTTTTTTTGTTTTGTTTTTTGTTCAATATATGTTAAATGTTTGTGTAGCGTATATGCAGGACTAGCTCAATCCGGTAAGCAAGCTAAGCACCGCATTGGGGTGCTGTCTCTAAAGGGCACTTTCGACATCGCGACGCCTGTAAAATATCTGAAAAGGGTGGGGAAAAGGGACTTTGCATCGGGGAGCAAGTTAAAACACACCGTGCACGAGCCAGTCATGTGTATATGTTGTGCTAGTTTTGGGTTTGGTAACTCTGTCATTCTATGTGTGATTAGCAATGTCTGATTGTCAATGTGTACCAAGTTTGTTTGCCAAGTACATGTTTAAACTTGTTGGAAATATCTATGTTTATTCAATCTGTATGTATGAGTTTTTACAACGGATATCCACGGACACCGTAACCGATATTTGCGGATAATAATGCTCATATCCGTATTCGACATCTGGAGTGAAAGTTTCGGATATCCATTTTTTTTCTGCTCTTTTTTGTAAACTTTAGGGATTCCATTAAAATTATTGCACGGAGAATAAAACAAAAATCCTTCTTAAATTTTTTTTCGTGTTCTATTATAATGAGAGACTTGATCTTCAAAGGCAATACGGAATGACCTTAGGAACCGCAGCTGAAAAACATTGGTACTGAACGAGTGATGTACATTCCTTTGTAGTTGGAAGGAGTTTTGCGTTTTTGAAAAAGAAAATTGGAAAATTAAAATCTGAAATTAGTTGCAATTTACTCGAATCAATTGAACATCGAATCTAACATGAAGAAAAATGACAATATTACAGATTTAAAAAAATGCCTTGTTGATCTATCAAATGCTTGAGTTTTGCTACAACTATCATGTATCGTCTCTACTCTAATGAGTTCGGTGTACTTTCGGATGAAGAAATATCGAATGAAAATTATCTTCTTTGTAAAGAAATCTCGCTTGTAAAAACGATGAATGAATGCAACGCATTAAAGCAAGAACTGAATATTTTCAAAGAAACAGGTAAGAGAATACCAAACCAAGAGTTACTCTGTAAAGTACTTAAAAGAGTGGATCCCACTTCAACGAATGAGGAACGAACATTTCCCTTTCAGTTAATTTTAACATCAAGATCAGATCTCGTCTCTCTTGTCTTTCCATTAAAGCAGTGGTTCTCAACCTTTTATGCTTCACGTACTCCCTGGAAATGTGTGTGTAACTGGCGTACCCCTTGTATAGATAGATAAAACTATAGTTATAGTATAACAATAGGAATAAAATAAAACATATATATATATACAAAATTTTGTATTCGTAAATTACATATATCGATAAACACAAAAAAAGACATAAACAATTTAACAAATCTTATAAAATTAGAAACATTTTACTGGGTAATCGGTGAAATGGTTGCGCTTGTTTACGCTTGCACAGTTCATCACTGGTTCGGGTTATCTTGCTAAGGTAGAGTCGCAAGTCATCTTCAACACCAAGCCTGTTCCTATGTTTAATTTATAAAGCAGTTAAAGATGAAAACCAGTTTCACATAAATAATGTGAATACGTACAGACATGAACTACAGCGCCGCGCTTCGTCACTCAGTTCTCAGAAATTAATCAGTAGCAGTGTTGCCAACTTAGCGACTTTGTTACTAGATCTAGCGACTTTTGAGCTCACGGCGTACCCCAAAAATTTTACCGCTTACCCCACATGGAAAACCACTACATTAAAGCATTGATGTTTGCTATTATTATTTCGATGAAAAGAAATTCAGAATAATAAAGATATTAAATTGCAATTAATTTACTGGAGTCATTAACTAAATCTATTTATTGGATAGCCAGTGAAAATATTAATTTTATTTTAATCCGTTTTTCCCCCAACGGTTTACCTGTATCCTAAGATTATTAAATATGCGCTATCCGACAAAATAAAAAAATAATCCGGATGCCTGGAAACCGTAATATACATGGATTTTTGTGTATATTTGGTGTACATTTCAAGTGAGAATTCGTGTACATTTATCGCAATTAAGTGATAACCGCTTTTATGCACAGGTGGGAATGCATTTAAGTATCTGTGTATTGTAGATTTGTATGCTGTGTTCTTAAGATTTGTGTATTTATACTACGTGTTTGTTAATATTTATTCTGAGTTATGCATATTAAATGAAATGAAAATATTCTAAATAAATTTTATTATGCTTATTTTAACTTTCTCATACCCTGAATTTACGAATATATTATCATTTTACTAGTTCCATTATTAATGATGTTATTTAACTAAAAGTTAATTAATTTTATATTTTAAAATGTACAACTTCAAAAATATCATATTCTATTAAATTTATGCTATGAACAATATTAATGAAAACAATTGTTCTTTAACAAAATTTCAGTTGATATTCAGTTTTTAGGTATTATTATGTCAAATGAAAAACGTTATTAATACTTTTCGATTTGTTTCAAAAACGCAAATTTTTTTAAAGCTATCCTTGTTCCTAAGCTTGGTTAAATTTATATTAACATTATTTATTTTCGTGTATAATCTTCGTGTAATATATATCCTTCGTGTATAATTGTGATGGCTTTTCCTAAGGCCTCCTCTTCCCCAGAGAAATGATTTTCTGTTTAATCCTTCTACTTTCCAGCAGATGCATCAAATTAAAGGTAAAATATAAATTTTTTTCTATTTCATTCAGGGCTGACTGGGACTGAAAATGATTTCAATTTTTTCTGTAGGAAGTATCATGCATACCGAAAGAGGTTGGCCATTCGCAACCGAACGCGTACACCTTTCAAACACAAAAAACGTTCATTAAAGGCCACTTTTTTAAGCTTCCCGTGTAATCTCTCAACAAATTACAAAACAAAAAAACAACAGCAAACGAACCGATTTAACGATGATTTGTTACTACCACATTTTGGTATAAGCCATTAAACTTCTCTCTATATTTTTCTGTAGTCAACATAAAATTGTTGGTTTCCAGTGCTTTACCTCTCCAGTTAAAAATTCTGAATTCGATGCAACATTCATGCATTCTGAATTCGCTTAATAAGTTTCAACCTATTGAGTTTATCAACGAAATATTTCGCCGTAGTAAGTCAGGAACCAACACAAGTTCCTCAGCGAGTTCGATTTTGTTTCTTTTAATTGCTGGTGCATGTTAATGCAGCCGTAGAAGACTGATTCCTCTGCTATTTCGAATTTTTTGATATTTTATCTAAAACCTTTTTATCGAAAAAGTTTCTTTTTCTTTTTTGGCATTACTCACGTGATTGTGAGAAATATGTCTTTTATTTACAGTCAGGGGGGTTTTGCTTTTTTTTATGCTGTTTAATACTTTTTTCCCTGTAATCCGGACTTGTTCTAGAACTTATTAATTAGAGTTAAGATCTCCGAAATATTAATGTGTTGCTTACTCTGCGAATGTGCTTAAGAAAAAAAAAAAACATGTTTGGCACTGGTGTGGACCTAAAGAAAAAACTCTCCTTCAAGGAAGAAGATCTTGGGAAAAATCATTGCTTTGGTTTACACCATTACATCGTTTAATTGCAAGATGGAACGCGCTATTACATGCTATATAAAAGGAGTACAGAAGTAGTCTCTAGCCTAGAAAAGATTTAAAACCACCGTTTTAGATGGCTATTTCTTATTATAATAAACGTTTCTTAGGGAATTTGCTTATAATGTGTATCTCTCACAGCCCTATTCGCAAAGTATATACATGAAAGTTTCTGAAATGTACATACCGGAAATGTCCACCATCGATATTACATAACCAAAACCTGTGGAAGTATATCTTTAAGCTATTGCTGGTGGCTATACCTCTGACAGTAACCAATCGTAGAATTATATTTCATCGGTTTTTCATAAAATGAAATGTAATTTAAAAGAAGTAATAATTAAACATTTTAAATTGCCACGCAGATTTATCATTTTATTTATGTACTAAAATAATATATAATTTATTTGTCAGCTTTCAAAAAGCTAATTATTCCCACTCCAAGAGTTAAAGTTAATTTCGGGGCTTTTAGAGTGTTTTCATCTGAATATTATTTTATTCAGATTCCCGAAATGATGATGTATTACAGCTTCTTCTGCTGTTTCTGTTGAGAAGCAAACTTCACCATCACACATTTAGCATTGTTCGCTCCATTCCGATTTTTTTAATTAATGCATTTTTTCAATATGTTTCATACCGAAACATTTTGTCAATCACTGTAGAAAATTACCAGCATTTAATTGGTTAATTGAAATATTTTTTCAGGTTCATCCCTCTTCCACCCTAGCGCCATCTCCCAGAAACCTTTTTGTCGCTTTTTGATTTGTCGCATTTTATTTTATCTAAACCTTTGCTGTTTAATACTATTTTACGTTACGACAATGCGATTTGTCGCATTGTCTCTTTTTGATCCCTTTTAGTGTAACTTTTGGAAATTCCTGATATGGAATCTCTTCAGAAAGATAATATAAAAAAAGTAAAATAGTATTAAATTTTGTGGTCGAAAGTTCTTTATGAATTTTTGTTTCTTTTCAATGGGATTCTGTGAAGTTGTTACCTCTGTAATGCTTGCAAGAAACGCTCAGTATGGAACAAAAAGAGCTAGCAATTTTGCTTTAATATTCATTAGCAGTAAAACATCCAAATGGTCTCCCACAAGAACCCTTTGAAATTTGGACTTTCGATCAATCAAGACTACTTTTGTGTGCTTTTCACTTCATTGAAGGAACCGAACAGAGAGGAAATCGATCCATAGTCAATATCGAAATGAAACAAAAGTAGGAAAACCGGATACGTCAGCTGTTGACAATATGTCCCCATTATGTTCAAGTATTGCCGTGGCCAGCACAATCTCCGGATTTATCCGCAATAGAAAATCTGTGGGACCACTTTTGGATGACGTGTGCAATCCTCTTACCAGTCGGCGCGGAATCTCGATGAATTATGGGAGCAAGCCAATGTTGCTTGGTGTGCATTCCTCAGGACCATATCCGTCGACTGTATGACTCCATGTCATGCCGTATTGCTGCCTGTATTACCGTTCACGGCAGGGCAACCGCCTACAACAAAACCGGCAGTCAAAACGTGCTGCATTATCTCATCTTCTAACCGCTGTAAGTGGCTGCAAATTAAATCATGGTATGCCAATATGTATTGCTACGTGTGTGCTACATTTCACACCTATCCCCTCACTCCTTCTGGCTGGAGCAATTTCAATGTCGTGCAGTGTAAATCGACTGGGAAGCCTTCAAGACTGAAAGGAAAATTAGAAAAAAAAATGTAAAAGTAATTTAAAGGGGAAATTCTTTTATAATTGAATATTAATGGTGGAAAATGGTAAAAACCCTAAAATTCATGAAACTGCTTGATTGGCGCAGTGGTATCGCAATAACACTTCAATTGTAAGTTCCGAGTTCGCATTCGGTCACTTGTTCTGTCATGATGTGCTTTGTGATTGTCCTTAACTCAATGTCAATTCTCCACATACGTAGAATATCGCATGTTTTCACTTTGGAACATAGGAGCACAACTAGGCATAAGTTCCATCAACCCAATTGCAAAAGTCTAGTGCTCCAGGCTCGTAATCTATAGTTCCCAGGTTCGAGTCTCCTTTTAGCCAGCGCTGAGATTTTCTTCCGCTAAACCCCGCCACTGCCAGAGACTGCGATGGGCTTCGAAAGGCAATCTTGTTCAAGGGATAGGACGTCAATCTGTGGCCCTTTGTGCAATAGAGACAGACTCTGTGCACGTTAAAGAACACGCTAGATGTCCTCGATTTAACAACAGTACAGTGGGACCCCTTCTCCAAACTCCTCTGAACCATCGGGGTCCTTGTGACCTGGCCATTCAGCTCACTGTGTGCAAAAAATACTGCTCAGAGGTAAAACAACCCAAACCCAGCAAAAAACTAGAAGAACACATATCGCCTTTGGCGAATATGGGTATCTTGTTTCAAAGAGAAGGAACTTTTTCGTTTACCTAGTTTTGCACTATTTAGAAGTTTCAATTCGAACAAATGGGTGATTGAGAAAATGCACATAATGATATTTCAATACTATGTGTAAAATATAAAATGTATTTCCATTTTATTCCTTAAAATGAAAATGTTACTGTTCTCGCACCCCTCTGAGACAAGCGGATGATTATTGCTGTCAGTGGAACATCCCTTGACACTCTATCACCGAAATTCTACCAGCAGAAATTTCCAATTTCTACCATAAACTGATCGTTTGCGATATTCGTTAAAAGTTTTTGCTTTCCCATATTTAGTGTCCTCTAACCTGTGAATTAAAACAACCTAATGATTTGTAAAAAAAGGAATTATAATTTTGATTCATACTTAGCCAACAAAAAAGAATTTTTTCAATTAATCTCTTAAAACAAACAAATGCGTTTCCTACTCTCCTGGGTGTAACGAGAAAATTCATTGTTGCCAATGCCAACCTCTTCACCGCCATACTCCCCATCAAAATATTCGTTTAAAAGTTTGCAATTCTCAACTTTTTCTGCCGTCAGAGGGCTCAATTTAAACTTTTGGGAGATTCGGAAAGTGCGAAATGTAATATTTCATCAATAGATTTCGCTGCCATACGTCTTACCTATTAGGAGGAAATCTTGACCAAAGAGACCGACAAACCCTCTCAAATATACAGGTATATTAGACTGATTTGTGAATTGCATATTTGAAAAAAAAATTAAATCACCTTTTTTATTTTATTTTTATATTATAAATTTTAACTGAAAATCGATATAGGCGTCTGAATTAAAATGCATTTCATAAGGTTTTTCTTGTTTCCCATATTTATTCCAATCAAAATATTAAATCTGTATTTTATTCTTATCTGACAAGTGGAACTACCTATTACGAAAGGTAAGTTATACTTATTTACCTCAGTTTCATTACATTTTGATTTCAATAATTTAGTTAACGCGTAATGTTTATTTAAGGGTCTTGTTATGGCGATTTCTTTTGATTGAAGTAATTTATTTATTTATTTTTTGTCGCGAATGTGAGTGTGATTCTGTTGAGTGGTGTGGTGAATTGCAAACGGATATTTAACAATGCAACAGGTCAATTAAATCTTTCGACCCACAAATCCAGCCAAGGAGTTGAGGCTGGAGTGGCGTAAAAGATTCTATTGAGCTAGAACATGCATTAATGCAGTTTCCAAATCTCATATTTTTCCTTCCGTTTTTAGCTGTCTTTTATAAAAAGAAATATTCTTAAAACATAACAATAATCTAAAATGTAATATCTTGTAATATCTAATATGTTTACTATTTTTTAAATTCTACTAAATGAAGAGAAATTTACCCTAAAGCATGGTATTAAGAAACCATCAGCAATAAGCGACATAACCATCACTTTCATTCATGGAAAATATTATTAAATGCCAAACACATGAAACTATTTCCAAAGCATTTGAGCATGGTATCAGAACAAATAGTTCTATGGGTCTGCAAACAATTAGGGAAATTGAAATTGAAAATATTACTTTAGAATTGCATGACAATAAAAGTCTGGGTTCAGATGGATATTCTTCAATTACATTGAAGAAATGTGTAAAGTATATTATTAATCCTCTTACATATATTTTTAATATTTCAATTCAAAATGGTGCCTTCCCAGATGAATTAACGAAATCAGTCATGGTTCCTGCTTATAAAAATGGAAACGAAATTATATTATCAAATTATAGGCCAATATCTATCATTTCAATTTTTGGAAATTATTTCGAAAATCTGGTTAAACAGGATTTAACTCTCTTTTTAATCGAAAAATAACTTTTTTTTTTCGAATAGACAGATTGGCTTCAGAAAGAGTAAAAGTACGGATGATGCCACAATTGATTTTACTAAATACATATATAACACCTTAGAAACTAATTATCAAACCTATTCTATACTTTTTGGACATACAAAATAGCATTTGACAGCATCTTCCAGATTGTACCATCGAATAAGATGGAACAAGTCGGAATTAGGGCAATTGCACTACCATGGTTTAAACGTGTATGATACAAGTTGTTAAAATAACTGGTATTATTACTTCTGAGTTAAAGGTAAAATATGACTTGCCACAGGGTTCTGAACTGGAGTCAATTTCATTTCTAATATACGTTAACGATTTTCTCCAGATGAAAATAACACGGAAAATTTCAAGTTTTGCTGATGATACTTCCATCACTTTTCGAACTAAATATTAAACAGAATTAAAAATACTGATCAACATCATCATCATCCTCAAGCACCATGGGATACGGAGGTCCAACCACAGTGCAATTTCGTTCTCCAAGAATATCTGTCCTGAGCAATATCTGCTGCATCTGGCCACTGCACAACAATTCTAACACGATCCAGTTTGACATTGTCGCCGACCGCTACTAGGTCTCCTCTTTCTGAGGCCTTTAAGCCCACTGTTCATAACCCCATTCGTTAATCTATAATTATCTATGCGGGCAACATGGGCAAACCAACCGAGTCACTCTCTGTTATAGAATGTTGTCAATTCCTTTTTCCTAACCTGATTATTACTTATAAAGTTGAACCACATAATGTCCAAGATACTGCGTAAGCATCTGGAATCAAAAGCATCAAATCTCCTGTTTTCTTGTTTACAAAGTATCCACGTGTTACTACCATAACTAACCCTAAACTTTGACACATGCTCAAGACTGCAAACATTCAGATTAACTGAATCACTGTCTCCCTGACCAATTTTCATCACTTTAGTTTTCTCTCTGCTTATAACCAAACCTACTCTACTACCAGTCTCATCAACGGACCGAATGAAAGAGTTCATCTCATCAACATCATTTGCCAAAAGAGCTAAATCATTAGCATATCCAAATCAGAAATTTTCAAATCTCTAGCCCATTGAAGACCAAAATCTTTCCCTTGAAGTGAATTTCGCATAACATAATCAATAACCAAACTAAAGAGAAAAGGAGACAAAATGCACCCTTGTCGAACACCAGAAGTAATGCTAAACCAATTGCTACAAGTCTTACCAACTCTCATACACGACTCGGTGTTATTATAGAGAGCTTTAATTTTGTTAACTAACTTGTCTGGTATACCATATGATCTCACAATCAACCACAAATTATGACGATCAACAGAGTCGAAAGCCTTTTTGAAACCAACAAAGCTAGCAGGTTTCTGAAACTCTAAATATTTCTCAAGAATCTGCCCGAGTGAAAATTTCTGATCTACACATCCCCTACCACTTTTGAATCCACAATGCTCATCACGCAATTGCCCGTCAACCAGATTCTTAATTATATTAAGCACAATCATGCAATGAAGTTTACCTGGAACAGAAAGTAGACTGATATCCCTATAGTTATCACAAGAACTACGATCATCTCTTTTAAAAATAGGGATAATAAGAACTCTGGTAAAATCCTTAGGAACGATGCCTTTATCATAAATGATATTCAAAATTTCAGTCATCCATGTGGTAACCGTAACATTCCCAGCTCTAAGAATTTCGGTAATAATTTCATCTACCCCTGTAGATTTATGTAGTTTAAGTTTAGAAATATCCAAAACTACTTCACAATGTGTTATAGGGCCAATATTAAAGTCAACAATGCATCCATCGTCATTACAAACAATGGGAGCAGAACTAATGACATTGTTTAGAACATCACTAAAATGCTAGTCCCATCCAGTCGTGACTGAATCCTCACCTTCTATAACTTTTTCTTGTTTATCCTTCAGTCCCTGTATGTTTGCCCGTTTTCTACCACAGGAAACATTAATTATCTGGTTATTAAACTTTCTATAATGCTTTCTATAAGACTAGTAAGGTATTGATTAATGACATTCCTAGAATTCGTTCGTTCTCAAATAAACTTAAGTGCCTTAACGCTCAAACAATTCTGTCTCCTCTGCTCCTTTTTTTCCTAAAAGACTACTGTTGGTTTCAAGAGAAGTCTGTTTAAAAAGGTCCCATTCTTCCTCAACTTCAGTAGTAAGCAAACCATGACTATCATAATGACTAAATAACCTATAATGGTACGCTGTAGCTCTTAACTGCGTCTTTCAGAGCTACAATGTTAAAGGTAACTTTTTAACCTTACCACAATATATAATCAATCATATTCTTATGCGGCCCATCTGGTGAGACCCACGTGTACTTTTGTATGTCGCGGTGTTTGTAATATATGTTATTTATTCTAAAACCATTAAGTTTACTTACCTGTAGGAGACGTTGCCCATTGCAATTGCAGCTACCAATACCAAAAGGGCCTATCACCGCTTCCCAAAGGTCAGAGTCAGTACCAACTTTGACATTGAAGTCACCAAGAACAAGGGCAATATCTCCTTTCTTGGCAGCATTCAAAATATCCTGAAGTTGTCCGTAAAATCTATCCTTCTCATCCTCATCGGCATCCTCAGTGGGGGCATAACAGCAGATAACATTCAAGTTTTAACGCTTGTCTGAAATTTTGCTGTAAGAAATCTTTCATTAATGCACTCATATCCCAGAAGAGCATCACTAGCGTGTCCGTTGAGAAGCAGACCGACGCCTGGGTGATGTTTATTGTCTTCTTTCCCTGAAAAGAGAAATTTAAGATTATTTCTAAAAATCTGACCTTTATCTGTCCATCTGGTCTCTTTCAAGCCTAGAATATCTAAATTATAAGGGTGGAATTATTATAGGGACATCGAGAGAATAATCTCTGTGCAGAGTCCTCACATTCCAACTATCTATGAAGAGAAAATAGTTTAGTGGGATGTTTAAAGAAACTATATTTATTGAGAGAGGGAATGCCGATAATATCAAACAGCCACCTAATCGCAGACATGGAGCAAGGACCCGTTCCCCCACCACTAAAGGCTGAAACCATCTACACTGGACGACTTCCTCCAATGTAGAATTTGGCGATGTCTGAAGAAGCAAGATTTCAGGTGACTGCAATGACTTCTGCTTAGTATTTCCCTCAACTGATAAAACATATCCTGTGAATCTATTCACTTGGGGCTGTCAACCCACAAACAAACTGAAAACACAGCTGAAGATTTTCCCTGCACAGAAGCCCACCAGTGCAGTAAATTCAATATTAATAATTAAGCTTAAGCCTAATTGCAGTCCGATAAGTTTATATGGTCAGCACCAGGACACTGTATGATTGACCACTCCTCAGAAGGGTAGAAAAAAAAAGTAGCCATAGTTGTCCAGATCAGTAGGCTACACTAATCTGGCAGCCCTCCACTTCGTTCACTTCGACAAGAGAGTATCTTTTTTGAAAAGTACTAACGGCGTGCACCACGAGAAGGCGGGGTCGGACATTAGTGCTAGGCCTGGCGGTTCTATGCATCACCACAGGTCATTGGTGCGTAGCTCTACTTTAAGTGACTACCTAACTACATTTATAGATAGTGAATTGAAAATTATTGGCACTTGGTTCAGTACTAATAAATTAATTTTGATTTTAAACAAAACGAAATTATTGTATTTTAATTGGAAAAGCAGAATTATTGAAGACATGGATATTAGAATTCATAATAAATCATGCAATTAAGATTTAGGTTGTAATTGTAAGCCTATTGAAGTTGTTGATGTGACTGACTACTTAGGTATAAAAATCGATCAAAAATTGAAATAAAACTGTATGTGAATAATATTAAAATAAAATTAAGATCAGTGTTATACAAAATTTATTACTTAAACAAATTGGTTCTAAGCAGAAATAATGCTAATTATATATTATTCCTGAATTCAGTCTGCATTTTATTATGGGCTACTTGCTGTGTGTGGGAAGCCATATAACAAATCTCAAACCAATAATCGCAATTCAAAACAGAAAAATAAAAAATAAAATAAAAAATAATATTAACAGTTCTAATGTACATTATAAATATGTACATATAAATACATTGCCTTTAAGACATCTTTATGTATATAAACTAATGATATATGTATATAAAAATAGCAATTATCTTCAAGAAAAAAATATTTGAACATCATTTGCCTACTGAGGGGAAACAGTATATTGTCCCATTAGTTAAAAAAGAGAATGTACATAAGCATTTAATGTATTTAGCCCCCAAAATGTTCAATAGCTTACTTTTATGAATTAAAAAATTTATCTGGTAATATTTTTTGCTCAAAAACAAGTTAAAGATTTTCCTTATGGGGTTTGCAGATATTGAATTTATGTATAATATACTAAGCTAAATCTCGTTGTCTACATTCTGAAGCTGCGAAATATTTTTCATTTGAATTATATATATTGAACATCGGATAGTTTGAATTTTGTAAAGTGTGTATGTATACACGTTAATATATTTAAATTTCTGTGTATTTTTATGTTATATTTATGCAATGTAATATGCAATGTAACAACCCTGAAATGCTTAGCTTCTGAGTTGTTTATAGGGAAAATATTTACATTTATTTGTAAAATAAAGTTGAACTTATTGTTGTGTTCTTGTTGTTGGATTGGAAATAATTGTTGCTCCTTCACTGGTTTAAGTCTATGAAATATCTTTCAGAAAACAAAATTCAAAATGAAATATTTTTTACGGGTATAACAAACTTTTAACGTCATATTATAAGGTGATCAGATTTAAAGAAGAAGAGAAGGGGACGTTTTAAAATGCAGTTTCAAACTGTCAAACTAGGATGACTAGAGGTCCTTGTTTCCCGTGAACATCTGGGCAGGGCCATGAAAAGGTATCTGAGGTCCCGGGAAAAATATTTCGTTTGGAATACAATGCTACTTCTGCATGGAACTCTACCACTTTTTAATAACACGATAAAATCTTTAGAATTAATTGATATCACTGCAATATAAACTGCTTCAAAATATTACGATCTAATAACTACACTTAAAGGAAGAAGGGGTGCGAAATTTGTGCCATTTGCTGCGAAACAACTATCATTAAATATTAAAAATTAAATTTCTGAATACGAATTTACGAATCTTCCGCTGTGTTTTCTGTTTGTTTGTGGGTTGACAGCCCCAAGTGAATAGATTCACAGGATATATTTATCAGCTGGTGGATAATCCTGAGCAGAGGTCATCGCATGCACCTGAACTCTTTGCTTCTATTGGCATCGTCAAATTCTACATTGGAGGAAGTCTTCCAGTGTAGATGGTTTCAGCCTTTACTGGTGTGGGAACGGGTCTTTGCCCCATGTCTGCGATTAGGGGGCTGTTTGATATTGTCGGCATTCCCTCTCTCAATAAACATAGTTTCTTTAAACATCCCACTAACCATTTTCTCTCCATAGGTAGTTGGAATGTGAGGACTCTGCACAGAGCTTTTTCTCTTGATGTCCTCACACAAGAATTCCACCATTATAATTTAGATATTCTCGGCTTGCAAGAGACCAGATGGACAGATAAAGGTCAGATTCTTAAAAATAATCTTAAACTTCTCTTTTCAGGGAGGGACGACAATAAGCATCACCAAGGCCTGGGTATGCTTCTCAGCAGACACGCTAGTGATGCTCTTCTGGGATATGAGTGCATTAATGAAAGGTTTCTTACAGCAAAATTTCAGACAAGCATTAGAGAATGCTGTTATGCCCCCACTGAGGATGCCGATGAGGATGAGAAGGATAGGTTTTATGGACAACTTCAGGATATTTTGAATTCTGTCAAGAAAGGAGATATTACCATTGTTCTTGGTGACTACGTGCCAAAGTTGATACTGTCTCTGACCTTTGGGGAGGGGTGATAGTCCATTTTGGTATTGGTAGCTGCAATTGCAATGGATAACGTCCCCTACAGGTAAGTAAACTCAATGGATTCAGAATAACTAACATTTATTACAAACACCGCGACATACATAAGTACATATGAGTTTCACCTGATGGGCTGCATAAGAATATGATTGATTACATATTAATTAACAGCAAATGAGCTAGTTCTGTTAGGAATACCAGGTCATATAGGGGAGCTGAAATTGGATCTGACCATTATTTTGTTAAAAGTGTCTTGCAACTTAAACTTAAAAAGTGTTGTGCTAGGGTTAAAAAATTTAGTTTTAATACTGAAGCTCTGAAAGATCCAGTTATAGCCAAAGCTTACCATGATAGGTTACTTAGTCATTATGACAGTCATGGTATGTTTACTACTGAAGTTGAGGAAGAATAGTATCATTTTAAACAGGCTTTTTTGGACACTAACAGTACTCTTTTAGGAAAAAAGAGCAGAAGAGACATAATTGTTTGAGTGATAATTACTTGAGCTTATTTCGGAAAGAAAGAACTGCAGGAATGTCCTTAATCAATACCCTACTAGTCCTAATAGAAAGCATTACAGAGAACTTAATAAACGAGTAAAAGATCAGTTAGCTGCTTATAAGAATCTTTGGCGTGATGGTTCGGCTGACAAAGCCGAGGAAGCATTTAGACAGAACAACAGCCGAGAGCTGTACCAGATAGTTATGTTTTTTGTGAAAAAAAAACGGACAGGCATGCAAGGATTGAAGGATAAACAAGGTAAGGTTATAGAATGGGAGGATTCTGTTATGGCTAGGTGGGCTGAGCATTTCAGTGATGTACTAAATAATGTAGTTAGTTCTACTCCCATTGTTTGCAACGATGATAGATGCATTGGTGGCGTTAATGTTGGCCCTATAACACAATCTGAAGTTATTTTGGCTGTTTCTAAACTTAAACTACATAAATCCCCAGGGGTAGGTGAAATTACTACGGAAATGCTTAGAGCTGGGAATGTTTCAGTTACCACTTGGATGACTGAAATTCTTAATATCTTTTATGATAAAGGCTTGGTTCCAAAGGATTTTACCAGAGCTATTATTATTCCTATTTTCAAAAAAAAAGTGATCGCAGTTCTTGTGATAACTATAGGGGTATCAGCCTACTCTCTGTTCCAGGGAAAGTTCTTTGCATGATTTTGCTTAATAGAATTAAGAACCTGGTTGACAGGCAATTGCGTGATGAGCAATGTGGATTCAGAAGTGGTAGGGGATGTGTGGATCAGATATTTTCACTTTGCAGATTCTTGAGAAATGTTTAGAGTTTCAGAAACCTTTGTGGTTAATAGCTTTGTTGATTTCAAAAAGGCTTTCGACTCTGTTGATCGTCATAATTTGTGGTTGATTGTGAAATCATATGGTATACCAGACAAGTTAGTTAACATAATGAAAGCTCTCTATAATAACACTGAGTCGTGTGTGAGAGTTGGTAAGTCTTGTAGCAATTGGTTTAGCACTACTTCTTGTGTTCGACAAGGGTGAATTTTGTCTCCTTTTCTCTTTAGTTTGTTGTTGATTATGTTATGCGAAATTCACTTCAAGGGAGCTTTTGGCCTTAAATGGGCTGGAGATACGAAAATGTCTGATTTAGATTATGCTGATGATTTAGCCCTTTTGGCTAATGATGTTGATAAGATGAACTCTTTCATTCGAGCTGTTGATGAGACTGGTAGTACAGTAGGTTTGGTTATAAACAGAGAGAAAACTAAAGTGATGAAAATTGGTCAGGCAGGTTGTGATTCAGTTAATCTGAATGGTGGCAGTCTTGAGCAGGTGTCACAGTTTAATTATCTTGGGAGCTATGTAACAGATAATGGTGATGTGCGGGATGAGATTAACAGACGAATAGGGATTGCTGCCTGGACTTTTAAGAATCTGTGGAGAGTGTGGAGAAATAGGAGTATACACCTAAAGACTAATATTAGACTGTATAAGAGCTTAGTTCTTTCTAGGGTTTGTTATGGTAGTGAAACTTGAATTCTTTATAAACAAGATAACAGGAAATTTGATGCTTTTGAATCTAGGTGTTTATGCAGTATCTTTGGCATTAGGTGGTTCAACTTTGTAACTAATGATGAGATTAGGGAAAGGAGTGAGACTCCGTTGGTTTGGCCATGTTGCCCGTATGAATAATTATAGATTGGCGAATAGGGTTATGAACAGTGTGCCTAAAGGCCTCAGAAACAAGGGGAGACCTAGGATGCGGTGGGCAGACAATGTCAAACAGGACCTTGTTAGAATTGGTGTGCAGTGGCCAGATGCAGTAGATGTAGCTCAGAATAGACTTGCTTGGAGAACTAAATTGTACGGTCTGGTTGGACCTCCGTAGCCCATGGCTGCTTGAGGATGATGATGGTGAAAACCATAGAAGAAGGGTCTTAGCGGCTATTAAAGAAAATGATGTTATTTGATCTACTCTGAAGCCAGTAGCAACATCAGTTCTGTCCCATTCTCTAACATTCATCCATTAATTCCAGAAAATGTTCTGGAAGCATGGTTAGAAATTTGGAATCGGTAGAATATTAGACAGTTTGGCAGGGATAAAGTAAATGTTAGTATAACCAGGGCCATTTTACGACCTTCGTAGGCCTTAAGCACTTTTATTTCTAGAGACCTGTGTGTCGGATATTTTTACTCATTTTTATGCTAATTTCATCGTTTGCACGCTCAAAAAACAATTTATGAATTTTCAAAAATATTCGCAAAAATTTTAAATTAAAATTTGATGTTGTCTCCCAGGATGTGACCTTTATATCTTTCTCTGAATTATTTAATCTTATATTTGTTCGTTACCGAGTGGTTAGCGCGCTTGGCTGTTGATCTAAGGGACCTGGGTTCGAGTCCCGGATTAAGGCATGGATGTTCGTGTTGTTTTTCTGCTGAGGTCCTGCCATCCTCTCAAATCTTCTCCGGTGGCTTATAAACTAACAGGCTCCTGTCAGACCTCTGTGGCAAGCAGCTGCTTGAGGGAATATTTATTTATTTTTTTATCCTATTTGTTTCAGTTTTAGTTTCGTTATTAGCTTCTAATACGGCGCGTAACCTTCGCCATTTTACAATTATGCGGGAAGATATTCCGGACATTGTGTTTCAGACCTGCGACATCAATTAAGAATTCAGGAAAAGTTGCTTATTGGAACAGGTAGTTAAAAAAAACCCGACATTTTAAAGAGTAACTCTAATACACGATAAATTTTCTTCGTAATGATTATTTTGTAGTATGTAACATGCATCAAACTTTATTATTGCATTTCAGTATAACGAATATATTTTGGTGATCGTCTCGAGTTCGTTATATACATTTCACTGGATAATACCTATTTGATAAAATTCGTTGTGTAAAAGAGGAATTAGTAGTACCAGTGTCTAAACGTAGATGGCGGCACTAGCCAATGTAAAACATACTTCTTGTCTCCTAGACACGATAGTCCCAGGTGTATGCAGGAGCGTAAAGAAGGGATATGGTAAACGAAAATCTGTCAACTCGGAATTCAGATTTTGTCAACTGCGAAAATAAGCACTTTACATAATTTTCTTTGTTATCTTCTGTAAATGACCGTACACTGAATTTCGCTCAGCAGGAGGGGGGGGATTGGCAGCTAGCAGCGAATTTGGCTTTTACCAAGTGCCTAGATTTGCCAACTTGCCATAATTTTACAGAAAAAACTACTAAATTTTATATCTCACCTGAATTTTACCAAGTCACTTCGAATTTTGACCACTATCATAGATTCTGCCCAGAGTTCTCGGTTTTGCCAACTCTCCTTAATGCCACAAAACCAATCCCAATTTTCCCAATTCACCTGTATTTTACCAAGTGATTTCCGATTTTGTCAACACCCCAAGATTTGGTCAAAGTTCCTCGATTTTACCAACTCTCCTTAATTTGACCAAAGCCATTCAAATTTTCACATCTTACCTGTATTTTACCAAATGGCTCCGAATTTTGCCAACTGCCACAGATTTTTGTCAAGTTGCCTTGATTTCGCCAACTCGCCATAATTTTACAGAAAAAAATCCCAATTTTTACATCTTATTTGAATTTTGCATAGTCACTCTAAATTTTGACGCCCACTGAAGATTTGCCAACTCTTCTAGTTTTTGCCAAGTTGCCTCGTTTTTTTCAACTCGCCATAATTTTACAGAAAAAAATTCCAATTTTTATATCTAACCGGAATTTTGCCAACTCTTCTAGTTTTTGCCAAGTTGCCTCGTTTTTTTCAACTCGCCATAATTTTACAGAAAAAAATTCCAATTTTTATATCTAACCGGAATTTTGCCAAGTCACCCCGAATTTTTCCAACTCCCCAAGATTTCGCCAAATTATCCCGAATTTGCCAACTACCCAAGATTTTGCCAAGTTGTCTCGATTCTGTCAACTCAACTGTATTTTATTAAGTGCCTTCGAATTTTGCCAACTGCCCTAGATTTTGCCAAGTTCTTCGAATTTGACAACTACTCTAGATTTTCCCAAGTTGTCTAGAGTTTGGTAACTCCCTTTAGTTTCACAAAAAGAAAATAAATTCACATCTGACCTGAATTTTACAAAGTCGCTTCGAATTTTACCAACTCCAATTTCCTTTGGGGCAGAGCCTCCTCTCTCTCTCTCTCCCCCCCCCCCCCATAGCTACGCCCCTGGTATGATGATATAGCGTCGAGATATATCTGCCAAAATTGAGATTATGTTTAAATACTGGGATGAATCATGTGTATTTCTGCTTTCCAGCTCATTTCCAAAAACTATATTTTTTTCAAAATTGTCCAATTATAACTTAACTATATTGGCTATAATTCCAACATACGAACTACCAAAAGATAGAGATATTTAAGTTGATATGAAAAGTAATATGGATTTAATTCTAAGATCCCAACCTTGCAAGCTTCATCGGTACATCAATGAAAATAAAATGAAATGTTTTTTTTAATTATGTTAAGAGCCAGAGCTGGCGTTAAGATGGTGCGAGTGCAGCATCCGAGAGCGGAGGAAACCCCGCGCAAGAAGATTCACTGACGTCAAACTACCAATGCATCGTCGTTTACAACACAGTCTGCATTTGGTATTATGCTGCTAAATCGTTGGTGAAATCAGTACAAAAAGAATGAGATGCTGATAGCAAACAAAAATAAAATGAAATAAAAGTAGCTATCTTCCTATATCGGCGCTAAAAAGCAGAAAAACAACCTGAAGCATATCGATGGTGCAATCAGTCACCGAGTTCGTATTCCCTTCAAAGCAAGATAGGTCGCCGGCAATCTTGTTTCTGAGGACAATAGGACGGTCGGCGTCCTATTGTCCTCTGAAGTAAATACGAGTTTATTTTCTTCTTTTTAGGGCACTATAGGAAAATAGGTATTTTTTTTTAATTTATTTATATTTTCGGTCACTAAAAACACCTATCTTTAAAACTTTAATTTGATATGTGACTCATAAACATTAAGCACATCCTCCCACTTTTGGAGTCATATTTGAGGTATTCGATGATATTGGAGATGTCACAAGCTTTAATTTGAGAAATGACTCGTTAAAGTCTATCCCCGCGCAAATCGTCCCCCCCCCCCTCTTCCTCTTTATCATGGAGAGAATAGTAAGGGCAAAATTCGAAATAGTTTACGACGGTTATTATTTGAGCTTCATTTGATACCTAACTGGTAAGTATAGGCCCTCGTTTTGGGAAGATATAGCAGAATAACTTTAACTTTCCCGCTTTTTAGGGGGGAAGAAAGCATGGAAGGTCATTTTTACCTATCTTTATCTGTCTTTTGGCTTTGACATTTGTCGGTTGGTCGGTTTTTCGGTTTGTCGGTTTGTGGATTTGACAAAACGTTGTTTCATCATTTCTTTGGAACGCGATGGAGAAACTTAATGATTTATGTGCCAAATGAAAGCCTGTGAAGCTGGAAGTGTCGTAGGCTATGAAAAATAACCACATATGCTTTCTTCCCCTCTAAAAGAGGAGAAATGAGAAAATTATTCTTAACCTATATCTGCAGAACACGAATGCCGAAGTCACAAGCGATACATCAAATGAATGCTTGTGACACGGGGAATGTCGTAAACTACGAAAAATTGTCCCCGCTTCCATCCTTCCCCACTAAAAAGGGGAGGAGGGACGAAAAGGATTGTTCCCCTATATCTCCTGAATGCGAGTGCAGAAAGTAACGAGATCTGTGTCAAATGAAAGCTTGTGATGCGGAGAGTGTCGTAGATTATAAACAAATGAGTCCCCCCATGATTTATTTCTCTTAATAAGGGGGGGGGGGGGGGGAATATGAAAATGATTGTTCCCCTATATCACTTGAACGCGGGTGCGGAAAGTAACAAGCTATGTGTTAAATGAAAGCTTGTGACGCGGGGAGTGTTATAGGCTATAAAACGTACTAAAAAACGGGAAATGTGAAAATCATTCTACTGTACCTCCCGAACGCGAGGCCTACATTTGCGACTTAGGTGTCAAATAAAAGCTCATGTAGTAAGCTATTTCGAATTTTGCTCCCCTTTTCCCCCTCCCCGATAAAAGGGGGCAGGAGAAATTTCACGGGTTTCGAATTCAACGAGTCGTGTCAAACTAGCTCTTATGACGTCTCCAAATGTCATGGGCTACCTCAAACATGACTCCAAAAGGGGGGGGGGAAATATGCTCAATGTTTATGAGTCATATATCAGATGAAAGTCTTGGAAATTGGATGTTTTTAGTGGGAGAAATATAAATAAATTAAAAAATTAAAAAGATACCTATCTTCCTCCTTTAAGCGCCTTAAAAAGTAGAAAATAAACCTAAAGCACACTGATGGTGCAATCAGTCATTGAGTTCGTATTCACCATAAAGGAAGGAAGGATGCAGATTTACCTATTTAACAAGATTGCCAGCGCCTTATCTTCCTTTGAAGCGAATACGAACTCAGTGATTCTTTGCACCATCGATATGCTTTAAGTTTATTTTATACTTTTTAGGGCCCTGTATGAAGATAAGTATTTTTTAATTTATTTATGTTTTTATTGCTTATGACATTCCCCGCGCCAGAAACTTTCATTTGACATATAGCTTGTTACTTTCCACACTCGCATTCAGGAGATATGAAAGAAGAATTGTTTTCATATTTTCCCATCTTTTACAAATTTACCCTTCTGCTTCATAAATTTATGCTTCATTGTTCCACATGTTCGGAATTCACCTCTCATCTTTACTCTATTATTATTTGATTTGACATATTCAACAGTAACTTTTAAAGATTTCTTTTTACACTTGATGCAGTACATGCTTATTTTATGTATAATAAAGTATAAAAATGTAAACACTTTTCTAAGTTGTTTAACGGCTGATAGGATATAGGCTGATTTAATGTTGTTTTGAAAAATGTCTTTGGAGATCTAGGTATATATATATATACTATATATATATCACTATAATACTAGAAAACAATCTCCCCACATTAATATTTGTCATTCGTTTGACAAGAGGATATAAAATAGATTTTTTTCTGAAGGTAAGTTGCGAGAGATACTCGCTTCGAGCCAAAAATTATCGATGCGTCAAAAAACGAAGTTTCCACCTATCATAATGAGTGAGGTCGATCGCATTCTAATTCACTGTTCTATCGTCGAATCTTCTCATCTTAATAATCAGAAGAGCGACATTTTGTACAGTTTCGTGCCTCAAACACCTCCTGACATTTTAACCGACACACATCCATTCTTCTCCATATATTTACCACGAATAAAACTAATCACATTTACAGCATTAGAATGAAAATAGCCGATCCAAACAATATTCTTAACGAATTAATTTAGGGAGATGGACTTGAAATTATAAAGTGATAAAATAAGCACAAGATGGAGGTTGAAATTTGTTATTGGAATTTGTCCGTAGAACGCAATGGAAGATAATTCTACGGCAAATTACGACTATATGTAATATTGAGAAACTAACGGGAATGTAAAAAGTCACGAAAAATACGAAATGTTTACCAAAGATGTGGACAACTTTCTACATCCGTCCAATAGTTATATGCACCGAGGAGCCAAAAAATTATGACCACCTGTCTAATATGACATTGGTCCTCCATGTGCTGCTTAAACAGCTCTCACCTGGCGAGGCATGGATGCTATAAATATCTAAAGGTGTCTTGTAGTATCTATATTTTTAAAGAATTTTTTTAAAGTCCTGTAAAACGGATGGGAAAATACTTTACTGCATTGGAAATCTCGTCTCTTGTTATTTTTTCGGCTCGATTTTGTTCCTTTCCCCCGCCCCCTCGATTTTTCCTTTCAGATCCGGGCCTGATTACGTCACATTCCATCATGAGAGTTAAGTAAGAAATTATATCTATGTTATTTCTGTGGCTGGCTGGCCATATTCGGTAGAAGAATTCGTTACCAAAAGGCCTTTGTTTGTGAGAAAATAACTCAGTGACAAATAAAAATATTTGTTCAACAATATAAAATAATTACACAAGAAACTGTGTTTAGACAAATGAATTAGCAGTTCATCATTGATTTGATGAATATTTATCCAATATCAAGCTGTTTCTAAGTAACAGGATAAAATTGGATGTAGGGAAACATTTTCTTGAGCCGGGTGGTATCTGGAGGTCGTGGATTCAGATCCCACCCGGCTCAAAACAATTTTCTTTCCACACCCATTTTTATCCTGTTAACTGTTAACTGTTATCAAGCAGTTAAAGCTTGATAGTGGTTAATAGTCATTAAAATAGAAACTATTTCTTCACAGTGATTACAAGACAGTTAAAAAAAATTAATGTGTCATCTTACTTTACTGATAAATAATTTCTGTTTTCCCACTTCCCGATGTAAGTAAATGACTACAAAAATTTTTTTTATCACATATCATGAGTTATAATAAGTTTCCCCTCCTCATTATGTTCGATACGTATATAATTTATTTAAGAGCTTCTTAACTGGTCAAATTCTCGCTCAGGGGACTTGGGCATTGCTTCATTTCTTGCGAGGTGCTAGTACCAAGTTCAAATTCCCGAGATGCCAGAACAACAATTTATTTGGAGCTCGCAAGGGATTGATATCCTTGACCTATTGGAAGTAATTAGCCTGTTGTGCTGAAATTTGCAATTTTTTGTTGTAGGCTTCAACCCAAAAAATAATTAAAAAAATTCTAAATAAAGAAAAAACTCAGTGATAAAGTGTTTCTTCGCACAATTTTGTCCAATATTTCCTGGTTTTATTTATTATCACTTACAAGCATGTTTCCTGCAGTGGACGTCAATTTCACATCTTCAACCCACTCATCCTTATTGGACCAAAGCAAATCTATACATTCACAGATATCACTTCAAAGATTAACTTTCCATCGTATATTATTCTCTTCTAACCCCAGAAAACATCATTTTACTTGCTGATTTTTAGTTCTGAGTTTTTATGCTAATTTTTGAAAACCGATTTTCTTTTCTCCATTGCACCAATTTCTTTCATTTTGCAACCCAATACCCCAATATTCTAGTAAACCTGTAGGATAAGAGCAATATTTTTCTCAGCAAAATCCATCTTTTCACATCTTTCAAACAGACCTCCATTTCTGCAAAATTTACTCTCACCTTTTAAAACGTCTCCCTTTGGTTAATATGGTATTCCTTATACTTTAACTTTTGCAGAACTGTCGACTACCCTACTACCATGGGCGTTCGCAGAAAGTTTTCAAGGGGGGACAAAGCTTGGAGACAAATAATTACATCAAAAAGTTTTATTTAATTATTTAATTTTTAGGGTTTTTTTCACAAGTAGATTATATAGAATACAGTATGGCATTAATACAAAAGCAATTTAAATTAATTACGTTTAATTATATAAATTAATTACGTTTAAATTGTTACGATTATAATTTGTGGATTTGTACTCGACCCCGGGGGGGGCAAGTCCCCCGTTTTCCCCCCTCTGCGGACGCCCATGCCTACTACTATTGTCGTATATTATACAGCAATTATACAGAGCATAGTAAAATATAATCACTAGAAGGTACTCTAATAATGTACGTTTACGAATTTTAATTGGATGAAATTATGGTATTAACATGTTGGTGATCAACACCAAGTTTAGGACTATACTAGAATCTTGCTTTGATTTGCCACCTACCCTTTCTTCAGAGGCAATCTTCCTTTCATGGAAAATCACAGACGAAAGAATATTTTTCGAGTTCTAAATCTGGATCGCACATGAAAACGTGTTACTCAACAAGATATGGAACACATCTCTATCGTGTCTCTTAGTGTGTCTCTGCGCGTGTCTATTTCACTCAACTGTTTCGCGAAACAGTTTCAGCTGTGGATGCACTTTCAGATTTGAGAAAACAATGTTGGCTAGACCCATGGTTATAATATAAAGATCACAGCAGTTCTTTTCGTCAAGCTCCAAATATCTAAAAAGCCATTCCAGTTTTGTAAAATTAAGCTTAGCAAATGTAGCTTACGTTTCACTTTCAAAGTGCATGAGCGTGAAAATTCTTTATAATACATCGAATTATGAAAAAAGGTTTGACAAGTACATCGAAAAAAATAAATATATTTACATGAAGTATCTTACGATGCATAAATATCATCATATTACATATTAGGCGTTTTTCCGAACGAAAGAAAGGGCGAACAGAAATTACATTCATAAATTTGCATTCCCCCTGTGGTTAGGCTGCTACTCGACCGATCGGTCCTGAATTTGGTGGGGTGATCCCACATAGTTTCAACTCTGTTATGGTAAACGCTAGGTTTCCTAGCTGCCGTCACCGACCTTTTCAATGGAGTAGTACGTTGTGAATAGCACGGGAGGAAAGCTGTGAATTAAATTATCAATCGACATACTTTTGGCTGGATTTAATTGCGAAATAGTACGTTAACAGTGGATAGTTAACGGAACAAATGTAAGAGTTACTTGGATTTAATGGGGAGTAGTACGTTAATGGTGGAATTTGAGAATGTTGAATATATTTACAAATTACATAAAAGCATATTTTCGTTTGAATTTGGGTTATAAAATATTGAACTATTTTTTCTGAAAATCTTTGCAATACTATGTTATATAAGGTTAACGATGTTATCTAATCGTATTTTTATATCTTTTTCAGAACAGCCGATGCATCAGCCTCAAAGGAGTTAGAAGTTGATGTCAGAATTGATTTCGATTTTTAAACGCAAACACGAGAAATAAAATATTTTTTAAATGCCATTTGGTTTTATTTTAACATTGCAATAATCACTAGTAATAAAATGTATAACGGAATGTAATATTTTATGTGGAACCTAAGACTTGAAGAGATTCTGATCAAAACGCTTCCGAGTAAGACGAGGAGTGAATCTTTTCGGGAAAAAAAGGGATAAAATAAACGTGAAATGACCTGATGCTAGCTCACCCGAAAACAAAATAAATTATGGAACACATAAGAGAGCCTTAAAACCATGCGACAAAAGCACGAGAGTAGCTTCGTGTTGTTGCAAAACAAACAAGGAGCATTGCTGCTTTTTCTGAAGCTACAATGCACGAAACGAGTCAACGTCTTTTTCAATAAAGGAAAACGCTAACGATAAGGACTACCGACACTAAAGAAATCAAATATTACTGAGCAATTAATTATTTAGTAGCAAGCGTGCATGCATTAGAATTAATGGTAAATACATTGTAGGATGTATTTACCATTTGGTCTGTAAATGGTAGCTAGGTAGTCACTGGAAGGAGAGCTATGCACCAATCCCCTGTGATGATGCATAGAACCGGCCAGGCCTAGCACCTAATGTCCAACCCCGCCTTCTCGTGGTGCGGACTGTTACTAACTTTCAAAAGAGATACTCTCTTGTGGAAGTGAACGGAAGGGGAGGGCTGCCAGATTAGTGTGGCCTACTGATCTGGACAACTATGGCTATTTTCTTTTTTTTCTACCCTGCTGAGGAGTGGTCAACCACACAGGGTCCTGGTGCTGACCATATAAACCTACTGGACTGGACAGATATATGGCTCTGAGCTTGATTATGGATCCTGATTTTGCTGCACTGGTGGGCTTCTGTGGAGGGAAAATCTTCCGCTGTGTTTTCTTTTTGTTTGTGGGTTGACAGCCCCAAGTGAATAGATCCACAGGATATGTTTATCAGCTGGTGGATAATCCTGAGCAGAAGTCATCGCAGGCACCTGAACTCTTTGCTTCTATTGGCATCGTCAAATTCTACATTGGAGGAAGTCTTCCAGTGTAGATGGCTTCAGCCTTTAGTAGTGGGGGAACGGGTCTTTGCCCCATGTCTGCGATTAGGGGGCTGTTTGATATTGTCGGCATTCCCTCTCTCAATAAACATAGTTTCTTTAAACATCCCACTAACCATTTTCTCTCCATAGGTAGTTGGAATGTGAGGACTCTGCACAGAGCTTTTTCTCTTGATGTCCTCACACAAGAATTCCACCGTTATAATTTAGATATTCTCGGCTTGCAAGAGACCAGATGGACAGATAAAGGTCAGATTCTTAAAAATAATCTTAAATTTCTCTTTTCAGGGAGGGACGACAAAAAGCATCACCAAGGCGTGGGTCTGCTTCTCAGCAGACACGCTAGTGATGCTCTTCTAGGATATGAGTGCATTAATGAAAGGTTTCTTACAGCAAAATTTCAGACAAGCGTTAAAGACTTGAATGTTATCTGCTGTTATGCCCCCACTGAGGATGCCGATGAGGATGAGAAGGATAGGTTTTATGGACAACTTCAGGATATTTTGAATTCTGTCAAGAAAGGAGATATTACCCTTGTTCTTGGTGACTTCAATGCCAAAGTTGGTACTGACTCTGACCTTTGGGGAGGAGTAATAGGCCCTTTTGGTATTGGTAGCTGCAATAGCAATGGGCAACGTCTCCTACAGGTAAGTAAACTTAATGGATTCAGAATAACTAACACTTATTACAAACACCGCGACATACATAAGTACACATGGGTTTCACCTGATGGGCTGCATAAGAATATGATTGATTACATATTAATTAACAGCAAATGGACTAGTTCTGTTAGGAATACCAGGGCATATAGGGGAGCTGAAATTGGATCTGACCATTACCTTGTTAAAAGTGTGTTGCAACTTAAACTTAAAAAGTGTTGTGCTAGGGTTAAAAAATTTACTTTTAATACTGAAGCTCTGAAAGATCCAGTTATAGCCAAAGCTTACCATGATAGGTTACTTAGTCATTATGACAGTCATGGTTTGCTTACTACTGAAGTTGAGGAAGAATGGGATCATTTTAAACAGGCTTTTTTGGACACTAACAGTACTCTTTTAGGAAAAAAGGAGCAGAAGAGGCAAAATTATCTGAGTGATAAGGCACTTGAGCTTATTTCGGAAAGAAAGAACTGCAGGAATGTCCTTAATCAATACCCTACTAGTCCTAATAGAAAGCATTACAGAGACCTTAATAAACTTGTAAAGGATCAGTTAGCTGCTGATAAAAATTTTTGGC
Source organism: Ryuthela nishihirai (assembly GCA_038380435.1). Classification (NCBI taxonomy): domain Eukaryota; kingdom Metazoa; phylum Arthropoda; class Arachnida; order Araneae; family Heptathelidae; genus Ryuthela; species Ryuthela nishihirai. The sequence continues at coordinate 7,959,732 of JAWZYU010000021.1, forward strand.
TTGATGGTTTGGCTGACAAAGCCGAGGAAGCAGTTAGACAGCACAACAGCAGAGAGCTGTACCAGATAGTTAATGTTTTGTGTGGTAGAAAACGGACAGGCATACAAGGATTGAAGGATAAACAAGGTAAGGTTATAGAAGGGGAGGATTCTGTCATGGCTAGGTGGGCTGAGCATTTCAGTGACGTTCTAAACAATGTAGTTAGTTCTACTCCCATTGTTTGCAATGATGATAGATGCATTGGTGGCTTTAATGTTGGCCCTATAACACAATCTGAAGTTAGTTTGGCTGTTTCTAAACTTAAACTTCATAAATCCCCAGGGGTAGATGAAATTACTACGGAAATGCTTAGAGCTGGGAATGTTTCGGTTACCACATGGATGACTGAAATTCTGAATCTCTTTTATGATAAAGGCATGGTTCCTAAGGATTTTACCAGAGCTATTGTTATACCTATTTTCAAAAAAGGTGATCGCAGTTCTTGTGATAACTATAGGGGTATCAGCCTACTCTCTGTTCCAGGTAAAGTTCTTTCCATGATTGTGCTTAATAGAATTAAGAATCTGGTTGACAGGCAATTGCGTGATGAGCAATGTGGATTCAGAAGTGGTAGGGGATGTGTAGATCAGATATTTTCACTTAGGCAGATTCTTGAGAAATGTTTAGAGTTTCAGAAACCTTTGGTTGCTAGCTTTGTTGATTTCAAAAAGGCTTTCGACTCTGTTGATCGTCATAATTTGTGGTTGATTGTGAGATCATATGGTGTACCAGACAAGTTAGTTAACATTATGAAAGCTCTCTATAATAACACTGAGTCGTGTGTGAGAGTTGGTAAGGCTTGTAGCAATTGGTTTAGCATTACTTCTGGTGTTCGACAAGGGTGCATTTTGTCTCCTTTTCTCTTTAGCTTGGTTGTTGATTATGTTATGCGAAATTCACTTCAAGGGAAAGATTTTGGCCTTAAATGGGCTGGAGATAGGAAAATTTCTGATTTAGATTATGCTGATAATTTAGCCCTTCTGGCAAATGATGTTGATGAGATGAACTCTTTCATTCGAGCCGTTGATGAGACTGGTAGTAGAGTAGGTTTGGTTATAAACAGAGAGAAAACTAAAGTGATGAAAATTGGTCAGGCAGGCTGTGATTCAGTTAATCTGAATGGTTGCAGTCTTGAGCAGGTGTCACAGTTTAATTATCTTGGGAGCTATGTAACAGATAATGGTGATGTGCGGCATGAGATTAACAGACGAATAGGGATTGCTGCTGGGACTTTTAAGAATCTATGGAGAGTGTGGAGAAATAGGCGTATACACCTAAAGACTAAAATTAGACTATATAATAGTTTGGTTCTTTCTAGGGTTAGTTATGGTAGTGAAACTTGGACACTTTGTAAACAAGATAACAGGAAACTAGATGCTTTTGATTCCAGATGCTTACGCAGTATCTTGGGCATTAGGTGGTTCAACTTTGTAACTAATGATGAGATTAGGAAAAGGAGTTTGCAACCTCCTTTAAGCAGCATATTGTGCAGAGAGAGACTCCGTTGGTTTGGCCATGTTGCCCGTATGAATAATTATAGATTGGCGAATAGGGTTATGAACAGTGTGCCTAAAGGCCTCAGAAAGAAGGGGAGACCTAGGATGCGGTGGGCAGACAATGTCAAACAGGACCTTGTTAGAATTGGTGTGCAGTGGCCAGATGCAGTAGATGTAGCTCAGGATAGACTTGCTTGGAGAACTAAATTGCACGGTCTGGTTGGACCTCCGTAACCCATGGCTGCTTGAGGATGATGAAGATGATGATGATATGATGACATTGTAGGAAGATGTCGAAAGCGGAAAGGAAGATATATTTACAGTTGTACTGCAAGGTGTATCTAATTTCATCTGATCAGATTCTTTGCAGTACAAGGTCTGCATAGTTACGTTATCCGTTTTATTTGAACCACTGAAATACATTGAATTTTGAAGACATTACGCTAAGAGGGTATATTTCGTCCCCTGGGAATCAGAAATATCGTTAAAATATTTCAATGAATGTGGCATCTCCTAAATCCAACCTATGAATTCCCTTTGGAATGGCTTCCGCTTCATATTTATCTAACACTAGTAATAGCCATTCTTCTACAACTACTTGCAAAAGTCCCAAAAAGTCTTTACAAGTCGGCTGTTTATGCGAGAGCTCTGATATTTGTAAAAAAATTCGTAGTAATAAATATAATCATGCATTATATTCTGAATGGAAATTTAATGAGAAATTCAAATCGCTTTGCAGGAAAAGGAAAAAGAAGTTTTTTTCAATTTGGTTGTTTTTAGGCTTATATTAATTTTCTATCTTTCGACATAATCACGATGTTTGCAAGACGTTTTCAGTTTCAAATTCTTCACTAAATTTTCTGTAAAACAATATTTCATTTTTTTCATCCTGCGAGAAGCGACTTGTTCTTATTAACTCACAATAAATGCTAAATATATGGACCATTTTTGAAAATCTTTTATCCTGCTTGGAAGCATTTATTAGTTTACAGCTAATTGATATGCATCATTTTATAGATCACATGAGAGAGAATTTTATTATCTACGAAGATATCAAGTTGAAGATAGAAACTTTTATTCTCTATCCAGTGATATATTAAATAATACAGAGGCAATGCATAGTAATGACTATCATTAATTAATAATACAGAGGCAATGCATAGTAATGACTATCATTAATTAATAATACAGAGGCATTATCATAGTAATAAATATCCAGACACTTGACACTTAATGGAGCTATTGAAAACAAGACGTTTTTTGAGGCCAAAAATGTGAAATACTATTTCACAAGAAACTTTATTAGAAATTCGAAACAGAAAAAAAATGCAAATCTCGTGAGCAGTTCGAAAGATGCAAAATTGTTTACGTGAATAAATTTAAAACAATAAAGATAAAAAAAAAAATTGAAAATTATAATCACATATTTTTCATTATTTTATGTAGAGGTCAAAATTAGGAGAGGATCTCGATAGAAATTGGGGGGGGGGGAGAAATAGACTCAATCGAGCGTCAAAAATATAAAGGGGATTGGGGGGGGGGAAGGGGACTAGATTTCCGATGCATTGTAACATTTCTCCCTCCATTTTACAGGTCTTTAATATTTTCTTGAAAAATGGATGAAATATAAATAAGTTGAATAATTTTTTCCTCTCTTAACCTTAATAGCACTCTGAAGGGGGGAGGGGGGGGGGGGTTAGGCCTTGTTTTGGGTATTGAAATGCAACTTTTGCATAAATCACAGAGATCTCAAATACAAAAGCACCTGACTAGTAATTATTTTGCCGGACTAATTTTATTATAATGAATTGCACTTGAAATGGCAACACATGGAAATGTGAAACTTCTCATACAGATTATTACCGGTCAGATTATGTGCTCAATAATTTGGTAAAAAATATAAATAAATTAAAATATTAAAAAAAATACCTGCATTCCTCTATGCGCCCTAAAAAGTAGAAAATAAATTTAAACCATATCGATGGTGTATCAGTCGCTAAGTTCATATTCACTTCAAAGGAAAATATGGGCGCCGGAAATCTTGTAGCGTAGGCAAATCGGCGCCTTAAATAAAAAAAATAAATACCCCCTCAAGCAGCTGCTTGCCACAGAGGTCTGACAGGAGCCTGTCAGTTTATATGCCACAGTAGGAGATCTGAGAGGATGGCAGGACCTCAGCAGAAAAACGACACACACATCCATGCCTAATTCCGGGGCTCGAACCCAGGTCCCTATATTCCTTTAAAGTGAATACGAAATCAGCGACTGATTGCATCATCGATATGATTTAGGTTTATGTTCTATTTTTTACGGCGTCACTAAAAACATCTACCTTCAAAAACATATTTGATATGCAGGGTGTCCCTGATTCATGGCCCAAACGTGAGGGGATGGTAGTACACACCGAACCCACCAATATTCATCATAGAATATGCGGCCGCAAACGCAGCCCAGTGCCGGTAGGGGGCGCAGACGAAGAGGCAAGGCTTAAAAGCGCTGGATCGTCCAAACCCCAGCATTCTCAGCGTCGACCGGACACGAGATGGAGCAGTTTACGAACGCAGAGGAAGCCGATATGCACCTGATGTACGGCGTAGTCAAGGGCAATGGTAGAGAGCGCAAAGACTCTACCGTGAGCGATATCCTATGCGCTGTGTGAATGATCATAAAATGTTTGCGCGACTGCACCGCCAGCTGTCTGAGGCAGGCACCTTCCACGTCAGTCGACATGATGACGGACGAGCACGGACTGTCAGAATTTGAGCATTTGTTGTAAAGATCTCCAATAAATGTCACTCTGGAAACCTCTGTGTCTGTCCTTCATTTCCGACTCCTCACTGCGTTTGCGGCTGCATAATCTATGACGAATATTGGTGGGTTCGTTGTGTACTGCCATCCCGTCACCTTTCGCCATGAATTCAGGGACATCCTGTATAACTCATAAGCATCGACCACATTTTTTCTCCCCTTTGGAGTCATGTTTAAGGTAGCCTATGTAATTGCAGATGTCACAAGCTCTAATTTGAGATATAATTCGTCAAGTCGACCCCCGCGAAAATTATCTCCCCTCCCCTTTCATCAGGGAGGAAGTGGGGCAGAATTTCAAATAGTTTACGTGTGTCCTCATATGAGCTTTCATTTGACACCTAAATCGTAATTTTAGGCCCTAGCTTTGGAAAGATATAGAGAAAAAAAAACGTTTCCATATTTCCCCTTTTTAGGGGGAAGAAAACAATGGAGGTCAATTTTTTATATCCCATGACACTCCCCGCAGTCAGAAGCTTTCATTTTTCCGATAGCTTGTTACATTCTGCACTCGCGTTCCGAGAGATATAGTAGAACGATCGTTTTCACATTTTTCCTTTTTTAAGGAGGTCAATGTTCTACAGACAATGAGACTCCTCACATCAGAAGGTTTCATTTGACGCATAGCTTGCTACTATCCGCACACGCTTTCTGAAGATATAGTGTGTCATGTCCCTCTAATTCATTTATTTTTATTTATCGTTGCATTTTTATTGTATTTTTGTTGTAAATATATATATTAAGTGTGTTTTTGGAAGTGCTATTGTGAGGATGTGATCATAGATGTTGTTTTCGGTTCTGAACTGGTGCTGACGAGTTCAAAAGTTCTTTTTTCGACTATTTACAACTAGCCTCTGGGGCGGGTACGGGCACTGGAGACTACGACAGCGAGAGTAAACATCAGTCTTGAGCATCGCTGTCAAACAGGAAGGACGTTTGAACACATGTCAAGGGACGTCGTTCTTACTCAAACAAAACCCTTAAGGAGAGGGTTCGATTCTATGTGAGAATCAAGGTTCGGTTCTTGGTAAACCAAGTACAGTTCTGTGGAACTGAGGTGAGTTCTGTATGGACCACATTGTAGGCAAGGATTGGACATCCTTTCCCCGAATTTGAGGTCGGTAAAGCGAGAATCTGCAAAGTGCGGTTCCCCACCTCATTGCATAATTGTTTGCAGCAGCAAAGCAGCAAAGGACTACGGAATCGAGCGCATCCCCAGCATGTGATTGTATATAAATGTAAATAAACTGTGTCGTCCCTATACAACTCTCGTGCGTGAATTTTTCGACATATCTCTATACATCACTTGGCGCAGCAAGTCTGAGGCCTAGGTCGGTATGGGGGTCACAATCTGCAAACCTGTTATTTCATCTAAGCAATGGTGAATGTAATCAAGGGACTAATTGATCGTCCTCTACTATAGAGTGGTTAATCTTTCGCCATCACAGCCTCAGGGCGCACGCCATCTTGGCGCAGTCCACGGCAGCATTATTGTTCGTATGCCGAAGAAGATGTTCATTGTTCTAAAAGAAAAAAGGGAAAACATTTCTTCCAAGAAAAGGAAGAAAAAATAAGTTATTTAGAAGAATTTGTGATTTTGTGTCAGTGATTCAGTGAAAGTAAGGAAGCTGCAGTTCAGTGGGCTAGGTCGCATCCAGTTCAATGTTCTACAGAGTGCAATTTCCTCCAGTACTATATATCGTCGAGATCTTCGCTGAGGTTCCGTGTGCTAAGGTCCTCACTGTGGAAGAGATTCCTATTTTTGGAAGGAGACTCCAGGTCAGCAGGCGAGTGAGCAGAGCCGATATTCGTGGGCAGGAAAGGTCTGTGGTTTTTCGGTCTTTTTTGATTTTTAGACTAATTTGAGTTCCTAATGATGCTGAGGAGTCGCGATAAAACTAAAGGTGGAACGGAGCAGGATGTTAGCGTTGATTTAACCAGACACATTGAGTTTGGGAAAGGGGGAAGTAGGCGAAATTGATAGAATGGATAGTAATGTTGGGGTAGAACAGGGTGCTTGCGGATCTGGTTCGAATCCGGTCGAAATGGGTAATCAAGTTCGAAATTAGTCTCTGAGAGGGAGATAGAGTACCAAAGAGAGAAAGAAGAAAGTTATAGGGAAGAATGAAGATTGGAAATAGATTATAGAAGAAAGAAAGAAACAGGGATAAGAAAGAAAGACATAGGGATAAGAAAGAAAGAGAAAGGGAAGAAAGAAGACTGGAAATAGATTATAGAAGAGAGAAAGAAGAAAGGGATAGGGATAAGAAAGAAAGAAAGAAATAGGGATAAGAAAGAAAGAGAAAGGGAAGAAAGAAGATTGGAAATAGATTATAGAAGAGAGAAAGAAGAAAGGGATAGGGATAAGAAAGAAAGAAATAGGGATACGAAAGAAAGAGAAAGGGAAGAAAGAAGATTGGAAAGAGATTATAGAAGAGAGAAAGAAAAAAGGGATAGGGATAAGAAAGAAAGAGATAGGGAAGAAAGAAGATTGGGAATAGATTATAAAAGAGAGAAAAAGAAAGGGATAGGGATAAGAAGGAAAGAAATAGGGATAAGAAAGAAAGAGAAAGGGAAGAAAGAAGATTGGAAATGGAATAGAAAAGAGAGGAAAAGGAAAGAGATATGGAAACAAGCGATTAGATATATAAGCAAGAAGATTAGATATAGAAATGGCAAATAATAGTAGTCATGGAAGTCAAAGTTCAGTGGATGTGGGAGATTTAAAATTAAAAAGGCTTCAGAAAATTCTAAACCCTAATAACTAACCCTTACCGAAAAAAGTGGAAGAATTACCAGCGTATTTCAAGACGATAGAGAAGTTGTTTAAACAGTACGAAATAACGGATGACTTGCAAGGAATGCTAGTACGTCCTTTGCTAGGGGCGAGAGTGCGAAACATCTCTACTCTGCTGAGTGACGAGGAAATTCCAAACTTCGAAAAAAATTAAATCTGTCGTGTTAAAAGACAGCCAATTGACTCCGTTGGAGTATAAAAAGAAATTCGATTCTATGTAAAGTTCTCTACAAAAACCTGGACTCAGTTTTCATCTCGAATGAAGAATCATCTGAAGAGTCGGGAAGTGGATGATTTCCAAAAATTTAAAGAGCTGATGTTAGCGGACAAAATTAAAGATCGATTACCACCGGATGCGAAAAATCATATCATGTTGCAAAGAATGGGTGGTGGAAAAATTGCCACGAAATTGACGTAGTTGCAGAGAACTTTCTGCAAGCATAAAGAATTACAAGATTTATTCTCGTGAAAAAATTTAAATCCGAAAATAGAAAAAACAGATTTGGCCAGTCTGTTATGAAATTAAATTTTAGTCAAAGGAATTTTAAGATGAAATTCGACCACGCAAAACAAATTGTCAGAAAACAAGAGCAGTGATTTTAAATGAAAACGGAATGAGAACTTTTCTTCCAGATCATGCTTCATCTGTAAACAGAAAGGTCATTAGGCTAAAGAATGTAATGAGAATACGAAAGTGGTAAAAGCTTTTTATGTAAACACCCATGAGTCGGAGCCCATGGAGGGGAGTGGCATCATCATTGCAAACGTTGGTCACCAGTTTATGACGACATTAGAATTAGAAGCAAAATAGACAAGCTGTAACGCAGAAAAGTGGAGATTAGGATTCCATGTCACCGCATTCAGTCTTTAACGACGGTTCGAGTTCAGTGTGAAGATAAAATGTTTAATGCTATTATGGACTCAGAGCTCATGTTTCGGTCAAAAAAGGTTAGTTACAGAGAAATATAAGGCGTTAGAGGCGAAGATTGCACTAGTTAATGCTTTTGGAAGACGATTGGAGGCTCCATTAATATCTGTCGCTCTTAGACGGGCTACCGATGGAAGTCAGGCAGGAGTATATGGGGGGGGGGAGGAAGTGTGAAATTTTTTGTGCGATGGTGGATGAATTGAGTGAATATGTTAATCACTCCGAATTCTTTCGCCGCCCTGGAGAAGTGGATGAATTGAGTGAATATGTTAATCACTCCGAATTCTTTCGCCGCCCTGGAGAAGTGGCTGAAAAGGCCGAGAATAAGGCTAAATTTGAAGTAAATAATGGGAAAAGATGTAGCAGCGATGCACTTAATGTAATTAAATTTTAGATGGAAAAGAATGTGCCTAAATTGAGTAAAGAAAGTATTTCTATAGATGATAAGGGTGAATTATTTGTAATGTACCTGATAAGGAGAAAGACGATAATATTTCTATGAATGATAAGTGTAAAATATTACGTAAGGTACCTGATAAAGAGAAATATGGTAGTAAGAGTATTAATATTAGAGAAAGAGGTTTAGAGCCTAGTGATTTAATTGAGAGAAAAATAAATAATGAGGTAGATAGTGAGAAAATTAAATGTGAGAAGGATGAGGTTAAGATATATTTAAATAAGGATTTATGTAGTAGAGCAGTTGATTATTGTACCGTAATTGAGAAGTATAATAAAATTAATTGTGAAGAGAGCACAATTGATATAATCGCAGGCATAGTCACAGGTAATGAAGTTGATATTTGAGAAGAAAACAGTAGTCATAAGGAAACCAAAATGACAACTAAAATCAGGATATGAGGTTCGTAGAGAATAAGGATAGTTTGGCAATCGAGGTTGACTTTCTAGTAGTAGGAAATTTGAAATCGCGAATCTCGCAATAAATTTCAGATATAAGCATTGTATCAATCGGAGGTTAAGGATAGAATGCAGTTTAATAAGGTGACTAATTCTGTAGTAAATAAGCATGGTCAAGTAATTAGAATAAATGATCCTGATGTAAATGTGATCTTCCGATAGAAAGGAAAGGTAATTTGGAAAGTAGGAATGAATTTCCGTTGCATAAAGAGTCCGAATGGGATGCCAAAAATAATTATCCGGCAGATCAGGACCCTAATGCTAAAATAAAGATTAATGTCAATGCTGAAAAGGCGGAAAATTTAACCACGTAATGCCACATAAGAACCGAATTGATGATGTTTGTAATTCTGAGGTAACAGAGAGTATAGAAATATTGGATATGAATAAATCAGAGGAAGTTAGACAGTTAATGAAGAGTGAGAATCTGACTGAGAAATTATGTAAGATCGGAAATGTATATATCCAGATATTAGGTTTTAAATATATGGACGACAGTAATTTAGAAAATTATGTAAGTAATAGTGATAAGGTGAAAAGGATATAGGTGACAGATATTTAGACAGAAATGATCTTAAGGATGTAGATTCTATAATCAATGAGAGAGAGGAAGTGTTAAAAGGTTAGTTAATTGCGGCCGAAGATATGAAAAGAAAAGAGAGGTTGTTTTGTCTAAATGACCGAAGTAGTGACGCTAAGGTTACAAGAAGATATAGCCGAGGGGCATATTTGGCAGAAAAAGGTTCTGATCAGGGCCGGTGCGAGGCGGGTACAGTCGTAACCATCGAGACTCAATGCCTTTTCACTGGTGACGTCAAACGTTCTGACGTCAGCATTCGTCGATCTAGCATCTTGACACCCCGTAGCTGCTTGTGTGTTTGTTGGCGGGATTATTATCTTTAATTATTTTCTGGTGTTCAACAAATGTATTTTTAAACAATTTTTGCAAGATAAAAAATTATTGTTTGTTAGAGAATTTAGGAAACAAGAAAAAATGTCTTAGTGCCAAAAAGAGAAAGTTGTCACCCTCAATAAATAGTATCCACAGAGTTAACTTTGGCTTTGATATTAATAGTTTTGTGACAAACAGTTTTTCTGGCATGTGGGATTTGAACCATATCTCGCCAGGTACATGCCACAGTTTTCTAAGACCACTAAACTAATAAGTTATATTAGTGGAAAAAAAGGCAGAGTCTGTTAGTTTAGTGGTCTTACACCACTGGCTTATATCTGGAAAGATGTATGCCTAAATGATTTAATCATTCTTTACCAGCGTGCATAGAATTATTTTTTTAACAATCGAAGATTGATTAGAGACTATTTTCTTTACATTTGGGAGGTTAGTTGAGCGATTTATTGTGAAATCTTTAGTCATAGATTTAAAGGTAGCTTTGTAAACCAAAATATATATGTGTGTGTGCTTGCAGTAAATTGTAGTTTCTAAAGTTTAGATGCATTTTTCCTGTTAGTGTTTGAATATGTATTCCATCGGAATGTTGTATCCATGTCCAAATATTATTCAAATGTAATGAGAGGTCAGAAAAAAAATACAGCTCACTATTCCTATAAATTCAGTTTAATCACTAAGAAAAAGTATTGCAATTAAATCATAACTAATTGAAATTGTTACAGCTAAAGCTATTACAGTATATCATTCATTTTTAGTTCACATTTGCCAATAAAATTGTTCTGAAGAATTTTTGTGTGTTTTTTTCTCTTTTTAATAAAACACACTAATTTTCTATAACAATTTATATGTCACGATTATATTACTAATGGTACAAAAAACTGGATCAGTTATTGACAGCATTTATCGCGAAACATATGTGAAGTAAATGATTTCATTTTTGTTAATATATAACCGAGTAATTATTTGCATTTAACTTTATTTTTAAACCTATTGTGTCATTGTAATTATACGTACAACCGATTATGACGCTCCTGGTAATGTATATATCGTTCTACATGTTCAGAGAACGTTAAATGACGATCACATTTTGAGTCATCAATTTAGCACAATTACAAATCAAGATCTATTTTAGTTTCAACGACTTCCTTATTTTAAGGTTTGCCATAGAAATATTACTCTAATGTAGATATATATATACCATATAACAATATCATGTTAATCAGTTTTTGAGCACAGTACCAAACAAAAATGCTCTCCCGATCTTATGAAAAAAAGTAAATGCTCGATTTGCTACGATAGAACTACGTGCGCAGGATGCACTTTGGTCCACAGGATGTGACGTCAGTTTAGACTGCAATGGCCTTGTTCTCGAAGGTTACAGTACAGTGCGTTCCTCAGAACCCGGGCCCGTGGTCTTTAAAAGGCCCCAATGGTCCACGAAAATCTCATCATAAAAAATGGCGCCATTTTCTATCTTTAACACAGCATCCGACACAACGTATCCTCGTTCCTCTAGCTCCACGTCCCACCGCATGACAGAGCACATGTCAGTTATTTTCCAAGCCCAATAGTAAATCCAATCGTAGAATCTGTTAATCAATGATTAACTATTATTTCAATAGAAAGCAAAATCTGTCAATTTTGATTAAAGATTTCGCACCGAAAAAGGCGCGAAAAATTATGCAATATTTATAATATACTCGGTGTTCCTATAAGTTGTATGTAGAAATGTACCGCACTTTGTACTTATAATAAATAATTTATTATTATAAAATTTAGAAGTACATATAAATGCGAGTTTTATAAGTATGGTAAAAACTGATGAAACTCTTTGGGGAAGAGATGTGCCATGTCCCTCTAATTTATTTATTTTTATTTGTTGTTGCATTTTTATTGTATTTTTGTTGTTGTAAATATTTTTATGTTTAAGTGTGTTTTTGGAAGTGTTATTATGGGGATGTGACTCATACATGCTATTTTCGGGTTTGAGCTGGCTGTTTGCATGGGCTGACGTGTCCAAAAGCCCTTTTTACGACTATTTATGACTAACTTCGGGCTCTGAAGACTAAACAGCAGTCTTGAGCGTCGCTGTCAAACAGGAAGGACGTTTGAACACATGTCAAGGGAAGTCGTTCTTACTCAAACAAAACCCTTGGAGAGCGTTCGAATTCTATGTGAGAATCAAGGTTCGGTTCTTGGTGAACCAAGTACAGTTCTGTGGAACTGAGGTGAGTTCTGTATGGACCATATTGTAGGCAAGGATTGGATATCCTTTCCCCGAATTTGAGGTCGGTAAAGCGAGAATCTGCAAAGTGCGGTTCCCCACCTCATTGCATAATTGTTTGCAGCAGCAAAGCAGCAAAGGACTACGGAATCGAGCGCATCCCCAGCATGTGATTGTATATAAATGTGAATAAACTGTGTCGTCCCTATACAACTCTCGTGCGTGAATTTTTCGACATATCTCTATACATCACTTGGCGCAGCAAGTCTGAGGCCTAGGTCGGTATGAGTGTAACAATCTGCAAACCTGTTATTTCATCTAAACAATGGTGAATGTAATCAAGAGAATAATTGATCGTCCTCTACTATAGAGTGGTTAATTGTTCGCCATTGCAGCCCACCACGTAGTGAAGCAATACTTTTCAGTCTCTGTTTTTTAGGGGGAAGAAAGCGTGCGGTTCAATTTTTTATAACTTATGACACACCACACGTCATAAGCTTTCATTTGACACATAGCTTGTTACTTTCTACACTTGCGTTCAGGACATATAGGGAAACAATCGTTTTCATATTTCCCAAATAAAAGCAGGGGGATATACTTTTGTTACCCACAACATTCCCCACGTGACAAGCTTTCATTTGATAAACAACTTGTTGTTTTCGGTACTCCCATTCTGGAGATATAGCGGAACAATTGTTTTCATATTTCCTCTTTTTTAGGGGAACGAAAGCACGGGGATCAATTTCTTATAGCCGTGACAGTCCCCGCATTTTAAGCTTTCATTTGATCCCTATATCAATAAGTTTTTTCATCGCTTTCTAAAGATATGGTAGAACAACTGTTTCGACAAACACACAAACTGAAACCGGCAAGTGACGAGAGAAAAGCGATAGAAAGATAGGTAATACGGGGGGGGGGGGGGGAAGTTGACAGTTTTTGGCATCCATCTGTAGAACAAAACTTTTACTGTCCGTCAAAGTATTCCCCTCCAGCACCATGCAAAGTTGCAGAAAGACATGTACTCAGGAATTATTTTCGGGGGGGGGGGAGGAATGCGGAGAATAAGACTTGAATAGGGTTTCCCGATTATTAAAATATTCCACCGGATAAGAAAGGTTAAAATGATATTCTATATGGCATGAAACTTTATAGTTATTTCATTTTAATCTACGTTTAGTGTAGAACACATTTCAAAAAGCTTTTCAGCAAGTTCCTTTTTAATCTTTGGAGATAATCAAATATCGCATGGTGCACGTTGGGATAACTGTTTGATTTTTTTCCTGCTCCAGATAGGTTGTAACTTGTCGGGTTTCATTAGCACTGGCATTTTCATGAAGAATGTCATGTCGGAGGATTTGGGGACGCAGTTCATCTTCCGTAACCCAAACATAGTTGGCGATCTTTCTGGGAGTTAAAATATTTGTGGTAAATAAACCAAGTCTCATCACCTGTGACAATGTCTGTTAGTGACAATCGTTTGGAGCCACAAAGTTCAAGCATTGCCAGCATCTCCTTGCTCGAGTTGAGTCTAGCCCTTTTTTGTTGTTCTGCCAGTTTGTGGGGTACCCATTGGGGACAGATCTTTCGGAAATTTTAATGTTGATGAATAATTGTTCTCACACTGACATTTAAACTTATTAACTGAGTGGTGAAAGGAGGGTTTTCCTTAATGAGTTCGTGAACAGCAGCGATGGTTCTTTCATTCGTGGCCTTCTTCAGTCTTCCTGCACGAAGGAAGTCTTCGAAGCTCTCACTTCATTCTCTCAATTTGCTCTCCATCCCGCAATTGCCAGATGAACAACTGTAATCCTCATGTATTTGTTATAAATCGGCATATATTTTTTTTCGTTCTCCCCAAGCTACATCTTTGTGGAAATCTAAAATGATCCCCGATGTTTAGTAGGTTCCATAGCAACAACACCCAGATTTCGCAGACCCAACTTTACACGCCGCCAACGAAAAGATAAGTGATCATACTGCCTTTATTTTAACACGCAATGTCAAGTTTGCACAAGCTTTAAAACAAGTCGTAGCTCGTAAACTTCGGAGGAATGAGTGAAAATTTACAGACACGTGTGAAGAACTTTTTGAACGCCCTCCGTAATAATACTCACACCTCAAGTGAGTGGAATATAAAATCTTTCAAACTCCCAAACACAGAAAACGGCAAAATTTTGTGAAGCCTCATTCATGTTAAGTGGTAAGGCATTTGTGTTGTTTTTCTGCTGATGTCCCGTCTTCTACTATGGTATATTAAACTGGCAGGTTTCTGTCAGACCTCTGTGGCAAGCAGCTTCTTGAGGGAATATTTATTTTTTTTTATTTATAAGTGGTAGGTAACGGTTGGGTTAATCAGATGCAGTTTGCGTTGCTCAAAATAGAGTACACTGCCGTCTCCTCATATTAGCCTACCTAACGTCTTCACTTCCCCACAATGGGACGGTACAAAGTGGTAGGTAATTGGTATGACTCAAGGTCAGTTAGATTCCAAAAACAGAATCACTTAGCACAGTCAGTAGACTGGATGTTGATAGGGTTCCTTTCCCAGATGTTAGGTTGCTAAAAAGGATGGTTAGTTTCTAAAAATATAATTTTTGCGCACATTCTATGGACACAGTCTCCACTGCAGAGGAGAGTGCGCATGACGGCGTATTCTGGACTTCGAAATATTCTGTACATAGGAGACTCCAGGTTCGAATCGTGCCTTTGACAACATGACAAGAGTGTGTGGGATTTATTCAAATATTTGTGATGATTCATTTTTCAAGTCTGAAATTGCCCTAGGCAGTTATAATTCTGGGTAAGCTTTATCCCAATTCCTGGAAAGGATTTTGTTTTCAAACTGGATATAATTATTCGAACATGTGACTTGGAAACATGGACACGCGACCGTCATGGGCACTCTCCTCTGTGTTTAGAAAATGTGCGAATAATTTCAAAATGGATATAATTACTATTAATGTTAATAATATTAAGGATGATATCAGTTTTCTACATTGTTGTAGAATTTCCGATGAAAGATAGCGGAAGGGTTGGGGAAAGAGAGTAATATATTCCCTAGGATTTTTCCATCATGTGATTTAAAGGGTGTTTTCTGCATTGTAGCTCCCCGTGTTGTCTACAGTTTAGTTGGACTTGGAACATTTTTCAGAATTACGACATACAAGTTGGCGACTATGAGTCGAGTGGAACTTATTTTGGAGGTTTTTCAAGTCTGGATATGATAAAGGATCGCATCATCCAAGATGGTTGTTATGAGGAGATGAAGTCTATTTGGTTGTTTTCAAGACTGGTCAAAATGATTGTATCATATTCTATGACGCCACCCAGTCATGTGATCCGTGATTGCGCCATTTTTCCTGGACTTTTGTTAAGTTCCTGGAAAGGGGGAAGAGGGATCAGAGAAGATTGGGGGAGAGGCACCCACTGAATAGTTGTTAGGAGACAAATGGTAACCTCCTGTTAATTATCAGAGTGTTTCACATTTCCAAAGCGTTTTTTAATATGCACAGAGTATGGCTTTTCCGCACATAGGGCTTAACATCTCATCCGACGGATGGCATCCTTTCCAAGTCCATTGGTGTCCCCTACTGATCGAGCGCAGGGGAGGGAGTTTTGCGGATGTATATCTCAACGCTGATGCAACTGGGACTCGAACATGGGAACTAAAGATCATGATACTGGTACGCTGTCAACTGAACCACACCCGACCCAAAAATGGATGGTGATTGCGTCATTTTCTGGGACTTTCTAGAAGCTTCTATGACATAACACCTACGAGTTTTGTAATTTTCAGGGGACCTTTTTATGATGTGACTTCCGTTTCGCGTGGCCTTAACGTCAAGGTCAGAGGACATTTTCAAGGTTAACAATGGCTAGTCATATGTAGGGCTGTAAATATTTCGCGGGAAAAAGGGTGTGGAGCAATTGCTTTGGAAAACACCAAAATTCGTGGGAATATCGCGGGGCAAAATTTCGAAATTCGCGCATCATTTTGCTTAATAAACCAAAAAAATTGAACATCAGTGGCGTGCACATAAACGAGATAATGATAATTGAATCCATACAACTACTTAAAAAGGAATATAAAATGATTGGCTTTATTAGGTTCAATTCGCACCTTGCATATTAAGCATCAACGATGAATTCTCATACAGTATATTGCCTTCTTTTTCACTCTGGCGATCATCTCCCACAACAACTCTCTCTGTGTTTAGAAACAGACCGTTCTGAATTAATATTGTTCTTTGATACAGATTAATAGCGGCGAAACTGAGAAATCGTTCTTTTTAATACAACCAGAGAAGAACTAAATTGGTTTAATTCTTTTGCACTTTTTTCCCAGCATCACTATGCGGCTTTTAAGATGTTTTCTCCGAGCATTGGCATACTGTTCAAAATTTTATTATCAACGTAAATAAAATAAACATTCCCTCAAGCAGCTGCTTGCCACAGAGTTATTAGTTTATACGACTATCAGTTTGTACACCATAGTAGAAGGGTCTGTGATGATGGCAGAACCTCAGCAGAAAAACAAACGAACTTCCGTGCCTTACCCAGGGCTTTAACCCAGGTTCTTTAGATGAGGAGCCAAGCGAACTAAGAGCTCCGGCCACCGGACGGCTACTATCAACGTAATTCGCAGAAATATTAAAACACATTGATTAATTGGTATTGAAAATTCAACATGCTTTAAAAAAAAACACAGGTGGCGAAATCTGAAGTTTTTTGCATTCCTGAACTATTGCCCAATTTTCCCAACATGAAAGGAGTGTGTTTTTGGTGAGTGTTAGATCATGATCTTGGCTTCTGCTGAGTAATATTACTCCCAAATCGTTCATACGATAATTAAAATTTGAATACGATAATTAAAATTTGAATACGATAATTTGAATTTGTACGTCAGATAATTTGCTCAGAAATGTGAAATTCCAAATACCGAATTCGACATTTTCCGAACACATTACTCTGTTAATTAAGAGTCATGTAGAGGGGATTTGAAGGGGATTGTCTCACCCACCTAAGGAATCAATGTGGAGAATAGTTTACAATTTAATCATATAAACATTAGTTACTGAGGAAACGCAAAGGTCATGAAATTAAGAGTCATATCTCTACGTCTGTTACTCAAAACATGTTTTCACGCATTTCAGATAAAATAGCATCAGAAAAAGTCTGGAATTGACCCAAACTGACTACTCCCTTTTGTGGCTTATCAGAATTTTAACATTCGGAAAATTTAAAAAATTCTAAATGAGTCACAGAATTTTAAGGGGAGAAAAAAACATAAAAAATCACGGCATCGTGAAAATATATCATAATTCGCGATATCGAGAAAAAATCTCAAAATTTCCGATATCAAGAGAAAAAAAAAGCAAAATTTCCGATATCGGAAAAAATATCAAAATTCGCGGAAACCTTTCAAACACACTGTGATTCGCGGAAATTGTCGCGAAATTTGCGCCGCGAAAAAATTGCAGCCCTAATCATGGGTTAAGTAGTAACCCACAGCAATAATTTTGCTGACGCACTGCGAAATTTTATATCTTCTTAAATCATGATATAACGACTGAAATTTTTAATTCTTTTATATTTTCGACATCTAGGAAGACTTGTTTGGCATTAGGCTATCTTTTATATTTATGTCACTATAACGGGTAAGTAAATACTAGGGTAATTCAAAAGTCTCTGGACGTAGAATCACTTCAATTTATTGTGTACACTAACTGCTTGTCTTGATTAATTTTTTAGTAAACGATTTTTTACGAGCAATGAGCTTCGTATTAATAACATGAAATCAAAGAAATGACTTTAAGCCACTATGAGGACTCTTGCTAGTTTTCTTCACAGGCCACACTGCTAAAGGCCTTATCAAATGGCAATGCATGTATATCACAAATAGCCGAAACTGCAAAAGAATTAAAATTTTACAGAATCGGTTTCACAATAATAAAAATAAAAAATAAAAAATTCCCCCTCAAGCAGCTGCTTGCCACAGAGGTCTGACAGGAGCTTGTCAGTTTATATGACATAGTAGAAGGTCTGAGAGGATGGCAGGACCTCAGCAGAAAAACGACACATACATCCATGCCTTACCCGGGGCTCGAACCCAGGTTCCTTGGATTAGTAGCTAACCACTCGGCATGGGACGGCTAATAATAAATACGCCTTCAAGCAGCTGCTTGCTGCACATAATAAATACACCTTCAAGCAGCTGCTTGCCTTTTGACAGAGGTCTGACAGGAGCTTGTCAGTTTATATGCCATAGTAGAAGGTCTGAGAGGATGGCAGGACCTCAGCAGAAAAACGACACACACATCCATGCCTTACCCGGGGCTCGAACCCAGGTCCCTTGGATTAGTAGCCAAGCGCGCTAACCACTCGGCCATGGCAATTATACGTGAAAATGATAGAATGGTCTTGTTGATATTACAAATGGGTTATTTAGTCTAGTTGTTTATGTTATTTAATATTATAGTATATTTCGCCTTTTGAATTTTGGGTACCTTTTAAACTTCACACAGTTAGAGCCTCAGAACACATTAAAGAAGACGCTGGATGGCCTTGACGGAAGGCTACCATCTGTCTCCAACAGCTATTCAGTGGATCCCTTCCCCCACCTTCTCTGAGCTCTTGGGGTCTCTGCGATCTGGCCATTTCGCCCATTGTGTGAAAAAATATGCCGCTCAGAGGTAAAACAATCCAACAACAGAAATTGATCATATTATGCGCCAAAAAATCATTTAATTCTTAACAATAAATTATTTAAAGGATGAAAAAATTAACGTTTAAAACATTTTGTCTTTACATTTATAGGAAGTTCCTAAATACATAATTCACACTTTAACGATCAAAGACCACGATATATAAGTGCTAGTTAGTTCTAAACGTAGAACAAACAAAATTAACTAGTAATATATCATATCGTCTCTGGCAAATATGGGATGTTCACTTTAAAGGAGAATCAGATTTTCATTTTCCACATTTAGGGTCCTCTAACAGAGGAAATTCGAATGAAAAATCGAATGATATTTGAACATGTTCTAAGCTTAGATCTATAACCCTCATTACAATAGTTACAATGTTGAAAGATGTGGTGGAAACCTCTTTCGAGAAATTCACAAATCGTGGAACCGACCGACAGATGGCAGATGTAATGTATTAGGAATATACACCTCGTGGCCAATTGAATGGTTCAATGGTTCGTACCTTATCTTGTTCAAGACATTTTTTCTTCTAAACTCAATAAATATTGATCGTGATGATTAAAAAAATGTTATCACGATGTTTAAACAAAGGTTATCACGATGCTTAAACAAATGTTATCATGATGCTTAAACAAATATTATCACGATGCTTAAACAAATGTTATCATGATGCTTAAACAAATGCTATCACGATGCTTTAAAAATATTATCCTGATTCTTAAACAAATATTATCACGATGCTTAAACAAATGTTACCATGATGCTTAAAAATGCTACACGATGCTTAAACAAATGTTATCATTAAACAAATGTTATCATGATGCTTAAACAAATGCTATTACGATGCTTAAAAAATTCTATCACAATGCTTAAACAAATGTTATCGTGATACTTAAACAAATGCTATTACGATGCGTTACAACCATTATCATGATTCTTAAACAAATGTTATCATGATGCTTAAACAAATGCTATCACGATGCTTTACAACTGTTATCATGATGCTTAAAATGTTATCATGATGCTTAAACAAATGTTATCAAGATGCTTAAACACATGCTATCACGATGCTTAAACAAATGTAATCATGATGCTTAGACAAATGCTATCACGTTGCTTTAGAAATTTTTTCATGATTGTTAAATAAATGTTATTCTGATGCTTGAAAATGCTATCACGATACTTTAAAAATCTTATCATGATGCTTAAACAAATCTTATCATGATGCTTAAAAATGTTATCACGATACTTTAAAAATGTTATCACGATGCTTAAACAAATGTTAACAAGATGTTTACAAATATTATCACGATTCTTATACAATTATTATCATGATGCTTAAACAAATACCATCAGGAATGCTTTACAAATGTTATCATGATGTTTAAACAAATGCTATCATGATGCTTTACAACTGTTATCATGATTCTTAAGCAAATGTTATCATTATGCTTAAAAATGTTATCACGATACTTTAAAAATGTTATCAAGATGCTTAAACAAATGTTATCGTGATGCTTAGACAAAATGCTATCACGATGCTTTAAATATGTTTTCATGATTGTTAAACAAATGTTATTCTGATGCTTAAAAATGTTAACACGATACTTTAAAAATGTCATCATGATGCTTAAAAATGTTATCGCGATGCTTTACAAATGTTATCAGGAGGCTTAAACAAATGTCATCAAGATGCTTCACATATATTATCATGATGCTTAGAAATGTTATCATGACGTTTAAACAAATGTTATTATGATGCTTTGCAGATATTACTATGGTGCTTAAACAAATGTTATTACGATTCTTAAACAATTGTTATCAAAATACTTAACCAAAAGTTATCACGATGCTTTACAAATGCTATCATGATGCTTAAACAAATGTTATCACGATGCTTAAGCAAATGCGATGACGATAATTAAAGAAATGCTATCACGATGCTTAAGCAAATGTTATCATGATTTTTAAACAAATGATATTACGATACTTTACAAATGTTACAAAGATGCTCAAATATTAAACAATTGTTATCATGATGCTTAAACAATTGCTATTATGATCCTTTAAAAATGTTACAAAGATGCTCAAACATTAAACAATTGTTATCATGGTGCTTAAACAAATGCTATCACGATACTTTACAAATGTTATCATGATGCTTAAACAACTGCTATTATGATGCTTTAGAAATGTTATCATGATTCTTAAACAACTGCTATTATGATGCTTTATAAATGTTATCATGATTCTTAAACAAATGTTATCACGATGCTTAAACAAATGTTATCATGATGTTTAAACATATGTTATCATGAATCTTAAACAAATGTTATTATGATGCTTAAAGTGCTAATAGTGGTTTAAAGCTTAGTAAACTATAGAAGTAGTTTGTATATTAAATAACAAATATGTATGTAATTCGTGAAATGCGATTTGTTTCTATAGTAACGATTCTTATTTCTTCTTCCTAAAAATTTACCTCTTACGATAACAAATTTTAATTTAACAAATGGATCTACAATTCCTTTCTATTGCACACTACAAAATACTATTATTCTTTCTATTACGCATAATACATAAGGAAGTTCTATATGTCTTATCAGATAAATCACAATAATGGCATGGGATTTTTGATTTTTTGGCCAGATGTCAGTCCCTTGAGAGAAAGAACATCAACGTCATGTGTCCATACTGCTTTTCTTGTAAGCACGCTAACTGAATGGCTCCTGAAGAGAACTGAGGATCGCCAGACATTCTCTTTCTAAGATACATGATAACAAAACACATTGTAATTCATAGAGTGCTGTAGTGAAAACAAAATGTTCTGTTTTATGTTTCTTTTGGAACTTCCTTGTATTTGTTGCACGTATTCAGTTTTAATAAAAAGCAATTTTTGTAATGGATCTGAAGTTTTGAATTAGGAGTGAAGAAAATACTTGCATAGCAGCCTTGCGTTGTAAGTGAACTGTTTTTTGTATCTCAGAGAATGCTTTCGTGGCACTGATTTGTCGGCTGCAAAGCGTGATCACGTGCGCTGTTGACATTGGCCGTCCACTGGTTATGAGCTTTCGATCATTTAAAGAGAGAAGAAGGTGGAGAGTGATAACAGGGCAACTCCACTCGATGTAGAAGTCAAGTTCTCTTTATGAAGCCAAGGATGCATCACGGAAGTTGGTTTCTTCTGCTTTGTGTGATCATGACCAATGCCGACGGTAAGTAGCATTATCAGAGCATGTTGAATATAAAACATTTCACGCGTCATTTCATGGTTATCACCATTTTGTGAGGCTTAACCCGAGGAGACTGAAAACGAGAAATTGCCGTGTTGCACACGTCAAAGAGTTTTGGACCTTTTTGTGAAAAGATATACAATTGAAATGTCTTATTTGCAAAATTTCTTATCATCTCACAAATAATAAACATATAAATGCACATTTTCCTAGCGATACTATTAGAAGTCACGATCTAAAATTATTGTGCCCTAATTCTTCGGAATGTAAATGTAATAATAAAAATAGGAAAACGAGCCTAATAATTCTAACTATCCAATTTTATTTACTTTCTCTTCGCATTAATTTTATGAAAGAAATGGAATCTTGTGGTCAGGGGCGTAGTTATGGGGGAGGGAGTTTCTCCCGCAAAAGTAACTCGGAGTTGGCGAAATTTGAAGCGACTTCGCAAAATCTAGGTGAGTTGTGAAAATTTGTAATCTTTTTTTGTAAAATTAAAGGGAGTTAACAACATCTAGACAACTTGGCAAAATCTAATGTAATTATCAAAATCAAGACAACTTGGCAAAATCTAAAGCAGTTGGGAAAATGGAGACGACAAAATCTAGTACAATTGGCAAATTCGAAGCCACTTAGTAAATTACAGACAAGTTGGCAAAATCGGGACATGAAGGCAAAATCTTGAGTAGTTGCAAATTCGGAGTGACTTGGCAAATCGTGGGATTTGGCAAAATTCAGATGAGATGTAAAAATTAAGATTTTTTTCTGTAAAATTACGGCTAGGAGCGTTGGCAAATCTTGGGGAATTGGCAAAATTCTGAGTGACTTTGCGTAAATCAGGTGAGATGTAAAAATTGGGGGGAGGGGGGTTCTGTAAATTTATGGCGAGTTGGGAAAATCTAGTGGCAGTTGGCAAGATTCGGAGTAACTTGGCAAAACCTTGGGGAGTTGACAAAATTCAGAGTGACTTGACAAAATCGTGGGGAGTTGGTAAAATTCAGGTGAGATGTAAAAATTGGTTTTTTTTTTGTTTAAAATTATGGCGAGTTGGCAAAATCTAGGGACAGTTGGCAAAATTCTGAGTGTCTTGGCAAAATCATAGGGAGTTGGCAAAATTCTGAATTACTTGGGAAAATCGAGGGGAGTTGGCAAAATTCTGAGTTACTTGGGAAAATCGAGGGGAGTTGGCAAAATTCAGGTGAGATATCAATATTGGAATCTTTTTTCTGTAAAATTATGGCGTGTTGGCAAAATTGAGGCAACTTTGCAAAATCTAGGGCAGTTGGCAAAATTCGAATCCACATGGGAAAATACGAGCGAGTTGTTAAAATTGGGATTGTTTTTGTGAAATTAAAGAGAGAATAAAATCGAGAAAACTTGCCAAAATTTTGGAGAGTTTGGCAAATTCAGGAGAGATGTTAAAACTGGCATTGTTTTTGCGAAATTCAGGAAAGGTGGTAAAATCGAGTCAACTTGGCAAACTCTAGGGGAGTTGGCAAAATTGTAAACCACTTGGTAAAAAGTACAGGTGAGTTGTGAAAATTGGGATTGGTTTTGTGAAAATAAGAAGAGTTGGAAAAATCAAGAACTGTTGGCAAAATCTAGGGGAGTTGGCAAAATTCCAAACCACTTGGTAAAATACAGGAGAGTTGTGAAAATCGTGCCTTTCTTGCGCAATTAAGTAAAGTTGATAAAATTCGAAGTGACTTGACAAATTTAGGGAAAATATAAAAATTGCGTTTTTTTTTTTCTATAAAATTACGGCGAGTTGACAAAATCTAGGAGAGTTTGCAAAATTCGAATCCACTTGGTAAAATATAGGCGAGTTGTGAAAATTGGGATTAGTTTTGTGAAATTAAAGAGAGTTTGACAAATCGAGGAAATTTAGCAAAATCTAGGGCAGGTGGCAAAATTCGAATACTCTTGGCAAAATTCGAATCCACTTGATAACATACGGGAAAGTTGTAATAATTGTGATTGAGTTTGTGAAATAAGGAGAGGTGGCAAAATCGAGTGAACTTGGAAAAATCTAGGAGAGTTGGCAGAAATAAACCACTTGACAAAATGCAGGTGAGTTATGAAAATTGGGATTGGTTTTATGAAATTAAAGAAAGTTGGCCAAAACGAGACAACTTGGCAAATTTAGGAGAGATGTAAAGATTGGGATTGGTTTTCTGAAATTAAGGACAGTTGGCCAAATCAAGGGGAGTCGGGAATATTCACACTGACTTACTATAATTCAGGCTAGATGCAAATATCGGGATTATTTCTGTGAAATTAGGGCTTGTTTGGCAAAATTGGAAGTTACGTGGTGAAATGCAGAATAGTTGTGAAAATTACCTCAACCCAACGGAGCGAAAATCTACGTACGAACCCGACAGAGACACTATTTTCTCACAGATGGAAAAATTTAATTTTCGAGTTGCCTCCCCACAACCATAGTCCTTCGCTACGCCCCTGCTTTCTAGTAGGGTGCAAAAGAATTTACGTTTCCTCAAAGTCAGTGAGTAAATTGTGTGTAGAGTGGTTTGAGACAAAAGCTGCTTTTTCATATGTGGCAACACTCTTTTTATGAACATTTTCATACAATGAGCTGAACTTACAGAGAGCATATATTAATTAGTGCAGCTAAGAATATAAAAAATTGCCGAAGATATTTTGACAGCCACTTAATTTGAATGTGAATTACAAATCCTTATTTTTCAGTTATTGTGAAGGTTTCAATTTCGTACGAAACTGCTAACTTGCAACTTTTTTAAGCGTTACTACTTTTTTCAATGGTCAAAATATTTTTCTAAAGGTTGAGTATTTTAATTTCCTTCGCATATTTTAAAAAACAACTTTAGGAGGAATGGAGTCGAAGTTCAATGCATTTTGTTGGCAACCAGAAAAATGTTAACTATAAATTTCGCAATTTGAATTTTTTCTAATATTTATAACACAGACTTCTAGTTAACTGTTTTTTCTTTAATTTCGCTGCCAACAATGCATTTAACTGAAGCTCCATTGCACCTAAAGCAGTTAGAAATCTGATTGGGTAACTCTGATGCTGACTTATCAAGCGAGATGTGAGCCTCCGTATTGATTTCTCTGAATCCAGAAACATTCCAAGCTCTTGTTCCACTAACACAGTCGTTGTTATTTTATTTAAATGTCGGGAGGCATATTATATTACAGTATTTAACTCATTGTTACGGAAATAATAAAAATGCAATATATGACAAATGACGCGCTTTTCAAAATTGGAATTTACCATTATTCATAAAAAATGAATATTGATTAAAATTCATCTAATCTCTTTTCCTATAAAACGGAGTCTAGTCCATAGTAGTAGATGGACAATAGCTTGCAGCCTCGTGTGAAGAAGAGCCTTAACCTGTGAACTTATAGAATACATTGTATAGTCTTAATCATAGGTTTTCTTCTGCCTCCTAAAAGCAGAGATTCAGAATATCCCCATCCCAACCCAGCTCTGAGTCCTGGGGATCATTTAGCCTAATGTGTTCACAAAAATGTCCTCACTTGAAGACTTCACAGCTAATTGATTAGACGAGGACCCCAAATGTTACCATCATTCAGAAATAATTGACTGCAGTTCCCTTTATTCGAGTGCTCACAGATTTAATGACTTTTATTACACTTTCAGAAGCAAATCCCACAACTCTGTTTGGTGTATGGCTGTCTTAATCTCCTCACTTTTACAACCTTTGAATTGCCATGCCCAACCCTTTCATTTCATCTCGTAACTCTAATCAGTGAACCTCCTAGGCGTCCTATTAATGACAGAGTGCTATTTCGAATAACGTCAAACCCGATGTGTGAGAGAAGCGCCAAATCCAAATTTTAATTTGACATTTCCTGAATAAAATATTATTCTTGCGTCTTCTCTTTCGTTTTGCAATTCTTCCTTTTTATCAAGAATTTAAAAGGTCTATTCGTTTTCACTTTCATCGGCATCTGTTTTCCTACGAACGTGATTCTTTTGCCTTCCGATATTTCTTAATAAATCTATCATTACGCCCGGTGATTTTTCTGAATCTTAAATGCATCTGCCAGACCATTATTTCCATTACGTTTCTGCCATTTAAAATATTATCTTTAAACAAGACACTATCATTTAGACTGCAATAAACTTATTTGGCACTGACTTTACCTTTATCAACAATTAAATTACAATTTGCATTAAAGCATTCTTTATTTACTGTTAATAACATTTAGGTCTTCTGTCCATTTTGAAATCTTTAATAAATTTTTCCACATTCATTGTCTGAATATCAGAACCTTTTCTATTCCCTTCTTAATGGCTAATTCACCTGGGGAAACATAAGTATTAAAGCAATTTTCCCCTTCTCTTCCCCATTTAACATTACGCTTTAATTCCTTAGATTTATGTTTTACTAAAAATTAGATGCTAAAATTTATTCTTATCATTCATCTGAGGAATTGGAATTTCAGCTGCACATTTATTTACACCTTTGCCTACTAGATCAGCACTATGGTTAAACATCTCTCTACGTATTACGTCATCTCCGCCATTAAGACAAAATCTCATCTCTTCTCTCTTTATACCTTCACCAGTAATTAACCGACTTCCAATACTTTCTCTTTATCATCAATTACAGAATCCACTAATACCTTGATACTTAGATTTCCGTTCTTAAGTAAATTCTGTAACTATACTCTTATTTTTCATTACCTGTCTAATTTCATCTGAGTTACCTTTATCTAATACATGTGCACTATTTATAACTACAGAACTATATCTATTAATTATTTTATTATTATCTATTATTTCCAAGTTTCAAGGTTCAAGGTGTTGTAAGAACATGGTGAAATTAGCCTCCAATTGAGAGGCTCCCTATACCAGCTATCATTTCCATTTTAATTTCTTCTGAGTTTTCCACGCCAACATTAGTCGCCATCCTAACTTAGTTACATTTTTCTACCTGAAAATCATCATTAATATCAGATTTAGATATTTTATCTAACGTAAATTTATTCCTACTTTAAAAATTACCTTCCTCTTTTATCTGAAAACCATACTCTACATCGGGATTGTATTGATATCGATTTCATACCTCAGAATCAGTCACTTTCTTTAATTGACCTCTACATTTAATTTCAGATTTACCTAAATCTTGCATTAGAAAGTGAACTTTAGCTTCAAATTTATCTCTATCCTTTACATAATATCCCGATTTTTTGTTATCATTTCTCCTTTATCATGATTTCTGCTTTTAAAACCAAATATCATATTTATTATATGCACCTCTTTTTGATTCTATGTTATTTATATTCTCTTCATTTTATTAGGTAAATCTGTATTTAAATCTATCTTAATTTCGTCCTCCTCACATTTAATTTTATTACCCTTATATGCAAGATTATTTACTTTGCTCTCAATTTAAATACTCCTAGGCTCTTATTTCTCTATCTTTGATATTATCACTCTTAATATCAGCTCTTTCCTTACCAGATACATTGCACAATATTTCATACTTATCACTTATAAAAATATTTTTCTTATTAATTTTAGAAATATTCTCAAATTTAGATTTAATTTTACCTCTTGTATTACTGGAACACCTTTTCACATCAGATATCTTAAACTTCAGCTAAATACTTCTCTTTTCAAACACCATTTGTTTTGTTTGACCACAATTATTCTTACTATAACATTGGAATTTATTATCTCTTTTTACATAACTTATGTGGCTTCTATGTACTTGATCCGAGTATCTCTCTCCTGTGGTGATTATTCTTGCTGGTTGTCAGCCATCTTCTCTAGGGCGCAGAAGCTTTTCGGTATAATTAGCATATCAACATTCAAATCTTCCACTATCGCACACAAAACTTGTTTCTTTATATTCTCGTATCTGATTTCCATCGGTAACTAGTTTAATAGGGACCTTAATTAATGGAACCTCTATGCGGACTCCGAACGCAGGAACTAATTCAATATCTCTTTGAGGTCTCCTATATTTCTCAGGGACCACAGAACCTTGAATGATTGAAACGTGAGTTTCTTAATCCACGACGGCATTAAATGTCTTATTCCCATACGGAACAGAGGCAAAAGATTCTAGGTCTTGCCAAGGGCTCTCCACTTTCGGTTATCTAAGCTGAAACCTTCTAATACTACATCCGATTCCAACGTCAATAACTGGGAAGTAACTTTCCCAACAATTCCACCGCTACTTGCCTCTGCGAGCCTAGACTGCTGAGTGTTTACATTTAAAAGCTCGGATTGTCGAAGGAGTGCAGTAAGAAAGCGAAATCATTCTTACTGCATTACTTCGACAAATGCCCCTTCTGATTACAGATAATGCACGTTCTTGAAGAAAAACTCTCATTATGCTGTCTTTTAAAACCACTACTTTTGTTTTCCGTCAATTTTTTTTTGAATATTAGAGTTTTCTCCTAAATTACTTTGATTAGAATCTGCTTTTGTAACTGAATGGTCAAATCTGTGCTCTCTGTTTTCCAATTTAAATTTCTCACGGAAATTTATCCTACATGTTCCCTGTGCCTGCAGAAACTCCTCTACAATTTCGGCAATATTTTTATATATTTATTTATTTATTTATTTTTTATTTGACGAATTCTAGAAGCTACTCAAATCTTTTATAGGCCTTCTCATGCAAGGACATGTCTTACTAAGACCGAAGTCACTGTTGACCACTGCCTCAGTTAGAGCCAACACAGCACACAAAGTTTGCCTTGCAGGAACAGTGCCCTAACCCTAACACAATGCCAGCCAGTTAGGGCATAAATTATTTAAATTTCATGACAATTTTTCCAAGACCCGTTCTTATACGACATAATACGATTTTTCTCATCTGCCAGCAACAGAACTTTAATAATGCCAGCTAGCATTAAATCTTTCAGCTTCTGGAAATTATCTACTTCCCTGCTCTTAATATACTAATTAAAATTACTTTTTATCCGGTGTAAAAACCGAGTTAAGGTTTCGGTAGCGAACTTAAACATAGAATCGAATTTTCTTTTATACTTCAAAGGGGTAAAATTAATATCTTTTAATACAACAGATTTTGTTTTTTCATAATGCTGAATTTCCTCCTTTCTGAACAGAGTAAAAATATTTCGCGCTTTCTCTCACCTAGAAATTGCTAACATTTCTTGGAAGTCATCAGTTATGTCATACTGTTTGGAAAATTTTTTTGTTGTGTCGAAACAAGCTGGTAATTCCTTCTGTTTCTTTGGTGATAGATAATGATTAGGGTTTAGAGTCTTCTGAAGCCATTTTAATTTTAGATCTCACGAATCCGCTGAACTTTGACTGCCTCGGAAAATATTTTTTGCCTTTTCGACGTCTAATCTTCTGCATTCGATTTTCCTCACCAATCTTCCTTCTTCTTTATCTCTTCACCAAATGTTTACATCGCTAGTATGAATAGATCGTTTAATGATATTTTGCATATTTCTTTTACTGCCATCTAACCGTGGAACTTAGAACTATTGGGAGATTCAGAAAAAGCTAATCCTAATATGTCATTAAAACCTATCTAATACAAAACAAAAATTAATCCATTTTGCTCTAAAAAAATTTTAATATCTACAGATGGACAGACGTTAAAGTGAAAACAGTATTTCGCATATAAATTTTCAAAACGTGGTGACAGCGCGGATAAACTAATATAAGATGTAAGTGGTGAGGTGTTTAAGTGTGAGATAAAAGGATATAAACAGACGATAGAGCCAATTCTAAAACCCCCATAATATCTCATGAAATGTTCCCAGTGTATATGGAGTAAAATGTTGTAGTCGTTTTTAAATCTATTTTTAGTGTCAGAGATATACTACAGGGCAAAAATTAACTTTTTTCAAAGACAACAGGGAAAGACAACCAAAATCCATGAGGCGGGTTCTGCCCCATAAACATCATTTCCGAATAGGGAAAAACCCTTCGCATATAATCTAAATTGGAAAATTTTGGAATCTCTAGACCATTAAAGCAAATATTTTCCCCTTGCAGAGAATTCTGCATAACATAATCAATAACTAAACTAAAGAGAAAACAAGACAAAAATGCACCCTCTTCTAATTTCATTAGCAATGCTACACAAATAGCTATATCTTTTTCACCTGTCACGCACGATTTAGTGTTACTATGAAGAGCTTTTAATTATGCTAACTTGTCTGGTATGCCATACGATCTAACAAACAACCGCAAATTATGAGAAGCAAGTGTCAAAAGTATCACACATTTCTGAAACTGTAATTTTTCGATCTCTATAAATCCCCTAACACTTTAGAATCCACACTGTTCATCACGTAGTTCTCAATCAACCAAATTTTTAATTCTATTAAGCACAATAATGAAACGAACGTTACCTGGCAGAAAACGTAGACTGATTTTCCTATAATTATCACAAGAACTGTGGTCACCTTTCTTAAAAACTGGTATAATAATAGCTCTGAAAAAATCCTTAGAAACAATACCTTTATCCTAAAAATATTCAATACTAGACTGATCTACGGGACCTGGGTTCGAGCCCCGGATAAGGCATGGATGTATGTGTCGTTCTTCTGCTGAACTCTGGCCATCCTCACAGACCTTCTACTATGGCATATAAACTGACAGGCTCCTGTCAGACCTCTGTGGCAAGCAGCTGCTTGAGGGGGTATTTATTTTTTATTAGCTGAACGTACCCGGCACTGCCCGGATGTAACTTTTAATCTGTCTATTCTTAATTTCGCTGCACTAAAGGTAAAATTTTTAAGTCCCCGACATTTTAGCACATATTTTCAACAGGACGAAACTTTCCCGGTGTTTGCTTGGATCGTTGTTGACGTCAGCGAGCACTCTCATAGCCCGTGGCTAAGTTTGTTTAAGCTATCAAGATTTTTATTTCCTTTACAACAGAATTTGCCGCCCAAGCCGGTCTCTATCATCATTACAAATAACGGGAGTATAACTAACCACATTGTTTAAAACATAACTCGAATGCTCAGCCCATCTAGTTATGACGAATACTCACCTTCAATAACCTTACCATGTTTATCCTTGAATCCCTGTATAATCTGTTTCTTCCCACACAAACCGTTAACAATCTGGTACAACTTCCTGCTATTCTGTTGTTTAGCTTCTTCCTCTGCTTTGCCGGCAAAGTTATGAAGCCAAAGATTCTTTTCAGCTGTTGACTTATTCTTCATACGTTTAATCAGCTATTTGTAATGCTGTCTATTAAGACAAGTAGGGCGTTGATTCAGATTATTGTTGCACTCCTATCAAAAATAGGCTGCAGTCTTTATCATTCAAATAACTGTCCCCTCTGTTCCTTTTTATCCAAAAGGTTAGTGTTAGTTTCAATTAAATTCTATTCAAACTGATCCCATTCTTTCACAACATCAGTTATAAGCAGACCACAATTGTCAAAATAACTTCCTGCTCGTCAGAGCCCACCCTACTGTGGTTCAGTTCTATAGCATGATTAAATCACTAATGCCTTAAAAAAGGATTGCGATTTAGATGAAGGAGATTATGGATGAATTTACTTGGTCCTCCGAAAAAGTGAATTGCACACATAATACCTAAATAGCCTATCATGATAAGCTTTGCCTATATCTGGATCTTTCAGTTCTTCAGTGTTAAAAGTAATTCTCTTAACCTTAGCACAGTTCTTAAGCTTCAGTTGTAAGACACCCGTTAGAATGTCTCATTTGACGTTAATTAATAAACTTAGTGGGCAAATTATTACATTCACCTACCTAATAACCTGTTGCTCCACCTTTTGCCCTCATAACAGTAGCCGGACGTCTTGGTAACGACTCAATAAGGTGTTGAAAACACGGAGGTGGTATTGCGTACTAAATCGCCTGTCGTAGAACATCAACAGTTGCCAGTAGAAATTGGTGGGCTCGAACAGACCTTTCCAATTCGTCCTGCAATTTCTCAATGGGGCTGAGGTCTGGTGATCGAGGGAGCCATTCGAGAGTGGTAAACTCACTTGAATGCTCCTGGAGCCAATTGGTCGTCACTCTGGAAATATACGGTGTTGCGATGTCCTGTTGAAAGGTCGCCTCATGGTGCTGAAAGAGAATCGTTACGAACGGGGGTAGATGGTTGGCAAGGACGTTCACATACCTTGTGCCGGTGACGGAGTTCTCGACAAGCACAAGAGGCACCAAGGAAGCCAATGTAGACGCACCCCCAAATTGTTACACTGCTTCCACCTGCCTGTATGACCCCAACTGGCAAGCTGGGTCCATCGTTTCGTATGGTTTACGCCATGCAAGCACCCTCACATCGGCGTGATAGAGTTGAAACAGTGATTTTTCAGACCAGATGGCGTGTTTCCAGTCCGCACTCCAGTTCTTTGCAAACTGCAGCGTAATCTTTCGGTGCCTTGCAGTCAACAAGGGGAGACGATGTGGACATCGACTGACAGAGCCTATTTTTTCCATGATATGATGGATATCTTTGTCCATAAACTTCTTGATGTGCCCTCATTCAATTGCGACGTTTTCTGTTCCACGTTAACCGTGCGCTTCCTTGTAACGATGCGGGACGGTTTGTGCTCACCTCGGGAGTCAATTGCATGTTTACGTTCGCATTTGTCCTGCTGGTTGGAAGTTTTGCTGCAGTTCACGTAGTCTTCGTATGGAAATCACAACAGTTCAGCAATTGCACTGATTGAACAACTGTCCTTCCTCGCACCTATTATCTGGCCACGGTCAAACTCACTTACGTCGCTGCCTTTACCCATGATTAGGAGTAGTAGGAGTAGTGTTGTGACCACCCCTGAATATATTTTATGGCGGAAAATACATTAGAAGCAGTGATTTCTTTACGTTTGTCAAGCTAAAGCCAGTTCCCGGATCCAACATTAAAATTAACACATATTTAGCAATAATCGAAAACTAAGATAATTAGTTTCTATTGGTTTCACAGGTAATAAAAGCACAGCATTTATTAACAAATCAGTTTAACACATTACACGCAACTAGTTCCCACTTTTGGGGCGATTTCAACAAGCGCCCCTGGGGTGGCCGTTTGCAATCAAGGGAAACTTTAGGAGTGATGGGGGTCAGTTCAATAAAAGTTCTTTACGAACGAGCTACTCGCTCAAGAGGCTAACAGACATCAAATAGTTTATGGTTCGATCCGGGACAACGTGACAGCGATACACAAAGCACATTCGTGTTGAAAAAACGAACCAGATTCGAACAAAATGCATCCCTGCCTCATTAGTTAAGATGTCCATAGGGAAAAGGCATCGTCGCTGGGTCATCCGCTGCTGGTAGCTGGAGGCTCGTGCTGCTTGGCGCTCTCGTTGAGCATTTACGTTAATACTTCGAAAATGCTTCTGCTCTCACTCGAGAGGACCACAATTTTTGTCCTACTTCGCTCGTTGCCAACCCAAAAGAAGAAGACCGAATGTCCTTTAGCTTTTTCCTTTTCGGTTTCTCATCTCCCTGGCCCCCTGGTGGAGGTCACCCCACCAGCTCGGCGTGGACGCTGCTGGTTGGCCAGAACAACTCGAGATGCGAATCACGCTATCCCTCTAGCACTTGTTGTTCACAGCGACAGGTCACGTAGAGCACACTTTGATACCTGGAGGGCCAACGGATCCTTCGCAAACTTTCCACGCCGGCGGCGACGTTCTTCATCAACAGGAGCTGGATGGAACAAAATGGAAGTGATGTTAAAATGTCACTGTTAATTGAAGACAATGGCGTCCGATAGTCCTTCACTCTAACAGTCGTGTCCACGTGACTGTGGGCACGACACAGTCACGTGGACACGACAGTGGCACGACCTACTACTGTGGGCACGACAGTAGTAGGGCGTCCAATGTATAGAGGACTGCTCCATTTATAGGCATTGCCAGTTTCAGCATTCCATGTGATTGGACGCAATACTTCTGTTTTGCATGTTGTTATCAGGGTGCATATAATATTTGTCCATTCACTGTATGTAATCTATCATATTCCCATTCAACTCTTCAGATAAAACTGATATATATATATAAATGTTCCGGTGGCTGTAGTAAGTGTTAGATATTCTCAAGCCATTAAGTTTACGTACCTACAGAAGATGTTTCTCATTGCCATTGAAGCTACCAATAGCAAGGGGATGTATCACCCCTCCTCAAAGGTCAGAGTCAGTACCAACTCTAGCACTGAAGTCGCTTAGAATAAGGGTAATATCTCCTTCCTTGATAGAATTCAAAATATCCTCAAGTTGTCTATGGCACCTATCTTTCTCCTTCTTATCAGTGTCTTTAATGAGGGTATACAGCAAACAATATTTAGGTCCTTAGTTTTAAATTTAGCTATAACATATCTTTCATTAATGTAGTCATATCGTAGCAGAGCATCAGTGGCGTGTCTGCTGAGAAGCAAACCTACGCCTTGGAGATGCTTTCCAATCTACATCCCTGAAAAGAGAAAAATTTGCAAATGATTTTTAAATATCCTACTTTACCTGTTTGTCATGTCTCTTACAAACCCATAATATCTAAGTTATAACCCTAGATTTTTTGTTTGAGGACGTCGAAAGAATAATAGTATCTATGCAACATCCTCACCTTCCATGTACCTTTGGAAAGAAAAGGATTAGTAGGATTATTAAAGAAACTGGGCTTATTGAAAAAGATAGGGCGATCGATAACAAACATCGCATGCATGGGGCAAAGACCCGTTTCCCCACAGGAAAAGGCTGACGCCACCCATGCTGGTAGGAATTTCAGACACCACCTTGAAAAGTGAACCTTTTCAAGAACCAGAATCGAAATAGAAACTAACATGCCTGCGACACATGCTCCAGGTGCTCTCTGACCAAGATTATACACCAGTTGATGTAAGTTATCCCTAACATCCATTCAAATAGGTCTGACACCCCATAGGCAAACATAAAACACAGCGGTAGACTTTTCTTCAAAAGAAGCCCATCAGTGCAGCAAGTCCAGGATCAATAACACAGCTGAAAGCCATAATCCAGTCCAGTGAGTATAAATAGTCAGCACCAGGACCTTGTGAAGTTGACCATTCCTTAGCTAGGCAGAAAAAAAGAAAAACGTTGCCATAGATAACAACCGGATGAGTAGTCCACATTGATCTGGCACCCCTCCACTTCCCTTCCTTCCAAAAGAGAATATCTCTTTTGAAACGGATGCTATCCTTTTTCAACAGCCTGCACCACGGGAAGACAGGGTCGGACTTTAGGTGCTAGGCTTTGCCGATTCTGTGCCTCATCACAGGAGATTGGTATACAGCTCTGCCTCCAGTGTATGCTTCCAGATTTCCAAAGTTTTCTTCTGTTAATAATTCTCATTGCAAAGTGTTTTAAAGTACTGCTGGTGATCATTTTCTCAGCTGATGTGAGGTACAGTTCGAGCCAAAAAACGCCTGTCCCTCTCTGTCAGGGTCTTTTTCCTCCCGCAATTTGCCACAATTGGTAGACGTTTTTTGAGACCATTGCCATTATATGCACACTTGGGATATTTTTGCCCGTGAATTTCCGCTGAGTTCCGTCACCTCCGTCACGGATACTCCTGCCCATTGTGCCAACGATAGATTTCTCTCTCTCCCCCCACCTTTCAAAGTCAGTCCAATCAAACTTTTTACCCTTTTCGCAATTGACTCTGCATTCCACCATTCTTTACGGTTTTTACAGGATTTCGTAGTGACATATAACACTTCGGACAGTACGAAATATGCATTCATGGAACGTTTCATGGTACAGACTTCACGCCTGATGCACTGTTTCCTAATAATGTGTCCAGGCATAGTATACCACTATTACCACTATAATTTTGTCAAAATCTATGTAGGAGGTTTGAATTATAAAATTTTGGTGTTTGGTCTTTAACTTTTGAGCACTATAACTTCATTGTTTTTTCCTCAAGAGTAGGGGTTCTCAACGCCGTGAGAGCTCAAAAGTCGCTAGATCTAGTAACAAAGTCATTGTTTTATTTTATTCCCATTGTTATACTATAACTATAGTTTCATCTATCTACAGTATACAAGGGGTACGCCAGTTACATACACATTTGCAGGGGTACATTGCAGATGAAGCATAAAAGGTTGAGAGCCACTGGTGGTTCTCAACCTTTTATGCTTCACCCCTCCTCAGAGCAGTGGTTCTCAACCTTTTGCTTCACGTACCCCCTGGAAATGAGTATGTAACTGGCGTACCCCTTGTATAGACAGATAAAATTATAGTTATAGTATAAAAATGGGAATAAAATAAAACATATATAGTATACAAATTACATATCTAGCGACTTTTCAGCTTTCACGGCGTACCCCCAAAACATTTTACCTCGTACCCCACGTTGAGAACCCCATACTCTAGAGCATTGATGTGCATATTTTCCCCTTGTTTTCTCACAAAAGGGGTGGGGAGATTCACAAATTGGGTGGGAGAATTGCGATAATTAGACCTCTAGACATTATAGCTCTGTTCCAATATTTAAAATTTGAAATTTCACTCTTTGGTTGAAATTGAAATCTATTTGATCATAAAACCATCATACACACAAAACCACTACAGGGACTTTAAACCGCACTTCAATGTTGACCTTTATACAGGATCATTAAAAAACACTACCCTGTTTTTAAATGCTATGTTTCATTAAACAGATAACAATAGTAAATGTGTGCAAAATTAATTTTTATTAACCATCTTTGTGAGATAAGTTTAAATGATCACTTTTCTGTTATGATGCTGACACTGAAATTGCGTATTCCAGTGATAACATATCTGACCAAAAATGTTCAATGGAGAATGATCTGTTTAAAATACATAAATGGTTGAATTTTAAGAGTGTAATTTTAAACACACAAAAAAAGCAAATTCATGTTTTTTAGCTAAGAAATACTCAACTAGATTTTGATATCACAGTTCAACCGTCATTTGGCCGAGTGGTTAGTGCGCTTGGCTACTGATCAAAGGGATCTGGGTTCTAGTCCCGAATAAGGCATGGATGTTCGTGTCGATTTTCTGTTGAGGTCTCGCCATCCTCACAGACTTTCTACTATGGCCTACAAATTTAGAGGCTCCTGTCAGACCTCTGTGGCAAGCAGCTGCTTGATGGTGTATTTATTTTATCACAGTTCAAATTGTACTATGTTTGGATGTTCGTATTCTGAAATTGAACGAGTGGATATATTTAATTACCTTGCTGTTGATATTAATTCTGGTATTAAATGGAAGAGTCATAAAGAAAAACTAACATTGAGACTTAGATTTGATTCATATAAGTTATTTATTACATTAAAAAGGTAGTCACTAAAAGGCTCTTAAAAGTTTTATACTAGGCTTGGGTATAATCTAGTGTACAATATATAATCACTAGTTGGGGAGAAGATTATTTGCACAATTTACATAACTTAATTAAAAAAAAAATATTTACTAACTTGTGTTTCAATTCAGGTTCACTTCATCATTTCCATAATTAATGGCAAATATTTATATTTAAAATTATATTGCTCTTGTATGAACAGCAATAATAGTTATCTCAAAACGTAACTCATGGTAGAACAAGACGAAAGGATTTGATCTTTGGAGTGCCTTTAACCAACAAAAGAAAACATATTGCAAAGACAATTTCTATACCTTGCACCTAAATTGCTTAATATGTTACATTTTGAAATGCGAAATGAAGAGAAATCCAGCAACTCCCAAAAACACATTACGCAATATTTTTCTAAATATGTCAGAATTTGAAAACAGAGTCAGGTGTTGTATTGTTACAAAATTTTAGTAGGAAACCGAGCGTGAATTCAAAATTGAACAATCAAATTAAAAATGAATTAATTTAGTTTCAAAGGTAATGAGATCACGTATATAACAACTTCAGCTATACATCAATAAGCCTTCCATCAGTATGAGTTTCTTTTAATGAAGTTGAGTTGCAGGGTCGGCAATAGCATTAATAAACTGCTGCTGGGCTAAACTATCTTGAATACCTGGTAGACAGCTACTGAAAGCTAATTTAGCCAGGCGTTCAATATCACTGGCAAGTTTTTGTAGAGTCTCACCATTCTTCTGTATTCGATGTTTAAATCGTGTTATGCAGTATTGTTTCAAATAACTATCACCAAATGTTAGTTCTAAAACAGATATTAAACTGTAATAATCAAGATGTTTTCCTACTGGAATAGACTGCAAAACCTCTGCAGCAGGGTTTCTTAAAGAAGCTGCAAGAAAACTGGCCTTCTAGAATTCATTATTGTGAGTAAAGTTACTATTGTCACAAGAACGGGATAATATTTCATTTCTTAAAACCCGAAACTGACCTTCATAATCTGTTTTTACACCATCAGTTTGATGTTTACAATCTACAGGGGTTTATCAAAAAAAATGGAAACATCTACGGCGACTGGAGTACACGTAATGCGTCACTCGCAATGTGAGCTATATAAAAAGGAGAA
Source organism: Ryuthela nishihirai (assembly GCA_038380435.1). Lineage (NCBI taxonomy): Eukaryota > Metazoa > Arthropoda > Arachnida > Araneae > Heptathelidae > Ryuthela > Ryuthela nishihirai. The sequence continues at coordinate 7,998,190 of JAWZYU010000021.1, forward strand.
GTACGATGTCGGCTATCACCTAGCAGTGCCACAGGCGCAGGTGAAACAGCTGCTGTGGTGCAATTGTCAGCAATGTCAGATCTTAGTCACCTCCAAAAAGACATGGTCATTGCTGCGTGTCTTGAAGGAGCTTCAGTAACCAGAATGGCGGAAATAGTAGGTGTAACGAGGAATATATCGAAGATTATGACTACCTAACAAAAAGGACAGGGCTTTGCCTCCAAACGTGCAAATTATAGATGCCATGCAAAGTTGTCAGATAGGGATAGGCGAACGTTGGTATGGATTGTACATGGAAGCACAAGACCATGGCACCGCAAATAGCAGCAGAGTTGAACACCAGTCGGAATGATCTCGTTTCCGTCATAACAGGTTCATCTGCAACTGCATCGTGTCGGTATTTATGGCCGTGCTGCAATCCACAAACCTCTGATTACTAACATCAATGCAACAAAACGTGTAAGGTAGTGCAAAGCACATAAAAACAGGGATCTAAAGACTGACAACGTGCCATCTGGTCTGATGAATCGTGCTACACATTTTTCCCACCATTGGTAGAGTGTACATCTGGCGAAAACTTGCAGAAGAGTACCACCCGACTGTTTGGTTCCGACTGTGAAGCATGGAAGTGGATCCCTGATGCTGTGGGGTGCCATATCATGGCATTCCTTAGGGCCATTTTTTATTCTGCAGGGTCGTGTCTCATCCGCAACGTACGAATCCATTCTCGGGACCAACTACACCCAATATTGCGGGCATTGTTCCCTAATTATCGTTCCCGGTTTCAAGCGGATAATGCACCCGTGCATTTTGCGAATAAACGAAGAAGAATAGTTTTGGAATAAACGAAGTTTTAAATCCATAACTTGTCAAGTTATGATTTGCAGAGCATAAGAATGACTTGACATGTGCAAGCACACCTACCTGGCTACCTCAATCACCAATATTATTGAACATTTGTAAGAATATCTGTAGCGCAAGGTCAGATCACACTTTCCACCTACAGCATCACTGGCACAGTTGGGCCATATTTTACAGGAAAATGGTCCTACATTTGATTACCGCATGTGCATGACTTGTATAAGTCTATAATATAAAGCGACTTGTATAAGTCTTTCATCACGTCGAATTGCGTCTGTTCTGAAGGCCCGAGGTGGGCATACAGCTTATTAATAAAATATTTTCTTCAAACAGCATATGTTTCCATTATTTTAATAAACCCCTGTATTTTAACACTATCAATCTGTTGTTTAAGGTCACAAATGATTTCATTAACATTATACTTTATATTATCAATATCATTTTTACACCATCAATTTCATTCTTTAAACTACCACACTGCGTGCTGAGTTCGTTCTTTATGTCTTTACACTGATCAGTTATTTCACTTCTTTCAGCTGAGCTGCCATTTCAACTCATCATTTTGGCCAGTAATATCACCAATTCTACTGCATTGAGTAGCCATTTCAGTTCTCAGCTCATCATTTTGTCTAGCTATATCACCAATTTTTGCTTTGAGTAGCTATTTCAGCTCTCATTTCAGTTAAAAGTTTTACCAAGTCATCCATACTTCTAGAGTAAAGCATTCAAAATAATATCTTATTCTTGACACCAATTGTGACAAATGTTTAGTAGTAAACCGAGCGTGAATTCAAAAATAAACAATAAAATTATAAATGAACTAATTTAATTATAAATAAACTAATTTAATTACAAAGATAATGAGATCACATATGTAACAACTTCAATTATATACCAATATGCCTTCCATTAGTATGAGGTTGTTCGTAATTATTAAATCATCTAAAAAAATTTACGCATTTGATAACTATTATACAAATATTTTATTGCACAAATCTCACAATATCTGCTCAACGCATAAATAAAATTTTATTAAAACCTTTAATAAACGACATAGATAACCAAGTTGGCTTCTTAACTTCGGCAGTAACTTTAGGCTTCATCACAAATACAATCACTACCTTTGAAGACAAAACAACATCGATCTACTGCTCCGAATGGCACATCAGCAAACTACTGCTGAATATTACATATCACGCTTAAAGAAACAGGTCAACTTTTTCCGCTTATTGTTGGCTTCCGAATTCCACTCATCTAACTTTATTTATAAAGTCAACTTCTTTCCAACAGATTAGTGATGTAATTAATCCATCTTCTTTCCAACAGATTAGTGACGTAATTAATCCATCTTCTTTCCAACAGATTAGTGACGTAAAAATCGCCGCGAACTTAAAAGGTTTATGGGAAACGTAGGGTTAAGTACAAAGTTTATAAAGATTAGATTAGAACCCACTTAGTTTCCTCGGATTTTTTACCTCCTCTTCCCAATAAATAAAAATAAAATAAATACCCCCTCAAGCAGCTGCTTGCCACAGAGGTCTGACAGGAGCCTGTCAGTTTATATGCCAAAGTAGAAGATCTGAGTGGATGGCAGGACCTCAGCAGAAAAACAACACATACAACCATGCCTTATCCGGGGCTCGAACCCAGGTCCCTTAGATCAGTAGCCAAGCGCGCTAACCACTCGGCCATGGGACGGAAACACATGTTAAATCTTCGCCGTCTTCTCTGAAAATGCAAAATACTGTAACGACAGGAAAACGCGCAATAATAAAACTGTGACTGTGAAGTCTTGTGACGCTCGTGATATGCCTTAGCGAGAGAATTTCGTCACTAATCTGTTGGAACGAAGAATAAACTTTGAATAATAAACGACAGATGAAAGCAGGAAAGGTGAACCGTTTTAGTGGCTGATGTGTCATTTAAAGTTATTGTTTGTGTTGACATATTTCAAGTTGAAGTGCCTGTGTTCTTTGGAAGGGTGCCCTAAGTTACTGCTGATATTGAAAAGCCGACTGGGAAAACAAAGCAAATTTTGTGACTGCGAAGCGAAAATGCTAAATTGTGTTGAGGTAGTAAGGTTAATCAAACTTATAGGCATATCGACAAGATTTCTGTGTTGCATATTAGTAATGCATTTTAGTAAAATTCTATTTATGCGTTGAGTTAAAGATTTGCACAATGCAAATATTTGTAAATCAGTAAATCAGACGTCTATGACTCTCCAGGCGGTTCAATTTTTTGCTCAATCTCATACTGATGGAAGACATTGGTGTTTAATTTAAATTGTTATTTATGTAATCTCATACTTTTTGTGATTAAATCAGCTCATTTATAATTTGATTGTTCATTTTGAATTCGCGCTCGGTTATGCACTTAATCTGTAACACTATTTAAGGCGCCGAAAAATGCAAAATATTTTTTTCAAATTAAAAAGAAATCCTGTGTAGGAATTATTTCAACAACTTTCCTTGTTGCACTCCGATCTTAAGGCATTTGCCGCTGTTGTTAATGTACAGCTTCATAACTTGGTGAGGAGTAAATATTGGATGGATATTTTCCTCAGCAGAAATCACGAAGCACCTTCCAGTGAGGGATGGTGGTGAAGGCGCGCATTTCGCATTCACAACCTCTACTTTACACTGATTAATGTATTGGAGAATTTCAAAATTTAATACACGGGCATCCGACGACACCTCATTTCTGGTCTTATTGATGCACATTTTCCTCTCGTAACGGTATATAAAACGATTCAGATAATAAACCTTCAGAAAACTTCCAATGTTGAAAATTTTATACATTAGTTACTAATAGAATCTGGGTGGGCTGACATGCTCCATGATTCTAAATGTGAAATATTTCAGCTTTATGTATTTTCAGTTTTTTTTTTCTTTACTTATTTTATAAATATATTATATTGCAATAATCACTTGTAATGATACATATGTGAATAAACTGTTATTATTATTATTATTATTAAATATATCAAGAAGCTTCCAAAGTTTCGTTTTGTATCACATACTTTAATGAGGATGCCATTGGATTCTTTATATTCAGTTCTGTCCATAATCGACCTAGCATGTCTGGTATAACACTGACAATAGTTGCAGTGATTCTCTCCTTTAAATTCTACATATTACGAATTGTTTCGGAATAAACAAAGTTTTTAATCTAAACCCTTCCACCAGTCCAAAATCGTGTCAAATTGGGACTTCTGAGGGCCACAAGATCGGTCCACCTCTATCAATCCAACGAGTCAGAAATTTGGCATTTAAGACATTATAAAAATAAAAAAATAAATACTCCCTCAAGCAGCTGCTTGCCACAGAGGTCTGACAGAAGCCTGTCAGTTTATATGCCAAAGTAGGTCTGAGAGGATGGCAGGACCTCAGCAGAAATACGACACATACATCCACGCCTTACCCGGGGCTCGAACCCAGGTCCCTTAGATCAGTATACGAAATACTAACTCCACATTCATAAGAAGGAACCTTTGAATTTCTTGACATTTTGGACACAAAATTACTTTTGTTACTTAATTATTTAATGAAATATAACACTTTAAAATATGGGTATTATCTTTTAATGGTATTTTTTGTATGTCAACACCTTCTTGTTATGGCACTATACTTCAGTAGCTACGACAGTTTTGCAAACCTTCAGGATGGTGAATTAATTATTTCAAACAGCAAAAAAGATTCTCTTTAAATGAATGGTACCCATAACTTCAAATTGCTTATTCCATTCTCAATGATAGAGTGGTTAACCCGCTTTGTTATGAAGCAAAGGGTCCTGGGTTCATATCCTAGATCAGAGGTGGCGAAACAGTCGATCGCATTCAACTCTTTCGTGGATTGCGTAGCTGCCATAGCTGGTTATCAGATTACACTAATGTGAACGCATTGGTCGCTGCCACTACTGTATCACAAGTTTTAGTGTTTGCGAGCGAGTTTACAATTAGAATTAACGGATTTTTTAAATAAAGTGTATAATTCTAGTATAATCATGTAATTCTAGTATAATGATGTAATTCCAGTATAATCATATAATTCTTGATTTATCACCATACTAATGTTGGCATTATGTTTCATAAACACGAATTGGAAAGACTGTATTTTAATTAATGCAACAATGTGACGTTAATAAGTTTGACGCTAAATTGCTATTTTACGCTTAGCTGGTCAAGCAGTTTTAAATCATTACGATGACTTATGTGCTATGGTCGGTCGCGGAAGATTTTCTGTCTTCACAGAGTCGATTACAGAGTGCAAAAGTTTGGCCCTCGCTGTTCTAGATAATGTCGCTCTGTTTTATGTTGCATTTCCGCTGAGGCTGAGTTGCATTTCCTGCTTCATATAGACCTTATGTTATATTAATGTTTTGACCGTCTCCTATTCGCCCTTCGTAGCAAATCGACACTTTCCGAATCAGTTTACTTCGTTAGTTAATTATTGCATCTATATATGCATTTCAGAAGAATTGTTTTTATGCTTTTTTATAACAATGGTGATGTTTTAAGTCTTTTATCTGCACAGATTGCAAGGATGGATTTGAAGCATACGGTGATTCGTGCTTGCAGTTTTTCAAGGAAGAAAAGAATTTCGACGAAGCCCAAAGGGAATGCAACGAGAAGAAAGGGAGTCTGCCTTCCAGTCTGGATGAAGACACTGCAAAGAAAGTCTTCGATAAAGTGGCGGGTAGTATCTCTGGCGATTATTATATCGGAGCTGTGCAATATCCTGCAGAAAACCTTTTCCGTTATTTAGATGGATCCATAGAAAAGAAAGAAAACATCGGATACTGGGCTGAGGGACAACCTAAAGGAGATATCACCAGGTTCATGTGCATACAGCTGAGTGAAGAGGAACACTATTATGGTGTTCTAGCAGGTTGCGGTGGAGCATTTGGCATATGTCAAAGAGTTAATGGTTTGTGTTCGCAAAATTTCTGTTTCTATTTTCCAATACATTAAAAACAAAACAATGCATTTAAATCAAATACATAAATGTATTTTTCTGTAGTATATTTAAATCAAAATAAAAAATTTTATAATTATATATTTAAATCAAAATCTTATAATAAATTTAAATCAAATACATCAATGTATTTTTCTTTATTTACTAAAAATATTTCATACGTAAAAAAATCATAAATATCAAAGATTATCAAGTTCGCAAATATTTATCATAAAAAGCAGATGCATAGTTCTTGAGCCTTTCAGACATCATAACAACATGATACTTTCTTTCACTTCCTTTAGCCATTTCTTCTCTGCCACCCACAGGAAACACGCACTACTCTTGCAAATCGACGTGTCCGGTTTCAATTCAGACTCTGTGGTGTTGAGAATCTGTGTTTGCTATCTTCCTCTCCTTAGGACAAAGCAGGAAGTGAATGTCTGACAGATAATCTCCACAACCCAATTGGAAGTTAAGATGTTAGCTGTTGAGCAGAGAAGAAGAATCTTTTCCGAAGTGCGGATGACTTTCAACTGACTTGATCAAAGCATTGCTCTTCCATTGTGTCTCGAGGTTCTTGTAAAGCGACCATTTCAATTATAATGCAGCAAATAAAAAACAATTTCTATTTAGAGATTAAAAAAAACTCAACCCGTTCTTTCTTCTCCTTCTTCCCTTTGGGTGTTTCAGAGGTTCAGCATTTAGCGAGGTTGTTTGAAAGAACCAAAGATTAAATTTCACATAAGAAATGGATGTTTCTGGTGCCTTTTTAATCAAGCTTCGCTTTACATCAATGGTTTTAGTTCACAACTTGGATGACTCGAAAGTTGTCTCAGACTGTCTCAAAACGTTTTCAAAATGTATTTTGATATTTATATATACCACCATTCAGTAACTATATTTTAACTAACAGTTTTTATTTGCATTTTTCTATCTACCTTCCTCATAATATTAAGATTTTTGATAATATTAATTTATGTATCGTTATAGTGAGTGTGAGGTAAGAAGATCGATTAATTTTCAGGGTGATGTGAAATTAACGAAATCGAGACAAAGTGACATAAACAGAAACCAAATGCTACATGGCACGGACTTTCTTATGCGCTTGCTATTAATAATCAACACAAAATCCGGTGTAATTCTAAATTTTAAGAAAGACTTCAATTTCCAATCAAAGATTACTGAGAAACATTTTTTATGTCAACGCATGCATAGCTGTAGTTTGGAAGTATAACAATGTACACACTAGTGCTTGAGACTTTCTACAATATACGCAAATTTTAACAAGAACTGGGAAATACTAAAATTTTGAAAAAGAATTAATTTTTTGAAACTCGCCATATTTATTGTCACTTTAAGAGAAGTAGACTACCTTATCTCGCCAGATTTATATCATCAGAGCCATTAGCTACAATGGAAATATGCTGAAAGTTTCTTTGAAAATCAGTAAAGCTTCAATGGCTCGAGCTGTGCAGCCCAGCAAACAGGTTTGTGAAAATCAGTGTTTCGTGATCAAACCTAGAAAATTTAAATCCAGTGCTTTGAAATATAGAAAAAGTTGAACACTGGGCTTAGCAATTAAAATGATTTTTAAAGCAGTTCTAAGGACTGCTGTGGAATTTTAAAACTCTAGTTAGGGGCATAAAAAATAAAAAAAAACTTTTTAGAGGTGCTGAAAAATTTAATCGTTTATGGACTGACGGATTGAAAAGTCCTTGAATAGAAAGGATTTGAAAGACTTAAAAATATAAATACTTTATAATCTCACTTAATGTGAATCTTACTTAATGAAAACGGCAAGTCCCCATTCATCAAAGTACATAAACTTACTACAGATTATAAATATGGAAATGTATCCATTTAAAGTGGTCTGACAACTTTTCCAACATTTCCAATGGATCAACATTACAACTCCATGTGAACTTTTTGATGCTTTACAATGTGATGACACTATTCATCATCATCATCATCATCATCATCATCATCATCATCATCATCATCATCATCATCATCATCATCATCATCATCATCATCGTCGTCGTCGTCGTCGTCGTCGTCGTCGTCGTCATCGTCATCATCATCATCATCATCATCATCATCATCATCATCATCATCAAGCAGCCATGGGCTACAGAGATCCAACCAGACCGCGCAGTTTAATTCTCCAAGCATATCTGTCCTGAGTTACATCTGCTGCATTCGGCCACTGTGCACCAATTCTAACAAGGTCCTGTTTGACATTGTCTGCCCACCGCATCCTAGGTCTTCCCTTCTTTCTGAGGCCTTTAAGCACACTGTTCATAACCCTATTCGCCAATCTATAATTATTCATATGGGCAACATGGCCAAACCAACGGAGTCTTTCTCTGCACAATATGCTGTTTAAAGGAGGTTGCCGACTCCTTTGCCTAACCTCGTCATTAGTTAAAACGTCAAACCACCTAATGCCCAAGATACTACGTAAATATCTAGAATCAAAAGCTTCAAGTTTCCTGTTATCATGTTTACACAGCGTCCAAGTTTCACTACCATAACTAACCCTAGAAAGATCCAAACTATTCTACAGCCTAATTTTAGTCTTTAGGTGTATACGCCTATTTCTCCACAATCTCCGTAGATTCTTAAAAGTCCCGGCAGCAATCCCTATTCGTCTGTTAATCTCATGCCGCACATCACCATTATCTGTTACATAGCTCCCAAGATAATTAAACTGTGACAACTGCTCAAGACTGCAACCATTCAGATGAGCTGGATCACAACCTGCCTGACCAATTTTCATCACTTTAGTTTTCTCTCTGTTTATAACCTAACCTACTCTATTACTAGTCTGATCAACAGCTCGGATGAAAGAGTTCATCTCATCAACGTCATTTGAAAAAAGTGCTAAATCATCAGCATAATCTAAATCAGAAATTTTCCTATCTCCAGCCCATTTAAGGCCAAAATCTTTTCTTTGAAGTAAATTTCGCATAACATGATCAATAACCAAAGAGAAAAGGAGACAAAATGCACCCTTGTCGAACACCAGAAGCAATGCTAAACCAATTGCTACAAGACTTACCAACTCTCACACACGACTCAGTGTTATTATAGAGAGCTTTCATTATGTTAACTAACTTGTCTGGTATACCATATGATATCACAATCAACCACAAATTATGAAGATCAACAGAGTCGAAAGCCTTTTTGAAATCAACAAAGCTACAATCAAAGGTTTCTGAAACTCTAAACATTTCTCAAGAATCTGCCTAAGTTAAAATATCTCATACACACATCTCCTACCACTTCTGAATCCACATTGCTCATCACGCAATTGACTGTCAACCAGATTCTTAATTCTATTAAGCACAATCATGGAAAGAACTTTAACTGGAACAGAGAGTAGGCTGATACCCCTATAGTTATCACAAGAACTGCGATCACCGTTTTTGAAAATAGGGATAACAATAACTCTGGTAAAATCCTTAGGAACCATTCCTTTATCATAAAAGACATTCAGAATTTCAGTCATCCAAGTGGTAACCGAAACATTCCCAGCTCTAAGCATTTCGGCAGTAATTTCATCTACCCCTGGGTACAAATAATCTGGTAAAATACCCCTGGGTAGATGAAATTACCCAGGAGTAGACTTATGAAGTTTAAGTTTAAAAATAGCCAAAATAACTCCAGATTGTGTTATAGGGCAAACATTAAAGCCACCAATGGATCAATTATCATTACAAACAATGGGAGTAGAACTAACCACATTGTTTAGAACATCACTGAAATGCTCAGCCCACCTAGCCATGACAGAATCTTCCCCTTCTGGAAACTTACCTTTTTTTCCCTGTAATACTTGTATGCCTGTCCGTTTTCTATTACATAAAACATTAACTATCTGGCACAGCTCTCTGCTGTTGTGCTGCCTAACTGCTTCCTCAGCTTTGTCAGCCAAGCCATCAAGCCAAAGATTTTTATCAGTAGCTAACTGATCCTTTACTCGTTTATTAAGCTCTCTGTAATCCTTTCTATTAGGACTAGTAGGGTACTGATTAAGGACATTCCTGCAGTTCCTTCTTTCTGAAATAAGCTCAAGTGCCTTATCACTTAAATTATTCTGTCTCCTCTGCTCCTTTTTCCCTAAAAGAGTACTGTTAGTTTCCAAAAAAGCCTGTTTAAAATGGCCCCATTCTTCCTCAACTTCAGTATTAAGCAAACCATGACTGTCATAATGACTAAGTAACCTATCATGGTAAACTTTGGCTATAACTGGGTCTTTCAGAGCTTCAGTATTAAAGGTAAATTTTTTAACCCTAGCACAACACTTTTTAAGTTTAAGTAGCACGACATTTTTAACAAAGTAATGGTCAGATCCAATTTCAGCTCCCCTATATCCCCTGGTATTCCTAACAGGACTAGCCCATTTGCTGTTAATTAATATATGATCAATCATATTCTTATGCAGCCCATCAGGTGAAACCCATGTGTACTTATGTATGTCGCGGTGCTTGTAATAAGAGTTAGTTATTCTGAAACAATTGAGTTTACTTACCTGTAGGAGACGTTGCCCATTGCCATTGCAGCTACCAATATCAAAAGGTCCTATTACTCCTCCCCAAAGGTCAGAGTCTGTACCAACTTTGGCATTGAAGTCACCTAGAACAAGGGTAATATCTGCTTTCTTGACAGAATTCAAAATATCCTGAAGTTGTCCGTAAAACCTATCCTTCTGATCGTCATTGGCATCCTCAGTGGGGGCATAACAGCAGAAAACATTCAAGTCTTTAATGCTTGTCTGAAATTTTGTTGTAAGAAACCTTTCATTAATGCACTCATATCCTAAAAGAGCATCACTAGCGTGTCTGCTGAACAGCAGACCCACACCTTGGTGATGCTTTCTATCCTCTCTCCCTGTAAAGAAAAATTTTAATTTATTTTTAAGTATCTCACCTTTACCTATCCATCTGGTCTCTTGCAAGCCTAGGTTAGTCTCTTGCAAGCCTCTACTAGGTTATAGCACTGGAATTCTTTCGTGAGGACATGAAAAGAATAATCTCTATGTAATGTCCTCATGTTCCACGTTACTGCAGAGAGAAAATGATTAGTAGGATTTTAAAAGAAACTAGGTTTATTGAGATAGGTAGGGCCAACAATATCAAACAGCCCCCTGATCGCAGGCATGAGGCAAAGACCTGTTCCTCCTCAGCTAAAAAGGCTGAAGTCACCGATGCTGGTAGGAACTTAAGGCACCACCTTTTCAAGTGGATTTTTTCAAGAGCCATATGGCCTGCCTGAGACACATTACTCCAGTTTAGGCTTGACGATGCCCAACTAGCGAAGAAAGGTTCAGGTACCTGCGATGGCCTCTGATTAGGATTATCCACCAGCTGATATAAGGTATCCCATGACTCTGTTCACGTAGGGTTGGCAACCCAGAAGCAAACAGAAAACACAGTGGCAGATTCTCCCTCAACAGAGGCCCACCAGTGCAGCAAGTCCAGGATCCATAATCAAGCTCAAATCCATAAAGAAGTCCAGTCTAGTAGGTATAAATGGTCAGCACCAGGACCTTGTGAAGTTGACCACTCCTCAGCAGGTTTGAAAAAAAGAAAAAAAGTGGCCATAGATGACGAGATCAGTAGGCCATACTGAACTGGCAGCCCTCCCCTTCCGTTCCCTTCCAAAAGAGAATATTTCTTTTGAAAGGTACTAACGGCCTGCACCACGAGAAGGCGGGGTCGGACATTAGGTGCTAGACCTGGCCGGTTTTGTGCATCATCACTAGGGATTGGTACACAGTAGTCCTTCCAGTTTACGCCTAACTACCATTTACAGTACCACTATTGCAGGTATTTAATATAATGATTGCAACTTTTCCTAGCCTTCTAAGCAGATGAACGTGCTAGAATAAACTTGTGATTTGATGTATCATTTTGAAGCTCGCATGTGCTTCAGCGTGCGAATTAAGTCACTAACCACTTCGAACGAACTTCAAAAAAAATTAAGGAATAAGAGAGTTGTAATTAGGAAACATTTGTGTGAAGGAAAACGCAGTTTCTTATAGTATAAAAAGAAATGTTTTTATTTCTTGTATTCGCGGGAGATTAAATAAGTTTAATAGTGTGGATCTTGTTAGTGAACGAGTAAGAAAAAGAATTCGTCGTCTTCTGCATGGTGATCAACGTTTGAAAATAATTAGTTCTGAGAAACCACTATACTTAGTTGCAGTTTTGGAGTACTTGATGACTAAAACCTTAGAAAAAAGTCATTTGGTGTATAATTATTTAGTTGTTTAGGAGTTGGTAAGGTGATTCTCGATTTTGTACAGGTTTGTTCACAAATACGATTGTGCCACTTATTAAATGATATAAAATGCCATATTTTATGTTTTGAGTGTAACTAGTAAGAATAGTCATAATGTGCTAAGTTCTTCTGAAGATTTATTTTTACACTGAGGAAGATTTGTGTTGGTTGAATATAGTTTATATAAATGATTTCATTCATAAGTGAAGGATCAAAGATCTCACATGGAGTTGTACTGATTGTTCCACTGGAGCAAGGGCACTTTAAAAAGGTACCTTTTCATATTTACAAGTGAGAACTAACAAGAATAAATTCCTATTACTTCTTTAACATTCCAAATTCCTCTGTAAGAGAAAATTGTACATAGAAATCCTGCAAGTGGCTAATATGCAAAATCTTATTGCATTGACTCTGATATTGGAAATGAACCTAATTTGTTTTCATCTGGTTTTTTGTAATTTATGTCAAAATTGAATTACATGTTACAATTGCTTGCAGTAGTTCTTTTCAATGTAGAGAAACTAATAGATCATATGGAATTGTAATGTGGGTTGAGTTAAAAAAAAGCTTACTTCATCCAACTCTTCGCTATACACTGTCTTAACGTTAAGATTAGGTGTATGAAACAAACCATTTCACATGTAATTCCTGGAGTATGGAAATATGGAATATGGAGTTCCTTGTGGAACTCCATATGTATAATTTTATAATATAATGATAATAATATTCAATATTTATAAGGGAGAATTAACAACAATAAAATCATACTACTTCTTAAACTTTTCAAATTCCTCTGTAGGAGAATTGCCCATAACAATCCTATCAGAAGATGCTAATATGCAACTTTTAATTTCGTTGGTAGTGTTCTTGGAGGATAGTCCAAGTAGTTTTCTCTTGTTTTTGAAATTAGGGAAATGGGTTCAGTGTGTAAAACCTTATATGCATGCTACAGTTACTTGTAATAGTTTATTTCACTCTAGAAAAACAAGTAGATTACATGAAGTTGTAATGTGTGCTGAGTTAGAAAAATCTCGCTTCACTGAAGTATACATTGACATGTTGAAGACAGAAGAAATACATATAACTCTAGTGGTTATATGTAGTGTTATAAATATTCTTAATACCTATACAAGGGAACCATTTCAGATGAAGAGATTATTACAAAATGTTGCTGAGTATGAATTATATGAAATTTGTAATTTCATTGCTTTATCATTTTTTTTTATATTGGCTAAGGGTATTAAACATAATTTAAATACACTGATACTGCTTTTTGAAGATTTAAGCACATGTTCTGTTTTTATGTATTATGGAAATTGGCAGTATGCTTTTGGTGTAAATTAGACAAATAAAATAAAACTTAGAACTGAGATATTTAGTGCCAAGATACTTAGAGCTGACTATTATGAGTTAAGAGTAATTTTTTTTTTGAAAGAGGGAGTGTTATTAGAAAAAGTACATGCATAGATGAACTTTATTAAAAGGCAAAGAATCATCTACTGCTGGATATATTCTGTGAAGGGAGGCTTTTCATTGTGGAAAGAGTTTATTTATTTATAGTATTTGTTTAAGAATTTTCCTTTGTTCACTCAATATACTTAGAGTGTGTAGGATAAAAATTCAAAACGTTGAAATGATGATTATTGATATGAAAAAAAATTGTGAATATATTTGTCAAAAGAATTATTTGGAGATAGCTGTTTCCCATGATAGACAATTTTATATGGGATGAGTGTCGTCATCAGTGGAGATGGTATGATTAACTTTGTTAATAAACTTAATAATTTTCTGATTTGGATAGTGGCAAAAATGAATCTGTTATTAGGAAATGGGTTTCATTAATTATCCTAAAGGTATTACAACTCAAGATTGTTTTTGTATTATTTCACAATTGTCATAGAAAGTATAGGTATTTCTGTAGAAGATGAGCTTTATAATATAAAGTCAGTAACTCTAACCTGATTTCTATGAATGTGAAAATCATAATTTAAATGAATTCCCAAATGTGTCTGTAATTCACTTTAATATCAGAAATTTGAGGCAAAACTTTCATGAATCAATTGCTCTAATGGAGCAAACGGATTACAGATTTGATGCGACATTTTTGTCTGAAATATGGGTGAAAACTGAAGATCTTGAATTATATAATATAGAAGGATGCAAAAGTTATTATCAGTGTAGAGAATATAACCGATAAGAAGTAATATTTATATATATTAAATTAGGAACACATTCTTTTACCCAGATAAGTTTTCATATGTAAGTGCAGAGGTAGTGCATATCCACATAGATAGCATTAATTTGTCTATTATTCTAATGTATAGGCCTCGAGCACACTATAAATTCTTTTCACGGAGAATTGCAGCAGAAACTATATTCATTCAGGATAAGTAATACTCTTTTTATTGGAGATATAAATATAGATGTTTTAAAAGAATCTAGAGAAGTAAATGTTGTTTAAATATAATGAGTGAGAATAGTTACTGTCAGTGTGTTAAGTCACCTACTAGAGTAAGTAAATATAGTACAAGTTGCTTAGATCATGTTTTTATAAAATGTAATAGGGGTTTTTTAGCAAAATATAATGAGTGAGAATAGTTACTGTCAGTGTGTTAAGTCACTTACTAGAGTAAGTAAATATAGTACAAGTTGCTTAGATCATGTTTTTATAAAATGTAATAGGGGTTTTGGAGCAAAATATAATGAGTGAGAATAGTTAATATCAGTGTGTTAAGTCACTTACTAGAGTAAGTAAATATAGTACAAGTTGCTTAGATCATGTTTTTATAAAATGTAATAGAGGTTTTGGAGCAAAATATAATGAGTGAGAATAGTTACTGTCAGTGTGTTAAGTCACTTACTAGAGTAAGTAAATATAGTACAAGTTGCTTAGATCATGTTTTTATAAAATGTAATAGGGGTTTTGGAGCAAAATATAATGAGTGTGAATAGTTACTGTCAGTGTGTTAAGTCACTTACTAGAGTAAGTAAATATAGTACAAGTTGCTTAGATCATGTTTTTATAAAATGTAATAGGGGTTTTGGAGCAAAATATAATGAGTGAGAATAGTTACTGTCAGTGTGTTAAGTCACTTACTAGAGTAAGTAAATATAGTACAAGTTGCTTAGATCATGTTTTTATAAAATGTAATAGGGGTTTTGGAGCAAAATATAATGAGTGAGAATAGTTACTGTCAGTGTGTTAAGTCACTTACTAGAGTAAGTAAATATAGTACAAGTTGCTTAGATCATGTTTTTATAAAATGTAACAGGGGTTTTGGAGCAAAATATAATGAGTGAGAATAGTTACTGTCAGTGTGTTAAGTCACCTACTAGAGTAAGTAAATATAGTACAAGTTGCTTAGATCATGTTTTTATAAAATGTAATAGGGGTTTTGGAGCAAAATATAATGAGTGAGAATAGTTACTGTCAGTGTGTTAAGTCACCTACTAGAGTAAGTAAATATAGTACAAGTTGCTTAGATCATGTTTTTATAAAATGTAATAGGGTTTTTTTAGCAAAATATAATGAGTGAGAATAGTTACTGTCAGTGTGTTAAGTCACTTACTAGAGTAAGTAAATATAGTACAAGTTAATTAGATCATGTTTTTATAAAATGTAATAGGGGTTTTGGAGCAAAATATAATGAGTGTGAATAGTTAATGTCAGTGTGTTAAGTCACTTACTAGAGTAAGTAAATATAGTAACAAGTTGCTTAGATCATGTTTTTATAAAATGTAATAGGGGTTTTGGAGCAAAATATAATGAGTGAGAATAATTACTGTTAGTGTGTTAAGTCACTTACTAGAGTAAGTAAATATAGTACAAGTTGCTTAGATCATGTTTTTATAAAATGTAATAGGGGTTTTGGAGCAAAATATAATGAGTGAGAATAGTTACTGTCAGTGTGTTAAGTCACTTACTAGAGTAAGTAAATATAGTACAAGTTGCTTAGATCATGTTTTTATAAAATGTAACAGGGGTTTTGGAGCAAAATATAATGAGTGAGAATAGTTACTGTCAGTGTGTTAAGTCACCTACTAGAGTAAGTAAATATAGTACAAGTTGCTTAGATCATGTTTTTATAAAATGTAATAGGGGTTTTGGAGCAAAATATAATGAGTGAGAATAGTTACTGTCAGTGTGTTAAGTCACTTACTAGAGTAAGTAAATATAGTACAAGTTGCTTAGATCATGTTTTTATAAAATGTAACAGGGGTTTTGGAGCAAAATATAATGAGTGAGAATAGTTACTGTCAGTGTGTTAAGTCACCTACTAGAGTAAGTAAATATAGTACAAGTTGCTTAGATCATGTTTTTATAAAATGTAATAGGGGTTTTGGAGCAAAATATAATGAGTGAGAATAGTTACTGTCAGTGTGTTAAGTCACCTACTAGAGTAAGTAAATATAGTACAAGTTGCTTAGATCATGTTTTTATAAAATGTAATAGGGTTTTTTTAGCAAAATATAATGAGTGAGAATAGTTACTGTCAGTGTGTTAAGTCACTTACTAGAGTAAGTAAATATAGTACAAGTTAATTAGATCATGTTTTTATAAAATGTAATAGGGGTTTTGGAGCAAAATATAATGAGTGTGAATAGTTAATGTCAGTGTGTTAAGTCACTTACTAGAGTAAGTAAATATAGTACAAGTTGCTTAGATCATGTTTTTATAAAATGTAATAGGGGTTTTGGAGCAAAATATAATGAGTGAGAATAGTTACTGTTAGTGTGTTAAGTCACTTACTAGAGTAAGTAAATATAGTACAAGTTGCTTAGATCATGTTTTTATAAAATGTAATAGGGGTTTTGGAGCAAAATATAATGAGTGAGAATAGTTACTGTCAGTGTGTTAAGTCACTTACTAGAGTAAGTAAATATAGTACAAGTTGCTTAGATCATGTTTTTATAAAATGTAACAGGGGTTTTGGAGCAAAATATAATGAGTGAGAATAGTTACTGTCAGTGTGTTAAGTCACCTACTAGAGTAAGTAAATATAGTACAAGTTGCTTAGATCATGTTTTTATAAAATGTAATAGGGGTTTTGGAGCAAAATATAATGAGTGAGAATAGTTACTGTCAGTGTGTTAAGTCACTTACTAGAGTAAGTAAATATAGTACAAGTTGCTTAGATCATGTTTTTATAAAATGTAATAGGGGTTTTGGAGCAAAATATAATGAGTGAGAATAGTTACTGTCAGTGTGTTAAGTCACTTACTAGAGTAAGTAAATATAGTACAAGTTGCTTAGATCATGTTTTTATAAAATGTAACAGGGGTTTTGGAGCAAAATATAATGAGTGAGAATAGTTACTGTCAGTGTGTTAAGTCACCTACTAGAGTAAGTAAATATAGTACAAGTTGCTTAGATCATGTTTTTATAAAATGTAACAGGGGTTTTGGAGCTAAAGTGTACATTATTGAATCCTCATTTACTGATCATTATCCACTTATTATACTGTTACGAATTAAAATGGATGAAAACTGAGCTTGAGTTCAAGTAAATATTTTAGAATGATAATTACAAAACAATGCAATTTATTACAAAAGCATGGATGAAATTATTATTAAACAAATAATAGAAATACTATCGTACATAAAGTAATAATCTCTTCCTACAGAACAGTTAAAACAAACTCTGTCTATTTGAATAACGTTTATCTCTTTATTTCTAATGTCAACGTCTCTTTTACATCTTTCACTTAATGCGTAAACCATTCTAATTTTCTTTCTTAATTCATTAGTAGGTGTTATACCAATAAACCTAATTAACCTCTTCCACACTCACCATATAAAATACTTCTTTTTATACATTTATCGTGTACAGAATGAGACTATGTCCCCTTTCACATATCAACAACTCCAACATTACAATGCTATGTTTTCTATTTTTCCAATAGGTTCTGTATTCCAATTCGTCGGTTACGTAATTCTCACGCAGAAGCATACGCGAGCGTTCATGACATGTTGATCATAAATTCACTGTAGCACGTTCATCTGTCGTAACAATACATTTGAATCAAGTTAGTCTGAATCCAGTGGGGAAAGGACTTGGATATACAACTACAGAAACTAAGGATTTTGTTAATTATTATAAATTTGAAGAAAATGTGAAAAATTTAGATTTTAGTGATGTGTATAACAATTGCTCAGACGTGAATGCTGCATTTGACATATGGTACAAAATGTTTTTGTACAGAAAAACGTATGTGTAAAATAAAGGAAATAAAGAAAGAAAAGAAAATTGGGTTACAAGTGACATAATTACATTAATTAATAAAAAAAGAAAAATTATATCAAAAATATAAAATGTATCAAGAGAATATATGCTTTGAGACAGAATAGAAAATATTTGGTACATATGGATATATTTGGAATATATGCTTTGAGACAGAATAGAAATATATTGGTATTTTAAGGCAGAATTAAGGAGACTTAAAAATAATTAATATATGTATGGTTTTCAAAGCTGTAAAAAAATAATAAGAAACAATGGAATTATGTTAATGATCTGTTAGGGACAAAAGTAAAAAAAAAATGCACCTTCTTAGGAGAATACAACTGAATTGTTTGAAGACATGAATAGAAATTTTATTCAAGGTGTTACATATCTGAACCCTGAAATTGATAATCAGTATAGATTAAGTTATTCATGTGATATAAATTGTATATCACAATCTCTTTATATGGAAAATAGGGGTGATGCAGAAATTGGTAAAGGACTTGTAGCAATGAGCTAAAATAAAGCCTCTGCGTATGATGGTATCACAGTGTTCATGTTACAAATTATTGCAAATAAAATTTACATGTTTTTACTTATTTAATTAATTTATCACTACAACAAGGAAAATTTCTTGAACAACTAAAGCATGCTTTAATTTCCCTGATTTACAAATCGGGTGATAAATAATTGTTGACTAATTATAGACTAATCTTATTGTTATCGGTGTTTACTAAATTAATTGAAAAAAAAGTTAGAAAACAGACTTCTGAATTTTTTATATCAGCATAGCTTTTTTTCCAAGAAGCAGTTTGGTTTTAGGGAGGGAAAAAACACTGAACAATGTATTCTGAAACTAACAGAAGATATTTGAAAAAGCATTGATGCCGGTAAAAAAGCATTGACATTGTTTCTGGATCTACGAAAAGCTTTCGATACAATGGATCAGGAAATACTGTTGCAAAAACTCTTTTCCAACGGTGTAAGATGTCATATTTGTGATTGGTTTAAAAGCTGCCTTTTAACAAGAAGTGAGGCGGTAAAAGTGAATAGGGAAATAAGTTCGTTTAGGGAAATTAAAACAGTTGTACCTCAAGGCTTTGTATTGGGTCCCATATTGTTCCTTATTTATATTAATGAGTTATGCGATTTACATTTAAGATAACCACAAATCAAATGCTTTACAAACAATTTTCTTAAAATATTCAACAATTTTTCAGAAATGTCAATTATGTGACTGTTATTTATTTAAATGTTCCAGTCAACTTCTTTTTTTTTCAGATTGTCTTGTGGTTTGGTCCAAAGGTTTAATATGTAAACAAATGTATGTAACAGTCAATAAATTACAATATTTAATGAAAAAAAAATCTATGTAGCTGGATTCTGATCGTAATGGAAATTGTACTAATTGTAGTAACATGACAACATTGTTGGTGAGCCAATTTTTAAATTTGAAATCAAGATCTGTTCTTCAGTGGTTCTAATACTCCTTAAAAAAGGTTGATACAATTATCAGTGCTCAAGTCTGCTACATTTGTCTGAGACATTTCTTCAATTTACCTCCTCCGAATGGCGCGGGGGTGGCTCAGTCGGTAGCGCGCCAGGCTCGTAATCTGTAGTTCCCAGGTTCGAGTCCCAGCTGGGTCAGCGTTGAGATTTATCTCCGCAAAATTCCCCGCCCTGCCCACGGTCAGTAGCGGACACCGATGGTCTTGGAAAGGTCACCGTCCTTTGGATGGGAAGTTAAGTTAACGTGACCCCGTGTGCGGGAGAGCCATACCCTGTGCACGTTAAAGAACACGCTGGATGGCTTGACGGGAGGCTACCATCTGTCTCCCAACAGCTGTTCCAGTGGGTCTCCTCCCCCAACCTTCTCTGAGCCTTCGGGTTCCATGTGACCTGGCCATTTAGCCCATGGTGTGCAAAAAAGTGCCGCTCAGAGGTAAAACAACCCTACACAACCCAACCTCCTCCGACACACTGACTACGTGAATGGTAAAATTTTCTTTACGAGACTCGAATTTTCCAGCCTCCTACCAGAGGCGAATTAAGGTCAGTTAATACCTGAGGTCTAGTAAACCATCTAAGGTCATTGCCACAGCAAAAAGAATCACAAGAAATAGTAAAAGCATTGCAAATTTAGTCATCATTATTTGCCATAACATAATATCATTTTTTTTTTAACTCAACATAATATCATTTTTATATTCATTCTGTAATCATTATTTGCCGTGTTATGTAGACAATCACAGCATTAACTTTATGAACGTTAATGCTACATTACAAGAACGAACGCAGGTGACCCACCTGCTTTAGTTTATACAATACGAATTTTTCCATCAGGGCCCAGTACACGGAATCTTAACATTATCTGCTATAGCGACAACACAAATCCGCATGCCTGAAATACAATAGTGATCACCTTCAAGGAGATTTTTCACTGATTTTAAGTGGCAGGTGACACTTGATTGGCTGATTTTACTAACGAAACGAATTGTCGAAGGATTTGTTGCTTTTCAAAAATCTTATTTGACTCTGCCAGGCTCAACAGATATAAACTTTTCTGGCAAGATGTGTTTGAACTAAACTTGAACTGGGTTGCCAACTTTTATTTTGGCAGTATATTTATGTGTAAACTGTTTAAGAGCATTAGATTTGAAATTATAAAATGTATTCAACATTTAGTCTTAAATGGAATACTAATAATCTATTTTAACAAGACATTTCATCAACAATTATAAGCTCAATCCAATGTATTTTGATGTGCAACTAGAAGGTCTCCAATTCCATACCAGCTGGCTGCTCTCGTGGTATTTGTTTTCAGTCATTTTGTAGTAATTCATTTTATTGCCATATCCCTCTCTTACAATTCATTTTAAAATAAATCAATAAATGGAATAATATATGTAATAAACTAATATTCAATTTTAATATAACCAAAAAAAGATAACTGTTCAAGAGGTAATTTACTACAAGTAATCCAGTATAAAATAACTAATGCAAATTTCAAATCGGAACGTAGTGAAAAACAATAGTAAACTTATATAATAGACATATTTTTCATGAAAAGTGTCTTAAAATACTACTAGAATGGAGAGGAAAAATACATTTACACTGAGTTGGCTTTGCATTAGCAACACACCTTGTGTAAGAATGGTATGATTTTGGAAGCACGACGTTCAGTTGCTTGTAACTAGACAGTAGATGCCATGATAAACTACTCCCATTCTGTAGTGTCACTAGTCTACCATGGCTGACTCAACAGCAGTCGAACAACCAGCCAAAGGTCAAACCACGGCCGTCGACCACACATGGGACAGGCATCTGTTGTCGACGGCAGTGGTGAGCGACGTGTGTAGTGTCTCGTAACAAAGGACTGACATAGCACAATGGCCCACATAACCATCCAGCAAAACGTTGGAATGATAAGGACAATATCTACGTAGTCAATGTACCAGACATTAGCTCGTATGAGGCATTCGACAGTCATTACGGATACCCGTGCTTACTGCGAGACAAGAAACTGCGTTGCATTGTCACTTCAGCACCAACACCGTATCACCGACATTTGGATATCTGTCGCCTGGTCAGATGAATCCAGTTTCCAACACCTTCATACTGATGGGTATGTTCAAATTTGGAGAAAGCAACATGAGGCCATGGCACCAGGATGTATCGTTGGTGTTCGGCTGGCTTGAGGTGGTGGTGTTATGGTTTGGCGATTGCTTTCGTCGCTTGCACTGGGTCCATTGATCACATTGAATCACCTTGACGAGACCACCTACATTTCAGTTGTTGCCGACAAAGTAGACTCCTTTATGATGACGGTGTATCCAGACAACTCCGGGGTCTATCAACAAGATAACGCGCCATGCCACACAGCCCGACAGGTCGAAAACTGCTTTCAGGAACATGACAATGAATCGTCCGTCTTCACATGGCCATCCAACTCACTTGATCTCAACCCAATTCAGCATGTTTGGGACCTACTGGAAAAGGCGAATCTATGCTCTGACTATGCACCTGAAAATGTGCAGGCATTAAAGGACACATCGTGGAATGCAATGGGAGCACTACCACAGGTCATCCTCAACACTTTGTGATGGCCACGGCCAAATATATACGAACTGTTACGGGCAAAAGGCGTTTCCACGAGGTATTGGGCAGGTGTTACTAATGCAAAGCCAACTGAGTGTATATATATATAGGTAGGTAAATGTGCTATGGTATATATATATATGGGTATTTATTATAGGGGAAGAGACAAATGCTGAAATGTGCTAGAAAGAAACAGAACACCATTCAAGTTTTTTGTTCAGAAATTTTTTTGCTAAATAATGCGTTTTGAGAACAGCTGAAAAAATAATATATATACATCATTGAACGTATTTTCAGTCCGATTCAGTTCCGCTTAATATCGGGCATCGCCCCAAAAGTTTTTCCTACTTCCGGGTGCTGCCTGTGCTACTCAAAGTGCCCCACAAAATATTTTGGGCACGAGCTGCCATTGATTTATCCACTTATTCAGATTAAGAAACAAAAAGGGATATCTTAAAACTCAGACAACAGAAATTCACGAAAGTTATAAATAATGTGCAAAATACGATGCGGGATTGAGGTGTAGTATGCAAATGAATGGCAAGGCAGCGGTATATGCAAATGTTTCCAGCTTTAAAGGCGTGCTTTTCACAGTTCTCCTGCCAACTGCGAGGCAAAGTTTGAGATAGCAGATTGGTTGGGTATTATCTACCAGACATCATTTATCGGAAGAAGTGCAATAGCGAGCTATAGGTCATTTCGATGTAGGCCTAAATCAAGTAAGTGTTGTCATATAGATTAATCTCAGTCGTTCAGTAGTGCATAGACTTTGCCAGGGATTCCAACAAAGGCATAGCGCGGGAACCAAACTCAAGAAGGGACCCCCATCTGGTGTCATGCGCCTCGTGGTGCAGGATTTTAACACCATGTCAATTGCAAATGCACCTCGCAGCATTGAATGGAACGGCGATATCTTCTTTTACCATACACCAAAAACTTCATGAAGTGTGCATATAGCTAGATGGCTAATGACCCGGTTACACATGAAGGACTATCAAAAATGGTATAGATTTACACTAAGTGCTTGCAGAAGTATGGCCACCTTCCTCCTTGTTATATAAGTGGAAGCTGACTTCGAAGCTCTATAACTCCTAAGCTAAGCGTTTTAGAGAAAATGTAACGGAAGATAAAGATCTCAATCAAATCTATCTAAATCTCGATTTTTATAATGTTCGCTTCGTACATAAAGAGTTATGGACTTTGAATATTTAACAGCAACAATGCAAGTCAGGAAAATTGAAAAATATCAAGAAATTATTTACATTAACTTTTCAAATATACATCTGTTGTATTAAATGGTGTGAAATAATGCTTCTTAATTCAAATTATAGTTTACTTTTGAGTTAAATTCTAACGTTAGGCATTGCTGTTATTAAATATTCAAACTTCCATAACGCTTTAAATACCAAGGGAATAGTGTAGAAAATTTAAATTTAGATAGATTTGATTGATATCTTTAATTTATCCTCGGTTACAGTTTCTCACAAAACGCTCAGCTTAGAAGTTATAAAACTTCGAAGTTAGCTTCCACTTATATAACATGGAGGGAGGTTGTCATAATTCAGTGAGAAATCAGTGTATGCCAACTAGACACAGGAGCAATGGAAATCAATGCTCTTTGAATTAATTCAATGGTGAATTCACTGATGAATTAATATTTACCCTCACTGCTATTCGTTTCGTTATTTGATACGAAGGGAATCATGAACAGAACTATCGCACCACAAACATTCGCGAAAGGGATACCTAATGTAGTGTCATGATTTGGGGAGAAATATCTTTGGGCAGTTGCCAGATCTGCACATGCTTACAACAGTCTACATCACTACTTGCAGGTACAGGGATGAAATCTTAGACACCTTTGTCATATGCGGGTGCAATAGATGATATCGACCTCCTATAGGACGTTAATGTCCGCACCATTGTCACCTGATCGATCACTATCTAGTGAATGGTATTATTAACCGCATAGAGTGAGCCTGATCCCTCAACCTCAATCTATTAGAGCATACATGGGATGCGCCAGGGAGGCCAGTTGCTTCCACTCCTGCAAGCCTCCTAAAGCCTCAGCATGCTTTGGAGGAGCAACGGAGATTACCACTCATAACGCTGCTGGACAGTCTTGTCAACCGCATGAGACATCGCTGCAAGGTCTTCATAGCGGTAAGAGGTGATCACACTCCATATTGAACCACTTGGCCTATCTCAGTTGATTTTAACCTCTTTACCATGTGTACCAAGTGTAATTCGTATATAAATTTGGGATTTAAAAGTTATTCAACTGTTATTCTTATTTACAGTTTTCTGTATACTGTGTTTATCTTCACCTGTTTTTGATACACATGCAACATATCCAAAGGGTTGTCGAGGTAAAACCAAGTTTTCAAGTTGTTCCTTGATTTACCGAAACCAGTGTATGTTAGAACTCTTTAAAAGTTATAATTCGAATTAATAGAAGATTGGAAAAATGCAAATAGTGTTTTAATAGTATTTCTACAAAGAAAATGCATTTGTCTTTTATTCCTTAAATTGAAAAAAAGCTGCATTTCTCATACCCCTCTGAGGATAGGGAGCACATTTTTGCTGTCAGGGGAATATCTCTTGACACTTTACCATCGAAATTTCAAATTTGCACTTCAATTTTTTGTGCTATCCAACACAAAAAGATTTTTAATTTATCACTAAAAGCAAAAACATTTACTATTGTATAGACGGACAAACAAATAGATGGCAAAGTGAAAACATTATCTAGTTTTTTAATTACGATAATGATATTATAATTTGATTTAATTGAAAGGAATTTATTCCATCATGTATTAAATCACCAATATGGTCCTTTGTTGTTCTATGAACAATAAAATGAGTAAATGTGTTTTCTCCTACATCAAATAATAATTTTCTCTCGAAAATTGCATCACAAGGACCCTCAAATCACTACAGATTGTTTCTTAATTGAGAATCATTATATGCAATGGATGCCTTTTTCTGATGTTTCACCCCCTGTTCCTTATTTATGTTACAGGAAATGTTTCAGCATCGAGCTCTGGGCACGATGGTAAAAGGTCTTGGTCAGAACAGATTAATAAGAAGATCAACCCTCTTTCAAACCGTGGCAGTTTCTATGCGCACATTATTTTCTTTTATGGGCGTAGGACGAATTATCTGTTTAACTGTGAACGACACTCAAGCAGCTGCTTGCCACAGAGGTCTGACAGTAGCCCATCAGTTTCATACGCCATACAGAAGATCTGTGAGGATGATGAGAACTCAGCAGAAAGACAACACAAATATCCAGGCCTTACCCAGGGTCCGAACCCAGGTCCCTTTGATTAGTATTTGTTTGATAGTAGTACCACCAAAAACCAACCAATTTTTATGCAATGTGTATTAGCACTAACTGAAGAGGTACTTTTAAAGTGGCCTGGAATTTGAAAATACAGTTTTTTTTATATTTATCAAATATATTATTCAGTCTATCACAAATTGAAAATCAATTTATTTTGGAATTGTCTAATAGTTCTTAATCGTAAAGTTCCTCGTGAATACTCTATATTTTCCACTTCAAAGACCCATTGATTTCTATCGGAAATGTGCTACTAAAAACCTCATTAATCGGAAGTGGGACTACTCGACGTAGTAATCAAAATCTTTATTGGTATTATTAGTATCATTAGTAAAGCTTAAATACCAAATGTCAACAAACATGTTACTATGGCTGAGAAATTAAGGAGTAAAAATAGGTAGTAATCAAGTGCTAGGAAAAGCACTATAAGAATATTGTAACACCTGGAAAAGATATAATGTTTCCCTTTAACTTATATTCCTGCAGCTTAACTTAAACACAAAGTAACTTTGTCCCCGAACCGATCCCTGAGGAAACAAAAACTATACGTATGCTTTGTTTTTTTTTCCTTAGGATGTTATGTTCTTTCACCTGATGAGTCCCATGGATTAAATAAGAAATAAAACCAGTTTAAGAGAAAACTTTTGACATAAACCTCCTGTCTTTTGGAAGTATCTCCAAAGTTTCGAGAATGCATTCTGGTACATTTAAGAACCTGGATACTTTTAATCAGATGAAGTTCAGCTTCCATCTTATTTATTGCTTTTCACCACAGACAATTATCTTTACGTACAATGTACTGTACGTGAAGATAATTGTCTGCGGTATCTTACTGTACAATCTGTACAATCTATGTATCTTCTACGTATCTTACTGTACAATGAAAAGATCCTTTCACTTCAGAAATTTGAAAATCCCCAAGGTCTAGAAATGTTGTTAGAGGAAAATAATGTATACCACAGTTTCCAAATAAAACATCGGATTTATCGACATCAACTTGACCATGGCTGAACATAACGTTGGGTCTAATATAGTCAATGGCTTAATTTGCTTCCATCCATCTAACGAAATATCCTTAGTCTAAGGTAATTTTTACAATCAATGATTTGAATAGAGCGTCGTGCTTGCGCTAATGATTATGCCCAGTGTTTGTAGCACAGCCACCTTGTATTTGTTTTGAAAGGACGCAGGTGTTTCGAAAATAACCTGCGTCCTTTTAATTTTGAAACGTCTTTTAAAAACTTTATACATTGGATGCTTTTATTCTATGTGGGATTAATTATAGTGACTTACCTTTATTCTCAGGTGGATGTTTTGCAGATGGTTACGGTTTTAATTCTTACCAAGGTCGCTGCTTCAGTGTAATAAATAAAGAAACGGATGCCGAGAAACATAAAGAGAATTGTGAAAATATTAATTCGGTATTTGCCCTTGTAAAGACTAAAGAAGATCGTGATGCTGCGTTTGAGGCGATTCTTACTGTTAATGCTATAGGACCTAACGGATATTTAACCACAGCTAAAAAAGATGGAGATCAATGGACAGATGCATTTGGAGGAAAGATACCTGACGATGCGTGGCTCGAAGGTGAACCAGGAGATGAAGGGGATTGTGCTGTGATGGTGCCTTCAGTTAAAGAAAATACAATGAAGATGAGAAGTGCGTCTTGTGATGTGAAATCTGGCTACTTATGTAACGACCAAGGTAGGTTCAACATCACACATTTATAAGAAATTTTAATATTAGCGTATGTTATTTGATTTTTTTCCCCAGCATGAACCCATTTTCTAGTAGATTCTACATAAGTTTCGTGTATTCCTCTTATCATGATGAAAGCGACGTGTTCGAATGGATCATTTCTGTGTGGGAGGGGATTTCAGACGAAATTGCACTGAAACAATTTAAGGGACCTTCCACATCCACATCTCATGTTCTGGATGCTCCGTGAATAATAGAGTTTGGGATGATAATCGACGCTTTCCAAATTAGTCGTCATAAATTGAATGCAATACGAAAAAGAGAATACGTTGATTCTTCTTAATTTTAAAATTAAAGAATATATGTTTAAAAATTTATTGTAGTTTCTTTCCCAAAGTGTTTATTCCATTCTTAGTGCATCACTTTCGAATATTTCAAATAACAACTCTGCAGCTGGCAACAGAATTTATAATCTAGATTGGTTTTTCTGATGAGTTATTGGTCGACAATAATAATGTGATTGTTTTCCTTTTGTGCTGACTTGCTTCCCAAATTATGCACTTGTTACAGTGTCAAATGGTAGCAAATTCAAAACTCCATCCTTCATTCCAAAAATATTTCATAATTTAATAAACAACTCATTTCAAAGATAAATATTCATTGGCTTTAAATGCCTATAGTTTGTTTCATTCTCTTGTTTTCCATGAGTTGGTGTTTCACACAACATTAACGTAAATGCAAATGACGTCTAAGAAGTAACAACGAAACACTTTAGGATGATTTGTGTTCTTGAAAAGTTCCCATCAACGCAATAGTTATTGCATGGGAGCTATGCCACTGATATTAACAGTGCTTCAAAACGAAATAAGAGCATAAAGGAAAATAAGAATTGATGTTTATGTAAGAATTCTCCGTCAGAAATGTAAAAATAAATTAAATAACAATGTGGAAAAATAATATCGTAAAGTTCAATTTTTCTCTCTTTTTAAAGATTCGGCTGTGACTGTCTTGTTAGAAGAAAGTTAAACATATATTTTTCAACCATATACTTCTTAAACAAATTTAAATTTGCTGAAAAGAAATTCGCTGCGCTTATTTCTGAATAAAATCACTTTCCATAAACTACAATTTGCAATAAATCAGATAAATATTTCAATTGTTACTTAGATGAACCCCAATGGTCAAAGGTTAGTGTATTTGGTCGAGGAGTAACCTAGGGATCCCAAATAGTCCCTTTTCATCGGAGTACTCCACTCAGAAATTCCTCTCAGAGCTCCACATCAAAGGAATCTTTCAAAAGAGAGTTTTTTTTATTATTATATCGTTTCGAGTGGAAGAAACTAAATTTATCATTTGTAGCAGAAATTGGTTGGACTAATCTTCGCCAGAAATATATTAAAGGTTTTCTTATTTTAATTTTATTCAACAGTTTAGTTATAAAAATATAAATACCTCATTCTCATAAAATGTTTCTGTATTTCGCGTACAGTGTCTGCAGTGCAATTGAAAACAGTAAATGTGGATATTTATATCTTTTTCTTGATATTTAATCCAAAGAAAATTCGTTGAAACAACACACACGTCTTAATTCGTTTCTGAAATGTTAAAATACATATTCAATATATTAGACATTTTAAAAGCTTCTGTTGGCTCAATTATTGTAAGTTTAATCTTTTAAATTTAATTCAACCACATTAAAATTCAAATGTGCTTTGATTATGTCATCTGCAGAAGTAATATCATATCATTATTTTTGCTGGAGGTAATGAAGCACTTCAGCTACTGGAATCTTTTTTCTTTGGAATATCGGAAGAGTGAATAAATATAATGATGATTTATCATTCCTGACCGTGGTGATGGACAGTGATCATTTTATGTCTCTTAAACAATATCATTGGCAATATATACACCAATTTTAACTTCACATATGCACAACACTTGAGCTTTAGAACTTAGCATGCAGAGCATCTGCACTAAGAGCCCTATAACATCAAGGCGGTCCCTGGAATCTTGAATATGGTCATTCTCTCTGTATTCTAATCCTCATTTTATTCACCGTTGAATTTTAATAAATGAAAGCATCCGGAAGTTTAGTCTATTAGCGACATCTGCTAAGGCAACTTCTCTTCACATCTCGCGACTTGCAACTGTGAATAATTGAACCTTCTAGAAACACTGTGGTTGAGGAGAGGATAGTGGCAAAGAGGCCATATTAAGGAGAAATGAATTTTAATTTCACTACTTGCATTCCTTCGATGTAATCACCTGTCCTTTCACTTAGTGGAAACTGTTTCTCAGACACGTGGCGATAGGGAAATTGCATCTGCACAGCAATGCTTTCAAATGCCCGCAAGATACCATTCTATGGCGCGTGCGATGTGCTGTATGTGCTGAAAACACTTTCCCCCAGCGAGTTATTTGATTATGAGGAAGAGGTCAAAGTCACAGAGATTCTTGTTAGGGTTGGGTTGTTTTACCTCTGAGCGGCACTTTTTTGCACACCATGGGCTAAATGGCCAGGTCACATGGACCCCGAAGGCTCAGAGAAGGTTGGGGGAGGGGACCCACTGGAACAGCTGTTGGGAGACAGATGGTAGACTCCCGTCAAGGCCATCCAGCGTGTTCTTTAACGTGCACAGGGTATGGCTCTCCCACACACGGGGCCACGGCTTAACGTCCCATCCGACGGACGGCGGCCTTTCCAAGCCCATCGGTGTCCCCTACTGACCGTGGGCAGGGCGGGAGATTCTTGTTAGGGAAGTGGGGTGAGCACTTCATGTGTTTCCCAGATCCATTACTTCAGAAGACGCTCGACAGGTCCCGTCATATGACATGGTACTTTTATCAAGCCAGATAATAAAAGAAATGCCGAAAAACGCTTTTCCCGAAATTGAAACGTGGAGACAACGAGTGACGCCATCAAGAGTGTCCGCCACCGAAACACCAACAACCAGGAAACATGAACTGCTCGTTGCTTATGACTCTGAGGATATTCTTCTCTGGTGCTGTATCGAAGAGTTCAACGATCGACGTATATTACTATTGATCATACAAATCACATCATTACTCCTAAACTGCGCCGCAAGCGGATATCCAGAGAAGGTTGAATAATTCAAGAGATCAGATAACCTACTTTTAAAACAAAGCTACACAAAAGCACGTTTATGAAGAACAAAACGTGAACTATTAAAAACAAAATAGTTAATAGTTCACGTTTTTATTCATATTAATAGTCTGCTTTGTGTTCAGGTAGGAGTAATATTTTTAACAGTTAAGAAAATTGTATAGATGTTATAAACAATGATCAATTTGTTCAGAAGTATAAGGGTATAAAATGAGCAAACAAAATGCAACAGTTAAAATTAAAATGTGCTCTGATTTTCAGCAAAGAATGAACTTCTCTTGTTATTTTTAACTTCTCTTGTTTATTTACGTATAATTATGGCAGTACTACATAATTGTTTCTGTAGTAATGCCATAAGAAACGTGATTTATTTCCATAGCTTTATTCATTGAAGATTATATATATATTTACTTCATCTACAATTCTTTCTATGTAAAAATATTGGTCCACCGAAAGGTAACACGAAATACTGTAACTCCAAACCATGCTTGAAAGGATAAGAATGTACTGTACAAATAGCTTTTTTTTACTACCGAAATAAGCAGTGAAATGATGAATTATTGAAATATGGCACTGTACAATTATTTTGGCTTGATGATAAAGAACCTAAATGCTGCCGAAATGAAAATGCTGAAGTGCGCTAAAATGAAATCAAGAACTAAAGTTGAAACATTTCCTGATTGTCGCACTATTTCTCCAATTATCGCGTATATTCGAGAGTTTATTCTGAAGCACCTTATTTTACACTTATAAGCGTAATGCAATTGCGCCTTACGTTTATTTCCTCTTCTCTAGCTACTACAGATGTGTTACGCAAAAATAAGACAGAACTAGCTTTAAAACATAAATCAATATCGTCCTGAAATAAGAAATAAGAAATTAGTTTATTTCAAATATTGCTCACATTTTTCATGGCGACGTTTATACTTCGAGCGTTTATATTTCCCTCCAAAAGATGGATATTTCTTAATTTTTTTTTCACACCGAAGTTTGTCTACATTTCGTTGGCCCATCCTTCAATACCAGCCTTGTTATGTTGGGGCCTTGCCATTGTGGGCTTTCGGGTATAATAGTTAGATCCCTGCAGGAATAACGAAAGTTATATCCGAATCTCGAAGGAGTTATCCAGCCCATCTTTATCAGCAGCAGAATGTATTTGCCACTTAATAACAGTCTAAGTTTTACAAATTCTTGAGATCCGATATCAGTTAAATGCTCTCTAAATTACTAATAATGACTGAAAGTTGTGTGAAAACTGAAAGTTGACTGAAAACCGTGATAAAAATATGCCTCTATTTCAGAAACATAAAACCCCCTGAAGACCCCCTGAAGTTCCTGGCCCATACACAAAAATATACGGAAATTTCAAATTCTGCGTTTTAAAATTGCATACATTAAGATGCAATTTAAAGACTAATATTTGTTGAATTTCTACAAAGCGATTTCTAAAGCATTCATGAACTGTAGTATAACAACTCACTAAACTGCAAATGAGTAAAAACGCTGTAAAAATTAAAGTGTAACATTTCAGAATAAAATTTTGATTTCTAGGTTTCCACCATTCTGTCGTAATACAGTGAAGTGCCATTGAATTAGGGATAGGAGACGTTATCCAATTTCAGCACCGCTAAGTCCCGCATTTGTGCGCATGCGTGGCTGAAACTCTGGTCATGTATAGTTGTCAGCTTTGGCTTCCCCAAACATTCGTCGTGAGAAGCGTAATGGGAAAGGCGCGGGATTTAGATGCATATGACAGAGGGCAGGTAGTAGGTGCCCGACGGATGGGACACTCGATCTCCGAAATTGTCAACGAACTTGGATTTTCTCGTACGACAGTTTCAAGAGTGTTCCGGGAATATGAAAATTCTGGCAAAAACAAGTACCCGAACAAATTGCAAAGGACAACACCAGCCTTGAATGATCGTGGGCTCCGCCGTCTGACCCGCATCGTACAGAAGTATAGGGGCCAGACATTATCAGAAATCACCTCCCATCTGAACGTGGGTTCCAGCCGGGAAGTCAATGCATGGACTGTACAAAGTTCACTTCATTGTCTCGGCTTCGAGAGCTGCCGACCTATGAGAGTCCCACTTCTAAAGACACAACACTGGACTCAATGCCTTGTCTGCACTAAAGAACATCGAAACTGGACCATCGAAAATTAGCAACGGATAGCCTAGAGTGATGAATCTCGACTTAAATTTCATCACGCCGGAGACTGAAGGTATGGCGCCAATCCCATAGAGCCATGGATCCTATATGTCAGGTAGGAACAGTACAAACTGGTGGTGGCTCAGTGATGGCCTGGGGTGTCTTCAGTTGAACGTCTGTGGCACCTTTGGTACGTGTCCGACGACTCTCAATGCATCCTGGTACGTAGAACTCATGGCTGACCACTTACACTCATCTATGGCCATCATGCTTCTCAAAGGAAAAGCGTCTACCAGCAAGACAACTGTTCATCTCACAGGTCCAGGTGGGCTGTGAGAAAATTGAAATAATGAATTGGCCACCTAGAAGCCCAGATTTAAATCCTACGGAAAATCTTTGGGATACAGTCGAGCAGAGTGTTCTGGCCCGTGTCCCATCAGCGACGACCTTGAGAGAATTGTGGACAACTCTGGAGGATGCATGGGTCGCCATACATGTGGAACATTACGCAAGCTTGTGGAGTCCTTGCCTGATCGTGTGATGGCCGTCATCAGGGCCAGAGGGGGTCCAACACGTTACTAGGTTGCTATCCCTCATTCAGTGGCACTTCAGGGTAAGTGACACTATATATTGGTGAAAGGTTGCATAAAAATCGAAGGTTAACACGGAAAACAAGTGCAAAATAAAATCATCTTCTGTTGGTTGCACATAAAATGTGCAAAGCATCGCCATATCCCTGCTTGTGGAACGGGATTTGGCTAAGTCGGAAAGCGCGCCAGACTCTTAATATGCAGTTCCCAGGTTTGAGTCCTATCTGTGGCAGCGTTGAGATTTATCTCTGAAAGACTCTTACCTTATCCTCGGTCAGAAGTGGACACCGATAGGTTTGGGAAAGCCGCCGTGTGTCGGATGAGCAGTAATTCCGCGGTCCATATCCTTGCGCACATTATGCTGAATGGGTTTGATGGGTGGCTACCATCTGTCTCCTAACAGCTGCCTAATGGGTCACATTTCCCTAAACGTCTCTGAGACTTTGGGTTTTTTGTGACCTTGCCATTTAGCCCACTGTGTGCAAAAGGTTCCTCTCAGATGTAAAACAACCCAAATGAACCCTAACAATTACAACATTTATATACATCTGAACCTGTGTTCAGATGTATATAAATGTTGTAATTGATAGATACGACAGACTTAATCGTTTAATTATTCTTTTAATTTCTGAAGATGTACAGATACCCGATAGCATTATATAATTTATTTGGAAATATAAATAAAAGTCCAAGGTTGAAATAAAACACTTTGTCAGTTACCTGGTTTTATAAACAACTACGAAAAATAGGTAATTAATCACAACCATATATACACACATATACATAATGCTACAGAGTTCCTGCTTTTGGCCACTGCAGCCAATTCTAACAAGATCTGCCTGACATTGTCCATGCACTTCATTTCAGATCTATTTCTTTTCCTCAAGCTTACGGGCACACTATTCGTAACTCAATTTGCTAATAACTAATTCTGTATGCAGATAGCATGGCGAAACGAAATCATTCTCTATCTGCCTAATATGTTGTTTATAAATGGTAGATTGCTCCATCGTACAGCCTCCTTAATTAGTTGCATAATCGAAACATCTAATACACAAAAGCTGCATAACCATCTCGACTCAAAAGTATGAACTTTATCTTACAAGCGTTTCAGTCTACTTACATATTGGAAAGTTTAGAGATTATATGTTTACAAGGGTTTCAGTCTACTTACATATTGGAAAGTTTAGAGATTATATGTTTACAAGGGTTTCAGTCTACTCACCTAGTGTAAGTTTTAGAAATGGTGAAACGGTAATATAGCATAAGCTTACATTTTAGGTGTATCTTGTTATTTTACACTCTCCTCAAATTCAGATAAAAAAGGAATTAAATTCCCAGTAGCAGTGCATATTCTTTGTTTATACCATATTGGGTCTGGTACTATTCGTCTAATGCCAACTGGTCTAATGCCGTTTCGTCTAATGCCGATTCGTCTAAAGGAGATAATTCGTCCAATGGACAATAGGTCTAAAGAAACGTTTCGTCCAATGAGAAAATTCGTCCAAAGCCGATTTGTCAAATGAGAGAACTCTTCCAAAAGTTTAGAACTTCTTAATCAAAAGTTTATTTTTTTAAATTTGTTTTTAGCACGTTTTCTTGAAAACAAAACCTGTTTATGTTATTGCTAGGTTTGACCGTCCTTTCATCTGTCTGTGCACGCAACGTCTGGAACCAGTAAATCGATTTCGATGGTTCTTTCAGCGGTGGAAGGAGGAAAGGATTGAGTTTGCATGCTGATATGTTATAGCCGTCTCTCTGTGCACACAATATTTCTGATAATAATCAACCGATATCGATGGTACTTTTCCAGTTGGATGGAAGAAAAGGTCTAGTTTTCCACACGTATATTTTTAGTTTCTGAGCTGCCTAGTAAGGGGGGAGGATGTCACCTAAATAACGCTGCTGCTGCTGTATCTTTAGCGTGGACTATTAGAAGTCAAATATATTAAGGAAATGTGTTTTTAGCCGTCCTAGAAGAATGATAATATCACTTTTTTGTGAAAAGCTTTCCTTTTACCATTTTCTCATAAAATTTCTACTTTTTTATTTTTAAATGTTTCTAAAAGCTTTTAAATATTCGTTACAATTCAAATATGCTAAACGAACGACACTGCGGAATTGAAAAACTCCAAAGTTTTTGTTAATTTGCTTCAAGATATTAGTATTTGCTATCTTGATAAAGAAAGCAGAGGGTGTTGCGATTCATATGGTACCTCGAATGTATTTAGAGGTCCTTGATTAAGCTTTAATTTCGTTGATCGATTCTTTTTTTACTTTTGATTTATATAAGGTTAATAATTGGCTTTGAGGTTCCCTATTGAAAAGCATGTGTTACATCACCATACTTATGATCAACATTAACAGTCTTGTTTGAGAATAATTTTAAAAGCGATACATTATTACCATGCTTTTTCCATTAATTACTGAAAATAAGCACTTATTTTATGAAGTGCACTTATTTCATTCGTTTTGAACCATGGAATCTAGGTTGCACTAAAAAAGACGATATAAAATACGACAGTCTAAAAAAAGGGTTGTATAGGAAAAAAGGTTCTATTGAGTTTCTTCCCCCCACTCGATTTTTTTCTAGATTCTGGCCTGCCCCACGAGGAATGGATCTCGGGAGTGGTGAGAAGAGAGCCAGCGTCATCCTCTTAAGATTCATTAAGGACCCAAATGGAGAGAAAAAAAATAATAAACCAATAAATATCACACATCTTGCAAGAACGTTTTTAAAAGGTCTTTAAAACGGAAGAAAACATTGCGCAGTGGCAGGTCCAGATCTAGAGAAAGACGGGGGGGGGGAGGAAGCAAAAACCCAATCGAGCTGGGAAACATAAAAGGGGGAGCAAGAGACTTTATTTCCAATGCCGTATAACATTTTACCCTCCGTTTGAGATATCTTTAAAAGTTTCTTTAAAAAATGCGTGAAATATGCACAAGTTTAATAACTGTCTGCCTCCATTACCCTTACTAGCATTTTCAAATGGGGGGATGCCCTCTTACTCTACTCGCCTCCCCCTCCCCGATCCAAACACTACTATTATATGAAGTATTGGACGAATCGTACCATTGGACGAATTATACCATTAGACGAATAGTTCATTGCACCAAACGGGATTGGACGAATTGTCCCCTTTGGGCCAAACTCCATTGGAGGAATTGTCCCTTTTAGACCAAACGGCATTGGAATGAAACGGCATTGGACGAAACGAAATTGGACCAAGCATCATTAGACGAAATATCTGGGACCGTATCATGTCACCCTGTGCCAATATCTTATAGCTCATAGAAGAAATGGCAATCAGATGGCTTTAACGATTTATTTGTGTTGTAGTTTAAAAGTTACATTCTGGGCGGACCTGTAGTTTACCGCACTCAGCAGCCATATTTTTTTTAAAGCAACGCAATAATGAATTACGTGCGGACTCCTAGCGGCGATTGATGCGAGGAAAAAATTAATTGTTTTAAGAATTATACCAAGTCCATTAAAATTACTTTCGTAAAAAAATCCCACTAAATATTTTGCAAATGGTAGTTAGGTATTAATTGGAAGGAGAGCCAATACTTTGTGATGATATACAGGATTGGCCATACCAAATGTCGATCCCACCTTCTCGTGGTGTAGACAGTAAATAATACAGCAGAGTAAAAGACATACCCTGCTGTGGAAGGGAACGGAGGGAGAGGTCTTTCCAGATCAGTGTGGCCTACTTATATGAACAACTATGGCTACTTTTCTTTTTTTTCTACTCTGCTGAGGATTGGTCAACCACACAGGGTCCTGATGCTGACCATATACACTAAACCGGACCGGAATTAGGACTCTGAGCTCGATTATGGATCCTGATTTTGCTGCACTGGTGGGCTCCTTAGGGAAAAATCGTCTGCTGTGTTTTCTGTTTGTTTATGGGTTGACAGCCCCAAGTGAATAGATTCACACGATATGTTTATCAGCTGGTGGATAATCCTGAGCAGAAGTCATCGCAGGCACCTGAACTCTTTGCTTCTATTGGCATCGTCAAATTCTACATTGGGGGAAGTCTTCCAGTGTAGATCGCTTCAGCCTTTAGTAGTTAGGGAACGGGTCTTTGCCCCATGCCTGCGATTAGGGGACTGTTTGATATTGCCTCAATTCCCTCTTTCAATAAACATACTTTCTTTAAATATCCCACTAAACCATTTTCTCTTCATAGATAGTTGGAATGTGAGGACTCTGCACAGAGATTATTCTCTCGATGTCCCTATAATAATCCCACCCTTATAATTTAGATATTCTAGGCTTGCAAGAGATCAGATGGACAGATAAAGGTCAGATTCTTAAAAATAATCTCAAAATCCTCTTTTCATAGAAGGAGGATAGAAAGCATCTCCAAGGTGTAGGTTTGCTTCTAAGCAACCTACACCTTGGATACACCAAAATACCAACACCTAGGATATGACTGCATTAATGACAGATTTCTTACAGTTAAATTTAAGACAAAAATTTAAGATGTGAATGTCATCTGTTGTTACACCACCACGGGAGGACCCTGATGAGAACGAGAAAGATAGGTTCTTACAGAACACTTCAGGATATTGTGAATTCTGTCAAGAGAGGTGATATTGCCCTTGTTCTATGTGACTTTGATGCGAAAGTTGGTATTGACACTGACCCTTGGGCAGGAATGTTATGTCCCTTTCAATTGGTAGTTGTAATGGCAATGGGGAACGTCTTCTACAAATAAATAAACGTAAGAGTTTGTAAATATCCAACATATACTACAAACGCCGTGACATTTATAAATACACATGGGTTTCACAGGGATATGATAGATTATATTTTAATTAACAGCAAATGGATATTTCTGTTAGGAATACCATATCGTACAGTTGATCCGAAATTGAGCTTGAAGAGTAACTTGTCAAAAGTGTCTTGCAATTGAAGCTTAAGAAATGTGCTAAGGTTAAGAGAAATACCTTTAACACTGAAGGTCTTAAAGATCCAGGTATAGCCAAAGCTTACCATGATAGTCTACTTGTTTATCGTGACATGTATCATTATGACGTGTATAATCGTGGTTTTCTTACTGTTGAAGTTGAGAAAGAATGGTATCGGTTTAAACAGGCTTTTCTTGAAACCAACAGTACTCTTTTGGGAAAAAGAAATAGAGGAAACAAAATTACTTCTGTGATAAGGCTATGGAACTTATTTCTGAAAGAAGGAAGTGCAGGAATAATTTGAAACAACACCCAACTATTCCTAACAGGCATCATTATAAAGAGCTTAATAAAAGTGTAAAAGATCAGCTGACCGCTGATAAGAATCCTTGACATGATAGCTTGGCTGATAAAGCAGAAGAAGCAGTAAGACAGCACAACAGCAGGTGTGTGTGTGTGTGTGTGTGGGGGGGGGGGTTACCAGACAGATAGTCTTTTGTGTAGGAAGAAACAGACAGGTACAAAAGGACTGAGGGATAAATATGGTAAGGTGGTTGATGGCGAGGGTTCCGTGATATCCTCAAACAACTGAGCATTTCAGAGATTTTCTAAACAATGTGATTATTTTTCTCGCCTACGTTTTAATGAGGATAGATGCATTACAAGCTTTAATGTTGGCCTTATATCATATTATGAAGTTGCTTTGGCTGTCTCTAAATTAAAACTGCATAACTGGGGACCCACTGGAATAGTAGTCAAGTGCGCTAACCACCCCCTACCAGGTCTAGTGGTTAGCGTACCTCACTACTATTCCATCGGCATGTCGTTTAGTGTTTCTATGTTGTATTCCTTATGTAAGTGTTTGTATTGTGTATGAAAAACCAACACAAGCCAAAAGCTTACAGGTTATCTCAGTCCCTTTACAAAAAATCACTGCTGAAATGCTTAGAGATAAGAACATTTCTTTTCACATAAAAAGTTGAAAAGTTGTCACATGGCTGACCAAAATATTGAATATTTTTTATGATAATGGTGTTGTTGCTAAGGATTTTACAAGAGTTATTATTATCCGTGTTTTAAGAAAAGACGATCGTGGTTCTTGTGACAGTTATAGGGGAAATAATTTAGTTTTTCTGTTCCAGATAAAGTTCTTTGCATATTTATATTTAACCGAATTAAGAATTTGGTTGCTGGACAACTGCATGATGAACAGTGCGGATTGAGAAATGGTAGGGGATGTAGAGATAAAATATTTTCACTTTGGCAGATTGTTAAGAAATGTTTAGAGTTTCAGAAACCCGTGGTTACTAACTTTATAGACTTCAAAAAGGCTTTTGACTCTGTTGATCGACATAATTTGTGGTTGATAGTTAGATCGTATGGAATACTGACAAGTTAATTGGCATAATGAAAGCTATCTATAATAACATTGAATCGTGTGTAAGAGTTGGTAAGGCCTGTAGCGATTGGTTTAGCATTTCTAGTGAAGTTAGGCAAGTGTGTATTTTGTTTCCTTTTCTCTTTAGTTTGGTTATTGATTATATTATGTGAAATTCTTTGCAAGGGAAAGATTTCGGCCTTAAATAGTCTAGAGTTTTCAAAATTTCTGATTTAGATTATGCAGATGATTTGGCATTGTTGGCTAATTATGTTCATCAGAAAAATTATTTCGTTAGTGCTGTTGATGAGACTGGTAATAGAGTAGGTTTGATGATAAATAGAGATAAAACTAAGGTGGTGAAAATTGGTCAACCAGATAGTGCTTCAGTTGATTTGAATGGCTGCACTCTTGAGCAAGTGTCTCAGTTTAATTATCTTGGTAGCTATGTAACAGATATTGGTGATGTGCGGCATGAGATGAATAGAAGAATAAGGACAGCTGCTGGGACTTTTAAGAATCTATGGAGAGTGTGGAGAAATAGGCGTATACACCTAAAGACTAAAATTAGGTTGTATAATAGTTTGATTCTTTACAAGATTAATTATGGTAGCGAAACATGTTCCCTTTGTGAGCAGGAGAACAAGAAACTTGATGCCTTTGATTCTGGATGCTTACGCAGTATCTTGGGCATTAGATGGTTTTACTTTGTAAGTAATGATGAGGTTAGAAGAAGGAGTCATCAACCTATTTTGAGTAGAATATTGTGCAGAGAGAGACTGCAGTGGTTTCGCCATGTTACCCGTATGCATAGCTGCAGATTAGCAAATAGGATTATGAATAGTGTGTCCAAAGGCTTCAGGAATAGGGAAAGCGATGGGCAGACAATGTCAAACAGGACCTTGTTAGAAATGGTCTGCAGTGGCCAGATTCCGCAGATGTAGTTTAGGGCAACAAAGTCTGGAGAGCCAAATTCCACCTCTAGTAGGACCTCCGCAGACAATGGCTGCATCAGGATTTGTGTTGCATTGGAGAGTTATTCGACACCAAATTCTCTAATCTGATAAAAGCATAATCGGTTTTGACCAGCTAATTAGGATATTTGAACTTTCGCTTTGGGTATTAAGTCGATTTCCTAGTTGTAGTTTCGAATTTTTTAAACGTTTAATTTTGGTTTACGTTCCGAACGGCTGTTTTGTTACATTTGCTTTTCAGTCGAATGTTTTTTAGATGGTATCATCTACTTTATGATACAAATCTGAAATTCGAAAATTTCGAAAAGCATAGATCCGAATTCTGTCTGTGTCTGTATCTTTCTGTATTTTGTTATATTCGTGCTACAATCCAATTTTTGTGATTTCGAAAATTTCCAAATCATTTTGTACAAATGGAAATTCTGTTTGTTTTTACTTAGAGTTCTGTGAAAGAGATATTGCTTATAATTTCCGTGAGTAAATTCATTTTTAACGCCATTCGCTGATATTTTGGAAATCGGGTCATCTATAGAATACAATTTTGGACTTAGTGAAACGACCTCTTTAATTGGAAGACATTTAAATTCAGCTTTAACTTTTCCTTGAATCATTTTATTTTAGGTATTGAAGAATGCGTGATCTGTGGAAAATTTTGAGAAATCAAAGCAGTCTGGGTTTAGTTTTTTGCATAATTATCCGTCTGAATGTTGGCACAAAACGAATAATTGTCTGTAGTTATCGATTTTGAATTAAATCTTGTTTTCAGGAAATTATTGAAGTTATACATATGTAATTTACTCACTTCTAAAATCGCCACACCTATGTAATTTGGTTTCGCAATATATTTATATTCCATATGAACAAGTACGAAATATTCTGACAATTTAATACAAGAGGACAGCAACGAGAGGGGTCGATTGCATTCTATTTCACTGTTCTATCGTCGAATCTTCCTATCTCAGTAATCAGAAGAGCGACGTGTTATGCATTCGTGCCTCAAACACCGCCTGGCAGTTTAATCGACACACATTCATTCTTTCTTATATGATTACCACTTAATAAAAACTATCACATTTACAACATTAGAATGAAAATAACCGATCAAAACAATAAAGTAATTGACTTGAATAAGGAAAACGTGACTTATATGTTATACATCAGACCAAAGTAAAGATGAAAATAATACTGAAGCGATTTAAAATTTTTATACAATTCCGTTGCATATCATTCGAGAAAAGGAGAGAATATTTCCTAAAAGCAGAAATATTGCTAATCAGTTAATTTACGGATATGGCCTAAAAATTATAAAGTGATAAAAGATAAGTATGGGGAAAGATTTTTAGGTTTCTCACTGGAATTTGTTCGAATAATGGGATCAATTTAAATAGGCTATAATCGCCAATATAATTCTACCACTAAATGCGAGTACTTGGAATATTCGGAAACACAATATAATTCTACCAATAAATACGAGTACTTGGAATATTCGGAAACAATGCGAATACCTCGAAAAATACGAACTTATTTACCAAAGCTCTGGAGGTCTTTCTATATCTGCTCAATAGTTATATACACGTCAGAGGCCGAATATTAAAATTGGATGGATCTGACCTGTGGCAATTATCTAGTTATTACGATTAATAATAGATACAACGTTTTTGAGAGAGCTCAATAT
Organism: Ryuthela nishihirai; assembly: GCA_038380435.1. Lineage (NCBI taxonomy): Eukaryota > Metazoa > Arthropoda > Arachnida > Araneae > Heptathelidae > Ryuthela > Ryuthela nishihirai. The sequence goes on from JAWZYU010000021.1 coordinate 8,040,468, forward strand.
TTTATCGAAAACAGAGAATTGAAAGATGTTGTATTATCAGGAGTGACGACCACAATTCACATTTTAATTGAATTTTACCAGATAATTTTTACATAATGCTGCTATGAGCATGATGTGGGTAAAAAATACAGCAGGCAGTTTTAAAATGAATAAGTATTTATATGACGGGGACGAAGATAAACAAATACGAATAATAAAATAAAGAATTTTGCACAAGCTTCGAAACGAAATTCTGAATTTAATCAAGGATTCTCAGACAGACACGAAATTGCCAAACAATAGTCAAAATTTAAGTTTATTCTTCCACTAAATCGGCTCTTTGCCGAGACGTGGATAAAGTGCCATACCATGAAACGGAAGAAATTATTTTAATGACATTATTTAAAGAGTTTGTTCTCACGATGTTCAAATTTAAATCTCTCACATATCTTGGTTTATTCCAGAAGTGAAGCTATCACTACAATTGCTTGAAAAATAGTATCTCAGTTAGTAAGTGACAATGCACACGAAATATTTTGAGAATCATTCAAGCTATATAAAACAAATACAAAAATTGACTCTCACGTCAGCTGGCATCTTACTAAGCCCCAAAATAAACCCGTCCACCTTTGTGTCATTTTACAGAAGTCTAACAGATTACATAATCAAACCATAAACAATATGGTGTTTGATCACATGTTCCTCCAGCGAATTCAGGTCCGTGTGAATAGCAAACAATTTCCCTGATAATAATTTGAATGCAAATTTGAGCCCGACACTTTAGATTATGTTCGAGTTTAAAAAACCTTCTTTAGGTTTATATGAATTATCAGCAACTGCAGAAACAGAAATAAGATTTGAATTAAATAAATCGCCAAACGAATTCTATCTTAGAACGAAAAACGACATTGAGATCATTAGAAGAAAAACGTTTAGTCGTCGGTTAAAATATAACATTTCTGAAACTAAATAATATTCTGTGTTTACATTCAGATCAATACGTACATCACGAACATCACGCAGCTCAAGACAGAAACTCTTCTTTCCATGTTAGTTCCTGTTCTACATAACAATAATGTATAATGCAGCATGAAAATAAAATGTTTACGATAAAACGATTCTTTGGAAATTGTGACTCACTCACCAAACAAAAACAAATTTGCCTGCTCAAATATTACTCAAAAAGGAAAACATACCTACATTCAGTGAAAGTTTCGAAAATCAACCCTAGCTTAGCAGAAGAAAATTATTTGATTCACAAATATTGCTTCAAAATATAACTTTTCAAATTATTCTCACCCAGTATGCAAGAACAATATTTTAGGTGCTGATTTTAATTTGTCATATTTTTCTCATCTCACGGTTTTCAAATAATTTTTTCATTACTCTAATTTACTTGCATTTTTCAATTCAGCAGCCCAATTATCCAGTAAAGTGTACGATGACAGCAACATTTTCTCTGCAAAAGGCAACATCTCCCCGTCTTTCACACACTGCACATTTTCTGAAAAATTGGTTTAAACTCTCATATTCCAAAACATCTTCCGTAGGTAACATGGAATTCGGCACAAATGTCAGAACTGCCATTGTTCCAACAACTTACTGCTTTGTTGAAAATAATATATGACAAATCTATGCATTGTATTTTTTACGAGGAAGTGCACTTATAAGTAGTGATGAGGTTTTTAGATTTATTAACTTATGGTGCTATTAGGTGTCAAGTTAAGTGAAAAGAAGTTTTTTAGTTCTTTTATACAGTAGATGTTTACGAAGACTGAGTATCCTTTAGACGGATTTAAGAGACATTTTTGCCTCCCACAGAGAAAATAGTTGGGTAAAATATTAAAGCGCTGCTACCATGCGAAATGCATGTCACCGTGGGGGAGTTACCGAGTGATTAACCTTCTAGGTGGCTGCAATGTGTCATTTCGCCACAACTCTTTGACCATTGGGGTTGCCGACATGTCATATTTTTCTCATCTCACGGTTTTCAAATAATTTTTTCATTACTAATTTCATTCTAATTTACTTGCATTTTTCAACTCAGCAGCCCAATTACCAGTAAAGTGTACGATGACAGCAACATTTTCTCTGCAAAAGGCAACATCTCCCCGTCCACAACTCTTTCTCCATTGGGGTTGCTGACATGGTAGCGCCGCCACAACCACTGCTTACAACTTCCTGTGGTGTTTAAGAAAAGCCAATTTTTAGGAACCCATTAAAGGGATAACAGTGTAACACTTGGAATATTTAAAGTGAAACTCTTCTCATGCATATTAATTATTTCAAAACTTATTTGCTTGACAGTGATGTAGCCTTTAGATTAGGAAAGTGCAACCTGATAGGATAACGAAGAAGAAAGTTTGTTTGGCCCATCGAATGAATGTAGATGGTATCAATAGTTTTGCCTGATTTATTAGTGGCATTTAATTTAGGGCAGTTTGTATTGATTCTTACAAATAAACTTAGGAAAACTCCTTATTCAATCAACACGTTCTTGATACAAAAATCATCTTTCATCATTAATCACTTTTCACGATAACTGTATAAATAACACATTGTGAAATGACCATCATGGTGCTTTCAATATAGAAAAATGGAAAATGGCCCTCCATTGAAAGAGGCTTTAGTTACACTCGTGTATCTTAAAGTTTGTGTATATAGGTAGACTGTAGCGTTCATCGCTTTTATCCCCCTCCTCCAAAGGTAGTGCCTAAAACTTCCAGAATTTTAAAGGTATCTGAACCTCAAAGCTTATGGGCCGAAGTTTGCAGACATCCTGTTTAAGAATAATATCTGCTTGTGTCATTCTTTTTTGCTGAAAAATTCTTTTCTCTTTAACTTTTAAAAGTAAAGCTTATTAAGTATTGCCGAAAGAGGTCCTTTCATCCCACAAGTCTCTTAGAGATTTCTACTTTTGTGACATAAAGTAGACACCTTTCCCCAAGTATACCAGAAATGGCCTGTGTATCAAACTCCTGTAAATTCTCTATGAGCTATGGAAAATACTGTATGAAATCTAATACTATTCAGAAATCCTATATATTCAAATTACATTAACGAATATTTAAACATCCCTACTACAGTACCGTGGCCGAGTGGTTAGTGTGATTGGCTACTGGTTTAAGGGATCTGGTTCGGGCTCTGGGTAAGGTACGAAGTTGGCGTTGTTTTTCAGCTGAGGTCCAGCCGTCATCACAAACCGTCTACTATTGTCGTGAACGCAGAGGCGGGGGGGGGGGAGAACTGAAGTAACCTTTTTGCTGAATATTGGAGAGAACGATTAATAAGATTAATTAAATTCTATTCACCTGTTATCCTAAGTAAAACCACATATTCGCGGGTGTTATTTACACCGGTGCTTAGGTGTGCTTCAGACGGGCTGTGCCAAATGTCGTGTAGGAAGATGAAATAAACGAATGAACGGTAGTAGAGGACGACACTGTATATTTACATTCCCACATATATGTACATATGAGAATATGCTAGATTCCGTGGGTCTTGGCTGCTTTCAGATTTCTCAGATTGACTCTATAGATGTTCTTGTAGACTTTCTCCAATCAGCTTAATTTAGCTTAAATTCCGTTTTACAATTGCAAGCATTCATTTGATGAGATGGAAATCGAAAAAAGATGGAAACCGACCTCAAACGTGGGCGAGAGGATATCTTAATCCTTTCCTACGCCACCTGATTCAGACAGAACTAAGCCCCGCTCCTTTAGAGTTCCCGAGAAAGAGCTACGTCACTTCGACGCGCTAACAGAAACGACCTCTCCGTTTGTCAGCAATAGTCAGTCTGATGCTTTGTTCATATCCTCGTCGCTCCCTTCCCGCACCAGAGAACTGCTCAGCTTGACCCCGAATGACAACTAATGACCCACATTCCCATTTCAGATACTTCAGGAAATACGCATAACATAGATATACAGGGTGATTCAAAACTTATCGTTCAAATTTCGTGGAGAGGTAGGAAATACGTCAGGAAACCGATTTCACATAGGAAAGTATGTCCGCAAACGTCATCTACATGAACAAAATGGACAAGTAAAGTGAACACAAGGAAACAGTACAGTTAAGTGAAAACGAATGTGACTTTTATTCCTACAAGGTAAAGCACAGGTTCACAGTAGGTGCTCAAAATTGCGACGATTTACACGGACACAGGATTCACAGCGCCGTTGCATTGACCGCCGAACATTTTCAAAAACGCCTGGCATATCACGGACAATGCCTGCGGCGGCCACTATTCGTGCAACAAGGTCCATTTCACTGTTGGCGGGGGGTCTCGTACACATGGTCTTTCATGGCCCCCCACAAAAGAAATCCATGGGCGATAAATCAGGTGACCTGGGTGGCCAAGCGATCGGTCCACCTCTACCGATCCATCGAGCTCCGAATGTTCGGTTCAGGTAATCACGCGCAACAATTGTGCTATGGGCTGGAGCCCCGTCATGTTGATACCACATATCTCGGCGGATATGCGCAGGAACAGCGCCCATAAAAGTCGGTAACACTGTCTCGAGAAATATTAGGTATTTCCGGCCGTCCAATCGGGGCGGTAGCAAGTAAGGTCCCAACAAACAGTCAGCAATGATTCCAGCCCACACATTTACGGCAAAACGATGTTGCGCAGCGTGACTTCTCGTACCATGCGGGTTGTCGTAAGCCCACACATGTGAATTGTGTGTATTGAACACACCTTCACGAGTGAATGAAGCTTCATCTGTAAAAAGGACAGAAGCTGGAAAACTGGGGTCCACGGCACTTTTCTGCATGAACCATTGTGCAAATTCCACACGCTTCGGATAATCGTCAGGATGCAGTAACTGCACCCATTGCAGATGGTAAGGATGCACACGTTCGTCGTGCAGTATCCGCCACACTGCTGACTGAGAGACCCCAAGCTGCTGAGCAATAGCTCGTGTGCTGGTATTCGGATTATCTTCGATGGACTGTAGGACTTGATCTGCGAAGTTGACAGTCCACGTCAGTCGTCTTCTCACCGTATCCTGCATGTTGCTGTGCAGTGAACCACGTTCGCGCAGATTGCGATGCACACGTGCAAACATTTGATGCTGCGGTATTCTTCTGTTGGGGTATCGGTCTTCGTAAACTTGCCTAGCTCGGCGGCCGCTTTCGCCAGCTGCCCCATATGCGAGATGCATATCCGCTAGCTCTTGATGCGTAAAACGATTCATCTTATCACTAGTAAGTCAGCTCGTACACTGATGACAGCGGGAGCGGTCGGGCGAGCTGTACACTGGTTGGGTACACACAGCGCCCTCTACATACGCATGCGTACATTTGCGGACATTCTTTCCTATGTGAAATCGGTTTCCTGACGTATTCCCTACCTCCCCACGAAATTTGAACGATAAGTTTTGAATCACCCTGTATACAATAAAAATATACCCCTTCAAGCAGCTGCTTTGCCACAAAGATCTGACAGGAACCCGTCAGTTTATATGCCATAGTAGAAAGTCTGAGAAGATGGCAGGACCTCAGCAGAAAAACAACACATACATCCATGCCTTACCCGGGGCTCGAACCCAGGTCCCGTAGATCAGTAACCAAGCGCGATAAATACAATAATAAAATAAATGAGAGGTATGCAACAACTGTGGGATATAAACTGATAGGCTCCTGTCAGACCTCTGTGGCCAAAAGCTATTTGAGGAGATGTTTATTATTATTATTTACTATAGTAGTTAGCAGCAAATTTACATTTTTTTTTTCTGTTCCAACATTTCTAACTCTGTTTTGTAAAACATTACATTGACCGATTTTGAATTACATCTGTGAGACTTTACAAACATTTCTCGTTGCTGACAGGTTTTCACCATTTATCGTTACCAGTTAAAAATGTTTCCTACGGTATCGGGAAGCATTGTTTTATCTAAGATATTGATTTTTCATCAAGCTTGTATACCTTTTGATACAGGATAATACTAACCAATGCTAGAACAAAATGTCGCCTGAAAACATTATAGACTCTCTTAAATACGAGCTCCTGCCGCATGATTTGGTTCATACGATATTTTTAAATTATGAGCAGTTGAGGCATATAGAATATTCTTTCCTACACGATTGACTGACTGAAATCCTACTCTTCATTATCAATAAAAACAAGGACAAATATTAAGTATTCACTCTTAATATTTTCTTTTAGAATACAATTATTTTATCCTTGTTTGTGTCATAATATTTGTGTCAAAACGTTTCCGATTTTTTGGGGAGAAGGGACAGTTTGTAAAGAATAAGAGAAATAGTTTAGGATTTACAGGAAAAGCATTCCTATTTCTCCTTTCCGAGCTTTAAGATGTGACAGTAACAAGGAGAAATATAATAAGAATCGCAAATTTCTATTCCATGTAGTTTTTTCGACACGTGTTCGACAAATTACTTAGATCACAATATAATTCCTTCTAGATATAATAATGCGTTAAAAATGAGCACAACAATATGTGAATTATATTTACGACACGCCTTCAGTATTCCATTTAAAGTCTGATTAAATTACGGAAGACTGGTTCAACTAAGTTAGGTTCCTTTATCTCTCGCATATGCTCCAAGAGAATAAATTGGTATCTTACCTCAGAGGTTGTTATTTCGGGAACTACAGCTCCCGAAGCAAAAAATGTGCTGCCATAAAGGGTTATGTAGTTTTCGCAAAGAGACATAAAGACTGTGCATCAGAATATTTAACAACAACTACTATACTGCTCACAAAAATTAGGGGATATTTTATCGTTTCATATTCATTTTGAAATATCCCCTAATTTTTGTGAGCAATATATGTTTAAACCTCCAGATCGTTTAATTAGTGCCTGTAAAATATTTAAAGATATAACCCTACTTGTTCGTAGCGAATACTAAACACCAGAAAATATAACACTAAAATTATGGACATAATATAATTTATAACATATATAAAGGAATAGTGAAAAAAGTGGCAAACATGATTTTACTTCACAAGCATTGGAATAATTCACTGAGATGAATATTCACTTAAATTATACTGTTCGATTTAAATATGTAATTTTCTCACAATTTTAATTTTAACATTTTAAAGAGACTTAATATTCACACACTAAATATAAAACAATTTGTCTCAGTGAAAATATGCATCTACTTATTTCCCAGTAATAAATGTTAGTTCAGGAAAAATATACAAAACATATTTTCCTATAAAATTTTTCAATGGCAAAATACGACAAAAGCAAACTTAAGACAACATTTATGAGAAAATATTCAATTAGATATTAAAATTTGAAATATTCAAATTACACGTGGTTCCCTCACAACTTCCCACCTCTACTAGGTAGGATTATAGAGTAGGAGTCTGCTGTATAAATATTCATTTATTAATAAAACATTCATAAGAAAATGTTACATAGAAAGATTGACTGATGTTTGTAAAAGAAAGCTTAAATATGTTAAACAACAGAAAACATTTCCATTTTCATTTCTGCCGTCGTTCTTCCCGAAATGAATCAAAAACTGCGATAAGAGGGAAATTTTGCATTCAAGTTGCCAAGATTTTAACATCTCGCTCTATATTACCTCACAGCTCTCAACGATATATGTTTATGTCCTATAATTTTGTTAAAAGAGGAACCTTCGAAAACTTATTTTGAAATCACAAAGTTAAACGGAAAGTGAAAGTGAATTTCAATCTGACGAAGTGAAATTAATTTCCACTCTGCCAGATTCCATGGCGGATTGGGGGAGGAGGCGACGTTTTTCCCTCTCAGTGCTACCAAAGTACTTACAGCGCACCTATTTGGTGTAATAAGATGACAATGCACTCTTTTTAGCTTAGAAAGTGATTTTTGTGTAATTTGCTTTAACTTTTCCATATCATCAATATTCAATAATATTTCGAAAATATTCCGTTAAGGCGCTAAGGCTCAACCTTTTATGCTTCACGCATCCCCTGGAAATGTGTATGTAACTGTCATACCCCTTGTATAGATAGATAAAACTATAGTTATAGTATAACAATAGTAATAAAATAAAACACACATATATATAACAGGTATCTAGAGACTTTTGAGCTCTCACCGCGTACCCAAAAATGTTTTACCGCATACCTCGCATTGAGAACTCCTAGTTTAAAGTAATTATCTGAAGTAGTAGCTTTATAGGCTATTGGATCCATTGGTTGAAATTAAAGCATAATTGTATCTTCTCTCTGTAATAATTGTTAAGAATTAGTTTCATCGTTGTTCCTTTATCGGAGATTAAAATGTTATTTGTATTACTCATATTTCAGAAGTAACAACTACTACAGCTGTTCCTACTACGACAACTACTACTGCTGCTCCTACGACAACAGAAGGTGAGATTTTTTTATCGCGAAATAAAAGAAAATCTGTTCGTTTTTGCAATAAAAATCTGAGGCAAACTACATACAGAATTTCTCGTCATTGAAGACTGACAGATTCTTTGGATCAAATGAATTTAGGAAACTCACAATACAATCCGACTAAACACACTTCATCAAAAAGCGCACAGCAATATGCAAACTAATATGTTGAAGATAGAGTTTCAGTATTCCATTCAGAATGTTATAAAATTACAAAAGATTAATTAAATTAAATTAGGTTTCCTTGATCTCTCGAATGCGCTTCAAGAGAATCCGTTGGTGTCTTACAACAGAGGTTGCTAATTAGGCAAATACAGCTGCCGCAGTAAAAACCGTGTGTTATAAAGGGTTAGGTAATTTCCGCAGAGACACAAAGATTATGCATCCGAAATATTAATGAACAGCTAATTTGTTTAAACCTCTAGATCACTGGTCCTCAAATTTTATGCTTCACGTACCCCCTGGAAATGTGTATGTAACTGGCGTACCCCTTGTATAGATAGGTAAAACTATAATTATAGTATAACAATGGGAATAAAATAAAACATGTATATCAGTGGTTCTCAACCTTTTATGCTTCACGTACCCCCTAGAAATTTGTATGTAACTGGCTTACCCCTTGTATAGATAGATAAAACTATAGTTATAGTATAACAATGGGAATAAAATAAAACATGTATATCAGTGGTTCTCAACCTTTTATGCTTCACGTACCCCCTAGAAATTTGTATGTAACTGGCTTACCCCTTGTATAGATAGATAAATTTATAGTTATAGTATAGCAATGGGAATAAATTAAAACATATATATGTGTGTATATATATATATACACACATTAAATTTTCTATTAATAAATTACATATATCGATAAACACGAAAAATGACATTTTTGCACAGCAGTGTTGCCAACTTAGCTTTGTTACTAGATCTAACGACGACTGATCTCTCACGGCGTAAGTCAAAAACTTTTACAGCATACTCCATGTTGACAACCCTTGCTCTAGATTATTTAATTAGTTTTCGAAAAAATTAAATTTACCAACATAAAAATACTACAAAACATAAATATTGAAAATATGATTTCGTCGTAGTCCTTCTCCTCATCATCATCATCCTCAAGCAGCCCTAGGCTACGAACGACCAACCAGACCGTGCAATTTAGTTCTCCAAGCAAGTCTGTCCTGAGCTACATCTACTGCATCTGGCCATTGCACACCAATTCTAATAAGGTCCTGGTTGACAAAGTCTGCCCACCGCATCCTAGGTCTCCCCCTCTTTCTGAGGCCTTTAGGCACATTGTTATAACCCTATTCGCCAATCTACAATTATTCATACGGGCAACATGGCCAAACCAACGGAGCCTCTCTCTGCACAATATGCTGCTTAAAGGAGGTTGCAAACTCTTTTGCCTAACCTCATCATGTATTACAAAGTTGTACCACCTAATGCCCAATATACTGCATAAGCATCTGGAATCAAAAGCATCTAGTTTCCTGTTATCTTGTTTACAAAGTGTCCAAGTTTCACTACCATAACCAACCCTAGAAAGAACCAAACTATTATAGAGTCTAATTTTAGTCTTTAGGTGTATACGCCTATTTCTCCACACTCTTCATAGATTCTTAAAAGTCCCGGCAGCAATCCCTATTCGTCTGTTAATCTCATGCCGCACATCACCATTATCTGCTACATAGCTCCCAAGATAATTAAACTGTGACACCTGCTCAAGACTGCAACCATTCAGATTAACTGAATCACAGCCTGCCTGACCAATTTTCATCACTTTAGTTTTCTCTCTGTTTATAACCAAACCTACTCTACTACCAGTTTCATCAACAGTTCGAATGAAAGAGTACCTCTCATCAAAATCATTTGCCAAAAGGGCTAAATCATCAGCACAATCTAAATCAGACATTTTTGTATCTCCAGTCCATTTAAGGTCAAAATCTTTCCCTTGAAGTGAATTTCGCATAACATAATCAATAACCAAGTTAAAGAGAAAAGGAGACAAAATGCACCCTTGTTGAACACCAGAAGTAATGCTAAACCAATTGCTACAAGCCTTACCAACTCTCACACACGACTCAGTGTTATTATAGAGAACTTTCATTATGTTAACTAACTTGTCTGGTATACCATATGATTTCACAATCAACCACAAATTATGACGATCAACAGAGTCGAAAGCCTTTTTGAAATCAACAAAGCTAGCAACCAAAGGTTTCTGAAACTCTAAACATTTCTCAAGAATCAGCCTAAGGGAAAATATCTGATGCACACATCCCCTACCACTTCTGAATCCACATTGCTCATCACGCAATTGACTGTCAACCAGATTCTTAATTCTATTAAGCACAATCATGGAAAGAACTTTACCTGGAACAGAGAGTAGGCTGATACCCCTATAGTTATCACAAAAACTACGATCACCTTTTTTGAAAATAGGGATAATAATAGCTCTGGTAAAATCCTACGAACCATGCCTTTATCATAAAAGATATTCAAAATTTCAGTCATCCAAGTGGTAACCGAAACATTCCCAGCTCTAAGCATTTCCGTAGTAATTTCATCTACCCCTGGGGATTTGTGAAGTTATGTTTAGAAATAACCAAACTAACTTCAGATTGTGTAACGGCCAAACGTAAAGCCACCAATGCATCTATCATCATTGCAAACAATGGGAGTAGAACTAACCGCATTGTTTAGAACATCACTGAAATGCTCAGCCCACCTAGCCTAGATGGAATCCTCACCTTCTATAACCTTACCTTGTTTATCATACAATCCCTGTATACCTGTCCGTTTTCTACCACACAAAACATAACTATCTGGCCATCTCTCTGCTGTTGTGTCGTCTAACTGCTTCTCGGCTTTGTCAGCAAGCCATCAAGCCAAAGATTCTTATCAGCAGCTAATTGATTCTTTACACAGGGCAAAGATCACAGGTCACAGATCACTTTAACGGCAGCAAAGTGAGGCCTAAGAAACTTTTGTAAAACTGACAATTATTGGAAGAACCATTTTTACAAAATTTTACAACGTACACTTTTTATATTAAATGGTTTGAAATAATACTTTCTTTCAAGTTTTAGTTCACTTCAGAGGTGAATTCCTACGATTGATATCATAGGAATCATGTGATTGACATCACTGTTATTCAATATTCAAACTTCTATAATTCTTTAAGTATTGAATGTATATTGTTAAAATTTGAAATTTACATAGTTTAATTAACATCTTATATTTATCTTCAGTCATTTGTTTCCATAAAAATTTATTTAACCAGTTATGGAGCTTTGAAATTGATTTTCCATTTTTCTGCCCATTACTCATATTATCTGTCGTTTGCAGTAAAGAAAATAATTAAGTCAGTGAAAAAGAACTACTGAAATGATCCTCATAGCGAATAACAATCGAAATTACAAATATATTCAATGCACGATTCGAATATTATCAGGAGGGAAGAAACAAACCTCAGGAATCTTTGAAGAAGGTTTTGCAACGACATTCCATGCTACTGCATTGCTACAAGCATCAATTCCCTATGATGTTCTGTTATGTTTTCTAAACAGAACCTGCCAGGCCTGTCACCTACTACGACCGCCTTCTTCAAGAGATTCTTGAAGGCATGTTCTCCAACATATAATCTCTTGAAGAACATGCCTCCCACAGGAGATCTCTTGTGGAAGGGAACGGAGAGGAGGGCTGCCAGATAGGTGAGACCTACTGATCTGGACTACTATGGCTACTTTTATTTTTTATTATACCCTTCTGAGGAGTGGTCAACCACACAGGTCCTGATGTTGACCATATACACCAACTGGAACGAAATTTACTATGTATCCTGAATTTGCTGCACTGGTGGGCTCCTGTTGAGGAAAAATCGTCCGCTGTATTTTTGGTTTCTTTGTGGGTTGATAGCTCCAAGGAATTCACAGGATATGTTTTATCAGCTGGTTAATAATCCTGATCAGAGGCCATCGCTGGTACCTGAACTCTTGATTCTACGGCATCGTCAAACCTTCATTCGAGAAAATCTTCCAGTGCAGATGCTTCAACATTCAGTAGTGGGTAAAACAGGTATTTCCCCATGCTGCGATTAGTGGGCTGTTTGATATTGTCGGCATTCCCTCTCTCAACAAGCTCAGCTTCTTCAGGATAACATCCCATTAACCATTTTCTCTCCATAGGTAGTTGGAATGTGACGACTCTGCACAGAGATTAGTATTCTCTTGATGTCATCACACAATAATTCAACCTTATAACTTAGAAAATTTCGGCTTGCAAGAGACAAGGTGGACAGATAAAGGGCAGATACCTAAGAATAATCTTAAATTTTTCTTTTCAAGGTGAGAAGATGGAAAGCATTTCCAATGCGTATGTTTGTTTCTCAGCAGACACGCCAGTGATACTCTTCTAGGATATGAGTGCATTACTGATAGGTTTCTTACATCTAAATTTCAGACAAGCACTAAAGACTTGAATGTTATCTGTTGTTATAGCGCCAGAGGACAACGATAGGATGAGAATGAGAAGGATGGATTTTATGGACAACTTCAGGATGTTTTGAATTCTGTCAAGGAAGGATATATTACCCTTGTCCTAGACGACTTCAATGCTAAAGTTAGTAGTGACACTGTCCTTTGGGGAGGGCGATAGGTCTCTTTGGTATTGGTAGCTGCAATGACAATGGGCAATGTCTCTTACAGTAAGTGAACTTAAAGGTTTGTGAACAACTAATACTTATTACAAACATACGCGAATCTTTTGTGATAAAGGCATTGTTCCTTAGGATTTTAACAAAGCTATTATTATCCCTATTTTTGAAAAAGGTTATCGCAGTTTTTTCGATAACTATAGGGTTATCAGACTACTTTCTGTTCATGATAAAGTTATTTGCATGCTTCTGCGTAATAGTATTAAGAATCTGGATGACAGACAAATGCGTGATGGAGCAGTATGGATTCAGAAGTGGTATGGAATGTATAGAACAGACTTTTTCACTTAGGCAGATTCTTGAGAAATGTTTAGAATTTATTTTTATTTAGAGATTATGTTTAGAATTCAGAATTCTTTGGTTCCTAGCTTTGTATATTTCAAAAATACTTTTGACTCTTTGACCGCCATAGTTTGTGGTTGATCATGAGTTCTTATTGCATACAAGAGAAGTTAGTTAACATAATGAAAGCTCTCTATAATAGCACCGAGTCATATTTGACAGTTAGTAAACTTGTAGAAATTGATTTAGCATTACTTCTGTTGTTCGACAAGGATGCATTTTGTCTCATCTCCTGTTTAGTTTGGTTATTGTTATGTTATGTAAAATTCACTGCAAGGGAAAGATGTTGGGCTTAAAGGGTCTAGAGATCACATAATGTCTCATTTATATTATGGTGATGATTTGTCCCTTTTGGAAAATGATGTTTATGAGATGAATCTTTTCGTTAGAGCCGTTGAGATTGGTAGTAGAGTAAGTTTGATACTAAACATGGAGAAAGTGATGAAACTTGGTCAGGCAGGTTGTGATTCAGTTAATCCGAATGAGTGCACTCTTAAGCAAGTGTGTCAGTTAAATTGTCTTGTAATTATGTAACCTATACTGGATTGCTGCTGGGACTTTTAAGAATCTATAGAGAGTGTGAAAAAGACTTTTCACTTTCTTCACTTTGTAAACAAGAGAACAGTAAACTTGATTTTTTTTATTCTAGATGCTTACGCAGTATCTTGAGTATCAGTTTGAATCAACTGATTTGTAAGTAATGAAGAAGTTAAGAAAAGGAGTCCCCAACCTCCTTTGAGCAATATATTGTGCAAAGAAAGACTCCCTTGGTTTGCCCATGTTGCACATATGCATAAGTTATGACTATAGATTAGCGAATAAAGTTATGACTATAGATTAGCGAATAAATTCATGACGAATAAAGTTATATACTGATATCATCTGACTGAGGTCTTTAGGCCTCAGTAAGATGGAGAGACATAGGATGCTAGATGCAGACAGAAACAGTTAATGCAATTTTGTTTCAATTCAATTTATGATTCCATTTTACATTTAATACAATTTACATTTCGTGCAATTTAATCGTATACAATTAATTAATTTACAAATCAATTGCAAATCATTTAACAAATTTTCTAACGCTATTTTTATATTTCTTAAATTATACCTTATTAAATAATAAAAATTCAAGAAAATAAATACATATATTTTTAATATTTCATATCAATTTTAAGAATTATTTATTTCTACTTGTAATTTGGTCGAGTTACAAGCTTCTTGATTCCAGCTTTCTTTCTATCCTTGTTTTTTTTTTGTTCTATATGCATGTGCTTTGTGTTTTCTGCATGTCTTAAATTGGAATGAATTTGAAATTTGAATATTTTAAATTAATAATTATAATCCAACCATCACAAGAGTAGCAAACTCGCCTGTGCATATAAAAATTTGTGAAGAATATAAATAGCTCTAATATTTTTGAAAGTAAGATGTTTATATTTTACGTTTTATGATGGTTATTTATTGGTAAACTGTACAAATATTTATCAAATTTTTATATTGCAGTAAAAATGAAATATTTTAATCATTTATTTGAAGAAAAGAGCTCTTCAATATCATTAAATTGATCAATCCATTTTAATAGTTTTGAAAATTTAAGTGTTTTAGTTTCATTTTTCATTATTTCTAGCAATTAATTACTATTTCTGGTGCTAAATGTATTTGATGTGTCTGGGTAATACTTTTCTTAGAGTTCTGAACAATTAGGTTAGTTTAATTTGTCTATCTTGTATTGACTCGATTAAAGTTTTTAACATTATTTTGTGTGTAAAGTTTCTTAATATATAATATAACACCATAAATATACAATATTTTTAAAGGAAGAATTTCTAAATCATTGTAATATAACCTAGCACTGTCATTCTTTTTTTAATATACACAGACTTATTTTATTTTGTGTAATAATAAGAGGTCTAATGAATAAGTGTTGTAATATGATCCTCCCCAAATATTAATACGTATTTCAAATATGATTTATTTCATTCATTATATATTTATATACATATCAATTTCAAAAAGTGAAATGTTAAGAAAATTTATAATGAAATATATATTAGGTATAATTGCGTTAATATTTTTTATCAAGCATTCAACAAGTTTTTTTTCCTAAGTTTCCACTATCAATATGTATTCTAAATATTTAAAGTTATCAACACCTTCCAATTGTTCGCATAAACATTCTTAATCTGTACATTTAAATGAATGATAGAATAATTCATTTTCAAACGTATGTGTAATATTAATTTAAAGAGTAATTATTTTTTTCACATTTAAAATAATTTTAAAAAGTGTTTCAATTTTAATTGAATTTTTATTTATTTCTGTTATCAAATTGTTCATATTTATATATATATAGACCAATCTTGCATCATCAGTAAATATAATTATTTTTCCTCTGATATCTAAATCACAAAGATTAGTACTATATACTGTATATGTATATAGCAGTAAACGTATATTAATTTACGGTGTTTACCCCTGTCGTAAGAAAGTTTTAAATAAAGTGTTCTTTAGTTATTCCTATTGCATTTAACATTCAATCAATCAAAACATAACTTGGGTGGGTCCCCCGGGATTATATCCACTGATTAAGTAGGCTAAAAATGTAACATGTTATTTCATACATAGTAGTCACTCACCAATGGTTGACCCGCGGGTGACGAAATCGAGATTCATTAAACTAGAATTTAGGTAAAATTCGTAATTAGGAGAAGTGCTGTACGGGCAAACCTTTCTCAATCAAATTGCAGAAAATAAAATTCGAAATGCTTAAAATTTTCCGTTTCAATGAGATTATGTTGAAATTACAACAAACGTTTTTCGCCATTAAAATACGAACTGAATTAAGTTCTATGAGGAACTTCGAAGTGGGTCTTTGCGATCCAGTTGGTAGTAGAAGCTATTAAAAAATCTGTACGTTCAGAATTTAATATGTACATTCAAATTTCATGAAATATTTCATTGTTATTCAAGTTATACTAACAATTACTTGTTTTCTCGTCTTTCCTGTATTATTTTGATTAATGGTTATTCCTGAAGGATGATGTTCATCAAAAAAATTATCCATATTTAGCATTTCTCGTTTCCAGGGCAAGCACAAAACTGAAGGTAAAGTATTAACATTTTCTTATATTTAATCCAGATAAGGGAATAAATTGAAGTATCCAACTCTTCTAAGACCAGAGTCAGAAATTATTTGCATTTATATAAGCAGTGGCTGCTTGGGAACGAAACAAACTTTCAATGCAACCATCTCTGCGAATGAATTTTGGAACTCCCATATAGAGAGAGGTTTTACCTTTCAGGACTCAGTTATCACCGGATTCGCAGCACATATTCTAATGGGGATATCTTGGTATGTTCCCCCTCCCATTCAAAAATTAAAAAAAATATCACAGGCTAAATGCATCGAAGGCAGGAGATAAATTTTCTGGTAGTGACTGAAAAAAGTAAATCAAAATATTAAAGTACAAGAATATGACCAATGGCGAATATAAGATGCTCGTTTAAAATCCAGAAATGAAGGTTTTCATATTCCGAATTTTGCATCTTTTAACAGTAGTAATTCATACTAATTGGTGATTGAAAAACGTAATTAGTATTATATTATTACCCCTACACAATGCAAAAATAATTTCTCATTAATTCCTTAAATTGAAAAAGTTGCGTTTTCTTATCCACTAGGGTTAGAGGACAAATATTTCATCATCATCATCCTCAAGCAGCCATGGGCTACAGAGGTCCAACCAGACCGTACAATTTTGTTCTACAAGCATGTCTGTCCTGAGCTACATCTGCTGCATCCGGCCACTGTACACGAATTCTAACAAGGTCCTGTTTGACATTGTCTGCCCACCGCATCCTAGGTCTCCCCTTCTTTCTGAGGCCTTTAGCCACACTGTTCATAACCCTATTCGCCAATCTCTAATTATCCATACGGGCAACATGGCCAAACCAACGGAGTCTCTCTGCACAATATGCTGCTTAAGGAGGCTGCGGACTCCTTTGCCTAACATCATCATTAGGTACCAAGTTGAACCACCTGATGCCCAAGATAATGCATACGCATCTAGAATCAAAAGCATCAAGTTTCCTGATATCTTGTTTACAAAGTGTCCACGTTTCACTACCATAACTGACCCTAAAAAGAAACAAACTATTACACAGTCTAATTTTAGTCTTTAGGTGTATAAGCCTATTTCTCCACACTCTCCACAGATTCTTAAAAGTCCGGCAGCAATATTCGTCTGTTAATCTCATGCAGCACATCACCAGTATCTGTTACATAGCTCCCAAGGAAATTAAACTGTGACACCTGCTCAAGATTGCAACCATTCAGATTAACTGAATCACAGCCTGCCTGACCAGTTTCCATCACGTTAGTTTTGTTTCTGTTTATAACCAAACCTACTCTACTACTAGTTTCCTCAACAGCTCGAATGAATGAGTTCATCTCATCAACATCATTTGCCAAGAGGGCTAAATCATCACCATAATCTAAATCAGAAATTTTCGTTATCTCCAGCCCATTTAAGACTAAAATCTTCCCCTGAAGTGAATTTCGCATAACATAATCAATAGCCAAACTAAAGAGAAAAGGAGACAAAATGCACCCTTGTCGAACACCAGAAGTAATTCTAAACCAATTGCTATAATTTATTATCACTATACGAAACTATTATCATTATTTTTAAAAATAATTGCTAGCGTTTAAAAATAAAGAGCAAATGGTCGAATTTTAACAAATAGTAATTTAATTAAACAGATATGAATATAAATTATAATTCTCTAAGCCAGTGGTTCTCAACCTTTTATGCTTCACGTTGGCTTTTGTGTCACCCCTGGAAATATGTACGTAACTGGCGTACCCCTTATATACATAGATAAAACTATAGTTATAGTATAATAATGCCAACTTAGCGACTCTGTTACTATATCTAGCGACTTTTGAGCTCTCATGGTACCCCAAAAATTTATCACGTACCCCACGTTCAGAACCCCTACTCTAAGCTATTTTGGTATCTGTTCTTCATCACCACATTCTACCAACCGAATGTTTTGTACAAATATATCGTTTGCAACATTATTTCATGTTTAACATTTTCAACATTTGGTGACTTCTAACGATGTCAGTTAAAGCCTTTTGGAAGAGTTGAAAACTATTAAAAAATTAATTTAAATGTTTAAAATGATTTAACTTTTAGAAAGAAACATTTCCAAAAATTCAATAAATGCTTTAAAAACATCTCAGAGAAGATGACTTTCATCAATGAAAACAATCGGGAACATTCAACGTTTTCGATTTATTGATGGGGACACTTAAAAGCCACGTGATTCTCGCCGCAAATGATTCACAGCATGACATCGGCCAATTGGTTGGGTTGTTAAACAAGAATAAAATGGTCTGTAATCTAACTACGAACGCGCATATTGTTTGTATCTGAGGTTTATAAGATGGTATATTAATTGATTTGGTACTGCGGTTCTATTTGTTTAACTATAAGTTAATTGCTACATGATGCGTTAAGGATTAAGATAAGGTTGAATGGTACTAAACTGCACTAACTGATTTACATAACATGATTACATGGAGTTACATAGTACGATTTCAATGTTGGTCATTTCTTGAAAATTGAGAAGCTGTAAAAGCAATATATTCATACCAAATTATTTAACTGGATTTGACGTTATATTCATAGGAAGTTAATTTTTCGTTTTCAATTTAATTTTTGAATTAAAAATGATTAATAAAAAGACCATACTATACAAAACTTCTATTTCTGACATATAGAATGAAATTTGCAATTAGTTTATTAAATATTCAACTTTCTTCCAACGTTTAGAAATAAGGGAAAAAAACGTTAGCTGAAACCTGAAATCAATTGAAGAATATATTCTTTTCTCATTTCACGAAATGTCAAGATTCCTTTTCAAGGCTGTGTGTGAATTCTTAAAGAGAGAGATCATCGTTCAAGGTCATCCAGCATGTTCTTTAACAAGCAGTGGTGTCAGTATTTCCTTCGTCACCAAGGGTAGAGGGGGGGAGTGGAAGAAATCTCAGTACTCGACACGATTCGAGATAGAACCCGGCATTTTCAGTGTACAAACTTAGCACGTTCGCTATCCAATGGAAATGAAAGATTGATGGAAATAAAATATTGCGTAATTGGAGCAAAAATATTATATGAGAATTGATAATCAGCATTTATTTCCAATCAAAAATCTTTCTCTATAATGGACACAGAATATTCTAGTAAAAAATTGTTTATAGTATAATACAAATCCAATGAACTGGATATTTAGCATTTACCTTTTAGGGCAACCCACCTCTTTGCCTATGCATTTCTATCACACAGTAAAATATTAATATAATATTCCCGAATATACTGAGCGATCAGTATGGTTCTGCAATCAATAAATAAATTCTTTTTTATTTTTCCCATTAATCAGCTGAAGTTACTGTCTGTTAATGTTAACATTGACAATTTCATCTCTCAGCATTTACCATCTTCTTTCTCCAGCTAATTTCAAGAGTTTTGCTTTATTGTTTATATGGTACAATTTTTGTTTAAAAAGCGTAACAGTAATAAATAAAAATCGATTGGTTTCACAATTCCATTCAACGATAAACGTGAGATTTATTCAATAAAATATTTAATGGAGAAATAAATACTAATTCAGCTCATTGACGGGTGCTATTTTAGCAAAAAAAAAGATATTTTCACATTGCATTTAATGTCATCAATAGCGTGATAGGTTTTGTGGAATTTACAGCATTTTTGTACGATTCATTAATTAAAGTTGTCACTTGCGATTAACAATTCACAAAGGGCTGAACCATAATGACATAGTTTGTGGAATGGGAGATGCCACCAACAGATCGGTCTGAAAGAAGGGACGACCTGCTGTTTAACTTAGACGAAACGCCACAACTGATCTTAACATTCTCAATTCTTGGAAAATGAAAAATAAAATATACAAGATTAAAAAAGCAACAAAAAAGAAAAGTTTTCCTTACTTTATTAATTATCCCCCTTCCCTTGCTGTTGTTATGTTCAATTCGATCTAGCCAAAAAAATTTAAAAAATATCTATCTATTTTTAAATACTGAAATTAACAAAAAATTAAATTTATTACTGAGTTCGTATTCACTTCAAAGGAAGATAGGGCAATCTTGTTGAGTAGGAAAATCGGCGCCCTATCTTCTTTTCAATCGAATACGAACTGATTGACTGATTGCACCATTGATAAGCTTTAGATTTATTTTCTACTTTTTAGGGCCTTGGCCATGTTGCCCGTATGGATCATTATAGATTGGCGAATAGGGTGATGAACTGTGTGCCTAAAGACCTCAGAAAGAGGGGGAGACCTAGGATGCGGTGGGCACACAATGTCACACAGGATCTTGTTGGAATTTGTGTGCAGTGGTCGGATGCAGCAGATGTAGCTTAGGACAGACCTGCTTGGAGAACTAAATTGCACGGTCTGGTTGGACCTCCGTAGCCCACGGCTGCTTGAGGATGATGATAATGATGATAGGAAGATAGATTTTTTTTAATTTTTACTTTATATTTGTTTAGTTGTCACTAAACACACATCAAAGTCTCTGATGATCAAAGGTCTGGTGATCAAAGGCTTTGATATATGACTCATAAACATCGAACAAATTTACCCCCCTTTTGGAGTCATGTTTGAGGTAAATCACTATATTGGAGACATCACAAGCTTTAATTTGAGATACGACTCGTTAAAGTCGAATCCCGAGAAAATTCAACCCTCCCCCATTTTATCAGGGGGAATAGTGGGGACAAAATTCAAAACAGTTGACGACCGTCATTATACGCTTTCATTTGATACCTACTCATCATTGTATGCACTCGCATTCGGAAGATATAGCAGAATGATTTTCGCATTTCCAGTTTTTAGGGGGAGAAGAAATCACGGAGTCGTTTTAATAGCCTAAGACACTCTCTGCGTCAGAACCTTTCATTCGACACATAGCTTGTTACTTTCCGCATTCGCATTCAGGAGATACAGGGGAACAATCTTTATCACATCCCACCCCCATTTTTATGGGGAAGAAAGCATGGGAGGTCAATGTTTCATAGCCTACGACATTCCCCGCGTTAGAAGCTTTCATTAGACGTAGAGCGTGTAACCTTCGCCTTCGTTCTGGGGATATAACTTAAGAGTAGTTTTCACATTTCCCCCTTTTTTAGAGGGGATGAAAGCATGGGGGAGGCAATGTTTTATAGCCTATGACACACCCCGCGTCACATACTTTCATTTGACACATAAATCATTAAGTTTCTCCATTGCATTCGAAAGATATGGTGGAACAAAATTTTGTCAAATCTACAAACCGACCAACCGACGAATATCAAAACCAAAAGCAATATGAAGATAGGTAATAAAAAGAGGGCTTGTGAGCGAAAAATCACTTGGAGTATCCCTTCAAGTAATTCAGTGTTGTGTTAAAATTCAAGTTCATACCTAACATAGGCCTTGAATTCAAACACGAAGCAACTTTAATGCAACCACTTTTAGATAATACGCATGCGCTGAAAAATTGCAGCCAGTTAACTGGGAATTATCCGTCTTACCATCAATGGTTCCCCCTCTCCCAGAGAGCCGGAAGAATAACGGAGAAAAAAAATAATTCATATATTACGAATCTAATGAATGCATTAAGTATACTCTTCTGGGTACACAAAAGTTCGATCAGATAAGTTAAAATATCTCAGAATCATCACAAAACGATCACGAGGCACTTTTTTCATTTCATATTCCGACATAGGAATATCAGAACAATAATCTGTCAAGCGTGGGAGTTTTGAAATTCCTATAATTAAAGAATGCTAAAGAATTCCCATATCCCATTAGTATAATATTATCGATAGCATTCCAATTTAGAGTCTTGTTCATTTGGTTTCTCTTTAGATGAGGACTGTTCAACCCAAATTTATTGAAAAGGCAGTGAAAAAAAACTATATTCTGATAAAAACTATATTCTCAACTTAAAAAATGAAAAAAAAAAACATTATAAAAGAAATAGAAAAAACTACTGTTAAGAAATCAAAGAAATTTCTTGATTAGAAACAAAAATATACATTTTTAATTAGTATTAGGAATTGGCAACATCATTTAGTTATGTACCTAAATATCTTTGGTCGAGTAATTGGAAAACTGAGTCAGATTCAGACCTTTTTTTGTGTTTTTATGACCCGCAGATTGGGTGGGCCTGCATTAGATGGTGAACACACCGGTTCGTTATTGCTCATAATCAGTTCATGCATATTGTCACCTAACAGTAATTTCAAAATTCCAAATGGTTCCGATCCTATCGAAAGATTATGAACTGGCCCCCCTCTTTTTCATGAGTAATCCAGGTCAATGATTAATTACCGATATGGTTGAACCATAAAATATTACTAAAATCATTACCTCTAGTATCACTTTGTAGGATTGAAAAATCCTTCCGCCATTCATTGCAGTCCAATATTCTTGATCGATTGCGATCGAAACCTCGTTCTCTTCTTCAGATAATCTGAATTCGTTGATTTCATTCTCTGAAGTATCAATGGCAAATAAAATGTTCGCAATTATTTCGTCCATCAAAATTCCCCGTTTATAGAAACCATCTCAAACAACAAAATAAAATATAAAAATATAAAAATTTTAACTCAACTCTAAAATTATATCAGGGAATTTTAATAACTGCAGAAGTTCAATCTCCAAAATACTCTAAAAATGCATGTGTTCTAGTTTTGTCGTAGGCCTGGATTGACCGTTCCTTTTTTGTTTATTGCAAATATCTAAACATCGAAAGGTTCAGCAAATTCCTCACATGCGGCAAATTTATCAATAAGCAATGGCAGATCTGAAGAAAGTGTCGGCAGATATCTAAGTTTACTCCAGCTGGCAAAATAGCTATTGTGGAGCCTGGTCCACAATAAGTGTCGACCATTACTACCACCGAACTTGCACACAAAGGGCAGCATGAAACTATTTCAATTTTAATTTATTATTCCATTTTGCATTTCGTACAATTTACATTATATACATATTATGCAATTTGAGTTTACTCAACAAAAATTTTTTGTTTCAGTCGTACAAATTTTATAATACAATTCTTTTGTATTTTTTAATTATACATTTGTTAAGTAATAGCATAAATGATATTCTTAAACATTTACTTATTATTACAAGTAATAATTGGAATATCAACCATCTACAAGAGTATCAAACTCGCCTGTGGAAATGTAAATTTATGAAAATGTAAATTAATTAAAATTTATTTATTTCTAAGTGAAAATTAAATTTTACAATTTATAATGATTATTGATTCATAAATATTACCAATACTTATCACATTTATATATAACGGCAAATAAACAATGATTTAATCATTTTTATTAAGTATTATTTCAATGTCAATGATTTCATCAATCCATATTTTTAATAAATTCGAAAATTTATATATTTTAATCTCGTTTTTTATTTTTCTCGGCAATTTATTAAAAATTTCGGTGTTAAATATATATATAATAATGTGTCTGTGTAATTCTTTTCTTAGGCTGTGGAACAATTAGATTAGTGTAATCCTTTGATCTCGTATTATGATTAGAGAATTTAACATTATTTTCTGTATAATGCTTTCTAATATATAATAGAATGGAATGTTATAAACATATATAATTGCGAACATTTTATTTGCCACTGATACTCATATAATAATAAAATGTTATAAACATTCAATTTCCTGAATTGAAGTATATTTGAATCATTAATATTAAGATCTAACACTGTCATATTTTTTCCTTTTCACTACATATCTGATTATTTTATTTTGTGTAATAATAAGTGGTTTAACATGATTGTAATATGATCCTTCCCACGTTAGTTATCCATATTTTAAATATGATTTAATCCATACATTATATATTAATTTTAAAAGTGTAATGTTAACGAAATTTCTAATATAATATAAATTAGGTATGATTAGCCGTCCCGTGGCCGAGTGGTTAGCACGTGTTTGGCTACTGATCTACGGGACCTGGGTTCGAGCCCTGGGCAAGGCATGGATGTTTGTGTCGTTTTTCTGCTGAGGTCCCGCCAGCCTCACAGATCTTATGCTTTGGCGTATAAACTGACAGGCTCCTATCAGACCTCTGTGGCAAGCAGATGCTTGAGGGGGTATTTATTTTTATTTTTATAATTGTATTAATCTTTTTCATTAAGTAGTCAATATGGTTTTTCCAAGTTAAATGACTACCAATATACAATCCTAGATATTTATAATTATGAACACCCTGAATTGGCTTGCATAAACATTCAGAACCTGTGCATTTAATAGAAAGATAGAATAATTTATTTTCAAATATACCTGGAATATTGCATTTCATTCAGAAGTATAAATATTTTGCTTTTTTAATATTTAAAAATAATTTATTTTTTATAAAGCACTGTCTAAATATCTCTAAATATTCATTTATGTCAGTTATTAAAATGCCTTTACTTTTAGATGTACATACCAATGCCGTATCATCAGCAAATATAATTATTTTGCCTTTTACATTTAAATCGCAAAGATAATTTATAAACACATTAAATAAAATAAAAAAAAAACAACTGTACATCCAGTTCAGCCCTCAAGTGACAAAACCCGCCAGAACCGAAAAAGACGATTTGGAGGGGGAAGGGCCAAATTTTCCCTTGGGTTCATGTGAGTTGTGCTCACCGACAGTAATGGTAAGTTCCACTGGTCAGCAACGTCTCCCAGAAATGTCACCTACAGTTTGAAAAAGGAGATTCCCAGGTGATATTTCTTTGCTTGTTAATGAGCCAATCCCAAATGCCTTCAATGCCACATCCCACATCAGCCTTTCTTTGTTTAAGGAAGTGGGGATGAACTCAACAATATAATCTTGATTTAAAAATTGTATATTTGAAGAAACTAAATATTTTTATATATTTCTATTTTTTAAACCTTATCGATATAGGCATCACGTTTATAACTATAAACATAACATAATAATTTTAATTCAGTTATAATAGCAGTGAAGCAATTCATCCTTTACTGTATCCTGATATATCAATAATTATTCATTTCGATCGAATGTTGAATCTGGATTTTACTGTTATCTATGTGGAATGACCTATTATGAAAGGTAAGTTAATCTGCTTTTTTTGCCTTTTAAATAGGAAAAAAAGTTGTTTAATTTTAAATGCTTTTTTGTTTAATGATTTCTTAGCAATCGCGCAAGCGAGAGGTTTATTTAGGGTCTTATTATGACAATCAATTTTGAGATTTTTTTCATTTCTCTTTTTTTGTCATGAATGTGAGTGTGACTCTGACAAGTGATATGATTAAATAAAAATGAATATTTTCTAACACACTACATATCGTTATATTGTTGTATAGTCACTGATCTATGTGTATGAAATTTCTTTGAGAGAACGTGATACAATTTGAAATACACCTTCCTTTGATTATTTTTCACAAACATTTAACATTTTGTTGCTGAAGAACATTTGTTCAACGTACAGTATTTCAATGTGCTATGTAGAACAATTGAGCCGATTATTAGAATTAACTGGGAGAAATGAATGCTGGGAAAAATGATTCTTTCAAATAACCGAAGACTATTACTTTGAATTGAATTAATACGATTCAACTGACAGCGTAGGGTTTATGCAAAATTTATAGAAGTTATGATTTTTTTTTTATTTTCCTTTTGAACAATGTAACCGGGATTTCGCCTAAAAGATATTCTTTTTCCAGTGATTTTGCAAAAGATATAAAAATGGTTGTTTAGTTTGTTATAATGGAATAATAATTCTTTTTTAGATACTAAAATTTATTGTAGAATTTTGTATTTAAAAACTGTCAGGAAAACACTGGTTACAAATGACTAATATTTATATTACCCAATTTCATTTGTATAATAAAGATATAAAATATAATCTGCCTGAAAACTTTCATTTCTAATTCAGTGTATACGTTGGTTAAAACAATATGTGATATAAAGTACATTGTAAAAATAAATATGAAAATCGAAGCAAAAGGCACCGCAGCATAAAATAAGGGACGAATCTGAGCACTAGGATATTAAATACTGCAACATTATTCAGGCACAGGCTATTGTGAATCCAAACTTCAGATCATTATGTTGATAATTAAGTAAACAATTCTTGTATTTATGGCTGTTTAGATGCAAAATTTATAATTACAATCGTAATCGTATTAAAGTCAATAAAGTGTGTGCAAAGCACTTTTTATGAATCACAGAGCATTTCTGTTTCAAGCAGGACCTTCACTCTTGTAAAAGGTTATTTTTTTATAATCGACCGATACATAATGAACAAGTAATGAATAAATAATCTCCGTAACGTTACCAGTATTTCCGTGTGTAGCAATTCTTTCTCTCTGTTGAAACGAATAATTTTTACAGCCGACTGGATCATAATAAATAAATAAATAATAGGCAAAACATCACTCTTATTTTGGTGTCCAGCAAATTTTTCTCTTTTCGAAACAAATGATCCCTTTTATAACACAGCCAATGCATAATGAAAAGGTAATCTCTAAAAACATAATGGAAGAAGAAAGAAACTTTAGTAAACAACTATATTCATATAATAATAGTATAAAAAGCAGCAGAAGTGAAAAAAAATAGTTTTTAAAATACTATGGGGGGGCACGCAGCTATTGCCAATTAGGTGAAGTGATATCACTATTTTAAGTTTCATCTACTGGTGAACAATAACTATCTTATCTATATTAATCAATATGGTTACCGTCTACGGGAAAAAATAATGCGAAAGAGGAGAAATTGCCAGGAACAGATTGATACATGACAAGTTGATGCATTAGTTTTGAAAGTGTTGATGAGGAGAGCATAAATCGCGTGAGAGTTTTCTTAAATTCAGAAAGAGTTTGATGAACTCATTAATGATCCAGGCATTAGAAATTGTCGATAGTAGTTATTTCAAAATGCTACTTGAAAACAATGCTAAATGAGGCGAAAACACGTCATCGTGCTATATTTTTAATGGCTGTAGGAGTTGAGTAAGCGAATAAAGAAGCAAGTTGCCGTCGCTCGGGACTTTTCATTATTATATTGAGTGCACATAATAAGACACAAAGTAACTTTTATAGAAATAATGTTAAATGTTGTAGATTTAAAGCGATGCTTAATTCTTATAAATTTCATGCTATGCACATTGCGAAACAAACGTTTTTCGTAATCACATAAGTTGCAAAAGGATGGTTTTAATTTTGATTAAATTTTGTTAATCATTACAGAAATCTCCAGAACTTAATAAGAGTACAAAAGTATTTTTGCAGTAGCAAAAGACACTGAAATATTTAAGTTAATTTAAAAATTGTTAGATTTAATCTATTACACTACTAAACATTTAATTCGCAAAAAACTAAAGAATTAACTAATATCTCAATGAAATGTATGGAAGGAATACGCACTGAAAAGAACGTTCCGAGATTAATTTTCATGAATAATTAATAAAATGGACAACAGCCAATTTATTTACAGTAGAAATGAGTTGAAGAATAATTAACTTTTTACTAGTGTGCACTTGAATGAAATTATTCCACCTTAGTATTGTATGGATCAAATTACTTAATATGAAATTCAAGAAATTATCGATGTTTATCCGTAATAAATACACAGAATACCTGTAGAAAGAGACTTCAACAATTATTAAAAACATCTGAAAAACATTATCGCTGACGCGCGGAATCGAACCCGCAACTCTAGATTAGGGGTTCTCAACGTGAGGTACGCCGTAAAATGTTTTTGGGTACGCCGTGAGAGCTCAAAGGTCGCTAGATATATGTTATATATATAAATATGTTTTATTTTATTCCTATTGTTATACTATAACTATAGTTTTATCTATCTATACAAGGGGTACGCCAGTTACATGCACATTTCCAAGGGGTACGTGAAGCATAAAAGTTTGAGAACCACTGATCTAGGTAATGCTAGAGCACTTTACCATTTAAACCACGCATCAGACGTTAAAACCTTCCAGAATACCTATAAAATTTTCACTGAGATGTGGAGGACTTTGCGCCATCTATACTTCAGTAGACGCAACTTTCCTAATTGTTGTTAATGATTTAAATGTTAAAGAGGTATTAATCAACGATAATGTTTTTCAGAGTTTTTTAATAATAACGCTTAATCATGAATGACTCCTCATTAATTCTTTGCAAGTTTTTAATAATTATCGATGCTGATTTTGCGAAATGATTATTTTAATATAAACAATAAGATGGTTGGTTCCTATGTGTGCATACATATATTCCTTTTTTTTTTGGTGTAAAATAATGTAGGTTTTAAATTTAGGAAGACTACTTTTCCAAATAAGAATTATTTTGAAGAGAATCTGTATGAACCTCGATAAAAATACGGATATGTACACTCTGTTTCACATAAATAATTCTACATGCATATTAACAATGTCTAATTTATATGTATATTTTGTTCTGAATGCTGTATTGTTTTTGTCCAAAGTAAATAGTTTGTTTTCAGTTAGAGTTTGTCATTATTTTGAAAAGAGAAAATGCATAACACTTATCTTATATGTGAATCATTAATTTAGCGTTTCAGGCGAGATGCCAACGTCGACCAATAAATTAAGGAAAACCCTAAATATAAGATATTAAAAGCTGAGAACTAATACACTGGCAGAGCTCGTAATCTGCAGTTCGCAGGCTCGAGTCTCACCTGGTCCACCAAAACCTCTCTCCTGCTTCGTTCAGTAGGAGACACCGATTTGGCTAGGAAAGGTCGACTTCCGTCGGATGGGACATTAAGTCCTCCGACGAAACCGTCTGCCCCATGTGCGGGAGAATCATACCCTGTGCACGTTGGATCGCCTTGGCGGGAAGCTAGTATCTGCCTCCTGACAGCTATCCAGTGGGCCCTCTCCCCCAAACTGCTCTGAGCTCTCGGGAACCTTGTGACCTGGCCATTTAGATTATTGTGTGCTGCAAAAGTGCCGATCAGAGGTAAAATAACCCAACTAATACACTGGTTGATAAAATTAAGGTAAAGAGCTTTTTTTTTCTTCAGTATTTTAATTTTATAATATTCCCGGAGGTAAATATGCGCTGTTGCAGAAAACATTACATGCGATTACTAATTATTAGCTAAAAAATGATTGCTAAAATTATCTAAAAATGCCTCAAAATAGATGGGTTGCTATCAGGTCACTCCTCTTTAAAATTATTACGTGCAAGGATGATTAATCTCATTATTTCTATTTTAGATGGCGAGCCATTATTGTTTAAGTCAGAGGTCATCAAACATTTTTATCTAGAGTCTGGCGAGACGGATCTAGGAGGAGAATCGAGAGATTAATGACTCCCTTCCCCCACATTGAGAATGCTAGTAACTGGAAAAGAGGCAAAATTCTTATTAACCTTATGACTTTTCCCAGTATTTTTGAAGAAATTTGTAAAAAATCACTAAACTGAGATAAAATGGTTCTATTGAAACGGTATTTTTGTACATTTGCACTCAATCTTAGCCCTCCCTCACTTTATTCTTCTCAGATTCTGGCCTATCATTTTACGAGATTTTTTTTGTTTAAAGCCTTAAATAATATGGTTTATATCAGGAGTACATAACACTTTCATGAAAAGGTTACTTGTGGCATTAAAATCTGCTGGGAAGGTCGAATAAAAGAGTTATTTTGAAAATGAAAAAATTATTTACTCAAATGAAAAGTATAATTTTTTAAAAGTAATATGTGAGTAGAAAATATTGTTTATCAAAGTAAAGGATGATCATATACATTTGAGAATTAAAAGAGAACTGTGTGCTTGCTTTTTCTCGGCAAATTCCACGATACTTTTGTCACAATATTATTTAAAATTTACTAGTTCTTCATTTGTATCGAGGGCCGAATTATCAATGTAAGAGTTGAAGCAGGATATGAGTAGGCGGAGGTAGCAAGATGGATCGATAGGTCTACGAAGGTGGCACGATACTTTGGACGAGTTCCAGGTGAGAGGAACCATTACCAGATGAGCTGACCTAAATCACCGAGAGTTACTTCAACCCGAACCTGATCATTACTGGCTCTAATGGTAGGATGGAACAGTATGATGACTTCATATCAACTGTCTCTCGAGGTTCCTGCGACCACAGGTGAATGAATTTTCAGCAGAATAGTGCTATGAAGGATTAATGCAAGTAGGTTCTCTGCCAGGAATCCAGCGGCATGTGTTCCACTAATCCCCAACCCCCGAATGGTTTCTCCTAAACTGCTGTCGCTAGCATATCACTTGGGGCCATGAACAACGGGCTAATGTTCTGTTTTCTGACGAGTTCAGCCTACAGCCAGGTTATAGATGTTGTTTAATATGGAGATAATGAGGAATGCGGACCTATCCCTCCACTCTCAGAGGAAGATATATTTATGGTGGAGGTAATGTGTAGGCTGAGGGTTTATATCCGCTAAACCACTCATCTTGGTCAAAAAGGGGATACCAACGGGCTTGGAAAGGCCGCCATCCTTCTGATGGGATGTTAAGCCATGGCCTAGTGTGAAGGAGAGGCCTATTCTATTCACGTTAAAGAACATGTAGATGTCCATGACGGGAGGCTTTCATCAGTCTCCAACAGCTGTTCAGTGGGATCCGTTCCTGAGCCCTTTTTGCCCATTGTGTGCAAAAGAAAGTGTAGCTCAGAGGTAAAACAACCCAACCTATTGAATCTGGCTCATTTCTTTCAATTTTTTGACCAAACGCTTTTAGGTACATAGCTAAAGTCAAGTTCCGGTACACATTAAAAGATATTTTGTTCTTGTTTTTTTTAAAGAAGATATTTCTTGAGTCTTTAAAGATAAAGTTGTTTTTTACTTGTTGCTGTTTTCAATTTATTACCCAAAAGTATTGTGTGTGTTCTTTTTTAAGGAGATAATTTTCCCTGAAGCTATTTAAGAATATAGTTTTTTGCCTAGTGGCCTCTACTAGGATGAGTTTGCTGAATACATGAAGTAAAATGCATTCCTGTTCTACATGCATACTGCTCAGTTAATAATCCGGCTGTTTGGTCGGACTGTCGCAAAATTCATCTAAACGGAGCTTCAGAATTTGGAGAATCTAGATTACAGATGCTCCAGTCTATCATAATGCATATGCTCTGTATGTGTGCAGTTTATACCTCTCAAGGTGCTGGATCGCTTTCAATGAAAGATCACTCTTTAGGAAATATGGTAGAAGACAGAAGTGTTGTCAAGAAACATTTTCATGTGTGATATCGAGATTAATGTTTCAAGACAAAATACTCTTCAGCACGATTTCTTAGACCACGTTCAAACCTTTCAGAAAGGAAAACAACATTTCTCTAAAGTTGAATGCGTGGTGGAAAAGGTTTAACCTCCCAGGACTATTATAGAGTCAGATATACAATGGTCCCAAAAAGGATGGGGATCTGCTGTGTTTTTGAATGTCTTTTGTGTTTCTACCTATTAAAAGATCAATTTTACTTATATATTCAAATATTAGTTCTATGCTGATTTCAAATCGTTTTCAATTATTTTAAATAGATTTTAAGATATTATGTAGAAACCACAATACAATTACAAACACAAGATGATATTGGGATTGAACAAGCTCTCGTTACAATCAATCAAGTGCTCTGTTATGCTGACCTATCACAAATGAGTAATCATAAAATTGGGATTGTTGGATTTGGTACATTCTTCAGTCCACTTGAAAACGGAACTTGTGGAAGTATGTAGATATTCCATTCAACATTTTGTGAGGTGTTAATAAAGAACAGTTATGGGCAGGTCTTCATTTTTGCCTCATATTCAGAGATGTGAAATATGCATCAAAAAAAGTTATTCTTGGCTCTAAATCGCTGCTAAAAATGTCATGCGTATTTCCTACTGCTTTGAAAACATTGAAAACAGATTTTGAAACCAGATCTGTTGCTAATATAGAGAGAACTGGGAGACCTAGGAAAGCAACTTTACTTGCTGACACGAAAGCACCTCAAATTATCCAGCGCCAGGCAAGTGGGCTGAAAAGTGAAAAATCAATCGAGGGAGATGCGTTGTGATTCCGTGCACCTTCCCACAACGTTGAGATGGATTAGTCACGCTAACTAAAATTACATTTACCATTCCCCAATTGCCCTTTGCCCATTGCAATCATCTCTTGCACTGAAAATCTGTCAGTAAATGTTTCGGACGAGCTTTGCAACCCCATAAACTGATTTCTAGGCGATTTCCACTAACAGTTCTTGACGACGTATTTATGTTTATTGCCAATGTATATTCTTTAGAAGACCTATAATAAGTTAGGTTAAGTGTCCCATTACCTGTAATGGGTAACTTAACCTAACTTATTATAGGTAATAGAGTTAGGTAATATAGTTAACTCTCTACATTAGTTATATAATATAGGTAATATAGTAATACAGTTACCCATTACCTGTAATGGGTAACTGTAACGGGTAACGTATCAAAATTGCTAGTTAATAGAGTGAATTAATTGACCTGCGGGAATCTTGGGAGCACTGAAATATTTACCAGAAAGAGAGCACAAAATGTAGCAAGGCAAATACATGTCCACACTCAAAGTAGATTTATATATACGTATATTTTGCTGAACCAACGAACATTACATCTAAGTTGCATATTGGACTTATCTTCGGCGAAATCGTCCAGTTTGGGCACTGATAAAATGTGGCAGATTACGAAAACCTAACTGCCTTGAAGGAATATTCAATTGTTTGTATGTGATATGTATGTATGTATGTATGTATGTATGTATGTATGCAGCTATTTGAAGTAGCAAGCCGAAAGGGGGGGAGGAGATGGAGAAAGCAAATCATAGGAAGATATGTCCAAACTGAGCAGTGACTCTCATTGCGATGAGAAGATAGCGGCAGTTCATCTCCCTGCAGCTGGCACCTGGGTTGCCTTTCACTGTCCTTTGACGGAACAGTTAGCACTGATTTTTCTCCCTGAAGCATAACGATTCAATTTTGCGTCTTCTTAATTCATCCGGCCCTGGAACATGGTCTAAGAAATCGCGCTGAAGAGTGTGGACGCAAACAGAGAAGAAATCGATTACTGGTTCATATTGGCGGATGACGTCGTGGCTAGGCGCTGTCGCAACTCCCATTCAAATGCCCATTCTTCCGTTCATCCATCGTCCAGCACCTTATTAATAGATTAGAATAGCCTAGCTCACGGGATGAAGAGAGGGATCGAGTCGCTAGGTTTTACGCGGAATGCCGACAATCATTACAGTAGGGCCTTTGTTCTCACCATTCAATTTGCCTTCCCCGCTGACGCTAGCGTAATCTTGGCGTTCTGAATGTTTGGATTAGAAAAAGACTTTATAATCGATTAATGTCAGCA
This sequence comes from Ryuthela nishihirai, assembly GCA_038380435.1. Lineage (NCBI taxonomy): Eukaryota > Metazoa > Arthropoda > Arachnida > Araneae > Heptathelidae > Ryuthela > Ryuthela nishihirai. The sequence continues at coordinate 8,074,283 of JAWZYU010000021.1, forward strand.
GATCTAGAGTCCCCCCCCCCGAGGCATATAACATCCTAGGGCTGAGGTTTGGAGAGCGTGGGCTTCATCTATTGGGTGTTTGGATCGTACTGTTGACGTGCAGTGTTCGTGGACGTTGGTGCACAAATGTTTTGTGTCTACGAGCAGCTTTTACGTTTGCAAAAAGGGAAATGCCTACAGCCGCGTTCTCCCTTGATGATGATAATATCGTTGAAAAAAAAACAGGAAAAGGAGGAGGTAGACGAAACGAAATCGGCACGCTTGTCGGAATGTGGAGCCATGTCAGATCTGCATTCAAAATGAAAGCATGACAACTGCATAGGATAGTACTTTCGAACAGAATGCCCAGTTCATCACAGGTTTCTAAACAGTATAAAAAAAATACCCCCTCAAGCAGCTGCTTGTCACAGAGGTCTGACAGGAGCCTGTCAGTTTATATGCCATAGTAGAAGGTCTGAGAGGATGGCAGGACCTCAGCAGAAAAACGACACATACATCCATGCCTTACCCGGGGCTCGAACCCAGGTCCCTTAGATCAGTAGCCGAGCTCGCTACATTGGGAATAAACATTAATATATCGTCAAGAACTGTGAGTGAAAAACAACTAGAAATCAGTTTATGGGTTTGAAAAGCTCGTCCGAATCATTTACTGACAGATTTTCAGCGCAAGAGATGATTACAATGGGCAAAGGACAGTTGAGGAGTGGAAAATGTAGTTTTTAGTTTTAAAGTCAATTTGGTCTTACTGCAAATCAGAGTAGTACCTATCAGTCATGTAAAAATAAATGTGCAAAAATTGCTAAAATGAATTATTTACGATTTAATTTAGTTCAAATCTATTTTTTGCTACTCACTAAAAGAAAGCAAATATTGACGATTGTACTACATTAAATTATAAATATATATTCTCGTATATTATAAGAAACGTGTACACTGAGAGCTGAATTATACATGAGGAATTCATTCTTTGCATCTTAAAGTTACTATGAAACATGCAATCAAAAAAGTTGGAAAACTACATATTTTAAAAAGGAACAATAAAAGTTAAAAACTACATCTAAATACTGAAACGAAAATGTTACCAACTGCCAAGAACCTTTTGCGGGAATGAACCATAGAGTTTTCAGTACGAAAATACTCCTTCTCACGATGCAAGATTGTTCATAAGCAAATAGCACCAATAAAAGGATGTAATGGCCTGGAGAGTTTACAGACCTGAGACTCTCCAAACCGTTACATCCTTTTATTAGCGTATTATATATATGCATTTATAGTACCAATATATATAGCACCAATAATATATATATAAATATGCCTTTAATAATACTAATAACAGGATGTAATGGCCTGGAGAGTCTGTAGACTTAATCTTATCGTTAATATACAATAAGAAATTTCTTATGAAATTTCGAAGAGGCCTTCAAATAAGCGTGAGTTAAATGAAGATTATCTATTTTTCTTTTAACCATATTGATACCGAAGAATAGAAGCTGAAATTACTGAATTCAACGCACAAAATATGAAAAGCGATCATTAAAGAACAAATTAAAAATTATTTATTTAAACACGTAATTTCTCATAAATATGTAACAACTGCCGTATAGGCCAATATTTCTTGAAATTTCAGTTTCTGTTAATTAATAATTGAATTGGTAATTAATGGTTAATTGGTCTGTAAATTGTAGCTAGGTAGTCACTGGAAGGAGAGCTATGCACCAATCCCCTGTGATGATGCATAGAACCGGTCAGGTTTAGCCCCTAATGTCCGACCCCGCCTTCTCGTGGTGACCGTTAGTACCTTTGAAAAGAGATACTCTCTTGTGAAAGTGAACGGAAGGGGAGGGCTGCCATATTAGTATGGCCTATTGATCTGGACAACTATGTCTACTTTTCTTTTTTTTTCAACCCTGCTGAGGAGTGGTCAACCAAACAGGGTCCTTGTGCTGACCATATAAACCCACTGGACTGGACAGATATATGGCTCTGAGCTTGATTATGGATCCTGATTTTGCTGCACTGGTGGGCTTCTGTGGAGGGAAAATCTTCCGCTGTGTTTTCTGTTTGTTTGTGGGTTGACAGCCCCAAGTGAATAGATTCACAGGATATGTTTATCAGCTGGTGGATAATCCTGAGCAGAGGTCATCTCAGGCACCTGAACTATTTGCTTCTATTGGCATCGTCAAATTCTACATTGGAGGAAGTCTTCCAGAGTAGATGGCTTCAGCCTTTAGTGGTGGGGGAACGGGTCTTTGCCCCATGTCTGCGATTAGGGGGCTGTTTGATATTGTCGGCATTCCCTCTTTCAATAAACATAATTTCTTTAAACATCCCACTAACCATTTTCTCTCCATAGGTAGTTGGAATGTGAGGACTCTGCACAGAGCTTTTCCTTATGATGTCCTCACACAAGAATTCCACCATTATAATTTAGATATTCTCGGCTTGCAAGAGACCAGATGGACAGATAAAGGTCAGATTCTTAAAAATAATCTTGAATTTCTCTTTTCAGGGAGGGACGACAATAAGCATCACCAAGACGTGGGTCTGCTTCTCAGCAGACACGCTAGTGTTGCTCTTCTAGGATATGAGTGCATTAATGAAAGGTTTCTTACAGCAAAATTTCTGATAAGCGTTAGAGAATGCTGTTATGCCCCCACTGAGGATGCCGATGAGGAATTCCATATAACCTATCCTTTTCATGAAGGATAGGTTATATGGAAAACTTCAGGATATTTTGAATTCTGTCAAGAAAGGAGATATTACCCTTGTTCTTGGTGACTTCAGTGCCAAAGTTGATACTGTCATTGACCTTTGGGGAGGGGTGATAGGCCATTTTGGTATGATAGCTGCAATTGCAATGGATAACGTCTCCTACAGGTAAGTAAACTCAATGGATTCAGAATAACTAACATTTATTACAAACACCGCGACATACATAAGTACATATGGGTTTCATCTTATGGGCTGCATAAGAATATGATTGATTATATATTAATTAACAGCAAATGGGCTAGTTCTGTTAGGAATACCAGGGCATATAGGGGAGCTGAAATTGGATCTGACCATTACCATGTTAAAAGTGTCTTGCAACTTAAACTTAAAAAGTGTTGTGCTAGGGTTAAAAAATTTACTTTTAATACTGAAGCTCTGAAAGATCCAGTAATAGCCAAAGCTTACCATGATAGGTTACTTAGTCATTATGACAGTCATGGTATGCTTACTACTGAAGTTGAGGAAGAATGGGATCACTTTAAACAGGCTTTTTTTGGACACTAACAGTATTCTTTTAGGAAAAAAGGAGTAGAAGAGACAGACTTATCTGAGTGATAAGGCACTTGAGCTTATTTCGGAAAGAAAGAACTGCAGGAATGTCCTTAATCAATACCCTACTAGTCCTAATAGAAAGCATTACAGAGAACTTAATAAACGTGTAAAAGATCAGTTAGTTGCTGATAAGAATCTTTGGCTTGATGGTTTGGCTGACAAAGCCGAGGAAGCAGTTAGACAGCAGAACAGTAGAGAGCTGTACCAGATAGTTAATGTTTTGTGTGGTAGAAAACGAACAGGTATACAGGGATTGAAGGATAAACAGGGAAAGGTTATAGAAGATGAGGATTCTGTCATGACTAGGTGGGCTGAGCATTTCAGTGATATTCTAAACAATGTGGTTAGTTCTATTCCCATTGTTTGCAATGATGGTAGATGCATTGGTGGCTTTAATGTTGGCCCTATAACACAATCTGAAGTTATTTTGGCTATTTCTAAACTTAAACTTCATAAATCCCTAGGGGTACATGAAATTATTACAGAAATGCTCAGAGTTGGGAATATTTCGGTTACCACTTGGATGACTGAAATTTTGAATAACATTTATGATAAAGGCATGGTTCCTAAAGATTTTACCAGAGCTATTATTATCCCTATTTTCAAAAAAGGTGATCGCAGTTCTTGTGATAACTATAGGGGTATCAGCCTACTCCCTGTTCCAGGTAAAGTTCTTTCCATGATTGTGCTTAATAGAATTAAGAATCTGGTTGACAGGCAATTGCGTGATGAGCAATGTGGATTCAGAAGTGGTAGCGGATGTGTGGATCAGGTATTTTCACTTAGGCAGATTCTTGAGAAATGTTTAGAGTTTCAGAAACCTTTGGTTCCTAGCTTTGTTGATTTCAAAAAGGCTTTCGACTCTGTTGATCGTCATAATTTGTGGTTGATTGTGAAATCATATGGTATACCAGGCAAGTTAGTTAACATAATGAAAGCTCTCTATAATAACACTGAGTCGTCTGTGAGAGTTGGTAATGCTTGTAGCAATTGGTTTAGCATTACGTCTAGTGTTCGACAAGGGTTCATTTTGTCTCCTTTTCTCTTTATCTTGGTTATTGATTATGTTATGCGAAATTCACTTCAAGGGAAAGATTTTGGCCTTACATGGGCTGGAGATATGAAAATTTCTGATTTAGATTATGCTGATGATTTAGCCCTTTTGGCAAATGATGTTAATGAGACGAACTCTTTCATTCGAGCTGTTGATGAGACTGGTAGTAGAGTGGGTTTGGTTATAAACAGACAGAAAACTAAAGTGATGAAAATTGGTCAAGCAGGCTGTGATTCAGTTAATCTGAATGGTTGCAGTCTTGAGCAGGTGTCACAGTTTAATTACCTTGGGAGCTATGTAACAGATAATGGTGATGTGCGGCATGAGATTAACAGACGAATAGGGATTGCTGCCGGGACTTTTAAGAATCTATGGAGAGTGTGGTGAAATAGGCGTATACACCTAAAGACTAAAATTAGACTGTATAATAGTTTGGTTCTTTCTAGGGTTGGTTATGGTAGTGAAACGTGGACGCTGTGTAAACAAGATAATAAGAAACTAGATGCTTTTGATTCCAGATACTTACGCAGTATCTTTGGCATTAGGTGGTTCAACTTTGTAACTAATGATGAGGTTATGCAAAGGAGTTTACAACCTACTTTAAGCAGCATATTGTGCAGAGAGAGACTCCGTTGGTTTGGCCATGTTGCCCGTATAGATAATTATAGATTGGCGAATAGGGTTATGAACAGTGTGCCTAAAGGCCTCAGAAAGAGGTGGAGACTAAGGATGCGGTGGGCAGACAATGTCAAACAGGACCTTGTTAGAATTGGTGTGCAGTGGCCAGATGCAGTAGATGTAGCTTAGGATAGACTTGCTTGTTAAACTAAATTGCACGGTCAGGTTGGACTTCCGTAGCCCATGGCTGCTTGTGGATGATGATGATGATGATGATGATTGGTAATTGACCAAATTTTCAAAACATAGTATTGTTTTTGCCACAAATGTTTATGTATGTGAACAAAACTGTCGCGGCGTGAATTGAACTCGCACCTCTGCAGATCATGCGAGAGCTCTACTTTGAACTACGTATTGAACGATAGCCTAGTTATAAATAACGCTAATAGCGTGTATCGACTTGCTATTAACAAATGAATCATTAGCAACGATTGGAAAATAAGTTGGCTCTCCTGAAATTTATATAGCGCAAGATCCGCCACATTCAGTGAAGAAAAAAATTTATAAGCCTTATCGTGGAACTTAGTTATCGTCCGATGTGTGGTTTAATCAATTTAGATCGATCGACAGAGTTGCGGGTTAAATTACCGCCGCGGTAGCGATACTTTTTTTCACGTAAATATTTGTTGAATACTATATCTACAGGTAATCTGTGCATTTAATATTGATGGATAGTATTTTCTGTTGTAATTTGTTGGAAGCAAGTAATGACGAAGGAAAACTATCATGAATGTAAAAACAGCCGAAATGAGTTCTTTTAAACATATAAAAGGAAATGCTTTATTTTGCCGATTAGACTTATTAACACGCTGTTAAGAGGTTACTCGCTAAAATGTGCTTCATACATGGCCTGGGTTGCTTTTACCACTGAGAGGCAACTTTTTGCAAAAATGGGCTAAATGGCCAGGCCACAAGGAGCGAGAAAGCTCAGAGTAGGATGCGGGGAGGGCACCCCTTGGACAGCTGTTAGGGGACAGATGGTAGCTTCCCATCAAAACCTTCTAGCGTGTTCTTTAACGTGCACATGATAAGGCCCTCGTGAACACAGAATCACTACTTAACATTCCATCCGACGGACGGCGGACTTTCCGAGCTTGTAGGTGTCCACTACTAACCGACGGCAGGATGGAGGTTCAGTGGAGATAATTCCTACCTCTGACATAGGTGGGACTCAAACCTGGGAACTGCAGATAGCGAGCGTGGCGCGCTACCGAGGCAGGGAGATGAAGAGGCGTGTTAAAATTTCAACATCTTTCTCTGAGGGAGAAAATTTCGAAAGATTCTTGGAAAGCATCTTGCATTTTGGAGTTGGGGGCTGGACGATGTATTGAATAACTGCCCGGTCTTCAAGGGAAAATTCGGCAAGGGAACTTTAATTTTTATATGCATTTATTTCAGCAATTTTCTGTTTTAGGGTGTTTGTATGGCTGCCAATATAGAAATAGTAGATATAGGCAGGGGAATTGGGAATTAGAGAAATGACGTGGCTTTTCCTGTGCCGGTGAGATCAATGAAATCTCTGTCATGCTTAGGAAATTTGAATAAATTGTGTGATGTTTTGAATGGACTTTTAAATTAAATCGTTCGAAGAGGTTGGTAACAAGAGGTGCAATTATAGACAAGGAAATAGAGGAGGTGAAGTTATGCAGGGTTTGAAAGGGTAGTGGGGAGAGATTGGGAAAATTATGTTTAGCTTTGTGAAAATTCTGTTGATAAAGGTATTTGTGGGCAAATATGCGATGGGCAAAGATGCGGGGGCAAAGATAAAGTTGATTTTGTTTTCAAAGTCTGCTAGCGAATCGCAGGTGTGAAAAACGTTATAAAACCCAAAGTAGAAAAATGCAATTTGAAACTGTGTGTTTGGGGGAGGGGGAGGCATCAAAGGGAATTAAAATGGAGGGAAAATCTGGTTTTATGAAATCTTTGGGTACCAGGGTGGCCTTTGTTGCATCGCTGAATACTTAGGTCCAGAAATGGGATAGTTAGGTCAACTTCACTCCCTTTGAGTGAAAGAAATGGTAAGACAAAATGAGTTGAGCTCCTGCAAGAAGTTGGCTAGCTCCTGCTGTAAATACTCTCAATGAGAAAGTCCTCGATAAATCTGGCCCGAAAGAGGGCTTCAATGTTCGTTGTTAGATCACGTGATTTTCAACGTCAGCGAGGATGATGAGTCATAGGGGTTTGGTTGGTTGTTTTGGGTTTTATGGCGCATGGGCGACTAGGCTATAATGCGCCAAACAAATGAGAATGTAATCGATAAAAGTCGTGCATACCCGCAACCAAATTTAAAATCATAATGCTACAATGTAAAATGGTTAAATAACAAAGAACAAGTGTAGAAGTACAATTTAAAACAACTGGACAAACACACAAGAAAATAATCCCAGGTGTAAGAGACCTGGGTGAGATATAGAAAATACAAGGTAAAAATCAAATTCTACTAAAATAAACACAATGTTTTACAAAGAAAAAAAACTGACGATAAAAAGCAATGATCAGATAAAAGATGTCCGAATGTAAGAGGCTCGGACATAAAATCGTGAAAATTCAAATACATTTTACATTCAAAGTTAAAAGCGAGGCAATGAATTAAAATATGTTTGATAGTTAAAACGGTGTCACAAAACTCGCACTTAGGTTCGTCGTCCGCCAGTAGAAGCAACGAATGAGTAATAAACGAATAACCTAAGCGGAGCCGAACAAGTACAACTTCTCCTTGTGATTCCTGCGGTAACATGACTGCCATGGTTTGATGATAGGTTTGATCTCAAAGAACTTGTTCGTAAGCTGTTCTGACCAAGATCTCTGCCACTGTGCCCAGAGCTCGATGGTAAACGCTGCCGGAAATCCAGATATGGAACCAGCAATGGAGAGTCGGACAGGGGTGAGGCTGACCTGGCAGCTAGATAGATAGATAGATAGATTCCGTCAGAATCAGGGGGCAATGATTTGCTTTTATATGCGTCAAAGATACGGGCATTGAATATCATCAAAGGCCTCTTCTCTCTCTTCTGGGTAACTGACATATGTCCTCTGCTCCACCTATACCATGCACCTGTTTGGTCGAAACTGGACTATGGATCCCAGGTGTACGACTCCGCCTGGGATTCAGTGGTGAAGGTGCTGGACCACCTCCATCAACAGGCTTGGGAGCCTTCTGCACCTCACCAGTCCAGAGTCTTTATGTTGAGACCGACGAACCATCTTTATCTCTTTGGCATCATCAGTTGTCCCTACAATATGCATCTAAATTGCGATCCCAACAATACGCATCTAAATTGCGTTTTCAGTCCAAAGTGGGAAATGCTTTACACTAATCGGTCGACTGTCATTTGTCCATTTGGTTTCTGAGTCCGACGCTACCTCAGATACATCAACACCAACTCGATTGCGTCGCTCAGTTGACAGCCGAGACAATTACACCTTGGCTTGCTGTTTCCCCTTCCTATGATTTTTCCCTGTGCAGGATAGGAAAGGCCTTTATACCAGACTGTGCGTACCAGCAACTCTTTGCCAGCCATTATGCTGAGTTCCTGGACTACTTGCCTGTTTTCACAGATGGCTCGAATTCCGGCACATCAGTGGGATCTGCCATGGTCTGTTGTGATGTAATCATTGCATACCAGATCCCACTGCAGTTTCCATCTTCACTGCAGAGCTGCACGCTATCAATCTCGCCTTGGACCTTGGTACCAACTCACTTAGCTCATTGCAGGTTTTGATCTCGGTGAGGCATCGGACTCACTCAGTTCTTTCCATCCATTTCTGTTGGGTGCCTGGTCACGTCAGAATCAGGGGCAATGATTTGCGTCATATTTCCCGATCGAATATGAGACCGAGAAACTTGGTCTCTGCCACAACTAGAATGATGTTGCTTCCAAGCTGTAGCTCGGGATCCAGATGAAGATTACGCTTGTGGCAAAAGTGCACACAAGCGGTCTTCTGTGGGGAGAACCGAAACCCATTTGATGTCGCCCAAAGCAAAATATTGTTAAGGAAAATTCGCAGTTGTCTTTCAATGACTCTCATATTGGATGAAGAGCAAAAGATTCTAGAGTCATCAACATAGAGGGCATTGCCTACAGATGGAGGAAGTTGTCTAGTAGTAGAATTAATCTTGACAGCGAAAAGCGTAACACTCAGAATGCAGCCTTGTGATACCCCCTGTTCTTGGGGATATGGCCACGACAGAGTGTTGCTCACACGAACACGTAAAGAACATGTCTATTAGAAGTTGGAGATGAAGATCGGCATGTGACCTCTCAAGCCTAGTAGGTCACCAAGCTAGGGAGGCCACGAAGAATGCCGAATCTCCAAGCCGTGTCGTACGCTTTTTCGATGACGAAGAAAATTGACATCGGGTGCTCTCTACATAAAAATGAATTTCTGATAGCATATTCGAGGCATATCAGATGGTCAAGAGTTGACTGTTGCCTGCAAAAGCCACACTAGGTGTTGGAAAGAAGGTTGTGGTGTTCTAAATACCAGATGAATCTGACATTTACCATTCTTTCCAACACATTGCACATGCAGCTCGTCAAAGCAATGGAACGATAATTGGAAGGAATCTTGGAATCCTTTCCTGGCTTCGGAAAGGACAAGAAGTTGGCCTCCAGCCATGAATCCAGAAACTGCTCCTTGAGAAAAATTCGATTGAAAAGGTGGAGCAGCCGATCCTTACTCGATGGTGATGATGGTTGGAGCATGGAATAATGGACATTGTCCGGCCCTACATGAGAGCGTGCACGAGAGGAGTGCAGAGCAAGCCGAAGCTCCTCTGATGTGAATGGCCTGTTGTAAGGCTCCAAGCCATTCGAGTGGAAGGACAGCGGAGAGCGTTCTGCCCTGCTCTTCTGGGCCAGAAACTCGGGGAAGTAAGAAGACGAAGAAGAGATGGAGAAGAATGACTCCCCCAGAGTATTGGCAATTGCTTTGGGATCAGCAATTGCCTGTCCATTGTGCTACAGGATCGATAACGAGTGGGACATGTACTTTCCACCCATCTTCCAGACTTTATCCCACATGACATTAGAACTGGTCATGCGGGTGATAGAAGGCATATATTTGATCCAAGATTCCTTCTGGTTCTAGCGACGGACGAAACGAGCTTTTGCCCTGGAGCGTTTGAACGTTTAGAGGTTAGGGGTCGTCGGATATCTCCGAAACAACCTTAAGCCTTGTTCTGAGCTTTACGAGCTGCGATGCAATCTGGATTCCATCACGGTTTTGGAGAACGATGAAATCATGTCGAAGTTTGAGGAATTGTTGATGCAGCTGCATCTACAATACAGTCCGTTATCTCCACTACTGCCACATTGATGGGCTCCTGGCTGACAGAGCAGTCATCGAGCTCAGAGAGCAGCTCGAAACAACTCCAGTCAGTCCAATCAAGCCTCCACTGTGAGACACGTGAAGGGCTGCAAGGCCCCCAACGTGAGATGGTGCACACCATGGGGAGGTGAACGCTTCCATAAGGATTGTCCTCGACCTCCCATGTAAAGAGTGTGAGGATCGAGGAGGAACATATGGTGAGGTCAATGGCAGGGAAAGTGCGGGTTGGGGAGTGAAAATACGTACTGATACTGGTTCAACAGCGAGAGAGACGGATCAAGGAGCCATTGTTCCAAGACCCCGTCCCTCCAGTTGGTGTCAACACTGCCCCAAAGTATATTGTCTCCGTTGAAGTCCCCCATTATGAGGAAGGGGGATGGTAGCTGTGAGGCGAGATCATCAAGTTCTTCCTGGAAGATGATGCTCCCAGGTGGAAGATAGACAGAGCAGACAGTCAGCGAGAACCCCACGAAAAAGCACGAAAAGGCATATGAAAAGGCCCACGAAAAGGCAGTCAGCGAGAACCCCACGAAAAGGCCTCTACATTGGTGGTAAGGGGTACGACCTGGAACGGAGAATGGTTGTTCACGAGGATGGCGACACCACCGCGAGCTGGACCATCTCCATCCCGATCCCGGCGAACTAGTGGAAAGTGCCGGATCATGGGATCTGTGACTGGTTTCAAGTGTGTCTCCTGCAGGCCCACACAGATGGGCTGGTGTGCCTGAAGGAGGACCTTGATGTCGTCAATATTCCTCTGGAATCCACGACAATTCCATTGTAGGAGTGTGGCCATCTCAGGACTTAGAAGAGTGGGTGGACGACAAGTTCATATTCAGCTTAACCGCCGCAGAGGACGATTTAGTGAATAGAGGGCGATCTGTATTCATGTCCTCTGAATTATCCGAGGGACATGGATCAGTGACCGCCCTTTGCAGAGGAGTAACTGTTTTATTTTTTGGCCCCGGTGGATGCCCTTTAGGTTTGGAAGGTTTTGCTGTCTGAGGGCGGGAAGGAAGAGGCCTTCTGGTGGAGGTGGAAGGCTGAGTTGCAAGGATGGAAACTGGGGTTGATGTCAAGTCGACACCACTCTCGGTTTCACCTGCATCAGGAGGTACTTAGCTGCTGGCGAGAAAGATTCAGTAGATGGTACACTAATATCAGTCTGCACCGCCACCGAAGTCATTGGAACGATGGGCTTTCCAATGACTGTACTGGCATAGGATACCTTCCCAGGTGGAGCGGGTGGTGCAGTGAGCTTTCTTGTCTCAGCATATGAAATGTTATTCATGATTTTTATATGTTGTACCTCCTTTTCCTCCTTTCACTTGGGACAGTCGCGAGAGTATGTCGGATGTTCGCCACTACAGTTCAAACAGCTTGCCTTTTCTACTGTGCAGTCAGGATAAAGGTGATCCTTACTGCCATAGCGAACACAGGTGGGTTTGCCCCGGCAAGCTGTGTGGGCATGACCGTATATCTGACACTGAAAATAGCGCAAAGAGTTCGGAATATATGGCCGTACCTCACAATGCAAACAACCTTCTTTGATAGAAGAAGGCAGGCGTGGTGTGTTAAATGTCACAATCAGTACATGGTGGGTACCAATTTAACATCACGATGCGTCAAAACCCGGTGGACCACTGTTACTCCTGGGAGTGAGCTCGGAGAGGATTCCTCTTCAGTGACTTTGAGGAGACCTACTCAGTTATCACACCCCGAGAGGAATTCAAAGTTTTGTGGGGAGTGACTTCAACAGCAACCCCACCAATCTCTTTGACATTCAGGAGCAGTTCCGAGTGTTTAACCTGCAAGTCGCCAGATCGTAAGCGCTTGACGGATTTCGGCTCTCCTGCAAGACCATTCAAATCTTTGTTCACAAAAAAAGGGAACATGTCCCCAAGTACCCGATCATTCATGGAATGGATGATCAGGAATCTCGGGAACGAAGACACAGACAAAGAAAACAACGGCGTAGATAACAAAGACAATGAGGAAGATGGGGGCTCATGTCGAGCAATCTTAGCGGCATTGATCGCATTAATTTCATCATCAACTCTCATGTTTTGGTTTGTGTGGTTCAGTGTCCACCCTCCAGGAGCCCAACAAGGGAACGCCCAGTAAGGCGCCAGGGCTATGCAGGCACTATACCCACACAGACAATGAGCCAAGCCCTCACAAATAAATAAAAGGAAAATGAAAAGGGAAATGTGTAGAAATAAACTTTCTACACAAAAGCAACTAAATGAAAAGTAACAAAATTGTGAACGACCAAACTGGCCTCACAAAGAAAGAATAACTACGAAAGGAAAATAATTACTGAGGAAGCTCGCAAACCTGTACCCGGACCGTGGGCAAGGCTACTCACCGCTCTGCATGTGTGACCCTAGCAGGAACTGCCCACCAGCCGATTGCTCCTGGGGGATGGGTCACCCCAGGAGCTCCCATTTACCGCATGCAGAGGCCAAAGCAGTGTGATATCTGAGGCCCCAGAATCCTCTGCTCAGTCCTGCAGCGACTGGCTCCCCAATGGCAATGCGGCCAAAGGGGACCCTGCCAGTCATGAGCCGAGGAGAGAAGACGGGGAACCCCCGAGCAACTACCAGGATCTTCCTTTACCGGGACACGGGTCTCCGCGCACGGCAAACATGGCAGGCGAGCGTTCAGTACCCTGTGAATGTAACCGAGCCAGCAGAACTTTCACAGGGTGGTCCCCTCACCACAGACAGCAGCTCGCACCGAGGGGGGCCACAGGGGGGTCCTATGGCTCATCCGATAAGCTCTTTATATAGAATTAGTGTTTAAAATAATTATTGTCAATAACGTGGTCGAGAAAATTTGAAATTATGGTGGTTTGCACTCTGCTATACATTTCGGAGTTAGTGTTTGCATCAAAATTGTGTTTGCTTTGCTGATAGAAGTGTTAAGGTAAAGAGATATAACATCACAGGAAAGCAGTTTGGCATTTGCAGGGTTTCCTTTAAATTTCGGATATTCGACATAAAGTCAGCAGTTGAAGAGGTGATTCTGTGGTTTGAAGAATGTTCAAAGAATTTTAATAACCATTTTTTCGAGGTTAAATGTATGAGAGGCGTTCAGAACATTTTGACATGCATTTTCAGAACAAAATATTCCGCTTATCTCAACGAAACATTTATTGTGCTTCAAAATACTACCCTCCATCATCTATGCACAGTTGCAGATGTCTACGCCAATTCTCGAACACTTGGTGGCACTCCTGTTGGGGAATACCGTCTTTCCCCGAAAATAAGACCGGATCTTATATTAATTTTTGCTCCAAAAGACGCATTAGGGCTTATTTTAAGAGGATGTCTTATTTTTTCATGTACAAAAAAACTACATTTAGTCATGTACAAAAATCGACAATTATTCAAATACCGTCATGTCATCTTCTTCTGGAACATCATCATAACTCTCCAAACCCTGACTTCCGGCCTGAATTTCTTGCGACTCCATTTCCTGTAGAACCATTGGCCCCAATCTCTCATGTCCAGCAATAGATTATAATTAAGTATTTACAAATACTTAATTATAATTTATATTATTATTTATTTTAAGTATTAATGTCAATAATATTATTTATTTCTATTTAATTATATATTAATATTATTATTTTATAATTCAATACGTCCATCGTGTGTTGCAATGGACGTACTAAATGCGTCCGTCTGGCTGACGATCTTAATTGGGGATTATTTTTGGGGTAGGGCTTATATTACGAGCATCCTGAAAAATCATGCTAGGGCTTATTTCCGGTTAGGTCTTATTTTCGGGTAAAAAACTTTGAATGAACGTATTCTGTAAGGTCTTGCACCTTGAATACAGCTTCCCAGTAAGTTCCTTCTTAATATTTGGAAACAACCAAAATCGGGTGAGTATGAAGGTTGGGGTAGCTGTTTGATTTTTTTTCCTGCTTCATATATGCCGTAACTTGCCAGGTTTTATGAGCACTGACACTGATGAAAAAGGAGGACCCCTGACACGCTTGCTGTTGGATGCTGCTCTTTCATCTCCTTAACCATTTTGGGCAAAACAGTGTTAGTGTGGTAGTGGCCATTTATAGTCATATTTTCACTTTAGCCACTCCTTTTTTGCCACTCCTTTGGAACTGAAAAATACTGTGAAATTTATCTTCCTTGCATAAACATTTTGTCAGGGGATCTTCGGCACCCCAAACGTAGTTGTTGATCCTTCTGGGAGTTGTAGTATAGTAACAAAACCACGTCTCATCACCTGTGACAATATCTGTTAATCGTCTGGGGCCACTAGGTTCAAGCATTGCCAACATCTCCTTGCACGAGTCGACTCTAAGCCTCTTTTCCTGTTCTCCCAGTTTGTGGGGTATTCATTTGGCACAGATCTTTAGGAACTTTAAGTGTTGATGAATAATTGTTTCCACACTGTAAATCGATACACTGACATTTAACCCTATTACCTGAATGGTGATTTGTACGTTTTCTTTAATGAGTTTACGAACAGCAGCGATGGTTCTCTCGTTCAGGGGCTCCTTCGGTCTTCCTGCACGAGGGAGAAGCTCTTCCGTCATTCTCTGAATTTGTGTATCCTTCCCGTAACAGCGCCATATGAACAGGCATGATCTTCATGTACTTGTGATAAATCGGCATGAATTTTTTTCACACTGTCCCTAAGCTGCATCCTTATGAAAATGTAAAATCTTACCTCACCTTTAGTAGGATCCATAGCAACAATTTTTGGATTTCGCGCAACGAACTTTATGCACCGCCAGGAGAGATAGGAATGATGATATTGCTATTATTTTTAACTGGTAATGACAAGTTCAGACAAGCTTTGAAACAAATCGTAGTTCGTTAACTTCGGAAGAACGAGTGCAACTCTAAAGACACATGCCAAAAACCTTTTGAACACCCTCTGTAGATGCACAATATTTGGAAGTAAGGAGTTGAAAAGGTCTTGTTTGTTTTAATGTTAACAAAAGGGAAGGATACTGGAGGTAACGAAGGGTAGAGCAAATTTTCAAAGATCAACAGGAATAAAAGCATTGCTCTTGAAGGCTCTGATTCTTTGGGATAGGCAGCAAATAAGATCTCCGAAGTAGTTTATCATTTAATTTATTTAAAGTTTGTTCCGCTTTTGCCTGAAAGTGTAAAGCGAAATAACAGCGTTTCCTTTGATATCGACATATCACTTCCTGTTCTGAAGTTTTGCTGTTTGGAAACCTTTGCTACTCTCAGTTTTTATGAGTTACCACAGTTTCACCCAAATATTGATCATGTCCTCTTGTAAACTGTTCTCCAAATTTCAAAATGTAAATATTGTACTCAATAAACAGAAATCCAGTTAATAAATGTAATAATACTTTGCTGAAATATATAAAGGTATTCTAGTCATTTTTGCGTTCCTTAGTTCACGAATCTTTGTTTCTGATAAATGACACTTATATCAGCTTTTGTAAAAACCTAGAATTAAAATGTATGAACCTTAACACGACTATAAAATATTTATTTATATTGCCACTTTTTGCAATGTCTATGCATGACCATGTTCATAGCAACATTTTGTTTTTCCATTGATGAAAGGAAATATTTTCCACAGTGAGCCTCGTGAATAAGGACGAGACTGAGATGTTTTACCCCCCTCCCCTCATTCTCGTACCTCCCTGTAGCCAACAGATTCAAGCTATCACCTTCAATCTCGCTGCGCACGAAACGCAGATTGTTGATACTTTTCGCTATTTCTACCAAATAAACACGCTTTTTAAAACCGCAATACATTATAAGAAACTTGCCCGTAGTATTTCTTGTAAAATATCGTTTCCACTTTCCAAGTGTTTATTTCTGTACACACAAATGGCGACAGAGCTGCACAGGTTGCAGAAGGACAAGGTCAACAATGCTTCAGGACAACAAAATTTAGGAGCTCTTTCCATCCCGTGACGCAGAAGGTCCATGTCAATGCACGGATTTTAGCATCACGGACTAGGCGCTGTAGACAATTTCTTACCGCTGCCAATTATTAAGAACTCTAGATAACAGATGTTCGTGTGCGTTAGCTTATGATCACTTCTAATTGGTGAAGAAGGGGTGGCGGAAGTGACCAATTATCTATGTACAGCATTTATATACTCAACATATCTGCGTTAAACTTATTTTGTTTCGAAATAAAATTTCGAAAATATTAACTCTGTTGAATTAGAATAGATATGCATTATTCTAGAGTTAGCTATAGCAGTGAAACTTGGGCACTTTTTAAGAAAGATAACAGGAAACTTAATGCCTTTGACTCTAGATGCTTACAGAGTATCTTTGTAATGGTATCGTTAGGCACTCTGCAACCTCCTTTGAGCAGCATAATGTGCACAGAGAGAGAGATTGCGTTGGTTTGTCCTGGTTGCCTGTATGCATAACCATAGAATTGCAAATAGAGTTACGAACAGTGTGCCTAAAACCTACGATGCAGTGGCAGACAATGCGAAACAAGATCTCGTTACAATTGGTATAAGTGAGGAATTACAGAGCTGTAGCTCAGGATAGAGACATTTGGAAAAGTAAATTACATAGTGTAGTTACATCTCCGTAGCCCATGGCTGCTTGACGATTATGTATGTATGTATGTATTTATGTATGTATGTATGTATGTATGTATGTATGTACGTATGTATGTATGTATGTATGTATATATGTAGGTAGGTAGGTAGGTAGGTAGGTAGGAAATGTGTGTATGGATGTATGTAAGTAGGGCCAGATCTGGTGGGTGGGGAGGCGAAGGGGGCCATGCACCCCCTTTTCAGAATTGTAGTGAGGGTAACAGAGACAAAAAATCCTGAAACATATTTATATTACATGCATTTTTTTTAAGAAAGTTTATAGACCTGTAAAACGGAGGGGGTATTGTTGGACCTTTAAGACGCATTGGAAAAAGTCTCTTGGCTTCCCTTTTAGATTTTTTTCGGATAGATTGTATTTCTTGCCCCCGCCTCAATCGATTTTAATATGAGGGGTTTATCAAAATAATCGAAACACGTACTGTTTCTAGAGAACATTTTATTAATAAGCTGTAGACCCACCTCGGGTGTTCAGAACAGACGCAATTCGACGTGGAATAGACTTATACAAGTCATGCACATAAGGAAATGAAATGTGGGACCATTCTTCCTGTGAAATATGGCTCAAATGTGCCAGTGATGCTGGAGGTGTAAAGTGTGATCTGACTTTGCACTCCAGATATTCCCACAAATGTTCAATAATATTGAGATCTGGAGATTGAGGTGGCCAGGTTAGCTGCTTTACCTCATCCTCATGCTCTGCAAACCACAACTTGACACGTTTCGTACAATGCACGGGTGCATTATCCGCTTGAAACCAGGGACGATTAGTAGGGAACAATGCTCGCAAAATTGGGTACAGGTGGTCCCCGAGATTGGATTACGTTGCGGATGTAAGACGACCTGCAGAATAACTAATGGGCCTAAGAATGCCATGATATGCACCCCACAGCATCAGTGATTCACCTCCATGCACCCCACAGCATCAGTGATTCACCTCCATGCACCCCACAGCATCAGTGATTCACCTCCATGCTTCACAGTCGGAGCCAAACAGTATGGGTGGTACGCATCTGCAGGTTTTCGCCAGACGTACACTTTAGTAGTGGTGGGAAACAATGGGTAGCACGATTCATCAGATCAGATGGCACGTTGCCAGTCTTTAGCATCCCAGTTTTTATGTGCTTTGCACCACTTTACACGTTTTGTTGCATTGATGTTGGTAATCAGAGGTTTGTGGATTGCAGCAAGGCCATAAATACCAGCACGATGAAGTTCCTCATGAACTGTTATGATGGAAACGGGAAAATTTCAACTGGTGTTCAACTCTGCTACTATTTGCGATGCCGTAGTCTTGTGCTTCCATGTACAATCCGTGCCAACCTTTGCCTATCCTTATCTCTGATAACTACGTATGTCATCCACAATTTGCACGTTTGGAGGCAACGCCCTGTTCTTTTTGATAGGTAGTCATAATCTTCGATACAGTTCCTCGTGTTACCGTACTATTTCCGCCGTTCTGGTTACTGAAGCTCCTGCAATACACGCACCAATGATATGCCTTTTTGGAGGTCACTAAAATCTGACATTGTTGACAATTACACCGCAACAGCTGTTTCACCTGCGTCGTGATTGGCACTGCTACGTGATAACAGCTGATTGGCACTGCTACGTGATAGCCGACATCGTACTACTCCCCTTTATATACCTTACATCGCGGGTGACGTCATGCCTGTGATATTATTACGGCGCATTGCATGCATTTCAGTCGGTGTTTCCATTATTTTGATAAACCCCTGTATATACGTATTTAGGTATGTATGCATCTATGTATGTGTGTATGTATATCTGTCTTCTTTTCAGAAAACTGGTAAAAATTAAACAAAACAATGTTCTGCCTTTTTTTATATTTCCGCCCATTCCGAACAATAGCGGAGGCGAGCAAAATGTATGTTTTTATTTTTTTTCTCCTAAGTAGTGGTAGGAGATTATTCTGTCGTCCCTGATTGCAATGAGGATCGAATTATAACGTTTATAAAAGTATTAGAATGGAAATCTTATACGGACTAGTTGAATTTAGTTGATCGTTGATTTGTTACTGAATAATTAAATGATTTTTAAACATATAATTTAATAGAAAAAATTTATGATATGAATGGATTTTGATATAAATTTAAGAAAAATTAAAACAATTCAGTAGAATTTCGTAAAACTTTTATTTCCTTTAATACAATGTACAGATAGAAGAATTTGGCACTACACTATTATTACAATAATTCTAAACAGGCTCTATTTTAGACAACTTCGCATATTAGAAAATATGAGGAGGCCTACAAACATGCAGCCTGTTCACGTTCTTATTTTCTGCCTCCGATTTGCAATAGAAATCAAACATCCTGAATGAGAAAGAAGTTGCTGTGGAAATCAGATGTTATTTAGCACAACGGTGAAGTTAGAGAAAGGGTTGAAAATATTAATTTTTACAGTCACCCTTACTATGTAGGATGAAACAAGACACTTGAATGACATCTTATTTCGTAACATACAACATTACTTATTATCAGAATGATTTGCGATATTTTTTTTCACAGAAAGGGAACACATGTTCAAAACATGGCGAACGATACGAGGACTATGGAATGTTCAAATGCCAAGTATTAAAGCAAAAAAATTCAAGTTTTACTCGAGTAAATCTAAACCTTGCTCAAGGTATAACTGATCATTGGCGGTCTGAACGCTTCCTTTGTCACTTCATTTACTTACTGTCTTTCAAGGAAATGTTCACCTGAATAAGAAGCAGATGTTTTCTGGAGAGTAACAATTTCTATGATAGCCAGTTTACATTGCTTCACTGGAGTATTCTCACAGGCTAATAAGATTGGTTTCGTGATGATTTTTAAATCATCCAAATATTGTTTACTCGTTGTCAGTTATGTCTTGGAAACAATTCGATTCAGTACACGCACCATTCTTGAAATAACATAAGTTACATTAATAAGCTCATTTACCTTCCTTTCCGTTTTTCACCGAATTTCGTGATTATTTTCCCAATGCAGTTTAACAGTGAAACGTGCTTTAAACGCATTTTCTTTTCCTTTTTGGAAGTTCTATTTCTGAATTCAGTTGTTGACCCCCCCTTACGTTAACATCCCTCTAGATCACTGAACGTCGATTGAATTTTTCCGAATATAAAACTGGTCAACATTACCGGTGGGTCATGACTAAATAAATCTGTTTCTTTTATAGTTATCAATAAAATAACTTTCAGGTCCTCGTAAGTCCTATTACCATATGAAACAGAAATAAAATATAAAAAAATGTATTATTATTTTAAAAACTTGCAGTTATCGACACTTAAAAGCTTTCTCCCCTTTGTACGGCACGATTACTTTAAGAGAATATCTCTTATAGCACAAGAGTGTGTGCGTGTGTCTTTATACATAACTTAATAAATGAAGCGGTGGCCACGACATTCCTTATAACCTAAGATATTTTAGTTTCAACTAAATGCTTACGCAGTATCTTAGGCATTAGGTGGTTCAACTTTATAACTAATGATGAGGTTAGGCAAAGGTGTCGGCAACCTCCTTTAAGCAGCATATTGTGCAGAGAGAGACTGTTGGTTTGGCCCCTATGGATAATTATAGATTAGTGAATAGGGTTAGGAACAGTGTGCCTAAAGGCTTCAAAAAGAGAGGGAGACCTAGGATGAAGTGGGCAGACAATATCAAACAGGACTTTATTAGAATTGGTGTGCAGTGGCCGGATGCAGCAGATTTAGCTCAGGACAGACATGCTTGGAGAATTAAATTGCACGGTCTGGTTGGACCTCCGTAGCCCATGGCTGCTTGAAGATGATGATGATGTTTGACAAAATATATTTCGTTTATTATTTATTAATTGGTTGAAATTCGTCGCAATTGTTGTCACCATTTTCCGTTCCGAAAGTCAACTTTAGTTCACTTTCCAACTTAAGACATAATTTTATTTTTAACATTTCTTATTGAAACTATAAAGGATTCATACAACGTTTGAGAATTATTGCCTAACAAACATGCACATCGAGAAAGGCGAAATGACAAAAGTTCAATCGAAATCAGAATTGTTGAAATGAATAAACTAATGTCTTCACGAGATAGTGTGACTAAAACAATTACTATTAGTTAAAACTTGAAACGATATCACAATTGCTTCTACGTCTTCATTTAAAAATGAAGAAGATTGTTGGTGCGAATAGCATTTCAGCTGCAACACAGGGATTGAAATAGCTGATAGAGAAATAAAGAATTAAAATTAGAAATCAATTAAGCAGATTTCATATGATGTTGCTAAACCATTTTGCAATGGATATTTGCGCATAGATATTCGCCCCAGTGAGTGAATTCGTTAAGCGTTCGTGCAGTGATTCTGATCGTTAATGACATTCAAGTTTAATTCAGTTTTATACATTGTTCGAGAAATTTTTATTACGATAACAGATAATAAAAAGTTTCGACAAAAAGGCTTTGTCCTAAGTCAGGGGATGAGAATGGAATTTAGGACTGTTGCTTAAAAAATCGATCCCTGATCCATCATTAGACTTTTGTCCGCTGCAATGAAAATATAAAAATATAAAAATGTCCTTCTTTAAGGGAAAAATAATTCGAAAGGCAAAATAAAATTTAAAGTCCTTTATGGCCCACGAATATGATCGGTTTACTTATAAAGTTAATGCAAAATACTATGGCATTTAGATCTTCTGTTATTAATTTAACCTGCTTCGATGGCAATTTCATCCAGGAAAATAGAAATTAAAATAGGATTACATTTCATTTATTTTTTTGGATATTAAAGAATACTCTTTATAACGCCAGAACTTAAATTTTGCTCTTACGATTTAGTTTCGACATGAAAGTGCAACGATTTAATTCAAAGATTACTCTTTAAGCCAGATGGCTTAAGAGCAATCTTTGATTTAAATCTTTTAAATATTTAAATATGCTCCAATATGCAAGAGAACGCAATTGTGAAAATATTTTTAACTGTTTCTTTTGCAAAAAACGAGAATCGTTTGGTAATTTGACAAAGCTTAAAACTTCCACTCTTTTCATATTTGTCCATATGTGTATAATTCTCGAATACACAATATCATCAAAACGTACAATTCTATTATAGTGGGCAAATCTTTCCTCCACTTTGCATTTCTACAAGATTTGATGCTTTTTTGTGAGATGACACCACTCTTCCACCAGGGCCAAGTTTGGTTCATGTTAATCAATAAAATATCAATGGAAAAAGATGCATTGCATATTGAGTCTTCAACTCCCATTTCATTTGCAGCAACATTCGTTTGTAGTGTAACTCTGTTCAAATGGGGGAGGAGGAGGGGGAGCCCAAGTGGTTATAAACAGTGAATCACAACATTTAAAACGCAATGTTCAACAATGAGTGTATAGCGGTGTTAATCAATATATGTCCCTTGCAACTGTAATATTCCGTAAGAACATTAACACCAATGGTAATTGGTTATAATTATTGCTCTCTAAAATTGCAAGCTCAATTCCAGTAAGTTGGTCAATTATTGGTTAAACACAATATTTTAAACTAAGAAATGTAAAAATGGATCTGACTTTAAAATTTAAAATAGTATCAATTATAAGAAAGTTGGGTTGAATCTTTACCTCTCAGAAGCATTTTTTTTACACACACTGGGCTAAATATTCAGGTTACGAGGATCCCAAGGCTCAGAGAAGGTTGGGGAAAGAGATTCGCTGGACAACTATTAGGACACAGAAAAGAGCCTTCCATTAACATCCAGTGTGTTCTTTAACGTGTACAGTAATGGATTCCTGCATAGGAAGACACGATTTAAAGTCCGGTGAACGGCGGCCTTTCTAATCACATCGGTGTCGGTTTTCCTGCCAGGGCGGAGATAAATCTAAAGTTGGTACAGTTGGAACTCGATGAAAGTAAAATTTGTCTTGAAATATGTTCATTATGAGTGCAGTAACACGTGTGTTTAATATTTTTCTACAAGATTTCAAAAGTTATCTGCAGAAAGTAAACGTTTTCCAATGCTCTTCAGATATTGAAGTCAATACATGGTTCTCCTTCGTTCACTTCACTTATTCTATTATCAAGACTCGTGCTTCAAATCATTGCTTTGTGTCTCGTTCCCCAGAGAATCTCAAGGAATGAAGATCTCAATCCATTTAAATATGTTAATTTTATTCGCATCGTTGAAAAACATCGCGTTGCAAAAACCTACACCAATGGAGAAAGCGACACTAGAAAGGAAGGCAATAGACAAGATGGAAATGCTATCAGAAATCCTTTGTACTCTGGGGTAGGTGCTGGAATGAATGAATGAGCGAAACAGCCGCTAGAGCTGAAACAACGCCTCAATAAGCCAAAAAGGGAAACGAAAAGGCTAAATCTTTTGACTCGGACACTAGTTGGGATAAAAACGGTTCAAGTTTCGTGCTGAGTTTCTAGTAGCGCATTTGAAAATATCACAGATGACTTAATTGCTTTTGTGGTGCATGGAGAATTTCGAAATTGAGTGAGTGCAGTACTATACAAAAGGTGAATAACGACAGATTTTACATGTGGGATGTGTGTGTGTGTGAAAATCATACCCATGGACTTTTTAAACGTTCCTGTTGGCCTAGCAAAACAATAGTTTACCCTCTAAAACAAACTTATTAGTGGTTTAATTATTAATATTCATATCACTTATCAAAAACTTATTAAATAAACATATACACTGTTTTCGATGCAAAACTGATTATGCATGCTTTATGTATTGTTTAACAAAATCAAATAGATAAATACTAAATCATATGCTTAACTACAAGTTTATGAACTTTATAACTTCTTAACTTCAAATTATTATGTGTCTATCAAATGGGAAAGAAATTAGTCAAATGTTAATAAACATTTTGCCAATATTTATTTTCCCCAGAATACTTAATTGTTTTATTAGACATTAAGAGCAATTTTCTTACCTGGAATTTATTCCTTTATCAAAATTATTATGTGCCTTAAAATTTGCCGCTTTTCTTTTCAAGTTTCTGTCTGATCTGTTTAATGGAAAAGGGCCCCCTGATCAGATGTGATCTCAAAACATTTGGAAACTGTGAATCAGTAAAATGTGACCTATGTGTTTTTCGCTGTGAGGTGGGGGTGAGAAACTAGTTGCGACATTAAGTGAGTTAATTATAACACAGAGCAAGCAAGCAAGCAGGAGACAGCAAGATAAATGCTCTATGAATAACAAGAGAGTTATTTCTATGCTTACCGATGAGGTTTTTAGGGTTATCAGTTTTCTACAACAGATGAGCAAACATCGATTTTTTTGCGTTTTGAATTAAGAAAATTGGTCGAGGATTTACGCAATTCAGAAAGAAAACATGAACACTAAAGAAAAGACAGCTGTTACTTGTCGCAATGACTGGTGAGACTGAAGAAGATGTCCAAAGATTATTTTCATCTTCTTCTCCGATGAAGTATTTGATTTTAGTATACCATGCAACCGTTTCGTGTTTCAGGGCCTGGAACAGCGAAATGTAACCATAGATATACTTATTTTTAGAAGTCCCTGGAACAGTCACTTCCTATTAATTGCACTCTCTTCCTACTTTTTTTCAGAAACCTTAGCGCATACCTGGTCTAGTGGTTAGCGTACCTGACTACAAACCAGAGGATACATACCTGTATGAATTTGTATGAGAAACAGGGACAAACCCAATAGAGCTTCTAGGTTATTTCAGTCTTTCATGTAAGGGAGTACATCATTCCATTTATTTAAACAAAAAGTAGAAAAGTCAATGAGGCAGAAAATAATTGATAATTTGAGACACGTGGTGAGAACACACACTGTGTAGCAATGACTTCGTATTTTCAAGGCAAAGGATTTAGAAACGCTCTAAAATGTGAAGTCAGCTGTCTCATCGGAAATATAAAAAAGAATCTTCTCTTTCAAAAAACGTAAATTTACGGGAGCTACTAAAAATATTTCAGAATTTAGGAGATTAAAGTGAGTGATTTGAATTGAAGCAAGTATCATCATTTATAATGAATTTAACACTTGAACGATGATGGTTGGAAATTGTTTCAGTGGGGAATTCGTCACATATGATTGGATTATGTTTGTGTTTTTTGCCATTATCAGTTTAACCAATAAAGAGGGCAATTGGTAAATGCATTTATCCATAGCAATTTACATTTTTAATAACGTATATTTCAGTAAATTTAAAATCGAAGATATACATATATATAAAATCTTTGAAACATTCGCCGTTATTTGCAAAATGTGCAAGAATGGAAATGATAAACTTTCTCATTGGTTCAAGAATTTAGTTAGCTTAATTTTTGGCTTAATTAGTTATGTGATTAATGGAGGTGATTTAATCCATATTTGGATTGGAAGAAAAAAAAACAAATATTCCATTTTTTTAATGTTGATGTCCATTTCAATTCAAACATGAAAGTTTATGAAGAGGTGCAAATTAAAACAGGCCAAGACCAAATTTGTTTTCAAGTACTTGATCACCGCTGCGTGTAAATCGTTGTCAATGAATACCTAACCTTGAGTTTGTTATGATATTAATGATGCCCTACATAATGCATTTATAGAAAAGCAGTGTTAAAAATTGACGGACTGATTTCTATGTTGGGATTTTAATAGGACACGACACTAACTCCTACTCGGCTCTTTAGATTAACCATTCCATGTCTCGGCACATCAGATAATCTTTCCACTTCGTCGTGGCACACAATGAGTGCATTTCAATAATTCGAAAGCAATGAAGGAAAAATACGAATAACTTAAGGTAAAAAAGTGTATATTAATACACTGAAAAATAGCAAATCTTTTTCTTTTGAATGAAATGTAAATTCGCCTGAATGCAAAGGGAAATTTCACATAAATAAATATATATTTTAATCGGTCTGCTTGAGGGGGTATTTATTATTATTTTTTTATTTTATCGTTATTCATAGTTTACTTAAAAGCTTCCCCACACAACTGAGGTGCGGCAGTGGGCTCTACACACCATCAGTGATCCTGTCATTCTTTGCTCTAGATCACTGATGTGGAGTCTGTGTCCCACGAGAGAATGTAGATGAGTTCAGGAAAGAGAGTGTTTTTTTAACTGTCTTTATTTTAACAGTGTATATGAAATGTAATAACCGTGCTTCCTGAAATAATATAACTTCGGATTATTTGAAGGGTGGGAAACTCGGCATGGAGGAAGAAAATAGAAGGAACTGTTTGTAAACAGTGGAGACATATATGGTGTGTCACGACACATATAACATTTGGGACAACCATGACAGTCACCCCTCCCCGACAAATAGAAGATCGAATAGTATTCATTCTGTTGCAAATAGATTGCAGCCCTTTCTATTGCTTTATGTTCCTCTTATTGAAGAAAAACAAAACAGAAATTGCCAAAACAGAAAAGGTTTAAGCCATTGTACGAATAAACAGCGTGTAAAATTACAGCTATGCGCAGAAGATAAAAGTTCTATCCGCATCCATGTATATTAGTTAGTTATTAGTCTTCGAGATTTTACAAATGCTTGAAGTTTTACGTTTGTTTGCGGGTAAAAAAATGAGACTAACAGTTTATTAATGATTGATAATTAACTAAAAAACCTATAACGCCATAAGAAATAAGTATGCATTACAGAAAACTATGTTTACTAAATATTAGATTAAAAAATGCAATTTTCCAAATTCTTTTGAGCAAATTTTCCTTTTTCAATACAGTTATCGACGATTATGGGAACTTCCTTTTTATTTCCCAGTAACTCCCCTTGATATATCATTATGTAAATTTCGTGATCTCCACGACTGAAATTTTCATATATTTAATTCGTTTTTCTGCACAAAATTGCCTTGGATCCAAAAATTGCTAATAACTTTTTCCTAAATTTTGCACAATACTCGAAAAATTGTTTTGAACTTATCATGCTTTGTCAGCAAAAGGATCACTTTTTTCGCATAAAATATATATTTTTTTAATTTGTGTCTTTATACCAATGGTGTTTAAAATGGATACCATAATTTAATTTTCAAATCAGGTTTTTTTTTTCATTCTCTCAAGTAGTATTTTTCACTCATGTCAGCCATCACTAATGCAGTAATGTGTGACTATGTTCCTGCAGATAAATTAACTTGAACTTTGCGGGATTTTATTAATCACTACACATATAACTGGTACTGTATTTTTCTTAAATAATGATTATATTATTTTAACAAAAAATACTGATTTTTTTTTTGGAATTTAGAACATGAAATGAGGATTTGAAAATACTTATGAAATTATTACACGTTTGCTTTTTTCAAGTATGAATTCCCTACAAAATGCAAAGTATTTCTTCTAATGTCACAATTGTGAGATTTGATATTCCCTCCCTGAAGATAAAAATAATTTTTAAACTATACTTCGCAGACAGGCCTACGTCTATTGTTGATATTGTTATGAGAGGAAAACGAGCAACAAGGAAACCGGAATAGGTACCATCTGATGTTCGTGTAATGCTTCAGCTCGAGAATTTCGTCACTAATTTATTGGAACAGAGAAAGACTTTGAATACTAAAGAGTTGAGTGAACATTAGAAGTTTACAGTAAAGAATTGACCTTTCTTTTTTTTAGTGGTGCTTTGTGTGATGTATTCGAAAAGAAGGTATTTGAGTGATGTTTAGTGGTTTGTTGTTTGAGAAAAGTGGAATAGCTAGTTTTCGAAAGGATTTTAGCGAAGAATGATACTTAATTTTGTTATGATGTTATGAAATGTTATGTTTACGAAATCTACTTTTGGTGGCAGTAATATGTCGAAGTCTGCTAGTGGAAAATCAAAGGGTATTTGGTGTCGGCGAGTGTGAAATAGGAGGGGTAAACCTTGGTAACTTATAGGTATATTCACAAAGATAACTATCGCCTATTGAATGTTTTAATAAGATTACCTTTATAATTTGAGTAGAGTTGGTAAGAATTGTAATAAAACTATTTGAAAGAGAGTTAAGATTCTGAAACATTATTTTGGTGGTTTAACTTTATACTGATAGTAGGCATATTTGTGTTTAGTTTAAATTATTATTTATATGTGATATAATTACCTTCGTAATTAAAATATCTCATTTATGTTTTGTTTGATAATCATTTGTTTTGAACTCACGCTCAGTTTTCTATTTAAAATTTGTAACAATATGAAATAAACCGATCCCCAAATTACACCGGTTTCGGTGAAAAAAGTGCAACCATTTTGGTTTTACACGGTGTTAGATTTGGTTTTACGGTACGGATTGAGAATTGTTTTATGCATGTGGATGTAATGATGGATGTAATGTGATTAATGGAATTAGGAACTTAAAGTCCATCAACCAAATTCCTAATTCCATTAAGTAAGAATAATGTATACATACATACATACATTAGTATGAAGCAGCATTAATTAATGAAGCAGCATAATTAGTGCTTAATTTCTAAATTTATATTTAATTCCTGAATGTCCTTCTTTCAAATTTCGTCTTCAAATTCGATAGTGTACGTCTATATTAACTATGAATATTTTTCGTGACCAAAAAGAAATATTTGTGAAATTAATCTATGCTTATTTGATTTAGCAAAAAATAGTACAAAATAATGTTACATTATTGCTTATTGATACTGCTTAACTGAAATTTGAAATAAATATGTATAAATAAATCTTTCAATATACATTTATTCATAAAAAGGATTTTTGTCGGAAGATATCCCTCTTTTCGCATACAAGTTCTCAATTTGCACGGTTTTGGTTTACACGGTGATTTCCCGGAACCTATCTACTACGTAAATCGATGGATGGGTGTATATAACTTAAAACGAAGTTCATTTGCTATTTCAAAATATCTGTACCATTTAATCAGTTTAGTCTACTAATGATTGTCACGTGAGTTGCCTACATTAGTGAAAAGAATTCCCTGTTACATGCGATACTGAAAAATGGAATGCCAATAGAAAAGACTGACTCCTCTAGATCAGTGGTCTCCAAACGTTTTTGAACATGCACACCTATATTAGCAAAAAAAATGACCTCGCCCACGTATGTAGGACGATAGTTATTACATATATTTATAAATAAGCATCAGCTGAATTAAAATAAGACGAAAACAAACATAAAACTAATTTACTGAGAATAGTATGACCAAATATGTTTGCCAGATGATAAATTCATTAAAAGGCTAAACCTGGCAACCACGCTCTGTCTGCGCTCCACATGGTGTGCCCACACATCTTTATGAAACTAAACAGAATGTCCGTACCTAAAATAACCGAGAAATTTAAATATATCAGCATATTTTTAATTTCCTTCAGATTTATTTTTCTGGAAATTTAAAACCTTTCTAAAAATTATAAATTGCAAACATTAAATTTTCTTTGCGTACCCCCATGAATAGACAAGGCCACCCGCTAGGAATGGAAACTCAACTTTGGAGACTCTAGATCATACAACGAGGTTGATCTCCATTATCTAAAAATGCACCAACTCAGCTGTGGATATTCGAGTGTGTCGAGATGTTAGAGAGTTGATACTCACGGGTGAAAGAAGTCAAATAACTTCTCCTTCTTTCATTCCCCCAGAAGTATTAGACAGAAGGTTTCCATGTAGAAATTTGCTTCGTCATATTTCTAACTCTTTAACATCTATCTCATCTGGATTTTATAAAAGGACCCTTTAGCATTAATCTCTTTTTAATTAGAGTTATATGCACAGAAAGAGTTTAACTGGCTTTCTAACACAGTAATACGAAATTTTCTATAAATGGGTCTTTTCAAATTAATGTAGGAAACCGAACTCAACCACTTAAACCAAAGATTGCTATTATTAACATTTTTTGAATGAAAAATTCTTCAAATATCTATCCTTAGAAAAATTAAAGTAGAAGCATGTTCAAAGACAAATGAAGCTGTTTAAATTTTAACATAACTTGAAACCAAAAACATACATACATACATACATACATACATACATACATACATACATACATACATACATACACACATACAAAATCCTCACGCAGCCATGGGCTACGGAGAACGTGTAAAAAAATATTCCAACCAGACTGTAATTTTCCTCTCCAGGCGTGACTGTTCTGAGCTACTGCTGCTGCATTTGGCCACTCTAGGCCAATTCTAAGAAGGTCCTGTTTGACATTGTCTGCCCATCGCACCTTAGGTCTCCCTCTTTTTCTCAAACCCTTAGGCATACTGTTCATAATCCCGTTTGCCAATCTGCAGCTATACATACGGGCGACATGACCAAACCAACGAAGTGTCTCTCTGAACAGTATGCCACTCAAAAGAGGTTGATGGTTCCTTCTTCTAACCTCATCATTACTTACAAAGTCAAACCACCTAATGCCCAAGATACTGCGTAAGCATCTAGAATCAAAGGCATCAGGTTTCTTGTTATCCTGCTTACAAAGGGTCCATGTTTCGCTACCATAACTAACCTTAGAAGTAACCAAACTATTATACAGCCTAATTTTAGTCTTTAGGTGTACACGCCTATCTACCACACTCTCCATAGATTCTTAAACGTCCCAGCGGCAATCCCTATTCTTCTATTTATCTCATGCCGCACATCAACAGTATCTGTTACATAGCTTCCAAGATTAATAAAATGAGACACTTGCTCAAGAGTGCAGCCATTCAAAGCAACTGCAACACTATCTGCGTGACCAATTTTCATCACTTTAGTTTTTCTCTGTTTATCACCATACCTACTCTATTACCAGTCTCAGCAACATCATTAGCCAACAGAGTCAAATCATCTGCATAATAAAAATCAGAAATTGTGAAATCTCTAGACCATTTAAGGCCAAAATCTTTCCCTTGCAAAGAATTTCGCATATAATCAATAACCATAATAAAAGAGAAAAGGAGACAAAATGCATCGTTGTCTAACTCCACTAGCAATGCTAAACCTGTCGCTGAAAGAAGTATCAACTCTCACACACGACTCAGTGTTATTCTAGCGAGCTTTCATTACACTAACTGACTTCTCGGGTATTCCATATGATCTATCAATCAACTCAAATTATGTCGATCAACAGAGTCAAAATCCTTTTTGAAATCTATAAAGCTAGCAACCACAAGTTGCTGGAACTCTAAAACATTTCTCAAGAATCTGCCTAAGTGAAAATATTTGATCAATACATCCCTTACCACTTCAGAATCCACACTGTACATCACACAGTTGTCCATCAACCAAATTCCTAATTCCATTAAGTATAATCATGCAAAGAACTTTACCTGGAACAGAAGGTAAACTAATTCTCCTATAATTATCACAAAAACTGGGATCACATTTTTTCAGAAATTAGGACAATGATAGTTGTAGTAACATCCTTAGGAAAAACACATTTATCATGAAAATATTCAAAATTTCAGTCAGCCATGTGACAACACAAATGTTTCCAGCTCTAAGCATTTCAGTGGTGATTTAATCCACCGCTGGGGATTTATTCAGTTTTAATTCAGAGATAGGCAAAGTGACTTCGGAATGTGATATAAGGCCATCATTAAAGCCAGTAATGCATCTGTCCTTATTACAAACAATGTGAGTAGAAATAATCTTATTATCTAAAATTTCTCTGAAATGCTCAGCTCACCTAGCCATCACAGAATCCTCATTTCAAATTATTAACTTATTATTAATTTCATTTATTTAACCTCGAAAAATCATCACAAAATGTGAATTCATTTCTAATTGAAACCTTTCAAGAGATTTCTGATGAAATTTTAAAACAGTTTTTTAAACTCCTTTTAGTAGCTAAGTGATAGTTTTAAGAAAAGGAATTTGTGAAAGAAATTAGAACACACTGTGAAATATTAAGTTTGATAAGTAAAAAAACTGCATGCAATTAATGCGACCAGTTTTTGGAATTCACTCGGTCTTGCGGTATTTCCTAGAAAGAAATGCTCTGTCTTACGATACATACGTACATTAGCACAATAACGATTTTTCACGAATGATAATCTAAGCGTTTTGCATAATTTCGATCAGAGTGTTTCAAAGCGTTTAGAGCAAAGAAGTTTCGCTCTCTACCATGCACAAATTGCAGCAAAATAGTATATCAATTACAGTATATTAATAAACGTGCACAACGAAGAGCAAGATACGATAATCGCTTCTAGCATTTTGTTCAAGGGAGGTGAAAGTAATTTATTTTTTGAATAAATTATAAGTCACAATGATAATGTAAAAACAATTTTGTTTTAAAACGAATGATATTTAACAGAAAAATACTGAATGCCAAATGCAGTGGAACTAGAATTTTATTTCATTTCCAGTGTACTGTCACATCGTTGTATTATTTTGTTAACAGAAGATAATGAAGTGCAGCATCGTTTATGCATATGTCTGTTATCCAGAAATGCTAATTGCAAGGGAGAATAACTGCATCCTATCTTACCTCCATTTCGACATTCGAACATTTTTCGTGCATCAACCACCGGGATTGACATGATGTCACTCTGGTCACAGGAGGTGAGATATGTCTCAGAGATGAACTATTTGTTTTTAATATCAAGTAAGAGACACAGATAAATTGTTTGATTGTGTTATTTCTTTACACTTATTACGAGATAATGGTTGATCCGAAGCATAAAACCGTTCTTTAAAACTGGTAATTGTGATAAAGACGATAGTAAGGCCAAAATGAGCAGAAAACCTGTTAAAAATTGACTTGACTAGGGTCTAATTTTTTCCTCTCTGCACAGGAGTGGGGAATTTTCTCTGGTGGCGATGATTATATTTAGTCATTAATCAGAAAAGATTTCTTTTTTGGACATTTGATTCTTCGTCTTCCTCATTTTCCTCCTCTCGTGACATTGGCGTTTCAAATTCTGCTGTCCCAAGATGAGTCTTAAATCAGCTACTGGAACTGATTCATTTAACATTTAATTGCATTCTGTATCTCTTAATTAATTAACGGAGCGTATTTTGGTGTGCATGTGTTGCTTTTATAATTACTGTGAAATGAATTATGACCCATAAATTTTGAATCGCTGTTCGTTATCGGGAAAAAATCCGTTAAACGATAGCCGTCTTCTCAAACATTTCGGATAAAATAGGTTCCACTGTATTTGAACATTTCTCAAATTAATAGCAATATATTAATATTTTGCACGAAAAAGCAATCAATATCACTATAAAATTGATTAGTAGTGTAACCAGGAAACTAAATTGGTGTAATATTATATTTGCAATAGAATATAATAGTTTAATTGGCAAATAAATAAAATGGCCTAGGGGGCTTGACATACGTGAGTCTCTGATTTTCAGACACTGTCTTAGAAATATATATCCCCGTTGGGTACGACACTGTAATCAAATTGGCAATTTGAGTGAAACAATCAATTGAAATTTTGGTTAAATTTTCTGTGGGTATGAACTGAAAGGTTCACTTCCCCGTTCTCATTTCTTTCCTTCAAATCAGGGGTTAAGTCAGGTAGTGGTGGTAGCGGAAGGGGGGGGGGATTGGGGTAAGAAATTGTTAATTCATTGTGTAATTATCATTCATCAATTTATATTAACGAAATTCTTAAAATTTTATGTCTTTTGAAACCTCCTGCCTTTGCTATACGTTCAAAACAACTATGCAGAGTACGATCTAATTTTTGTGACCATAAAATTCTCAACGGAATAAATTTATATTGAACATTAAAATAAATATTTCGAATTGACTAAGAAATTTCGTAAGTAATTGAAACAATGAAGAGGTAGACTGTAGAACGAATTAGGATGAATTCTGTACCGAACATTCATTGTACATTCATTGGAACATATTCAATTGCTGTGTTATGTACTGTAATTACACTTTCTCTTTAAGAAGTATACAAAATATAGCGATATATATATTAAAAAGTAGTCTAACATAATAGTGTTTCTTATTCTACATATTTCTCGAAATTGAACTCGTTTTCTACACCAGGAAAAACTCTTACAAGAAGTTACCACTCAAAATATCTTCTAACTGTATCTAACTATGAATCTATGTATAACAGTTTCTCGCTTGAGAGCTGGTTCCAATGTTAAATTTTCTATAGTGGTACATAAATAAATTCTGAACATCCCATTGCTACATAAAAGTTATCAAATATCTTCAGACTTAAGAAATGTTTCAAAACTGCAAAGCTTTGAAGTCATTTGCGCACACATGCTCTGAAATGATCAATGAAATATAAACTATGACACACAATAATATCACTAATGCAAATATTTAAGGCGTGCTTAAAATAAATACACCATCAATTGAAGTGATTACAATTCTCGCTAGGAAACCTTTAAAACTTCAAAAGAATATGTAAAATAAACATTTCCGTGTTTGAAACCTATTTGTTTCTAAACAGTTTTTCTGGAATGTTCGTCAATGCAATGAAGTAGGTAAGTGTTGAATCTGTTCGCTACCAAACCTATAAAATGTATTGAAGTGCATTAACAAGTTAGAAGTTTCGGAATGTGAAAAAACAATTCTTTGCGTCAGTATCGCTTGAGCAATCAGTTTTGCCTGAAGGCATCCTTTCCGTGGCGCAACACATCGCTGAAACGTTGCTTACAGATTCCAACTGGACACGCCAAGTGGCATCATGCTGCGTGATCTCGTGAGCAGGTGATATTCGTCAACTGTTCGCGTTCTCCTTTCCATTAACGAATTCATTCGCGTGGAGGAATTGCTAAAACGCGTGCATTTCTACTAGCATGTCAGTAAGTTATCATCGCTGTCTCTCTCTCATTCTCTTTGCAATCTTCTTTCACAGTAGCCTTTGTTTCCACACGAATATTTCACAACTGCAAATCAAGGCCCTCCAACAGATGACCACTGTACCGATTTCATTGCCACCGACAGAGACAAAAAATGCAAAAAAAATGCATGATTTTTTGTTGATATAGAAATGATTCAAATGTTATTTGGCATCCATAAGGTTTCGAATCTGTAAGGTTATAATTATTGTGAACCAAATAAATTGTCTTTTAAATAAATCCATGCTTCACAATATAAAATATTCAGATTTTCAAACTTTTTTAAGTTAGAAGAGAACATTTTCATTTTCCTATTGCATAGAGAAATAGTGATACGCTATTCCACATGGAACTAAGCAATTATTGGAACTCAATGTTTAACAATGACCAAATAATTATAGAATAGAATCGATACACTCCATCAGGACAGGATCCAGGAAAAATAAAAGGTGGGGGGGGGGAACGAAAGGGCCTGAGAAAAGGAGAAAAGTAAAAAAAAAATGCTCCCATGTATTTTACCTTCCTTTTTAGGTCTTTCAACATTTCTTGAAAGACGAATGAAATGTACATAAGCTTAATGATTTTTTGCTTGCATTAATACTAGTATTCTAAAGAGGAGGGGTAGCAAAGGAGCCTTCTACTCCATAATTCTGCAGAAGCATTTGATACCCGTAAATAGATAATCTAAAGCGAAAAATGAAATCTAGTAATACTGGTTCCTGTCAGCTACTTTTTCGTATAAATACATGTGTGATCTGAAACAACAGTAAAACGGAATTTAACGAAAATTAGCTTTATTTTGAAAGGGAAAATTGAAAACTCGTGGCTACTTAAACAAGTCAAGTTTGAAAAGGATGAAATGTAGATGGTATTTTGAAGGTGATGAAAAGCTATATGGATCCCGATTCTACTTTATATTTTGGAGATTTAAAGTGACAAAGCATAGGTTACTCTAAATACTTCTGCATTTTCTTTTTTTTTGTTTTTCAAGTCTCTTTTCTGGTGTTTATGTCTATGCTTCATGTTTCGTGTTTCCATCTTCATGGAGCGTTTCAGTCCGTGAAGCTAGGAAAGCAAAAATGGCTAACTGATGCTTTAAAAATAAATTTTTGTCTGTTCACTGTGGAACCATTCCTAAATTACGTATCGCTGTTTCAGCCGAGTTTTAGCATCTACCTTCTACGTCACGTCACTTAATGTGGGCTCCTTTCCTGATCTTGTTAGTTTTCTGCTAGTGATGGTGGAAGAGATTTCCAGTTCTTCGTACTAGTTTAATCAAGTTGGCCATTTCTGCTTTTAAAATACTATTTAAATGAGGCCGTCCCGGTTGCCGAATAGGTAATGTGCTTGTCTACAGATCAAAGATACCCAGTTCGAACCCCGGTTAAGGCATGGGTGTTTGTGTTTTTGCAGAAGTTCCTCCATCCTCATAGACCTTCTACTGTGGCGTATTAAACTGCCAGGCTCTTGTAGTACCTCTGTGGCAAGCAGCTGCTTAAGGAGGTGTTTATTATTTTTTATTTATTTAAATAAGTTAGTATAATAATTCGAAGAAACTTTGTTGATAAGATTAAGCATTTTTCATACTAAACTATTCTGGTAAGGGAGAGGGTACACTTAATTCTCATAGCCACATATCTCATAGGACAGATTCAGTTTACAGAGTTTTATGTAGAGTAGATAATATTGGGTGTTTTAATCTTAAATGCAATAGCTTTTCAACGATCTTAATTATTTATGCTTGGAAAATAAATTGTTGTTCACTTGATGGGCGCTCAAGCTATAGCTAGTGATATATACAGCTAACCACCTGTATATACACAGTCGTATCAGAATAATATGACCACCTACCATAGTATATGTATGGTAGGTGGTCATAGTATTCTGCTACCTGTGCGTATCACTAGGTAGACCCGGTTGTTCAAAAAAAAATAAGTAACAGAAAACAGTGAATTATATAAAATACAATTTTTGAAAAATGGGACAAATATAAACATATCAAGAAAATCCTTGTTCATTGACTCATAAAATGTCATTCTCTAAATGTGTATTGTGTCGTGTATAACAATAATTTGAAAATTGCAATTGAAGAGAACCAGTTGTTAATTATTTGGAATGGCATTACTAGTTATAGCCCTATAGGGTATTTCTGTTATTCGGATGTGGGACCTAAAACTATTATTATCTCAAGCAGCACTCAACGAAATTTATTTAAAAAAATTATAATAATATGCTTTTAGATTTTAAAATATATTTGAGGTCGGAAATCCATTTTATTAAATGCAATTATTATCCTTACTTTGAAGAAACATAAAGAGAGTAAGAGAGAGAATGATGATAGCATGATAATTAATACGAATGGCTTCTATGAAGTTGGCCATTTGTTTATGAAAATTCACTCATTATGATTGCAGAAATATTTTCAAGTCAAATACGATTCTCGATCTCTATTCGTTGTCATTATTAAAGAAGCTTTTAAAAGCAATCCGAGTCATTACAAAAATACATCTAGAATTGGAATAATGATATGTTGAGTTTAAAGAAAATGTCATTTGCTTTTCTGTTTATAAAACCATTTACTAGTAATCTCTTTTTTTCTCCTTTAAATATTAGTTTTTAAAAATTTGTAAAAAGTTAAACTTTGGCTTGATGTTAGCACGGGGAATGGAATCAATGTTCCATTTTTGGATGTAAAAAGCAGCTTCAAATCAATTGTTTGGAGCTACGGCCTAGTTTTTCTCAACCGGAAGTTTCTAGGTTCCCTTCTGATATTCAGCGTAGAGGTTCACCTATCTGTTCAGCGCAATTAAAGCTCAGATCATTGAAGGAAATTGTTGAACGAAGTTAAATGCTTCACTGCAAATACTACAGTGAGAAACTCTTGATTGTAAATTTCATTCCGATCTGCTGAGCAATCAAACATTTATCCCACAACACATTAACGTTATCAAAGTGAATTAAGCCAAAATATGTTGATGACTACCCTGTAAGGGTGGATAAAATGGATGTTAACAGCTGCGATGAACAGAAATTACGATATTTACAAAAATTACAATTGCCTTAATATACTTACATACATATAAACATAAATATTACAGTATGAATAAGTTCCTCTAGCAGAGGCGCAGAATACTGCACATAATGGTAGTAAGTGTGATGTCCTAAACGTGCTGTACAAACTCAGGATTGAGGAAAGAGAAGCCAAAAAACTCCGTCTGGTCCAGATTCATCATAAATAGTTTGTCTGTTGGGGTCAGGTCTGTCTTCTCACTTGTAAACTGTCGATCAAAATTGCTAACGTCTTTGCGATGTTTCTGTAAAAAACAAAAATGTATAGTAGAGCTCATTTGTCTTCAGCAACGGGTACGATGAGACGTCGTAACTCATAGTTTCTATTTAAACTCGAAAAACGTACACGTTGTGAGATTTGTAAAAGTAGTAGTTCTGTATATTTGCCATCAGTATATTAATATAGTTGGTTAAAATAATTTTTAAACACCTTTGTCCGAAACAAAAGAATATTTGTTTCGGACAAAATGACTATTACAGTTTTCGTATCATTTGACTAAATTAGACATTTACTCAAATACATGCAATTTAAATTTAGACGTAATAATTATATTTTATTTCGTTTAGACTTTTTATATTAGATAACCTTGAAATATATTTTATTTCTAATATTTATTATATCAATTTATTCCTACTTAATGCATTTGCTTTATTTCCCGATGACACAATGATTATAATTGCATAACATGAGATACTGGATTTATATTGAAGATGATGTTTCAACAACTTAGCATATTGTTTTAAGTGACGATAGCAAAAAGATATTAAATTAAAAGCTAAATTATATAAAAACATAAGAAATATCCTAGAAGATAATTGCAAAATAGAACAGACTTAATGATCTATTGATATATGCTAAAATATTTATCGTAGAACATAATCTTAAAATTCAACAAAGGCAGTAGAGAGCAGTGGAAATTTATCAACAGTTTAATAGAAAACAAAAAGGAAGCTAAACCTGTCCAACTGAATTTACCCAATTAAGATTGAATACGAAATAAGAATTCTGTTAAATTTGTTAACGATTTTAAAACATACTTTGTTCATATTCCAGATAACGTTAGTGGAAACCAAATTAACTCTAATTTAAATATTGTAAGTAATTATATTATTAAGAATATGTATTATTCTGCTCTTTGGAAACATTCTGGAAAGAGTAGTAAAAAAAGACTGAATAGTTATCTAGTAAGTAATACTTTTTACTCGGATGCACAATTCAGTTTCAGAAAGGATAAACCCACAAAATATGCTATGATAAGTTTCACTAAGCATGTTATAAATCTATTCGCAATAATTATATTCTTTAACCACTTTTTAGATCTGAAAATATGAATTTGACAATGTTTCCCATCAGATTTTATTACATAAATTAGAATGTATTGGAGTCAGAGTCGTTCCTCTCAAATGGTTTTCGAGTTATTTATCAAGCTGTGAAAATTAATGGAACTTTTATTTCCAAGTATTAAATAAAACATGGAATCCCTCAAAGCTCCGTCTTAGGGGATTTTTTTTAATTTTTTATCAATGATTTCAGCTCTTGAAAACTGAAGATACGATTAACAATTTGGCAGATGATACAGCTATTACATTTGCAGCAGAAATGCCTGCTGACCTATAAAGTAAAACAAATAATGATTTCACAGATAGTGAAAAATTGTTTAAAATAAATAAGCTATATCTAAGTTTATCCAAAAGGAAACATATCATGTACTTAAAAAATAAATTTGATATGGTCGATAATTTAACAGTAAAAATCCACGAAACTAATTGTGCTATTGACGATGTCTGTTGATATGTGCTTATTGATAGAGTGGAGGAAATAAAATATTTAGGAATAAAAATTGATCGAAATATGAATTGGAGGCCAGACGTTCAAAAGTTAATCAAAAGTTAATTAAAAAATGCTATTTAAAGTAATATTTACTCTTTTAAAAAATCGTAAATCACCGAATGTTGGTTAAATTTTATGATTCTTGGATTCATTCCACATTGTACTAGGATTACTATGTCATGGTGGAACTTATAGATCAACCCTTAAACCATTGACTGCCCTCAAAAGTAAAATCGTTAAAAATATTTGATGGAAGTATTTATCAAAATATAAATAATACATGTAAATTTTTAAAATTACTGTCCTGTCACCTCTCTGTTTATAAATTTATGAGATATATTTATAAGCAGTCATTTCTTTGAATTAAAATTAGATAATTTTAGTTAGGACCCTGTATAGATAACAAAGGATAAGACCCGCATTCGCAAATTTTTATCACCATATATTGGTTTCTTAATAACCGTCGAGGTTTCTTTGTCCGATATATGTTTGCGAGTAAAAGGAAATAATTCCATGCCCGAGTAATTTACGAGCTTAGCTGATGGCAGAAAGGGAAGTGGTGCGAATCCCTCTAGGAAGTCATGGATGTGTTTTTTGTTAATCATTCTGCAAATAGATTTTCGATGCATAATGAACAGAGATGCTCTTGCATTTATCTCAACGGTTGCTTGAGAAATGATTTTTTAAAATAAATTGCTGCATTTGGCTACGTATAAAAAAAACATGAAATAATTTTATTCAGTAGCGAAGGAAGACACCACCAGTCAAATGAAGATGATTCGAATAATTCAACTCTATTATCGCTGTTAAGGTTTCAAGGGGCTTCAGTTAGTTCATATTACAGTGGTATGCTGTACTATTCCCAAGCAAAGCAAATATCTTATGTTGATGAATATAACATAGAATTTGTGTTTTTTTCCTCAGGATTTGTATTGGTAAAATTTTGGTAAAATCATGTCCTCAAATTCCTCAAAACAAAGGACGAATTTGGACCATTGAACTCAGTGATCTTGCTAACAATGCTAAGGTGTCTCAATCCATTTTCATTTTGTTTTTAAACTAACATTGGAAAAAGCTCCATACAAAAAAGATGTGTCAGTTTCAAGTAAGTGAATATTGTACACCACAGAGTTTAATGTTGCGCAAAATGGTAGATTTGTTTGTAGTGTCGGACGGATATAGTATAAAGAACGGATAGTGCTGTTCAGATTGGTAAGTTCGAAGGTGCACTGATTGCAACAACGACATGCATACGCGAATAAAAAATGGTTAGGATCTCTGCTCTATCAGCTAAAGTAGTTTCATTAATGGATACTCTACTGGCCCAATTAATATGAAACTATGGGGTTCTAGCTACGCTATCGGCGCTCTGGATGAATAGCTTGGTAAGGCATCCTATTCCAACAACAGGTATATTGTCAAATTTTCAAGTTGCTCAAATTCGAATACAAATTTCGCACAAAGCCTTTTTTTGCATTTACATCTAAGTTAAAAGAACACATAAATAAAAAATAAGGTATATTCATGTATCAAAAAGCAAAAGCAGAATCTAGTGTTTTGCAATTTACATTTTTCAGGGAAAAATACGTGAAAACTAAATAACTTCAAAATATTAAAAAAAATTTGCAAGCTTGTTATGTATCAAATATTTCCCTAGATTTATCTCAACTTAATCGAAGAGATCTTCAACATAGAGTATTACAAAGAGCATTGCGATATTACATAAGATAGAAGACCGATAGAGTAGCAAGTAGTTAGACCTCATAATACCCGCAAATAATTGCAATTTGGAGGGGTACTCGCTACTTTGATCATCGAGGATATTTAAAATTTTCTCCAGGAAATCGAAGGATTGTTATCAACTCATCGTGTGACAATTTCTTATAATACAAAAATATTTCACGTGCTGAATTTCTATTTAGTGGAAACCTCTTTCAGTGGCTTCTTGTCATATTCGCGATTTTATTCACTATCCGCTTTGACGTCAAGTTTTTACCCTCGGTATTATCTGCTATCTGTGTTAACATTAATTTTTTCATTCGCGAGGCGCTCTTTTTAATGCGCATGTCAGTATCCTCTCAGGGCTCTAATTATAGTTTCCGTTTAGTTGGCAGAACGTTGGTAGTTCCACTTGTAAAAAAGAAATAATTGCATAAACACATTTCATACGGTACCACCTAAAAATTTTAATCTTTTTACTCAATGAGCTTCGAACAATGGACTTGGATTTTATGCTTACTGTTCTATGATAAAAATTTCAGCTGAAATATTACTTAGACTTTTTGTTCTATATTGAAGTAAACGTGTTCTCTTTTCTGAATTCTCTCGCATTCTGAAAGGAGGGTGGTCCCTCTTGCTCCCTCCCCTAGATCGGGCTCTGTGCATAGATGTATCTGTTTTAAAATATTATATTTAACCTGCATCAAAGCTTATTGATTTTACAGTTTACTTTTATAGTAAGGAACGTATTAGTCAACAAAGGGATTGATTTAGTATCTGCAAATTACAAAATACGTTGTATTATACAAAAGAAATCGTTTTAAATTTATTTATTTAACATTTATTCAAAATTAGGTAATCTTCAAATCAGAGAGTTATATATGTTTTACGAAACGAAATTTAAAAAGAAAGATTACAAAAATATAGATTATATGAAAGAGAAAATTGTTGCACTTTGAAATTTTATCTCTTGAATATTATGTTAAAAATATTGTTTTAAACGTGATAAAAAATTAAGTA
Source organism: Ryuthela nishihirai (assembly GCA_038380435.1). Taxonomy (NCBI): domain Eukaryota; kingdom Metazoa; phylum Arthropoda; class Arachnida; order Araneae; family Heptathelidae; genus Ryuthela; species Ryuthela nishihirai. The sequence goes on from JAWZYU010000021.1 coordinate 8,116,631, forward strand.
ATAAAAAATTAAAAAATTAAGTAATATTCACCAAAGTAGATGAATTTTATATGTGAATACTGAAAGGTAACATAATGGCTATTGGACTTATTACCCATTCTAAAAGCAAGACAAAAAAAAAACATACTTTATATATCGATAAAAATATTATTATAATAACACGTTTCCATGACGCATGATCTTAAGCTCATTTGTCAAATTCAAACTATTGACATTCAAAATATTTAATCATCTCCAAAACGAGTAATTACTTCATAAAATTTGTATTAATATTTCTATTGTTTTGTTAATGTTATAGATTAAAGGTCAAATTCACAGCAATTTTGTGTTTAATTGGATAATGTATTAAAAATAATGTACCCGTTATTTGAGATAGGCAGAATTTGAAGCTGGAAGTTTGAAAATTATAGTAATTTATAGAGAGACGAAATGCTGAGAAACAGTAATTTCTTTCACATTTTTTTTAATTTTATACAACGCTAGATGGCAATGCCAGAGGGTGAATAGTTTGTAGGGTGCTTCAAAGTTTTGAGCATTTAAATTTAAAGCAAAATCTGGAGTGTTCTGTTTTTCTGCATGTTGACGAAGACTTACGATTTTTGGTTTGAATGGCGGCTGAACTTCTCTGTTTTCTATCTTGACCCAGTCAATGCGCCTAAAGAAAGGATGACTCCTTACATCTTCCTCGCCGTGCTGGCTGCATCCTAGCCTCTTTGATGGGTTCTTTGTGAGAAACTGTAAAGAAAAATCATTCGGAGAATTTTAGCAACGCTAGGTAGAAGATGTACCTTTCTTACTCTACATTAATTGCAAGTACCTTCTTATGCTTAGAACGGTTTTATAAATACCTTGTTTGTTGAACTTAAACTTCAATTCTTAAGACACTCATTATATTTAACATGTTTGCGATTATTACAGTTTAAGTTCAATAATTACTAATCTCAGATAGTTACCTTACAAGAGTTATCGGAATACCACTTCAGGTATGGACATTCGATTCTGAACATTGGATAAAGACACAGATATAATATGTGAGACTCTGAATATTACTCATAATGAAAATAATAATATTTCATATATGATACTTCAAGCTGAAATTGTTCCGCGATGATTTTTATAATTCTCAGATACGCTGTAAAAGAAAAAGAATATTTAACGACTAATAAAGCCTAACGAATGCAGAGAACATTTTCGTATTCTACAGGCAAAATAATGAATCATGCATATTAGAAGAATGAACGATAATTTCATGCTAGATTGAGAGATGTAAAATCATCTAGACTAGCCTTTCTCAACCCTTTACTCATGGCGACACATTTCCGAAATAATCCATATACCGCGACCCACCTGTGATAAAAAGTCATGTTTCTTGTTCTCAACATTTAACAAAAAACAACAAAATCAAAATATAGAATTATAAGAAATACCAAAGTAGAAATTGTTGCATATCATTATTCTTTTTCTTAAATTTTCGCGATACACTAGTTGGAAAACATTGATTTAGACATCGGTTCCTACCTATATATATATATAATACCACAAAATACTTAACATTTTTTGTACCAGTACTGGGTCGATATGAACTTACAAAACATAATTTTGCTAACGAAAAGAAATTTTAAACACTGCCATCATCATCATCATCATCATCATCATCAAGCAACCATGGGCAACATAAGTTCAACCAGACATTACAATTTAGTTCTTTAAGTATTACTGTCCTGACTATATCTGCTGCATCCGACCATCAATTCTAACAAGGTCCTGTTTGACATTGTCTGCCCACCGTATCCTAGATTTCCCCCTCTTTCTGAGGCCTTTAAGCACACTGTTCTTATAACGTTAAACCACTTAATGCCCAAGATACTGCGTAAGGATCTAGAATCAAAAGCATCAAGTTTCCTGTTATCTTGTTACAAAGCGTCCATGTTTCACTACAAAAATTAACCCTAGAAAGAACTAGACTATTATACAGTCAAATGTTAGTCTTTAGGTGTATACGCCTATTTCTTCACATCTCATGCCGCACATTACCAGTATCTGTTACATAGTTCCCAAGATAATTAAACTGTGACACCTACTCAAGACTGCAACCATTCAGATTAACTGAATCACAGCCTGCCTGACCAATTTCCATCACTTCAGTTTTCTGTCTGTTTATAACCAAACCTACTCTACTACTAGTTTTATCAACAGCTCGAATGAATGAGTTCATCTCATCAACATCATTTGCCAAGAGGGCTAAATCATCAGCATAATCTAAATCAGAAATGTTCGTATCTCCAGTCCATTTAAGGCTAAAATCTTTCCCTTGAAGTGAATTTCGCATAACATAATCAATAACCAAGCTAAAGAGAAAAGGAGACAAAATGCACCCTTGTCGAACACCAGAAGTAATGCTAAACCAATTGGTACAAGCCTTACCAACTCTCACACACGACTCAGTGTTATTATAGAGAGCTTTCATTATATTAACTAACTTGTCTGGTATATCATACGATCTCATAATCAACCACAAATTATGACAATCAACAGAGTCAAAGCATTTTCGAAATCAACAAAGCTAGTAATCAAAGGTTTCTGAAACTCTAAACATTTCTCAAGAATCTGTCTAAGTGAAACTATCTGATCTACACATCCCCTACCACTTCAGAATCCACATTGCTCATCACGCAATTGACTGTCAACCAGATTCTTAATTCTATTAAGCACAATCATGGAAAAAACTTTACCTGGAACAGAGAGTAGGCTGATACCCCTATAGTTTCCACAAGAACTGCGATCACCTTTTTTGAAAATAGTGATAATAATAGCTCTGGTAAAATCTTTAGGAACCATGCCTTTATCATGAAAGATATTCAAAATTTCAGTCATCCAAGTGGTAACCGAAACATTCCCAGCTATGAGCATTTCTGTAGTAATTTCATCTACCCCTGGGGATTTATGAAGTTTAAGATTAGAAATAGCCAAAATAACTTCAGATTGTGTTATAGAGCCAACATTAACGCCCTCAATACATTTATCATTACTACAAACAATGGGAGTAAAACTAACCACAATGTTTAGAACATCACTGAAATGCTCATCCCACATAGCCATGACAAAATCCTCACCTTCTATAACGTTACCTTGTTTATCCTTCAATCCCTGTAAACCTGTCCGTTTATTGAGAGAGGGAATGCCGACAATATCAAACAGCCCCCCAATTGCAGGCCTGGGGCAGAGACCCGTTCCCCTCTACTAAAGGCTGAAGCCATCTACACTGGGAAACTTCCTCCAAAGTAGAATTTGACGATGCCCGTAGAAGCAAGAGTTCAGGTGCCTGCGATGACCTCTGCTCAGGATTATCCACCAGCTGATAAAACATATCCTGTGAATCTATTAACGTGGGGCTGTGAACTCAAAAATAAAAACAGAAAACACAGCAGGAAATTTTCCCTCCACATAAGCCTACCAGTACAGCAAATTCAGGATCCATAATCAGTACATAAGTCCAGGATTCCAGGTCAGAGCCTTATTCCAGTCCAGTGCGGTAGATTTATATGATCAGCATCAGGACCTTTTAGGATTGACCACTCTTCAGAAGGGTAGGAAAAAAAAGAACGATAGCCACAGTTGTCCAGATAAGTAGGCCACACTAATCTGGCAGCCTTCCCACTTCCGTTCCTTTCAAAAACAGAATATTTTTGAAAGGTTCTAACGGTCTGCACCACGAGAAGGCGGGGTCGTATATTAAGTGTTAGACCTGGGCGATTCTGTGCATCATCACAGGGGATTGGTACATAGCTCTCCTTCGAGTGATTACCTAGCTATCGTTTACTACATATGAATAAAATAGGTAGTACTGAAAAATTATTCATTTCTTGCATTTATCATGCTACAATGTTGTGCAATGATGCACTAAAGTCGCGTACTACTGGCAGACGACTCGTCTTCCACGAGTTGTACGCGTACCATAATTTAGAAATCGCTAATCTAGGAAATTAAAAACAAAGATAGGAAAGTAAAACGGATAATAAAATGTGAAAGAATATAAGACTAACAAAATACTGTATTCTTTGGGTGAAAATAATTTTCAAACTGATGAACGTGTTAGACAAATAACTGTTAAATGTGGTTGGCGGTGGCAAGCAGGAACGCGAAAACGAGTATTAAAAAATTTTACGTTTTTAAGAATTGAAATTATTCAGAACCAGATACAATGAGGCATATCAGTGCCGTCTTAACAGTATTGTAGGGCCCTGGGAAAAGCAATGCACTGGGGCACCTACCCACGCGCCTACGGGAATAAAAATGTAAACGGTCAATAAAATTAAGCATATAGATTTAATGGTACTTTTAACAAAATCAATGTTTAAACATAAAAAAAACATGCTGTAAAGCGAGGATTAATCAACACAAACTTTTGTGAAATTTAGAATCGTGGGGCCCAGTGTGCCCATGCCTTAAGACGACCCTGGGTATATCATAATTAAGAATTTCTGTGAAGGGCATACCTTGTTTTGAATAAATTGATGTTAAGCAACTTCTTAGGCACCTATATTGTACATTATAGATGGTAGAATACTCATTGCTTCGTAATACCTTGAGGCATTATATGGTACATATTATTGCAGAGAACATCTCTTTCCCCATTGACGCCAAAAAACGGCTAATTGTGCCGCCTGTTCTACGATATTGACACTGTTTCGTAACACTGCTCACTGACGATATAGGTTCTTTCATTTTCAAGCAAAACTGTGATCTAATTTAAAGAGAGGGCAGAAAATTCTATTACATGGGAAAATAATATTGAAAAATGACGATTTGCAGCGACAACCTCTTTTTGACTGAAGTGAATTTGTGAGAATGTTCTGTAGTCTGATGTTTACAAGTTGTTCTGATTATTGAAATAATCCAATATATTTTGGAGCATCTCCAGAGAAAATATTTTAACGAGTTCAAAAGAGAAATATTTTATCAATACACGTAACGATTTCATTTAGTTATCCATTGAATCGGATAAGTTCAAAATACGATCCATAGTAAATACACAGACTATCTGTTGATATAGAATTCAAGAAATAACTTGGCTGAAAAAACGAGTTTCGCAATGAGGAGTATTCTGGCCATTAGAAGAAACACATTTTTTCAGCAAATTTATTTCTTGATTTTTATATCAATTGGTAACTAACTCTGTGCATTTATTATTGATTGATTATCGTATTAATAACGCTATAGCGTGAGTGACTATCCAATTAACACTACTTCTGAGTAATGTTTAAACGATTGCTGTTCCCGATTACATTGGGCAACACACAAAAAGACTTTGAAATGAAAATAGCCAATCTTTAGTAATTTCGAGTTGCTGAACACGAAAATGACAATAAAATTTGTCGATTGGCTCTTGTTTAGGAGAGACAGAGATGGTCGTGCATAAACGACTCAGTCTGCATTGAGTACATAGGTAACCATTTCGCAACGCTGTATTTTAAACTCCAGATTGCAATATATTGCGTTGTATTACATCAGCCAGCCATACACACATACCGTTGCGTTGTATTACACACAACCCCCGGAGGTATTGCATCATTGTCTGCTGCAATATAGTTGAGTCATGACATAGCGGCTTTATGGTCGCGGACCTTTAGTTGTAAGCGACGTCTTGCAGGGTGAACAAGTCTTTTGAGCGACCCCCATTTACCGTTGAGTCATAAGTACAACACAAGTGATCCTTGCAGTTTTAACCCAGCAGTAGTGATGCCTCGTAACTGTGTTAATAGTGCAGATACATTTTGTCACATTTGCGGGGAAGTGACGTTTGCAAGCCAGAAAAGGGCATCACTCTAATAGTGAAAGCGGCATATGAGTTTTATTTTTGATGCAAGATCGGAAACCAGGACAAGGCCTGTGTCACACATTCTCACCGAAGAAGAAATGAACGATCTGGAGATGTCCAAGGCCACAGCAGAGTAACTTTGATCAAGACTTTAACAATGAAATCTTCTCAAGGAAAATGTCCGAGTGACTTCGTTTCGAACTCGTCATGAGCATTTGCCCCTTACTTCAGAAAGGAAGGTGACCTTGTGTTCTGCTTCGATGTAGATGGCCTGATGAATGCCCTCAGAACCAAACATGACCCTTATCAATGGTGACTATTCATAGATTCCTCGAAATAGGAATAGGTCTCAAGGCGGTGTTGCTGCGTAATGGAAATCGACTTCCATCTATTCCGGTCGGACACACTGTCTACATGAAAGCAACCTACGACAACCTAAAAGAGTTGTTCAACTGTTTTCAATACAGCAAGTATGTCTGGCGTCTCTGTTGTGACTTGAAGGTGGTGGTTCTCTTGATGGGTCTGCAGCTGGGATATACGAAGTACTGCTGTTTCTTATGTGAATGGGACAGCCGAGCAACGACTTTGCACTACGTGAAGACAAACTGGCCTTAGAGGAAATCTCCGAAAATCGGCGAGAAGAATGTGGAACACCCAGTATTGGCAGAAACGCACAAAATCCTGCTAAACACCGACATGATGTATAGGGACGAAACTATTAACACAGTTTCGTCCCTATACATCACGTCGGTGTGATGAAAAACTTCGTAAAAGCCATGTACCGGATTGCATAAGATTTCAAGTACTTGGCTGACAAATTCCCTCGACTCAGCGAGACGAAAATTAAAGAGAATATTTTTGTGGGTCCTCAGATCCGCGAGCTGTTCAGAGACCAGATGTTCGACAACCTGCTTCAGGGTGACGAGAAAAAGGTTTGGGACGCGTTTCATCTGGTGTCAACTAAATTCCTCGGGAATGTCAGGGCAGATAACCATAAGAAACTGGTTAAAGAAACTGGTTAAGGACAAATTAAGTTAAGGACATGTTGTCTCTGTATCACAAACTTGGCTGCAATATGTCCTTAAAGATCCACTTTCTCCATTCCCACTTAGATTTCTTTCCCAACAACTGCGGCATGGTTAGTGATGAGCACGGTGAACGTTTTCACGAGGTCATTGCAACGATGGAGAAACGATACCAGGGAAACTGGTCCACTTCAATGTTGGTTGACTACTGTTGGACGCTCGCCAGAGATGATCCTGAGCAGCTGTACAAGCGACGGGCAAAGCGACGTTGGAAGTAAAAGTGGAGATTTACCGATACATGTCATATATATGTATTACTCTATTATATAAGGAACTATTGAGGATTTCTCAGAAATCGTAGCCAATTTTGCAGTTTCATTGTCATCATTGAGCATCTTGAAATCTTTAAGAAATGACTACTTTTATCTCAGAGGCATGACTTTTACGAAAATTTGTTGCCTTGTGTTATAGATGTCATCGCGAGCGACCAGCCCAGAAAGTTTAGAGTAACATTTAACTGAGAAATGCACCAGCTGTTGATAGTTTCATGGGTTGGGTTGTTTTACCCCTGAGCGGCACTTTTTTGCCCACCATGGGCTAAATGGCCAGGTCACAAAGACCCCCGAAGACTCAGAGAAGATTGGGGGAGGGGACCCACTAGAACGGCTGTTGGGAGATAGATGGTAGCCTCCCGTCAAGGCCATACAGCGTGTTCTTTAACGTGCAAAGGGTAGGGATCTCCCGCGCACGGAGCCACGGTTTAACGTCCCATCCGACGGACGGCGGCCTTTCCAAACGGGAGTTTTGCGGAGATCAATCTCAACGCTGACCCATCTGGGACTAGAACCTGGGAACTGCAGATTATGATAGTTTCATGATCAGAAGATCCGACATGTAACTGGGAAGAATGGTTCGAGTCCCACTTAAAGCGAAACTCATTTTTTCAGCAAACTTAGTTCGAAATACGATATTTTCTTTTAATGCTTCAAAATTTATAGCAGTTTAGATTACTATATTTAAAATATGATTTCATTTCGATCATAATAAAATTACTTTTGGTCTTTTAGCTCATTTTAGCTCGTTGCCTGAATCCATCGGATTATTTTCTATTTGATCCTTTCTCTGTCAATTAAATGAAATATCGCCATTTGTCCGGAATCATGAATGATAAAATCGAATTGCCTCTCTGTTTGAATTGAGGACAGAGATACAGACCTAGTTGGTGCAATTTTTATGGATCTGATCCTGTTCACATGGACAGAGCTGTGATGTGAGATCTGACGCTCGATGCTGCAGAGAAGAGGTGCACGAAATTCTCCAGTCGCCCCCCCCCCCTCTTATTCCTGACATAATTTGTAACCTTACATTCATTAATACGTACATTGTTATTATACGAGAATATAAATAGTAAAAAAAATGGTTAAAAATTATTGTTGTCCTGAGTGAGAATCGAACCCAACACCATCCGGAAGCATGCCGGACAACAATTTTTTAAACAAATTATTTCAAGTGTATCCTGTCTATAGGACGTTTTTCTGTGATACTTTATTACGGATTACGAGAATATGTTTATGGATTTTAATATCAATAATTATACTTAAATTATCTTGAATACTAATGTGCATAAACTCTAAATATATTGTATGTTGACTATAAAGAAAATGCAAAATGTCAAAAATGTTAACCTCTGCATCGATTTGTATTCTTCTTTTTAAACTCTAATTGTTATGCTTCCCCTTAAAGAACTTCTCGTATACCTCAAGTGGGTTCCACTAGTTGAGGATCCTTTCTGTAGAACGGCTCGTTAAGTCATTATCTCCAGGAACTTTACCAATATCCCCCAACAGATCGGCCAATGTCAGGACTGGATTCAACTATAATGTTTCGAATTCCTTTCTCTCTAAAAAATTAAGTAGAATAATTGAAAACTGAGATATTGGATATTGCTTCACCTACTTTGCACTCAACTGGCAGCACTTTCAATGAAAGATGGACAGGGTTGGATTGTTTGAGCGTCACTTTTTGAGCGTCACTTTTTTGCACACACCTTTTTGCAAAGGGTACAATGGGGGGTGAAGTGGAATTCGATGATGGAGGCCTTTGCAAATCCATCGGTGCCCATTTTCTGACCGATGATAGGGTGGATGTTTAACTGAGATAAATCTCAACTCTGGCACAGTTGGACTCGAACCTGGGAACCTGCAGATTATGACCCTGGCGCGCAACCGACTGTGCTACCCGTCCTCAGGAAAGACAGGCGGTTGCAGATGACGAGGTAACGATGACGACTTCACATAAGTATACGTATGTCTCAAAGAGTTTAATATAAGAGAAGATATTACCCACAATACTGTTTGCACAAGTATATAACACCAAATGAATATCATTACAGAGTAACATTCACATTTTGAAAGATGAATTTTGAATTTTTTCTAAATTACGGTTTGCTGTTTTTGTTTTATTATTATTGTTTCAGGGTTGTTGTTTTTTCACCCTTAAAAATATCATCCCGAGTTAAAAAGCATTTTTTTTTCTCGCTCTTACCTATTGTTGGCGTGTCACTGGGAACTACGATCAAAATAAAAACAGTGGATATTTAACGAGTGAAAAACTAAACTGTGTCCTTGTAGGCTAGAGGGTAATTCAGCCTGATCCCAATTTTCACTTCAATTTGAAAAACTTGATCAATTATTTTTAACTCTAATCCAAGCTACCAATCGAATAATGCGTTTCCAGTATTCGACATTTTGGCTGCAAACGGAAAATTCTGTTCACCCACCGCATCTTCGGGAGGCACAAAATCTGTACGGGAGTAACCTACATCAGGATGGATGTAATGCATAAACAAGAAGGAAAGCATGGGAAATAGTCAAATAACGGCAAGTGGTAAGATAATATTGCTGCAAAAACAAATATTGATTTCAGTTCACTGAGCTACGCATTACACACCGAGTGCTCACTGAATTATACCTCTCTCCGTGTTATATAAGTGGAAGGTGACTTCGAAGCTCCATAACTTCTAAACTAAGCGATTTATGAGAAAATGTAACGGAAGATAAAGATATCAATCAAATCTATCTAAATCTTGATTTTCAATAATGTTCGCTTCGTACTTAAAGAGTTATGGACTTCGAATATTTAACAGTTAAACAATGCAGGTCTTAGGAAAATTTAAAAATTATTACATGAGCTTTTCGAATATACATCTGTTGTATTAAATGGTGTGAAATAATGCTTCTTAATTCAAATTATAATTAACTTCTGAGTTAAATTCTAACTTTAGGCATTGCTGCTGTTAAATATTCAAACTTCCATAATTCTTTAAATACTAAGGGAATAGTGTTAAAAATCGAGATTTATACAGATTTGATCGAGATCTTTAATTTATCTTCAGTTCCATTCTGTCACAAAACTCTTTTTTAGAACTTATAGTTTCGAAATTAGTTTACACTGACATAGCTTGGTGGGAGGTGGTCATAATTAAGTGAACACTGAGTGTATAGCGAAAGGCAGAAAGAAATGCAAATAAAAGTGTCTGCCTATGAACTGTTGTCCAGACCGTTGTTCAGTAATCGCTTACCAAGTAGGATTTCCAATCATCTTTATAATGCAGCTATTTCTGAAAAAGGGGATAAATAAATTATTCATTCATAGTGGATCTAATTTATAATTCTTCAGCCGCAAAGGCAATGTTTTAGGTTACTTCGGCGCCTATAATTTGCAAAAGATATGATTATCTGTTTTCGACTTACCCCTTTGCAGGCCTCTTTGGCTTCTTTTGAGAGCGACTTCGGATAGGAGACGTTGTGATCCGTGATGGAAGCGAAGAGTTCTTCTTCGTCTTCTCCATCAAATGGTGGCTGCAACGAAATTTAAAAAATATTCCATTCGAAACGACATAAAACAGCAAAAGTAAAGACAATGGAAGCCTCCTGAATGCCTCATTCTTTTTGCTTTATCACAATCTAGCTGTTTCAATATTCTTTAAAATCATTAACAAAATACTGCTAGGAATTCCGAATTTTTTGCAATGTTTGCTACTTTCAACGGATGTGATTGCTTTTGCATTATCACTTAATAACAATGCATCCAACTTACGCTTTTCTGTCTTTCTAATATAGTTAAATTTGTACCAAGAGAAACTAGTTCTAAACCAAAATTAAGCTAGCACTTTCTATGAAGAATGCTTTGCTATCTGTCAGCCCTGCGGAAAGCAGCGCCAATAAGTATCAATCTGTTCACGTGCAAAGAGTGCGGGCAATGCTTAGCTAGTGAGAATCGCTTTGTCCACCTGGCAAGAGTTGCAACAACTTATCATCACCATTAACAAAACAAAATTCTGTTGAAAATCCTTACAAAAAACAGATTTTCTTTCAAATATTTGTTCGTAAAATTTCGAGGTAACGAGATGACGATGATGAAAATAGTTCGAGTTAAAAAGAGTGAAAATACAATAAATATAAAAAAATTCGGATGGAAATTTAAAAAAAAATTAGCGAAAAATTCGGTTTAGTGGTTCGAGTTAAACAGAGTTGAATATAATTCCAAAATCCTTATTTTTAAACCATCACCTAGAGAAAATACAAAATCTGTTACAAATTTTAAGATTAAAAAAGCCCAAATAAATTATTAATATTAAGAAAATAATATTCATAAAAAATTTCATATATTTTGGGAATTATGAAGCAAATGCCTGTATTCAGCGTTCATGTCCTGCTCATAGCTAAGATTTATCAAGATTTCTTAATCACATTACTATTTATTTCTAACTTTTGCATTCTTTTTTTTCTTATTTCAAGTCACTGTAATCAAGAAGCTGATGTGTGTCGTTCGACAAACACCTATCTAAATTAAAACACAATTCTTTTCGTTCCTAATTTTTAGATGTTCTACCACTTATATTTTGTGCTCAATGGACTTCCTTCAGTAATATTAATTCAGTTTTATTAAAGTTTATTGATTCGAAAATTTTCTTAATCCCAATTTAGTTAGAGCTTGTCAGTTCCTCTGCTGCTTTTGTTAAGTTCGATTTTCTTCCTATTTGAATTTGTTCACTGGTTTTTTACACTAATACTTTATTTTATTTTTTCATCATAATATATAATTTATAACATAGAAAAATACGAGTGAACCCAAACACCACATGGTGTGTCTGGGCCACTAAAGGAAATTAATACAAAAATCAATAACGACTTACTCACTACAAAGATCCTGTGAATTACGTATAACATTTTCTGCTAGTGCATCTTGCTTCTGCCTCAATTAGCTCTTGTAACCTGGTTTTTATTTTGCATAAGAAAATGCTTTAGCTTTATTAACTTGTTTTAATTAATTTTTGTTTGCCCAAGTTTATTTCAGTTAGCCAATTTTGTTATTACTTTTCAGATAACTTTATATTTTGAATATACTCTTTGCCTTTAATTTTTTGTGCTTTTAAATACGACATTAAAACCTATTTTGGCTTCGAAGATACTCGGCAGACAGGTACTACTAATAGACACTCTGCTACTAATATTTAAAACTATTTCCAGAAAATGTTTATAAGAATCATGCATCATTTCAACAATTCTTCATAGTTTTCTGTGCAGTGAAATTTGAAGTCGATTTCAAAGGACTTCTCATATCAAAGGCATTTAAGAAGACAACGATTTTGAAACGATTTTCTATCAGACCATTTCAGATGACAAAAACAAGTGACAAGCCAAATTAAAACGAAAAGGTAGAATTGGGTCAATTCAAACAAATATCAGTACAGAAGATAAAATTTAATAAATAAATTTATAATTCATACAACGAAATAACAGAAAAGGTTCATTCAATTGAAAATCTGTAAAATTATTAAAAGCTTTCTGCACGAGCAAAATTCAAAATCTTTCGTTATATGAATGATTTGATGAAATTAGTTTTGTAAATCGCTGAAAGGAAACGTATTTTGGTACTTACCTGTCCTACCAACATCTCGTAAAGTAGAACGCCGTATGCCCACCAGTCGACTGATTTGCCATAAGGTTGATAGAGAATGATCTAAAGGAAAAAGAAAAATATGTAAAATATATAAGGGGTTTAAATTACGATATCCGGAGAAAGTCTCTTAAAACGTTTTCTAGATTTATTTCATATTCGTCCACTTAATATTAAATTGTAATTTACATATAGAGTAGACTCTTGATTATCCGGATTTGAATTAACCGGGATGTTGAAAAACATAATGTATGCTCGAAAATAATATGGGATGCGAGAAAGAGGCCTCTAAAGTACGATACAGGGGAAAAGGTTTCACACAGTAGAATTCATTTTCAGCAAAATTCGTTGGAAGGCGAATGAAGGGGAAAAAGAAAAACCCCTTCTTATCTTAGTTTAAATGAATTCTGCGATATTTTCTAAACATTTTGAGGTTTTCGTAAATTTCGATAGATGTCGGATTAACCGTGATGAACTCCCCCCCCCCCTCCCTCCTTATTCATTCTGGAAAATCGCCAGTCTGCTATACAGATGTCGAATATAAGTAAAGACTAACAGATATTTCTCCAGATTTTCAAATTTGCATTTAGTAACAAAGTATTTTTTGGTAATAAGCATCTACTATAATACAATGAAATGTCAGTATAACGAATGATAGAATAACGGACAATTTAGTATAACGAATTTTTTTTCCGACCCCTTTCAATTTACTGATGTATCTCTATGTAAAAATGTTTCATTTTAACGAACACCAGTATAACGAAAATATCAGTTTAATGAAATAAGCATTTATCCCGATACAAAAAAGACCAATATAATCAAATTTTTAAAAAGAAAATCCTTAAACAACATATACAATGTACATTTTAGATTCTGGCAACGCTGCAATAATTTAAACACTGTGAAATATCAAACCAATCGGAGCGCTATGAATCACGTGCTATTGTACATTGCTGGGCACGTATTTTGCCTATCTCACTTAAAGAACCGTTGTCACCTTTTCGTAGAGTAAAAAGGGATTTTAAAACTTTGAAATGTCCAGGACTGATTGTATTGCATTGCAAGTAATGTTAGCGTCAGCGAAAAGTTCTTTCAAAGCAGTTCCAATCTACGTGTTTTATTATCATCATTCGTTAAATTTAGTTATGATTATTTTGTTATTTAAGGTCGTTAATTTATTAAGTTTCGTCATTAGCAGCCAATATGGTGCTAAATCTTCGCCGTTTCATAATATTACAGGAAAATATTCCAGACAATATATTGGAGAATTGCGACATCATCTAGGAATTCATGGAGAGTTGCTTGTTGGAAGAGACAGTTAAAAAATCACTGACTTTTTTTACCGACTATAACTGTAATACACGGTATATTTCTTTCATAATGATTATTTTTGTAGTAAGTAACTATCATAGCACGTTTTCATTTCATTTCAGTATAAAGAAGTTTTAGTAAAACAAACATATTTTGTTCACCCACTCGATTTCGCTATACTGACATATCGCTATAATAGACTAATACTGTACATGTGTAACGTAATCAATCCGGTTGCCAGAGAGTCAACGGAAACTATAAGTCCGAATGTGTTTTACTAGACTATCGGAATATTAGTTGCACCGTCATAGTTGATAGTAATTTACATTCTAATGCTCTAAATCGAGTGATTTGTACTAGTATGCTGTGAAATATTTTCCAGGACAGCTGTATTTTTACCTATCCCTCTATTATTTTTAGCGTTGACATTTGTCGGTTGGTCTGTTAGTGGATTTGCAGAATATTGTTCCACCATATCTATTGAACCCGAAAGAGAAACTTAATGATTTATGTGCAAAATGGAAGCTTGTAGCGCAGGGAGTGTCATAGGCCATGAAAAATTCACCGCCGCTTTGTTCCCCATCTAAAAAAAGGAGAAATGTGAAAATTATCATCATCATTATCCTCCAGCAGCCATGGGCTACGGAGGTCCAACCAGATAGTGCAATTTAGTTCTTCATGCATATCTGTACTGAGCTATATATGCTGAATCTGGCCACTGCACATTAATTCTAACAAGATCATGTTTGGCATTGTCTGCTCACCGCATCCTTAGTTTCCCCTTCTTTCTGAGGCCTTTAGGGACACTGTTCATAACCCTATTCGCCAATCTATAATTATCCATACGGGCAACATGGCCAAACCAGCGGAGTCTCTCTCTCTGCACAATATGCTGCTTAAAGGAGGTTGCAGACTCCTTTGCCTAACCTCATCATTAGTTACAAAGTTACATCACCTAATACCCAAGATACTGCGTAAGCATCTAGAATCAAAAGCATCTAATTTCCTGTTATCTTGTTTACACAGCGTCCACGTTTCACTACCATAACTAATCCTAGAAAGAACCAACTATTATACAGTCTAATTTTAGTCTTTAGGTGTATACGCCTATTTCTCCACAATCTCCATAGATTCTTAAAAGTCCCGGTAGCAATCCCTATTTGTCTGTTAATCTCGTGCCGCACATCACCAGTATCTGTTACATAGCTCCCAAGGTAATTTAATCCAAGGTAATTGTGACACCTGCTCAAGACTGCAACCATTCAGATGAACTGAATCACAAGCTGCCTGACCAATTTTCATCACTTAGTTTTCTCTCTGTTTATAACCAAACCTACTCTACTACCAGTTTCATCAAAGCTCGAATGAAAGAGTTCATCTCATCAACATCATTTGCCAAAATGGCTAAATCATCAGCATAATCTAAATCAGAAATTTTCGTATCTCCAGCCCAATTAAGGCCAAAATCTTTCCCTTGAAGTGAATTTCGCATAACATACTCAACAACCAAACTAAAGAGAAAAGGAGACAAAATGCACCCTTGTCGAACACCAGACGTAATGCTAAACCAATTGTTACAAGACTTACCAACTCTCACACATGACTCAATGTTATTATAGAGAGCTTTCATTATGTTAACTAACTTGTCTGGTATACCATATGATTTCACAATCAACCACAAATTGTGACGATCAACAGAGTCGAAAGCCTTTTGGAAACCAACAAATCTAGCAACCAAAGGTTTCTGAAACTCTAAACATTTCTGAAGAATCTGCCTAAGTGAAAATATCTGATCCACATATTCCCTACCACTTCTGAATCCACATAGCTCGTCACGCAATTGACTGTCAACCAGATTCTTAATTCTATTAAGCACAATCATGGAACGAACTTTACCTGGAACAGAGAGTAGGCTGATACCCTATAGTTATCACAAGAACTGCGATCACCTTTTTTGAAAATAGGGATAATAATAACTCTGGTAAAATCCTTAGGAACCATGCCTTTATCTTAAAATATATTCAAAATTTCAGTCATCCAAGTGGTAACCGAAACATTCCCAGCTCTAAGCATTTCGGAGTAATTTCATCTACCCCTGGGCCTTATGAATTTTAAGTTTAGAAATAGCCAAAATAACTTCAGACTGTGTTATTGGGCGAACATTAAAGCAAGTAATGCATCTATAATCATTACAAACAATGGGAGTATAACTAATCAATTTTTAGAACATCACTGAAATGTTCAGCCTACCTAGCCATGAGAGAATCCTCTCCTTCTATAACCTTACCTTGTTTATCCTTCACTCCCTATGTAACTGTCAGTTTCCTACCGCACAAAATATTAACTATCTGGTACAGCTCTCTGCTGTTGTGCAGTCTAACTGCTTCATCGGCTTTGTTAGCCAAGCCATCAAGCCAAAGATTCTTATCAGCAGCTAACCGTTCCTTTACATATTTATTAAGGTCTCTGTAACGTTTTCTATTAGGACTAGTAGGTTCCTTATCACACAGATAATTCTGTCTCTTCTGCTCCTTTTTTCCTAAAAGTGTACTGTTAGTGTCCAAAAAAGCCTGTTTAAAATGATCCCATTCTTCCTCAACTTCAGTAGTAAGCATACCATGACTGTCATAATGACTAAGTAACCTATCATGGTAAGCTTTAGCAATAACTGGATCTTTCAGAGCTTCAGTATTAAAAGTAAATTTTTTAACCCTAGCACAACACTTTTTAAGTTTAAGTTGCAAGACACTATTAACAAGGTAATGGTCAGATCCAATTTCAGCTCCTCTATATGACCTGGTATTTCCTAACAGAACTAGCCCATTTGCTGTTAATTAATATATAATCAATCATATTCTTATGCAGCCCATCGGATGAAACCAATGTGTACTTATGTATGTCGCGGTGTTTGTAATAAGTGTTAGTTATTCTGAATCCATTGAGTTTACTTACCTGTAGGAGACGTTGCCCATTGCCATTGCAGCTACCAATACCAAAAGGGTCTATCACCCCTTCTCAAAGGTCAGAGGCAGTACCAACTTTGGCATTGAAGTCACCTAGAACAAGGGTAATATCTCCTTTCTTGACAGAATTCAAAATATCCTGAAGATTTCCGTAAAACCTCTTCTTCTCATCCTCATCGGCATCCTCAGTGGGGGCATAAGAGTAGATATCATTCAAATCATTAATGCTTGTCTGAAATTTTGCTGTAAAAACCTTTCAATGCACTCATATCCTAGAAGAGCATCACTGGCGTGTCTACTGAGAAGCAGACATTATTATCTTTCTTTCCTGAAAAGAGAAATTTAAGATCATTTTTAAGAATCTGACCATTATCTGTCCATCTAGCCTCTTGTAAGCCGAGAATATCTAAATTATAACAGTGGAATTCTTGTGTGAGGACATCAAGAGAAAAAGCTCTGTGCAGAGTTCTGACATTCCAACTACCTATGGATTGAAAATGGTTTGTGAATGTTTAATGAATCTATGTTTATTGAGAGAATTGTTGGCTTATATTAATAATAAGCCAACAATATGAAACAGCCTTCTAATCGCAGGCATTGGGCAAAGACCCGTTCCCCACTATTAAAGACTGAAGCCATGTACACTGGAAGACTTCCTCCAATGTAGAATTTGACGATGTCAGGAGAAACAAGAGTTAAGATGACTATTCAGGATTATCCACAGCTGATAAAAGTATCCTGTGAATCTATTCACTTGGATCTGTCAACCCACAAGCAAACGGAAAGCACAGCGGCAGATTCTCCCTCCACAGAAGCCCACCAGTGCAGCAAATTCAGGATCCATAATCAAGCTCAGGCCCATACTTCAGTCCAGTAGGTTTATATGGTCAGGACCAGGATCCTGTGTGGTTGACCACCCCTCAGCAGGGAAGAAAAGAAAAAGTTGCCATAATTGTCCAGATCAGTAGTCCACACTAATCTGCTAGCCCTCTCATTCCTTTCACTTCCGCAAGAGAGTATCTCTTTTGTAAGGTACTAACGGCCTGTACCACGAGAAGGTGGGGTCGGACATTAGGCGGCCTTGCCGGGTTCTAGGCATCATCACAGGGGATTGGTGCATAGTTCTCCTTCCAGTGACTACCCGGCTACCATTACTATTCTTAAGCTATATCTATAGAACGGGAAGGCCGAAAGTAACAAACTATACGTGGAATGAAAGCTTCTGACGCGGGAAATGTCGTAGGGTACGAAAATCTGACCCCCTGTGCTTTCATCCCCCCTTAAAATGGGGGACAATGTGAAAATCATTGTTCCTTTATATCTCCTGAATGTGAGTGCAGAAAGTAACGAGCTATATGTCGAATGAAATCTTGTGACGCGGGAAGTGCCGTAGGCTATAAAAATGACCCCCTATGCTCACCTCCCCCCTAAAAAATGAGAAATAGTTGTTCAGCCATATCATCGGAACGCAAGGGCCTACAGTTACGATTCAAATGAGAGCTCTTATAATGAGGGTCGTAAACTATTTGGAATTTCTCCTCCATTATTCCCCCCTGATAAAATGTGGGGGACGGATTTTTCCGGAGGTCGATTTTAATGAGTCATATCTCAAATTAAAGCTTGTGATGTCACCAATGTCGTGGTCTACCTGAAACGTGACTGCAAAAGGGGGGTAAATCTGTTCGATATTTATGGTTTGCATATCGAAGTTCTGGAAGGTAGATATTTTTACTAACAGCAACAAAAAATATAAATTAAAAAAATTAAAAAAGATATATATATCTTCCTACAGTGCCCTAAAAAGTAGAAAATAATCATAAAACGTTAATCTGACCCCCCGTGATGGTCAATCAGTCAATGAGTTCGTATTCGTTTTGAAGGAAGATAAGACGCCAATCTCGACATAATTGCCGGTGCCCTATCTTCCTTTGAAGTGAATACGAACTCATTGAATGATTGCAACATCGATAAGTTTTAGGATTATTTTCTACTTTTTAGGGCACTATAGGATGATAGGTATTTTTCATATTTTTTGATTTAATATATTTTTAAAACAAATTTGTTTTGTGCTAAATTTTAAACTCTATTTCCTACGATGTACAAAAATTAACTTTTGAAAATGTTTTGTGCAACACTCGAAATTTTAAAGTTTTGCTTTATCCGCTCTGCTTCTAAGGGACCAGAGGAATCACGTCAGTGGCATGAGAGAACGAAGTGAGCCAACAACTGGGGTTCAGTGCAAAGGAGGCCCCTTGGCAGAGTTGGCAGCCCAGACCGCCCTAGCATAACAAAATCTGTACCACAAAATAATTTGAACAATAACTGAAATAAAGAGTACTCAATTTCTTTATAACAATATCTTGATATTTTAACCTGTTTAAATCAATGCAATAAAAAGTTCCTTTCTAATTTATATTGCAGCACGAAATGCTAAATATACTTGGAACGTAACTTATGGATATTTCAGCATTTGGCTCATGCATTAAAGAATTAGTGTGCAAGTTTTTACTTAGGGCAACTCTGGCTACTTTTCTTTTTTTTTCTACCCTGATGAGGAGTGGTCAACCACACAGGGTCCTGGTGCTGACCATATAAACCCATTGCAATGGACTGAATTAAGACTCTGAGCTTGATTATGGATCCTGATTTTGCTGCACTGGTGGGCATCTGTGGAGGGAAAATCTTCCGCTGTGTTTTCTTTTTGTTTGTGGGTTGACAGCCCCAAGTGAATAGATCCACAGGATATGTTTATCAGCTGGTAGATTATCCTGAGCAAAGGTCATCGCAGGCACCTGAACTCTTTGCTTCTATTGGCATCGTCAAATTCTACATTGGAGGACGTCTTCCAGTTTAGATGGCTTCAGCCTTTAGTGTGAGAACAGGTCTTTGGCCCATGTCTGCGATTAGGGGGCTGCTTGATGTCTCCATTTCCTCACTCAATAAACATAGTTTCTTTAAACATCCCACTAACCATTTTCTCTCCATAGGTAGTTGGAATATGAGGACTCTGCACAGAAATATTTATCTTGATGTCCTCACACAAGAATTCCACCGTTAAAATTTAGATATTCTCGGCTTGCAAGAGATCAGATGGACAGATAAAGGTCAGATTAAAAAAAATCTTAAATTTCTCTTTTCAGGGAGCGAAGACAATTAACATCACCAAAGCGTGGGCCTGCTTCTCGGCAGACACGCTAGTGATGCTCTTCTGGGATATGAGTGCATAAAGGAAAGGTTACAGCAAAATTTCAGACAAGCGTTAAAGACTTGAATGTTATCTGCTGTTATGCCCCACTGAGAATGCCGATGAGGATGAGAAGGATAGGTTTTACGGGAAAACTTCAAGATATTTTGAATTCTGTCAAGAAAGGAGATATTACCCTTGTTCTAGGTGACTTCAATGCCAAAGTTGGTACTGCCTCTGACCTATGAGAAAGGGTGATAGGCCGTTTTGGTAATGGTAGCTGCTATGGCAATGGGGAAATTTCCGACAGGAAAGTAAACTTAAGGTTTGAAAATAACTAACACCTATTGCAAACACCGCGACATACATAAGTATACATAGGTTTCACCAGATAGGTTTCATGACAATATGATAAATTATATATTAATTAACAGGAAATTGACTAATTCTGTTAGGAATATCAGGTCATATTGTGGAGCTGAAATTGGTTCCGACCATTACCTTGTAAAAAGTGTCTTGCAACTTAAACTTAAAAAGCGTTGTGTTAGGGTTAAAAATTTTTACCTTTAATACTGAAGCTCTGAAAGACCCAGTTATAACTAAAGCTTACCATAATAGGTTACTTAGTCATTATGACAGTCATGGTTTGCTTACTACTGAAGTTGTGGAAGAATGGAACCATTTTAAACAGGCTATTTTGGAAACTAACAGTACTCTTTTAGGAAAAAAGGAGCAGAGGAGACAGAATTATTTGAGTGATAAGGCATTTGAACTTATTTCGGAAAAAAAGAACTGCAGAAATGTCCTTAATCAATACCCTACTAGTCCTAATAGAAAACATTACAGAGACCTTAATAAATATGTAAAAGAACGGTTAGCTGCTGATAAGAATCTTTGGCTTGATGGCTTGGCTGACAAAGCCGAGGAAGCAGTTAGACAGCACAACAGCAGAGAACTGTACTAGATAGTTAATGTTTTGTGTGTTAGAAAACGGACAGGTATGCAGGGATTGAAGGATAAACAAGGTAAGATTACAGAAGGTGAGGATTCCGTCATGGCTAGGTGGGCTGAACATTTCAGTGATGTTCTAAACAATGCGGTTAGTTCCACTCCCATTGTTTGCAAAGATGATAGATGCATTGGTGGATTTAATGTTGGTCCTATTACACAATCTGAAGTTATTTTGGCTATTTCTAAACTTAAACTTCATAAATCCCCAGGGGTAGATGAAATTATTACGGAAATGCTTAGAGCTGGGAATGTTTCGGTTACCACTTGGATGACTGAAATTTTGAATATCTTTTATGATAAAGGCATGGTCCGTAGGATTTTACCAGAGCTATTTTTAATCCTATTTTCAAAAAAGGCGATCTCAGTTCTTGTGATAACTATAGGTTCCAGGTAAACTACTCTCTGTTCCAGGTAAAGTTCTTTCCATGATTGTGCTTAATAGAATTAAGAATCTGGTTGATAGTCAATTGTGTGATGAGCAATGTGGATTCAGAAGTGGTAGGGGATGTGTGGATCAAATATTTTCACTTAGGCAGATTCTTGAGAAATGTTTAGAGTTTCAGAAACCTTTAGTTGCTAGCTTTGTTAATTTCAAAAAAGCTTTCGACTGAGTCGTGTGTGAGAGTTGGTAAGGTTTGTAGCAATTGGTTTAGCATTACTTCTGGTGTTCGACAAGGGTGCATTTTGTCTTCTTTTCTCTTTTGTTTGGTTATTGATTATGTTATGCGAAATTCACTTCAAGGGAAAGATTTTGGCCTTAAATGGACTGGAGATACTAAAGTTTCTGATTTAGATTATGCTGATGATTTAGCCCTTTTGGCAAGTGATGTTGATGAGATGAACTCTTTCATTCGTGCGGTTGATGAAACTAGTAGTAGAGTAGATTTGGTTATAAACAGAGAGAAAAATAAAGTGATGAAAATTGGTCAGGCAGGCTGTGATTCAGTTAATCTGAATGGTTGCAGTCTTGAACAGGTGTCACATTTTAATTATCTTGGGAGCTATGTAACTGATAATGGTGATGTGCGGCATGAGATTAATAGACGAATAGGGATTGCTGCCGGGACTTTTAATAATCTATGGAGAGTTTTGATTCCAGATGCTTACGCAGTATCTTGGGCATTAGGTAGTTCAACTTTGTAACTAATGATGAGGTTAGGCAAAGGAGTCGGCAACCTTCTTTAAGTATATAGAATATTGTGCAGAGAGAGACTCCATTGGTTTGGCCATGTTGCCCGTATGGATAATTATAGATTGGCAAATAGGGTTATGAACAGTGTGCTTAAAGGCCTCAGAAAGAAGGGGAGACCTAGGATGCGGTGGGCAGACAATGTCAAACAGGACCTTATTAGAATTGGTGTGCAGTGGCCAGATGCAGTAGATGTAGCTCAGGATAGACTTGCTTGGAGAACTAAATTGCACGGTCTGGTTGGACCTCCGTAGCCCATGGCTGTTTAAGGTTGATGATGATGATGATGATGACGATTCACCTCTATAGCGTTCGTGAGGGCATCAAACCCTCTTGACCAGTGGTCCCAATCTTTTGTGAAAGTGGCCCATATTGAATCATTATTAGCCTGCAACGAGGGCCAAAGACAAGAAAATAAATGTGAAACACATAATAAATGTAACTCTTTACTCATTTCATTACTAAGGAAGAATAATAATAAGTTTTAATACAACAAATGACAATATGAAAACTTGGAAATATAATGTTAATGATTTCAAATTCAGCAAAGTAATCAGTCAACATGGAAATAAATATGACGACACTCCATTTTATATAAAGGGCTGAGGGCCGTGCAATATCATCCTTGGGACCGCATGTGACCTTGAAAACATAGGTTGGGGACTACCTGTTCTTGGCAGTTGGCTCCCTTCTCACCTCATTTACGCGATTGGCTTTTCATTCATTAAATCTGAAAAACCTGCTATGCAGAAACACTTTTTTTTTCGCTTGATAAATTTAAAATAAGATTCACTTCAAAGACTAACTCCTTGTGGAAGAAATTCTATTGCAGCATAGCTCAGTAGATAGTCGTCTTAAGAAGCATTTGAGCATGCAAAACTCTGGTAAAATTATTTTGAGAATTAGTTATTTTTTCCTCTTTGTAAATTATTTTGCTTTCGTTTGTTTCTTTTTGTGACAGAAGAGATTCCTTCTTTGTCGAGGATCTGATAACAACAGGGACATTTCCTTTCCACTGTTGCGAGTTCGACATGGACATATTTGAAACCCTCACCAGCATTCAATATAGTTTGTTAAGCGAAAGAATCACGGGATAGCGAGTGCTCTGTGACAAATTAGCATCAGATGCTTCACGGCTGAACTTGTTTCAGTGCGTTCAATTATGCATGCGCAGATGTAAATGTGACTGCTGGTTGAATGCATCAGCATGATTGCGTGTTAAAAATCCCAATTCCACAGATGAATCACAATAGATGCGAAATCGTGCGTTAAAATAATGCAAAAATCTAACTTCCTCATAAGCGTCAGTATCGAATTTAGCCCATTGGTTTACGACGATCTTTACCCTAAACGTGCCCAGAATTACCGCCGTTTTATAAAGAGGAATTTCTCCTGTAGGTATAGTTTTAAATTTCATCTGATTTTTATAATATCCAGTGACACGAAATATTTATAATGTGCAATATCACCTAATTTTTATAATATATAATTTTATTCAATCAAATTTAAACCGTTGATTAAAATAAATAACAGAAAAAACTGTTGAATTCTTATATGCAATATGTTGGAATCATGAAAGGTTTCTTGAGGTAAAACACCTTGCAATACTCCGAATAGTGGAAGCAAACAGAACACATCCCTACCCGTTTTTCGTTTCATGCTTGGTACATACACGTGATATCGATAAATAATTTCATTTTTGTGATAGTGGTGGTGGTGTTGGGGGGGAGGGGGGTTCTTGTAAAATGGGCCCACTGTAGCCTTAAGAGTTATTCCAGATTTTACCGTTTTTTATACGGAACTGCAAATGATAATTGCAACTGATTCATAAAACCAATCCCTGTAAACACTCTGCAATGGCTAATCTTTTATCTGCTGGAAAAATCTTGATAAAAGATTATTATTAGACATTGCGCGTACGGTATCAGTGAGTACAGGAAAATGAATATCGAAATATCATACGAATACAATGGATATTTGTTCTCTAACTGAAAAGAATACATTCTGCTTCAATACAGTTGCCTGCTTCGTGATTCAAAGCTATTCAGTTCGAAACCGAAGGGAACTGACATAAACTTTAGAATACTTCTCTCCATAAACTTTGGAAAACGGAAAAAACGGACACAATCAGGCCTAGAAAAAAAATCGAGAGGGAGGGGGATGCAAAAATACAATTGAGCCGAAGAAATGTTAAAGTGGGGGAATGACACCTAATTTCGAATGCACTATAATATTTCCCTCTCCCTTTTAGGAGTTTTTAAAAAAATATAATGAAAAATGCATGAAATATAAATATGTTTAAGGGGGGATAGCATGACCTCCCTTGTTCCCCCCTAGATCTAGTCCTGAATACAATAGTATGATTTGTTTGTGCATTTAAGAAGATTGAGCAGAGATAGGAACCATTCGCGCTGTGAAATCAAAATGAGTTTCCTTCAGCGGAAAATATTACCACTTAGGGTTGAAAGCGAGGAATTTTCATTTCCTTGCAATTATACGATAGTGTGAATATATTGTATAGAATTACTAACGTGTTTTGCCGTTTTACAGAAGTATTCGTTTTGATCTTGAAAACATTTTGTGTGATAAAAAGTATTACACAAATATGTTTAATCTTACTTTCGAGTGTTTCGAAATGAAACAATAGGCAAAAATATAGCTTCCTAATAGCATTTTTTTTCCTCGCTATACATTGAGCGTAATGCTTCCTACTATGAAGAAATAGTCGTACGACTCCTTTATCGTTCCTTTACCGTAATCTTCAAAATAACAGTTAACTATTACCTATAACGAATCCTATACACCGAAAAGCAAAAAACATTATGACCAGCCCGTCTTTATGCAAATCGAAGCAGCTGCAGGTAAAGACGGCGCATGCTAAAGTCATGAAAAGGTATAAATAACACCTGATACTGAGCTCTGTTGATCAGTGTTATTCTCGTTCTTCAGACGGGAAAGGCGCACTTAAGTGAGTCTGACAAAGGCCAAATTGTAATGGCCAGACGACTGGGTCAGAGCATTTCCGAGACGGCAAGGTTTGTGGGATCAGCACAGTCAGCCATGGTTAGTACCTTCAAAAAGTTATCCGAAGAGGAAAAAACCTCGAACCGCCGGCAAGGCGTGGGCCAACCACAGCTCATCGATGCTAGAGGTGAGCGAAGGCTATCCCGTATATGGTACGAAACAACAGAAGGGATACTCTTGTGCAACTCGCCCGTAATTTGAATGCTGGTGACGGGAGTAATGTGTCACAACACACAGTACATTGAACCGTGCTGAAAACGAGGCTGCGTAGCCAAAGGCGCTCCGTGTGCCCATGCTAACCTCGGTTCACCATCGGAAGCACCTACAGTGGACATGCGAGCATCAAAACTGGATTTTGAATGATTGGAAGAAGGTCATCTGGTCAGATGAATATCACTTCCTGTTGCATCGTGTGGATGGCCAGGTACGTTTGCGTCGTTTACCTGCGAAGTGTTTGCACCAGAATGCTCCGTGGAATGAAAACAAGCCAGTGGAGGAAGTGTAATACTTTGGGCAATGTTCTGCTGGGAAACCCTTAGTCCAGTCATTCATGTGCAGGAAACGATGATGTCTACCACCTACCTAAACATCATTGCAGATCAGGTACATCCTTTCATGGTAACGGTATGTCCCTCTAGTAGTGCCTTCTTTCAGCAGGATAATGCGCCATGCCACACTGTCCGGATTGTTCGAGAATGGCTAGTGGAACATGAGGAAGACTTCCACGTATTGCCCTGGCCTCCAAATTCCCCAGACATTAATCCAATCAATCATCTGTGGTTCGTGTTGGAAGAGCATATCCGAACTGCGGCGGCTGAACCATATAACTTACAAGTGTTAGAGGATCTTCCTGTAACGTGTTGGTTCCAGATACCACAAGACACTTTTAGAAATCTTGTAGCGTCCATGCATCGCCGCGTAAGAGCGGTTTTGGTGGCACGTGGAGGACGAATATCATATTATTCAGGTGGTCATATTAATTAACCCATTACTCCAGTTCGAATCCCACTAGGTTCTTGATCGCCACGTATGAACCCGAAGTATTCAATTCAAGTAATGCAGAAATATAACAGGTGCAGGTTACCTTATCTTTAAGTCAATTAAGGCGAAATTTCCCCCAAAGGGAGGAGAATCCATATTTCATTACAGTTCCAGAGCATGAGTATTATCTATTCCAGAGCAAAGAACATCAGCTGTTTTGCAAGAGATTCCTTTTTCCAGAGAAATCCAGCATAGCCACAAAAATGTTAGGGAAAAGCTAGCTCGTACCAGACCCTAGCTCGATCCCAGACGTTTTGTCTAATGACGCTTGGTTCAATGCCGTTTCGTCCAATGCTGTTTCGATTCAATCCCATTTGGTACAATGTACTATTCGTCTATTGATACGATTCGTCCAATATTTCTTCGTATAATAGTAGTGTTTGGAACAGGCAGGTAGCTAGGTAGTCACTGAAAGGAGAGCTATACAACAATCCCCTGCTATGATGCATAGAACCGGCCAGGCGTAGCACCTAATGTCCGACCCCGCCTTCTCGTGGTGCAGACCGTTAGTACCTTTCAAAAGAGATACTCTCTTGTGGAAGTGAGTGGAAGGGGAGGGCTGCCATATTAATGTGGCCTACTGATCTGGATATTTATGGCTACTTTCCTTTTTTTTCTACCCTGCTGAGGAGTCATCAACCACACAGGGTCCTGGTGCTGACCTGAATACCAACCTGAATGGAATTATGGCTCGGAGCTTGATTATGGATCCTGTTTTTGCTGCACTGGTGGGCTTCTGTGGAGGGAAAATCTTCCGCTGTGTTTTCTCTTTGTTTGTGGGTTGACAGCCCCAAGTGAATAGATTCAAAGGATATGTTTATCAGCTGGTGGACAATCCTGAGCAGAGGTCATCGCAGGCACCTGAACTCTTTGCTTCTATTGGCATCGTCAAATTCTACATTGGAGGAAGTCTTCCAGTGTAGATGGCTTCAGCCTTTAGTTGTGGGGGAATGGGTCTTTGCGCCACGTCTGCGATTAGGGGGCTGTTTGATATTGTCGGCATTCCCTCTCTCAATAAACATAGTTTCTTTAAACATCCCACTAACCATTTTCTCTCCATAGGTAGTTGGAATGTGAGGACTCTGCACAGAGCTTTTTCTCTTGATGTCCTCACACAAGAATTCTACCATTATAATTTAGATATTCTCGGCTTGCAAGAGACCAGAGATGGACAGATAAAGTCAGATTCTTAAAAATAATCTTAAATTTCTCTTTTCAGGTAGGGACGACAATAAGCATCACCAAGGTGTGGGTCTGCTTCTCAGCAGACACGCTAGGGATGCTCTTCTAGGATATGAGTGCATTAATGAAAGGTTTCTTACAGCAAAATTTCAGACAAGCGTTAAAGACCTGAATGTTATCTGCTGTTATGCCCCCACTGAGGATGCCGATGAGAAGGATAGGTTTTATGAACAACTACAGGATATTTTGAATTCTGTCAAGAAAGGAGATATTATCCTTGTTCTTGGTGACTTCAATGCCAAAGTTGGTACTGACTCTGACCTTTGGGGAGGAGTAATAGGCCCTTTTGGTATTGGTAGCTGCAATGGCAATGGGCAACGTCACCTACAGGTAAGTAAACTCAATGGATTCAGAATAACTAACACTTATTGCAAACACCGCGACATACATAAGTACACATGGGTTTCATCCAATGGGCTGCATAAGAATATGATTGATTATATATTAATTAACAGCAAATGGGCTAGTGCTGTTAGGAATACCAGGTCATATAGGGGAGCTGAAATTGGTTCCGACCATTACCTTGTTAAAAGTGTCTTGCAACTTAAACTTAAAAAGCGTTTTGTTAGGGTTAAAATATTTTACCTTTAATACTGAAGCTCTGAAAGACCCAGTTATAACTAAAGCTTACCATAATAGGTTACGTAGTCATTATGACAGTCATGGTTTGCTTACTACTGAAGTTGAGGAAGAATGGGGCCATTTTAAACATGTTTTTTTGGAAACTAACAGTACTCTTTTAGGAAAATAGGAGCAGAAGAGACAGAATTATCTGAGTAATAAGGGACTTGAGTTTATTTCGGAAAGAAAGAACTGCAGGAATGTCCTTAATCAATGCCTTACTAGTCCTAATAGAAAGCATCACAGAGAACGTAACAAACGTATAAAGTTACCTGCTGATAAGAATCTTTGGCTTGATGGCTTGGCTGACAAAGCCGAGGAAGCAGTTAAACAGCACAACAGCAGAGAGCTGTACCATATAGTTCATATTTTGTGTGGTAGAAAACGAACAGGTATACAGGGATTGAAGGCAAATCATCACTGCAAACAATGGGAGTAGAACTAACCACAATGGGTTAGTTCTACTCCCATTGTTTGCAGTGATGATTGATAAGGTAACAATGAAGGTTGCAGTGATAAAGGATAAACAAGGTAACGTTATAAAAGGTGAGGATTCTGTCATGGCTATGTGGGCTGAGCATTTCAGTGATGCTCTAAACATTGTGGTTAGTTCTACTCCCATTGTTTGCAGTGATGACAGATGTATTGGGAGCGTTAATGTTGGCTCTATAACACAATCTGAAGTTATTTTGACTATTTCTAATCTTAAACTTCATAAAGCAGGGCAGATGAAATTACTACAGAAATGCTCAGAACTGGGAATGTTTCGGTTACCACTTGAATGACTGAAATTTTGAATATCTTTTATGATAAAGGCATGGTTCCTAAAGATTTTACCAGAGCTGTTTTTATCCCTATTTTCAAAAAAGGTGATCGCAGTTCTTGTGATAACTATAGGGGTATCAGCCTACCCTCTGTTCCAGGTAAAGTTCTTTCCATGATTGTGCTTAATAGAATTAAGAATCTGGTTGACAGGCAATTGCGTGATGAGTAATGTGGATTCTGAAGTGGTAGGGGATGTGTGGATCAGATATTTTCACTTAGGCAGATTCTTGAGAAATGTTTAGAGTTTCAGAAACCTTTGGTTGCTAGCTTTGTTGATTTCAAAAAGGCTTTCGACCTGGTTGATCGTCATAATTGTGGTTGATTGTGAAATCATATGTTATACCTGACAAGTTAGTTAACATAATGAAAGCTCTCTATAATAACACTGAGTCGTGTGTGAGAGTTGGTAAGGCTTGTAGCAATTGGTTAAGCATTACTTCTGGTGTTCGACAAGGGTGCATTTTGTCTCCTTTTCTCTTTTGTTTGGTTATTGATTATGTTATGCGAAATTCACTTCAAGGGAAAGATTTTGGCCTTAAATGGACCGGAGATACGAAAATTTCTGATTTAGATTATGCTGATAATTTAGCCCTTTTGGCAAATGATGTTGATGAGATGAACTCTTTCATTCGTGCGGTTGATGAAACTGGTAGTAGAGTAGGTTTGGTTATAAACAGAGAGAAAAATAAAGTGATGAAAATTGGTCAGGCAGGCTGTGATTCAGTTAATCTGAATGGTTGCAGTCTTGAACAGGTGTCACATTTTAATTATCTTGGGAGCTATGTAACAGATACTGGTGATGTGCGGCATGAGATTGACAGACGAATAGGGATTGCTGCCGGGACTTTTAAGAACCTATGGAGAATGTGGAGAAATTGGCGTATACACCTAAAGACTAACATTAGACTGAATAATAGTTTGGTTCTTTCTAGGGTTAGTTATGGTAGTGAAACCTGGACACTTTGTGAACAAGATAACAGGAAACTAGATACATTTGATTCTAGATGCTTACGCAGGATCTTTGACATTTAGTGTTTAACTTTGTAACTAATGATGAGGTTAGGCAAAGGAGTTTGCAATCTCCTTTAAGCAGCATATTATATAGAGGGAGACTCACTTGGTTTGGCCATGTTGCCCGTATGAATGATTATAGATTGGCGTATAGGTTTATAACAGTGTGCCTAAAGGCCTCAGAAAGAGGGGGAGACCTAGGATGCGGTGGGCAGACAATATCAAACAGGACCTTATTAGAATGGGTGTGCAGTGGCCAGATGCAGTAGATGTAGCTCAGGACAGACTTGCTTGGAGAACTAAATGGCACGGTCTGGTTGGACCTCCGTAGCCCATGGCTGCTTGAGGAGGAGGAGGAGGAAGAATAATGGAGGCAAACAACTCAAAGTCCTCTGCTTGTTTTTTATTATCAAGGTAGCAAATAGTAATATCTTGAAGCAAATGAACAAAAATTGTGGGGTTTTCCAATTCTACAGTCTGTGTTTTCTAATCCATTCGTTTAGCATATTTGCATTGCAACGAATATTTAAAACCTTTAGGGCATATTTAAAAAAAACAAATAAAGTGGATGAAATTTTTTGAGAAAATGGTAAAAGCAAATCTTTTCACAAAAAAGTGATGTTATCGTTCACCTAGGATGGCTAAAAAACATATTTCCTTTTTATATTTGACTTCTAATAGTCCACGCTAAAGATACAGCAGCAGCAGCGTTATTTAGGTGACATCCTCCCCACTTACTAGGCAGCTCAGAAACTAAAAATATACGCGTGCAAAACTAGACCCTTTCTTCCATCCAACTGAAAAAGTACCATCGATATCGGTTGATTATTATCAGAAATATTGTGTGCACAGACGGCTATAACATATCAGCATGCAAACTCAATCCTTTCCGCCATCCACAGTTGAAAGAACCATCGAAATCGATTTACTGGTTCCAGACGTTGCGTGCACAGACAGATGAAAGGACGGTCAAACCTAGCAATAACATAAACAGGTTTTGTTTTCAAGAAAACGTGCTAAAAACAAATTTAAAAAAATAAACTTTTGATTAAGAAGTTCTAAACTTTTGGAAGAGTTCTCTCATTTGACAAATCGGCTTTGGACGAATTGTCTCATTGGACGAAACGTTGCTTTAGACCTATTGTCCATTGGACGAATTGTCTCCTTTAGACGAATAATTCTTATTTCGCATTAGACGAAACGATTAGACCAGTTGGCATTAGACTAAGGGTTCTCAACGTGGGTACGTTGTAAAATTTTTTGGGATATGCCGTGAGAGCTGTTTCACTGATTACTCAGTAAAATGTTTATAATTTTATAAGATTTGTTAAATTGTTTATGCCATTTTTTTGTGTTTATCGATATATGTAACCGAGTGGTTAGCGCACTTGGCTACTGATCTAAGGGACCTGGTTTCGAGCCCCGGACTAAGGTATGGACGTTTGTGTTGTTTTTCTGCTGAGGTCCTGCAATCCCACAGACCTTCTACTATGGCATATAAATTGATAGGCTCCTGTCAGACCTCTGTGGCAAGCACCTGCTTGAGGGGGTATTTATTTATTTATTTTTTATTTATGAATACATAATTTAATATGTTTTATTTTATTCCCATTGTTACAGTATAACTATAGTTTTATCTATCTATACAAGGGGACGCTACTCTTGTATAGATAGATACCATACACATTTCCAGGGGGTACGTGAAGCATAAAATGTTGAGAACCACTGCATTAGACGAATAGTAGGAGATTCAGCTAGCTTGTGTCTTCTCTTGTTACACACTGCTAATAAGAATTTCTTAGTACAGTAGCGCCATCTGTTAACCGCATGTCACACTACACATCATTTCTCCTCTGAATATCTCTTTAGGTTGGTCGAGGTCGGTAAAGGTTGCGCTGCTGTCTCAACAGAATCCTGTCCAGGTGTTTGTCGATTTTTTTTTTACCGTTGTCTGTTAGAAATGTCAGAATAGGGTGGAAATTTTTAGGTAATAACATGGCGCAAACGTTTGCCATTCCACGTAAAAAAACCTACCGTCTCTGAATTATTTAATATATCGTATAAATGCAGTTCCAGAGTAATACGAATTTTACTAACGGAATTTCGGTTTAACAGGATTTTTGAAGTAGGCCTGGTTTTCGACTAACAAGACTAGTTGTTCGATTTAACACGGTTCCACTAATTCTCTACCATCAATTATATTATGTATTTGCAATAAAAGAAGTCCCTTTGGATACTTTTTATACTTATCCCCAATTTCAACACTTGAAAAGAGATTTTTTACATTTCCTTATGCAAATTCGCGTGTTTAAACATCTGTAACGTGTAATATATTCATAAACAATAATTTAATTTTCGCTGACCAAACTGTAAGCGTATACAAATTCACCCCGATTGGCTCAAGATGCCACGTGTAAAGTAGAAATGCTTGTAAACATAATGTTAGTCATCTTAATTGCTGAAAAATAATTTTTACAATAATCAGTTTATCAGGGCGGGATGTAGGGAAGGGGAGGTGCAAGGGCGCCACGCCCTCCTCCTCCACCGTTTTCGGAATGCGAGTAAAGGGCAAAAGACGAAAAATTATTAACTTATTTATATGTCAAGCATTTTTTCAGGAATTTTTTAAAAACCTGTAAAACAAAGGGGGAAATATTATATTGCATTGAAAATCCACTCTCTTGTATTTTCCCCGCTCGATTGTGTTTCTTGCCCCCCCCCCCCTCCCAATCTATTTTTTTTTTCTAGATCCGGGTCTACACACATGTCATGTATGAAAATCAAACTGCATTTAGCCTTTTTTTGTTTCAATCTTTATTATTGTCCATTCTCTGTGAAAATGAATTGCTTGTATTAAATATATATTATACATATATACCACCTCAAGTAGCTGCTTGCCACATACATAAATAAGCAACGCAAAGCCTTAATCAAAGTAGTGCCATAATAGGGGAATAAAATTTAAAATATGGCAATCAGGTGAAGAGACTGGAACTGAAGCTCCCCATTTCCATTACTCTTCCGAGAAATTCGTGATCATCGTGTTTCAAGAACCCCTTATCGAGTTAGTCGGGGACTGGATTATATAAATTTTTTACACATTGCATATAGGTGAGATGAAATGTAACAAATTAAATGTTTTTTTCATGCAGATGTAATGTGTACTTTGGAGACTGGCGAGCTAAATGATGCATTTTATAAATTTTAATAAACAGTTTTAACTTTACTCCACATTTATATAATCAAATTAACAAGTTTATAAAAAAAAACAGGGCATAAATATCATAGCCAATTAGATTCTGAATTCCAACGTTTCCTTTGATGTGAACGATGTTGATATCGAAGTAAGATATTGTCGTCTTTTTTCAACACGACAATGTCTACACACCTTTAACACGTAAGCTGCCATAACAATAACTTCTGCCTCCTAACAATATTGATCCATGGCAACACAATGATATTATTAAAGTATATATAGCTAAATTCCCCTTATTGGCCATAGTTGGGGCCAATAAAATCAAAATTTTAAACCTATTTTAATTTTTTCTATCAAGAGAATTTCTCTTATAGACTTCTAAAACACAATTTGTCCTATTTGGCAGCAAACCCATCACCAATTATCTGCTTGTCATCCCCTGTCACCCGCATGAATGCATGCAGATGGGTTGCTCATAGCTGCAAGTTCTAATTTGAAAGCTTATATATCACACATTACGATTAAGAAACAGTTACAGGTATCACTTCGAGTTCTAAAAAAGAGTAATGATGTTCTACTTAAAAATGCTTTAAAAATATTAAAAAAATATATATAACATGTTTTCTAAAACTCTGACGTAGCAGTCAGGATGCAAACTACTATAACATTTAAGGATAAAAATGAAAATATTTAAAAAGAAATATTCCTGTTTTTTCTCTAAGATAAGACTAATAATAAAATAATAAAAATAACAAAAATCGTATTTATCAAACTGATTTGAGGAAATCAAGGTGAGAATTCATATTTTCAAAGGCAATATTCTTTACGAATAAGATTCATGGA
The DNA here is from genome assembly GCA_038380435.1 of Ryuthela nishihirai. Lineage (NCBI taxonomy): Eukaryota > Metazoa > Arthropoda > Arachnida > Araneae > Heptathelidae > Ryuthela > Ryuthela nishihirai. The sequence continues at coordinate 8,150,896 of JAWZYU010000021.1, forward strand.
TTATTATGCAGTAAAGAGTAAACGTTTCTCTCTCCCTCGGCAATACTGTACCCATCTTCTCTTAACTCATTACACTCTTTAATACACAGGCATGACGCACCATTGGACAAAGTTATAGATTCCAACGACGAGCACATAGACCAATTTACTGATGGTTTTATAAAGTATTGCTTCCAAATGGTATATTCCAACTTACTGGCGTAACCTGGGTTGTAGGGGCGGGGGTGGCTCAGTCGGTAGCGCGCCAGGCTCGTAATCTGTAGTTCCCAGGTTCGAGTCCCAGCTGGGTCAGCGTTGAGATTTATTTCCGCAAAATTCCCCGCCCTGCCCACGGTCAGTAGGGGACACCGATGGGCTTGGAAAGGCCGCCGTCCGTCGGATGGGACGTTAAGCCGTGGCCCCGTGTGCGGGAGAGCCATACCCTGTGCACGTTAAAGAACACGCTGGATGGCCTTGACGGGAGGCTACCATCTGTCTCCCAACAGCTGTTCCAGTGGGTCCCCTCCCCCAACCTTCTCTGAGCCTTCGGGGTCCATGTGACCTGGCCATTTAGCCCTTGGTGTGCAAAAAAGTGCCGCTCAGAGGTAAAACAACCCAACCCAACCTGGGTTGTATCCTGAACTAGTATCTCATCCAATTACACTAAACAACAAATTGAAACTTTTTTTATGACTTGGTCAAATAGGATGTTTTTAACTAATTTTGGGGTGCTCAAATCAATATGACTGAAAAATCTGCAGAACGTACAGTTTTTTTTTAAAATTCGATCGATGTATTTCAAATTTCAATCAATACGCATATGTGGGAAATGAAAATAAATGTGACTATTTTATTAAATTGGAACATAAAACTCATTAATTGATACATGATTACAGTGAAAAAAATTAGAAACATCATAGTTATAGATCACTGAATATAAAGTAAAAAATGAAAAAATATTAAAACGCAAAATAAGAAAACATGGGTAAAAATATTTTATACTTCCAAGAAGTTCATTTTTGTCTTTTATGTGCTGAGGTATCTTCCTTCTGCTAGAACCAATAGTAGTCACCCATCATTGCTGGGTCCCACCTGCTTTGGTATTTTTCCACCATGGTTCGGATATCCTGGCGTAATCTTTCCCCTTGCTCATCACTGACAGCTCCTACGTTCTTGAGAAAGAAGTCGAGATGCGAGTGCAAGAAATGGATCTACAAAGACATTCGGCAGTCATGATTTTCATAGTTTTTAAGAAGATCTTTCATGAGCTGATAATAGTTTTCCTCTTTGTGACTCCCCAGAAAACCCTGGTCCCCAGACGTGAATGATTTCCATGCAGCGCGCTCCTTCATATTCAGTTTTTCTTCGAAGACAGTATCATTCAGTAGTTTCCTGATCTGAGGCCCAACAAAGAGCCCTTCTTTGACTTTAGCATCACTTAGTTTTGGAAATATTTCCTTTAAGTGCAAAAACCCTTTATCCGTTTTGTCCATAGCCTTTACAAAGTTTCCCGTAATCCCCAGTTTAATGTGTAGTGGTGGGAGCAGAACATTAGAAGGGTCAACTAGGGGCTTATATTTCACATTACTCTTTCCAGTAATAAAAACATCTCCTTTGGCCTGTCTTTTGTTTTGTAGTATTCCTTTCTGACCCTACTGTCCCACAAACACAGAAACCAGCAAAATTTTGTGAAGCCGCCTTGAAGCCCCCAGGAAGAGAGATATGACTTTAAGGTCACCAAACATTGTTCACTTAAACTGGTCATATTTTATAGCAGTATTTTTTCCATGCTTTCAGAAATTTCCTTCATTCACACAGCATGTAGCACTGGAATAGAAGGTGTTTGGTTTCCTTTATGCAAAAGGACAGCTTTTAAGCTGAATTTTGATGAATCTATAAATATACGCCATTCCTTTAGGTCGTGAGTTGTTCCAATTTCTTCCATCAGCCCTGAAATATCTGTGTAGAAACACAAACCATCTTGCATCTCGTAATAAGCAGATAAAGCCAAATTTCTCTTTATGAACAGAGAAACTCTGGTATCCTTGGCCAGAAGATTCCACTGTTGAAGTCTTGAACCTAAAACCTCAGCTTTTGTTGTTTCGAAAGTCTTAGGTCTCGAACAAGATCATTTAGTTCATTTTGCTGAATCAGATGAGGCTCGTCTAACTTTTTAGGGATGTATGTAGGATCAGGATCTGTATGTGCCTCAAAGTCTTCCTCTGATGAATGTGAATCCATCTCCTCCCAATTGGTTGGAGATGTTGTTATAGGACAGTGTCTCGCAAACTGTGTGCCACGGCACAGTAGTGTGCCGCGAGAGATTTTCAAATTGACACTAGATATTCCAAAGATTTCATTCTGACTTGACTTCTGTTATCGACGTGCTTTAATATCGACGTGCTATCGACGTGCTTTAATAAAAAATCTTTCAGATTTTATCAACTGGGATCTTGTAAGTATTTATCAAGCTTTTTCCAAATTTTGGTATTAATTTTTGATTATTTCAAGCCATAGAATGGACAAATATTTAAAACAAACACCGAGTTATGATTAATTATATTTATTATTATATTTATTTTAAATAAGATGCATTTAACGAAACTTCAATTTTCCTCTTTTTACGTAACCATCGAAAATTCTTTTTTAGGTGTGCCGCGGGAAAAAAATTAGATTCAGTGTGCCGCGGAAAAAAAATAAATTCCGTGTGCCGCAGAGTAAAAAAGTTTGCGAGACACTGGTATGGGAAGATCTTCTCCATGAGGAACTGACCTTATGGCTGAAGGCACATTTGGATAATGTATTTTGCTTTTGTTCTTTTTTGAAAAGCCCGACACTTTAGTTAAACAAAAATAGCAATCATGCAAGTGACTAGTTGGCTCACGCCGAACCATAGGAACTGCAAAGGGCATGGATTTCGTCTTACCTTTCAACCATTCACTCAGGTCAACAAAACACGAAATGCAGCGCATATGTGGCGCCCATGTTTTTTCCTGATCTCCAACATAACATCAAAAATACAAGTTGTAAGCTTTCTTCACAATCTTTGTCAAAGAACGACCCTAGAATTTTAAAATATAATTTCCACAAACATAACAAAACTTATCTGGCACATTAACACATCCGCGACGCTGCCTATGTGCCATTTAAACGCCAAAATTCACTTTTCAACATACAGCACGTGTTCCTCCTACAATTAAAAAAGAATGGCGGTCTGAGGTTAGGCTACTATTACATGTTTTCTCCCACTTGGCAATCAGTGTTGCCAGCCACAAAAAGTAAAATATCTAGTATCCTCCCAGTTGTCTGGAGGTTTTGGCATAGGAAGATAATAGGAGTCAAAATGACCAATAATATAAAAACGTGACGTGCTAGCCATTTTTTAAGGCCAGATCTGAAATCAGCACCTGAAAAATAGTTAAAGGTAGCTACAGTTGTCCATGTTATAAAAATCTTGTCAACCAGTGTTATCAAAAGTCATGATCCAAAACAATAATCTGATATACACAAACTCCTTCAAACTCGTTTATGTTGTTTGATAAATAAACTGTACCATGCAACATTAAGAGTCGTTTATCCAAATTATTAAGAATGTTTTACACTACACTAGGGCTCAAATGTTATGGATCAAACGTGACACGTGAGAAATATTTGCATGCATTTATAGTCCTAAAGCAGCCATGGGCTACGAAGGCCCAACAAGACTGAAATTCAGTCTTCCAAATATATTCATAGTTACGCTGCCGTATTTAGCTACAAAAGGCTAATTTTAACAAGATACTGTTTAACATTGTCTGACTACAGTTTCCAAAGTTTCCCCCTTTCCTGAGACCTTTAGATACGTTATTCTTAACACTATTTACTAATCTATAGCTGTGCATGCTCGCAACGTGACCAAACTAACGCAGTCATTCTCTGTATAATATGATGTTCAAAGGAGGTTGCAGAATCATTCACCTAACCTCATTATTATTTACAAGTCAAACTATCTAATGCCTAAAATACTGCATAAAGATCTAGAATCAAAATCATCACGTTTTCTATTATCTTGCTTACCAAGGATCCAACTTTCACTACTGTAATAAATTTTAAAAAGAACCAAACTATTATACATCCTATTTTTAGTCTTTAAGTGAATACACCTATTTTTCCACACCCTCCATAGATTGTTAAAAGTCCCAGCAGCAATCCCTATCCTTCTGTTTATCTCATGCATTAAAAAAAAATTAAACCAATTTTTTTAAATAACACCAAAGTTTTTTAAGTGACGTATAAAACGAAATAATTTAAATAAAACCTCATGAAACATTCAAATTAGGGAATAAGATAAAAAGAACCTGTTTTAGGATTTTGGTTTGGTTATTTTACCTATGAGATTAACTTTTGGCACACAATGGGCTAAACGGCCAGGTACCAAGGACCCCCAAGGCTCAGAGATGTTTGGGGAAAGGAGATCCTCTGGACAGCTGTTAGGAGACGGATGAAAGCTTCCCGTGAAAGCCATCCAGCGTGTTTCTTAATTTTCCAAGCCCAACGGTGTCCCCTTTCGGACAGAAGGCAGAATTGGGTCATCACGTTTTCAAATATAATACCTGACACAGGTGGAATCGAACGTGGAACCTGCATATTATGAGTCTATTATAGAAAATCTCGTCATTTCGCATTTGATGCTAAATCGTCATTTCTTATTTGAATATCGAATCTCAGATAGCCAATATTCTGACAATGAGGCTAAAAGATAGTTTCTAGAATTTTTTTGAAATGAAAACCAATAAGAGAATGAAGCAGGCCAAAGTAAGGTGGAAGTGGTCAATAGGTTATAAGTTACTAAGCAGATTGCGGAATAGACTCCAAAACACCAAAATGTCTCTCGAAGACCTTTCTAAGGTCCTTTTTTTTATATAAACAAGGTTTAGTACAAGATGATAGTTATGTGACTTTAATTGCAAAACATTATAAAGACTCCCCATATGTCCACTTTATTTAAAGCTTGCTGCATTTACACTACAGTTTATATTAAGGATAGTAACTGCATCTGAGGCAGAATAAGGGGAATCGTTAGGTGTAATGGCATGCAGTCTCTATTCACCTGACCTCCTTTCAGTGAAGAGTCCGTTTGAAGTGGTGCTAGAGACTCCTGAGAAGACCAAGAGTTGATGGGTCAATGTGCTCGTCATAGACGAGTTGCTATTCAGCTTTCAAACATATTGCAAACGAATCTTCTTCCTGACAGAAAGTGGACCAGATTCCACCCCACTAGCCGCAGGAAAGAGACAAATGTGAAGATGGTGGTTTGATCGGTGTGGTCAGGCATCACCGTCAGAGTTCTCTCAAAATAGACTCTTATAAGTGTCAGGTATCGAAATGTGATTCGCGATCGTTATGATCGGCCGTTTGGTCCATAATTCTTTTGAATGGGAGTTAATACTCGTCCACACAGAGCTTGTCTGACGACAATGCTTTCGGAATGACACTGTGCCTGAATGGATTGGACAACAAGATCTCTAGACTTCAATATTATTGACTATATTAGAGATACTTTAAGAAGAAGGACTGCCAGTCTCAGCATCATTCTCAGAAGACTCGCTGGTCTTTAAACAGAACTTCAGAGGGTGTGTACTCTAGATCCAAATCTATCCTCACCCACCTTCTGCCTACAGACTAATTGACAGTCTCGTTTCTAGCATTAGTGGTAGGTGTCAAGTCTGTACTGATTCTCAGAGACGATCACGTGACATAGTAGCACAAGAGTCCTCAACCGTTTTCTGAAGAGAGCACCAAGGTGCCAAGGACAAAAATGTCAAATACCTAATATTTCCGACTACTTATTCCCTCCTCCTTAAATTCAAGGGAAGGCTTCATAATTATATTTTAAATTTAGAAGTTTAACTGTTTATTCCAGAGGTTACCAAATGGCATTAAGCGATATTTTAATTTAAAATATTACAATTTTTTAAAAACATAATTAAAGAAATATGGAACTTGTGATTTGATGAATCATACTGATGCTCGCATCTGCTTCAGCGTGCGAATTGCATCACTAACCACTTCGAGCGTTGAATCAACTTAAAAAATAAAGAATAAAAGAGTTATAATTAGGAAGAAATTGTGTGAAGGAAAACGTAATTTGCTTTAGTCTGTGCACTATAGTATAAAGAAGAAATGTTTTTATTTGGTGTGTGCGTGGGAGGTTCAATAAATTTATTAGTGTAGACCTTGTTAATGAACGAGTAAGAAAAAGAAGAATTCATCGTCTTGTGCGTGGTGATAAAGGTCTGAAAAGAATTAGTTCTGAGAAACCAGTATACGTATCTGCAGTTTTGGAGTACTTGATGACTAAACCCTTACAAGGAAGTCATTTAGTGTATAGTTATTTAGTTGTTTAGGAATTGGTAAGGTTACTCTCGATAGATTGCAGGTTTGTTCACAAATATGATTGTGCCACTTGTAAATGATATAAATAGCCTTATTTTATGCTGAGTGTAGATATAAGAATTATAGAGGAAACAACTCCTTGTAGGAATAGGAATAAGGTGTTAAGTTCTTCTGTAGATTTATTTTCATACTGATATAGATTTAGGGTAATTGAGTTGAGTTTATCATTTATATTTTTGTAATAAATTACACTATTTTAGAATTATAATTGTTAAATACTACTTTTGAACTCACGCTGAATTTCCATCCGTTAAATTCATAACAGATATTATTGTTTAACGAGTGAATTGACGATGCTTCGGAATAAATCAGACGAACTACATGTGTAGGAATAAAATAAATGTCAATCCTCTATTTAATATTCTGCATCCTGTTGTCTTTTGTGAGTGTGTTCAACTGTTGCTGGAACTGATTAAAAATCGCTTTCCCACTTTACACAATTTACAAGCATAAGAATTCTAAGAGATATATACCTACAGTACACCCACCTCAGGTGCTATGTAGTCGGGAGTGCCACAAAAGGTTTTTGTGGTTTTATCTCCGCTGATTCCTTCCTTGCACATTCCAAAATCTGCTATCTTCACATGTCCATCGCTGTCCAGCAGAACATTGTCTAACTTTAAGTCCCTGCAAGAGACGAACAAGTTGAAAATGTATTTATCAGGGATGTTTACGGAAATTTAAAAATATTTTTGGAACATCAGCCAGCACTACATGAAGAACATTATTTAAAATAACATTTCAAAAAAGACAACTATCTGCCTTTCGTACAGAGAACTACGAAGCAAAATGTGGTAAATGCTGTAACTGCTTTACGTAACATAAATTAATAAACTGGTTTTAATACATTGATGTACGTATGTAATAGATATGGTTATATTATCGGATATAGAAAAAATAGATTTTTTTTTGCTTTCCGAATAATCTAGTTAATTGAAAATCAGTAATAAAATATAAAAATACTTTTGCTAATTATTTTCTCATATAGTTATATTTTAATTCATTAAAAAACAGTCTAAATATTACATGCAGGAAGTAAAATGAATATGGAAAGAACAGTTAGCTGTGTTCTTCCCATTTATATTTTCTGTTGAACAGCCCAAAATGATCACATCTAGGGAGTGTTGCCACTTGATCCTTCTTATTCTTAAATTTTGCCTTTACCTGTATAAAATATAAAACATGAGTTGGCACATTTCAGTTCCTGTCCTTGTCTATTACTTTTTGTGATTTCAACCCGGAAAATTTTGTCACTCCTTTCAAAAATGATAGCCTTTTTATACAGGGTGTTTATAAAGTAACTATCCATTTCCCTGAAAATGCTAACTGATCATTTCTATTCCAGGTGTTGAAATAATATAATATGAGCTACACGAGGAGGACTATGCATCTCGCGCGGCCATGTGTAGAGGCCATGATGGAGTGGATCAGAGTTGCAGTGGCTAAGATTACACCTGATATCTTGGAAAGGGTTTACCGTGATACCACTGAACGTTGGGATTTATGTGTCGACATGCAAGGGGTTGCATGCAAAACGTTGAAGCGTATTAATGTTTTGTTGTTTTCGTGTTTTTGATTCATTTGTAACACAAAGAGAGTTATTAAAAGTTTGTTCACAGCAATGGAGAGTTACTTTATAAACACCCTGTGTCTGGGTTTTAGAGAAGTTGTTATTTATCACCTAGCAGGAAAGCCAATGATCCTCTATTAGAATAAAAAAATAAAATAAATCCCCCCTTAAGCAGCTGCTTGCCACAGAGGTCTGACAGGAGCCTGTCAGTTTAATACGCCATAGAAGAAGGTCTGTGAGGATGGCGGGCCTCAGCAGAAAAACAACACACACATTCATGCCTTACCCGGGGCTCGAACCCAGGTCCCGTAGATCAGAAACCAAGCGCGCTAACCACTCGGCCACGGGACTGCTACCTATTAGAATAGGGCTTTATTAATGAAACATTTCTCACAACATGATCTGAAACAGGGATTAAAATCTTCAAGCTATCTGTTGCAACTGAAATATTCTAATCAGATCATAATTTGTTTTATGGGCAGCTTCAGAATATTTTGAATTCTCTAAGGAAAGATATATTACTCTTTTTGATTCATTTCGGAAAAAAATATTTATTTTATTTTAAAAGAAAATTACATTTGCAATCTGGCTTATCCATTCTGTAGAAATGAGGAACAAAAACATCCGGATCTTTGCAATCAATTCAGCTTAATTGTTGTAGTGGTCTAGTATGCAGCATTCTGGCAAGTTCAGATTGACATAGATAAGGGCATTCTCAAATATTGGGCGGTTTTGTGTTAGCGCATGATTTTCCTATCTTGCATTTGAAAATAAATTTAATATTGCCTTAGCATGAGAGTGAACTACTCAAAATGGTTATGAAAAAAAATCATTAGTCTTCCTCCCATTTATATTTACATTTGAACAAAATTTCCACATCCAAGGAGTGTTATAACTTGAGCCTTCTTAGTTTTACCTTTTACATTTACATGTATAACATATAAAACATGAACTGCCACCTTTCAATTCCCTTCTTCGTCTACGAGTCCGTACATATCCACAGTTTCAATAGAGGTTTTTGTTCCAGCTTTCTAGGTTACTAATGTGAGTAGGAAAAATAATAAGAAAATGTATCAGTAGATGGGGCATGGGTCATGAATTCACTTGCAAAACAAGAACCTAGATAGCAATTTCTAATTGTGATGCAAACCGACGAAACAGGTAAATGATTAGATCAATATATTTTAACTTCATCTTTCTTTTCAGAATGGTTCTTCAGATGGTAACCGCCATATATGTTAATTTGGATGTGATCAATTAGATGGAGCTGATAATTAGAGAGATTTACGTTGTCATGATATAACACGAACAGTTTACTGAATAACCAGCTCTGATGAATTATCTGGGAAAATGTCTAGCTGGGATAACTCATACACAGGTGACTTATTTTCTATGGAGTAAAAGAATCAGTGACTTATAACATTACTTAGCTCTAAGGTTTTTTTGCAATAACATAATACAAAGCTTATTTACAAGACACTAAAATATATACAGCAAAACTGTAATTACACATGAAATATTCAATGATTTCGAAGATTTCTGAGCTAAATGAACTGTCAATTTGTACACTGTAATATTTGTTTATTTTTATATGGCACACAACATGGTTTTAACTTATAATTTCTAAAGTATTCTTTACGAAGTTTGACTTAATTTCGAAAGTGATATAATAGCTGATGCATGGCTGGAAATGGGAATTTTGAACTAGAGATACAGCAAAATACTTGCATTTATTAAATCCTAATGTTTAAAACCATAATTAACACAAAATATACCCTTACACATACGACGTACGCATTAATCTCAATACACGTCAGAATTTGAACAGAATAGCTCGGTGTTCACAAACAACCTCTTAAAAATGGCTACTACTGAAGGCAAACTATATATGCGCGAGTCTCCCGTAGTATTGCCAACCTAAATTTTTAGTGCGCCGCGAGTATTCACGGCGAAAAAATAGTGTGCCGTGAGCAAAAAAAGTTTGAGAATTACTGGCTTTGAGGATATGGACATTTACTTCTATATGGGATATTCCGTAGCTAGGCATAAACTGGAAGGACAGCTGTGTACCAATCCCCAGTGATGATGCACAGAACCGGCCAGGTCGAGCGCTTAATGTCCGACCTCGCCTTCTCGTGCTGCAGGCGGTTAGTGCATTTCAAAAGAGATATTCTCTTTTCGAAGGGAACGGAAGGGGAGGGCTGCCAGCTCAGTGTGGCCTACTGATCTGATCATCTATGGCCACTTTTTTTTTTCAGTCCTGCTGAGGAGTGGTCAACTTCACAGGGTCCTTGTACTCACGATTTATATCAACTCGACTGGACTGGTTTATCTATTTGAGCTTGATTTTAGATCCTGGACTTGCTGCACTGGTGGGCCTCTCTGACACGCCAGTGATGCTCTTCTAGGATGTGACTGCATTAATCTAAGATTTCTTACAGCAAAATTTAAAACAAAAATTAAAGACTTGAATGTCACCTGTTGTTATGCCCCCACAGAGGACTCTGATGAGAACGAGAAGGATACGTTTTACAGCAAGCTTCAGGATATTTTGAATTCTGTGAAGAAAGGAGATATTTCTCTTGTGCTAGGTGACTTCAATGCTAAAGTTAGTACTGACTCTAATATTTGGGCAGGAGTTTTAGGTCCCTTTGGCATTGGTAGTTCCAATGGCAATGGGGAAGGTCTCCTACAGGTACTTAAACCAAATGGTTTGCGAATAACTAACACATACTAAAAACACCGAACATTAAAAAAATGCATGGATTCCACCTGATGGGTTGCACAGGAATATAATAGATTATATTTTATTTAACAGCAAATGAGCTAGTTCAGTGAGGAATAACAGATCATACCCCCTGTATGATCTGTTATTCCTGACTGAACTAGCCCAATTGATGTTAAATAAAAAAAAATAGGGTCTAACCATTATCTGGTCAAAAGTGTAGTGCAACTGAAGTTTAAGAAATGTTGTGCAGAGGTTCAGAAAATTAGTTTAACACCGAATGTCTGAAAGATACGGATATTGCCAAAGCATATCATGATAGGCTACTTAGTCATTATGATAATCGTGGTTACTTTCCGACATGGAAGATGATGAATATATATCTTTTGACGATTGCAATAGAGTGATAACCTGCTGTAGAGGAACACCAACGTTTTCACATGAATTTTGGAAGCTTAAAGCAAACTCAGATGGGATATTGTCAACACTGGAAATCATGGAACATCAGTTCAACGTTTCGTTATTTTCAGAAACCAGGTTAGCAAATAGTGAGTCGTTACATATAGAAGGATATCAGTCCGTCAATCTAGCATGAATCAACAGAAGCAGCGGCGTAGCAATCTATTCATTGAATGTAATTAATTATCACATATGTAACTCCCTAATGATACTTCACAACAGCATTAAAATGACCAGTATTAAGACTGATGCAATGGTGATAGGAGTAGTGTACTAATCACCAGACGGTAATTTTGAATATTTTTACAAGTTACGGAAATAAATTTTGATAAATTACCGAAAATGAATTCGAGTTTCATAATTGTAGGAGACTACAATTTAGATCTACTCAATTGTACAGATAGGAATGTTTTGGATTTTAGGGATAAAATATTGTAGTGTGATATAATTGACCACTACCCAGTAATTTACTTTATTGAAGATTCAAAGAAACGAATAGGAAATGATATAACTTACAGGAAAACGACACATAAGTGTGTTTTACATTTTCAGGAAAAAAAAGCAATATTACTTGGCAGGATTCACTACAGATTACGGATACTATATGGATATATATATATAATGTATTCTTTTTTAGAATTCTAAAAAAAGAGATCGCAATATCCTGGTTATGCTCCTTGGATAAATAATTATATAGAAAATCAGATTAGAAAAAGAAACAGACGATCTGTAATATATAAGAGTTCCAGTGATGAATTGGACAAGAAAAGGCACAGAATGTGCAGAAATTATGTCACTGATTTAATAAGAGAGCTAAACTCAAACACTATGAAGCTAAATTTAATACATATGGTGATTCTTCATTCAAATAGAAATGGAGGCTGATAAATAATCTCTTGTATAGGAATAAAGACAAAAATCTTAGAATTGGGGATACTGAGATGGCTGAAAATATACTAATAGATGATGCGAAAAAAGCTACAGCTTTCAACCAATATTTTAATGGTATTGCAGATAATCTAGCAGCTGATTTCAATAAAAAGAGTCAAGTACAACATAAATATTATGAATAGTTTTCCAGAGAGTTTATATATTGACCATTTTCTGAAAATGAAATATGTCATGTTATTAGTATAATGAAACTTAATACTGCTTGTGGGCTTGATTATATCTCAATAAATTTAAATAAAATTGTAAAAAATGAAATTAAAATTCTCCTCACATATATTTCAACTTGTCACTTCAGAAGGAATTTTTTTTCAAATGAAATGAAACTAGCAAAAATCATACCTCTTCTGAAAAACTGAAAGGCAAAATATTACGGACATGTTTCTTTACTGTCAATTGTCGACAAGAATTTTGAGAAATTAATACATAAATGTATATATATAAATTAATATCAAACAGAGAAGTAATTACACCAGAACAATATGGCTTTCAACATGGTAAATCTGCACAAGGTGCTATTATAAATATTTATGATTTATTGTTAATAATTTTGAATATTAGCGAGTCGGCTTGGCTACATACTTAGATTTGCGTAAAGAATTCGATTGTATAGATCATGAAATTTTCTTGTAAAATATTGGACACCCTATGGTCTAAGAGGGAAAATAAATAATTAACTTAAAAGCTACCTGTTTCAAAGTTCAGCGTTTGTAGACGTCAATAGGACTATATCTGAATAAATTCAATTCAATAGGGGATGCCACAGGGGGTCTGTGCTGGGTCTTTATTATTTCTTTTGTTTGTAAATGATATTCGATCACAAAAGGGAGTAGCTAAAATAGTGGTATATGCAGATGATGTAAATGTTATTTCTTTCCATACTGATGTAAGAATTTTAGTTGAAGAAACAAATAATTTAATTGGAAATATGCATAAATGGATCACATTAATAACCTAGCTATAAATATTTCTAAAACAGAGTATACGGTTTTTAAGAAAAGTAATAAAAAATTGAATTATAATGAAATAAGTATTTTGGTGAATGATCTAAAGATATGTGACTATATAAAATTTCTTCCACTCTGGTTGTATGCTAATTTAGCTTTAAATTATCATTATTATATTCATTGTGTAATATGATTCAATTATATTCATTGTGTAATATGACTAAGTATAACTTTTCATTGAATCCCACATCTGTCTCAAGGATACAATTTTTATTTTATTTCAAAAATATTGGATTTAACTATTCTGCTCAAGATTCTGCTTTATTGAAATAGTATATTGGCTACTATTTCAAAAATATGGATCAATTGGAAGGATAAAAAAGTTACGTAAATAAAAAAACTTTGATAAATATATATTATGCATTAGTGTATCAACATTTAATATATGTATTAGTATTTGGGGAGATACTGGTTTAGCCAATTTGAATAGTTTATTTTGTCTGCAAAAGAGAATTTTGAGATATATTCTAAGATTGAATTACAAAACTCCAGTACAACACTAGATGGCGGAGAATACTAAATATATATAAATAACATTTACAACTATGTTATGGGGAATTTTGTGTACAGAGTGAAGAATAAAATGATAGAGTACTCTGAACTTTACTGCTGCTTAGACAGAAAAACGGCTTTCAGTTTGATACTCGACTTAAGAACAAGATCATGTTGTATCTTTATAAGAAATCTATAGGCCGGAGATCGATTCGGTACATTGACATTAAGATTTGGAACGACGAGATTCCAGAGGATGGCTATATACTTAGCAGCAGTGGAGAAATATAGAATTTTTAAATATAATTATAAACTATACTTATTATCAAAGTAATGATAGTGTCAGACTACAAAAATCCACTTGCTCAAATAAATGTATAATCGGTAATGTTTTAAATTTAAGGTATTTCAGGAAACATTTATTCAAAAGCTACGGCTTATTATGTTCTCCCTTTACCTTGTCTGTGTTTTATGTAAAAATATATGTATGTTTTGGTGAAATAAACGTATTCAATTCAATATTTCTGCGTTTACGAAAATATATATATATTTTTCATTTTTCGCTTTATCTCGTTTTCTATGAAAACGATAATAATAGTTTCGTTTTGTCGTCTGTCTGTTTGCCTGTCTGTCCGTCTGTGACATCGAACTTTTTTTATTTACAGAGATAAATTAAAAATTATTTTTATGTTGGTAAGTATTGATGAAGTCTTACGATTTGCACATTCCGAATCTCTCTAAAGTTATAATTATTAAGTTGTACAATCTAAAGTTGAAAATTCCAAAATTTCAAACGAATTATGCAAACGATATATTTATGGTAGAAATTTTAAATTTTGATGGTGGAATGTGAAGGCCACCATTTCAAGGTTTCCATTGGCAACAATGAATTGACCACTAAGACCCTGAGGGGGTGGGAAAACACACTTTTTTTAAGTTTAGCAAATAATTCTTTGTTTTTAGAGATAAATGAAAAATTATTTTTAGATTAGATAGGAATTGATAAAATATTATGATTCCCACTTTTTAAATCTTCCAAAAACTCTAATTGCCACCTCTAACGGTGGAAAAATTTGCAAATTCCAAAATTTTCAAACAAATATTGCAAACGGCGTATTTCAGCTAGAAATTTTAAATTTTGGTGGTAGAATTTGAACATCGTGATGTTTTTATTGGCAACAATAAATTGACCTCTTAGAGTCAAGGGGGTGGCAAAACCCCATTTTGTTTTAGTGGATAACTGTTTGTATTTAGAGATAAATGAAAAAAAAACTTTTTAAGGTTAGATAGTAATTGATAACATATTATGATTCGCACTTTAGGAATCTTTCGAACACTATAACTGCACCCTCTTCAACGTGAAAAAGATTGAAAATTAAAAAATTTCAAACGAATATTGCAATGATATATTAGTGACAGAAATATGAAATTTTGGAGGTGGAATGTGAGCGTCATGATGTTTCGATTGGAAACAATGAAGGTGATAATTAGAAAAATCTTTTTTAGTTTGATTGGTCTTACGAAATATTATAATACGCATTTTTCAAGTACTTAGTTTTAATATGCATATCTTTATAGATCACTAAATATAAAACGGCAGAGCTGCTTGGAGTTTTGCAAATAATGTGTCTCGAATAGAAATTTTAAAAAATATTAGTAATTTTTAAGAGATATTCCACTGAGAGCAATAATCTACCCACTTTTCTGAGAGAGGTATGGGAAATGCAAATTTTTAGATCTAAGAATTAATAGACGAATATTTTTATGTTGTATAGTTACTAATAAAATACTATTTGCTATTTTCCCACCATCAGCTGGCTCAAATTAAAACTTTTAAGAAATGAAACATAGGTAAATTAAAAACTTCATTCTCTTTGAAAACGAGATTCTCATATGCTCCAGAGGCGATATGTGTTCTTCTAGTTTTTCTGCACTTTCCTGTCAACTTCTTTCACATGCCAAGGAGACCCTGCTACGACAAAGAGAACCCAGCCCTGCAAAAATACGTGGCGATTCTGCTCAAGACATAGCCAATCCTTATAGAATAAAAGTGATGAATGATTGAATGATCAGAAATTTTAAAAAATAGTAGTAATTTTTAAGAGATATTCCACTGAGAGCAATAATCTACCCACTTTTCTGAGAGAGGTATGGGAAACGCAAATTTTTAGATCTAAGAATTAATAGACGAATATTTTTATGTTGTATAATTACTAATAAAATACTATTTGCTATTTTCCCACCATCAGCTGGCTCAAATTACAGGAAAAATATACAGGAAAAATATACAGACCAACCAGAACGTTCAATATGAATGACATTTGCTTAAAATGAAGCTGAGTATCAAACTGTAATTGTGTAGAATGATAAAATACACATAATATATTATGTACCGTGAAAGTGAATTTATCATAAGAGGGAACAGATATTACATATTGGTACACTGAAAAGTCAGTATAATAAAATCGAGCGAGTGACCAAAATATATTCGTCGTACTGAAATGAAATGAAAGCTGCTACAATAGTTGCATACTGCAAAATAATCATTTAAGCAAGAAATTTACCGTGCATCAGAGTTTACTTCTTAAAATGTCGGTAATTTTTCTAACTGTCTGTTCCAACAAGCATCTCTCCCTGAATTCTTAACTGATGTCACACCTCTCCATCCATCTAAACAAATTAACGAACGTAACTAAACAGTAATAATAACGAAAAAAATATATAACAATAACTTAAATTTAACGAATGATAATAATAATTAACACGCATGAATTGGAACTGGTTTGAAAGAAGGTTTCACCGACGCTTCCGTTATCTGCAATGCAATACAATCAGAATAGCGTAAATCTCTAAGTTGGAAAATCCCATTTTATGCTAAGCAAATGTGGCAACACCACTTTAAAGAATTATAACCGGCATGTGCAGAGAGCATTTATTCCACGCAGTGAGATCGGCAAAAATCGTGCTGATCATAAACAATAGCAGCGATTCACAAGAGTTAGATATTTCACAGAGTTTTAAATCATTCCGACGTTGTCAGATGCTGAAATGTACATTCTACATATCATTTAAGATTTTCTTTTTAAAAATTTCGTTATAGTGGTGTGTGTTTTTTTTTGTATCGGGATAAATTTACATTTCGTTATAGTGATATTTTCGCTAAACTGGTATTTGTTATAATGAAACATTTTTTTCATAGAGATATATAAGTAATTTGGCAGGGTACGGGAAAAAATTCCGTTATTTTCGCATTTGTTACATTGACATTTCATTGTGTAATATGACTAAGTATAACTTTTCATTGAATCCCACATCTGTCTCAAGAATGCAATTTTTATTTTATTTTTAGGTCACGTTGCTTACTTCTACTTTAAACGTAACCCAATGAGACATATTTTGCATTAATTGTTAGATCTGATGGACCGTGATGGCTTTTACTTCCGTAGAAGTTGTGTCAATTCCATGCAGCGCAAAAAAAAAATAGAAACTGAGTTTCATTTGTAAAATTGATTTAATCGAAATCGTTTATTATGGATCAGTTTTCTTATTGTTTAGAACACTTTTATATTTCTTTTTTCAGAGCATTTTTATATTTAAATGTCTGAAAATAACAGTAATATGATAATATCGATAAATTAACAATCTATAACTTCTTTCTGAAACTAATTCCTTTTTCCTCTGACTACAGTGTGGGGAAATATTTTGGCATAATTACTCTCATTTTTCCTATATATCAGCATCAACTAGTTACCTATACTTCGGGCTACAAATGTATGCTTGTTAATGGTTTAGTCTTTTATTAGATAATGGTTTAACCTCATACTGTACTCTAGTGTTTCACTTACTTTTATCGATGAAACATTTCATCCGAATGTGATGTAAATTTCTCCCTATAATATGATGTTATGTTTACTTTCATTAGTGTAACCTAACCTTTCACCAAAATGTGATGTGACTTTACCTAAATATGATCGGAAGCTTTCACCATAATACGATTTAAAGTTACACGAGTTTTACTCTGTGAGACATCAACAGTTTTTTCAATAGCAGCTTCTTACTACAGTTTTAAATATGCTTAGTTTTTTTAATAATTTTGCACAAAATGCAAGGTCAACTTTCATGACAACTAACAACGGAAATAGCAAAATTAGCAATTAGTTAACTGCCGATTTTTTAAAACTTCGCAACTGAAGAACTTATATCACAAAAATAGCATTTTTAAAGCTATGCACTTAGGGATAACATTATAGTTGCAGTGAATTTCATTTCCTTTGCTATCATATTTATTGATCTGCAGCTAAAATAGTCTGCATGGTGACTTTATTTACTTCCTATTTGAAAGACTTTCTAATTTCATACAGAGATGAAATAGCTTCGAAGAGAAAACATTCCTGCCTATTTTGCAATGGAGTTTCTGAATTCAGTTGAGTTGACATTAAAATGAAAATTTCGAAACTTGAGTTTATTAATGCAGAGGGATTGTGACTTATCGCGATATTAAAACGGAATATTTCATAAAAGGAGCCGACAAAATCCATTAGCGTTCGGTAGGAGTTTACCAAACACTATTGCAGACTTGCATGTACACGGTTTATATCAGCCTTTCCTCTTCGT
The DNA here is from genome assembly GCA_038380435.1 of Ryuthela nishihirai. NCBI lineage: Eukaryota > Metazoa > Arthropoda > Arachnida > Araneae > Heptathelidae > Ryuthela > Ryuthela nishihirai. The sequence goes on from JAWZYU010000021.1 coordinate 8,169,125, forward strand.
CGAGATAGATAAATGATGAGAGGCATCTGGTGTTTCTTCCGTTTATATTGCGTGTGGACTTCTAAGACCGTAGTGTTAATATAAGTTTTTAGTAGCTCGCAAATTATTTAAAATGCTTAGAAGTTCATTTATTATTTTGTGTTTTAAGTTCTGTCAACCAATTGAAAACATTAAATTACAAAGTTTGTGCAGTTTTGCTCCATGTTTAATAATCCTCTTATTAAACACAAAAACAGTTTCGCAAAAGCTATTTCTACTCTTTGGCGATGTATGTAGCTGTCCTTGCAGTTGCTATGGTTTCATTAATGAAGGCTCCGCTGACTAACGAGCCTCCTGTGAAAGAATGAATTTTACATGTCTTGCCACACAAGATAAAGAATCGTCGTCAATATCAGTGATGCATGGATCGGTTTGCTCGTTACCAGATACAAAAGACTGATTAATGGGGATTGATTCTTCTGAACAGTTGGTATGCAACTCTTGCGTCGAAATTCCTCATGCAAAAATTTCTCGCCGATTAAAAGTTATTTATTTCTCCATGCAAATGAAATGATACGTTGTCCTGAATTCATGATGTGCAACCCTCTTTTTCTCTATTTCCCTCTATATAGATTTCTATAGATTTCCTACAGCTTAGCTGACATTCCTACCAATTGTGGTAAATTCTTGTGAAATTTATTAAATGAAAATATTACATCTTGTGTTATTACGGTCTTCGTCATGAAATTACAAATGCACATTTGTTTCTGATAACTTTGCTGTAACATCACCACACAACATTAAGCGAAAATTAATGTCATGATACACGAGATACAAAATTGGTTCTTTACGCAATAAAATGTTTCTTGATATCCCGTTTTGCAAAAAGAACATATTTGAATCATGTTTTTCCCATTTTTCGATTTTTACAAAGATTTCTATTCGAATCGTTTCAATCATTTAAAAAGAGGTAATATTTGACCATATTTTAATAATGACATTTAAGCTCTCATAGAAACTCATCCATACATTTAGCACTAGAGTTGAAGGCTTCAAAACTTACGTAGTTTTCACACTTTAACAAGAATCAAAAGTTAACGAGAAACATTTTGGCAAATGTTTAAAAATTGCTCTTAGTTTAAAGATAAATTCTCCAGCTAGATTCATCAAACTGCATATTAATTGGTTCTTCAATAGTGATGGGAACTACGTTATTCGAAATGTGAAGTATTCATCTGATTTTGAAGTTAGAAATCACGAATTTCGTGCAGTTTACATTAGCTATTGTAATGCATGGAACACTCCGCCATTGCTTTTCGATTTGTTTCGTAACATAGAGAAATTATGACTTTTTGTGTTATTCGTGCTATTTATAAACGATTCATGGAGGATGAAATTTAACCATTGACTTACTGGAGACAGTTCAGATACGAACCTAGAATAGCTAAATCAATCGACTTATTGTGAAATCAATTCATTCATCTAAAATTAAAGTTATTTTAGTACATTTTTCACTTTTCCTTTTAGGCAAATTAGGTTTCTTATTTATTTCACGTAAGTACTTTGGTTGCATGTACTTGTAATTATGTAAGGGTTTGGTTGCAGGACAATGCGATTTAACGAAACATTCTGTTGGTTCTATGCTTATAATCAAACTGAGTTCGTCATTGCAAAAGCGTTCACAAAATCATAAATTGCACTTTTCAATAACTGTCGTTTGTTTCAGCCTTGTAATTCAGTTAAACTCTTAAACACGATGACGTGACCTGGTTAACAGATCAAAGTAATCAGCGAAAATTTGTGACGGAATTATCGGGAAAGGAGTTCCGATTTGCAACCTTAGGAAAATTGCAACTGCATACGTTTGGATAATTATTACTTTTAAACTATTATTAAAATTTAATAAGCTTAAATATTTTTCATTAAATTTAATTTTATGCATTTTTATAAATTATAATGCTTTCAAAGTATAACGTTTCGTTTTATTTTTGTTTGCAACTTAGTTCTTAAAAAAACTAAGTCGACTTTTCTCAAATCAAAAATGTTAGAACATAATGTTTTGCACTATAAGTCAGTAAGTAAAAAATCCTGCCAAATTCCCCTTCTAGGTGTTCAAATCCAATGCGATTCAGTTACGTGAGATCCCGAAACTGTCATATGCAGGCGTAAATGAGCAATAGACTCGCACGCGGACCTTTTCGACCTGCGAACAAGCTGAGCTGTCGATGTATTACACCACTGAGGTATTGTTTTCCTTACTTTTCTTGCCTCCATTGGGGGCAGGCTTGGATCTCGAAAAAAAGCGAGGCTGGGGAGAAGAGATTCGGATTTTCAATGCAGCATTACTTTTCCATCTCCGTTTTATAGGTCATTAAAAATTTCTTGGAAAATATATGAAACATAAATAAGTTTGATATTTTTTGCTCGTATTACTCTTGGTAGCATTCTGAAAAGTAGAACATGAAAGTTTTACAACTTCTCTCAATGTATTAGAATACTGTAAAGAACAGAATTACTTACTTATCGCTCATGAAATTTAAGAAGAAAACCCAGATGAGGTTGTAGGGTAAGCTCACTAGTTGTAGTTGTACATACATGAACAAAATAGAAATTAAATCCATTTATTGTTATTATTTGAAAAAAAACCCGTAAAATTAGTTTAAAAAAATTATCGCCAATACGTCGGGAATCGAACCCGCATCTCTCCAGATTCATGCCAGAGCACACTACCATTGCACCACGTCTCGGACAATGAAATTTTTCAGAATCAGACCTTATAATTCTTCACTGAGAAGTGGCTGACACAGCGCCATCTATACTCAAGGGATGCAACTTTTTCCAAACATATTTTTTTTCAGAATATTTTAACTAATGTTTGAAGTCTATTTCTACAGGTAATCTGTGTATGTACTATGACCCGTAAAATTAATTCATGAACTATTTTGCATCATATTCAGTCGAAATATCTGATTTACCTGCCCTCACAGTGATTAATAGATCTTTTCGGAAATGAGTGTCTTCGAATCATAATTGGTAAATTGCAATGTTAAAAATAAGAGCAATTTAACAAAATTGTCTTTGTGGAACTTCTTATTTTCTTTAAAAGCATATGAACTCTCCAATCTGCAGACATCCAAAATTACGAAAATTATGTCATACAATACAACAAATATTTGATGATTTTTGGAAGAAGATAAATTATACGAAAATTTCAAATTCGTTTTAACTAAGGAACAAGGTAAACATATTCGAAGATTTACATAGAAGCAAATATAAAGATTTGTTTATGATTGCATTTCATGAACTTCAATGGAATACATATAAATGCGTTAGAAAAATAAGATCACGTCAACTCTTACTTAGGTTGAATATACATGTCTAAAAACATCTTTTTTTTCACCCGAATAATTCGGATGAGAGGTTAACTCAGTTGGTAGCGCGCCAGACTCGCAATCTACAGTTCTCAGGTTCGAGTCCCAGCTGCACCAGCTTTCTGATTTATCCCTGCTTGACTCTACCCTGCCCTCTGTCAGTAGTGGACACCGATGGTCTTGGAAAGGCCGCCGTGCGTAGAATGGATATAGTCGCGGTTCTGTGTGTGGGAGAGTCATACCCTGTGCACGTTAAAGAACACTCTGGATGGACTTGAGAGGAGCTTCAACCTGCCTCCTAACGGCTATTCAGCGGATTCCCTTTCCCAATGTTCACTGAGCCTTTGGAGTCCTTGTGACCTGAGTATTTAGTCCATTGTGTGAATGAAAAAGTACACAGATTACCTAGCTCAGAGGTACAATAGCCCAACTGGACTCTTTCAGGCATTTTGATATTTTTACAATCTTCGTCTGTGCAGTTATATCTATCTCGAGAGTGGTACAGTCGCTCAAAAAAGTATCCGAACGCTATGATTGACTACAGAATTCAGAAAAATATATCTCGCAACGATTTTTTTAGAAATTAGTGATCTAGTAACCTTCGTGTGCTGTACACGAAGGTTGCCAGATAACTAATTTCTAAAATAATCGTTGCCATATATTTTTTTTTTTGAATTCTATAATCAACCATAGCGTTCGGATACTTTTTTGAGCGACTGTACATATGCAAGTTTTACTGGATTTTTATATATCATAAAATCTGTAGATTTTATTCAATTTTGCTATGTTGGGTATCAGATCTGATTTAAAAAATGACGTACATTTAAAAACCTCCTCCTGAATATTTATTCTGGAATTAGTAGTATCGGAGATAAGTTTTACAGTCGGTGGTTATACAAATAACATGAATATACTACTCATAAAACCACAGAGGAAAAGGTCCTTTTTGTTTAATTAAATTGTAAAACAATAACAAATCATCACTCTGCATGTCACATTAAAATCCAACTACACGTTTTACGACGTTTGTTATGTAATGCAGAAATATGCTTTAATTCATGTGCAGCACAATTAAGAATTATCCGGAATGCTTCTCACCATCAGGAACATAAGGGGTGGGGGGGGGTCACGAGACGGCCCAGAACCCCTCCCCGGAAATACTGTCTTCTTATACGAAATATCAAACTTCTCTACCTGCTTTGAAATCCAAAACAATTGAATTCGTGTATTGTTTGAAGCCCCATATTTTATATCCGACATTAAAAATAGATTAAAACAAAAAATTAAAATGTTATTCCTTACATAATACGATTTTAACCTTTCCTGTTCAGTGGAACATTTTAGTATTTGGGAAATCCTACTCAAGATCCCCGAAAATAAATCCTATACTATATGAAACGCCCTTCCTTCACGTCCATTATATCGTCTTGATATCATTAACACACGGTAGCATCACAACACATTAATTACATATTCCTTGATGAATAAATCAATTACTCTACAATGAACGTTGATACTTGATTTCCTTTTCGAGTAGCATGGAAAATTTAATCCTGACTAAGTGTGATTCGAATTTTAAAATATAGTGTTTAACACAGTCATCTTAAAATGTTTTATAACAAGCACTTCTGATACGTCATTTTGTTCCATTATAAAGTTTAGCAGAAATGTAGTATTCAGTATCAGAAGAGATTTTTTTGCTTCCTCCGTCCAAAAAGCGAAGACACATTATGCAGTCTTAAAAACACTAGAAAAACAGGGCTAATGCAATATCCATTGCACATATATCCAAGGACGCGAATTCTTCAGAAACCTTATAATCCTACAGAAACGATATTGAATGTCTTATTTTTTTGTATTCTTTTCTTAAAGTAATACGGAAGAGCACCTATTACTTCCTGCATAATATATTTTGAGAGAATTCTTAACTCTCTATGGATCCTTTATTTTACACTTTAAAAAAAATCTCCAAAATTTAATTAATATATAAAAGGCAACATTTCTGAACAAGAGGTAAATATGGAACCGTGGTTTAAAAATTTAAGTAATAATACTAATAGATTTTATTTCGACTTAAAATCAACTCATATAATATATACGAAAATTTTTCATACACGTACATATTTAAATAGCGTAAATGTAAAACACACGCACATAAAAACCCCAACAGAATAATGCAAAAAAAAGGCACATAATTTTCAACATTATATGTTCGAGCTCAAGGGCTAATTAGCCCATCCAGTTTCCGATTGAATTCCCAATATAATTTTCCAATTTTCGTATACCATTTAGGCAACAATAATGAGCAATGTTTCAATTCGTGATATAAATCATACATCAAAAGCATTAGAAAGGAGTACAATAGCATTCATTAAAAAGACCTTAAATGATTAACCATAAGATAGGACTCAATATACTTAATATATGCGCATGCAAACAGTGACGACTCGTGACTAAACATTTTGGTGGGGCTTAAAATAGGACTAATTATACTTGATCTATGCTTTATGCAATTTTTTATCAATGAATATTAGAAATAAAAACAATTAAATGATTTTCATTTCTCATATCCATTGATAAAAAATTGTAAAAATTATTTTCCAAATAAGCCAAGTGCCTCTAGAGAATATTTTTATTTGCCAATGGTAGTTCAAACATCATTCCCTTTATTTGTAATTATTTATTTTCTTATTAATAAAGATCTTAATTTTTCTTATTTTTCGTTTTCATCTTTTCTGTGCGCGTAGGTTTTGCTTCATTGTAAATATTATGGAACGCGTCAAACATTTTCTTGTATAAGACTTCAGGATTGCTTGCTGATTTGATAAATCATCCCAATTTATTTCCAGTAATCTTTTCCCAATGATTTTCTCATCATAGGCGTAGGCAGGTTCACTTATTTTGTTGCATAACTCAACAGTGACTGATTCATTAGAATGTGAATCATTGGAACCATACATTGCCAATATGAAATAGTGAACTGCTATTTTCTGCGTACATACTGCTGTGAGTAAAGGTAAATTATTTTTACAACTACATGATCAATACATGTGCGTGTCAACTGATCGTTTACCATTTCCACTCTTGTATAATCGTCTATCATTTCATCATAGCCAAAATCTGTTTTATCTGTACTCCTCTACCCCAGATTTATGTGGATTTTTAACATCAATATTAAAATCCCCAATTAAAAGCATATCATTCAGAATCTGATTTTCTTTAAACTAATTTTTCAGATTTTTAAAAATAATTTTCAAATCTGAATAGAGGATCTATATATTGTAACAAAACAAAGTTTAATATTAATTTCTTTATAGAGATTTGTAAAGTTTCAGCTGGACAATAGATACGTTGATTAATGTACATTTTAAGTTATTTCGATAATATATTATTATCCCCCTGCCTGTTGGATCAAAAATATTTGAATTTAAATTGGTGAACCCATTAATTGTGTATAAATCGTTTCATGGACGCTAATATTACTCTCTGTTATAATAATTATGTCAAGTTTATGCAATATATCATCAATATGTATAAGTGAATCCTAGTTTTCCCTCAGTGATCTTAAATTTATGAGAATTACAAAAAGTGTTTACTTAAAATAGTCAAGTGCATTCGACAACCCATTCTTTCAAACTGTCTGTTGTCTGAAAATCACGGTTCTAATCAGGTTCATTTTGCGACTTAACTGCCATGATATAGAATTTAAAAAATTTAGATAAAAGGAAAATACAGGATAATGTTATATTTATAGACTTAAGTTCTGGAAGTTGTCCCATAATAGATCAACACAACTTACCTTACCTAAGTTATCCTTTCTTAAAAAGATCTTTCTATTTTTATACCAGACGTATTTTACATCATTTTCTTTGAGTATTTTTTGCTTGCCATAAAAGTTTTTTGTTCATGGAAGTTAGGTTTCCGTTAATATAGGCAGGTCGATATAGACAAGGAAAGTACACTTCTTAGTTTAACGTCGAAATCAGTTTTAGAGGAAAAATTGTCTTAGAGCCGGGTGGGATACGAACTCACGACCTGCCGATAACATGTCAGGTGCTCTGCCGCTGAGCCAGCAGCCGCCGATCAAGATCTCTTCTAATTGGTGCTATGAAAGTTTTATCAACAGTACACAACATTCTGTGTCTCATGAAGGCATAATAAACAGCCTCAAGAAGCAGATGATAAGTACGTTACGAGGATACAATTGAATGAAATTGAATCATCTAAAATTGATATCGACGTTAAAGTAAGAGTGATACCTTCCTTAACAGTATGTCTAATATAATGAAAAGGAATTAAAGTAGATGGGTCTAAAGTAAAAAAAAAAAATTAAACACTACACAATTTTAATGTACCATAAATGAATTATGATCTTCATATCAAAATCATAACTACACAAATCATGCTTAGAGTAAACGCAGGAGTAATATAATACTATCAAAAATTCTAATCTACTATTTTTCAATATGATTAAATTTAAATATTTGATATATCTTTATTGCTTTAATCTTATTTGCATGAGTCCTGCATTTCAAAGAAGAATCCAATTTCAGTTCTCAAATAATTTTACTATACTCTCTCTTTAATTTAGAGCATAAAGAACGCTGATTAAGAAGGCAATTAACATCATGATATTTAGTTGCTAATACAGTATCTGTTTATAGCATTCAAAATAAAGGAACTTACTTTTATTAATATTCAAGTTTCATTTATTAAAAAACAACTATCTATGAATTTTTAAGTGGTCATATTCTACTTCAATTATTTCCATTTCTAAAATATTACTTGCTTTCAAAAACCTCGCCAGTAAATGGAGACTCTCAGCTCCACACTAAAAAAATTGGTAATTTCGAGTTTACGCGTGGCTCTTCATTATAAAAAATAACATTCTCAAAATATCCACACAATTTCTGAACTCACGCTAAACGCAGATTAACATTATATTACAACCAGTGGCGATTCGTGATTAAACATTTTGGAGGGGCAGTTTGACTAGCACAGGCAGGTCCCGGATGTAGAAAATGCTTTGGGAAGATGCCTGATATTGAATTGAACGCAATCGGATTGAAAAGACGTTCCATAATGCACATATTCTTTTTCTTTGTCAGCTATTCTCAAAAATCATTATTTAATAAACAAATTATAAAAAACATTAACTCTTAAAGGCGTTCTTGCCCTTTGTACTTCAATTCAGTATTACTCCTTCCCTGTGTTAAATACCCATATACATATATACGTATATATCTGTGTATTTTACCTCTCCGTTTTAATGTCATCTTAAAAAGCTATTCGTAAAAATATGCCTAATATATTGGTTTACTATATATTTTTGATTCCGTTCCGATTATAAAATTATGTTTATTATGTTAAACTGAATTACCCGTAGTAATTTATCACTTGCCTAGCTGTCTATTTGGTTATATTTAATTTATAACAATAATTTATCACATATTTGTATCCTTTTTTCCTTCGAAACCGTGTGTATTATTTCCCTTGATATTCGTAGATTTTTGGCGCTCTAAAAGAAATAACATACATTTAAAAAAATTGAAATTTACTGCTGCCTAATGCGCAATTCACAATACCTGTATATAATTCCTCTGCTGTGCAGAAAATACAGCCCAATTGCAATTTCCGCTGCATAAAAACTGAAAAAGAAATATATATATTCTGTTAGAAAATAAACTTTAATTTGTAAGTAAATTGAAAAAGAGAAATATTTTACTCTAATTATAATTGGATAAAACAAAGAACAGATAAAATAACTACATAACTGATACAATAAGTTTTAAAAGTGCAGAAGACAAAAATTTATCTTTCTTGAAATCATGCGCAGAAGTTCTTTTTGTCTGAATTTTTTTAATTAACCCTTACAATCAACAAACGATGACAGCCAAGAACGCAATTGTTGAAACTAATTCATTTTATTTCCCCTGTCAGATCAACAGGTAAAGACGTCGCTTGCCAGTGAAACCGTAACATTTTTTTTTCTCAAAGCAATTTTTACATATACAGAGTGTCCCAAAAAATGTATGCACATCTTGGTTGTTAATAATTGCTATGTTTATTTTCCTAAAGTTAATTTAATAATTTTATAATTAAGAGTAAATGTTAAAATGAAGATATAGTTAAATGCAATAATTCAAATAAACATAGATTAGTTTCTCATACATTTCGTTTTGGTCACGAAACATACTAAATGTTAATTTAGGCATACATTATCTAATTTGAAGACGAAATTTTTAAGGTTATTTATGAAGTGCATATAAATTAGAAATTATGAATTTCTTCCACCACTTAAAAGCTTTATTTTGAAAAATTAGCATTTTTGTCATATTTTTGAAACTGTGTACTTACGAATCAGCTGTACTTAGCTTATATAATAATTTAAAAATTCGGACTTGCCGATAAAAATGAGAGAAAACCCGATATTTACTAGCCTGAAAGAATACAGTGTAGAAAAGTCAGATCTCGCTGCCGATCCAAAGCAGATCTTAATTTATTAAGATGCCGCGAGACTGATTACATTACAAAGGCAAGAGTACAATTTTAGCGAAGGAATATAAAAATAACTTGTTAGAGTTAGCGAATTTTTAAATATAGGAATATACTATTCTCAATTGATTCTTAAACATAAATGATGTCCACTAAAACCATTCAGTTGATTTTTATTTTGGGATGGCAGTCTAATAGCATCCTGAAACTTCATATCTACATACACACAAAAAATCTAAATCCTTGCAGTGTAAAACTGAGAATATCATCGTGTAAAACGAAATATGTTTCATTTTCTTGATCGTGTAAAACCGAAACCATATAAATCGAGGGATGGGTGTTATTGCTATCCTGCTTCCTGTTTCCGTTTTCCCATGATGCATTTTAGCTTGATTAAGAATGTCTGTATTGTCTTTCTGCTGAGGTCTCGCCTTCTTCACAGACCTTCTCTGTGGCATATTAAACTTACAGACCTCTCTGGCAAGCAGCTGCTTGAAGGGGTATTTTTTTTTATTTTAATCATGTATGAAATTTGTAAATTAGCTTTATGACATTATGAGGTTTGTCAATTATTCAGTGTTTCAAAATGCAGATATGATTCGTTAGAGTAGGGGTTCTCAATGTAGGATACGCGGTAAAAAATTTTTTGGTACGCCGTGAGAGCTCAAAAGTCGATTACCCAGTAAAATGTTAATAATTTTATAAGATTTGTTAAATTATGTCATTTTTTGTGTTTATCGATATATGAAATTTATGAATACAAAATTTAACGTGTATATATATATGCTTTATTTTATTTCCATTGTTACCATAACTATAGTTTTATCTATCTATACAAGGGCCAGTTACGTACACATTTCAAGGTGGTACGTGAGGCATAAAAGATTGAGAACCGCTGTTTTAGAGCCATACTTCATTTCGCTTGTAAGGTGAAAGTTCTGAATTTAAGAACATAAAACACACTTGATTATGGTGCAATTATCTTGATTATCATTACAGATTGGATTGCGGAGTCTCATCCTTTGTCTGTAAGCTTAGAAGGATTTTCCTCAACAACCCTACAGTAACTATTTTTTTTTGCTTTACATTTTCCTTGTTTTCATCGTATTAAGTTTAGTAATTGTAGTAATTCAATGATTTAGGGCGGAAAGGAGATAGAACCAAAATTGACATTTTTGGCAGTAGAACCCTTTCTCCTAGTTACAGAGAACCAACAACGGATTCAGTTTGGAGAACTGGCTGGAGAATAACAACACGTGTTTTTAGTGAAAGTCTCCGAGGTGGGTTCAGAAGGATCAACGTGACTCCGTGTTCATGTCCCATTGATCGAGAGATCGCAACCCCTGGTAAAATAACACGTGACCACCTCTGATGGTGTTTTCGGACTGAGAGAACTTTGAACGGAACGTCAATTGCCTGATTGGCAGTGAGACCTTCCACATGTCATGGCGGCTTCTGACTTTAGCCATTTTCTTTTACGTAGAGGTGGAACCACTGATGCTTAGTGCAGCTTAATTGTTGATCGCATTGAGTGACTACCAAGAACAGTCACTGTTTATGGCAATATTTTTATTGTGCATGGCAAATGTTGTTGTCTCTGAATATAAAATGAACTTATGCAAATATTTTATATGTGTTTGTGATTATTTATCGGCCGTCTAGCTAGTGGCCACCTGACGATAATAGGGACAGGCAAACTTCCACATAAAACTCTCACACCCGTAAACACCTATTACTTTGGTGTTACAATAGTAACCGACAAAATTTCTTTTCACAATGAAGAATCGGATTCCCAGTTTTAGTTTATAAATGAGGCAGAACTTCAAACAAACTGATAACGTTTAGGTATCGATATATAATAATTTGAAATATGTAATCTGAAAGTAAGGCAGCTCATATGTGCATATCTAGGAGTAAATGTTTCGATATTGAGTATTTAAATTGAAACCTAGTAATTCTCGTTACTATTGGTGAATGTGGACTGAACATTCCATATGTACCAAAGACAAAAACGTTTTGCCGTTTTCTCAAATTTAACGCCCTCTCACGGTATAAATTCAAATTAATAGAAGATCAAAAACTGCGTCCTCTAATTGTTACCTTTTGAAAAATGAAATTTTATCCAAAGTATGAGTTGCCAAAAGTAATTTGAATAAAATTAGATTGATAGAAAACTGCAAATGTAAAAAATATTATAATTTAAAAGCAATATCAAGGAATGATATTTCATTAGAATTTATCCAACCAAGAAAGCATTTCCCATTTATATCTTAAAACAGAAAAGTTGCGCTTCTACAACTTCCTGCGGTTGTCAGGGTATATGGCTGCCGTCAATGTCAGCTTCTTCACCATCCACCACACTCTAGCGGAGAAAATTTAAAATTATTAGCTTTAACAGACGCAGACTATAAGCTCTGTCAGTCTTGTCCTCATTTTTCGTGGAATTGACGGCTGACAGGGGATCACGTTAATTCTAACTATGATGCCGAAACAGCAGAGCTACGAAAATTTAGGCCTAGCGGTAATCTAAGTCGTACATTTCGAGAAAAATCCGAAATGTGACCTGTGACATCCTTCAAGGTCAAAAAGATATCACGTAGAGGTCAAACTTTGATCTACGAGGGCAAGAAACGTGAAAAGTCGTGTCTGGAGTTTTTTCGGATTGTAGATGAAAGAAACGTTACGAAATTTCGGATCCGGGGAGACCTTCGAGGGCAAAGATCAGATTAAATCCACTAGTGTTAGAACGCTAAAAATTCAATCCTTGAGGTCCTTAAATCCTTGAGATCGATAAATCAGTGCTGGAGAGCTACAAATTTGTGAACAGATGTTATTTAAGGCAGTATTAGTCAACAATAAGAAGAATTTTTAGATCTAACGTCGCATTAAAGGACAAATAGGGGTCGGAGTGAGGTATAGAAATCAAGAGCTGCCGAAACCATCGATTGATTTCTAGTAAATATACAAACTCATAGACGAATACACAGCCATGCCATAGTGATTTAAAGTTCCGCCATTTTCAAACTTCAAATACTCTAGATGTGGAAATTCAAATTATCAGACATTATCATAAACACAGTCGTATCAGAATAATATGACTACCTACCTAATAATGGGAATAACTACCCTTGGCCCAGATGAAAGTGTTGAGACGGCGTGACATGGATGCAATGACGCCCTGGAAGGTTGCCACAGGCACACGTGCCCATTCGGACTCCAGAAGAGCACAGAGGTTCCGGAGATGACGTGGTTGTGGGTCCGCACACTGAACCTGTCGATTCAAATGGTCACACAAGTGCTCTATTGGATTGAGATCGGGCGATTTCGCCGACCAAGGGAGAACGGAGACATCACTGCCGTGTTCCTGGAACCAGTCACGCACCACCTTAGCGACATGGCAGGGCGCATTGTCCTGTTGGTAGACACCATCACCACCAGGGTAAAGGTCCAACATGAAGGGATGCATGTGGTTAGCGAGGATGGACAGGTATCCATTGGTGTTCATGGACCTATCCAGTGGTACCAACGGTCCCAGGTAATTCCAGGAAAACATCCCCCAGACATGCACACTGCCACCTCTGGCCTGAACTTGACTGACAAGCGTGTCTGGGTGTTGGTTCTCGTGTGTCTGACGCCGTATCCACCACCTCCCGTCACCTCTGTGGAGTAGAAACCTCGATTCGTCGGAGAATGCAACCTTTTCCCATTCTTCTACTATCCAATGACTGTTGTCCTGTGCGAACAACAGGCGTCGTTGCCGATGCACCTTGGTTAACATGAGCGCCTTTACACAGCGTCGAGTCTGGAAACCCATGCGTAACAGGGTTCACTCTACTGTTATCGAAGACACATACCTGGGTGCCCCAGCATTCATTTGAGTGGTCAATTGCTGCACTGTTGCATGTCGATTTCCCTTTACCGGTCAACGAAGGCGACGTTTTCTCTGGGGTCGATGACCTTTGGGGCTCCATAGTTATGACGTCTGGAGGTACCCGGTGTACCAGCTGTCCATTCTTGGTATGCCCTTACTACAGCACCTCGCAACAGCCAAAAAGTCTGCTTTTTGCGAGATGTTTCCAATATTGATGCGGTAGCAGATGATCATTCCTTTTTGAATGTCCGTCAGATCAATACCTCTGCCCATTGTGCTCACATTATGCACTATGGCTCATCTGTCCTGGCCGGCCGCTTATATCTCCGTGTGGTCGACCTTGTCATGAGCACTCTGTGACGCGCTTGGGCGGGTACAACGTGATTCCGTAGGTGGTCATATTATTCTGATACGACTGTGTATATATTAGGCTGTTAAAGAGTTTCCTTTTATTTAAATATATTTTTTTAAATTTTGAAAAGGGAAGAAAGTACTCCCTTACACAAAGGAAGGCGATAACGTAGAACCTCTATTATGCTTATCCTGGTTTCTCGTGCAACGTACAAACACATGCACAAGGACATGTCCACCGGTTTAGTAGTCGAGTACGTTAATCACTACACTAGGAATGGACATTATCTCCTAAAACACAATTATTGACTGTCTACAGAGAGAAAACAGACAGACAAATTATACAGCTCTTGTGATATTTCGCGTCAATAATTTCGTTTCTCCAGAGCAGTGGGTTCTCAACCGCTGTATCATGGTCAAAGGTGCAGGTGGGTCGCGAAATTTTAAGAAGAATAACACTGCATGACAATTTGTACTTTAGTACGAATGTCTACATTTTTTTTTTATCATATGTTGAGTTTAATATCGTTTTTGTTTAAACAAATTGAATTTTAAGCTACAAAAAACCTCCAGAAAAATTAACATTTTTTTATCACAGGTGTTCGTTATGAACTTTTTCAGAGGTGTGTCGCCAAGAGAAAAAAGTTGAAAAAGACTGCTCTATTGGCCATACGAATCGGAAGAGAGGAGGAGAAGGAATTGCGAAAACAGCGGGTTCACGCTCGGATCCTATATTAAAGACGCTCCTATTAAAAAAATCTCTAGATCTCAATTTTCTTTACGATCGAAATAATTCCTCGAACTTCGAATGAGAAAGTTCAAATAGTAATTCTTTAATCTGTTTTCTCATATTATTGTTACTATTAACCTCTGTGGTGAAGGGAATATATTTTCTGGCTGATATTAAAATTTCGCCAGGAGGTCGGCACACGACTAGGAATGCGAGGTAACTTTATAGGATTTCTCGTATTCTAGCATAGAGTTGCCATTTTCCTCTTTATATGTTTAGTTTCGTTATAATAACTATTTGTTTATTATTATTATTATTTTGTGTTTAGTATTAATTCGTTTTACGGAAATGGTCGCTATAATAACTATTTGTTTATTATTATAATTATTTTGTGTTTAGTTTTAATTCGTTTTACGGAAATGGTAAACATGTTCTTAACTCATAATTATTACTTATTATGAATATAATTTTATTTATATGATTACAATATGAAAACTCATTAATAAAAGCCTTTTTTTAATGTATTCATAGTTTATTGAGCAAAAAATTACTTTCAAACACTTAAGGTTTTGTAGTTTAAACCTAATAGTTAAGCTAAACTGTCATTCATTGTAGTGAGCAATTGATAAAGCTATATGCACGGAATATAGAGCACAGTAATTTATTCTGCTCTTTCCCAATCGTACCTCTTTGAGCTTATGTTCCATCTTGCAGAGAGTGCATATCTGTAGCCGTGAGAATTTTTGTGGCCGAGGCGAACTTTTAATACTCGGTTTTTCCACAAATAATGATAAAAATAATATTGGGAGAGTATATGGAATAGATACCAGTTTTACCTTCATCATCTTCGTTATTATTCTTAAAATCACGTTAATTCATTCGTTCTTAATCTGAAAATAACAATCCTATATTCCTTCACGATCTAGATGTTATGTAGTTAATAATCTAGAGGTAACGTAATTTGTGTATTCGTAATCTAGAAGTAACGTAGTTCATTTATCGAAAAATCTACGAACTTTCTCTTTTCAAACTGTCAAGATGCAAAATCGCATTTCTCAGAAAGAACGCCTAATGCTGCTAGTGCCATTTCCACTAAACCTTTAAACATATCGAATTTTAAATCTGTGGTTCGAATTTTCAGAGCGTGTCGAAACCTAAACTTTATTTTAGATTCTTGTTTTACTACTCTTTTTTTGCATAGTGCACGTGATCGATTAATATTAAATATGAACGGTTGTTATTTTCGCAATATATATAAAAATGGTATCCCTATTCAATTTTTAAATTAATTTTGATTTAAAAAATTAAAATTTAAAAATTTAACTCCTGGGATTTTATCATCTTTATTATTTCTGAGAGACAATATTTTCCAGAAAACATTTTGCACTCTTTCATAATAAAATTTAGTGTAAAAGTAAAACTCAAGAAATTTATCATTTTGATAGTACTACAGATTCGAAATATAAAATACCAGAGGAATTTTTTCTGTTTCCTTCCCAATAAAAGCACATTATGTTTCACTTTTTTTAGTTATACGAAAGAGCTCGCTGCCTTTTCATGGCTGCATTGATGCCACCGAAATATTAAATTTTTCCCCATTTAATTTTATATTCGAGTTAAATATGGTTGGACGCAGTTCTTTCCTTTGCATCTAGTTTCAGGTTTTCTCTCCGAACCGCAAATAGCCAGTCAGAATCGCTCTTTCACCGAAACAATAATGCTTTTCTCAAAACTGACCAAATGACATTTATCCAAAGCTTCCAAAGGGAAAAGGTACGTCTCAAATTTAACAAAGTTTAGATCTTTAAAGGTCACAAAATGCAGAATCCAATATAAACTAATTTTATATACAATCAAAAGTTCGGTCAGTGTTTTGCATATTTCTGCCAATGATATTCTTGGTAGCCAAGGCGAACGTTTATTATCTGTCTTCTCTTATCCACAAAAATGATAAGAATAATAATGAGACAGTCTATAGAATACTTACCATTTTCACTTTCTTCATCTTCGTTATTAATTTGAAAGTGACGTAATTGATATGTTCATAATCTGTAAGTAATGTAGTTCATATGTTCATGCATGATCGAGAAGTAACGTAGTTTATAATCTGGATGTAACGTAGTTCATGTGTTCGAAATCTAGAAGTAACGTAGTTTATAATCTGGATGTAACGTAGTTCATGTGTTCGAAATCTAGAAGTAACGTAGTTTATAATCTGGATGTAACCTAATTCATGCGTTCGAAATCTAGAAGTAACGTAGTTCATTTATCTGAAAATCTACGAAATATCTCATATATCATCAATACCTATCCGTCTGAAAAAGAATTTTCTGTTATCTCTTAAAACAAGTATAGTTGAATATCTACAGACAAACAGACCGACAGACAAAGTATACAACTACTGTGGAAATTCGTGTGGAAAATGTATCTTCTGCAGAAACCGCACAAACCGACGGAGAGGAGGAGAGAAATTTGAGAAAACGATGAGTTCGAGTTCAGATACACGTGAAACATGCTCTTCATCAAAAATATGAAAATAGAATTTTTTCCACACTCGCAATAATTGAAATTATTCTTAGGTATGATTATTGAGAACAGAAGAATGTAATATTCTACCAATAAAATTAAAATTTATACATATATCAGTATTGATTTTATTATCAAAATGTGTTGTATTAATAGATTTTCTCCCTTAAAAATTTCGTGTGACAACTAAAATATTTTAATAAGAGGTGTCAAGTCCCACTGCAATGTAGACCAAAATCATTGAGATCACAGGGACTGCGGAACACATTGCTGCTTAACACATTCTAAGAATTTAATTTCTAACTGGTTTCATAACAGAAATGTGAAATTATTTTCATATTCTTACTAGAGAACTATTACAGTTCAGTAAGTAAAAATATTAAAAAAAAAACACATGTATCCATGAAGAATTTTCTCTGAAACTTGTAGGAGTAAATAAGCAAAAAATTACTTATGCTAAAAACCAGCATGCGATAAAAAATATTTTTATACAACTCAGTGAATCTGCTTTAAATTCTTGCATCAATTTACTTTTTTAAATAAAAATGTAAAGAAGTGTAATTATAAGTTTTATGCACGTAATATAGGAAACCATCTGCTCATATTTAAATGATGACGTGCTCTATTATACGTATACAGATTTGAAATAGCAATCTTTACTAAGACGTACCAAGATTTGGTTAGGTTGGGGGGGGGGAGGTTCTATCGGTAGTGCGCCAGGTTCATAATCTGCAGTTCCTGGGTTCGAGTCTCAGCTGGATCAGCATTGAGATTTATCTCCGCAAAACTCCCTCCCTGTCCTCGGTCAGTAGGGGACACCGATAGGCTAGGAAAGGCCGCCGTCCGTCGGATGGGACGTTAAGCTGTGACTCCGTGTGCGGAAGAGCCCTACCTTGTGCACGCTAAAGAACAATGCTGGATGGTCTAGACGGGAATCCCCATGAGAAAATTAATCCTCATGGAATTGATTTTCTCATGGGATTTAATTCCTTTTGGTATACGATTCATTTTAAAAAGTTAATTAACTTAGCAACGGATGGAAGATACTGATTAGTAAAGGAGATGCAGTGAATGATGATAAAGATTCATTTGCTTGATACTCAAAGTGGGGAGAATCTTCATAAGTTTCGATTGTGTTCAGATAAATAGATTTAAGATAAAGAGCTTTAATTACATCTCCCAACAGCTGTTCAAGTGGGACATCTCTCCCCAACCTTCTCCGAGACATCGGGTCCTTGTGACCTGCCCATTTAGCCCGTTGTGCTAAAAAAGAGCCGCTCAGAGGTAAATCAACACGACCGAAAGTGTCTCGGGCTTTATACTACTCATATTGTAAAAAAAAATATTCTGTCTGGATAAAAGGAAAGTCTCGCCAGCCATATGTTTCACTTCCCTTGGATTTCATTCCATCACAAAGATATAGTGTACGTAAATGGTACACCAAAGGCATCGGTTTAAAATTCAGTTTAAATTAAATACTCTTCATTCACAAATAATTTTATTTCAGATTTATATTATTTCGAAGACCAAATAAAATAAATTACAAATGAGAGTTTCAAATCTCTTAAATTGTATCGGGAAAAAAGAAGAAATGCTCTTTTTTATAATTATTAGCTTTCCAAATTAAAAATGCATGAATTTTATAGAAGAAAAACTTACAAGTAAGAATATGATATACAATAAAAAGGTACATACAGATTTATAATGATTGTTTTTACATCTATAAAACAAATCATTGTAATAAAAAGAGGACTCGAAAATTTTTTCTAGGTAATTTCTTGCTTTTATATTCGCAAAATCTTTAACCACATCATCAAATTTGGTTCTTGAAAAAAATCACTTTCAACGGATAAACATGATAGAAGAATGATTTGTTTTTCTGCTGTATATATATAAATATAGAAACATGGCAAAATTTTATCCATGTATGTAAAAATACTATTTGACGCCTAACTCTCATGGCTCCTACGGGGGTGGGGGGTCACAGCCCAAATATGGTGCTGTTGTATAACTTGGTTATAAGTATTTGGTTACACTAGGTTGTATAATTTCGTTACAGATGCTAAAAATGTATCATAGTTATTCCATAACAGTGCAATATCTGAACACTTTATTTCTAAATAATTATTTAGATGAAAAAGCTAATCTAGGCAAATCAAATCGTTGCCCGGATTATCTTCATGTAAGAAGTATGTAACCGAAGAAAAAATTAAATGACCTTAATTACATTAATTTTTCAAAGACAAACAAGCAAACAAAAAGTTATTGAAAACGTCAATTAAAGTTTATCTTTTGTGAATTGTTTAATTACAAATTAATCCACAAAGTGTTTTTAATTTAAATATTAATCTTTTTCATGGAATTAAAAAGTGGTAGAAAGCACTGAAATGGAATTGCTCATTTCCACTCTGTAATAATCTCCTGCTTTGGTAGTTTTTGCAATCTTCGCAACTCTGATTTTCTCATGGGATTTAATTCCTTTTGGTATACGATTCATTTTAAAAAGTTAATTAACTTAGCAACGGAAGGAAGATACTGAGTAGTAAAGGAGATGCAGTGAATGATGACAAAGATTCATTTGCTTGATGCTCAAAGATTGGAGAATCTTCACAAGTTTCGATTGTGCTCAGATAAATAGATTATTTTTACTTACACTGCCACGGGTTCTTTAAATTTCCCACATTGCTGAATCTGAAACATTAAATCGCCACCATTCACATATTCCATAACAAAATATAGCCGATCCTGCAAAAAAGCAAAAAGTTAAGAGCATGTTTTATATAAACTTTAACGACACAGCAAATAAATGATCTGAAATGTTAAGCACAGTAAAAAGATAAGAATTACGTTGCATATATCAAACCAAGAGAAAATTAATCGAGTTTTTTTGCAGAACGATATTTATTTAAAAACAAAAATCATGTAAAAGTGACAGTCAGACATAAAATATGCTCTTATACAAATTATTCGAGAATATAACCTTGTAGTTTAGGAACAGTAACTTAAAATTTGTTGTTTCGATACTACTGCTTAAAATAGGATCCCGCTAAAATTCACATCCCAGAGCAAGAATTACCGGATTTTTCTTTTGTTTTGATTTCAAAATCTAACTACTCTTCAATGTAATGTGCAGCATAATCATGCTTTACGTTTTAAAGTAGTGGAAGAAAAATTTAATATATATATCCTAAATTGTGTTTATGTTAACGTATGTACATATAGTTTTCATACCTTTACGTTTCTATATCCAGTAACGTTGCTTTCAAAGCACAACTTTCTCACTGAAACAATTCTATTGAAAAACTTTCGTGTTTAAGAAAACATCGCTACTGCAAGTTATAGGTTGCCTATTATGTTAGAGTGAGATGATCGTTTTTGTCAGAAACAAAAATTCGTGGTCACTTTCAAAGAAACTAAATGTTTACTCAATTTTGGAATGAGTGCCCATGATATTTCCCACGTCATCCTATATCAAAATAGACGAATCCATCTTTCGCAATTTCTACAATCGACTCTTTCGCGATTACAACTCCTTTCGTCTGATATGAAAGTGAATGATGTGAAAGTAAATCACATTTTTTTTAGTCAACTGTACATAGAAAAATTCTTACCATTGTCTGGAAGCAGGAGTGGAGCTGTACAAGGAATGGCGGTTTATTTGCCAATGCTAAAACCCTCTTTTCCACCATGGCACATTCGACATCATCATCTTGAATAATGATATCTTTTTTGAGTATTTTAATGGCATAAAGCTCATCTGTTCCTTTCCTTTCTGCCAACATCACCTGCAACGAGAAGGAAAAATATATCAGTCTTTAGCATTAGGGTGACAGGAAACCGTTAGAAACTCCGAAAAGACAGAAAAAGACTGCAAGTATCAGAAATGGCGAAAAAAATGTTTTAAGAATTATCGTTTTAATTGATGAAACTCTTTAATATTCTCTTACTTGAGAAATGTGATAACGGATAAAATAAAAGTTGAGAGAGGAAAGAAACCGTTTTCTACAAAATATATTGATATTGCAAGAACCAGATATATTCTTTGCGTCGTGTCCGTCTGAAATCACCCCTTTTGGAACCCTCCACATTGGACCACGTTTTTAGCAGACAATTTATTGGTTACAATTGTGAAATAGAGCTTTCACAATAATACAATAATCCGTCTCTAAGCTACAAGAGAGTGATCTTTGAAGGGTTAACTCACCTGATGACTCCTGTTACTTTGCTACTTCGGTGATTCGTGCTGCCATCTGTGCCCAAACACATTAAATGCATTTTTTGGCTTATTTAATTTCACGATCTCATCTTCAATCGCGCAATCCAGGGTTTCCCAAACTTTATACAGGTAACCCATATTTAAAGCGATATATATATTCTGGGGGAGACCCACGTGAACTGGAATACTTTTTATATGCTTGTTTTTGCATTTCGTACTGATCTTTTCGATGCTAATTTTCATTCTTTGTATTATAATGGATGTTTTATTTTAACAAAAGTAATTATAATTCAGAGTTTTTATTAACAAACTTATAAATACATAAATAATTACATAAATGTGTACATATATGATCCATTAGCTAATTTTAGAAGTTATTTCTTAATAAGGAAATAATCCAGAGTTATTTGCTTTTCTTTCTCCGTTTTGTGCGTAATATTTGCTTCTAACATTCCATTAACTGATCGCAACCTCATCTGATGGCATCCACCCGTGAAAAGTCATTATTATGTTCCTCCAACAAATCCATGCACTTATCGTGCAGTAAAAAGGGAAAAGAAACCGTGTTACAGCGAATTCGCATTAAGCCAAGGTTACCTGTATAAAGAATCGAAAATCGTCATAATGTCTTTGAAGCATGTTTTGGTAAAATTGCCAAAATCGACCAACAGGGTGTCCTCAGAACCCAAAAAGCAGAAACCCTAATCAGAGAGAACATTCCCTAATTATCTTTCGCACTGAAAGAACCATTCCATCTTTAGCGCATGCGCAGAATCCGTTGACAGTCCACGATTCCTTACTTACTCTTTAGCCTAGATTTCTTACTTCATCTTAGCCTAGATTTCTGTGCATGCGCAGTGTTTCAGAAGGGGACAGCTAGCAGGCTCTTGCTTGTATTTCTAACAATGACCAATATTGAAACAGTATCGGTAATAAGATTTTTAGCAATTACTGCCTGGAATGGACAAGTGTTGCACTTCTCCCACCTCAGGTCCTGTTGGTCCCGAAAACGTTACAATTTGTAGATTCCTGGTTCTTCCCGTGGAAGGTGGCATTAGCAACCTCGTCTTATGGCATCCACCCGTGAAAAATCTGTGATCCTGGTTCGGTAACATAATCACAATCAGTGCGAAAGATCAACATGAACCACCTCTCACTTTGCATTTAATCAGCGAAATATGCGATTAAACCTCGTCATTCATCCTAGTGACCACTGTATGTGGATCCTTACAGACTTTATGGAGCATTGCTAACAGTTCTCTTTTTCCGTGGTGGTTATACAACAAGACAGAAATCCCCTTTTCACCCCTGACTCCTCTTGCTTTGATGTCATCCCTATCGTTTGCAATCACTCTCTAGGTTGATTTTCTGCCTGATTGCATGATGGATAACCATCTTTATAGATCTTGTACATACATTTTGGTGTGGACATAGGCCGTCAATGCAAGAGAATACGAAATCCTGAATCGCAGCTGAAAGAAAACCACAACTGTTATATTGATGAGCTAATCTATCGTTTGTAAGTTTTGCTGTTTTCGAGTCTCTCAGATCTTCAGTGTTAAAGAAAATATTTTAAACGTAACGCATAATTTCTTAAGCTTCAGTTGCGAGATACTTTGAGCATGGGTCAAAAACCAATTTCAGCTGTCTGACATGACATAGTTTTTTTTACAAAGTTAGTCTGTTTCCTGTCCATTAAAACAATCATTCGCATTTCTATGCAACCCATTAGGTGAAATCCGTGCCTATTTCTAAATAAAAAAAACCTATTAATAATTGTTTTAGATAAAAAAAAGTCGAATCAGTTGCCCAAAGTAATCCCACCGCCATCTCCTTATGTACCAATCGGGGAGACAATATCGCCCTGAACATTACTAACGTCCTACATCATGAGAAGGCAAGGTCGACTTTAGCCGCCCTGTCTGGTCGGAATGCATCGCAGAAGAAGGACAAACAAATAACCCTCCTTCCAATTACGCCAAACTACCATTTACAACTCAACCTTTTATATAACGTACAGAAATTCATTATCTCGTAATATACTAATCAATCCAGATTTCCTCTTAGGCACATCTGGCACTTGCCTTGGGACGCCAACGTAGGGGCGCTGTCAATTAAATGCTATAATTTGTTTACTTAAGTAACAACAAACTTTTGTTGTTTTGTTCAATTTTAACTAGTTTTTTTAATATTTTATTTTTTTAATTTTTAAAGAGTTGTTATGCACCCTCTTGATTGGAGGTGCAATAACGTGTAGACAAATATTGCGTTGTGATTTCTTTTCTTCACTAACTAATAATGATTATACCGCTTAGCAAAGAGAAGCCGCATCAACCCAAGCCCTCCTCTTAGCAGAGGAGGTGTAGACACCACTATTTTCTCCCCTTGGCAGAGGAAGTGTGCAAATTTTGTGAATAGATTGGAATACTCACTCTGGTTTTGCAGAAACATAAATAAACAATTTAATATTTCGATTACACGGTGAGATAATTTGCCATAATTTTAATTATTTTAAGGACACCCTCTTAATTCTCTATTTGTAAACACTGCCGAAACTTAAATTAGCATCCTGTAATTTTGACGTGTGGCACTTTTAACCAGAGGGAAAGAATGGTACTTCGTACCTCGTATTGGGAGAGTTCTTTCGAAGGGCTCACTGCTGATGTCCATTCATCATTAGGTGGCATCATCTCGCTCTTCCTTCGTCAGAGGATGCGGGGGGCTGCTCGAAATCGTTCGCCGTTACTCCGGGTCAGTAGATCACTTTATTACTCTTGAATGGCAGAAGTGATTCGCATCCCACAATCGATGATTATTCAATGCAAGAGTATTTTAATTTCTGTCGCCCTTCTAGTGGCCCATCTCAACTTGAGATCTTTGGCGTGCACGAGGACCCTTGTGACACACCCGGGCTCTAAGTAGGTATCGAAGTGTATCTGAGCATCTCTTTGTATTTCTCTGCCTGCATCTCTATATATCCCTATTGATTAATGTGGTTGTCCGGTTGCTGATCGAACCTTCCCATGATCATCTGACTGGAGTTGGTCTCGCGGATTGAGGAATCGGGATGTCCAGTCGCCAAGCTGGCTATCCAAACTAGACTCGCGCCACATATGTTCATCGGTATCTTGACACTCAGAGTCGGACATCGCGAAATGCTCTGCAATCGTTCTACTCTGGTTTCACAAAAGGTGAATTTATGGTGGTCTCCATGTTGCTTAGTGCATTTGAGGGAATCCCATCCCTTGTGTGCAGCAGCCATATCATCCCTCAGCTCCTCTTGAGAAGAAAGGTAGATGACTTCTGAGCGTATGCCATGTGTGGAAAGAATTCGATTTAATTTAATTCCGTTAGTTAGGACGAAAGAATAATTGAGGTATAACATAGGGACTAGATAATTTGGAAACATTTGGTTTGTGTTGTTTTCTAGTACACAATACAATCACTTAAACGAGGAATACAACATAGAAACACTTAAGGACATGCCTGCTGGAATTACTACGGAAATGCTTAGAGCTGGGAATGTTTCGGTTACCACTTGGATGACTGAAATTCTGAATATCTTTTATGATAAAGGCATGGTTCCTAAGGATTTTACCAGAGCTATTGTTATCCCTATTTTCAAAAAAGGTGATCGCAGTTCTTGTGATAACTATAGGGGTATCAGCCTACTCTCTGTTCCAGGTAAAGTTCTTTCCATGATTGTGCTTAATAGAATTAAGAATCTGGTTGACAGTCAATTGCGTGATGAGCAATGTGGATTCAGAAGTGGTAGGGGATGTGTGGATCAGATATTTTCACTTAGGCAGATTCTTGAGAAATGTTTAGAGTTTCAGAAACCTTTGGTTGCTAGCTTTGTTGATTTCAAAAAGGCTTTTGACTCTGTTGATCGTCATAATTTGTGGTTGATTGTGAGATCATATGGTATACCAGACAAGTTAGTTAACATTATGAAAGCTCTCTATAATAACACTGAGTCGTGTGTGAGAGTTGGTAAGGCTTGTAGCAATTGGTTTAGCATTACTTCTGGTGTTCGACAAGGGTGCATTTTGTCTCCTTTTCTTTTTAGCTTGGTTATTGATTATGTTATGCGAAATTCACTTCAAGGGAAAGATTTTGGCCTTAAATGGGCTGCAGATACGAAAATTTCTGATTTAGATTATGCTGATGATTTAGCCCTTTTGGCAAATGATGTTGATGAGATGAACTCTTTCATTCGAGCTGTTGATGAGACTGGTAGTAGAGTAGGTTTGGTTATAAACAGAGAGAAAACTAAAGTGATGAAAATTGGTCAGGCAGGCTGTGATTCAGTTAATCTGAAGGGTTGCAGTCTTGAGCAGGTGTCACAGTTTAATTATCTTGGGAGCTATGTAACAGATAATGGTGATGTGCGGCATGAGATTAACAGACGAATAGGGATTGCTGCTGGGACTTTTAAGAACCTATGGAGAGTGTGGAGAAATAGGCGTATACACCTAAAGACTAAAATTAGACTGTATAATAGTTTGGTTCTTTCTAGGGTTAGTTATGGTAGTGAAACTTGGACACTTTGTAAACAAGATAACAGGAAACTAGATGCTTTTGATTCCAGATGCTTACGTAGTATCTTGGGCATTAGGTGGTTCAACTTTGTAACTAATGATGAGATTAGGCAAAGGAGTTTGCAACCTCCTTTAAGCAGCACATTGTGCAGAGAGAGACTCCGTTGGTTTGGCCATGTTGCCCGTATGAATAATTATAGATTGGCGAATAGGGTTATGAACAGTGTGCCTAAAGGCCTCAGAAGGAAAGGGAGACCTAGGATGCGGTGGGCAGACAATGTCAAACAAGACCTTGTTAGAATTGGTGTGCAGTGGCCAGATGCAGTAGATGTAGCTCAGGATAGACTTGCTTGGAGAACTAAATTGCACGGTTTGGTTGGACCTCCGTAGCCCATGGCTGCTTGAGGATGATGATGATGATGATGCTGGAATAGTTGTCAGGTACGCTAACCACTAGCTAGGCAGGACAAAAAAGTTACAAGTATCCCTGGAGAGCGATAACTCTTATTTCAAAGTACTTTCTCTCCTGATAACTACAACAATATGATTGATTACATATTAATTATTTATTAATTAAGAACAAGTGAGCTAGTTCTGTTAGGAATACCAGGTCATATAGGGGAGCTGAAATTGGATCTGACCATTACCTTATTAAAAGTGTCTTGCAACTTAAACTAAAGAGTTCGTTGTACTAAGATTAAAATATTTCCCTTTAATTCCGAAGCTCAGAAAGACCCAGTTATAGCAAAAGCTTACCATGATAGGTTACTTAGTCATTGTGATAGTCATGGTTTCCTTACTACTGAAGTTGACGAAATATGAGACCATTATAAAGAGGCTTTTTTTGGATACTAACCGTACTCTTTTAGGGAAAAAGGAGAATAGGAGACAAAATTATTTGAGTGATAAGACACATGAGATAATTTCAGAAAAATTAACTTCAGGAATGCAATTAATCTATACCCTACTAGTTCTAATAGAAAGCCTTACCTAGAGTTTAATAAACGTGTAAAGCAGTGATTCCCAACCTTTTCTGGACCATCGCCCACTTTAGAAGAGAACAAAAATTTCAACGCCCCCCCTAGTCCATAATAGTTAATTTTATATGAAATATTAAAATATTGTTGCATATTATCTGTACCTAATTTATCGGTTTATTTATCTATTAAAAATCATAAAGCAGAAATTAATAAAACGACAACCAAATGTACAATAAAATTGGTTATTAAAATTTTAAAAATAAACACAGAATCAATAAGAAATAAAAAATAATGAGATAAACACAAAATTAATAATAAATAAAAAAATTAATGAGATGGTTGAGGCTGGTGGAGTGTTAACAATTTGTTAATGTCGGGTTCCAATTTCGTTAACATCAATCGCAGATCGCCATGTTCAGTGATGTGTAGTCTGTTCCTCTTCTTTGACAGTAAATTAGCTATTGCACTGAATTCACGCTCAGCCACATAGGACGAAGGATATGCGATTAAAAACTTCTGTACTATTGCCCACAATCCAGGGTAGAGAATTGGTATTGATTTTTGAAGCCATAACTCTTGGTATCCATATTTGAATTTTACTTTGAGTGCTTCGTTAGTCGTGAGTTCTAAGAGTTCCTCTTCCAAATTTGATGATTCTTCAGTATCTGTGTTTGCGAAAGGATCTAAAACCCAACTCGGTATATTCATGTTTAAAATATCTTACAGACATATTTACAAGTATTCATGAAAACAGGTATTTTCAAAGTATTTTATTATATTAAAAATAATTATAAAAAATATTATATATAATAAATTTATTATTATTATATTATTATTGCATCAAGGTTGATTTGCCTATCAGGACGGACACACATGTCTAACATAATAAACCTGATATAGTAGTGAATGTTAAGGTATTGAATGAGATTACAATTATTGAAGTAGGAATAACATCTCAGGATAACCTGCAGACAGTAGAGGTTGAAAAGAAGAGGAAGTATGATCTGCTGGCTAATGAGTTGAGCCTAATTCACAAGTGTAATGTTAATATTATACCTTATGTTCTGACGTGGGATGGTATTGTAACTACGTACCATAAAGCATTGCTGAGGTCCAGCCATCCTCACAGACCTTCTATTATGGCATATAAACTGACAAGCTCCTGTCAGACCTCTGTGGCAAGCAGCTGCTTGAGAGGGTATTTATTTTATTTTTTTACAATAAAGCATACTCAAAGCGACTTGGAGTGGGAAAACATATTGAAGCTTATATCCAATCTGTGATCTTGAAGAGAACTTTTGAGAGCATCTCAGTCGACTTCAGACGTACCAGTACGCTAGTAGGCGGTAGCAGGGAACTTATTGTCCAAGCTGCAGTTGAAAAGCTGTACATGACGGATGAGGTAGTGGATGACCAGAATCACCAGGAAGACACCACAGAATAGAAGAGATAAAAAGGTTGTCACAGAAAATCCCATTAAATTTATTTATTTATTTGACTGCCCCTCCTGACTGCCTCAACGCCCCCCATTTGCCTCTGGATCCGCTACCGCCCCCATGGAAAGCTCCAGCGCCCACTGGGGGGCGGTATCGCCCCCGTTGGGAATCTATGGTGTAAAAGATCAGTTAGCTGCTGATAAGAATCTTTGGCATGATGGGCTTGGCTAACACGCCGAGAAAGCAGTTAGACAGCACAACAGCAGAGAGCTGTACCAGATAGTTAATATTTTGTGTGGTAGGAAACGGACAGGTATATAGGGATTGAAGGATAAACAAGGTAAGGTTATAGAATGTAAAGATTCTGTCATGGCTAGGTGGGCTGAGCATTTCAGTGATGTTATAAACAATGTGGTTAGTTCTACTCCCATTGTTTGTAATGATGATAGATGCATTGGTGGCTTTAATGTTGGCCCTCTAACACAATCCGAAATTTGTTTGGTTATTTCTAAACTTAAACTTCACAAATCCCAAGGGGTAGATGCAATTACTACGGAAATGCTTAGAGCTGGGAATGTTTCGGTTACCACATGGATGACGGAAATTTTGAATATCTTTTATGATAAAGACATGGTTCCTAAGGATTTTACCCGAGCTATTACTATCCCGATTTTTAAAAAAAGTGATCGAAGTTGTTGTTATAACTATAAGGGTATCAGCCTACTTTCTGTTCCAGGTAAAGTTCTTTGCATGATTGTGCTTAATATAATCTGGTTGACACTCAATTGCATGATGTGTAATGTGGATTCAGAAGTGGTAGGGAATATGTAGATCACATATTTTCACTTTGGCAGATTCTTGAGAAATGCTTACAGTTCCAGAAACCTGTGCTTACTAGCTTTGTTGATTTCAAAAACGTTTTTTACTCTGTTGATCGTCATAATTTGTGGTTGATTGTGAGACATTAGACAAGTTAGTTAATACACCTATCCCTCGATTTACACGGTACTCAGTTCACACAATTTTGGCTTTGCACGGTCAAAAAATGCAACCAGTTTCGATTTACACGGTACTGACAGATATCCTTTCCATGTACGTCTCAGTCAGTACCGTGTAAATCGAAACTGGTTGCATTTTTTGACCATGCAAAGCCAAAATTGTGTGAACTGTGTACCGTGTAAATCGAGGGATAGGTTATAATGAAAGCTCTCTATAATAACACTGAGGCGTGTGTGAGAGAAGATAAAGCTTGTAGCAATTGATCAGTAGTAAAGAATCACAGGATATGTCCTGTAGACATGGAACTCATTAAATAATAAGCTGAAGAAAATTGGTTTTACCATGAATCAAATAAAAAAATCCGGAAAGTTGATAAGGTCACACAAACTGAGAAAAGGTTAGCATTGTTGGTGTAGTTGTAGCATAACAGACATGTTTTCTGCAGACTTGGGTTCGAATACCACTCATGGCAAAATCATTTTTTTTTTCAGCTTATTATTTCATGTGTAGCAATTGGTTTAACATTTCTTCTGGTGTTCGACAAGGGTGCATTTTATCTCCTTTTCTTTTCAGTTTGGTTATTGATTATGTTATGCGAAATTCACTGCAAGGGAAAGAGGTTGGCGTTAAATGGTCTGGAGATCTGATAATTTCTGATTTAGATTATGCTGATGACTTGGCCCTTTTGGCAGATGATGTTGATGAGATGAACTGTTTCGTTCGAGCTGTTGATGAGACTTGAGAGTAACTTTGGTTATAAACAGAGATAAAACTAAAGTGATGAAAATTGGTCAGGCAGGCTGTGGTTCAGTTATGCTGAATGGCTGCCCTCTTCAGAAGGTGTCTCAGTTTAATTATCTTGATAGCTATGTAACATATACTGGTGATGTGCGACATGAGATTAACAGATGAACAGGCATTGCTGTCGGAACTTTAAAAATCTATGGAGAGTGTGGAGAAATAGGCCTATACAAATAAAGACTTAAATTAGGCGGCATAATAGTTTGGTTCTTTCTAGGGTTAGTTATGATAGTGAAACTTGGACACTTTGTAAACAAGCTAACATGAAACTAGACTTCAAACTTCAAATTTGTTAGTAACGATGAAGTTAGGCAAAGGAGTAGGCAACCTCCTTTAAGCAGAATGTTGTGCAGAGAGAGACTCCATTTAGATTGGCCATGTTGCCCGTATGAATAATTATAGATTTGCGAATGGGGTTATGAACAGTGTGCCTAAAGGTCTAAGAAAGAAGGGGAGATCTAGGATGCGGTGGGCAGACAATGTCAAACAGGACCTTGTTAGAATTGGTGTGCAGTGGCCAGATTCAGTAGATGTAGTTCAGGACAGATATGCTTGGAGAACTAAGTAGCTCGGTCCGGTTGGACCTCCGTAGCCCACGGCTGCTTGAGGAGGAGGATGATGACGACTCGAAAATACATTATATTATATATTATATTACCAAACATATTGGTATACTTCCCGCTATTTAGTGTAATGTGCTAATTCCCAGATCAAAAAAAAATTAAGAAAATGTTTAAATTTTAGATGAATAATTTTATTTTTAAATATTTCTGCCTGCTGAACATTGCAAATTATATGCTATTTGAATATTAATTGCATTAATTTTACTATTTATTAAAACTGTATTTCTTATCACTAAATTTCTTGCATTCATTTCAATAACATATTATATAAGAAGTGAAACAATGCATGTAAGCGGTAAGCGCATGTAAGCGGTTCCTAGGGTCGCCAGAGGTGCAGATCCGTTCCCGATTCTAATATGGTGTTTTTTGTATTAAGTAAATACAAATACCTCACTTTATTTCACTCGCGAATAAAAAAAAACTAGTTTGTCAAACCATTAACAGTCATCAATTACTATTTTTAGATAAAAAAATTATAATGAATTCTTAGGAGATCTCTGAATCAGCAGTAAGAAATATTTCTTCAAAACTCACCTTTCCGAAACTTCCCTTCCCAAGCACCATAATAAAGTTGAAATCGGAAGCTCGAATGACGTCTTGCTTTCCCATGTTGTGAGGAATGTCTGTCAAGGCCGCTATCTTATCTGCTTTCTTAGTAGATAGGGATATCCTACTCTGTGGAAAGGGAATCAACCTTCACATTTTTACTGGACTAACTGGATCACATATATTGCAATTTTAATCATGCTTAAAAATTATTAAATGTAGGAACATCAGATTGAAACTCAATTGCGCAAATTTTCGTTAACACGATTACATTTCAAGTATAAATGCATACAGATACTGGACAGAAAAATTGAAACATTCCCATATTAAGGCAATGGAGATAATTCGTAATTCCAAAAATCAATTCGTAATTTATAAAATAAGCTTTTTATCAGAAAATGAGATTAGATCAATTTAAATCTATCTAAATCTCGACTTTCAACAGTACGTTTTGGGCATTTAAAGAACTATGGAAGCTGGAATACTTAACCAGCAACAAAGTCAGGGCTGAGAAACTTGTTCAAAAATGACAATTTTTGGACAGATTTACAAAATTCTAAAACATACTTATTTTATTGATGTACAAAATTCTAAAAAATACTTATTTTATTAAATGGTTTGAAATTATCCTTTTTGTCGCTTTTAATTAACTTCTGAGGTGAATTGTTGTGATTGACATTTCTGTTATTCAATATTCAAACTTCTATAACTCATATTGTTCAAATTCGAAATTTGGACAATTTGGCATTTTATATTAATCTTCAATTATATGTTTCCATAAAAATTTATTTAACCAGTTATGGAGTCTCAAATGTTATTCTCCGTTGACATTAGGTGAGGATATTCCCACTTTTTTGTCCACTGCGACATATATTACGCGACTGTATAATATTACACTAAATATTTACATGAAAGATCTCAAATTTTAATAAGCAGATTAAGATCGCCTAATTTCATCCTCATCATGCACCCATCTTCAGAAAATGCTGCTACATTCTAACACTGAATACCAATTTGAATGACACTATATGATACACTCTTTTGCATAAATCTTATGGACAATATTCTCTTCAGTAAAGGCCCAAAATCTCATCATATTTTTTAAATCTACTTTCTACCTTCTTGGCATCTGCAGTCAAATTTGCTACGCATCAATTATTTACAAAACATTGTGCGAATTTCTTCACTGCATATATTAGTTGCTCTCGCGGAATATGATACGTTAACATGTAAAAATGCTACATGGTAAGCAAACTGTTTTTAAAAGAAAATCTAAATAAGGTATGGAATGAGTTCTAATTAGATATTTTCCGATACACTAAATGTAGTGATGACTGTTAGACATCGCTTAATAAGTTTTAAAATAATAATAATGCAATGATGTGGTTATACTACTGCAATTACGCATATAAATAAGAAATTTTCTTTTATTTATTACTTTAGTATTTCCAAGTAATGTTGAATTGCCTGTACAAATTATTGTGTCTTGTAAAACATTTTGTTATGTTTTACTCTGGTTACTAGGGGTCACTTTCAATCCCGAATTAATTTGGCTCATCTAATAATGTGTGGGACATGATAATGTTGGAATCCAAATAAAAAAAACGAAATTAAAATACAATTAAATAAAAAAATTAAAAAAATTATAAATATATTTGAAGTTCTTAATATTCCAAAATGTGCTCTTTTACTTTGATCGAAAATCGTTTTTCAATAATTGTTTCCTTATGAACACATGCGGACTGAAATGGTTTAATCGTAACAGATATGTAATTGTTGCTTATTTGACATAACGGTATATGGGAGAGAAAATGTCTCCTTCTAAAATACCGAAATCGCCACGAGCGATCGTCATGGCGAAAGGAAACTAGACTCACGGATACCTATGTGAGGCACATGTGATCAAGATGCGGATTTGAGATTAGGGAGTGCCCAGAGTTTGCCACAAGAAGAGTATCAGAGAGGAAGTGGAGTTTGTAAGGAAAAGTGGTATTTCCCATGGTGGTGAAGATAAAAAAGGGAGACGCCGATTTCGCCTTGTGAGAGATAAGGTTAGAGGTTATCAATTCGAAAGATTATAAGTTGATCTCGAAGTATGATCAGTGATTGATTCGAGTTTGTAGCAGTTGGAAGTGTGGAATCATCGATTTTTGCGACTTTCAAACTGGCTACATAAAGCTACCCACTGAGCAAGAAAAGTACACTTCCAAAACGAGACAGATCGCATTATTAATCGTTTTTAAATAAGGAGAAAATATCAGAAGAACACTGACGTTGGAATCACTTGCGAAGTTTACAAAATTAAAGCTTGTTTATTTGTTAAGAACATTTTGCTTAAATCTTTAAAAAAGATTGTTATAATTTTCGGGCCTAATGTAAATAAATTTGACGGCCACGACTACTATTGCAATAGTTAATTAGTAAGGGTAGAAGGGACATAAGAATTACATAATACTCTTTTTTGTTTATCGATATAAAAACTCTTTTGTAGCTGACACATAATAATAATAATAATCAACAAAATTGAAAAATGAATATTGTTAAATAGATGAAGGGGGAAACTGGGAAACGAAAAATATCATTTTCGAAAATAAATGGAATCTTAAAAATTATTGAAATTATATAATAATCAGTACTGTTTAATTTATGGAACGAAAACGTCTAACGCATTATTTATCTCTTTATCATCTATTTCGAAACCTCTCTGGAAGTGTTAAAGCGTACGACTGAATTCATTTTTATTGCATAATTCTAATGTTAGCTACAAAAATCCACAAAACTAAAATACACATCGTTCCGCTGTTCTAAAAGTAGAAAATTGTAATTTATAAAACATATATTTTAAAATGATTGCTTGAGAAATGCATTAAACCGTAAGTTTAAGAGCTAAAGAGAAGAGATAAAATATAAAATTTTAATTGTATGGAAAGTGTAGATTTATCGATAAATCTTTCCGGACAAATTAAAGCAATGTGATGGACATAAAGAGTCAGCTGATGAATAAAATCCATTTAGAAAGGATTGTTAAAGTCAACAGGTGAACAAGATATGATTTACTCTTTCGTTATAGAAGACTTAAAACGTAAGATTTTTCCGATCGTACTTAAGTATAATTTAGTTTTCAAAGTATGAAGTTTTAAACGATTTAAAATATTAGTGTTACCACTACCCACTGTATAATTATTTTGTTATTGTACTTTATATATATTATTATTGTACTTTTACAGGTAGCAATAGATGTCTGCCACCACTGCACATAGAAGTGCAATAGATATGTAATGCATCTTTAATTCATCATCCTCCTCAATTAATTCGGAAAGAGAAATTGAATGTCGATGCCAGATTCGAAATATTGCTCTTTTCTCTCATTGCTTGGGACTTTGAAAGACCCAAGCATTGCTCCAATCAAATATCAGATTTAGATTCCAATACATTCCGCCATGGTTAATATTTTGGAATAATTCGGTTTATTGAGTGGGAAATAGAAACTAATTCCCATTCAAATATTTAACGATTTCTTTAGGAGATGAGAATAATGTATGAAATTGCTTGAAAAGGTTTATGGAGTGGAATTTTTTTAGCCTTGAAGAGCACCGTTGTTCCTGCATTGCATGAATTGAACTAAAAAACGGGGTTTTTATTAAGGTAAAAAAAAAATTTCTTATCAGTTTTTCATCTGGAGAAAAAGCAAAATTTCGCTGATCAAAAATCCCCTCTATACCGTAAGCGTCTGATAACTGAGGTCTTATTATATCCTATGGCTTTTTTAAATTGAATTTAAAATAACTCTGAACGAAAAATGCACTTTTTTAAAGAAATTCAATTTTTTCCCGTCATCCTCATTAATATTTTCATGAACTTGCTCTAATGACAGTCGAGCTTGCACTTTCATGTTAATACCTTTTCATTCAAACCAGTGTTTCACTAACTTTAAACTAGCCTTTTGCCTCCATTATAACCTCATCCCATCAATGAGTAAGTGCCAAAGTGAAAAAAGGCTATTGAGATCCATTTTATTGCTTCCTTAGCTATCACAAAAGATAACTTCCCGGAAAGAAGTTTCTTTCATTTTGAGCAAATGCGAGACCTTAATGGAACAAACTTCGAACTAGTTAAATTTTATTAAAAACCAAATTTTTGAAGAATTCGGAATGTACATATAAATAGTTGCTAAGAAATCAGATGTTGAGCACTCTATTATTAGAATAACTATGAACAGCTGCTTCCCTTCTCCTTAAATCGCTCCATTAAGGAAGACCATCCCAATGCAAAATAGTCGCTCATGTTCTTCGTTTTACCTTCATTTGCGTTTTTAGCTCCGAGATGTCTTTGTCCTCCGGAGGAACAGGCACGTTGTAGAATTCTCCCTCCTCTGCGGTCAGCAACTTGTACCATCCTTCTGCAGGGTTTTTGATGAGCTCTGAGATTCCGAAAGAAAGAGACCCCATGAAGTCATTCCGGGAGGTGCGGTCCCAGTCCCACACTTCAATCAGCAACCGTCGATCTTTATCTTCGGGCTTCAGGTCGCTAAAGATCATAAAATAGAAAAATATTTTATGGTTGGCGATGGCAGTGCTTTAATAGCGTATTAAACTTCAGAAACCTTGAATTGCTTAAATATTTTCAAGAAAATAGGAATTTTTAAACTATGCTGATTTCTATAAAGGGTTATTTTTGCGATTCTGTCACTTTCACACAACGAAACGGAAAAACACATTATCCTAATCAATTCTAATAAATTGCCACAAATATTACATCACATTGATAATTTATAATAAAATTGTTAAGCATAGGGAATATAATACTCCTTCGGATCACCTTTTTTTCTACCATTCCTTTCCAACAATCCCGTAAGAAAAAGTATTCTAACCTTGGAAATTTTTTCTGAACTCATGTTCTGTTGCTAATGGCTGCCTGTGTTCCGATATGCTGTCCACCTATATAATCCTCCTTTGTTGAAAACTTAATTCAGTGATTGTAAATCTGAAACAAACTTAATAAAAATTTCAAGTTTCCCCTATTATTTAGTTTTTGGTTTATACTAACATTACAATTGATTAACTATTATTAGTATTATTAATTTATTTAAAATCGGAGCATTTTTGGCACTTTGTGTTGCAGAAAAATTCAGGAATATTATTAAAAAATGAAAGTTTTGTTTTAAAGTATAAAATTTATGTCAATAAGATTTAATTTTGCATCATTGAGTATACATGCTGGAAAATAAATTTCTTCTTCCTTTTATTACTTTTTAGAAAATTATCCGTTGTTGCTCGAGTCTTAATATACAGTAAATGACACATCAAAAGAAATAAACTTCCATTTGAACACAAAACTCTATAAGATCGCCTCCATGAGAAATTTTCTTTCCCCACTTTTTTGAGTCAGAAAATAAGAGATATAATTTGAATTTGCCCTTTATATTTCCAACATAAGTAGCTTTCATTTCCGATATAACTAATTACTCTCTGTAATCTTTCATTCAATTCTCTCTTGTTTCTGAGGGTGGAAGTTTAAGAGGTTTCTTTAACCCCGTTAAAGTGTCCCATGAATATCAATGTAATGAATTTTAGTTCAAAAACCGAAAGACATCTTAAGATCATCATCATCATCATCATCATCATCATCATCATCATCATCATCATCATCATCATCATCATCATCATCATCATCATCATCATCATCATCATCATCATCATCATCATCATCATCATCATCATCATCATCATCATCATCATCATCATCATCAGGCGGTCATGTGCTACGGAGGTCCAACCAGATTGTGCAATTTAGTTCCGAGACAACATATCTATACTGAGCTACATCTGCTGCATCTGGCCACGTATATCAATTCTAAAACGATCTTGTTTGGCATTGTCTGCCCACCGCAATGTAGGTCCCCTCCCTCTTTCTGAGGTCTTTATGCATACTGTTCATAACCCTATTTGCTAATCTATAATTATGCATACGGGCAACATGGACAAACCAAAGGAATCTCTATCTGCACAATATGCTGCTTAAAGGAGGTTGCCGACTCCTTTGCCTAACCTCGTCATTACTTACAAAGTTGAACCAGCTAATGCCCAAGATGCTTCGTAAGAATCTAGAATCAAAAGCATCAAGTTTCCTGTTATCTTGTTTACAAAGTGTCCAAGTTTCATTACCATTACTAACCGTAGAAAGAAACAAACTATTATATATTTTAATTTTAGCCTTTATTAGTATAGGCCTATTTCTTCACACTCTCCATAGATTTTTAAAGTCCCGACAGCAATCCCTGTTCATCTGTTAATCTCATGCCGCATGTCACCAGTATTTGTTACATAGTTCCCAAGATAATTAAACTGTGATATTTGCTCAAGACTGCAACCGTGCAGATTAACTGAATCACAGCTTTCCTAACCAGTTTTCATCACTTTAGTTTTCTCTCTGTTTATAACCAAACCTATTCAGCTACCAGTCTCACAAGAGCTCGAATGACAGAGTTGATCTCATCAACAACATTTGCCAAAAGGGTTAAATCATCAGCATAATCTAAATCAGACATTTACATTTCTCCAGACCATTTAAGGATAAATTCTTTCCCTTGAAGTGAATTTCGCATAACGTAATCAATAACCAAACTAAAGAGAAAAGGAGACAAAATGCACCCTTGTCGAACATCAGAAGTAATGCAAAACCAATTGCTACAAGACTAGTGTGTACTATAAAACTGTGCTACAAGACTTAGTGTTATTGTAAAGAGCTTTCATTATGTTTACTAACTTATCTGGTATGCCATACGATTTCACGATCAACCAAACATTATGACGATCAACAGCGTCAAAAGCCCTTTTTGAAATCAACAAAACTAGTAACCACAAGTTTCTGAAACTGTAAATATTTATCAAGAATCTGCCTAAGTATAAATATCTGATCTACACATCCCCTACCACTTATCATCCACATTGCTCATCATGCAATTGTCCATCAACCAGATTCTTAATTCAATTAAACACAATCATGCAAAGAACTACCTGGAACAGGAAGTAGGTTTATTCCCCTATAACACAAGAACTGCGATCACCTTTTTTTTAAAACTAGGGATAATAATATCTCTGGTAAAATTCATAGGAACCATGCCTTTATCATAAAAGATATTCAAAATTTCAGTCAGCCATGTGGAATAGAAATAGGCAAAATAATTTCAGACTGTGATAAAGGGTCAATATTAAAGCCGGAAATGCATCTATCATCATTACAAACAATGGGTGTATAACTAACCACATTAATTAGAACTTAACTGAAATGTTCAGCCCACCTAGCCATGACAGAATCCTTACCTTCTATGACCTTACCTTGTTTATCCTTCAACCTCTGTATACCTGTTCGTTTTCTACCACACGAAACGTTAATTATCTGGTTAAATGATCCTTTAGGCATTTATTAAACTCTCTGTAATGCTTTCTATTCGGACTAGTAGGGTTTTGAGTAAGGACACTCTTGCAGTTCTTTCTTTCTGATATAATCTAAAATGCCTTATCACTCAAATAATTTTGCCTCCTCTGCTTCCTTTTTCCTAAAAGAGTACTGTTAGTTTCCAAAAAAGCCTATTTAAAGTGGTCCCATTCTTCCTCAACTTCAGTAGTACACAAACCATGACTAAGTCAAGGTTTGCTTATTACTTCAGTCATAATGACTAAGTAAACTATTATGGTAAGCTTTAGCTGTAACTAGGTTTTTCAGAGCTTCAGAATTAAAGGTAAATCTTTTAACCTTAACACAACACTCTTTAAGTTTAAGCTGCAAGACACTTTTAGCAAGATAATGGTCAGATCCAATTTCAGCTCTTCTATATGACCTGGTACTCCTAACAGAGATAGCCCATTTGCTGTTAATTAATATGTAATCTATCATATTCTTATGCAGTCGAACTGGTGAAACCCATGAGTGCTTATGTATGTCGCGGTGTTTGTAATAAATGTTAGTTATTCTGAAACCATTAAGTTTACTTACCTGTGGGAGACGTTATCCATTGCAATTGCAGCTATCAATACCAAAATGGCCTATCACCCCTCCCCAAAGGTCAGAGACAGTATCAACTTTGGCAGTGAAGTCACCTAGAACAAGGGTAATATCTTCTTTCTTGACAGAATTCAAAATATCTTGAAGTTGTCCGTAAAACCTATCGTTCTCATTCTCATCCTTCTCTCCTCAGTGGGGAGGTATGCTTGTCTGAAATTTTGCTGTAAGAAATCTTTAATTAATGCACTCATATCCTAGAAGAACATCACTAGCGTGTCTACTGAGAAGCAGACCTACGCCTCGCAGATCCTTATTATCTTCATCCCTGAAAAGATATATTTAAGATTATTTTTAAGAA
This sequence comes from Ryuthela nishihirai, assembly GCA_038380435.1. Classification (NCBI taxonomy): domain Eukaryota; kingdom Metazoa; phylum Arthropoda; class Arachnida; order Araneae; family Heptathelidae; genus Ryuthela; species Ryuthela nishihirai. The sequence goes on from JAWZYU010000021.1 coordinate 8,208,952, forward strand.
TATGACCTTTATCTGTCCGTCTGGTCTCTTACAATCCAAGAATATCAAGGTTATAATGGTAGAATTCTTGTGTGAGGACATCAAGAGAATAATCTCTGTGCAGATCTTCACATTTCAATTACATACGGAGAAAAAATGGTTGTGGGATGTTCAAAGATATTTATTGAAAGAAGGAATGCCTACAATATGAAAGAGATACACTGACATCTCAACGTATTACCTGAATAGTGGTGTGGGTTTCCTTAATGACCTCACGAACAGCAGCGATGGTTCTCTTTTTCAAGCCTCCTTCGTTCTTCCTGCATGAGGGAGGTCTTCGAAGCTCTGCTATCTTTCTCTGAAATGCGCATCTTATCCAGTAATAGTGCCATTTGAAAAGGCATAAAGCTCATATATTTGTGATAAATCGGCGATTATCTTTCGCGTCTTCCCCCAAGCTGAATACTTGGGAAAATGTAAAATCTTCCCCCCACTTTAGTAGGTCCCATAACAGCAATGCACAAATTTATGAGACCGAAATTTTCGCACCACCAGCGAAGAGAAAAATGATGATACTGCTTTTGTTTTAGCACATAATGACAAGTTTAGAACAAGCTATCACACAAGTCGTAGCTCGTCAACTTTGGAGGAACGAGTTCAGATCTACAGACACGTGTCAAGAACTTTTTGAACTCCTTCGTATATAACATTCAAGTCTAATGCTTGTCTGAATATTATTAATAACTATTTCAGTATGTTTATCATTATAGGATTGTCCATTTTTTTATGGAGAGGACTTAATTTTTTGGAGTCCAAAACCGTACATGCATTAAGTTATGACGAGATGAAGGCATATACCAAATTAGGTGTCCTAGAACTTAATATTTAGGAGTTCTTGAACAAACAAACATAAAACTCTCTAAAATATATAATAGACTATTTTCCTGATTTGTTATATATGTTACCGCTAAAGTGCATAAATCAGTTATTCTACAGATTATCTAGGTATTGTGCAGATTAACTAGGGTGATTCGTTAACGTGCGGAAAATTGTTCATTTCTCAAATTACCTAGGTAATCTGCAAATTACCTGGATAATCCGCACATTACCTACTAGGCACTCGTTAAACTGAAAATAAGATCTTTGCTGGAACAACAGGAACGTTTCTGTACGCTTAAATTAACATAATGTTATTTATCTAGTGTCCGAGAGTAGAGTTGAAACCAGGGTCATTCCTCTGTCAACATGAATCAGTCGTCCGAATTATAAAAAACGCCCCCAAAATGAGCAGGCCAAGTGAAAACGAATCATTTTAGTGATTCGTTATCAAGAATGAATCACTTTACCGATTCGTTCTCACTTGGCCTCCACTCATCCGGGGCGTTTTTTATAATGCGGACGAGTGAATCACGTGACACGAAGATTCATATTCAAGAGATTCACTACTATGAGAGAAACAAACTTTCGAACTTTAACGATACGGAAGCATTTAATGTGCACATTACCTAGGTAAAATGCGGAAAACTCTTGATTCCGCACGTTAACGGGGCAAATCAGTTAATCTACAGATTAGCTAGGTAATGTGCACATTAACGGCTTTCGAGCTTTAGCGGTAACATATATATTAACATAAATAGGACTGAATATAGAAGTTTCCATTTTACACAAACACCGAATAAGATCGACTCCGTGAGATTTTCCTCCTCCTATTTTCTGGGCAGAAAATAGAGACACATTTAGCGTAATGATAAATATAAACTTTTTTCTAGCGCATTTCATCGGCGTCACCCCAATTTTTAAATGCTTTTTCCTTTTTCGGAAAAGAAATTATATACTCAGTTTTTTTTTTTTTATAAACATAGAATTTCATAAAATAATAAGTGTTAAGTCATCGTGCATTATTAGTAGATTCAGGACAGAAATGAATAATAGTAGCTTAATGATCTATTGTTATTTATCTAAAATATTTATTTCTTACCATCTATTCATCCTATTGAGCTAATATTTCGCACTGCACATCCTCATGCTATTCGTAAGCCTCTGTAGAAATTCCAGGCACCTTGCACTATATATGAAAAGTAATGGCGACCGCAGGTACATGTCTCTTTTTATTGTTGTAAATGAGAACTATAAGAGAAGCATTGTTTGGACACGTCAACGCGGGTTAATTTTAAAATAAAGAATTCTGACATTTAACTGTATATCCTCTTTAGAAATACTATATAGCCTACTCGATAATTGATTAACTTGCTATCTTATTTTTTTAAATTAACTCAAGCTGACAGAATTATGAATTCAATTTCAATGCAAAGGACGAAAACTTATGAGAGACGGACCTTGTCTTACAACACATCAACTAGGCAGTTCATCTACTTTCTTTTCTCCTTTAATGCAAAGAAATTTCGTCTTGCTTATAATTTCTAGACTTTAATTAAAATTCACTAGTTCGCCAATTAATTAAAATGATTAATTAACAAAGGTTAATTAAATTTATGTAAGGAAGTAGAAACTTTGGCACTTTATCAAGAACGATTGCGACAGAATTAATCCCCGAGACATTCTCTGGTCTTGCGGTAGTGTATTGAATGTAGTCACGTGAGTCCAAGTTTCAAAGACGACCACGAGATCATCGAATCCGGGTCATTTCCTGCTTTGGCCAAGTTGCTTCTCTTCCGCTGACCATTCACAGTGACAGGAATTGCTTGTTCTCCTCTCGGAACTCGGCATTATTAATATCCGAGAAGATAATTTTAGCTTCCATAAAGCAAGAAAGAAAATCATTTAAGAAAACGAAAATTATTTGATGCGACAGTTGTTATCTATAATTATGCTTTGCAGAAAAAAAGAAAAAAAAAAAACTTTTTCACCCCGGAAGAAATGAATAATTTAAAAATGCTACTTAATATGAAATTACTTATTTATTCAATTTCATTTTGAAACATATTCTTCTGTAAATTATTTTTAAATTAGGTTTTTATCGCTTTAAAATCAAAATCTTATTGTTTGGAAACATGAATTACACTGGTTTCCATAAATTAAGGAAAACTTAGAAAAATTTAGATAAACAAAAAACTGTATGAATGATTTTAATGAAATTTGATGGAAACATGAAGTACAATGCAAGTTTCAGAGTGGTATAAAATATTTTACACTAGAAACATTTTTCGTCATAAATAACACTTAAGGAACTTGTCCAAAATTGAGGTGTCAGAATGCAATAGTCAAAGTTATTAATAAGGAGTGTGGTCACCTCTTACAGCAATGCAGGCACGACAGCGATGTTCTATGCTGTTTATGATGTTGTGAATCAGCTCAGTAGGTAGTAACAACCATTGATCCTTTACAGCTCAAGAAAAGCCTGTTTAAACTTATTCCATGGTTTCTCAACTACAGCAGTAAGCAAACCACGATTGTCATAATAACTAATCAGCTTATCATTCAAAGTTCAAAGTTTCGTTCAAAGTTTCAGTATTAAAAGTAATTCTCTTAACCTTGGCACAACATTCTTAAGCTTCAGCTGCAAGACGCTTTTGACCAGGTAATGGTAAGACCCAATTTCAGATCCCCTGTATGATCTGGTATTTCTAACTGAATATTCCTAACTTCTGTTAATTAAAATATAATCTATCATATTCCTGTGCAATCCATCAGGTAAAACGAATGTGTATTTATAAATATCCCGCTGTTCATAGTATGTGCTCGTTATTCTCAAACCATTTAGTTTTCTTACCTATGGAAGACGTTCCCCATTGCCATTGGAATAACAATGCCAAAGGTACCTAAAATTCGTGGTAAAGGTACTCAACCTACAGAATGGAACCTCACACTAACCGTTGTAAGATTAATAAGGTCTGTAACTATTGTTTTTTAAACTTTGGAGCAATGCAACTTTTTGTTCTGCAGATGCATGCCAAGAACTTTTTGAAGTCTCCTCGTAACTGTTGTTCTACTTTGTTTAAAACCAACAAATTACCATTTTCTCAGATCATTTTGCAACTTAAGAATATAGTTATATTGTAATATTGTAATAACTGAATAAAGAAGCATAGAATCAATCGGGTTTAAAAAACAAACTCATAAAAATTATTAGGAAAAATTTTGAACAAAAGAGTTTAAATACATAATCTTGTCGAAATCTTTTTTTCTTCCAAATATTATTAATGTTAAATTTAAAGGCTATTATTCTACATTCCCTTGACCAAAAAAATAGGAAGCTTCCCACATTACACAAAAGACCAATTGCTGTGTTCTCATCGTTTCCGAATCATTGCAATTGAACGCCGTTACGTCACCTCCATTTCTGAATCATAGGAATTGAACGCCATTCCGTCACCTCCGTTTCCGAATCATTGCAATCGAATGCCGTTCCGTCACCTTTGTTTTCCGAATCATTGCAACTGAAAGCCGTTATGTCACCTTCATTTCCGAATCATAGGAATTGAACGCCATTCCGTCACCTCCGTTTCCGAATCATAGGAATTGAACGCCATTCCGTCACAACCCCCGTTTCCGAATCATTGCAATTGACCGCCGTTACGTCACTTTTTTTGTTTCCGAATCATTGCAATTGAACGGCGTTACATCACCTATGTTTCCGAATCATTGCTATTTAACGGTGTTACGCCACCTCCGTTTCCGAATCATTGCATTGAACGCCGATACGTCACCGCCGTTTCCGAATCATTGCAATTGAACGCTGTTATGTCACCTTGTTTCCGAATCATTACAATTGAACGCCATTACGTCACCTCCGTTTCTGAATCATTGCAATTCAACGCCGTTACATCACCTTGTTTCCGAATCATTGCAATTAAACGCTGTTAGGTCACCTTCGTTTCCGAATCATTGCAACTGAATGCCGTTCCGTCACCTCCGTTTCTGAATCATTGCAATTGAACACTATTCCATTACCTATGTTTCCAAATCATAGGATTTAAACGCCGTTCCATCACTTCCATTTCAAAAATCATTGAAAATTAACGAAATTAGGAATCAGTGTTATTTCAAAGCATCTAGAGTTAAAAATTTCAAAAGGAAACCGAAAGAATGGATAACTGAAGGGATAATTAAGGCTATTGAAGAAAGAGATCTGTTGTGGGTTAAATATAAGAATAATATGCAAAGTACGATATTATATGATGAATATAAAAAAGTTAGGAACACTGTAAATAGTTTGATAAGGAAACAAAAATGTTTTTATTACAGAAATAAAATCAATTTAAATAAAGATAACAATAAGAACATTTGGGAGCTGGTAAAAGATATTATTAATGATAAAAAGAAATTATCTGTTGACATGCAAATAAAACGCTATTTTGGTAAAAATAAAGCGATGGAGTTGATAGTGGATGATTTTGACAATTACTTTGCAAGTGTTACAGAATATCTAATCCTGAAATATTAAAAAAATATAAATATAGCTGTCAACGAGATTATTACACCTTCTAATTCACATTCTATTTTTATACCTGAAGCAAATAGAGATGAGGTAGTACAGATCATTAGTAATTTAAAAACTAGTAATGCAGTGGGCTATGATATGGTGAAAACTTCATATATAAAAAGCAATGCAGACGTTTTTTCTGAGATCCTGCAACGCTTGATTAATTTGAGTTTGAACACTGGCATTGTACCTAACACACTCAAAACTGCAATTGTGTGTCCTATATTTAAAAAGGGATCACGAAATATATATAGTAATTATAGACCGATCATGATCTTATCAGTTATTGAAAAAGTTTTAGAAAAGTATGTATACAAATATGTTAATATTTTTTTAGAAAAATGTAAAATAATTACAGATAGGCAGTACGGGTTTAGGAAGAACAGAGGAACTATTGATTTATTAGAGCATTTCTAACAATACATTAATACAGCACTCAATTCTGGAAAAAAGGTTTGTGCTATATTTATGGATTTGAATAAAGCATTTGACACGGTTAACCATGACATATTGTTAAAAAAAGTTATCATTGGTGGGAATTCTAGGTTCACTGAATAAATGGTTCAAAAATTACTTGTCTAATAGGACTATCATCACTAGGATTGAAAATTGTGAGAGTAGAGATCAAATTTTAAATTCAGGTGTACCACAGGGCTCAGTTTTAGGGCCACTTTTATTTGCAATTTATATAAATGATTTAGCAGAAATAAATTATCAGGGTAATTTGTTTATGTTTGCTGACGATACCGTTCTGCTGAACGCAGTTATGCAGGTAGAAGAAGTAGTTAGATGTGCACAGAACGACTGTAATATAGCAAATTCTTGGTTTCAGAAAAACAAACTCTTCTTAAATGAAGAAGAAACCAAATATATGATCATTCAGAGTAGGCACAAGTTAAATAACTTATGCATTAAAACAGATAATTATAACTGTCAATATAAATTAATAATTAACCGAAACGTATGTTCCTGCCCAATTGTGGAAGAGGTTCATAAAATTCTATATTTAGGGATTTATATTGACCAAGATTTTAAATGGAAATCGCACATAAAATATACTTGTGATAAACTAAGGTATGCATCTTGCAAAGTGTTGAAGTTGAATACACTTATTCCACTGGATGTCATAAGAATGATATATTCTCTGTGAATTCTCTGTGAATCAATCATTAGGTATGGTATCAGTATATATGGATGCACATATAAATCTGTTTTAAACAAAATTAAACGAATACAAAAAAGTACTCTAAATAATATTGTTAAATTCAATAAACATGTAATTAATGAAGATCACATTGGCAATATTTTTCATTATCTGAACATTTTACCAGTTGACTCGTTATATATTTATGTAACTATCTTTAGAAATTACTTTAAAAATGAACACAAGGAGAAAATTTTGCATGTGATCAATACAAGACGAAAGTGGGAAAATTATTTTGCTGAACCAGTTTTTCACAATAATTACGAAAAAGCGCGGATATCTTATCAAATACCCAAAATGTTTAATTCTCTACCGAGAGATCTGTTATGTCTGAGCACTTATTCAGAAATTAAAACTAAAATTTCGAAATGGTTACTAGATGTAAATAATTGAAAAGTAATGTTTAAAAAGTCATATCCTATATCTGGTATCCTTTAAGCAAGTGCAATTTTAATGCGAAATGATGACTTGTACCATAGGTGATAGTTTTGTGCAATATGTGCTGTAATCCGAAATTTTATAGGTTTATTTTATAAATGTGTTTAATTTTTCATGTCTGTGTTTTAAAACGTGTTTTTTTTTTGTTGTTGTTATTATTTTAGTTTCTTTTTTAATTATGTGTTTATTTTCCATTATACATGTCATATTCTTTAATAAACCTGTCGTGTGATTGAGAGGAATCCTGCTGACAAGCCATAAGGCTTAGCGGGGTAATCTATGTATATAACCATACTAAGGCTTAATAAAGATATTATTGTTATTATTATTAATTGAACGCCATTACTTCACCTTGTTTCCGAATCATTGCAATTGAACGGCGTTACATCACCTTCGTTTCGGAATCATTGCAATTGAACGCCGTTCTGTCACCTCCGTTTCTGAATCATTGAAATTGAATGCCGTTACGTCACCTTCGTTCCTGAATCATTGGAATTGAACGCCGTTCTGTCACCTTCGTTTCCGAATCATTGGAATTGAAAGCAGTTCTGTCACCTTCGTTTCCGAATCATTGGAATTGAACGCCGTTCCGTCGTCTTTGTTTCCAACTCATTGCAATTGAACGCCGTTCCGTCACCTTCGTTTTCGATTCATTGGAATTCAACGCTGTTCCGTCACCTACGTTTCCAAATCATAGGAATTGAACGCCATTCCGTCACCTCCGTTTCCAAATCACTGGAATTAAATGCTGTTCCATCACCTCCATTTCCAAATCATTGGAATTGAACGCCGTTACGTCACCTTCGTTTCTGAATCATTGCAACTGAATACTGTTATGTCACATCCGTTTCCCAATCATTGGAATTTAACCCCGTTACGTCTCCTTCGTTTCTGAATCATTGCAATTGAACGCTTTTACGTCACCATCGTTTCCGAATCATTGCAATTGAACACCGTTACGTCACCTTCATTTCCGAATCATTGGAATTGAACGTCGTTCCGTCACCTTTGTTTCCGAATCATTGCAACTGAACGCCGTTATGTCACCTTCATTTCCGAATCATTGGAATTGAATGACATTCCGTCACCTCCGTTTCCAAATCATTGGAATTGAACGCCGTTCTGTTACCTCTGTTTCCAAATCATTGGAATTGAACGCCGTTCAGTCACCTCCATTTCCAAATCATTGGAATTGAATGCCGTTCCATCACCACCATTTCCAAATCATTGGAACTGAACGCCGTTACGTCACATTTGTTTCCGAATCATTGAAATTTATTGCCGTTATGTCTCCGTTTCTGAATCATTGCAATTGAACGCTGTTACGTCACCTTCATTTCCGAATCATTGTAATTGAACACCGTTACGTCACCTTCATTTCCGAATCATTGTAATTGAGCGCCGTTCCATCACCTGCGTTTCCAAATCATTTGAATTGAACCCCGTTTTGTTACCTCTGTTTCCAAATCATTGGAATTGAACGCCGTTCTGTCACCTCCATTTCCAAATCATTGGAATTGAACGCTATTACGTCGCCTTTGTTTCCGAATCATTGAAATTGAATGCCGTTACGTGAGCTTCGTTTCTGAATCATTGCAATTGAACGCTGTTATGTCACCTCCGTTTCCGAATCATTGGAATTGAATGCCGTTACGTCACCTTCGTTTCCGAATCATTGGAACTGAACGCCGTCCAATCACCTTTCGTTTCCGAATCATCGAAATTTATTGCTGTTACGTCACCTTCATTTCCGAATCATTGGAATTGAACGCCGTTCCGTCACCTTTGTTTCCGAATCATTGCAATTGAACACCGTTACGTCACCTTCATTTCCGGATCATTGGAATTGAACGCCTTTCGTCACCTTTGTTTCCAAATCATTGGAATTGAACGCCGTTCTGTGTACCTCTGTTTCCAAATCATTGGAATTGAACGCCGTTCTGTCACCTCCGTTTCCAAATCATTGGAATTGAATGCCGTTCCATCACCTCCATTTTCAAATGGAATTGAACGCCGTTACGTCACCTTTGTTTCCGAATCATTGGGATTGAACGCTGTTACGTCGCCTTTGTTTCCGAATCATTGAAATTGAATGCCGTTACGTGAGTTTCACTTCTGAATCATTGCAATTGATCTCTGTTATGTCACCTCCGTTTCCGAATCATTGAAATTGAACGCCGTTACGCCACCTTCGTTTCCGAATGTTTGGAATTGAACGCCATTCCATCACCTTTCGCTTCCGAATCATCAGAATTTATTGCTGTTACGTCTCCTTCGTTTCTGAATCATTGCAATTGAACGCTTTTACGTCACCTTCGTTTCCGAATCATTGCAATTGAACACCGTTACGTCAGCTTCATTTCCGAATCATTGGAATTGAACGCCGTTCCGTACCTTTGTTTCCAAATCATTGGAATTGAACGCCGTTCTGTTACCTCTGTTTCCAAATCATTGGAATTGAACGCCGTTCTGTCACCTCGTTTCCAAATCATTGGAATTGAATGCCGTTACGTCACCTTTGTTTCCGAATCATTGGAATTGAACGCCGTTCTGTCACCTCCATTTTCAAATCATTGGAATTGAACGCCGTTCCGTCACCTTCGTTTTCGAATCATTGGAATTGAATGCCGTTCTGTCACCTCCATTTCCAAATCACTGGAATTGAATGCCGTTCAATCACCTCCATTTCTAAATCATTGGAATTGAACGCCGTTACGTTACCTTTGTTTCCGAATCATTGGAATTAAACGCCGTTCTGTCACCTCCATTTCCAAATCACTGGAATTGAATGCCGTTCAATCACCTCTATTTCCAAATCATTGTAATTGAACGCCGTTCTGCCACTTTCATTTCCGAATCATTGGAATTGAACGCCGTTACGTCACCTTTGTTTCCGAATCATTGAAATTGAATGCCGTTACGTCACCTTCGTTTCTGAATCATTGGAATTGATCGCCGTTCTGTCACCTTCGTTTCCGAATTATTGAAATTGAACGCCGTTCTGTCACCTCCATATCCAAATCATTGGAATTGAACGCCGTTACGTCACCTTTGTTTCCGAATCATTGAAATTGAATGCCGTTACGTCACCCTCGTTTCTGAATCATTGGAATTGAACGCCGTTCTGTCACTTTCGTTTCCGAATTATTGGAATTGAACGCCGTTCTGTCACCTCCATATCCAAATCATTGGAATTGAACGCCGTTCTGTCACCTTCGTTTTCGAATCATTGTAATTGAACGCAATTCCGTCACCTTCGTTTTCGAATCATTTGAATTGAACGCCGTTCCATCACCTTCGTTTTCGAATCATTGAAATTGAACGCCATTCCGTCACCTTCGTTTTCGAATCATTGGAATTGAATGCCGTTACGTCACCTTCGTTTCTGAATCATTGGAATTGATCGCCGTTCTGTCACCTTCGTTTCCGAATTATTGAAATTGAACGCCGTTCTGTCACCTCCATATCCAAATCATTGGAATTGAACGCCGTTACGTCACCTTTGTTTCCGAATCATTGAAATTGAATGCCGTTACGTCACCCTCGTTTCTGAATCATTGGAATTGAACGCCGTTCTGTCACTTTCGTTTCCGAATTATTGGAATTGAACGCCGTTCTGTCAGCTCCATATCCAAATCATTGGAATTGAACGTCGTTCTGTCACCTTCGTTTTCGAATCATTGTAATTGAACGTAATTCCGTCACCTTCGTTTTCGAATCATTTGAATTGAACGCCGTTCCATCACCTTCGTTTTCGAATCATTGAAATTGAACGCCATTCCGTCACCTTCGTTTTCGAATCATTGGAATTGAACGCCGTTACCTTCGTTTTCGTCACCTTCGTTTTCGAATCATCGTTCACGTTCGTTTTCGATCCGTCACCTTCGTTTTCGAATCATTGTAATTGAACGCCATTCTGTCACCTTCGTTTTCGAATCATTGGAATTGAACGCCATTCTGTCACCATCGTTTCCGAATCATTGGAATTGAACGCCATTCCATCACCTTCGTTTCCGAATCATGGGAAGAATCATCCCCTAAACATCTTAGATCGAGAGCCTGAAGTTTTATTTTCAATAAAATTCGTTGTTTTGACGGCCACTTGTTACTTAATAAAGCAATAGGTCACTATTTTCCAATATTAGTTACCCAATTCCTTGCCTGCCTACCTTCATGCACCCACCTAATGACCACATATCCAATGTAGACCTGTTAAAATGTATTGGAAAAATCGAAAGCCACGTGTCCTCCAAGTTATTTAGGATAAATTCAAAGTAGCCTACTTCTAATGCAAACCCGAAAATTGAAACATCATTCGTAAAAAATCACCTTTTTTTAGTTTTATATTTAATTAAAATATTCTTAATTTGAAATAATTGTGATGGTGAAAAAAAATCCCCGTTTTCATAAGAGCACGTTTCATTTCCTGTAAAAGAGTTTGTTTAAGCAATGATATTTTCCTGTCTTCCTAAGCAACGATAAAACAACTAGACTGTTTCACTTACTGAGTTGAATATCGATGTATTTATATTTATTCCCAATAAATTAGTTAGCTCTGAGAATATGAATGTTGTGGCGCCGTAATTAAGAGTAATTGGAACATAAATATTTTCTCAAAGATAGCTCTAAATGCCTTTTAAGGGAGATATTATCTCACCTGAAAGGGAATGTCAAATGGGTAGGCTGCTGCCAGATTAGGCCTACTAATTGCATTTTCCCAATCTGCTTTTACTTCCTTTCTCTTTATTTGCTGAATGGTCAACTCCACAAGGTCTCGATGTTGAGCACTTATACCGATTTGACAAGATACACATCTATGAGCAGGCAGATATTCTTGATCAGAAGCTATCATTGGTAACTGAGGCTTTAACACTAGTTCTGTCTAGTATTGCCGACCGTAAACCGGTGAGCAATGGGTTTAAGATCCACGTTGTTGATAAAGGGTTCGATGAAACCTTATACTAAAGTAACTCATTGGTTGTCTGAATTTCTATCAGCAAAGCTGATACTGACTCTGACCTTTGGGTTGGAGTGATAGATCCTTTCTGTATTGGCAGTTAGAAGCGCAGACAAATAGTGGTGTCCATTATTGCTATACCACAGTTTTACCTTTGAGTATCAGTTTTGTTCACACATTGGAATAAAGGTACAGGTCACAAGGATCCTCGAGGTTAAGATTTGCGTAAGGAAAAAGGATCCACCTGACAACTGCTAGGAGACAGATGGAAACTTCCATTAAGATCATCCATCTTGTCCTTCAATGTACACGGGTAGGGCTCTTTGGAACACGGGGTCACAATTTAATGTCTCACCTAGCGGTCTCAACACTTGTACAGTTGGGATTCGAACCGGGGAACTTCAGGATATTAGTCTGGCACGCTAGAAAAGTAGTTACCCCCGTCCACATACCGAAGAGCAAGAGCTATTCTTATGGCGTTTGATTGGCTAGTCTCAGAAATATATGCATAGCATGTAAAGGGACCGTCTGCTTACAAATGTCTGCCTTTTATAGCTTTGAGTGTGGCCGTTTCAAAATCAAGTAAAATTGACAGAATTCATTTGATTATTTAATTAAGCCTAAATACAATCTTCTACATTTAATACATTGAACTACAGTACCAAAGCATCATTATTCTGTTAATGTTCAATAAATTTGTATTATCAGTAAATAGCAAAATAGCCAAAAAATTATGGTTTAAGCAAAAACCAGAATTAGTAATAAAATTGTATGCATTTAAAGTTTCACAATTTTCAGCCTTTTGTTTTTCATAGTTCGTTTTCGAAAACACACTTGTTTTGCTTTTGCATTTTTTATGATTTTTCAAAGGCCACAGAATTTCTTTCTTCGGCCGCAGAGAACAACTTACTTTCTTTCTGGAAAACATCGATATAAGCCAGTGGTTCGCACACATTTTGAGGCCGAATAGTTTTTATGGAGGGCTGTGCAAAGCATTTATCATTTAAGGCCAAAGCATTTGTCCTTCATGCTTTCTTCCCCCCTGAAAAAGGATAAATATGAAAACAATTGTTCCGCCATATATTCGGAAGGCGAAAGCCGAAAGTAATGCGTCAAATGAAAGCTTTATGACATGAAGCTCACTGAGCCTCTAATTCAGTCTTGTCGTATACTTTGTGGAAAACATTTATTTTCCTGTCATATCTGATTGTCTTCTTTACTGTGTAACTGTGCTAGTAGATCTTGTTCTAGTTGAGTCCTTAATTTTCATTAATTTATGCAAATTTTCTGATGTCCTTGGAGCGCAATTGTTGCCTATAAAGTAACTGATACAGAAATCGATACAGAATTATATAATGAGCTTAACCAAACGTACGTACAGTTGAAACACGCGATATTATATATAGTGAGATTTTAACAAGTGAAATAAGATTCTGTTAGAGCATAAGAAATATAACTAGAAAGCTCACTCTTTTTTCCCTAATATGGAATTCTGTTTTCAAAATGCAAAAAAAAAAGTTGAGTATTTTTCACTCATCCCAGGAGGACAATCGAGTGGGAAATAATTCCTATCGCAAGTTGCGACTCTCCCAGCATGACTCAACTCTGAAATATTCACGATTTCATATTTTCTGATCTTAGCACCCTTTAAAAGTGGTTTTCAAACTAATACAAGATTCTGAAAACGCACAACGTAATATTTGATCAATGTGTATCCACCCAAAAAATAAGGTTTAATTTACTTATTAAAGCAGAAAATCGAATTACAGATAGATAAAGTTAAAACAAAATAAACCAAGATCTCGTTTAGCATTGGTGACGAAAATCGTGACTCAAACGTTGCAAATTGATATAATATTTCCCCTAGCAATTAATTGAAATTCCAGATATAGGTTCTGCCACTGTAAGGTTCTTAGTTTAAGCTTTCAACTAATCCAAATTATACACCACACAATGAAATAGTTAAGCCGTGATGGAAATATCAGTGGAAAATAATACACGATTGAACAATACTATACAGGGTGTCCCTGAATTCATGGCCCAAACATGAGGGGATGGTAGTACACACCGAACTCACCAATATTCGTCATAGAATATGCAGCCGCAAACGCAGTGAGGAGTCGGAAATGAAGGACAGACACCGAGGTTTCTAGAGTGACATTTATTGGAGAACTTTACAACAAATGCTCAAACGTCAGCCCACCAACGGTGATACAGGCGGCACAACGGCGGAGTAGTGATCGGCGTACCTGCTCGTAAACACCGGGCTTGTCGCTCATATCGGCGGCTGCGAGGGACAGTCGGGTTACCAGATCCTCCGCGGACTGCACGGGCCCCTCGTACACGACACTCTTCAAATGTCCTCACAGAATGAAATCGATACAAGAAAGATCGGGCGATCTGGGGGATCACGGGATGGGAACCACCGCGCCCAATCCATCAGTTCCCAAATGTGGTATTAAGACGCTGACGCACGTCCATGCTGAAACGGACGGTTGTCCCAGAGTGCTGGAACCAAATACGGACGCGGATTGCGGCTGGAACATCCTGAAGCAATTCCGGCAAAACCTGTTGCAGAAAAATACGGTACGTTCGCCCATCGAGTCGGTCCGGCAGTAAGTAGGGTGCATTTAAGTAGTCATGCACAATCCTCGCCCAGACATTGACGGCGAACTGTTGCTGGTTCGAATTTGGACGTGTACCATGGGGATCCTGGGCCGCACACAAATGCACATTATGGACATTCACTACGCCTTCACGTGAGAATGTTGATTCATCCGCAAAGAGCACATGCGCGGGGAAATCGGGATGTGCGACTCTTCGCTGCAGGAACCACTGAGCGAAATCCATGCACAGGGGATAATCAACAGCTGTCAATGCCTGAACTCGCTGCAAGTGATAGTGGTGTAGCCCTTCTTCATGCAGTACTCGCCAGACAATGTTCTGATGCACACCCAGGCTCCAGGCGGTGGATCGCGTGCTTGTACCTGGGTTATCTGTCACCATGTGACTGCCTCAGACAGCTGGAAGTGCAGTCGCGCAAAAATTTTATGATCGGGCTCTCGGCATAAGCCGAGGCAATGGTAGAGGCAATGGTAGAGGCAATGGTATGGGCAAGGGTAGAGGGGCTTTTCGCCTCTCTACCATTGCCCATGGCTACGCCGTACATCAGGTGCATATCGGCTTTCGCTGCGTTCGTAAACTGCTCCATCTCGTGTCCAGTTGACCCTTTGAATGCTGGGGTTTTTCCGATCCAGCGTTTTTAAGCCATGCTGCCTCGTCTGCGCCCTCTACTGGCACCGGGCTGTGCTTGAGGCCGCATATTCTCCATGACGAATATTGGTGGGTTCGGTGTGTACTACCATCCCCTCACGTTTGGGCCATGAATTCAGGGATACCCTCTATATTTATAAGTATTGGGTCTAAACACTCCCGTGGCCGAGTGGATCGCGCTTGCTTCTATGGGACCTGGCTTCGATCCCCGGGTAAGGGGATCGAACCCATTATCAAACTCACAGACTACTATGACACAGACCTCACAGACCTACTATGGCATATATAAACCTACAGCTGCTTGAGGTGATTCCTTTCATTAATTATGTCTAATATAACACTTACGAAAAAGTTATATAAAAGAATATTCAATAACACTGAAAAACAAATATTTGGGTTCTTGAGAAAAAAACAAATCGCCTGTCTACGTTTTTTTTATTCTGAATCAAAATTTGATTTTGATATTGTTTGTATCACATATAGATTTCAATGAATTTTAATGAGAACTACAAAACTATTAGGCACATGGTTAGATAAATTGACCAATCATATTAGGCGATTTATAGGGTAAAATAAACTTTATTTCATTTTATATTAACATCAGTGTATTAGAGGTTTGACAGTTTGGAACTCAGATTCATGTGACCAAAGAAGGAATTTTTACATCCCAAAAGTTGCGATGTTAACCTAGTATTTCTAATCCTATGCATGTGATTCTATTGTTTTTTGTGTGGTTTAGGATGATATTAATAATTTACATTGTTAAAGTTATATCTAACACTACACTACTACTTACTACTACTTATAACTAACACTATTTTGTCTTAATTTGTAAACTGAAAAATAGCATTTTAATCTACAAATATGTCCCACACATAGAAGTATCTAGGGGGTGGGCCAAGGGGCCGATATCCCCCCTATGAAAGTGTCAGTAAGGAAAATAGAAGCCATAAATTATTAACTTCTGCATATTTCACGTACTTTTCAAGAGGTTTTTTTAAAACCTCCGAAACATAAAGGGAAAAAATTTACACTGTACTGGAAATCCAGTTTCTACCCCCTCCCCCCAATTTTGCCCTTTCTCGTCTCGAATGCGTCGTTTGTCCCGTTCCTCCACACACAGATACTTTTTTATATATAGATACAAGCCTGGTACCACATATGAACCTGACAAATTGTTTTACACATTTGGAGTGTTGATTGTTAAAAATCAGAAATTCCTCTCATAAAAAGATTATCAGCTGTATTTTGGATTCATTATAGGTGATCAGCATAAACAGTGGGCACTTCATAGTTGTTGTGCTCCGTGTGGAAAACATTTGTGAGAGTAGATTAAAAGAACTCGTCTATGTATTTCGCAGTACCTATAATTGTGATAGAGCAACATGATCACTCAAAAGGCAATTACTTTAAGACTCTAATATCTAATTTCCTAGTAAAATAAAATAAATAAGTAAATAATATTTATACTAATTTGATAGAAAAAACATCCTTTTTTAACTCAAGCTTGATGAAATGCATGTTAGAATAAGATTTAATGAAAAATTTTGTTAAAGATAGGGTTCGAAACTGTTATCACCACATTGAGAAAATTTCCCAAATATTGGTAGAACAAAACGAAAAGGATAACTTTTGTCACTCATGCTCACAGCGCTAAATAAATAATTCAGCAATAAAGTATCACAGGAAAACGTTCTGTAGATAAGAAACACGTGAAATAATTAGTTGGCCTGAGTGGGATTCGTACCCACGCCTCTCAGAAGTATACAGAAACTAACCATTTCCTCAACAATGTGATATACAAATGGTTAGCTTCTGATGGTCTTGCGGTTAGAACGGCCGGCATGCTTCTGGGAGGCGTTGGGTTCCCATCCCATCCAGAACAACCAATATTTGCAATTCATTATTTAACGTGTTTCTATCTACAGAACATTTTCCTGTGATACTTCATACCTTTATTACTGAAAAGAAATAATATTTGTGGGTTCTAAAATTATGTATGAAATTCTGAAAGAAACTGATGCATGATAATCAATTTGATGGAGCTTTTAGAATGAAAAAAAAAAGACCTGGGAAAGTTTAAAAGCCGTTTCAACCATAACGAAATCAAGAAATATTGCAGCTCGTTAACCGAAACTGAATAAAACATACGACAACGGTGAACCTTTGCAGCGAATTGTGGAATGAATGCCACCACTGAGTGGAAAAGATAAATTCTCTTCTTTTAGCTCCCTTTGCAACAACTTACACGTACAGTCCCTCAAAAAAGTATCCGAACATTATGGTTGATTAGAGAATTCAGAAAAAATATCTGGCAACGATATTTTTAGAAATTAGTGATCTGGCAACCTTCGTGTCACGTGGGGTTGACTTTTATTGGCATAGTGTTCGGATACTTTTTTGGGCGACTGTACAAAGCAGGTTTCTCTGATCTTACGAAACTGAAGACACCTGAAAGAAATTCTTCAATAGCCAGAAACGCCATTGGCCCATTCAACTCGTTAGTAATGGGGTGGGGGTGGCAGAGTCGGTAGCGCGCCAGGCTCGTATTCTGTAGTTCCCAGATTCGAGTCCCAGCTGGGTCAGCGTTGAGATTTATCTCCGCAAAACTCCTCGCCCTGCCCACGGTCAGTAAAGGACACCGATGGGCTTGGAAAGGCTGCCGTCCGTCGAATGGGACGTTAAGCCGTGGTACCGTGTGCGGGAGAGAGCCATACCCTGTGCACGTTGAAGAACACGCTGGATGGCCTTGACGGGAGGCTACCATCTGTCTCCCAACAGCTGTTCCAGTGGGTCCCCTCTCCCAACTTTCTCTGAGACTTCGGGATCCATGTGACCTGGCCATTTAGCACATGGTGTGCAAAAAAGTGCCGCTCAGAGGTAAAACAACCCAACCGAACTCGTTAATGGAAGTTAAAGGAGTCAGTTTTTTTTTTATAAATGTTAAAATTAAAGTCATTTTTATTTCATGGTCCTATTCAATCATCATTGTGAATACCTCGTTGGAATTAAATTCCGTGATATTAAGTAACAGATACATTAAAGTAAATAAAAAATATTTCCATTAAAATTTGATTTTATATTTAGTGCATTTACTTCGTCAATTTTGAATATTTTATAGCTTAAGGACCTCAGAAAATGCTATTATTTTTATGGGGGGAAAAGAAAAAAAAGGATTAAATACCTGGTATATAAAATTTTGTTTAGGACGAAAAACAAATGTGATTCAGATTTGCGCCAAAAGATGGTGCATAACATATTGAGATGTAAAAAAGTAACGTCAGTTGGAAGGTGTGGGATTATTCTAAAAATGTTGATCGATCCACCTACCGAGGACGTATTCGCTATTAGAAACGAATGCTCTTCTGCTCACTGCTTGATCATTCGAAATCTAAATCTGCAACATTCACTTTGGGGAAGTGTTCGTGAAGAAAGGCCACGGAAGATTGAAATGGACACCCACCATTCCCTGAGCTCTGAAGTTTAGTTAAAATATTTGAAGGAATAGGAATGCCAACAGATCATTCTGTAAGTGGAACATCAGATGTTCGTGCAGTGTCCTAAAAACCAGGCATTTCAAATTCACAGTTTAATATGTGTTGAGGGTTTCAATAAGTCATTTATTTATGAAATCCACCTTCTGTAATAATTGCTACTATGTGATGCTAACCAAACAAGATAATTTGTCATAGAATTGGCTTCTAACTGCGTTATGTACGGGAGAGGCCCATTTTTCATTAAACAGAAGTGCCAATAATCATAACTGTCGGATTTTTGCCGTGAACAATGCTCTTTGTCAACCTCTTCTACACTCTGCAAAGGTAACAAATTTCATTCGCTTGGCGTTACTGCATCTCTGGCCTTTCATTGCTGAAGAAAGATGTCACACACTAGTTAATGGTGTAGAGCGCCTTGGAAAGAAAAGGTTTAAAAAAAAAAACGCTAATAATAGACAGGATCAGGACTGATGAGAGGAGGCTTTTTTTTTTGAGTGACTACACAGGAGCTGCCAAAATTAATGGGCAGCCAAAACCAGTTATTCATTTTTATTTATAACGTTTAAGCCTATATCTTTGAAAATTTCCACAACTTTTTAAAGTTTTCCAATATTTTAATTCCTTTACAAATAGTCAGAAGCCAAAGTTAACTTACATTTACCATGTAAACTTACATTTACTTTTAAAAACCTACAATTAAACTTTTGTAGGTTTTGAAAAAGTCTTTTCAACAGTAAAATGCAGAAAAACAATCTTGTTAGCCTTTTCTGAAAACACTTTGGTTTTATAACATTCCTCATATTTATTTCCTGCACTTGATGCATCTAAATTGACTTAATTATTTAGATAAGCTACATATTTTGTGTGTCTTGACTTTAGTAAGTAAAGACCTTCTTTCTGGATCTAAATGTTCAAAACACTTCTTTAATTTGCCACTAATGTGTAACCAAAAATATTATAGTAGTATGCATGTAATAATAATTATTATTTCAATTCAGTTCAATTTTGCCGCAAAATATAGCTTGTAGATTTTTTTGCGAGTGGGGAGAGATTTATTTTTGGTTTTGTACTTGCAGCAGATTCCCCATGGTGTTTCGATACACATTAGTTATAAAAATAAGTGACTTTTTGTTTTATTAATAGGTTTATATTTTAGGCAATTACGAATAGATTTAAAATTTTTGTTTAGCTAATTAAATCCAAATCAGACTTTTAATATTTCTTGGCAGTGGAAGTTGGTAGCTATCAGATTGGCGTTTCGACACTGCACTAAATTTAATCAATGCACCATCACAGGTTAGAATTACTTGATCTTTTACGACACACCCTCACAGTTTAAAAGTATTTGATCTTTTAGAACACACCATCACAGTTTAGAATTACTTGAACTTTTCCAGCACACTATCACAGGTTAGAGTTACTTGATCTTTTACCACACACCGTCTCACCAAACCTTCAGAAAAGAGATGCTTTTAGGAAAATAAAACATCAAAGGTCGGTAATGTTTGTTAAAGCGGGCTGCATTAGAATCGTGGAATTTGTAAGCAGACCACACTAGAGGTATTAGGAAGGGGTCCAATATATGCAAAAATAAACTAGTGATTCCCTTTCATGTCGATTTCAATTACGAAATTATTTATTTGTATATACATATCTTTTGATTATTTATGTCGCAAATTAAAATAACTTTTGAATTAATTTAAAAAATACCAAAACCTCTTACACATGCACAAATAAAGGAAAATGCATCCAAGAAATATTGAAAGTTTGATTTTTTAAAATATTTTTGCCAATTTAGTAAGATCAACTCAAAGCCAGTAGTACCAGATCTTAGTTTTGACTGCAAATGTTCGTCTGCCATTTGTGGTGATATAAAATTAAAATCTAAAAGTTGCAGGTAAACGAAAGCGAAAACTACAAAGGTTATCGACAGTCAGAAAATGAACTGAGTAATTTCTCTCTCATACCGATAGAGAGATCATTAAGTCTTCAGTGTCCTAGCTTTAAGTAGCCTTTGTACCTTAATATTCGTTGGCCTTTGATGTGGCCCGCACAGGAACAGAGTCAGTGAATCGCCGCGAAACGTAGACAGCCACGAGTTCATGTGGGGACGTATCGTACTACAACACAATGTTTAGACAAAACAGCATTAGACTGTTAGAAAATAAAATTAATTTACTTTGTTACTGAAAAATATATTTATTATCAATATTGCTGGCGGTTAATTTCACGTTATAGAGCCCAAATGATGGGGGGGGGGCACTTGAAAAGGAGACCCGGACCGTATATCGCAGACTCCTGCTTTACGTGACGTAACGTGGAAGTAATTGTTGCCCGTACCATATTCGTCGACCAATAATTTCCATTTCTGTTCCGTTTTTCACAAGTATTTACTTCACTTTGAGTTGTAAAAAAATATTATTTGTATATTGAGACAATATTTCCATTACAATGTATACACTGGAATAAATTAAGGAACAATCTGAAAAGCATTTGATCTGCGGCATGTGAATCAGAAGATAGACGAATCAAAACAGTGTGAGTAAGAACAGCAGTTGATGAATGGAATGACACTTTTAGTTTCCAATATTATATACAAATACTGACATATGTAAGGAGATGAATGTCAACTGAGATATCCCTTGTGATACAATATGGTGTGTGGTCATCTCATGGCTATGTAGGCTTTCAAGCGATGCCTCATGCTTGTTGATAAGACTTGTTCAGCAATGCTGTTGGTATTAATTCCATTACTCCTCCAAAGCACTTCAAAGCTCCAGGATGCTTTCTGGAACTGGAGCAAGCCGTCTTCCTAGAGCATCCCATGCATGTTCTATCAGACAGAAGTCGGAGGATAAGGCTGGCACTCCATATAGTTAATAGTACCATAATCCAGATAGCGATCGACAAGGCGACAACGATGCGTGCAAGCGTCATCGTCCTGTAGGAGGAAGGTACCACCTATTATACGGTCATACCGTTTCATGAAGGGATCCAAATTTTAACCCTGTGCCTTCGACCGGTGACATAGCCTAGTAGAAGCAGATGCAGATCTCTTCGGCTGCCCAAAGACATCCCTGCTCAAACCACGCCACTATATGAAATGTCCATTTCGTGGATATTTGTGGCATGATAGCGTGTTCCTGTTTTCCTCCATATCAATTGATGTCGCGATTTGCTGTGAAGGACAATTTAGATTCATCCGTGAAGATTGCTCCTTGTTCCAGTTGATATGATGTCTGTACTAGTTTAGATAGTCCCTCCTGTGGGGTCAGGTCAGGGACACACACACACCGCTGGCTGATTAGCATACAGGCAGTATTCGGTGTACTGTGGAAGCAGATGTCGTCATTCCACTATCTACTTCGAGGATAGTGGGGCAGATAGCGGAATCTGCCTCTGCCAGTAGGCTGATACTATACACAAAGTTATAGGGTACGATATCAGTCCACGTGGTATTGACATCCTGCTACTTGGGGCCCCTGACATCAGATAGCTATTCTCTCTTGGACTTATTGCTCGTCTTCCTCCACTATTGAATCATTTGGATGCACTTTGTCCTTGTCAGAATCTCTGCATCACTGAACGACTTATATTTTGCCATCTGGAAACATCTGCTTGACTTTGGCCTACCTCGAGACGACCTATAGCTCGTCACTGCACCTCTTCCGATAAATGGTGTCTGGTAATCATACTCAACAAATCTGCTATCTCGAAACTCCATCTTCTACTTCGCAGGAGAACTGGAAAACAGATTCGAAATGACCGCTTTTAATGTTCACGTATTTGCATATACCACTACCGACGCCATTCATTTGCATATATCGCTACCAACGCCATTCATTTGCATAATATTCCTTAATTATGCGTCTTATTTTGCATACGGTACATGACTTTCGTGCATTTCTATCATCGGAGTTTTACCACATTACGTTTTTTTTTTTCATTGTTCCTTAATTTATGGAACCCAGTGACTATACACGTTTATAAATGTAAACCACTTAATATATTTTGTCCCATTTTGCACTTTCAAGTATAGTTGGAGTTTAAGTGAAAATCAGTAGTGAAATATGTCACATAATCATGCATTAAAAAAGAAGTGTTTAAATTGAGTGTTTACAATTCTGAATCCATCCTGCTATTACTTTTCTTCGGCAATCCCCCCACCCCACCCCCCAATATATACAGTTTGTATGTATGTACATTAAATTGGAAACCACTTTGCTTGAAACAACACAACTGTTAACTTTTTCTCTTGATAAAGGAGAGGAAATAGAAATGGCAGGGGCGAGTTTTAGTTCAAGTAATGAGGATTAAAATGTCTGAATTTCGCACAATTTTAAAATTAAATATTTAGAATTATTTTCGTATGAATGTTGTTAATTGTTCTGTTTATCCATAATACATTGCACTAGAAGCAAGATTATCTGTATATTATCGTGTACGTATGAATAAACCTGTAAAGCATACTAACGTTTTTTGTGATACCTCCTGATATGTCTAAGTTTATATTACTTAACACATGTTCCAGATTTAGTAACAATTTAACAATTTATCAATTCATGTATTTTCATATATATCGTGGATTAATAGACCAGAAATTATAAGTATAAATTTTAGGATGATCGAATATTTTTATTTCAGTAACTGAGCTTACAAAAATTATCCTTAAAATTTTCTCATTGAATAGCATTAGCAGTCGTAGTTTATTTGATTATTATTTGGGAAATATCCGATATATTCCCATTATTTACAAGTATGTTATGGACGAAGGCATATTACGAAGGCAATTGTTTCCAATTTCAGTATAATCGAACATTTTTACTTCAATTATTTATTTTGTTCTTCTTTTTGAAACACTATGCACTCGTAAGAATAATTTTGGCGAAAGAAAAAAAAACAGCTCATGATTATTTTAATATTTGGATTTATTTAAATTGAAGAGATATTTTTCGACGTATTTAATGAATGTTAAGGCAGATATCACTCTGAAGTTAACGTCGATCAATTTTAGAGGAAAATTGTCTTGATCCAGGTGGGATACGAACCTACGACCTCCTGATAACATGTCAGGTGTTTTTCCTCTAAAATTGATCGACGTTAACTTCAGAGTGATATCTGCCTTACTCTTCATTAAATACGTCGAAAAATTTCTCTTCAATTCAAACAATTGTACACTCAGAATGTACTTACCATCTTCATGATGTGCTTGTCATTGTTTCTTGAGACTGAGAGCAACTGGGACAAATATCTGCATGAGACACGAAGAATTGTGCACTGCTGGTAGAAAGTTCATAGCATCAATTAGAGGAGGACGTGGGTTAATATCCCACCCCTCAAGAAAAATTTCCCTCTAAAATTGATCGACGTTAACTTTAGAGTGATACTTTCTTATTTGAATTTATTATTCTCTAAATAAATGTTTTCAACCAAAATCATCTGATTAATTTTCCCTTAAGGAGACTAAAGACTCTTGCCTGATGCTGGGTCACGGCGTGTTATTTATATATTGTTTGAAGAATTAGACTGCAAGATTGGTTTCAGTTCGACTTACCTTTTTCACTCTGATGTCAACTAGGTTGGATTCGAAATTGTAACTTTTGATATCTAGTAAAACTTCATATTCCATTTGATTTGTTTTACATCCGAGCTGCACTTTATGCACACAATGGGCTAAATGACCAGGTCACAAGTACCCCTAAGACTCAGAGCTACGTAGGGAAGGAAATCCACTAAGCAGACTCTTAGGGAACAGATGGTAGCCTTCTGTCAAAACTACTCAATGTGTTCTTTAACGTGCATAGGATACAGCCCTCCAGCACACGGAGCCGTAATTTAATGTCCCATCCGATGGGTCACTGCATTTCCAAGCACACTGTAAGTGGAGTGGAAGTTAAAATAAAACACACGACTCCCTCTCTTAACGCTTTCATTAGTTCCGACAAAACACAGCGCTAGGTGAATCAGCTGCAAGCGAGCGCCGTCTTTCCATAAAAATGCATTTTAAATCGGACGTGCGGTCATTGCGATAGACTGTTTCGATTGTTACATTACTAATAGCTTCGTTGAAAACTTATTGAACAATACAACATCCCTCTTCAAACATTTTAATGTTCTTTCTAAAAATTTTGATTCTTTTCTGATCTGGATTCTCCTTGGATTGATATAGTGTGGATGTTAAAGGGATTTTTAATTCTATCGAACTGGTGGCAAAAAACTGGGCGTTTTTCAGATCTTTGCTTAGGGTAATTCTTCACACAGGCGTTTTCTTGAATAATAGTGGAACATAACAGAATTTTGCTTTGGTAATTATATATCAATAAAAGTATTTAGAAGTCTTTCCATTTCAACGTAATAGCCGACCAAGCCCTAGTAAATTTGTTGCTTGCAGTAGAATAAATAATTTTTCCGCTGCTGAAATTGATTATTTTTGTTTCAAATTGCTCTTAATGCTTAACTTGCTAGTCCTAAATTATTTCACACGTATTCTTGCTGTTCACCAGAATCAGTTCTTTTCAAAACGCCTAATTCCGTTTCTAAACTCAGACTTTTCCTTTCCTTCTTACCAACGCTCCACGTTGATGCTCTTGCGCTCTTATCACCCGTTGTCGCAACTTAAAAATTGTACTAACTACTAATTAATTACGTTCGTGAAAAAGGGCTAAAAACACACGTTATATGCGTGTGCCACAAAGCCTACCAAATCCGTTTTTATGATATCAGCAGGCTTCAGTTCTGCTGTCCGATCTAGAGAAATTATCATTTATTAAAGATTCTTCATTATATTAATATTTCGCGAGAGTGTTAAAACAGCGTTATACCGAATTATCCCTCAGCGAACAGCAGTATAAAAAGAAATAATAAATACCCCCTCAAACAGCTGCTTGTCACAGAGGTCAATTCCTTACCAAGCGTTAATCCTAAACGGTGATTAACATCTTTATTCTACCATTTATTCTGACCGTTTCAGCGAAAAGACTTTTTTCGAACTAAACGAACAAATCTTTTTATTTTTATCATACAGAAGAGAATATTCGATCCTTGAATTATTGTTCCCTTTTAAATTACGCGCGTTCCAAATGTCAGCAAATTCTGTTTTGCCTATAAGGAGATCAAACGTTCGCAGAATTTGTTTGAAGTAATCCTTGTAAATTATTTTAATGACTCGCGCTTCTTCTTAGAAAAGGTATCCTAATCACTCCAGTTCCATCTGCCAATACAAGTCAGCCCTTTCCAATTTGCATTCCCACTGTTTCCTCGTTTGATCACTTTAACCGCTTTGCTCTCACCCTGATTCCGAAATTGTCTCCATCCTACCAGAACAGGGACGCACCCAGGGGGGACGGATAGGGGCACGGACCCCCCCGAAATTCGGGTCGTGTTATACGAAATTTCAAACTTCCCTACCTGATTTAAAATCCAAAACAGTGGTCTTTGTATAATTTTATTTTATCCTCATAGTATATTTTCGTTACTGAAAACAGTTTTAAAAATCAACTATAAAGTTTTATTCCATATAGAATTTCATTTTAATATTTCCTGTCAGGTGAAATATTTTAGTGATTGGGAAAACCTTACACCAGTCTTATTTTCAGCTTTTCAACTGCAACTCTACTTTCAATGCAAACTGGTGGTGCGCTGCCCATTGAACCAACGATTACTCCCCTCTGGAGGTGGCGGTTGGTAGTTGGTTAGTCGGTAGTGCACCCGGCTCGTAATCTGCAGTTTCCAGGTTCGAGTTCGGACTGTGCCTTCGTTGAGATTTATCCCCGGTATCTTATCCTCGGTGATGAAGAGGACACCGATGGGCTAAGAAAGGTAACCGTCCGTCGGATGATACGTAAAGCCCTGATGGCTGCCGGTAATCCGGAACCACCGGATACCTTGTTACACCGGATAGGTGAGAAAAATACTATAGTATTTTTCCCAGTTTTTCCCTTGTCCAAGAGAACCACACCATAGCCACTTCGATACACCAAGTCTGAACATTCATCAAACAAAGGAAGAAAATTAAGTATGCATAAAATTTTAACTGATTTAATTTTTATTAAATTTAACTATGAATTACTTAATTTAGACTAACTTAAAGGAAGCTGAGAGAAGAATTTTAATATCTACCCTAATTAAATCATCTTTATATTTAAATAATACTCCATCTGTTAGTGAACTGTTAAGGCCTGGTGTTATCTATGTGGCTTTGACCATACCCAGTGCACATTAATGAACGCTCTGGATGGCCTTAGCAAGAGGTTGCCATCCGTTTCCTAACTACTTCTGACTTTTAATCGCGAGCTTTAGACGTTTACTCTAAAATTGCTAAACCATTTTGACATTTATTCTTCTACCATGTTCTTGTGCTCTATACAAAAAAAATACATCTTTGCATCTCTCTTCTACACGAAAAGCTATGACTTATCAAATTCTTTCCAACGTGCCTCAACTATCCTCCTATATCCTTATTATATTCTCTTCTACATATCGGAATTCTGTGAACCACATGATTTATTTTTTGCTTCATAACCTTCAGGTTGCGAATTGCTTTGTTCCGAAACGTTTAAGGCAAAACACTACTCTGCAGATATACTTAACTCTCCATTCAGAAAGAAAGAAATGAATACAGAGGTGTATATGCGAGATTTGATACTTTACGGAAACATTCTGTGATTAAGTTCTTAAATATAAAAACTGTGAAATCAAATCGTGTATTACTAGCACAAGATTCGCTTTTCACTCATTCGCTGCTTTTTAAATCTGTTCCAAAAATACACGTTTAAGCATCCATAGCATTTTTCTTACCTCTCCGGTGTTACAAGGTATCTTAATGGTACCGGATTACCGGCAGCTATCCTGGGTCCAAGAGTCAGGATATAAATATATATTATAAATATACGTTTGATTTTTTTCTTCACATTTTTTTTAATGGATGCTAACTGCATTAATGAAATTTTTATAATAAAAAGACAAAACCATTTTATGTTTTTATGTTGCATTTATCCTATAACTTACTCCTTTATGGGTGACGGAATTTGGATGAGACGGTAGCGCGTCATGCTCATAATCTGCAGTTCCCAGGTGAGAGTCCCACATGTGCCAAAGATGAGATTTATCTCTGCTACCCCCCCCCCCTCTTTCCTTTCTTCTATCATAAAGGAGAATCGATGGGCTTATGCGGGTTCGCTTGGGTTGTTTTCCTCATAGGGTCACTTTTTTGCGCGCAGTGGACTAAAATGACCATATCACAAGTACCCTGAGGACTCAGAGAACGTTCGGCGGAGAGGAGCCAATGGACAGTTAATAGGAGACATATGGTAGCCTCCCGTCAAGTCCATCCAGCTCGTTCATTAGTGTGCATAGGGTATGGCTCTCCCGCCTCTCCAAGCCCATCGGTATATCTTGGACACAAAGCCAACGAAAATATCCCGACCGAGGGGAGGGAGGGGAGTTTTTCAAATTTCAGCACTTTCTCAGCTGGCATTCGAACCTTCGAACAGCAACCTGGCATGCTACCACTGCCCCCCCCCCCTCCTTAATCGTGAGAGCCATACTCTGGATGCCGCAAAATTCCCCGCCCTGCCCACGGTCAGTAGGGGACACCGATGGGCTTGGAAAGGCCGCCGTCCGTCGGATGGGACGTTAAGCTGTGGCCCCGTGTGTGGGAGAGCCATACCCTGTGCACGTTAAAGAACACGCTGGATGGCCTTGACGGGAGGCTACCATCTGTCTCCCAACAGCTGTTCCAGTGGATCCCTTCCCCAACCCTTCTCTGAGCCTTCGGGGTCCATGTGACCTGGCCATTTAGCCCATGGTGTGCAAAAGAGTGCCGCTCAGAGATAAAACAACCCAACCCAACACATACTCTGGATGGCCTTGACTCGAGGCTTCCATTTGTCTCCTAATCGTTGCCCAGTGGTTTTACTTCCCTCGTCCTTCTCTGTGCCCCTGGGGTTCTATGATCTGATCATTTAACCCATTGTGTGACGTTCAGAGATAAAACAACCCAACCATTACCCTATTAACCCTAGAAATAGCAAGGGTAAGGAGCTCTGAAAGTATACTTCCAGCTGTACTTGTGTATATTGATATTTTTTCACTAATTGAACTCTTGTACGTCGTGAAAAAATAAAAAGCAACATAACGAGATTTCTACTCAGTTGTACGAAATAAAAACTCTGGAACGTTTCCGGATAGTAATATTAATCACACATGAAGCCCGATGCATTTTGTTGCAACGAAGGCGAGTGCAAATTATCTAGGGCAGTGATTCTCAACCTTTTATGCTTCACGTACCCCCTGGAAATGTGTATGTAACTGGCGTACCCCTTGTATAGATAGATAAAACTGTTACAGTTATAGTATAACAATGTGAATAAATAAAACATATATATATATAACAAATATCTAGTGACTTTTCAGCTCTCAGAAGTACCCCAAAAATATTACCGCGTACCCCAACGTTGAGAACCTCTAATCTAGAATATTATCTATTATTCATCTATAAAAATTATTGCCGACGCGAATCAGACCCTCTAGACACACGCCAGAGCGCTCTGACCATTAAACCATGCATCACACGCTAATAATCGTCAAGAAAAAAAAGACCTTAAATCTTTCACTGAGATATGGCCGACCTTGCGCCATCTATACTTCAGGAGGAGCAACTTTTTCAAATTGTTGCTAATGATTTTGATGTTAATGAGGAGTTCAATCACGTTTTAGCTTTATTATTAAAAAATCATCCCTAATAAATACACTGATTTTTTTCATCCCTAATAAATACACTGATTTTTTTTCATCCCTAATAAATACACTGATTGTTTTCAAATGAATAATTGTTGAATTCTATATCTATAGGTAATATGTGTATTTACTGTGGATGGGCATTTAAATTGTGTCCTGCATTTAGATCCATTGTGTGTGATGAAATTTATATTATTTAACTTGATTGCTGTTTTTTTCTTCCTATTTTCAATTCTTTTTAGTAAAATTCCGGTTGCCAATGCTTGAAAACGAAGGATTTGTAAACATTTTTCTATTCTTTCTTTTGCCATTGAAACTCGAAAGGAGAATGCAAAAATGGAATATTTACCACATGCAGTCAGAATCATTGTGACTATTTCGAATATGACCTTATTGTTAAAACAGCTTCTGTGATTCATAAAAAAGAGGAAAACTGAAGACTCCTCTAAAAAGGTCATTTTTCGAATAAATGGCTATTGAACCAAACGCTGACACTCATTGTGTTAATTTCACGTAGAATGTAAGAATGTTAAGGTCATACTAAGTAACGAGAATATGAAACTGCTGCACACTCTCATCTGAATATGAAAACTTTACTTACAACGATAATGTTTCCGACCACGTGGGATTCAGATTGGCTTTGATTGTCTTTGTTTTCCTCTTCATCGATTCTCCCATGTCTGGAATGAGCTTCATTTTGACATAGGGATCTGACAAACCATTCGGATCCATTGGAATGAGATTTCGGGCTTGTCGAACTGGAAGATAACAAATGGATACAAATATTTAAAAGCTTCTTCTAAGGGTAATGAAAATATATTTTGATTATAAATATTTATTTTAAAGTAAAATTTGATACTGCAGGGAATATCAACACTTCATTGGAACGATGCTGATCGTTATTTATACATGAATTTTATGCTTAAAAACATATATTTGTGACTGCAGCACTAAATGATGCAATCCTAATTTATACATGGATTGTATATTTCGGTCTGAATATTTTAGAGAATTCATCAGTCTGTGTATTTCAGCCCTGGGCAAAACTACGCTCCGCAACGTCTCTTTGTGCAACCTGCGATCTACTGATCAGCTAAACTGTTTGCCCTCCCCTGGTCTGTTTGATCAACCACCCTTCCTAAACCGTAAACGTTTTGCAGTTTCCTCTTATAACCTAAGGAAAAATAACGTATCCACATCGCAACCTTTCCAGCCCCAAAAACGCTGGAAGAGCTTCTCCTAAAGTGGTACATGGGGTTATCAAAATAACAGAAACACCGACGGCGACTAGAGTACACGCAATGCGCCATATGCATATCACAGGGACGACGTCACCCGCGATGTGAGGTATATAAAGTGGAGAAGTACGATGTCGGCTATCTCGTAGCAATCCACAGGTGCAGGTGAAACAGCTGCGTTGGGTTGGGTTGTTTTACCTCTGAGCGGCACTTTTTTGCACACAATGGGCTAAATAACCAGGTCACGTGAACCCCGAAGGCTCAGAGAAGGTTGAGGGAGGGGACCCACTGGAACAGCTGTTGGGAGACAGATGGTAGCCTCACGTCAAGGCCATCCAGCGTGTTCTTTAACGTGCACAGGGTATGGCTCTCCCGCACACGGGGCCACGGCTTAAAGTCCCATCCGACGGACGGCGGTCTTTACCAAGCCCATTGGTGTCCCCTACTCACCGTGGGGAGTGCGGGGAATTTTGTGGAGAAACAGCTGCTGTGGTATAATTGTCAACAACGTCAGATCTCAGTGACCTCCGAAAAGAGATGATCATTGGTGCGCATCTTGCAGGAGCTTCAGTAACCAGAAAGGCGGAAATAGTAGGTGTAACACAAGGAACTGTATTGAAGATTATGACTACCTATCAAAGAGGACAGGGCGTTGCCTTCAAACGTGCAAATTATAGACGCCATGAGAAGTTGTCAGATAGGGATAGGTGATTGTTGGCAAGGATTGTACATGGAAGCACAAGACCATGGCACCGCAAATAGCAGAAGAGTTTAACGCCATTGGGAATTATCCCCTTTCCGTCAGAGCAGTTCATCTTCAACTGCATCGTGCAGGTATTTATGGCCGTACTGAAATTCGCAAACCTCTGATTACCAACCTTAGAGCAACCTTATAGCAAAATAGTAAGTTGGTGCAAAGCACATAAAAACTGGGATGCTAAAGACTGGCAGCGTGTCATCTGGTCTGATAAATTGTGCTACATATTGTTTCCCACCACTGGTAGAATGTACGTCTGGCGAAAACCTACAGACGCGTACTACTCCGACTGTTTGGTTCTGACTGTGAAGCATGGAAGTGGATCCCTGGTGCTGTGGGGTGCCATATCGTGGCATTCCTTAGGGTCATTAGTTATTCCGTAGGGTCGTGTCACATCCTCAACGTACGAATCCATTCTCGGGGACCACCTGCACCCGATGTTGGGGGCACTGTTCCCTTATGGCAGTCCCTGGTTTCAAGCAGATAATGCACTCGTGAATTGTGGGAAACTTGTGAAGTTGTATTTTGCAGACATGAGGATGAGATACAGCAGCTACCCTGGCCACCTCAATCTCCAGACCTCAATATTATTGAACATTTGTGGGAATATCTGGAGTGCAAGGTCAGATCACACTTTCCACCTCCAGCATCACTGGCACATTTGAGCTATATTTCACAGGAAGAATGGTCCCACATTCCATTACTGTATGTGCATAACTTGTATAAGTACATTCCACGTCGAATTGTGTCTGTTCTGAACGCCCGAGTTGGGCCTATGTCTTATTAATAAAATGTTCTCCACATACAATACGTGTTCCCATTATTTTGATAAACCCTTGTATGTGCTAAAACCATTTCGTTCAGCAGAGAGCTTCCTGTTATTACAACCTAAAGCAGCGCATGATTTTGGCCCTTCAATTTCGCCACACATAGAAAAGCGGAAAGTGCGCAAACGATTGCCAAACGTTACGAACTATATTTGAAAATAAAAACTCTGACAGAGGGAAATCACGAGCTACCGTAAAACATCGCTCAAAATACTAACCCCGTTATGCAGTTATAACGAATTAGATAGGAGGCGTAGCTCATTTTGGGTCACATGATGGAAAGACGAACAGGCGGAACTCTCTTTAGGCCTGTTCATCTTGTTTTGTTACGGACGAATGATCAGTTGCACAGAACAGTGTGTAGTGATCTTGAATTTTAGATTGGGACTGAAAGTCATTTACTCCCTGTAATGTTGGCTTCCTCAATTAATTATTTCAATCATGCTGATTTTCACTTACTTTTGTAGACAGAAGATTAATTTTGCATGATGATGTCCTTATTAAATACAAAGATGGGAGCCGGTATGTCGATCTCTTTTAAAGAAATGAAATGTGTTCAACAACATCAGCATTAGATATCGGGAAAGATTTATTGTAAACCTCAAAGAAATGGTATTTTGGGAATGTAATAGCAATCGAAAGTGAACATTGTACTAGGTATAGTAATGATCTATCCTTACAATGTTCACTGTAAAGAGTATGAAAATTAGATGAAATTCTATTGCTAATTCTTAAAAATAGAGGAAAAAATTATTTAAAAAAATTTTACACTGTATTTAAAGAGACTGTATTAAATTATTATTTAAAGAGAGGTGTACACTTTGTTAGAAGGTGATATCTCAAACCTTAGTTACGATATGAATTAAAATCCTACTTATATACAAGAAGCCGCAATCGACGAATACAACCAAGAAGTTATTAATCCTTGTCAATTGTGTTTGACTTTGCTATGCTGGAATCATTTTTCAAACATTAGGCCATGTGGAAATGATCACAAAAGAGAGTACAATATTACAACCACTGAATGGCCATCCGAAAGAATTAAATCAACATGGCTGTTGAAGGTTCCAGGAAAGGGGAACAAGAAGAAATATTGAAACCAAGAGGGAACAAGAAAAAGGTATCTTATGAGCTGCGAAGCCAAGGTTCGGAATATAAAAACCCTAAGACGGGATATTCCAACAAAAGACACTCTTAGACCAAATTGCATTTTAACTACCCGTAGAAAATCTTGGAACACATTCTACCTTGATTACTGACACAGAGAGTCAAGAATATTTGTCTGCTGTTTATGCTATATCCAGTCTCCAATTCCAAAGAGAGTACATTGCACGATTTGTTAAAACAGAAACCACATGATATAAAATAGAGGTTACGCAGCATCTATTGCACACTTCGAAAGATTTCCTCTAATTCAATCAAACTATTACAAGAAGACTACGAGACAGCAGTATTTACATTCAGATTTGATGGTAACGAAAATCTAGATGTTTGTCGAAGAAAATATCATAACATACATAATCCTCATGCAGCCGTGGACTACGGAGGTTCAACCAGATTTGGTAATTTTCATCTCCACACGTGTCTCTTCTGAGCTACAGCTGATGCATCTCCAATTCTAGCAAGGTCCTGTTTGACATTATCTGTCCATCGTATCCTAGGTCTCTCCCTCTTTTTTGAAACCTTAGGCACACTGTTCATAATCCTGCTTGCCAATCTGCAACTATGCATACGGGCAACATGGCCAAACCAACGCAGTCTCTCTCTGCAAAATATGCTGCTCAAATGGGATTAATGACTCCTTCTTCTAACCTCATCATTACTTACAAAGTCAAACCACCTAATGCTCAAGATACTGCGTAGGCACCTAGAATTAAAGGCATCAAGTTCCTGTTATCTTGCTTACAAAGGGTTGATGTTTCGCTACCATAACTATGCTTAGAAAGAACCAAACTCTTATAGATCGTAATTTTAGTCTTTATGTGTACACGACTATTTACTACACTCTCCATAGGTTCTTAAAAGTCCCAACGGCAATCCCTATTCTTCTATTTATCTCATGCCGCACATCAACAGTATCTGTCACATAGCTTCCAAGATAATTAAACTGAGACACTTTCTCAAGAGTGCACCCATTCAATGTAACTGAAGCCCCACCTGCCTGACCAATTTTCATCACTTTAGTTTTTCTCTGTTTATCAACAAACCTACTGTATTACCGGTCTCATCAACAGACCTAACGAAAGAATTCTTCATCAATATCATTAGACAACAGGGTTAAGTCATCTGCATAACCTAAATCAGAAATTTTGAAATCTCTAGACTATTTAAGGCCAAAATCTTTTCCTTGAAAGGAATTTCACATAGCATAGTCATTAACCAAATAAAAAGGAAAAAAGTTAAAATGCACCTTGTCTAACTCCAATAGCAATGCTAAACCAATCGCTGCAATACGTACCAACTCTCACTCACGTCTCAGTGTTATTATAGAGAGCTCTCATTACACTAACCTATCAGGTATTCCATATGATCTAACAATCAATCACAAATTATGTCGATCAACAGAAAGCCTCTTTGAAATTTATAACGCTAGTAACCACAGGTTTCTGAAACTCTAAACATTTCTCAAGAATCTGCCTAAGCGAAAATATTTGATCTACACATCCCTACCACTTCTGAATCCTCACTGTTCATCACCAGTTGTTCATCAACCAACTTCTTAATTTTATTAAATATAATCATGCAAGGAATTTTACCTTGAAGAGAAAGTAAACTAATTCCCATATAATTATCACAAGAACTGCGATCACCTTTTTTAAAAATTGGAACCATGATAGCACTAGTAAAACCCATAGGAACAACCCTTTTATCTTAAACATTTTTCATATTTTCAGTCACCCATTTAACAACAAAAATGTTCCCAGCTCTAAACATTTAAGTGGTGATTTCATGCACCCCTGGGGATTTAGCAGTTTTAATTTAGAGATAGACAAAGCAACTTTGCAATGTGATATAGCGCCATCATTATAGCCAGTAATACATTTATCCTCATTACAAAAAATGGGAATAGAAATAATCATATTATTTAGAAGATCTCTTAAATTCTCAGCCAACCTAGGCATCACAGAATCCTCATTTTCAGCCACCTTGCCATGTTTATCCCTCAATCCCTGTCTACTGTCTTTTCTTCCCACATAAAACTTTAACATGTGGTACAACTCCCTGCTATTGTGCTGTCTAAATCGCTTTCTCTGCTTTATCAGCCAAGCTATCAAGCCAAAAAATCTTTTTAGCTGTTAGCTGATCGTTTACACGTTTATTAAGTTCATTATAATGTCTTCTGTTAGGACTAGTAGGGTGTTGATTCATATTAATCCTGCACTTCCTTCTTTCAGAAATAAGTTCCATAGCTTTATCACTCAAATAATTTTGTTTCCACTGTTCCCTTTTACCCAAAAGAGTATTGTTGGTTTCAAGAAAAGCCTGTTTAAACTGATCCTATTCTTTCTCAACTTCAGCAGTAGGCAAACCACGATTGTCATAATGACTAAGTAGCCTATCATGATATGCTTTGGCTATATTCGGATCTTTCAGACATTCGGTGTTAAAGCTAATTTTCTTTACCTTAGCATAACATTTCTTAAACTTCAGCTGCAAAACACTTTTGACCAGGTATTGGTCAGACCCAATTTCGGTTTCCCTGGATAATCTGGTATTCCTAACTGAACTAGTCCATTTGTAGTTGTTAATTACAATATAATCTCTGATATTACTATGCAACCCATCAGATGAAACCCATGTATATTTATAAATGTCCTGGTGTTTGCAGTATGTGTTAGTTATTCGAAAAACCTCACATAAATTTAATAATTTTTGCTTCCATTACCCTTACAAGAGGGTGGAGGGCTTGCTGCCCTCTAAATCCGGCCTTGCTCTTACTAATCGTAGTTCTATTGCTTCTTATCGTGAATTGTTACCTGAAAAGTGGTTAGAATTGAGAGTATTTTTGAAACCTTTCCTCTTCCTTCATTAGATATCATTAAAGATGTTTTTTTCATTAGGACTGTTGATGAGACTGGTAGTAGAGCATATTGGGTGATAAACAGAAAAAAAAGTTAAATTGATGAAAATTGGTCAAGCAGATGATGCTTTAGTTTCTTTGAAGAAACTAAAAGTCGAGTTTTTCAAATTTTAGGAATGTGTTTGAAATTTTTTTGGACGTTCGTTTGTTGTTCTATTTTTAAAGATGTAAAATGTGGATTGAAAATGACCCAATTTTTAATTATTTTTTGTTTGAATTTCTCCATTTTCTCAGAGAACACATTTACACTTGAGGAGTAGCGAATTCTTTTAAGTGTGTGATCTTAAATTGTATAATGTTACAGCAAAAGTATTGTTAAGGCTACAATTCTTTATCATAATTAACACAGCGAATATCCTTTAAAAAGTGTTGCGCATTTAAAATAATATTTAAACATCTAATCGAATTTCCCAATAAACACCTTCTACTCTAATGTACCTACCGTCATTTTAATAACTATCTGTGTTCTTTAAGAAATAAAATTTCTGTATTTTTTTATTTATACAATTAAAACACACGTTTAAACTTTAGAGCTTAAAAACGTAGCTGTGCAAATAACGATAATAACCGAAAAAATGTGCAAGAAAAAGCGAAAGCTATTCGTATCGACAAAAGATTACTGATGCAGAGTGGTAATTCCTAAAATAAAGCATTATCAGTGATTAAATAATGACTGACTTAATTGACTCAGTTGATTTAATAATGACTCTATCAATGCTTTACGTACTTAGCATACAATGAATGGTAAAATTGAGTTAATATGATTAAAGCAGTACTCTAAATTTGAAACAAAAATTGAACTAATATAAAAAAGGAAATAATTTATCTAGTAATTAAATTTTACGGCATTTTATGAACCATGATACGTTGATAGAGAAAGCATATAGAAATAATTCCATATACTGACTAGAATGAAAAATATTATTGAATTTTAGCTGAATTCTAAAGAAGTGCAAATAACCACAATTGCATTTGATTGCTACTAGATGGCAGCATGTAGCAAATCTCGAGGCCATCGGATATGAATCGATCGTTATCATCGATCCCCAACGGACATCAGAGTGGAACAAGCAGCTGCTCACCCGACACTGATGCTTCCTCCTCCTCCGCCTCCGTCAGCTCTCCAGGCTTGCGATCGGTAGCAACTGGCGAGAGAATTACAAACAAGATATCAAAACTAAAGCTGTCTTCGTGGTCCGCAAGCACGGTAACCGAAGTACAATGTTTCTCATGCTCCAGTGGCAGTCATAGAGACGGCAAAGAGAAGACGCGATTCATAGGAAGAAGCTGGGTGGGGGGGGGGACGGAGGAAATATCTGCAGATTCTCTCTCAATGAAACTCTTCTGTGCGTAGGATACAACTTTATGAATGAAGTGAATGGGTTTGATATAACTGCCGATCTGTGAAGGAATTTAATGACCATTAATTAAATGAATGAATCGATATTTCAAGCATTCCAAAAAGGTGCTTCTTGAAGCATATTTTTTATTTTAAAATTATTGTTTTGCAATAAAATACGCAAAATCACTAAAAGTTGTACTTATATAGAAACGAAAATGACTTCACACTCCAATTTCGTAGTAGCATTGAGAAGTACTTGTGACTCAGCCATGCAAATTTCCTCAAACAGGAAAGTAATGAGCAAAAATTAGGTTTTTTCAAATGGAAAAGTTTAAACTTTTATTACTTATGTATGAAGAAAACTTATTCATGCTAATATCGTTTCAAAATAAAGCATGGAAATCTTTTATATGGTTTTGTTCCTATAGAAGTTTGAAGAAATTTCTCTGTGTATTTAATATGATAATTCCTTGTAGGTCTTTACGTTAACTTTTCTTAAATTAATTAATAATCCCATTCACTGCGAAACTAATTTTTTCAGCTTATTATTTCGCGAATTTCATGTCTATAGGACATCTCTTGTGATACTTTACTGCTGACAATAAAATAGTTTGGGCTGGTCATTTGGTTATGTTTTATTCACTTTTCATCGACCTTATTTATCCTAAACAGCAAAGTTAATTCATTTGAATGCTAATTCAGTGGAAATAAAGTTGCTTTTTGTATTCTATCAACAGAACAGAAAATATCTTGCAAAATGATGCAATAAACGCTATGTAATCTCGGCCTCAACTCCTTCCGATAAACTTGCTCTATTCCCAATCCCCACTTGATGGGAATAACTTCGAGTATTCGCTTGCGGTTAGCTTCACTCTTTGATTGATACATTTCACTTTAGGATTCGCATTTTGGCCTTTAGAATATCTAATATTACTACAGCATGCCTTCTAAACGAAAGGAGGGCTTTTGACTTCCTTACAGAGTGAAGAAACATTTCAGAAGGAAATTAAAGTGCTAGATCGATTTCAGCGGGGTGAATTCGCAATTTCACCACATATGATTGATGATCATGGTGATATGTCACTTGCGCCTGTCGATCATCAGATATCTATTAATAAATCTGACCATCAGATAAAAATTAGTAGAGCTTCTCGCTTAATAGAGTGACGAAATTTTTCGCCGTTTTTGTTCAACTATCAGCGAAGTATTCATGTTTAGTTTAACGTCGATATCAAATTCAGAAATTCCTCGCTTAATAGAGTGACGAAATTTTTCGCCGTTTTTGTTCAACTATCAGCGAAGTATTCATGTTTAGTTTAACGTCGATATCAAATTCAGAAATTCCTCGCTTAACACTCTTAATTGGATCCTACTAAACATAACGCTTAGTAAATCATCGCTAAGCTTTATTTCCAAAAAAAAAAATCATTTTAATTCAGTAAATTGCAGTCATTGCGATATTACATTATTAGCAGTGTAAGTAGTATAGTCCCACTCTACGGTACTCCCAGGCACTGAGCTACCCCCTATGCCGTCACTTCCGGCCACGCCCACTTCCGACCACGCCCCTAATTAATAACTAATTAATAACCAATAACTAATAATTCATCATTACTAATTAATTAAAAAATCCTCCCCTTATTAAAAAAACCCCTTCCTTCCCCCCCTTGTAACCCCTGGCGCCATCTGGTGACTATGAGGAGTACTATTTTCGGAAAAACCCCTATTTTAGCATTAATTTCCCGATTTTTGACTCCCGCTTATTAAAAAATCCTCCCCTTATTAAAACCCCCTTGATTCCCCCCCCCCCCTTTTTTTAACCCCTGGCGCCATCTGGCGACTATGAGGAGTACTATTTTCGGAAAAACCCCTATTTTAACTTTAATTTCTAAATTTTTCAGCCAAACCGTCATTAAAGACCCCCTGGTTGACCCCCTATATTTTAAGTCCCCTTAATCTCCGAATATGTCCCTTACCAACTAAACTTCGGGTGGCAACGATCGGTTGTTGCAGTAATAAATACTTTGCCATGTGTCACGATTTCTTTGACCGTATCGCGTGTTTATCCGATGGGGTGATGTGTAAAGGTCACGGTTCTGGCTGTATATAACGGATGAAAATGGTCTAGCATTTATTCTGAGCTACGTGTTATAGTCGGCAGCATGAATTTTGGTCATTTTTGGATGAGTGATGAGGACTCCGACTACGAGAACGATCCACAACACTTCCGCACGCGTATTTGTCGGTTGTTACGTCGACCTGTGGTTGTGCCTCCTCCATCTTCACCTCCACCCTGGTGCCAACTGTTAGAATGGAACTATGCCCTGGACCTAGTGGTCCTATGCTACAAGCCGTTCTTGTGGACGATGACACACCACCACCACCTACAAGACTACGAGGGCCTTTGGTTATGAAACTGCTTGAAACCTGGCCCCCAGGACTGCCGCAGAACGTCGTTCAGGCTCTGAGACGTAAACGACAGAGACGTCTGTAGTAGTGCCTGTGTGAAGTTGCCAAGCATTTGTCTTCCAGTATTCGAACTAGTGAAGTTTCCGAGTGGTTGTGAAAACAAGCAGAATATCTGTATGGTTCTAGATCTCGATGGTTTCCGTGTAAATGGTCATTTCCTAGTTCGTGAACTTGGATATTCAACTCTGAACGGGAAATGCTGTGTCTATCGGTTCAATCTTCGGCATGACCAAGCTTTGTCGGTAAAGGACAGGAAGACCGTTAACTACGTGTCTAAATATGTGTTAGGTCTACCCTTTCATCCTCTGCCTAGCGAAAAGGTGTGGTCGTTAGATCACGTTCCTAACATCGTGAAATATGCTTACAAACTTGCTCGTACTGAAGAAGCTACTGTGGTAGGTTACAAAGGAGGTAGTGTGGAAAGAATTTTCTTGGAGCAATTAAATCTTCCCAGCATTAATCTTGAACTTTACGGATGCCCCAAATATTGTGATCTCCCAAAAGTTTCTGATTTTGAGTGTGGATATCACACAGGAGAGGGAGTCCACTGCTCTTTAGCCGAAACAGCTGCTTTTTTTGGATGGATTGATCGTCGCCTCAAGTATTGAGAACATGTCGCAACAAGTGTTGCATCACCAGATGTTCGGTTATCACGTTATCTGCATAATTATCGTTCCTGATTGGTCGTTGTAGGTGGCGCTGCTCTCTCTAGTTAAATATGGGACGACTGCCGTGTGCGACATTGTTCACGATGCAGCCTAGCAATCCAGATGTGTGGTGTCTCGGTGAAGATGTTTACATCGTGCCTTCGCTGTTCAAAAATACGTTTTCTGTGCACGTACGTTGCTACAAGAAATATGAAAATGGCGAACTCATCTACCCTACACCTGTGAGGGTAACCCTCTCCATACCTGAATGGGAGGCTTTGTGTGCCATGGTGCCCCAAATAGAGTCCGATCAGCAGACATGGCACGTGATGCCTGTATTTACGTGCCTACATGTATCGCAATGTAGGTGGTGAACGCTGTGTCGACTTCATCAAAGAATCAGCTGACCAAAGAACTCTACAGTTCCATGTTGTGAGATGCTGTATAACGCTGAACGCTTTGCAGTGGTTCACGCTGGCTATCCACGTAGACAAAGTGATGCGCGTTGTGCATAACGTGTGTGGAACTCTCAAAGATCACCATCTCCGTACGGCTATTATAGAACATTCAGAATCCATTCGACCTTTCCTGTTGGGACCTGTTTTCGGCGGTCCCAAGTGTCTTTACCCGCTGCTGGTGAATATTTTTCAGCAAGAACTTATGCGTCTGATACAGTTAGATGGACTACACCGCGAAGAAAAAATACCGACCATCGTAGGGTGGACTGGTGACTTGGACATTAACGCCTTGGCACAGGTATTTGTGAATACGGTATGGAAACAAGGTCTGTTGAATTTTGCAGATTCTGGATTTGTGTGTGGTCTAAAATATAATGCTATTGTCGACGAGGCAAAAAATGAAATGTATAAATTAAATAGATAATTATAACCTTATATAAGGTGTCTATCTCTTCATCCTATGTCATTTTAGTCTTGGTATGCGTAGGAGAAAGAAGGTGTTAGCTAGTGTCGGTAGTGTAATCGTGACAGTGTTAACGATAGTGGTGCTTGTATTAGAGCTTATAGCTCCTAGTAAAAATATTCAGTGTGGGGAGTCAAAAGCCTTAGACGGCGAATACAAAATTAACGTGTGTAACTTAACAGTGGACATCAGACAGTTTATAGAAGATGTCCCTACAATAACAGGTGTTACACTTTCGTTACATTAATGGCAAAACCTATTTGGGTACGACGTCTGGCTGCAGAAGAAAACAAAACTTTGGAATCCCATTTTTTCGACCCTGAAAGAGGGTTCGGTAGTGTAAAAAAGTTAGCTCTGAATATGGGACTACCACTGAAACTCGTCCGTGAATGGTTAG
Source organism: Ryuthela nishihirai (assembly GCA_038380435.1). Classification (NCBI taxonomy): domain Eukaryota; kingdom Metazoa; phylum Arthropoda; class Arachnida; order Araneae; family Heptathelidae; genus Ryuthela; species Ryuthela nishihirai. Next base: position 8,251,159 of record JAWZYU010000021.1, read on the forward strand.
AAAAGCAACCCACCTACACACTACATAAACCTGTTCGCAGAAAGTTCCCCCGTAAAAAAGGTTACGTCACAGGCTTAGACGAGCAATGGCAAGCGGATCTCGTAGTCGTAAAAAATCTAACTCACTTCAATGACGGTTATCGCTACATATTAACAGTCATCGATGTGTTCTCGAGGTCCAGGTGGGTGGTGGCCATGAAGGCAAAAACAGAAAAAGAAATGGTGTCAGCTTTCAAAAAAATCCTTTCCAAGGGGTGGTGTCCCATGAATTTAAATACGGATCAAGGTACGGAATTTACCAACAGAGTGTTCCAGAAATTCCTGAAAAAGAAAGGTATTCGGTTCTTTGTCACCTACTCTGACAAAAAAGCAGCTTTGGTGGAGAGATGGAATCGCACCCTACGTGAGAGACTGGGGAGATATTATAAACACAATAACACCACCGGTACTTGAACATGTTGCAACGTGTTGTACAGGGATACAATGCCACCGTTCATAGTGCACACGATATGGCTCCCAAGTACGTGAGCTTACAGAATGAAGACATTGTCTGGGATCGACTCTACCACGATTCAAACAAAGTAAAAGAAAAACCGGCATTAAAAGTGGGGGACACAGTTTGACTAGCCAGTGTAAAAGTACCCTTCAAGAAGGCAGGTACGCATTTGTGGACAGAAGAAATATTTATAGTCAACAAGGTGTTACAACGTCAGCCCCCTGAATACGTCATAAGGGATTGCGAGGGAGAAGTGTTGAAAGGCACATTCTATAAATCGGAACTTCAAAAAGTGACAGAACCCGAACTTTACACTGTTGAGAAAATAATCAGGAGAAAAGGTCAAAAGGCACTGGTCAAATTTCGCGGTTATCCCAAACATTCCTGGATTCCTAAAAAATGGATAGTTTCTACCTGACCCTTCCCTCAACGGCTAGTCAGAATATTTATCCAAACAATTCACAGAGTGATTTCACGGTTCGTCTAGCACAACCCCTGACTGAGCGGAAAATGGAAAGTGGGACTAGCAGAACTTCACTTACCTGTGAGCTGGTACAATGTGGATGGTTCTAATGACACGTATGAATATTATGCTCCTGCCCCCTTTGAAGAATACTGGAAAATTAAGCTTACACCAGGCAAAATAACCCGTATGGAACTGTTGTCTCTCCTCTCCACTCAGCTCCCCAAAGAAATAATAGTTTCCTATAACAGCGGTTACTGGGTGTTAAAACCCAGTGAGGGATACGGTTTGATGTTTTCTAAAACTAATTTCGGCAAACTTCTGTGTATCGGTGAGGGAGAAGTTGACAAACCCTTCCACCAACGATTTGCTAGCAAACTTTGCAATACAGCAACATTCGACATAGATGACGAGTGTTATATCTACGTGATCCCCCCAGGTAGTATCCAAGAACGAAAGGTACCCCATGGACGATACGAAACTGTCGAATCATTATTTGATGCAATGAACCAGATGTTACCCTACAGGCTGAGAAAGGCTTACCATTTCAAGCAACAGGCAGATCATACCGTATTTATGGCTACAGACAAGTCACATTTCATTAAATTTCCTCGATCGAACCCCAGATTAGGAGACATGCTAGGAATTACTAAGTTAGATATGCCACTGAATAAAACCCTGGGTGACTACCCCATCGATATGAACAGAGGAATGTATGGTATTTATTTGTATTCAGACCTGATTGCGCCTCAGTTGTTAGGTGATACTCATGGTGAACTGTTGCGTGTTGTGAACCCTGCCTTCAGAACCAGTAATAACGAAGCCATTGTTGCAGTGTATCAGGAACCTGATTACTACCCCCTTGCAAGGAACAGTTTCGAGAGTGTGAGAATCTTCCTTCATGCCAACACCGGAGAACCTCTTAAAAACTTTTACCTAAGAAACTTTTACCTAAATTCGGTAAAGTTTAAGCCAAGTTACATTTCTGCCATGAGGTTTAAATTCGTTCCCCCTTCTGCAGATGCCTACGTGAGCTACTACAAGAGCCAAACGGGGAAGGGTGTGTTTCGTGGTCCTCATTATCAGAGAGGCGATGGGTTAGGAAGCATCTTTACCACTATCGGGCGTTTCATCAGCCCTCTCGTACGACCTGCGTTGGCTACCCTGCGTAAGGGTGGGCTACGGTTCGTTTCAGAGATGTCCCAGGGAAAAAACTTCAAATCTGCCGCCAAAGCGGGGCTCCGTGAAGCAGGTGTAGATCTCTTGCAACGTGCCAGTTCCAAGCTGCAGGGAGGGAAAGGAATAAAACGCCGTCGTCATCATCCTAGTGTTCATAAAGTGAAGAGACTCTGTACCGTGCAGGACGTGTTTTCATCATGAGCATTCAGAAAATTCACGCTGATTCTGGCGATTGTGAAAATTCAGAACTGGACTTGTTTATGGTTCCTCCCACTGCCTCACAATTAGAAAGAGGCTGCTATGTTAACTATTTACCTGTGGCTTCGCTGGAAGGTAATGCTCTACTCGAATTCATCGTGAAAGGAACAGACGATTACATTGATCTATCCTGTTGCCACCTGCGTCTCATCTTGAAAATTGTGAAATCCAATGGTACATCTCCGTCAGAGGTGATTGCCCCTGCAATCATTTCTTCCATGCCCTCTTCAGCCAGGTAGATTTCTTCCTCAACGATCACCTCGTGAGTGCTTCTCATACCCTGTACCCCTACAGGGCATACCTCGAGACTCTAATGAATTACGGTACCGATGCCATACGAAGTCAGCTCGGTACATCGCTCTGGTACCTCGACACCCCAGGTAAAATGGAACTAACCAGTCGGGAGAATGAGGGATGGCATCAGCGCAAGGGGTATATCGAACTCATCTCGTGGATCCATGCCTACCTGTTCAATCAAGATCGTTACCTACTCAATCAAGTCGACCTGAGACTGCGTTTGTTAAGATCCAAGCCCGAATTCTGTCTCGTGACAGGTGAAGTAGATCCCTCTTACAAAGTACAGATTCACGAAGCTGAATTTTTCGCGCGTAAAGTCAAACCTGCTTCCGGGGTCATCCTTGCACACGCTAGACTACTGGGTTCAGAGAGTGCCAAGTACCCCCTATGAAGAACAGATTTATGCATGTTCTCCATCGCTGCAGGTCTCACCAGTGTGAACCGTGACAATTTATTTCTCGCCCAACTTCCAATGTGTCTGGTACTGGGTATGGTGGAAAGTACCAGTCTGAATGGATCGTACAAAAAAAATCCTTTCAATTTCCAACATTTCGACTTAAACTACATCAGTCTTCACATTGACAGTGGTCAGCAGTCCTACACCCCCGACTTTGTGAATGGACGTTATCTCCGATGTTTCCAAGGATTATTGGAAGCTGTGGATGCCTGGAAATCCAATAGCGGTACTAACTTATCACGAAAAGCCGGTGGAGAAGGTTTTACACTGTTTGGATTCCAATTGACCCCCGAGCAACATGAATGCAATCAAGTGTTTTCTTTAATAAAGAGCGGAAGTGTGAGAGTCGAATTAAAGTTTGCCAAGCCACTACCCACAGCGGTCACCGTGATCCTGTATGCCGAATACCAGAATTTGCTGGAAATCCCATTGGATCGTAAAGTCATGTTTGACTACAGCTCATGAATACCTATCAGCTATAATCCATCCTTTCGATGTTACCTACAAGTCTCGGTGTGTTCCCACGTGACAGACTACCTCACAGAATCAGCCAATCAGAAGCCTTGTTTATCTACCATACCGATCTGTTATCCCTACCTGGCACCCACTGGATAGCAGTTTACAAGAAAGGAATACACGTGGATCACTTTGACCCCCTGGGTACAAGTCCCGATGTGTCCATATGCAAGAATACTATACCCAGCTAGGCATACATCACGTCTTACATCCTTCGATACCTCTGCAGGACCCCCTGGTAGACACTTGCGGTGCTCACTGTCTGTATTTCCTGTTTAAAAGAGCGAGCGGTTCGACTCTTCCCACAGTACTGCATCGGGATTACACGTGTCGAGTAGACTTTAACGACTGTATGGTGATACGATGGCTCTCCGAACTCCTTCAAATATTATAATTGCTGCTCCTTCACAGTGTGGAAAGACGACTTTCACTCTGAAACTCATCAAAGAAGCCGCCTCAGATGACGAACCTCAGCCCCGACATGTTGTTTACTGCTATGGGGAGTGGCAACCGGCCTTTGAACCCATTAAGAAAACTGTGGAATTTTACAAAGGACTACCTGTAGAACTGGAATTTGACCCCCTCAGACCTACACTTCTGGTGCTGGACGACTTGATGTAACAGTCTGTGGCCAACGAACGCATATCACAATTGTTTATTCATGGCGGTCATCATAAAAATATCACGATTGTCCTGATCTTGCAAAATTTGTTTTTAAAGGGAAGACATTCGAGGACTATATCACGCAATGCTCACTATATGTTTTTATTTAGCAACTGTCGGGATGCTTCACAAATAACGCATCTGGCAAGACAAGTGTTCCCACATCATTCTCAACTCCTGACAGATGCTTATAGGTTAGCTACACAGTCTACCTGCGGGTATTTGTGCGTGGACCTTCATTCCAGAACGTTGGACAGCAAAAGGCTCCATGCCAATATCTTTCCTTCTGAAGAACCCAAGATACTCTACGTACCAAATGAAAGTTAAATCTCAAGGCCCGTTCCATCAGTGTTTACCAAAAAAGGGGAAAAGCAACATGCAGCTCTGTTGAAACATATCTCTGATCCCCAGATGTACGCTCTATGTGAAGTGTGTACTAATTTCTTAAAAGGGAATATACCTGTTTCCCCTAGAGTATTAAAGAATTTACGAAGTCACAAGACTGACATAAGAAGTTTAGCTTCCAAACGTGCATCTATTCGTCACAAGAAACATCTCCTACAGCATGGTTCCGGGTTTATCATTCCACTGCTGACTGCTGCCTTACCCCTGCTGGTTTCCTTATTTAGAAAAAAAATGATTTCAGTGAAAGTGCAGAGGAGAAACATAAGAAAAAAAGTTTGTGATTTAGACACGGAGATGAAGAAAATATTGTAATCTGCCATGGTGCTGATAAATCTGAAAAGTATTTGACTGCTTTGAAAAATTACCTGTTATTTAACCAACAATTGGAAGCCCCCCACAAGTAAAAGTCAGCATCCCCCACGAAGTAAAGGTCAACATTCCCAGACAACCCATATCAGAGACTTTTGCTCACCCTCCAATGAGCGACTTTGTTCCCCAAAGTCGCTCATTGGAGGTAAGATGTAAGATTGGAGGTAAGATGTAAGGATGTAAGAAAAGAAAGTTATTTGAATGGACTTCACGTTGAAGATATCTGAAGACTTTTCCAAGACTTGTGTGCCTGAAGACTTGTGTTAAAAATTTGCATTAAAATTCTGTATTAAAAAACCAAGTATTAAAAATGTATTAAAAATTTGTGATATCCAATAAAGGAAAGTAAAACTGATATACGTCTCTCTCTTTCTTGTTCATTCAGTGAATTAGTTTTTACACCGCCACTAGTGCATACCATACAGATAAGGAGAGTGTGCTGACGTTCAAACCCAGAAGTGCAAGTGCATACCTCTGCATACAGATAGGGAGAGCGCACTGATGCTCAGAAGGCACTAGTGCATGCAGAGGAGACCAATGAAAACGTTGCTGCAGCAAGACTTAGGGAGCATCGCGCTGTGCTGCTGTAGCTCGCTGCGCTGATGACAATACTTCAGATCATCTGTAAAAAAAGTTTCCTCTTGCTTTCATCCCACCCACATAGATATCATTTAGTGTAGGAAAATAAAGAGACGGATTTTTTTAAACCTTTTTTATTAAACATATCAACAGTTATAAAACAGACAGTGGTGATAATTCACATGACAATTTTAAATCCAATGCTGAAAAGCAGTATAAAAACACTGTAGGTTTCAAAGACAATGATGATGTAAATTCAAAAAATACACATATAAGATCCGTATAAAAAGCTGCTGACGACGCCGTGTGTTATAAGAGGGATTACGAAAATATTTAAAAGTATAAAAAAAAAGATCTGCTATGGATACAAAATCCACTACAGATACTGAAATAATTAAGGTTCACTAGGAACATTGGAAATAATAAATTAAGGACATTGAAATACGTGTGATTAACTATGTACATTGAAATAATAATAAATTAAGGTGTAATAAATAATAAATAAATAAATAAAATTAAGGATGTTGAATTATGTACATTGAAATTACTATAAACATTTACTCGTCCATGAGCTGAATAAAGCTATCCAATCCCAGGTTGTTGTACCCATAGGGTACAGTAGCAGTCGAACCCGAGCTGAGATAGCGCTTATCAAGGTTGGCCTTAAACCTTTTTACCATGGGTTTGTTCGTAAGTGACCCATCCACTTTATTACGAACTAAGTTGAAGGGGACATCGAAGGTCTCATTGGAGGGGGGTTGCTCTAACACTATAGATTTCAGAAGATCAAAATTGTATTTACAGCAGTTTTTCTTCGTTAGAGATATACCCTTCGCACGCAGAATCTCGTGACCATTACTCAAACATAGTGCATAACGTTTGGCACCAGCGCTGACATAACTGGTGAAATGTACGTCACTTCCATACTTTGTAGTGATTTCGTCAACGAGACCTACAAGAAATGGGTTTTGTGCAGGTGTATAGGTGTTGGTTGGAGACGTAGAATAAATCACCGAATCCGTGTCCGAATACAGGGCACGAGCTCCTAATTTTGACAGAAGCTCATACAGTTTTAGTCGGGCGTGACTCGTCACCATTGCGGCGAGAATCAAGCTTCCACAGATGTTAGGAGGAGTAGGAGACTCCACAGACTTGTGTGTGACTAACACGGCCTGATCAATGATAACCGCAATGTCAGTCACAATCAGTGAGGCGTCCGTCAAGAGCTCCATGTACTTGACAGGACAGCTCACAATGGTAGTCTGGGTTCGACTCATGTTCTGCGCATGTTTTTCCCATGACGAATTAAGTGAGACCGTGGAAAGAGTACGTTTCAGACTATTTTTTCAACTTCCGAGAGGAGGATCCGAACCCCCTCCACCTGGAAGATGGCCTCACAAAAGGCTTCCTTTTGCTCCTCGGTCTGCACGTCAGGGGGATACCCAGAGTAGCGCTGCTTCAACCCCAGAAAAGTATCTATGTACCCCGCATAGACACCTCCCTTTTTTGTTGTTGCAGGATCGTACTGCAGAATAGTCTTAAAATGCCACACATCGTGGAATTTGAGAAGTTTGTATCCAGCATGCAGAGCCATGTAAATTTCAAACGTTGGCCAAGAACCGGTCAACGCGCTGGTTCACACTGTGCTGGCAAGGGGGTGCCAGTTGGCCATCTGCACAGGTCCTGCAAAGGGGGAAAAGCAGCTTCCCATTACACCTGTAAGGCAGTACAGGGATAAACAGGTCGTCTGGTGCTAGCAATGTGGTGTGTGCAATGGCAGAATAGTGGTCGAGACCCATGCTGAAATCGGAGGTGATTCGAACCGCGTGACCGTTACCGAAAGGAGCCTTCTTGCAAACTAAGGGTACAAGCTGTTGTAATCAACATAATTAAGGCTACATCCTCAGTCAGCCGATGCAAAGATGGAAAACACCTCCACACGCCCTTCGTAGAGGTAATCACGGGTCCCTATGTGCCTAATAGGCTCGATGGATTTATAAATTAATGCGAGGGGTTGGTTTTTGCGCATTAACTCATCGAATTCGTGCTCCCTATGATTTTACAGGTGTTCCGTTCATCAGCAGTTTCAAGGCCTCAAGACACCTCCCTTGACACACATGGTTCGTGTGTTTAACAAACCAAATGGTTTTCTCGTACGCTGAGCTATTTTTTCAGGGATGAAACATTTCAAGCAATGATGAAAGTAACACCCTAAAAATTCGTCAAAACAACAGGTACTGTGGCACACACCGTCCAGTTTGTATTGGCCAATTTTATTTTTGCCTCCGGGCGATCGTGCAGTCTGAATTTCAATATTGTCCTTAGAAGCCTCATACTCCAACCATGCAAGGAGCTTTCAAGGACTGCCGGGCATTACTTGCTGAATACCCCTGTGCGGGGCACACACCAAGGGTATTCTTTTGCAAAAACTTCCCACGGAAAATGCATAAGCAAGCGCCAGCAATTGTGAGGTCACGTGCGAAGGGGTCTATGCCTGTTAGATCCCTTCGCACGTGACCAACACAACATAAATAAAATAATAATAAATAGCCCTCAAGCAGCTGCTTGCCACAGAAGTCTGACAGGAGTCTGTCAGTTTATATGCCTCAGTAGAAGGTCTGAGAGGATGGCAGGACCTCAGCAGAAAGACAACACAAATATCTGCCTTGCAGTAATACAGAAGCTGTTGTTGAAAGTCCCAGGGTTCAAGGCTTGCTGTGGCATACCACTGATCGAATGCTGACAGAGTTTCAGGCTCCATGTCTTCGGGCTGGAAAAAAAGCCGATCAGGAATGGGTCCTACATATTGTAGATTTTCCTCCTTCACGAATTTAAAGGGGAAAAAACATTTCATCATCTCCATGTTGAAGCTCTTTGTAAAGGAGCGAAGAGGAGCCTGAATAAAGGATAACGTGTTGATAAACCTTATTGTAAGGCCAGATAAAATGATACCTAAAATCTTAGATCCATTGAACACGAGATCCAGCTTTAAAAATTTTCTCTACAAGTAACTAATGATAAACATGCCATCAAAGCCTTTCAGATTATGTGCTAGTACAGTGACGTCCGTGAATCGTTGAACCCCGGGACGTTCTTCGGCCAGAAGCCAGTCCACAAAGGCGTCCGTTTCCGGGAATGAGGCATAAGCCCACTCTTCATCCACCTGGTACGTGACCACACATAGTATAGGTTTCAGTGATCCGTCGGCACACAGCACAGTCTCTACATCGAAGTAGAGGTAGGATTGACTAAAAAACTTGCAAACTTGCAAACCTGGACCGTGATTATACACTTTTAAACACTTTGAGCAGAACATTTAACCCCCAAAAAACCCAACTGGTTTAGTTATAACATCGTAATGCCCCTCATTAAACAACAAATAAAGATTGTTCTCACCTTCGGGTCAGATGAAAATAGGGAGAAAGGCATCGTCAGCAGAATAAATCACAATCCGGAACTGACAGGCGAGGTGGGCTTGGAAGAAGCGTACTTCCTCAAGACCACAGGGAGCAATAGGAACTCCTGCAAACATGTGAAGTTGTTTTGCTTCTGTCTGCTGGAGCTGGAGACAATAATCCCGGATTAATGTATATTTGTTGGGTAGACCTCTTTTTTTTAAACAGAGCTCTCGTGCGACGACGAGAGCTCTAGCAAGGTAGATCTGGTCTTTGTTGACGATTTTTGTGACACTTCCCTTCTTGTGAATGAACGACTTGATGTTGGCGAGATGATGAGTCTCAGGGGCAGTGCGTCCGCTCCCTTGTCACTCCAGGTCTGCACATACGAAGTCGAACTCTAGGTTGCTGTGAGGACCAAGAGATTCGTTCGATTGCACGACCTGGTCCAGCGTGGTCATAAAATGCTCTGCTGTCAATTCGTTGTGGTGGATGAGGCTTAAGTTTACAGGGTTTTTTAAATCCGATGAGCGGAAGCATAACCACACATGGCTGTAATCCCCTTCAAGTACAACGTCAGTGAGCATTTTTTCGTGCAGGTCGTGTAACACAGGGAGGAAATCGTGTGCTTCAACATCATCCATTCCGCTGAAACGGACGCTTGTCGACACTAATTGCGTCTTAAACTTGACGGAGTTGTAGTTGCAGACATTCTTCACAGTGTAGTGGGGTGAAACAGCCGGAGAAGTCACAGTAGGATTAGACTTTGCAGAGATGACGTCACAAACTCTTTAACCAGGAGGTGAGCTGCCCTGCGGGGTGGTTGGAACGTAGGAGCGTGCAGCGAGACGACGGGCTGTTAATGAGAGTTTCGTCTGTCGAAGAACCTTTCCACCTCTCTGGAGAGCAGGGAGACACATACGTTTCGATGATGCAGGAACCTCAGGTGAGGAAGGTCTCTTGGCGGCATTCTCCAGTCTGTCCACACTGTTTAACAGGCTTTCAAACGAACGGACTACCTCGTTCCTCTCAGCATTCTCTCACTAGCATGCGAAAATTCTCTGACGGTCGACATCACTCAAAGGCTGACTGAGAACAGAGAGCAAACTGACAGGACGTAGAAAGTTTCTGACAGCAGAATGACAGTTAATGAGGCTGCAGAGTTTATATATTGCTGCCACTATCTGATACATTTTGCGACATGACCAAAGTCGGATGGCCTTACATCTGGTGATCCCTCACGTGAGCTAGAGTGTGCTAGTGTAACTTTATCAGCATCAAATGCAAACACTGTGGAGCGCTCTGCACTCATCCTCTTGACCCCCAGTCCGATAAGTGATTGCGCCAGGACCGTGTGTCGCATGATATGTTGAAAGTTCGATTGCACCCATCAATAAGCGACCCCGTCGTATGATTTGAAGGAAGGTCAATTTGTACCGCACGATTGTTGACACAGATGAAAGATTAGAGACTTCGAAAAGTTTTTCACTGCTGAGAGTGATCCGTCAATAAAACGTGGACTGGGGTGAGGTACCAAATGTCTGTTGCGTGTTCTAAAGCGGGTCTTATATGTCACCCCTACAGATCATATTACACCTCAATATAATTTCATAATTATCAATAATTTACTTTTAAATCAGATGTTTCTCCTTTTTGGACTTGTAAAAAGGATGGTTTGGGATCAGTGAAGTTTTAATAGAGTGAACTTTTGATAAGGGGGGGGGGGGGTTTAATAAGGGGAGGGGGATTTAATGAGTGTTTCTTAATTTAGAATAAAAAATGGGTAATACAACTTTGGGAGTTGATTTTCGGTGAGTGGATGCTATTGAAAGTTTTGCAATTATTTAGAGACTTGCATCATCCCTTTCTGCCTGAGGTTGCCACCCATTCAATTATTCTGAGGCTTGCATCATCCGATCGTTGCCACCCGAAGTTTAGTTGGTAAAGGATTTATTCGGAGATTAAGGGGGGGGGGTCAAACCAAATATAATAAAATATAGGGGGGTCAACCAGGTGTCTTTAATGATGGGTTGGCTGAAAAATCGGGAAATTAGAGCTAAAATAGGGGTTTTTTCGAAAATAGTACTCCTCATAGTCACCAAATGGCACCAGGGGTTAAAGGGGGAAAGAATTTTTTAATAAGGGGGAGGATTTTTTAATTAATTATTAATTATAAATTATTAATTTTTTGGTTATTAATTGGTTATTAATTAGGGGCGTGGCCGGAAGTGACGTCATGGGTGGGGAAGCACAGTGCGTGGGGATGCTGTAGAGTGGGACTATACTACTAGTGTAGTTAAAAAAACTTGTTGAGTGGTACAAACCTCTTCAAAAATTTTAATTTTCCGTTTCGAAAATTTCGACTCTGCAGTTGGTAAGGCTTGTAGCGATTGGTTTAGCATTACTATTGGAGTTAGACAAGGGTGGATTTTTTTCCGTTTTGTTTGGTTAATGACTATTCGATAAAAACGTAATATATGATACAATAGAACACTTATCAGTTATACATGTTAATGTCAGAAGTTTAAAAAAAACTGGGATCTCTTATATTGCTATTTAGTTAATATCTTAGATTTTCTAGATGTAATAGTATTAACAGAAAAGAATGTTAATGAATATGAAAATTCCTTATGCAATATATGTAATTTTAACCAAATTTATTTAAATAGTACCGGTAAGAAAACAAGAGGTAGATGGATGGGGAGGAGCCACAAATTTAAGAATATAATACTCATTGGAGATTTCAATATTGATATTTCTAGTCATAGAAAGAATGGAGTTCAAAAATATCTTAACGCTCTTTCTGAGTTTGGCTTTGTCCCTACAATAAGAGGATTTACTAGAGAAGAGATTTTGGGAAGCTCCACTACTCACTCGTGCATTGATTACATTAATGGAATTAGATAGATATTTTAATTACAATCCTTAATCTCACGAATCAAAGTTGCAGATCACTATTTAATTTCGTTATTACTAAGCTCGATTAAATCAGTGTGCGAATATACAACAGGTGATGAAAAATATTTGAAATATGATCATAAAAATATTATTAATTCAATAATTAGGACAAATTGGGATGCTGAGCAAGTCACCCCCGTCTGCTGATGAAATGTACAATAGTTTTTAAAAATAAATACAACATGATTCTGGATGAAAATATCTAAACGAACCAACACATCAAATTTCGGAAAAACGGCAAAGAATGGATCACTCCCGAAATCATGAATATGATTGAACCAAGAGATGCAGCATGAGTTACTTACAGAAACAACAGAAACGACAATGCTAACAAAAAACTTTATCAACAACTACGAAATTCAGTAACCGATTTCATAAGAAAAGAAAAATCTAAATTTTACAAAAAACGCTTCAAATCAATTGCTGGAAATACAAAACAATCCTGGGATATGATTAATACTTTATTAGATGGAAAGAAGAAAAAGCCACTAGATAATATAATAATTAATCATATGCCCAAAAATCTGTCAAATTCTCACATTGCTAAGAATTTTAATAATTATTTTGCAGACATGGTTGATAAATTACGGGAGAGCAATCCAACCCGAAATGACAATTATAAGCTGGCGCTTAATATCCCATTGAGCTCATCCATTTACATACCAACTATTTCGAACATCCAGTTAAAAAAAATAATTACCTCTTTGGATGAACGCAAATCATGTGGTGTCGATAACATACACGCCAAACATATATGAATGAATGAATGAATACCCCCTCAAGCAGCTGCTTGCCACAGAGGTCTGACAGGAGCCTGTCAGTTTATATGCCACAGTAGGAGATCTGAGAGGATGGCAGGACCTCAGCAGAAAAACGACACACATCCATGCCTAATCCGGGGCTCGAACCCAGGTCCCTTAGATCAATAGCCAAGCGTGCTAACCACTCGGCCACGGGACGGCTCAAACATATATAGGCATGCATAAATCAATTAACAGAATATCTCGCTAAACTAATTAACTTAAGAAGTATTACTTCTGGAAATATACCTTCCACTTTATAAATTACAATACTGAGACCTATCTATAAAAGTGGTTGTGATGTCCCGGGGGGTTCAGATCTGTCCGAATGCGACAGATATGATGTTCCCAGTCCACACAGGAGAGAGGGATGATGATGAAATTACTTAATTCACTTCAGTGAATTCACAGATTCACAGATTTTTACGCCCGTGCCACTGTATGCCTTGTTGTGCTGCATTGAATGAAGAATAACAATGGTATATATAGGGACGACACAATTTTTATTTACACCATATACAGCTACGTGCTGGGAATGAACTCCACTCCGTGGGTCTTTGCTGTTTCACACTGTGGTTCTTTCTGAATCCACAAAGCTACTCTCAAATTCACCGCTCAACTGCGTGAGCCTTTGTTGCTCTGCTACTGATAATATTACTAAAATGAGGTGGAGAATTGCACACACTGCACTTTCTCACTTTACAGACCTCAAAAACTCGGCGAAAGGATTTCCCTTTGCCTACACTGTGGCTTCTCCTGAACCACAAGAATAAAAGACAAGATTCTCCAAGAATTTAGATTCCCTCTTGGAATCACACCCTGACTTCAAGGGTTATTTTTTTAGAAAGGAGGCGTCCTTTTGACGCGTGTCGCAACGACTTTTTTGTTCGACAGCTAACGCACAGACTGATATTTCCAACTCCTTCCCCTAGCCTCATGCGCAGACTTCACGCCGCAGGCTAGTTAGTCATATACGGCACAAACAAATTCTGGCATTGATTCTTTCCACAAGCAGCAAGCTTCAGACCCGAAAACAACAACAGTGAGTCATCCCAGCACAAACATTTCAAAGAACACATAAAAATATATAAAATAATATAATACAACAAAAATATACAATAAATAAATAAATATAAAATTCGAGGGACATGAGAGTGGTGTTAAAAGTAATTATACGAATTACAGGCCTATTGCTATCTTGCTCACAGTACACAAAATATTAGAGAGGTACATCGATGACACTCTCCGTAGCTTTCTCTTAAAACACAACATTATTTCTAATAGGCAATATGGCTTCCAGAAGGGAAAAAGTACTACAACTCTACTGTCCAATTTTGCAGAAAGTGTTAATAAAGCCTTGAACCATGGAGGAAGGTTGCTGCTCTCTTTCTCGACTTTAGTAAAGCATTCGACTCATTGGATCACAATATACTTCTTTCAAAACGTGAAAACTATGGAATTAGAGCGAGAGCTCTGATATGGTTCAAAAATTACCTAAATAACAGGACTATTATAACCAAAATTAAATGTTGGAGTTCCACATGGATCTATACTTGGACCCTTGTTGTTCCTCCTGTGAATTAATGATATGACTAATTTAAAATTAAAAAGTAAATTATTTCTTTATGCTGATGATACTGTTATTTTAAACAGCAAACGCGACGTGGACGCGGCTATAAAAGAATTACAGGATGACTATAATTGCTTGGTGAGATGGCTGAATATTAATTTAATACATATAAATAACGATAAAACTAAATGGATGATCTTCCACTCACCAGATACTTTGAAAACATAAAACCACGTAATTCAGACCCACAATATAAATTGCATTAATAAATCCGAAATTTATAAAAATATTTGTGAATGTCATAGCATTAAATTGGTGGATAATTTTAAATACCTGGGTTTATATTTGGATTCAACCTTTCGATGGAACACTCACGTCTTGAAGCTATGTGATAGTCTCAGATATCGCGCCGCTAAAATTTACATATTACAATTCATAGTCGATACCGACGTTTGCCTTATGGTCTACAAGGCAATTTGTGAATCCTTAATTCGGTATGGAATTACAATATATGGAACAACTGGCATCACTAACCTAAAATAATTGAAAAATTTCAATCATCTATAGCAAAAAATATAATTCCATACAAGCATAGAGATAATTTTTCAAACGCAAGTGAAAGATTTTGTGTCCTAATTATTCTATCAGTCCAAAATCAATATAGATATGGCATCATTCTGGACAACATTTTCAATGACACATATAAAGTACAAATTACACATGATAAGAATACCAGATTTCAGACAAATAATTATTTTCAAATCCCGAATTTTGTTAACAATTACGGTAAAAACCTTGAAGAGTATAAAGTGCCGGAGATCTTTAACCAGTCACCAATAGATATCATATATCTAATGCATCATCATCATCATCCTAAAGCAACCATGGGCTACGGAGGTCCAGCCAGATAGTGCAATTTAGTTCTCCAAGCAAGTCTGTCCTGAGCTACATTTGCTGCACCTGGCCACTGCACACCAATTCGAACAAGGTCCTGTTTGACATTGTCTGCCCATCCCATCCTTCGTCTCCCCCTCTTTCTGAAGCCTTTAGGCACACTGTTCATAACCCTATTCGCCAATCTATAATTATCCATACTGGCAACATGGCCAAACCAACGGAGTCTCTCTCTGCACAATACACTGCTTAAAGGAGGTTGCTGACTTCTTTGCCTAACCTCATCATTAGTTACAAAGTTGAACCACCTAATGCCCAAGGTACTGTGCAAGCATCTAGAATCAAAAGCATCTAATTTCCTGTTATCTTGTTTACAAAGTGTCCAAATTTCACTGTCATAACTAACCCTAGAAAGAACCAAACTATTATTCAGTTTATTCTTCAGGTGTATACGCCTATTTCTCCACACTCTCCATAGATTCTTAAAAGTCCCGGCAGCAATCCCTATTCGTCTGTTAATCTCATGCCGCACATCACCATTATCTGTTACATAGCTCCCAAGATAATAAAACTGTGACACCTGCTCAAGACTGCAACCATTCAGATGAACTGAATCAGAGCCTGCCTGACCAATTTTCATCACTTTAGTTTTCTCTCTGTTTATAACCAAACCTACTCTACTACCAGTCTCATCAACAGCTCGAATGAAAGAGTTCATCTCATCAACATCATTTGCCAAAAGGGCTAAATCATCAGCATAATCGAAATCAGAACTTTTCGTATCTCCAGCCCATTTAAGACCAAAATATTTCCCTTGAAGTAATTTTCGCATAACGTAATCAATAACCAAACTAAAGAGAAAAGGAGACAAAATGCACCCTTGTCGAACACAAGAAGTAATACTAAACCAATTACTACAAGCCTTATCAACTCTCACACACGACTCAATATTATTATAGAGAGCTTTCATTATGTTAACTAGCTTGTGTGGTATGCCATATGATTTCACAATCAACCACAAATTATGACGATCAACAGAGTCGAAAGCCTTTTTTAAATCAACAAAGCTAGCAACCAAAGGTTTCTGAAACTCTAAACATTTCTCAAGAATCTGCCTAAGTGAAAATAGCTGATAAACACATCCTATACCACTTCTGAATCCACATTGCTCATCACGCAATTGTCTGTCAACCAGATTCTTAATTCTATTAAGCACAATCATGGGAAGAACTTTACCTGTAACAGAGAGTAGGCTGATACCCCTATAGTTATCACAAGAACTGCGATCACCTTTTTTGAAAATAGGGTTAATAATAGCTCTGGTAAAATCCTTAGGAACCATGCCTTTATCATAAAAGATATTCAAATTTTCAGTCATCCAAGTGGTAACCGAAACATTCCCAGCTCTAAGCATTTCCGTAGTAATTTCATCTACCCCTTGGGATTTATGAAGTTTAAGTTTAGAAACAGCCAAAATAACTTCAGATTGTGTTATAGGGCCAACATTAAAGCCACCAATGCATCTATCATCATTGCAAACAATGGGAGTAGAACTACCCACATTGTTTAGAACATCACTGAAATGCTCAGTCCACCTAACCATGACAGAATCCTCCCCTTCTATAGCCTTACCTTGTTTATCCTTCAATCCCTGTATACCTGTCCGTTTTCTACCACACAATACATTAATTATCTGGTACAGCTCTCTGCTGTTGTGTTGTCTAACTGCTTCTTCGGCTTTGTCAGCAAAGCCATCAACCAAAGATTCTTATCAGAAGCTAACTGATCCTTTACACGTTTATTAAACTCTCTATAATGCTTTTTATCAGGACTAGTAGGGTATTGATTAAGTACATTCCTGCAGTTCTTTCTTTCTGAAATAAGCTCAAGTGCCTTATCACTCAAATAATTCTGTCTCCTCTGCTCCTTTTTCCCTAAAAGAGTACTGTTAATATCCAAAAAAGCCTGTTTGAAATGATCCCATTCTTCCTCAACTTCAGTAGTAAGCATACCATGACTGTCATAATGATTAAGTAACCTATCATGGTAAGCTTTGGCTATAACTTTGTCTTTCAGAGCTTCAGTATTAAAAGTAAATTTTTTAATCCTATGACAACACTTTTTAAGTTTAAGTTGCAAGACACTTTTAACAAGGTAATGGTCAGATCCAATTTCAGCTCCCCTATATGACCTGGTATTCCTTACAGAACTAGCCCATTTGCTGCTAATTAATATATAATCAATCATATTCTTATGCAGCCCATCAGGTGAAGCCCATGCGTACTTATGTATGTCGCGGTGTTTGTAATAAGGGTTAGTTATTCTGAAACCATTGAGTTTACTTACTTGTAGGAGACGTTGCCCATTTCCACTGCAGCTCCAATACCAAAATGGACTATCACCCCTCCCCAAAGGCCAGAGTCAGTACCAACTTTGGCATTGAAGTCACCATGAACAAGGTTAATATCTCCTTTCTTGACAGAATTCAAAATATCCTGAAGTTGTCCGTAAAACCTATCCTTCTCATCTTCATCGGTATCCTCAGTGGGAACATAACAGCAGATAACATTCAAGTCTTTAATGCTTCTCCGAAATTTTGCTTAAGAAACCTCTCATTAATTCACTCATATCCTAGAAGAGCATCACTAGCATGTCTGCTGAGAAGCAGACCCACGCCTTGGTGATGTTTATTGTCTTCCCTCCCTGAAAAGAGAAATTTAAGACTATTTTTAAGTATCTGACCTTTATCTGTCCATCTGGTCTCTTGGAAACCAATGATATCTAAATTATAACTTTGAATTTCTTGTATTAGGACACTCAGAGAATAAGCTCTGTGCAGAGTCCTCACATTCCAACTACCTATGGAAAGAAAATGATTAGTGGGATGTTTCAAAAAACTATGTTTATTGAGAGAGGAAATGGAGACAATATCAAACAGCCCCTAATCGCAGACATGGGGCAAAGATCCGTGCCCCCACCACTAAAGGCTGAAGCCATCTACACTGGAAGACTTCCCCCAATGTAGAATTTGACGACGCCAGTAGAAGCAAAGAGTTCAGGTGCCTGCGATGACCTCTGCTCAGGATTATCCACCATCTGATAAACATATCCTGTAAATATATTCACTTGGGGCTGTCAACCCGCAAACAAAATGAAAACAGAGCGGAAGATTATCCCTCCACAGAAGCCCACCAGTGCAGCAAATTCAGGATCCATAATCAAGCTCAGAGCCATAATTCCATTCAGGTTGGTATATATGGTCAGCACCAGGACCCTGTGTGGTTGACCACTCCTCAACAGGGTAGAAATAAAAGAAAAGTAGCCAGAGTTGTCCAGATGAGTAGGCCAAACTAATCTGGCAGCCCTCTCCGTTCACTTCCACAAGAGAGTATCTCTTTTGAAAGGTACTAACGGTTTGCACTACGAGAAGGCGGGGTCGGACATTAGGTGCTAGGCCTGGCCGGTTCTATGCATCATCACAGGTGATTGGCGCATAGCTCTCCTTCCAGTGACTACCTAGCTACCATTTACAGACCACGAAGTGAAAGATTTTCTTTCCTAAATATTCTATCAGTCCAAAATCTCTATAGATATGGCATTATTCTGGACAACATTTTTAATGACACATATAAAGTACAAATTACACATGATAAGAATACCAGACTTTAGACCAATAATTATTTTCAAATCCCGAATTTTGTTAATAATTACGGTAAAAATCTTGAAGAGTATAAAGTGCCGGAGATCTTCAACCAGTCACCAAGAGAAATCATATATCTAACTAATTTTAGTGAGATTATGTTAAAGGTTAAAACTATTTAAAGATTGTCTGTTAATCTGTAATCCTGAGAAAACCTGTATCTATATGACTTTTGTGTTCTTTTTTACCATGTTCACGTATGTGTGAAAACTAATGCTCATCAATATTTCCTGCAGATAAGCTATTAGCTTTGCGGGTAAAATGTATAAAACCTCTCTACATCTGTATTTTGTGAGAAGACGATGATGATGAATAAATATATTATTATTATTACATGCGAAATTCTTTTCAAGGAAAAGATTTCGGCCTTAAATAGTCTAGAGATTTCAAAATTTCTGATTTAGATTATGCAGATGATTTAACCCTGTTTGCTAATGATATTTATGAGATGAATTCGTTCATTAGCGCTGTTGATGAGATTGAAAATAGGGTAGGTTTGGCGATAGACAGAGAAAAAACTAAAGTGATGAAAAATGGTCAGGCAGATGGTGTTTCAGTTGCCTTGAATGACTGCACTCTTGAGCAAGTGTCTCAGTTTAATTATCTTGGGAGCTATGTAGCAGATACTGGTGATTTGCGGTATGAGATAAATAGAAGAATAGGAATTGTCTCTGGGACTTTTAAAAATTTATGGAGAGTGTGGAAAAATAGACGTGTGCACCTAAAGACTGAAATTATGAATGCCTCATTTACGGGGCTGTTTGATATTGCCAACACTTCCTCTCTCACTAAACATTGTTTCTTTAAACATCCCACTAATCAGTTGCTCTCTACGTTCTTGGAATGTGAGGACTCTGCACAGAGATTATTCTCTTCATGTCCTCATACACGAATTCGACAGTTATAACCTAGGTATTCGCGTCTTGCAAGAGACCGACAGATAAAGGCCAGATATTTAAAAATAAGTTCAAATTTCTCTTTCCAGGAGAGAAGATGGAAAGCATCTTCACGTCATAGGTTTGTTTCTCAGCAGACAAACCAGAGATGCTCTTCTAGGATATGAGTGCATTAATGATAGGTTTCTTACAGCTAAATTTAAAGCAAGCATTAAAAACTAGAATGTTATCTGTTGTTTTTCCCCTATTGAACATGCCGATGAATTAGGATGAGAAAGATACGTTTCGAGCAGAACTTCAGCATATTATGAATTCTGTCAAGAAAGGAGATATTTCCATTGTTCTGCCCTTTGGGAAGGAGTAATAGGCCCTTTTGGTATTGGTAGCTGCAATGGCAATGGGCAACGTCTCCTACAGGTAAGTAAACTTAATGGTTTCAAAATAACTAACACATATTACAAACACCGCGACATACATAAGTACACATGGGTTTCACCTGATGGGCTGCATAAGAATATGATTGATTACATATTAATTAACAGCAAATGGGCTAGTTCTGTTAGGAATACCAGGGCATATAGGGGAGCTGAAATTGGATCTGACCATTACCTTGTTAAAAGTGTGTTGCAACTTAAACTTAAAAAGTGTTGTGCTAGGGTTAAAAAATTTACTTTTAATACTGAAGCTCTGAAAGATCCAGTTATAGCCAAAGCTTACCATGATAGGTTACTTAGTCATTATGACAGTCATGGTTTGCTTACTACTGAAGTTGAGGAAGAATGGGATCATTTTAAACAGGCTTTTTTGGACACTAACAGTACTCTTTTAGGAAAAAAGGAGCAGAAGAGGCAAAATTATCTGAGTGATAAGGCACTTGAGCATATTTCGGAAAGAAAGAACTGCAGGAATGCCCTTAATCAATACCCTACTAGTCCTAATAGAAAGCATTACAGAGACCTTAATAAACTTGTA
The DNA here is from genome assembly GCA_038380435.1 of Ryuthela nishihirai. Taxonomy (NCBI): domain Eukaryota; kingdom Metazoa; phylum Arthropoda; class Arachnida; order Araneae; family Heptathelidae; genus Ryuthela; species Ryuthela nishihirai. Next base: position 8,272,025 of record JAWZYU010000021.1, read on the forward strand.
AAGGATCAGTTAGCTGCTGATAAGAATCTTTGGCTTGATGGTTTGGCTGACAAAGCCGAGGAAGCAGTTAGACAGCACAACAGCAGAGAGCTGTATCAGTTACTTAATGTTTTGTGTGGTAGAAAACGAACAGGCATACAAGGATTGAAGGATAAACAAGGTAAGGTTATAGAAGGGGAGGATTCTGTCATGGCTAGGTGGGCTGAGCATTTCAGTGACGTTCTAAACAATGTAGTTAGTTCTACTCCCATTGTTTGCAATGATGATAGATGCATTGGTGGCTTTAATGTTGGACCTATAACACAATCCGAAGTTATTTTGGCTGTTTCTAAACTTAAACTTCAAAAATCCCCAGGGGTAGATGAAATTACTACGGAAATGCTTAGAGCTGGGAATATTTCAGTTACCACTTGGATGACTGAAATTCTGAATATCTTTTATGATAAAGGCATGGTTCCTAAGGATTTTACCAGAGCTATTGTTATCCCTATTTTCAAAAAAGGTGATCGCAGTTCTTGTGATAACTATAGGGGTATCAGCCTACTCTCTGTTCCAAGTAAAGTTCTTTCCATGATTGTGCTTAATAGAATTAAGAATCTGGTTGACAGTCAATTGCGTGATGAGCAATGTGGATTCAGAAGTGGTAGGGGATGTGTGGATCAGATATTTTCACTTAGGCAGATTCTTGAAAAATGTTTAGAGTTTCAGAAACCTTTGGTTGCTAGCTTTGTTGATTTCAAAAAGGTTTTCGACTCTGTTGATCGTCATAATTTGTGGTTGATTGTGAGATCATATGGTATACCAGACAAGTTAGTTAACATTATGAAAGCTCTCTATAATAACACTGAGTCGTGTGTGAGAGTTGGTAAGGCTTGTAGCAATTGGTTTAGCATTACTTCTGGTGTTCGACAAGGGTGCATTTTGTCTCCTTTTCTCTTTAGTTTGGTTATTGATTATGTTATGCGAAAATCACTTCAAGGGAAAGATTTTGGCCTTAAATGGGCTGGAGATACGAAAATTTCTGATTTAGATTATGCTGATGATTTAGCCCTTTTGGCAAATGATGTTGATGAGATGAACTCTTTCATTCGAGCTGTTGATGAGACTGGTAGTAGAATAGGTTTGGTTATAAACAGAAAGAAAACTAAAGTGATGAAAATTGGTCAGGCAGGCTGTGATTCAGTTAATCTGAATGGTTGCAGTCTTGAGCAGGTGTCACAGTTTAATTGTCTTGGGAGCTATGTAACAGATAATGGTGATGTGCGGCATGAGATTAACAGACGAATAGGGATTGCTGCCGGGACTTTTAAGAATCTATGGAGAGTGTGGAGAAATAGGCGTATACACCTAAAGACTAAAATTAGACTGTATAATAGTTTGGTTCTTTCTAGGGTTAGTTATGGTAGTTAAACGTGGACACTTTGTAAACAAGATAACAGGAAAGTAGATGCTTTTGATTCCAGATGCTTACGCAGTATCTTGGGCATTAGGTGGTTCAACTTTGTAACTAATGATGAGATTAGGCAAAGGAGTTTGCAACCTCCTTTAAGCAGCATATTGTGCAGAGAGAGACTCCGTTGGTTTGGCCATGTTGCCCGTATGAATAATTATAGATTGGCGAATAGGGTTATGAACAGTGTGCCTAAAGGCCTCAGAAAGAAGGGGAGACCTAGGATGCGGTGGGCAGACAATGTCAAACAAGACCTTGTTAGAATTGGTGTGCAGTGGCCAGATGCAGTAGATGTAGCTCAGGATAGACTTGCTTGGAGAACTAAATTGCAAGGTCTGGTTGGACCTTCGTAGCCCATAGCTGCTTGAGGATGATGATGATGATGTGACTTCAGTGCTAATGCTGGTACTAACTCTGGTTTGTGGGGAATGGTGATGAATCCTACTTCATATTGGTAGCTGTAATGGCAATGGGCAACGTCTCCTACAGGTAATAATCTTAATGGTTTGAGAATAACTTACACTTTTTAAAAACACCGCGACACACATAATTATACGCGGATTTCATCAGAAGAGCTGCATATGAATATGATTGATTATACATATTAATAAACAGCAAATGGACTAGTTCTGTTAGCAATACCAGTCATATACGGGAGCTGATATTGGATCTGACCATTACCTTGTTAAAAGTGTTTGGCAACTTAAATTTAAGAAATGTTGTGCTAGAGTTAAGATAATTACTTTTAACACTGAAACTTTCATAAGTCCAGATGTAGCCAAAGCATACCAAGATAAGCTACTTAGTCATTATGACAATTGTGATTTGCTTACTGCTGAAGTTGAGAAAGAATGGAATAAATTTGAACAGGCTTTTCTTGAGACCAACAGTACTCTTTTGGGTAAAAAGGAGCAGAGGAGACAAAAATTATTTCAGTGATAAGACACTGTAACTTTTTTCTGAATGAAAGAACTGCAGGTAAAACCTTATTCCACAACATATTAATCCTCAAAAGACAGCATTACAAAAAGCTTAATAAACATGTTAATGATTAGTTAACAGTTGATACGAATCTTTGGCTTGATAGCTTGGCTGACAAAGCCGAGAAAGCAACTAGACATCACAACAATAGGAGCTGCACTAGGTAATTAATATTTTGTGTGGGAAGAAACGGACAGGTATGCAGGGATTGGAGAATAAATATGGTAAGGTTGTTGATGGTGAAAATTCTCTCATGGCTAATGAGCTTAGTATTTAAGTGATGGTCTAAGCAACGTGGTTAGTCCTACTCCCATTGTTTGTAATCATGGAAAATGCATTGCTGTTTTCTTAAAACTGCCCTATATCACACTTCCTAGGATTAACTATGGTAGTGAAACTTGAATCCCTTGTAAACAAGATTGCAGGAAACTTCATGCCTTTGATTCCAGATGCTTACACAGTATCTTGGGCATAAGGTGGTTGAACTGTGTAAGTAGTCATAAGATTAGGCAAAGGAGTCCGTAATCTCCTTTGAGCAGCACACTGTGTAGAGAGAAACTCCGTTGGTTAGCCCCTATGTATAACTATAGTTTAGCGAATAGGGTTATTAACAGGTTGCCTAAAAACCTCAGAAAGAGGGGAAGACCTAGGATGCGTGGCCAGACAATTTCAAACAGGACATCGTTAGAATTTGTCTAAAGTTTATAAATTCAGATGTAGCTCAGGACAGATTGTTTGGAGAGCAAAATTGAACAATCTAGTTGGAGCTCGTTTCGCATGGCTGCTTGAAGATGATGATGAATTAAATTTTAGGTTCAAATTGAACAGAATCACCTGTGTGTCCATAAAACGTCTATACCAGTGCTTCCAAAGAGGCGTTTTCGTAAATTACTATACACAGGACATATTTTTTCCACTAGTTTTATTGGGAGATATTCTTTAATTTTCATAAAATTAGGCGTTTGATTGGTAAAAAAAGAACGTTCAGTCCAAAAACTTTGGAATCACTCTTCTATACCATAAGATTTTGGAATTTTCCTATTACTTCTGAAGTCACACTGTTTGTCCCAAAGTTGTTGAGGCGGATGTGGCTTAGTCGGTAGAGCACCAGGATCGTAATCTGCAGTTCCCAGGTTTGAGTCCCACCTGAGTTAGCTTTGAGTTTATCTACACAAAACTTCCCGCCCTGCACACGGTCAGTAAGGGAGACAGATGGGCTTGGAAAGGCAGCTGTCTGTCGAATGGAGCCGTGGCAGAAGAGTCATACTCTGTGCACATTAAAGAACACACCGGATGGTCTTGATGGGAGGATCTGCCTCCCAACTGCTGTCCCAGTGGATCCCCTCCTCCAACCTTCTTTGAGCCTTCGGGGTCCTTGTGCCCTGACCATTTAGCCCCTTGTGTGCAAAAAAAGTGTCGCTCAGAGGTAAAACAACCCAACTCCGAAGTTGTTCAACATAATGTTTAATTCTATTAAGCAAAACAATGCAAATAATTCTTTTCTGTTACAGAGAGTAACCTACCCATGTAATTTTCACAACTATGATCACCTTTCTTTAAAATAAGAATAAGAATAATATTTCCAGTAAAATTCTTAAGAACAGCACATTTATCAGAGAAAATATTGAATATTGCAGTCAGCCATATGACAACAGAATTCTTTCTATCTATCAGCATTTCAGTAGCAAATTCATTTTCTTTCTGACGACTTCTGTGGTTGTAATTTTTAGATAGCCAAATAACTTCAGATCGTGATATAGGAAGAACATTGAAGCCAATAACACTTCTACATATGCCCATTGCAACAAGTGGAGTAGAATTAAAAACGCTATTCCAAACGTCTCTGAACAGTTCTTCTCACCTTCGATAACCTTCCCGTCTCTATTTTTCAATCCTTGTATGGCAATCAGTTTTTCTCACACAAAACATTCCCTATCTGGTACAAGTCTCAACTGTTGAGTTTGGAGTAATTTGTTCGACAACATTTGTTCGTCGGAATTTTCTTTGAAACGGAATTTTATTCGACGGAAATTTGTTCGACAACATTTGTTCGCCGGAAATTTCTTCGAAACGGAATTTTATTCGACGGAAATTTGTTCGATACGGAAATTTGTTCGACCTAAATGTGTTGGAAAATGAAATTTTTTCCACCAACATTTTATTAAAAGTTTGAGAATTTTGAAAATTGAGAGGCAGCTAGAGGGCACACTCCTAGATAAGGTCTCTTCTGGTTTGTTACTGGGAAATCGTTGGAAGTGGGGGGAATCTGTGAAGAGAGGCCACAAAAGAGAAAGCTCAGTTTTAAATTTGGTAGAATTCAACATCACTTGTTTTACAGACGATCGAGACACTTTTTATTTCCTCTTTGTTTTCACTTTTGTCCATGTCTTCAGGGATTCCAGCTGCAGAGGCTGATGTCATTTGTATCTTGTGGATAATACGGATTAGTCTGTGGGGGATAGCTGCTATCTTTGGAATGTTAGAGTGGTGTTGATGGCCTTTGTTGGGATGGTGAATCCGGTATCTTCTGGGGACTTTAGTCTGAAAGCAGTTTAGAGTCCTTGCACTTTTAACTTTCTTTAAACCAACGTTGGCTGTTGAGAAGTAAACACATCAATCATATCTCATTTTTTCTTCTATTTTTAATTTTTGATTGTTTTTATTGGCCTTTTTTTCTACTACAAATATACGCCGAGTGATCATTGAAATATAACCACCTAATGTTATGCCAATGGAACTCTGATTTCGAAGTCTTATAACTTTTAAAACAAACGTTTTATGATGAAGGCAAATTAAAGTTCTAAATCGTTTCTATCTAAATTTCCATTTTCAACAATATTCCTTCAGTATTTAAAGAGTTGTGGAAGTTTGAACATATAACAATAGTAGTGCTGGAAATTGGGTGTTAATTGAAACTGAAATAGGAAATATTATTTCAAACCAGTTCATATATAATTGCATATTTTAAAAAGTGCGTGCGAATAATTCCTTCAATTTTTTAAAATAAATTTCTCAGAGCAAATTGCTGCCCTGAAAGTTTGAACTTCAGTACCTGCTTAAAGACTGTTAGAATATTATTAACAATCGAGATTTAGATAGATTTGATTCAGAATCTTTAAATTATCTTCCCCATTGACATAACATGGGGTGGTCATACTACGTCACGTGACGCTAATTTCGAACAATTTCAGTGACTTCAATGATTATTCAGCATATGTCTTCTCTAATTACCTAGATCTTGTGAATACACGAATGAATATTTTGGGTTTTGGGAGAGGGCCAAGTGGTCAGATTGAGAATATAAAAAGTAAAATCTACCCCACCGCCACCCAGCCCTCTATTGAAAAAACACACTATAAACTTTCGCACTGGAGAGATACAATAATCCCGACACTTCTCCTAAAATAACTTTGAATTTATTTCGAACTAATTTCCGTGGAACAAAATTCCGCTGAACCAAATGTTGTCAAACAAGTTTCCGGATACCCAACTGTTGTTTTTTGTCTAACTGTTTTCTCTGCTTTGCCAGCCTAGTTATCAAAGTAAAGATTCCTATTAGTTTTCAATCGATTTCTTTGACCAGTGTTTCTCAACATTTTCATGTCTACGTCACCCCAACAACGGTCAAAACAAATTGCGGGCACTCCAGTAATTTAAATTTTAAATGTATTAATATTAAATTTGTGTCTCATAGAAAGCGTTTTAATTATCACCTTTTTTCTAGTTTTCGTTTGTATGATAATAGGATTTACATTAAGAAAACATTTCGCGGGCAGCATTCTTCGAACATCGCTAATCTACCCTAGGGAGCTGGGCACAGTAGTTGAGAATCATCGGGGTGCCACGGTACCCTAGGGTACAGAGTCTTAGACGTTTATTAAGTTCTGTATAATGCTATTTGTCAAGATTAGTATTTTATACCTGTGTCTCTTTCTTTTAAAAATATTTGTATTATTATTGAAATGATTATTTCACCTATGCCGCTTTCACTCCTTTTTCCCTCTTGTCAGTCTTTTAAAAAAATATATCAGATGCTCATTAGAAATCTACGTGAAATATGCAATTTATTAGACTGAATTCGAATGTGGAAAGAATGCGATTTTTTTGCATACATTTGAGTAATAAAATCTTTTGAGAAATATTCGCTGCCGAAGAAAAGTAAAACACCGTACAATGAAATTCAAATTTGGCGTCAATATTTGGACAAGTGTTGAAAAATTTGCCAAGTTATTGATGACCTTTTCTTTGCCCATAAATATAAACAATTTTGTTTTTAACATGAAAGGATTTTTTTCATTTGTCCTTTAGTAGAATGTTTTATACACTTTTTAAGTTTGTAAGAAGCTATTTCTTTATTCTTAATTTTGAATTTTGATTTAATTAATAAACATCGACTGACTTCCTCGACGTTTACAAGTTCCTTCCAGATAAAATACCTATTGCCCTTGAGGAAGGTGGAAGGACGTCAAACGAAAACTTCAGTTCGGTGGAAATCGAACGATCGTGAAAAGGTTTGCAATACATGGAGCAGATGTGGTCGTACAAACGTTTGAGTAGGTGGGATCTCTCAGAGATGAGTTTTTCTGACTGTCAGGAAAAATCGATCGCCTGCGGAGGCTGCAGATAAACAGCACTCAGTGCAGGAACCCGATGGTCAAGAGGAAGCAGACATGACCGCAAGATACATACGCGTAGCCAGGAAATTTTCTTGGAGGAGGTGGGGAGCGGAGAGGGTGGGGAGGCACACTTTTCACATACACGCATTAGATATAGAAAAATATTCGTATAGATTTCGAACTGTATGGTTTATAAATTCCTTAGGTAAGGAGTGTTGGTTTTCTCTTCTTCCCCTTCTTCCTTTAGTATGCTAGTGAGCAGATTACAAAATCCGACGAGGATTCTATATATTAAAATGCATCACAAAGCACGATAAAGATCACTGCTATAGGTGCAACCTTTACACTTTCGCACATTCATACACAATGAAGAGCTAAATGAACTTCATCACATGATTTTCTACATTTGCAGGCGATTTGTTAACTTTCTTCAAATGTTTCTGTTTAGGGAGCTTCTTATATCCTTTGTTTAATTCCCAGTATGAGCTGAGACAAATTACCATGGAAAAAGTGACAAAGTCACAGAACGAAAATCTTACAGTGATGTTATGTGAAAATTTGGAAATATCTCCGTCAGAAGCTTTAGAGATTTGACGAAATTGTTTTTCACTAGTTTGCAAAATAATTGTAAGCATCAAAACCAATAACGCTTTTTTAATTCCTGATTCTCTTTCTGCGACCCCTCAATAGATAGAGGGTCATCGAGATCGACTTCGTCTTGAGTTATGACAGGTGTTGTGGTCGGTGATTTCGCGAACTTTTTTCGTGTAGGCAACGAAACAGATGGCGCTTTCTTGAAGACCGTCGTGGAACTTCTTCTTGCGCTGGAGCTCCTTCAACATCTCTCTTAACGGGAAGAAACATCTGTTCACGTTCTGAGTGATCCCTAAACTCTTTTCCATCGAAGGACCATACTCCTGCACCTTGCCATTTAGCTGTTTAAGAGTTGAAAGACTTCGTTGAACTTTAGGAGGACCCACAATAGCAGCTTGATATTTTCTTCCTCTTCTAATTCGTTCTCCTCTAATTGTACACCATGTTCTATTAGTTCGATCTCAACACTATTAAAAATATTCTTCTATATTTTCTTCAGCCATGTCCTCGAATCCTTTGCCGCCTACCCGATGAGAAACATTAACAACCCACTTGGGGTCAGTCGCGTAATCTGAGTTCGCTTACTTTACTTTGAGATCCTACTGTATACGAAAACAGTGTCACGAAGATTCCTGTCCGAGCTCGATCACCCGGGACTTCGGTGACCGTTATTACACACGGAGAAGACTGATCGAACAATAGAAGATACTGATATCACGAATAACCAAAATGCGGAGCGATATTGAATAATTCGTATCACTAAAGTCTGCACTTCAAAGCGAGATTTTGAACAATTGATGATAAAAATGACGTTGAGAAAACAATGAGCACAAAATTCTTCTCTAACGTTGACCACTTAGGGTGGTTGGAAAATATAAAAATTATTGAATGAATCATAATTAAACAGAACACCTGAAGATTAACTGCTATTGAAATAGTTAAATTCAAATGACATTTGTTCCTGATTGTTACCAGTGATTCTTAATTCACTTGTGATTGCCTGATATTGAAAATGAATCTTCCGACTAAGATTACCTAATTATGAGCTGTAAAAGACACTGCTACTTTCAGAAAAATAAATTCTCTTTGATGATGATAACAAACTTTGCTGTCTCGGAAATACTCTGACTCAGTCGTCTGGACATGAATGTGTTAATGTGCCAGATAAGTTTTGTTATGTGTGTGGAAATTATATTTAAAATTCCAGGGTCGTTCTTTGGCAAAGATTGTGAAAAAAGCCTATAACGTGTATTTTTGATGTCATGTTGGAGATCAGGAGATGGGTTTCACATGTGTGCTCCACATGTGGCTGCATTTCGTGCTTTGTTGGCCTGAGTGAATGGTTGAAAGGTAAGATAAAATCCATGCCCTTTGCAGTTCCAATGGTTTGGTGTGAGTCAACTAGTCACTTGCATGATTGCTATTTTTGTTTAATTAAAATGTCGGGCTTTTCAAAAAAGAACAAAAGCAAAATATAATATCCAAATGTACCTTCAGCCATAAGGCCAGTTCCTCATGGAGAAGATCTTCCTATAACAACATCTCCAACTAACTGGGAGGAGATGGATTCCCATTCATCAGAGGAAGACTTTGAGGCTAATACAGATCCTGATCCTACATACACCCGCAAAATGTTAGACGAGCCTCATCTGATTCAACAAAACGAACTAAACGATCTTGTTCGAGACCTAGGATTTCCAAAAAACAAGTGAGGTTTTAGGTTCAAGACTTCAAGAGTAGAATCGTCTGGGCAAGGATACCAGTGTTTCTCTGTTCAGAAAGAGAAATTTGACTTTATCTGCTTATTACGAGATGCAAGATGATTTGTGTTTCTTCACAGATATTTCAGGGCTGATGGAAGAAATTGGAACAACTAACGATCCTAAGGAATGGCATCTATTTATAGATTCGCAAAATTCAGCTTAGAAGCTGAACTTTTTGCATGTAGGAAACCAAAAACCTTCCATTCCAGTTACACACGCTATGGGAATGAAGGAAACTTATGAAAGCATGGAATTAATACTCACTGCTATAAAATATGACCACTTTAAGCGGACAATATGTGATGACCTAAAAGACACATCTCTCTTGCTCGGGCTTCAAAGAGGCTTCACAAAATTTTGTTGTTTTCTGTATTTGTGGGACAGTAGGGTCAGAAAGGAACACTACAAAACAAAAGAATGGCCAAAAGAGATGTTTTTATTACTTGAAAGAGTAATATGAAATATAAGCCTCTAGTTGACCCCTCTGATGTTCTGCTCCCATCACTACACATCAAACTGGGGTTTATGAAAAACTTTGTAAGGGATATGGAGAAAATGGATAAAGGGTTTTTGCACTTAAAGGAAATATTTCCAAAACTAAGTGATGCCAAAGTCAAAGAAGGGGATCTTTGTTGGGCCTCAGATCAGGAAGCTACTGAATGATACTGTCTTCGAAGAAAAACTGAATATGAAGGAGTGCGCTGCATGGAATTGAATTCCTTCACGTCTGTGGTCCATGATTTTCTCAGTGATGAGCAAGGGGAAAGATTACGCCAGGATATCCGAACCATGGAGGAGAGATACCAAGGGACGCAGCAATGATGCGTGACTACCGCTGTTCTTGCAGAAGGAAGATACCTCAGCACATAAAAAACAAAAATGAACTTCTTGTAAGTATAAAAGATCCTTAACCATATTTTCTTATTTTGCGTTTCAATATTATTTCATTTGTTACTTTATATTTATTGGTCTATAACTATGGTGCTTCTAATTTTTTACTGTAATCATGTAATTAATTAATGAGTTTTAAGTTACAATTTAATAAAATAGTCACATTTATTTTCATTTCCCAGATATCCGTATTTAAAGAAATTTGAAATACATCAATCCGTATTGAAAAAAAAAAACTGTACTTACTGCATATTTTCACAATCATATTTGAATTCATCACCACAAAATTAGTTAAAAATATCCTATTTGACCAATGTCATAAAAATAAGTTGTCTATTGTAATTAGTCATATGGCAACATGGCTAAACCAACAAAGTCTCTCTCTGCAGAATATATTGTTCTGAGGAGGTTGCTGACTCCTTTTCCTAACCTCTTCATTACTTACAAAGTTGAACCACCTAATACCCAAGATATTGCGTAAGCATCTAGAATCAAAAGCATCAAGTTTCCAGTTATTCTATTTACAAAGTGTCCACGTTTCACTACCATAAATAACCCTAGAAAGAACCAAACTATTTTACAGTCTAATTTTATTCTTTAGGTGTATACACCTATTTCTCCACACTCTCCATATAATCTTAAAAGTCCCGACAGCAATCCCTATTCTTCCGTTAATCTCATGCCGAACATCACCATTATCTGTTACATAGCTCCCAAGACAATTAAGCTCTGACACCTGTGCAAGACTGCAACCATTCAGATTAACTGAATCACAGCTTGACTGTCCAATTTTCATCACTTTAGTTTTCTCTTTGTTCATAACCAAACCTACTCTACTACCAGTCTCATCATCAATTTCCAAAAGGGCTAAATCATCAGCATAATCTAAATCAGAACTTTTCGTATATCCGGACCATTTAAGGCCAAAATATTTCACTTGAACTGAATTTCGCCTAATATAATCAATAGCCAAACTAAAGAGAAGAGGAAACAAAATGCACCCTTGTCTAACTCCGATATCAATGCTAAACCAATCGCTGCAAGACGTACCAATTCTCACAAACGACTCAGTGTTATTATAGAGAGCTTTCATTACACTAATTAACTTATCAGGTATTCCATATGATCTAACAATCAACCACAAATTATGTTGATCAACAGAGTCAAAAGCCTTTTTGAAATCAAGAATGCTAGTAATCAAAGGTTTCTGAAACTCTGAAGATTTCTCAAGAATCTTCCTAAGTGAAAATATATTATCTAAACATCCCCTACCACTTCTGAATACACATTACCTGTCAACCAGATTCTTAATTGTATTAAGCACAACCATGCAAAGAACTTTACCTGGAACAGGAAGTAGGCGGATACTCCTATAATTATCACAAGAACTGTTGCATTTCGTGCAGCAGTTCTTGTGATAATTATAGGTATATTATATGCGATCACTTTTTATTAAAAATATATTTATAATTAAATATATTATATAATTATACGCGATCACTTTTTTTAAAAAATAGGGATAATAATAGCTCTGGTAATATCCTTTATCATAAAAGATATTCAAACTTTCAGTCATCCATGTGGTTGCTGAAACACTCCTAGCTCTAAGCATTTCGGTAGTAATTTCATCTATTCCTGGGGATTTATATTGTTTAAGTTTAAAAACAGCTAAAATAATTTCAGAGTGTGTTATGGGGCCAAAATGAAAGCCACCAATGCATCTACCATCATTGCAAACACGGGGGTAGAACTAACCACAATGTTTTAGAACATCACTGAAATTCTCAGCCCACCTAGCCATGACAGAATCATCACCATGTATAACGTTACCTTGTTTATCCTTCAATCCCTCTATACCTGTTCATTTTCTACCACACAAAACTTTAACTATCTGGTGCAGCTCTCTGCTGTTGTGCTGTCTAACTGCTTCCTCGGCTTTGTCAGCCAAACCATCAAGCCAAAGACTCTTATCAGCAGCTAACTGATCTTTTACACGTTTATTACGTTCTCTGTAATGTTTTCTATTAGGACTAGTAGGGTATTGATTAAGGACATTCCAGCAGTTCTTTCTTTCCGAAATAAGCTCAAGTGCTTTATCACTCAGATAATTCTGTCTCTTCTGCTCCTTTTTTTCCTAAAATAGTACTGTTAGTGTCCAAAAAAAGTCTGTTTAAAATGATCCAATTCTTCCTCAACTTCAGTAGGCAGCAAACCATGACTGTAAAAATGAATACGTAAACTATTATGGTAAGCTTTGGCTATAACTGGATCTTTCAGAGCTTCAGAATTAAACGCAAATTTTTCAAACTTAGCATATCACTTTTTAAGTTAAAGTTGCAAGACACTTTTAACGAGGTAATGGTCAGATACAGTTTCATTTCCCCTATATGCCCTGGTATTCCCAACAGAACTAGTCCATTTGCTGTTAATTAATATATAATCTATCATATTCTTATGCAGCCCATCTGGTGAAATTCATGTATACTTTTTTATGTCGCGGTGTTTGTAGTAAGTATTAGTTATTCTGAAACCATTGAGTTTACTTACCTGTAGGAGATGTTGCCCATTGCCATTGCAGCTACCAATACCAAAAGGGCCTATCACCCCTCCCCAAAGGTCAGAGTCAGTACCAACTTTGGCATTGAACTCACTTAGAACAAGGATAATATCTCCGTTTTTGACAGAATTTAAAATATCCTGAAGTTGTCGGGAAAAACTAACCTTCTCCTTCTTATCGGCATTCTCAGTGGTCCCCCTCAGTATTTAATGCTTGTATGAAATTTTGCTGTAAGAAATCTTTCACTAATGTACTCATATCCTAGAAAAGCACCACTGGCGTGTATGCTGAGAAGCAGGCCCATGCCTTCTTGATACTTATTATAGTTCCTCGCTGAAAGGAGAATTTTAAGATTATTTTTACGAATCTGACCTTTATCCGTCCATCTGGTCTCTTGCAAGCCGAGAATATCTAAATTATAATGGTGGAATTCTTGTGTGAGGATATCAAGAGAATAAGCTCTGTGCAAAGTGCTCACATCCGAACTACTTATGGAAATAAAATGATTAGTGGGATGTTTAAAGTAATTATGTTCATTGAGAGAGGGAATGCCGACAATATCAAACAGCCCCCTAATAGCAGGCATGGGGAAAAGACCCGTTCCCCCTCTACTAAAGGCTGAAGTCATCTGCACTGGAAGATGTCCTCCAATGTACAATTTGACGATGCCCGTACAAGCAAGAGTTCAGGTGCCTCAGATGACATCTGCTCAGAATTATCCATCAGCTGATAAAACTTATGCTGTGAATCTATTCACTTGGGGTTGTCAACTCACAAACAAACCGAAAAGCACAGCGAAAGATTTTCTCTTCACAGAAGCCCACCAGTGCAGCAAATTCAGGATCCATAATGAAGCTCAAAGCCTATTTTCAGTCCGCTAGGTGTATATGGTTAGCACCAGGACCATATAAACTACCCTGTGTGGTTGATCACTCCTCAGCAGGGTAGAAAAGAAAGTGAAGTAGACATTGTTGTCCAGATCAGTATGCCACACTAATCTGGCAGCCCTCACTTACATTCACTTCCACAAGAGAGTATCTCTTTTGAAAGGTACGTACTAACGGACTGCACTACGAGAAGGCGGGATCGGACGTTAGGTAATATAACCCTTACCGGTTCTATGCATTAGCATATAACCGGCAAGGTCTATAACAGGGAATTGTTGCATAGCACTCCTTCCAGTGACTATCTAACTACCATTACGCACTCTATATCATGATATGCTTTAAATTTGCATAAAATAAAAAGGGTGCTTTATATTTCTTCTCTCTTCTTATTACATGGATTGTAGCTCATTAACCAAATAGGAAAATTCGCTTGACTAACCCGGGTACCTTTCCATGACATCGTCTCAACATTCTCACTGCCAAGCCCCACATATCATCTTCTCAAAGGAGATTAAAATATTCTTTAAACTATACTGAAATAACTTCAAACTGTTTTTTTTTGTCTTTGTCTTTTTTTCTGTCTCTTTATTTCTCTAAAACGATTAATAGATTATAGAAATATGTTTAAAAATTTCACCTTATACAAATATTGACATGAAAAAAATATATTTTAGTGATCGTGTTGCAACGCGTGAGTGAAGCAGTCCCTATTCTTAATCCTTCTGTTGCATCTTATAGGGATAAAATTTCCATTTCGCGTTGCATCAGAGAAGACAGCTATACGGAACGCATCACCCCTAATTCCATTAATTCTTAGGGAGGAACAATATCCGATGTAAGTCGTTTTTTTAAACGTCTCAATTTTCTGGTCCCTATCGCTAACACAGTATTATTGGGCGCCTTCAGTACTACAGTCTATTCATTTCAAAACGCAACCCAAAATAAATTTTCTCAAGAAAAAGGTTAAAGCAGAAAATGGTACAAAACCATACACGTAATTGTAGTAAATGCTGCAGGCGATGTCCTCATTCAATCCGCTTCCCATTTGACCATATTCCGATCCCCTCTATGCATTTGTTTTTCACACGCGATATTGACGATTTATTAGGCGGCTCTAGATATTTATCTCGGCACACGTTTTGGCAGTCATCATAAAAATTCACGGTTAGAGGGTATCTCGACCCTTTAACAGTGGATTTCTACGATTATTTGTTAAAGTAGAAAAGTAAAAATTTCATTCCCTTTAAAAACGAGCATTCCATATTCGAGAGCGATATGTTTATCCGTCTAGTTTTCGACAGACATCTCTCTAATTACGTACGAATTTACCTGGAAAGAGAAATTTCACCTAGAATTTGATATTTAATCCTACACTGATTAAATTTGTTGATCATTTTGCACATTAGATTCGCCCCGAGCTCCTAACATAGAAGGTCGTTTGCTCTCACGGAGATTTCTTTTATAAAGCTCTTGCAGAAAAATAATCTTCAACAATGAAACATTCGCTGTTCTTTAATGAGAAACGCTACCATAGAACAAACTGTTCCTTGACCATATGTATCCACCAAACGATATTAACTAACACACCGGATCGGAGGTTGGCTCGGTCGATGGTGCTCGTGGCTCGCAATCTGCACTTCCAGGTTCGAGTCCCAATTGTGCCAGATTTATCTCCGCTAAATTCCACCTGTCATTCTAGTTCATAGTGGTTTCAGTGACATCTCCCTTATGGTGATATACAGCCTTGAGTTGTGGTGCACCGGGAATGTCGCGTATCTATTACGTTGTCATAAAGAGGACACTGATGGGCTTCGAAAAGACGTAAGGTGCAGGAGGGTCATGCCCTGGGTACACTTAAAAAACAGGCTGGATGGCGTTGATGGGGAGGCAGCTCCCAACAATTGTCCAATGAGTCGCCTTCCCAAACGCCTTCTATAAGCCCTAATGACCTGGATATTTACCTCAGGTGCGCAAAGTAGTGCCGCTCAGAGATAAAAGAATCCGAGAACAATTAACACACGTGATTGCGTAGAACGCGCTCATTCGACTAATGACGCATCACGAAAAAAATGGCAATATTCTTTTCCCGCGCTTTTTAATATTGCATGTTTCAGTGAGCAGGAAAGTGAGGATTGCGTTTCCAAATGAACACCCGTTAGGATCGAAATTTTAATATCGCTTTATGAAAGAATCACTGGTAGTGTTGATAACTGTAAATGTTAAAAAATGGAGAATAAAAAAATAATTTACCGAACTGTTTTTGGATCGCTTGCAGCCCATTACCATCTCCCTTCCTTGATTATGAATAAATTAGTTTAGGTTTTAGAGTATAAGATAATGTAAGGTCTTAGGTAACAAAAAGCTTTGAAAATTCACCTTCCATTGGTTTGTTTTTCATTTTTACTTCATTTATGAATAAAAAATTTTATTTTCTTAATTTATCAAAGAACAGAAAACCAATACATCAAAACGTTTTGAAATGTTTAGTATTACCTACTTTCTTTCATTATGTTTCTTTACTATTCGTATGATTTTAATCTGATATGAACTGAATAAATAATAAATAAACCCACATCTCTGTTTTAATAAATTAAGTTAAGTTTTAAAATCATTTGTGTTTCGCCATAAAGGAAGAACCGAGTGCCTAATTGGCTTACCTTAATCATATTCGGCGTACCTAGAAGAGAAGCACTTCACTTACAACAAATCCGCTGAAAGCGATCTAGACTTTTTTCTTTAAAATGGTTCGCGCTGCATGAAGAATTTTCCGAAAGAGGTCTGAGGATGCTCTCTCAGATAATGTCAGAGGGTCTTATTTGAGTCCATTGAATAGCAAGGCCTAGGCACGAGAGCATCTCTTCCGCCCAAAGAGAATGCGATGCATAGTTGGAAAGACAAGCACCATGCAAACGAGATCGGCTTTCAAGAGGAAAGAATTTGCTTTTTGTGTTGGATGCTTCACTCCCATGAAGATGCCCTTTATGAAGGTCATGGAAATGAATAAGAGCAAAGGCAGCAGCAAATGAAGAGCAGCGGCGACTTATGACGAAGTAAATTGCTGGACAAATGGCGTGCGTTAGTTATGCATGGCGTCTGAATATTTACTTCACTTCTGCTGCTTCTGAATGCAAATGGAGAAAAGATCGGAATTTTGCCAAATTAAAGCATTGTCTCGACCTGCACTAAGTAGTATCTTAGATTTACTTCTGGTGTGAAGTTTTCATTCATATTCATGGGTTACAAAAATATTGTTAACGTTATCAAAGACATGCATTTTTAGAAGAATATTTAAATGTGATTAAAACATTGCCGATATTGTTGTTATACTGCAATTGTTTTCATTGGAATAGTCAACAGTTTCCGAAGTGCAAAAATGTATTACATTTAAGAATATGATAATGTTAAAGGCACTGATCGGTGCTGTATAGGAACTGACAAGAATGGGAGTACAGCATCGATACCTGGAAGTTCCTAAACTGGACAAACAGATAAAAAGATCATAACACATGATGTTTTTATTATTTTAATTAAAATGCAACTCAGCTTAGCTGAAATTGGTTCTACAACTCACTGTTTTCTCTATGAAACAATTATTGTAAGATATTACCAAGCGTAGGAGTGATATTGAATTGTCATTGTTTGTAAAGTAAATAATGTGATAATCCTTTTATACAACGAAATCATCGAAATGAATTTCTACAAGATTCGGAAATTTGTTTTCAAAATGATCACTGCATTCGACCATCAATAGAAAAATGATCACCTCGTGCAAAATCTCGTCCGCTGTTACCGAAATACTTTCTTTTTTTGTCTGTTCTTCCGAACTGAGTGGTTGCAGTAATACAGCAATCCTTATGCGCCAGCAGAGCCAACAGTTATTAGAGTTGCTACAAAACAGACGATTCCTGACATGATTCGAGAAATAAACTCGTAGAGAAGTTGTGGTTCATATCAGGAGACGACAATACGATGAGGATTTGAAGTTTTGGAAGACTGTTTGAAATGGGCTCAATGTGGAAAGAGACGTGTGCAGCGCAGTTGTAGAAAGACTGAATATTATTAGCAAGAGTGAACAGCACGTTTCATTATGGTCCGCACCCAGGAATTTTGCTTTTTATTTTATTTTTAAAGACAAACATTTATTGAACACCCACTTATAAATGATACTACTTTTATTCATTAAACTAAAATTTAAAACTTAACTAAACAATTTTTAAAAATGATTAACTAAACATTACTTAAAAAATACAAAGAAAAAAATGTGACCCAAAATATCAAATTTTTGCTGTAGTGACAATCAGCCGAATACAGAGATACAATCAATTTTCATGATCGCTATCTTTAACCAGATTTGACCAAAACAGATTAAGGTTTCTCCATCTTCCTATCCAAAAGAATGAGACCACGTTTTTTTTAAGGCATCAGAATGTGTCTGGACGCAATAGTGCACACCCCGTAGACATGTCTATGGATATTATTGACTTGTAACGCAAAGTTTTTTTTAATAGATTGCAATATTTCAAAAGTTTCATAAAGTCTAGAATCCTTTTCTGCGAACAGAACTTTCATCTGGTTAATTTACAGATGTAGAAAAAGTGCAGCAATTAAAACGCATTTTGATTGTAATGCTCCTGTAGGAAGCTGTCATCACTTAAATGTAGGCTATATAGATAACTCATGTTGTATAGTGTTCATAAATGTAATCTATCAGTATATAAATAGTGATATAAATAGTGATCTGAATCGATGAGGCTCAACGGACCGGATGCCGTCCTGTAAATCTCCCTCTCTTGTAATATCTTTCTTATGGAAAGAAGGTGCTTCCCTAAACAAAGATAAGCTAGAAGGTCTATTGATTTGTCCTGGTTTATCTTACAACACACAATGGTACGCTACCACTAGACTAGTTACGAGATATGTCTCTTAAAAGTTTTCTTCCACAATACGCAAAACATAAATGTTTTATAATTACTCCCCTCCTTTCCGGTTAAGTTAAACTATTATATGCTGCACATCTTCAGGCCAATATCTATAAAAAAGTAAAGGGGGCAACCGATGCAATCGTGTAGGGAAATGATAAAGTGGGGGGGGGGGGGACAACAGACTGAAATTCCCTTGCAGTGTAACATTTTTAAAACATTCGTTTTAGAAGTTTAAAAATCATTCTTGAAAAATGCATGGAATACGCCGAATTTTTTGCCTATACCACCCTTTACTAGCAGTTTCAAAGGGGGTAGGAAGGGCAACCCACTTGCCCCCACCTAGATCCAGTCGTGCTCATTTTAAATCGGAGATCAAGTCTCTTAACATCAGATCAATTTTATCACTATCGCGTGAATAGAATTTCAGTTAAAGGCATTTAAAGAAGGCTTAATCGATCAGATTTGTATTTCAAATTACAAAATATATTTTTAAAATATCTCATTCACCTTATTATATTAGCAAACTAATATTGATATTGTTACGACAGATGAACGCGCTACAATGAATTTATGATAACGTGTCATGAACGCTCGCACATGCTTCTGCGTGAGAATTACGTAACCAACGAATTGGAAGGAAGAACCGAACTGAAAAAGAAGAAAGATAGCATTGTTATGTTGGAGTTGTTGATATGGGAAAAGATATTTAGTTTCAGTCTGTACACGATAAAGTGGTTAAAAAGAAGAAGTAGTTTATGTGGCGAGTGCGCGGGAGGTTTATTAGTGTAAATCCTACTAGTGAATTAACAAGGAAAATAAGAATGATTTACGCCTGAAGTGAAAGTTATACAAGGGACAATGACAATAAAAAGGAAGAGATAAACTTTAGTCGAATAAACAGAGCTAGTCTTAACTTTTCTGTAACAAGAGATTATTATTTGATGTTCGATAGTATTTAGCTTGTTTACATACTAGTATCAAAATAATATGACAACCTATTTAATAATGGGAATATCGGCGTGGCATGGACGCAATGAGGCCCTGGAAGGTTGCCAGAAGCACACGTGTCCATTTGGAACTCCAGCAGAGCATAGAGGTTCCGGAGATGACGTGGTTGTAGGTCTGCATGCCGAACCTGTCGATCCAAATGACCCAACAAGTGTTCTATGGGATTGAGGTCGGGCGATTTCGCCGGCCAAGGGAGAATGGAGACACCGCTGTCATATTCCTGGAACCAGTCACGCACCACCTTAGCAACATGACAAGGCGCATTGTCTTGTTGGTAGATACCATCACCACCAGGGTAAACATCCAACATGAAGGGATGCATGTGGTCAGCAAGGATGGACAGGTATCCATTGGTGTTCATGGACCGCTGGCACACCGTGGTACCAGCGGTCCCAGGTAATTCCAGGAAAACATCCTCCAGACATGCACACTGCCACCTCTGGCCTGTACTTGACTGACAAGCGTGTCTGGGTGTTGGTTCTCGTGTGTCTGACGCCGTATCCACCACCTCCCGTCACCTCTGTGGAGTAGAAACCTCGATTCGTCGGAGAAGGCAATCTTTTTCCACTTTTCCACTGTCCAATGACGGTAGTCCAGTGCGCACTGCAGGCATCTTTGCCAATGGACCTTGGTTAACATAGGCGCCTTTACGCAGCATTGACTCTGGAAACCCATGCATGACAGGTTTCGCTCTACTGTTATCGGGGACACGTACCTGGGTTCCCCAGTGTTCATTTGAGTGGTCAATTGCTGCACTGTTGCATGTCGATTTCCCTTTACCAATCGACGGAAGCGAAGTTTTCCTCTGGGGGCGATGGCCTTTGGGGGCTCCACAGTTATGACGTCTGGAAGTACTCGGTGTGCCAGCGGTCCATTCTTGGTATGCTCTTACTACAGCACCTCGCAAACAGCCCACGAAGTCTGTTGTTTCCGAGATGCTTCCACCCTTGGCGCGGTAGCCGATGATCATTCCTTTTTGAACATCCGTCAAATCAATACCTCTGCCATTGTGCTCATGTTACCCACTATGGTGTCATCTGTCCTGGCCGGCCGCCGTGTGGTCGACCTTGTAATGTGCACTTTGTGACGCGCCTGGGTGTGTACACTGTGATTCCCTGGGTGGTCATGTTATTCTGATACGACTGTGTATAAGAATTGGTAAAGTTAATCTCGATAGATTGCATATTTGTTTATAAACATGATTTTACTGTTAATCGAATATTAGTCTTGCTTTGTGATTTGGGTGTGCATAAAAATAAGATAATGGATTCTTCTGAAGTTTATCTTTATATTGATATAGATTTTTGTGCCGGTTGACTTAGTTTGTATAAATAATTTCATCCATGTCTTTGTAATAAATTGCATTGTTTTGTAATTATCATTGTCATATATTTATCTGAACTCACGCTCAGTATTCATTCATTTAATTTGTAACAATATATATGAGCACATCGCTCGACAAACATTTGTCGGAATGGAAAAGAATTTCTCTTCAAGCAGTCTTAAACTCGAATTCGTTTCCATTACAGCTAGAGATTTGAAGTTTTAAGCAACGCGGAGTACCAAGGGAAAAATGCGTCCGAGAATTTTGGAACCGAGGGACCAAGTATTTCGGTATTTCAAGCAATAGAAGATACCATCACCACCAGGTGGGTGATGGTATCTTCGGGTTTCAAGCAATAGAAGATACCATCATCACCACTTCCATCACCACTCGATACGCTACGTATCGAGGGAATTGGAAGGATCGAACTCCCCACCATCTTGAGCATTGTACTGCCTTAGGAAGTTTCTCGATGTGCCACTGCTTACAGAGGTTATACGTAGAGAATACTCAAGCAGCCATGGGCTACGAAGGTTCAAACAAATTGCGCGATTTGGTCCTCCAAACACAGCTGTCCTGAGCTCCACCTCGTGCATCTAGGCTTTGTAGACCAGTTCTAACAAAGTTCTGTTTAACATTGCCTGAAAACCGCATCCTAGGTATTCCCGTTTTTCTGAGGCTCACTATTCATAAATCTATTCGCTAATCGGTAGTATGAATATGGGCACCATATCCAAACCAAAGGAGTCTCTCGTTGCACCATATGCTGCTTAAAGGAGGTTGCCGACTCCTTTGTCTAACCTTATCCAAGTTTCATTACCATAACTGATCCTAGAAAAATCCAAACTATTACACAGCCTGATTTTAGTCTTTAAGTGTATACGACTATTTCTCCACACTCTCCATAGATTTTTAAAAGTACCAGCAGCAGTCAATATCCTTCGGTTTATCTCTTGATGCACGTCATAATATTGTAGCCCTGTTACATAGCTCTCAATGTAATTAAACTGAGATATTTGCTCAAGGGTATAACCATTCAGATTAATTGAACCACGACCTGCCTGACCAATTTAATCACTTTAGTTTCACTCTGTTTATCACCAAACCTACTCTACTACCAGTCTCATCAACAGCACGAATGAAAGAGTTCATCTCATGAACATCATTTGCCAAAAGGGCTAAACATCAGCATAATCTAAATCAGAAATTTTCCTATCTCCAGACCATTTAAGGCCAAAATCTTTCCCTTGCAGTAAATTTCGCACAACATAATCAATAACAAAACTAAAAAGAAAGGGAGACAAAATACACCCTTGTCTAACTCCACTAGAAATGCTAAACCAATCGTTCCAAGACGTACCAACTCTCACACACAACTCAGTGTTATTATAGAGAGCGTTCATTACACTAACTAGCATATCAGGTATTCCATGTGATGTAACAATCAACCACAAATTATGTAGATCAACAGAGTCAAAAACCTTTTCGAATCTATAAAGCTGGCAACCACAGGTTCTGAAACTCTAAGCATTTCTCAAGATTCTGCCTAAGTGAAAAAATCTGATCAGTATATTTTCTACCACTTCGGCATCCACATTGCTCATCACGCTACCATATTTTAACTCTATTAAATATAATTATGCAAAGAACTTTACCTGTAGCAGAAAGTAGACTGATACCCCTATAGTTATCACAAGAACTACTAATCACCTTTTCTAAATAATACGGATAATAATAGCCCTGATAAAAGCCTTAGAAACAACACTTTTATCATAAAACATATTCAAAGTTTTAATTGGCTGTGTGAAACAATAAGAACATTCCCAGCTCTGAACATTTCAGTAGTAATTTCATATACTTCTGGGGATATATACAATTTTAATTTAGAAAGCTAGCTAACATTAAACAGCAATGCTTCTATCACCATTACAAACAATGGGCGTAGAACCAACTGCATTGTTTAGAATATCATTGATATGCTCATCCCACTTGTTGTGACAGAATCCTCACCTTCAATACCATTGCGATGTTTATCCTTCAATCCACGCGTACCTGTCTGTTTCTGTCCACACTAAACATTAACTGTTTGGTTATCAGTAAAAAGAATATTCCTGCAGTTCTTTATTCCAAAAATAAACTCCATCCCTTATCACTCAAATAATTTTGTATCCTCTGATCTTTTTTATACAAAAGGGTATTGTTAGGTTCAAGAAAAGCCTAATTAAAATGGTCCCATTCTTCCTTAAATTCAGTAGTAAGTACACCATGATTGTCATAATGACTAAATAACCTATCATGGTAAACTTTGGCTATTACTGCGCTTTCAGTTTCAGGAAGGTTTTCTTATCTACCGAGAATGATGACAAAAACGTTGAATTCCTCTTTGTCCAGCAATGTGAGGGTGGGCTTGACAGTTGCGAGCCATTTCAGGCAAATTCTAGCTGGCCATCAGCTTTGGTCGGTGTCCTACATTCATGGCTTCAGCGAGATTGCCACCTGTTGCTGCTACAAAAGGAAACTTCTGGCAAGCTGTGATGATCGTTCCCAGAGAGTACAGAAGTGATTTGCATCTCTCCTCAAGGTGTGCAGAGGCGCTCCTACCGCTGATCGGTGGCCAGAGAGACAATCGAGCCTACTTCATCACAGCATTCCGACTTTCTAACTGTCACCAATAAGAAAATTAACAGTTATTTATATTCCTGACCAAAAAACATCTCTTAGATTTTACAAATGATGATCACAATTAACTATTGGTGTAGTCGGAAGCAAAGCATTTGGGAGCTCATAATTTTGACTGCCGCAACTGCGGTGTTCTCGACTCTTTCCGGGCCGACTCTCTCTTCCTTTCTTTCTAAGGGACACAAACAGACTCTGCTGTGCTTTCTCCTTCTCTCTCCCAGGAGAATTCTCCGGGGGGGAGAGAAGGAAGATTGAAAGTCTCTGTCTCTTACCGGCACCGGTCTGCGTATGCAGCCGCATATTCTATGACGAATATTGGTGGTTTCGGTGTGTACTACCATCCCCTCATGTTTGTGCCATGAATTCAGGGACACCCTGTATAGCCGTCAGCTTTGGTTTCCCCATGAATTCGTCGTGAGAAGCGTAATGAGAAAGGCACGGGATTTAGATGCATTTGACAGAGAGCAGATCGTAGGTGTCCGACGGATGGGACACTCGATCTCCGAAATTATTAACGAACTTGGGTTTTCTCGTACGACAGTTTCAAGAGTGTTCCGAAAATATGAATATTCCGGCAAAACAACAAGCACCTGGACAAACTGCAAAGGATAACCAGCCTTGAATGGTCGTGGGCTTTGCCGTCTGACTCGCATCATACGGACCGATACGGACCAGACATTATCAGAAATCACCTCCGATATGAACGCAGATTCCAGCCGGGTTGTCAGTGCCTGTACCGTGCAATGCTCACTTCATTGTCTGGGCTTCGGGAGCCGCCGACCTATGAGAGTCCCACTTCTAAAGGCACGACACTGGGCTTAACGTCTTGCCTGGGCTAAAGAACATCGCAACTGGACCATCGAAAATTGGCAACGTATAGTGTGGACTAATGAATCCCGATTTAAACTTCATCACACCGATGGGAGACTGAGGGTATGGCACCAACCCCATGAAGCCATGGATCCTACATGTCAGGTCGGAACAGTACAAGCAGGTAATGGCTCAGTGATGGCCTGGGGTGTCTTCAGTTGGATGTCTGTGGGGCCTTTGGTACGTGTACCGACAACTCAATGCATCCCGGTATGTAGAATTCATGGCTGACCATTTACACTTATTTATGGCCATCATTCATCCCAAGGGAGATGGCATTAAACCAGCAAGACAACTGTTCATCTCACAGGTCCAGTTGGCTACTGCATGGTTACAGGAGCATTCTGCTGACTTTGAAATAATGAATTGGTCATGAAAAGCCCAGATTTAAATCCCATCGAAAATCTTTGGGATACCGTCGAGCAGAGTGTTCGAGCCCGTGTCCCATCAGCGACAACCTTGAGAGAATTGTGGACAGCTCTAGAGGATGCATGGGTCGCCATACATGTGGAGCATTTACTCAAGCTTGAGGAGTCCTTGCCTCGTCGTGTCGCGGCCGTTATCAGGGCCAGTGGAGGTCCAATACACTACTAGATTGCTATCCCTAATTCAATGGCACTTCAGTGTATATATTTCTCCAGTGTCGTAACCTAATGTAAAACACATATGGAAGAACTTCAGTGTTAAAGGTAGCTTTTCTAACCTTAGCACAACACTTCTTCCGTGTAAGACACTTTTAACAAAGTAATGGTCAGATCCAATTTCAGCTCCACTATATAACCTGATATTCCTAAGAAAGCTACAGGTACTAGACAGAAAAATGGAAACAATTCCAAACAACGCCAATAGAATACATTCAGAGCTCAATAACCTTTTTAATATGTTTATAATAAAAATTTCGTCTCAACCAAATCTATCTCAATCACGATTTTAAACAATATTTGTTCAGTATTGTTCATATTCAAAGAGTTATGTATGTTGGAATATTTAACAGGCTGCAAAAACATTAACTCCAAAATTTAATTAAAACATGTTAAGAGATCAGTACTGGGTACAATGCACCGGACACTCTACTAGAGTCAGCTATGATTTCTGAATTGTAGCCTATTTTAATGGTATAAATAAATAAAATAAATAAATACCCCCTCAAGCAGCTGCTTGCCACAATGGTCTGACAGGAGCCTGCCAGTTTATATGCCATAGTAGAAGGTCTGAGAGGATGGCAGGATCTCAGCAGAAAAACGACACATACATCCATGCCTTATCGGGGGCTCGAATCCAGGTCCCGTAGATCTGTAGCCAAGCGTGCTAACCACTCGGCCACGGGACGGCTAATGGTATAATTAAATATTTTATTTTATGTATTATATGTATATAATATAATTAAATTTTAATGGTAAAACTTATAATTAAGTTTTGGGGTAAATTTTTCATCATCATCATCATCAAGCAGAGATAGGCTACGGATGTCCAAACAGATCGTGCAATTTAGTTGTCCAAGCATACCTATCCTGAGCTACATCTGCTGCATCTGGCCACTAAACAACAATTCTAACAAAGTCCTGTTTGACATTGTCTTCCCACCGCATCCTTGGTCTACCCCTCTTTTTGAGGCCTTTAGGGACAGAGTTCACAACCCTAGTCACTATTCTATAATTATCTATACGGGCAAAATGGCCAAACCAATGGAGACTCTCCCTGCACAATATGCTGATAAAAGGAGTTTGCCGACTCCTTTGCCTAACCTCTTCAGTACTTACAAAGTAGAACCACCTAATGCACAAGATACTGCGTAAGCATCTAGAATCAAAAGCATCAAGTTTCCTGTTAAATATTCCAGCTATAGGAGTTCTTTGAATACTGAACAAATATCGTTTAAAACCGAGATTCAGATAGTTTTGATGAAGATATTTAGTTTACCTTTAATCATAATTTTGATTAAAAATTTTATTGAAAAATGTATTGAGCTTTCTGATTTTTAAAGGAGATAACATAGAACTATTTCCATTTTTCTGTCGAGTACCAGGTAAAATTCAGTTAATTAATATATAATAAATCATATTTCTATGCAACCCATCTGGTGATATCAGTATTAGTTATTTTCAAAACAATAAGTTTACTTACCTGTAGGAGACGTTCCCCATTCCATTGCAGCTATCAATACAACAGGGACATATCACTACTTCCCAAAGATCAGTCAGTACCAACTTTAGCACTGAAGTCGACGATCCCCTGAAGCAGCCGCTTGACCTAGTGGTCTGACAGGAGACTATCAGTCTAATATGCCATAGTGAGGTATGGGAGAAAGACGAGACCTCAGTTAAAAGCCCAACCCGGAAAGAAACCTCCATACTTTATCAATGGCTCGAACCAATATCCGTTTAATCAGTAGCCATGGTCGGCCACAGGGATGGTGCACACTAAAATGAATAAGATGGGTTTTTTTTTTTTTGAGAAAATATCGTCTCCCGAGAGAAAAAATTGGGACTGACTTTTGGTCCATATGAAACTTTTGGGCACTGGTTAGAAAATTTTATGGAAAATTATGGGGACAAACTGACTTCAGGTTTCCACTGTTAGAACTTAATCTCCAATTTTTCCCAATCTACAGAGCACACTCGTAATTCAAACTTGACGGGCATTGATCATTAAATTACAAATACATTCTGGGATTGCATATTCTTTTCAAGTTCATTTAAAAAAAAAACAAGTATTGGTTTTATTTGTTTTTTTTTCTTGCGTTTCTCCATCTGTAGATATTGAACTTTTTTGTTCCAAGAGATAGATGAAACTTTTTTTGTGTTGGAGAGTTACTAATAAAATGTTAATGTTTTTATCTTCAAATAGTTTGAATTTCCACTAAAAGGAGCCTTTCAGTTTCGAAAACGATAAAATTGAAAAAGAATATTTTACAATTATTTCTAAATTTTACAAAAAATGTTAAGTTTTCTTTAAATGTTTATCCAAACGCGTTCTTGCTTAAATTCCTGGGAGGGCAATGTGTTCCACACAAATTCTCCTGTACAAATTTCAGCGAAAATCGTGATGACGATCCATGCTGTTTGAATCAATCGCTGAACCTTGTATAACGCCCTGCATTAAAATTGACCCTCCTAGGAAAAATGCTTGCATGTGAACGAATTTGGTTATGAGGGTAAGCTGTACACATAAAGAAGCAACACGGAGACGGACATTTCTGCCAATATTTAATGACAAAACGAGAGGTACATCAGTAGGCGGTATGATGGCCATGAGACTCAGTGCAAGATGTAGCGGGAGTGAGTCAAACAGGTGACGAATGCGATCCTCAGAATGATCACGTGTGTAGAGAACAGTGCTTAAAACGAGGTGCGATTTTCAAGTGATTAAAACACCTCACAGAGGGCGCGATTAGGTGGAGGCCCAAGATCTGAGCAACCCAGCACTCTTCACCATACACTTGATTCATTTTTGTGGCTGTCTGTTCACCACGTAAGTCTCTTTGAAAACAGTAACTTATCACATACCGTTGCTTAATTTCTCAGTTTCCAGATGAACCATATCCTGAAAAAAAATCACGCATACAAAAGCGAACACGTGTCCAAAGCGACATAACGGCGGTGACTGATTGTGTATTGTTCTGCTGTTACTTACGACCGTATCGCCACGTGTTTCAACTTGCCCACACGGCTTCTTGCCCTTGAAGAGTAGCTGTGTTGCCACATATGTGTTAACTCCTACGAAAAGATCCTAATTGCTAGCGACGGCAGTCCACGAATTAAATGATCCGTCCTCGTATATTTCAATTGTGTACTTTGAAATCAAAATGCTGAAGGTTTTATCCATGTTTACAGAAAAGGTGTCAGCATGCTGAACCATTCCGTGACAAATCTCTGATCGTAAAACCTTACTCACGATTTCCCATTACTAACCTTACTTACGCAATTTGTGAGCACCATATATGACAAAGGAATAACATGTAATTGAAGTATGATTATGCAAATTCTTTTATGAATACTTTTAATATAAACTTTTATAATACTTTTAAAATATAACTTAAGAAAGAGAAATATGAAATTTATATAAAACTGGGTATTGAACCATTTACTGATTTCAATTACCAAATTTAAAAATTTTAAAACGTTAATAAAACTAAAAATATAGTAACTATCAGATTAATTTTCGGAAGTATATCTAGAGTATTCAAATGCCATTTTCTTCTTCCCATTTCTCCGCTTCGCAGCGGTAAAGAAGAATTTCAAAATTTCCTCGAGCGTTCCATCTTTCTCGAGCAAAACGCTTCCTGGTGTCAGCGAATTTTACACAGCGCATTTAACTTTCGGATGGTTGTTTTAAAATGATCGATTTTCCGTTACATGACGAGCTCCAAGTGGATGAACATTTCTTTCTTTCCGCTCTAAACCATTTTTGTCGCCCATTCCTCGTTGCATGAAAGCCGTTCTCTGCTGATATTCAGCCCATCATGCACCGCGTCGCTGCTCCGACCGTCAGAAAGCGCCCCCTGTGCCAGTCTCTCTTCTCTGTCGCCGACAATCGATTTCTCTTTTAAAGAAATGATAATCCTCGAGCCCCGGCGAAGAAATGAGTTATTGGTAATATCAGTCTGCAACTGGGAGCAGGAGGCAAGCTCTGCAGCTGGAAACATCACGGAAAGCAAAGAATTATTTGTCTTCTGCTGGCGACTGCCTTAATGTCTTTCGAAACATACAAGCTCTAAGATAATTCGTCAGTATA
This sequence comes from Ryuthela nishihirai, assembly GCA_038380435.1. Classification (NCBI taxonomy): domain Eukaryota; kingdom Metazoa; phylum Arthropoda; class Arachnida; order Araneae; family Heptathelidae; genus Ryuthela; species Ryuthela nishihirai. Next base: position 8,301,301 of record JAWZYU010000021.1, read on the forward strand.
AGTACATAACCTAATCGCTTTAATCAATCTTTCATTTAGATGGATTCTACGTCGAGTTTTCATGTCGAGAAAATGTCAAAACTTAAACAAAAAGGGAAAGAAATTGCCTTGATAACGATCAACAACTTTTAAAGAAAATGCGGAGGAAGGATGTGGAGTGCAGTAGAGACTTTTTCTTTAAAATGCCTTTGAATCTTTGGCGCGAGAATTAGTCTAAACTGCGGTTCTCCAGCCTTACTCATATAAACATATGACCATTAGATCATTACTCAATGAGAAAAAAATAAACTAAAACGGAACACTACTAAGAGTAAATTAACACTCTTTGAGTTGCAAAAGGGTATTTCAGACATAAATATTAAACTCCATGATTTCATATCTTCATAAATCCATACTCCTGCAATTTGTCCAAGCCTAAAATGTACATTTTGTTGTAATTACCTAAGTGATGAATTAGACTCTAATCTAAAATGGAAGTCTCTTGCCTCGAAATTAACAAAGAAATTAAGATTTATACTTTTAAGAATTTATTATATTAATACAATTGTCTGTAGGACATTTTTATAACTGTGTATTATGCATGGGTGCACTCAACTGTACAATATGTAATTTGTTATTGGTACGAGGGTATACGAATATAACATTAATAATCTAACCATTATTCAGAGAAATATTTCTATACACATTTTTGGTTTCACTTTTTATTCACTCTTTCAGTGATATTAAACACTATTAATAGTCATTGTCATCGCCGGACCTTTCACCTATTTAACACGTCTGGGACATGATGGGCCGACAGCTCCAACAACACCCAAGAGATGCGCCAACCACTGTCGCTGAAATGGAACGCGACTTCGCGTTATTTGGCGTTCTATCCCTCAGGAGGACATTATAGAATTGCACGATAGCCTTCCCCGCCGTGTTCATGATTGCATTGCTGCGCGGGGTGGTTTAACATCATACTAATTATACCACTTTACCGCGTAAGTAAAGTGATTATTTTCCATATTTTTTTTTGACAATGTAATCAATAGCACATCTCAGTGTATGCGAACAGCTGCCTGCGTTTCAATAAAATGGCATTAATGCTCCCAAGTGTTGCAATTTTTTTTCCTCTATTAAATATTACCTTTAAGAAAGTTATACAATATCATTATATATCTTAAAAATCACTGGAGTGAAAGTGATATTAGACATATAAACTATAATACAAGAATTGCTAGATATATAAATCTTATTTTATCTCTTCCTAAAAAAAAACATTGTACAAAGGCATTATATATATATTTATCACCAAGAATATTTAATACTCTGCTGTGGATTCTTAAAGATGGGACAAACTTTCACTCTTTTAAAAGGAAATTGGAAATCTGGATCTTTGAATTTAATGATATTGAAAAACGTCTTTAAAATGTTAATAGTCATTGTTATGGTAGGTATACGTCTTATCTTTTTGAATATCAGTCTTTCATTGTTTTGGTAATAGAATATATTATATTACGAAATGAATACAAATGGCATAACATCTATATAGTTTGTATTAAATTTGCTGCCTTTTTCAAATGTTTTACCAAACTGTAAACTCTCGCATGCAAGTTACTTGAACTCTTGTGGATGTTTTCAATATTCCTAAAGTTGAATGTATCATTTTAGAAAATATATTACGTAAAATACTTTAAATGAAATGTACAACTTGTCTATACAGATGGGAATAAATGTCTATGTCTGCTTTACCTCGGAGTGGCACTTTTTGGCACACAATGGGCTAAATGGCCAGGTCACAAGGACCCGAAGAGTTTACAGAAGGTTGGGTGGAGGGTACCCACTGGACAATTAGGAGCTCTAACACTGTCCACTGCTGTTAGGAGGGAGAGATGCTCCCCTCCCCTCCACATTATTCAGCGTGTTCTATAACCTGACAGGATATGGCTCTCTCGCACGTGGTGCACAGCTTAACGTCCGTCGGTGTGCCCTACTGCCCGAGGGCAGGGTAGAAATTTTTGCGGGGATAAATCTCAACTGTGACCCAGTTGGGACTTGTACTTGGGACCTGCAGATTATGAGCCTGGCTCTTTACTGAGTACCGACTGATCAGGATTATTCACCAGGTGACAACCAGTAGTCCCAGAAACAAATAGAAAACACAGTGGAAGATTTTTGCCTACAAAAAATATTAAATAATTATAATATGAAAAAGGATTATTTTTCATTGTTCGATTGGTTTAAAAAAATCTATTTTGCAAAGGCATTTTATTTATTGAACAAAAATTATTTAACTCTTTACGATATTAGAATGGGGAACAATAAAATTTAGTATTTTAATCTTACAACCTACCCTATCTTCTTTGTGCTTTTGACAAAACCACAAATCCTCCACATTCCTCTCTAAAAAAGGGGAAATATGAAAACGTCAAATGAAAGTTTGTGACGGGGGGAGTGTCATAGTCTAGAAAAAAATTTATTCCCCCGTGATTTCTTCCCCCTAAAAAGTTGAAATGCGAAAATTATTGTTACGCTATATCTTCAGAACGCGAACGCCGAAAATAATAGGCTATACGTCGAGTGAAAGCTTCTGACGCGGGGAATGTCGCAGGCTTTTTTGACCGCAGGCTTTTTTGACTTTTAAAAATTGACCCCACATGTTTTCTTTTTCCCTAAAAAAAGGGGAAAATATGAAAATGATTGTTCCCCTATTTCTCCTGAACACGAGAGCAGAAGGTAACGAGCTATGTATCAAATGGAAGCTTGTGACGTGGGAAGTATCGTAAGTTATGAAAAAATGACCTCCCCATGCTTTCTTCCCCTCTAGAAAACAGGAAATGTGAAAGCCGTTCTACTATATCATCCGAACGCGAGAGCCTATAGTTACGAGTTAGGTGTCAAATTAAAGCTCGTATAATGACGGTCTTAAACTATTTCGAAGTTTGCTCTCAGTATTCCCCCTGATAAAATGGGGGCGGACAATTTTCGCGGGGTTAGACTTTAACGGGTCGTATCTCAAATTACAATTTGTGACGTCTACAGTGTCATGGGCTACCTCAAACATAACTCTAAAAGAGGGGCAAAATGTGGTCGATGTTCATGTGTCATATGTCAAATGAAAGGTTTTGAAGGTAAGTGTTTTTAGTGCCAAAAAATACATAAACTAAATTTAAAAAAAAATTCTCGTCTTTCTATATGTCCCTAAAAAGCAGAAAATAAACCTAAAGCGTATCGATGGCTTAATCGGTCACTGAGTTCGCATCCACTTCAAAGGAAGATATGGCGCCTATTTACCAAATCAACAAAACTGCCGGCACCCTATCTTTCTTTGAAGTGAATACGAACTCAGTGACTCATTGCACCATCGATATGCTTTAGGTTTATTTACCTTTATGTTCTTAGCTTGATTAATTCAAATGCATTTTTTATTATGGAAAGTATTTGCTTTTCTTTTTGTTTACAGCTGCTGCTAAAATTTTAAAATTTATGTATTACTGTATCTAGAAGAACTACTTGGTCCTTGATTCCAGCTTTCTTTCTATTTTTGTTTATATTGTTTGTTCTATATATGTGTGTGTTTTGCGTATTTTCTTAAATTTGAATAAATCTGAATTTGAATAAAACGAGGTGTCATAGCTGAAATCTTTAGTAAGGTTTGAGACTAAAGGAGCTGTTAATGGATGAAAGTAGCGTGAAATCCTCTCATAGGAGCAAGTTAAACTTTGTTTTAATGGTTGCTTACAGGAAATTTTTACAGCCTATGTTATATTGTAAACTTTCTATGTATAACATACCATGACTTTTGCGCCACGTGATCCTTATCCGCCGGGTCACTACTCTGGTTAGAAATATCTGTAAAATATGGACTTTCAACTTCATTTTTTGATTCTAACCAGCAGCAGTGGCGGATTGTTCAAAAGCACCCCCTTAGATTTCTACAATACTAGTATTTTCCTCCATTTAGAAAATATTTTTATAGCGTTACTTGTTTATTTTATTTGCTATGTTTATTCTCTTTCCCAAGCGATTTGTTTATTCTCGTGGAAGAGTATAGCATTACAGTTCAAATATATACAGTATATATTTGAAGATATGTGATAATTAATGTGATTTTTAATAATGATGTGTTCTAGGAGAAGTTATAATAAGATATAATGTAAACATGTAAGGTCATATACATTGCTTAATTGTATTGTAATTATAATAGCACAATAAAATAAATTAATGGCCAAATGTAACAGGTAGAAAGATAAAGTTTTATCACATACTGAAAAATACATTTACATAAACTTAAATTTTGACTCATTGTCGGATTCAATATCCCACTAGAGTAATATTCGTCTGTGGGATAATAACACGAACATTTTAATATACTGCTCACAAAAATTAGGGGATATTTCTTCGCTTCATATTCATTTTGAAATATCCTCTAATTTTTATGAGCAGTATAGTTAAAGTGTCTACATTCAAGAATAAAAAATTACGTTATAAGTAGAGTCATATTAAGTTTTAAACATTAATAATTATTTAAGAAAAACATAGAAGCATTTCATATAGTCTTACACTTTGAAATAATAAATGATCCAATTTCTTAAAGCAACAGAATACTGTTTAACGTTATGTATAGGCTTAAGATAATTTGGCAACATGTTATACAGTCTGTAAACCAAGAAAACATAATGTTTAGTAAAAATATTTTTTCTTAACCGGCACTGTAGTAAATAACATGTTTTCAGATAATCTCGTATGGACAAGAAATTTTCTAATTCTGCCAATATCCCAATTTTTATTAAAATGTATTAAAGAATTTAATGCGTATAATTTGTCTAATTCTAAAACACCAAGATATCTATAACTCTCACTAACACTTTCTCTTCTTTTTTTGCTTCAAAATACATATTAAAACATGTTTTTGAACAATTTCAATAATCTTTAAATATTTGTTAAATATACCTCCTCAAGATAATAGCCCATATGACAAATATGATTTAATCCGTGAGTTATAAATTATTTTAAGCAAAGAAATATCAAAAAAAATTCTGATGTAATATATTTTTGGCATAATGATAAATTCTTTTACAGGCACTTTGTATGTCATTTTCCTGTCCAACATGATTCCTAGGTATTTATAGCATTCAACACCCTCAAGGGCCTAATCTTACAATTACACATTGTAAGATTACAATCTCTTTCTTGATATATTAATTTTCCTGTAAAAGAGTCTTCTTCATTACCCCTTAGTCTAATATACATATATTTCGTTTTTTGACATTTAATATTAATTTATTTTGAACAAACCAATTTCTAACACTCCCTAAACTATTTTTGGCTTTGTCTATTAGTGATTTGTGTTCACATGTAAAAACAATTGTTGTATCATCAACAAATATAATATTTTTTCCGTTCAGTTGTAAATTACAAAGGATGTTTATGTAATTAAAAATGAAATTGGACCTAAAACCGAACCTTGAGGCCCTCCATAATTTAATTATTTTTTATCACTTACCCATTTATCTAATTTAACTCTTTGTATTCTAACCTTGTAAAATTCAAACCATTCTTAATCGTTCCCACTCAAACCATTTCTTAATCGTTCCCCTAAAACCAGCCTTTTCAATTTTGTCTAAAAGTATTTTGTGAGATACGTTATCAAAAGTCTTTTTTATATCTAAGAATAAAATAATTGTTTTCGCATTTTCATTTAAGTGACAATAAATCCGAGAAGTGAAATCCAGAATTGCATTTTCGGTACCACGTCTCTTCCTAAAACCATATTGATTATTAGAAAAATATTTTTTTTTCTCCAAAAAGGGAACAGTTTTTTTTGTTTAACTACCTTTTCATATATTTTTGAAAAAACAGACGGAAGAGAAATTGTACGATAACTTTTTACTTGAGTAGGATTTTCTCTTTTATAAACCGGGAAAACCTGAGCAGCTTTCAAAATAGAAGGAAAAACACCCTGCTGAAATTTATTGTTGATTAAGTAACATAAAATTTCTTTTATTTCATCATAAATTTCTTTAATTATATTTACTGATATGCCACCTAAACCGGGAGCCTTTCCATTTTCAAGGCCTTTTACAACTTCTACTATCTGTTTTTCTGGAATATAGTTCTGAAATAAAGGAAGAACTGTTGGAATAATTTGCTTGTTTATAGTCTTGATTTTCTGGTATATTACCAACTAAAGCACCTGGAATCTCAGCATAATAATTATTAAACTTATTTGCTAACTCGATGCCTCTAACATATCGATTATTCTCTTCAGTTATTTCCTTTGGCAACACATTTTTACTTTTATATGTTCCACACATTTCATGAATCGTATCCCAGTTCTTTTTAAAGTTTGATTTATTATTGGAAAATTTTATTTTATAATAATTTATTTTCGCGTTTCTAATCAAGTTCGTCAAAATGTTTTTATATTTCTTATACTCCTTAATATCTTGATCTGTCATAAGTCCAGCCTTATAACATTTACCCATGTTTATCCTATTTGAGATAGACTCTAATAAACCATTTGTAATCTAAGTTTCAATTTTTTATCTTAAAAATTATTTTACCTTTGGATTCCTCAACTAATTTCTGCAAAATAGAAACAAAAAACTAAACCCTTTATCCACATTCAAATTTCTTACTTGTTCCCAATTTGTTTCTTTTAACTTACTCTTCAATTTTTAAATTTAATTTATATTCTTCACTGAACCAGTGTTTTACAATTCTTTCTGGTTTAGAGTTTAACATAACTGTGACACCAGTAAAGTAAGTGATCTGTTGATAATAATTTAATAATATAAGTATGGCAGTTACATAACTCAAAATTTCTTAAAAGTACATGGTCTAGACAGGTTCCTGACTGCGGCCTAGTTAACTCTTCGTGACTGCAAAGAAAACCATCTGCTGTTACCAAACTTAAGTAATCATTAACTGATTCAGTGTTATTTACCACATCCAAATTTATGTCACCTAATAGAATTACATATCAGTCGTTCGTTTCATCTAGTTTCATTTTTAATTCCTCAACAAACCTTTTAATTGTAAACTCATGTCATGTGTACAGAGCCAAAATGGTAAACTTGTGATCATTTAATTTTAAGTTTATATGGATCAAATCTGCCCGTTTCGAAATTTTTTGATATGTTTAATATCTTAATACAGTCTTTCACATAGACTATCACCCCTCCAGATCGATTTATACAACCGCTTTTACAATAAGTGTTAAAGCCCTCAATATAATTGTTTCCAGTCTCGTTATCCTTAATCCAAATTTCCGTCAATACGATTATATCTGGTTTTGCATCTGTTAAATTTAGATATATTAAAAAGTGGTCGAAATTTTTTCGCATACTGTGTATATTTCCCTGTATGATTTCAAACAATTTAATTTCCTCCCATAATCATAATATTTACTATTGTACACGTGATCTGTTTCAATACTTGTTACATTTTTAGTATCAATGATACCATAATGACTATTCACAATTACCATTGCTAAATGAAAAGGTTTATCGTACAGAAACTAATAAAACACAACAAAAATGTTAATGTTATTAAAGAATCTGAGAATAACATCTATCTTTGCTCATTCATGTGGCAGAGGAAATGTGCGGCACATTTCCTATCTACTGATGATCTGATATGAAGAGAAACACCACTTTGTACTTCGGTACACAATTTGAAGCGTGCACGATTTCTTCTTCTTTTGCTCCAGCACGAAAATTAATGCAGTTTATTCATATGCGAGCATCACGTGAGAGAGAAATCACTATGGGGATTTAACATAGGTTTGTGCACAATATGCCTTGCAGAAAGCTCTACTGCGCATGTGCTAAAATAAAGTGAGTGCTGATTGGCATGAACATCAGTGCTTGACCAAAAAACAGTTCTAAACGAGATTCAATATGGAGAAAAAAATAGAGTGTTTGATCGTGTTGATTCGCAGCTTACAGAGGCTGCGTTAAATTAGGGTGGTCAGATTTACAGAAGATGATCCGGGGACATTTGAAAATTCGGTTTCAGTTCGTTTGCGAGCTGTCAACAAGTGTGGCCAAACGTTGCCGTTTTCCGGGGACGTCCGGTGACTACAGGATGCTACGAAAATACCATCGATTATAAATCGCCATTAATCTGAAATTTTCATTTGTTCGGGAGAAGGAAAATCTACCTCTTTGTCGAGATACCTGAAGCATTGAAATAGCAGTTAAAGAAAAAGAGAATTACTTATCAGTTAGTTGCTCATAAATCTGTTACAAATACAATCTCAGTCTTAATGGTGTTATCACGGGAAAGTATTACTTATTTTTTGCTAAATCTTATCAAATGTCATTGAAGTAAAGTGTGATTCAAGGGATTCGTTTTTGAATTTTGTCTTCTACTCGAATCCAATTGCGACTTTTTTAAACGAAATTTGCTTTCGTGCTACTTTTTTTTCCTGTAATACTTTAATACACTATATGATTAAAAGCATCCGGACATTGGCTTATGTATAATCTCTCCAGTAATAGGAAAGGAACTAATATCGCATTGGTCCACTCTTTGCTGCTATCACAGCCTCCATTCCACGGGGAAGGTTTTCCCACAAGATTTTGGTACGTTGCTACGGGGATTGCCTACCATTCTGCCTCAAGAGCATCAGTAGGCCGATCATTGATATCGGGTGGTTCGACCTGGTTCGCAATCGGCATTCCAATCGGCATCCCAAAGGTGTTCCATAGGGTTGATATCAGTGCTCTGTGCAGGCCAGTAAAGTTCTTCCACACCCATCTCATCAAAGGGCCTTCATCGAACTATTGCAATGAAGTTAGGAGCACAGAATTGTCGAGAATGTCATTATAGGTCGCGGCGTTCAGAGAGATTCACTGGAACTACGGGGCCCAGCCCTAACTATGAAAAACAGAACCAGAGCATGATGCCTCCTCCACCAACTTCACAATTGGCAAAACACAGTCATGCAGGTAGTGTTCACCTGGCATCCTATACACCCAGACTTGTCCGTCGGGCTGCTGGATGGTGGTGTGATTCATCGCTCCAGTGAAAACGGTTCCACGGCTGAAGAGTCCACAGGCACCGTGCCACAGGCAATTGTGGTACGTGATGTACATGAAGTGTAGAAAATGGCATTTTTCTACATTTCATGTACATTATGTACCACATTCAGAATTCAGATTCACCAGATTTTTCCCTTAACCTTGTAAATAACCTTAAAAATTGTAAACCTGAAGAGTCCACAGGCACCGTGCTTTACATCACTCCAACCGACGTTTGGCGTTGATCTTGTTGATGTTCGGCTTGTGAGCGGCTACTCGGCCATGCAAACCCATTTCCCATAGCTTGCGACGAACTATTATGGTGTTGGCATTGCTTCCAGAGGCATTTTGTAACTCGGTGTTGAGTGTTGTAATCGAGAACAGGCGATTTCGTCGCACCACCAGCTTCAGCACTCGGCGGTCCCGCTCTGTCATTTTACGTGGCCTACCAGGTCGTGATTGCACTGCTGTTGCTCCTAGGCGTTTTCACTTCACAATAAGTTGATCATGGCAGCTGCAGCAGGGCCAAAATGTCCCGAACTGATTTATTGTTAAGATGGCATCCTATGACCGAGCGACCTTCAAAGTCACTGAGCTCTGCCTTACAGCCCATTTTCCTGTTATGTGTGTCTATAAGGTTTCACAGGCCACAATCATCCTTTTATACCAGTTTGGCCATGGCTGTGGCATATGTAGGGTGTCCGGATACTTTTGATCAGATAGTGTATACGCAAATATTCAACATAAAAACACTGAAGAGCCGCCACTGCAGAATAGTGTTTAGTAGTGCTGTACTCCCTCTAAATAGATAGATTTTAACGAATAACTTTAGGTTGGAGTAGTGAGTTAGCCATGAGTCCCATTTTTTGATTCCCCTCATTAAACCCCCCCTATCCAAAAATCCCTCCTCTTTATTAAAAACCCTATCAAAACTGCCACACCCTTGTTAATTAATCCGTTATCAAATGTTCCGCCCCATTTATTAAAAAACTCCTGTCGCGAATTTTTATTTCCTCGTAAATTAAATCCACTCACAGTCTTGATCGTAGTTTTTGGACACATCTCGAAATTTTTCTAAGTCCAGAGATGTCACTCATTGACAGCCCTTCTGATTAAACCGCATTGAACCAATAAAATAAACTTTTTAAATTTCCGTATATCCGTTAGACGACTGGGTCACAAGTTTGAACTTTTTATTCCTAATACTTATTACCGCTGTATCCTCAGTACATGATGCAAAATATTACTCTTTCCTAGGAAGTAACGTTACTCAGTAACAATCGATAACATTATTTCTTCCTCCGAAGAAAATCAGCTAATTATTTGGAAGTAAGATATCATTAAAAAAAAAATCGCGTGTTCCTTACGCTTTACAAGGTCAGTTGTTTTCATCGGGTAAAAAATAATTCTGTAAAGAGTTTTTGTATGCGGTTGAATGTGATAGAAAGTAAGCAATGCTAAAAGTAGAAAACAATTCATACATTGTGGGTACCCTTGCGTTTTGCTTATGGTGCGTAAAACATCTAACTTTTGTTCTACATCCAAGTCCAACATTAATGTATGTTAATGGTGTAGGGGATATTAGTGTTAATAAATACTATAAAATATACTAAGCTACTATAAAAATAATACACTTAATAAGTCTCACTCGATCGATATACTGATAACAACTCTCAACTTACCGGAGCTAATCAAACGAAATTTTATTTGCAACTGGACTGATAGCGAAAATTTAGCAAATACTTCAGCGATTGTATCAGTATATCTATGGAACAAGCTACATGAGAAAGCTTCGTCGATTCGGCAACATAAAAATCCGCCTAACTAAAAATTTTCAGGAATAATTGAAAAGTACAAACTTCAGCAATAAGTTTTGGATACTTACTACTGTTCAGTGACATCGGTGAAAACGAATTTTACCCTTACGAAGAAAAGCGACACTGATATACCTTTCATGCAAAAGTCATGTACTTGGTTAACGATCGCGACTGATGAATTTTTTCCCTTTAATGCAAATGGTTAGATCAGCATTGGATATAAGTGACAGACAAAAAATAATGTCTTTATAAACTAAGAGACACTCGGTGTGAAACATCCCAAGTCCAGAAATGCCCTTTTCAAAATATAGGGCAATCCTCTCCACACACTCTCCCACTTCTTAAAATTTAACACGACCTTGGGCGCTTAATTCGAAGAAATGACAGGGAGACGAGTGTGCGCACGAACAGCTAGCCCAACCGGTGATAACTCAAAGGTCACGGGGCACGTATGCACTGACCTATGGAACAGCCTTTTGACGTGAAAACGGATATGCTACTGTTTATCTAAATCCTTTACTCATGGGAAGAACTGCCTGCTATGTGACTTTTATATTCCTCAAGAATCTTTTGAACCCTAATGACAAAGTGAAATGATTATTCGTTTCATATTGAAATGCCACACTTTATCGGATAGGTCAACGGAAGCTCCTGTCTTATCTTTGGGGGGAATCTTTTCGGCTTAAGAACACAGCAGTTTACTGCGTGCAAAATCTCCAAGCAGTCACCTAATTTGAAAATGGCCTCTTATACTGTTCATCACAATTAAAGAAAGTATGTAGCAGTTACCGGGAGAATATGGTTTGAGCACAAAAGCAAATAAAGTACATGCTGGTTTAACAATTTACTCTACAAACAATAACAACATATAGGGCACACGTGTAAATTCTGTGATCCTGCAGGACATTCCAATTGCTCTAAGGAACTATAAAAAATATGTAAAATTTTTTATAAAATGGTTTGTATTTGGAAATGCAAATACATCATACTTCATATTTAATATTTATTCAGTTTGTATTCTTAGCCATTCTCCGCTGGCATCAACATTTGGCTACTGGTGCGCTTCTAATGGCGAATATTAACTTCCTTGTTCTGTTCTAACAACTATGCGCTGCATTCATTGAACATTTTAGGGGGGAACTTCCCTTGGACAAAGCCGCAGGATATTTATAACTCAGTTGAACAGTAGTACTTCTCCACTATGGGGAAGAAAGGGTCGAGCCACAAGGACAGACCTTGATCCCGAAGGGTTGGCAGATCTCCAGACAGACAAGAAGCAGGCTGTTGCGGAACCCATTACCATTCATTGTCATTTTCATTTACGAGGTTAAGGAAAAAATCGAAAAATATTAATGGCATTATTATGTTGCTGCTGTGATAAACGTCATTCTGGTAAGCGAGAATCGGATTTCGCCAACCCTGCCACTCCTTAGGAATTTTTCCAACACTATCTCTAATTACTAATCAACGAAATGTTCCCAAAGGAGTCATTTTTGTCCTTCATTCAACTTCTTATTAACGAAACACTACTCTTAAAAACTGAGACACCAACATAACCTTAAAAATTAAGACCCCCTACCTTAAAGTTGGAAACTCCAGCCCTGATGTAAACTAGTGAAAAAAAAAAACAAAACAAAAACGAAACGAAAGCACTAATGGAGATTTAATTTACAGGGTTAAATGAATTTAATAGGTAGAGAAGGAGTTGTCAGACACTCCTCTTTAAGCTCCAGGAAAAGACAGGTGGTTATTCCGTGATATGCAAAGCACACGCATTTTAATTCAATGTTAAATAATTTCTTAGATGGCCATCGAACTGGTCAGAATGCATAGGAAAGAGCTTTTCACAGATTGGGAATTCACGGGATAAAAGTGCGAACCCTCACGTTAATTAGATGGTTCAGAATTCAAGATTCCAATTTATAATTCGCCTAAAGTTACGTAATTTATGAAGTACTTGAATTAGGTTCAGAACAAAAATAATAAACTACGAATACTCCGAGAGTGTGATTGAAAATGTTTCATTTCATCACAAATTTCAAAGAATAATCTGAAAAGTTCCCTTTTAAGTTTTCCAGCTTCGACGCGACTAGGAATCTTGTGCCAAAGTTTTTCAAATTCTGATTTTTCGTAAAACGCGAGCCTTTCCTATCACTGGCTTGATTTGGTGACAGCTATGCAGTTGCAATTGGAAAAGAAATCGACCATTGATTCATTTATGTCAGCCTATGCAGGCAATGAAGTTGAAATGCCATATTTACGGATATTTCTATCTGGAATATTGACTCTGCGGACAAGGAGCATTGTGGCCCAAAAAATCGTGGTAAATGATGTACAAGAAGTGTAGAAAATGACATTTTTCGCAAATCCAATCAGTAGCGAATTAGCACCATGAGAATACCAATCAGTAGCGAATTAGCACCATGAGAATACCAATCAGTAGCGAATTAGCACCATGAAAAATTTCACCCCCGTGCTTTACCCCTAAGGTGTCACAGGCCACCTCTCTTTCCGATCACGTGATATGACGTCGTTTCCGGTCGCTCCCCCTTACATAACCGACCACGCCCCTTATTAATATTCAGAATTCATAATTAAATATTAATTAGCTAATTATAAAAAATTGATAAAGACCCCCTGGTTGACCTGTATTTTTTAATCCCCCTTTATTAAAAATTCCTCCCAAAGTTCAAGGTGTTGTAAATATGGGGAAATTAGCCTTCAAAGAAGGGGCTCCCTACACCAGTCATAACGGAATAGAGATAGTGGATGCAGAAGAATCTACATCTCAGCTATCCCTCAAAGAAAAATAGGCTCTTTTCAGGACAATACAAAAAGTAGGATATTAGACTTTGCAGAGGAGGCCAATGTTCAGGAAGAGGTTAGTGAGCATACGGAAGCGCTCTCGCTGCAGCTTCGCATTGTCGTTGTTGCCAAGAAGAGTGGTAATGGTGTAGATAGTGGTTCCGATAGCATGATAGCATGAAGCTCCGGGAACAAAGCTTATATCGTTCGACATTGTAGCGGGAGCAGTTGAGCAGAATGTGTGATAGTCTCAGGTATGCTGCAAGTGGCACAGTCTTGGAGGAATTTTTAATAAAGGGGGATTAAAAAATACAAGTCAACCAGGGTCTTTATGAAATATTAATTAATAATTAATTAATGATTAATTATGAATATTAATAAGGGGGCGGCTATGTAAGGGGGAGCGACCGGAAACGGCGTCATATCACGTGATCGGAAAGGGAGGTGGCCTGTGACATCTTAGGGGTAAAGCACGGGGGTGAAATTTCCCATGGTGCTAATTCGCTACTGATTGGTTTGCGAAAATGCCATTTTCTACACTTCATGTACATCATTTACCACGATTTTTTGGGCCAAATGCTCCTTGTCCGCAGAGTCACTACTCCGGATAGAAATAACCGTAAATATGGCATTTCAACTTCATTGCCTGCATAGGCTGACATAAATGAATCAATGGTCGATTTCTTTTCCAATTGCAACTGCATAGCTGTCACCAAATCAAGCCAGTGATAGGAAAGGCTCGCGTTTTACGAAAAATCAGATTTTGAAAAACTTTGGCACAAGATTCCTAGTCGCGTCGAAGCTGGAAAACGTAAAAGGGAACTTTTCAGAGTATTCTTGAAATTTATGATGAAATAAAACATTTTCAATCACACTCTCGGAGTATTCGTAGTTTTTTTTTTCGTTCTGAACCTAATTCAAGTACTTCATAAATTACGTAACTTTAGGCGAATTACAAATTGGAATCTTGAATTCTGAACCATCTAATTAACGTGAGGGTTCGCACTTTTATCCCGTGAATTCCCAATCTGTGAAAAGCTCTTTCCTATGCATTCTGACCAGTTCGATGGCCATCTAAGAAATTATTTAACATTGAATTAAAATGCATGTGCTTTGCATATCACGGAATAACCACCTGTCTTTTCCTGGAGCTTAAAGAGGAGTGTCTGACAACTCCTTCTCTACCTATTAAATTCATTTAACCCTGTAAATTAAATCTCCATTAGTGCTTTCGTTTCGTTTTTGTTTTGTTTTTTTTTCACTAGTTTACATCAGGGCTGGAGTTTCCAACTTTAAGGTAGGGGGGCTTAATTTTTAAGGTTATGTTGGTGTCTCAGTTTTTAAGAGTAGTGTTTCGTTAATAAGAAGTTGAATGAAGGACAAAAATGACTCCTTTGGGAACATTTCGTTGATTAGTAATTAGAGATAGTGTTGGAAAAATTCCTTAGGAGTGGCAGGGTTGGCGAAATCCGATTCTCGCTTACCAGAATCACGTTTATCACAGCAGGAACATAATAATGTCATTAATTTTTTCGATTTTTTCCTTAACCTCGTAAATGCGAATGATAATGAATGGTAATGGATTCCGCAACAATCTGCTTCTTGTCTGTCTGGAGATCTGCCAACCCTTCGGGATCAAGGTCTGTCCTTGTGGCTCGACCCTTTCTCCCCCATAGTGGAGAAGTACTACTGTTCAACTGAGTTATAAATATCCTGCGGCTTTGTCCAAGGGAAGTTCCCCCCTAAAATGTTCAATGAATGCAGCGCATAGTTATTAGAACACAACATGGAAGCTAATATTCGCCATTAGAAGCGCACCAGTAGACAAATGTTGATGCCAGCGGAGAATGGCTAAGAATAAAACTGAATAAATATTAAATATGAAGTATGATGTATTTGCATATCCAAATACAAATCATTTTATAAATGATTTTACATAATTTTTATAGTTCCTTAGAACAATTGGAATCTCCTACAGGTTAACAGAATTTACACGTGTGTCCTATATGTTGTTATTGTTTGTAGAGTAGATTGTTAAACCAGCATGTTACTACAAAATTGGTCACCCACCCTCTATAGCAGATCTCTACTAGAATTGGTCTTGCATAAACGTAACTGTATTTAAGCACACTGAACTTATTCATGGGAAAAAATCTGACGATTATTAGATTTCGAATATTCACTGATGCAAATATTGTATGTTGATGCGATGAAATCTTGCTGATATATTGTAGATATAGCTTTCATCATCACCATCACAGGCTCTTCCCACTGGCATAGAGACTTTCTACACTCTTCTCAGTGTACGATCAAATGATGCTGACTTTACTGTGGTCGTTGCAAGGCTAAGTAAAACTAGCATGACAGGATAATTTCTTTGCCGGTAAGAGATTAATGCCAGAGAACTATCTTTCACATCGGATGTTACTTTTCCAAGACTTCGCTAAGATCTTGGAGACGGAGATCTAAAAGGCATCTTGGTTCTACCCCCAGGGATTGGAGATCCCGTTTAATACTCAGCATTCTGGTTACTGCCGTCTGATACCTTTGCCTCTTCCTAATGGCTGATCACTCGGAAGGTTGCTCCAGACGAATTCTTGGCATCGCCAAAATATGTTTCAGTCCTTCCCTATTCTGATCCCAAAAGTTTCCGTGTTGGAAAGATACCTTGCTTTATAGTACGATGTAAGTGTTGTTATTCGTATATTATATCATTTTAAAATCATGTCGTAAACTTCTTTTATATTAGTTACTAGAAAATTTCTTTTGAAATTCAAAGAGTCTTTTAAATAAAAAGTCAAAATGGTTTTGAAACTCGAACTCAAATTTTATCATAAATAGAGAATTAAACTTTTAATAGAACACAGGATATCCTTTAGAAGATATTTGGGGACAGATGCTCAAGTATTTTGGAATTTGAGAGAAAGGAGTGTTAAATGAAAATCTCAAAGGGAAAATATAATGACGGTGGTAAAAATTAATTCTAGTTTCGAATAGGTGCTCTACATAAATAGAGAAATGAATTTTTAACGAAGCACTGGGTGGCAGAAGAGAAACGTGTAGAAGGTGTTTAAAACAAGAAAGTCGAGTATTTTGCGAAATTAGGGGGAGTATTATTAGGGGGAGTATTACTATTAGTAAGGAGAAAAAACTGTTCATTTAATGGAACGGTGTTCACTACCATTACGCGTATTGTGTTACAAAAGGGCCAAACATGCATTGTCATGGACGATACCTGGAATGATATATTGCTATTATTAATATTAGATACTATTTATTGTATATTATATATTAATATTAGATACATATTTGCTACGACGCAAAGAATTTAAACAATAATATGCCGATGATTTTAGATTTCCTTTCTATTAATTATTTTACGAAGTGTCAATATTTTCGTTCCTAATATACTTTAATGGAAGGAAATTCCCATTGTAACTAATTTTGTTCACTGTGTATATGTTATCCTTTATATCGTTAATGGATCATTGTTTCCGTTTCATTGATATAAAAGCATTAAAATATCGATTTCTATAATAACCGTTTGCATGACTGCTTCTCGTTCGTCCTCCACCAGTTTTTCCATTTGTATGCAAAAGCAAAATAATACTTCATTCCGATAAAATTACTTTCACAAAATAAATATTAAACCATATCTTGTATAAAACGATTTAAACATTTTGCCTAATGAAGCATTTCTTGCAATTTGTATATTTATCTCATTAAACATCTCAAATTAAGTATTTCGTGCTCTGAATTCGGTTAAATCATGGGTTTCCATAGCATGTAATGTTATATATACATTTGGTGTTATTGAATTATGACCATCCACTGAATACCGTGTGGGGCTTTCTCGGACTCAAATAACTGCGTGAACACGACGTGCATGCCGTGGACATTACTAAGTTATAAGATAGGTTTAGCTGAGGCTATTGTAAAGCGCCCCTTGACCTGTGACCATTGCTGTATCAGCTCATCTGATTTCCTATTCCACATATGTTCGATGGAGTTAAGATTCGGGGAGCTGTAGAGCCATTTAAGGAGAATTAAGTCATCCGAATGCCCTGTAAACCATTCCCATAGAATAGGTATCCGATGAAACGGTGTTTACGATGCCTTGTCTTGTTCAGAGATACCTTATCATTGGAGAACAACATTAAGGTTGAAGCTTTGTTCACTTGAACTGCAACAATGTTCAAGTAATATACACCGTTTACCCACCCTCATTCCTCTATCACCGTCGTCTTTGGCATCCTATAAGAATATCCCCCAGATTATGATACCCACTCTTACCTGTTTGCACTCATCTTACTATACACAAGGGATACATTGTCTCGTGCTGCTTTCAAGATAAGCGTATCCGTCCATCTGTAAGGTGCAAAAGAAAAGCAATGTAACGGACTGCTCCACTTTTTTCAACTGTATGATTCATCATTGATAGTTCTTGCACCATGCAAGTTGAGATTTTCTGCGTTGTGAGATAAGGGCATACTCTTTGTGGTTGTCTACTCTGATACCTGAATGATGGAGAATTGGACTCATTGTCTTAAGAGCAATATGTTATGACTATCCAGCTTTGTATTCACAGTGAGTGCCTGTTGGTCTAAAGTGAGCGTTTAACTTATCTCTCACCACGAACATCTCTCACCATGTGTTTTGCAGCAGAATTCAGCTACTTACCGACTGTTTTTTCTTGAGTCTTCATACACTTGTATAACGCGATTCTGGAACAACCATCGACGAATGCTTTTTATAAGCCAGAGACCAACAATCTCTCTTGGCACCAATAATAAGGCCGATTTTAAATTCCTATGAAATCCACCGCTTTGAAATCATTTTATCGCTTTCTAATTGACAGTCACATAAATTTCACCAAGCATAGAGTAAGTGTATGTCTCACACTGTCCTAACACCCACGAGGGAGTACACTCAGTCCGCAGTGAACCAGATTCGTAATATGCAATTACCAGGTTAGAGTCCCAACTGTGCCAGAGTTCAGATTTATTTCCCCATCTTTCCTTCTGTGAGAGAAGAGAAACTGATGGGTTTGGAAAGAACGCCATCCGTCGGATGGACGGATGACGTCATCTATGTGACCTTGTGCATATTAAAGAATACGCTGGATGGCTTTGACGGGAGGCTTCCATATGTCTTCTAACAGCTATCCAGTTAGTCTCTTTATAACCTTCCCTGAGTCCTTCTATAAGTCCTGTGACCTGGTCTTTTACCTCATTGTGTGCAAAAAAAGTGTCCCTCAAAAAGAATCCAACCCAATATCCACAAACATTATCTCGGAATTAAAATAATCAGAAATGCTGGGGAAATATTCTTCTTTTACACCTATTGCACAGAGAGAATTATATATAAACCTAAACAATTAACTGTGATTTTAACGATTATTTAAAATGTTAAAATATATTTTTGTTTGTTTTATCCGCAGCTGTTTTTACATTTAGCAGAACAAATTTCTTGCCGAATATAGAACTAAACGACCTGAACTCAATGCTTGCTTATATATCACATGTTTCCATTTTTAATTTCTTTATTTTATGTTTTATGACATAAAACTCTGTTTGGTTTTCACTCGTTTGCATTGCTCTACGTTTCAGTTTACTTATTCGTTTACCTTTCCCATTACTTTATATCACATATTTCTCATTCTATTCCCCCTATTCAACCTATTCCGTTCTACCCCCCCCCCCCCAGACTCGTCATGTCTCTCTTTTCACCTCCTTCCCATTACCCATATGTTTCCTTTGCCATTTCCTGTCTCTGCGATTCGTTTTCTGTTACATTGCTTACTCTTTCAGACCATCTGATATTTCTTCCTTTCTCTTTGCACTGATTGCTTCAGATTCGATTTGCTTGCTTTTCATATTATACTTTCGTTTCATTTCACTTTATTTTCCCTTCTTTCGTTTACTCTCCATTTTTAGCACTTCTCTTTATTTTTCTGTTAACTTCTTCTTTCTTACATTCTCAGAATTCGAATGATTTGGTCTTTACTCTTTCTTTCTTTCCCTTCACTTCTTATTTGCTTTTCTGTCTCTCTTTTACTAGTTCCATAATCCCATTTCTTTTTCTTTGGTAGCCATTTTACTCATTTTTCAACTCTCTTTGAGAAATGTTTAAAGATTGAAAAACACGTGGTCATTATATTTATAGTTTTCAAAATAAATTTTGATTCTGATGATCGTGGGATCATATGGCATAAGTGAAAAGGGAGAATATATAAAGGCTTTTCTCTGTAATAACATTGAGTCTCTGACAGTATTGGTAAAACTTAGAGTGATTCCTTTAACATAACCACAGGAATTTGATGAGGTTCTTTTTTTGTCACATTTTGTTTTTAGTTTGGTCATCGTTTATGTTATAGGAATTCATTTCACAGGCGAGATTGAAACTTGGTTTATTTAGCATCCCTTTTAAAAAACTGGCCTAGAGATTTTAAAATATTAGTTCATGCTCATGATTTTAAAATATATTGTGCTCAAGATTTGCCCACTTTGGTAGATAATGTTGACAAGGCGAACTCTTTCATTAGAACTGTTCGTGATATGTTGACAAGACGAACTCTTTCATTAGAACTGTTCGTGATATGTTGACAAGGCGAACTCTTTCATTAGAACTGTTCGTGATATGTTAATAAGGCGAACTCTTTCATTAGAACTGTTAATGATATGTTAATAAGGTATATTTTCTGATAAATAATCAGAAAACTAAAGAGATATGAAAGGATCAGATGAGTATTGAATTTCTTTGGAATGTCAGCCATTGAACAAGTTGATTAATTTAATAATTCTAGGGATTTTATGACAAACACTGGTAATGTGTTATATGTGAGGTAAACATAAGAATAGACTTTTTGCTGGAATTCTTAAGGATATGCGGATATTGTCAAAAATAAGCATATATTCTAAAAACGAATAGGATGTATGGTAATTTGGTTCTTTCTGAATTTTCTTAAAGTATAGGAAACTTGATGTTTTCGATTCTAGATACTAACGCACTGTAATCGATTATCACAGATTATTAGTTTCGACGAAAGGAGTCGTCATTTACATTTTAGTGGCATCTTATGCAGGAAGGTATAGTTTGATTATTTTGTCAGCATGACCCTCTATGATTAGAGACTAAAGTTATGAAGTGTGCTTTGAGCGCACTTCCTAACTTTATTACTGACAGACAGACAGATAGATAGATTACCCCCAAACTGACATCACAGCAAAAAGAGGCTAGAGCCTAATGGATTTGAACCTAGTGGCCCAAATGGTTAGCAGACATTGCCACAGGTACTGATATGTGTAATTTTATTTCAGAACTCCCAGAAAGATCGACAACTACATTTGTGTTGTGGAAGATGAACCGCGTCCCTAAATCCTCCGACAAGACTTTCGCTCAAGGAAGAGGATGTTCACATTTTTTTTCAATTCCCAAGGAGTGGTAACCATGGACAGCTTACGGAAAAAAGACTGTATAATGGCCAATACTAAACCAACATTGTTTTACCCCAAGGTGTTAAGGAGATGAAGGAGCAGCGTCCAACAACAGGAGCGTCAAGGGTTCTCTTTCTTCATGACAAGTGCCAGTGCAAGTGCCAGTACCACCCCCCCCCCTAACCCCACAAGTTGCGACCTATCTGGAGTAGGGAAAACTCAAGCAGTTACCCTGTATATTCACCCGATCTTGCACCATGCGAATTTTGGTTGTTTCTAAAAATTAAAAATGAACTTGCTGAGGAGACTTTTTAGGGTGTAAGACCTGCAGAATGCGTTCATTCCGAGTTGCGGAGTATTCCCCAACAGGAGTACCACCAAGAATTCCAAAATTGGTGTAGACATCTACAACTTTTCCTTTGATAGAGAGTAAAAGATTTCTTGAAGTGCAATATTTTTTTCTGCAGATGCACGTCTAGAACGTTTTGAACGCCACTCATAATTAATTACATTTTTCGCGATTTCTGAAATGAAAATTACTTTGTCCACTCAAAGTAGAAGTCTCCGTTCCCTGGAATTATATTTATGAAGATTGCCGCGAATGGCAAATCCGCGATACTATGTATGTGTGTGTATACATGTATATGTGTATGTATGTATGTATGTATTATATGTATCTGTACATGTGCATATATGTATGTATGTGTGTGCATATTTGTGTGTGTGTATGTTTGTGTTTTTATGTGTGTACATGTGTGTATATGTATGTACACTATGTTAAAAAAAAGTGTCCGGACCCTTCCATGTTATGTGAATGGAAAGCCACTTTCAAAGCTCCCTAACATTGAAAATGAAACTTTTAGACAAAAACTGTCATTGGTATAAATTGTAGATATCACTCAAATCTCTCTAAATATATTTCTCGCAATATTCGTTTAATATTTATAGAATGAATGGAAGCTGAACCATTTATCCTCAACTTTTGATACTTGTGAAAAAACACTTCAATAGATAAAATACGACTCTTGTAAGAATTTGTTCACTAACATAAACTAAATATCTGAAGTTGGTATAACGTTTTTTACGATTTCATCAGTTTGGAGGCAATGTGACAGTGCCGTCTGCGGTTAAATGGTCCCGCTTCAATGACTCTTTAAATATTGATCGAAGATTGTTAAAAATTGACACTGTCACATCGCCTCCAATTCGATGAAATTTTAAAAAATCGTCATGCAAACTACAGATATTTAATTTATGCTAGTGAACAAATTGTTACACGAGTTGTGTTTTATTTGTTGAAGCATTTTTTCACAAGTGTCAAAAGTTGAAGATAAATGTTTCAGCTTCCATTCATTCTTTAAGTATTAAACGAATATTGACAGAAATATATTTAGAGAGATTTGAATGACATCTGGAATTTATCGCCAATAACAGATTTTGCGTAAAAGGTTCAGTGTGTTAGTCAAAAGTGTTAGGGAGCTTTGAAAGTGGCTTTCCATTCACATAACATGGAAGGGTCTGGACACTTTTTCAACATAGTGTATATGTATGTATGTATGCAGGTAGGTATGTAAGTCGGTATGCCTAGTTATTATAATTCAACTATACTTGATGCTGTCTGTTCTGATTTCACAGAACCGGTTTCCTTCTACTTTTCATTTATTGATTCTTCCATTCTTTCACTAATTTGTTTCTTCTAATTAATTATGAATTTAATTTCGTCAGCACTTTCATTTACCCTTTACTTCTTTTTTTTTTCTCTTTCTTCTTCCGTTTATTTCATATTTAAAATTTCTAAACTTTGCCTTTCTACTCCCACGTCTCCTGCGTTTGTCTTATCGAGAATAATTTGAAAAATGTTTCAGCGCTATTTAACCTTCATTCTCTGGGTTTTCGTTTTCCTGAAAATAAATTTGCTTACATTTAGCATTTGTTCAACATCGTTTAATTCTTTTTCATCTGGACTTCTTGTCGTTTTATATTTTATATCTTTCAGTATTTGTTTATGATTCAATATATTATTAGTTATATGCTCATTATATCTGCTTTACCAGACTTTAGTATCTCCATTTTTGTTTCAATTTCTTCTCGAATGTCTCTTCTGTAACTTATTTAAATCCCATTTTCCTATCGTTATTTATAGAAAGATGAATGCATAGAATAAAAAATCCGGATTTAAAAGTTTCCTTTTAAATGAACACTTTTTTTTTATCATTTTTTGTTGAACGTATTAGTAAAACGCAATTCAAATAGCACAGCGTAAATTAGTCCAGTCTTCAGAATGCGCTGATTAACTTGACCGTTGGCCTTTAGTTAAAAACACTTTTTGTGAAGACAGCGCACGAGACAACAAGAAAATTTATGAAATCAAAACGTTAATTGATATTAATGAAATTCTTAATTTAAGGTAGCGAGCTTTGCAAAGTGCAACGCAAATAATCGTTTTCTATGGGCTGTTCAAATTAAACGCAAGCAACGGAGGATTTTTCTCTTTGCGATGAAACCTCCGATCTGAAGAAAGGTCAGACGAAGAACCTAATTTGCGTAGGCGCTTCATCCCTCTCTGCGGCTGCATCCTCCGCGAAGCATTGAGGGGGCTGAGAAGCTTTACATAAGCGCCGACGACGCCGAGAGGCCGTGGGAGAGGCTAATGCAATCGCGAGTGCTTCAGACTGTTTGACTTTCAAACCAGCTTACTCATTCCTTGCAGCCGATGTGGTGCGGAGTGTTTGCATAGCCAAAGGCAGAGCCTCCTCCCCCTCCTACACACAGCGAAGAAAGCTAGCACGAGTTGCTACGGTTGACACAGGAAGAAAGGTTCTTCCAGCACCTCCATTGATGAAACGTCTGATACGATGTATCCGCGGGTGCCACAAGATGGGCGACAAACCTAGCGGGGGAAATTTAAAAAGTAACTATTATAGGTTTTTGATATTAAAACACAGTGCACGAGGCACTTTTAAATTGTTATCAGCGACTAAGAACGAAACGGAAACGAAAATGAAATAAAGATGTTAATCGAAATTTTTGTGAGAACGAAAGTTGAAACAGAAAAGAAATGACTTTCTTCGTTCGAGATTGAAAACGAAATAAATAATTCACATTGCCTATTTTAATTGTTATTTAATTATAATAGTTATTACATTTATAAAGGAAGATAGAAGTTTTGTAAAAATTTAAAAGAATAAGAAAATATTCTCTTATTACACTAAACAACACATTTTGACCTTTTGTGTGTTTTGGAAGTGCAAACAGCCGTTTCTTATGTTAATTGGGGTGCTAATCATAAAAAGATAGCAACAATGTTTTATTGGCTACGGTTTTCGAGACACAGTCACTTACCAATATTTCGTCATTCGTTAAAGGTTGCATATCGGTTTACAGCAACTGCCGCCTCTTCGCCTACCGCTTATGTACCGAATCTTGAGAATCTCGCATCACTTTCCAGCAGTTATTTGCTAACATTAATGGGCTCCATCTTCCTCGATATCTGTTTTCCATTGTAGCAATTTCCTGATGAAAACGTTCCCCGTGATCATTATTCACAGCGTCACAGTTTTCCAGAAAGGAATTCAAATGAGAACTTAAGAAATGAACCTTCAAAGACATACTACATACTAGTTTGTGATATGAGGACAGCAATCCTTTCAGAAGGTTCTTGTAATTTTCTATTTTTATTCCTTAATAAGCCCGTCTCTGCGTCTCGTAAGGTATACCATGCTTTCGTTTATCAAGTGATGATACGATCAAATACCTCATCATGTAGTAATGAGCTAATATTTGGATTGGTACAAACACCCTCTTTTATCTTTTCATACTAAGTATTGGCAGTTTCTGTCGAAGGTACAGAAAGGCAGTTTGCGTCTGATCCATAACCTTGACAAAATTCTTCATTTGCGGCTAATTTTGTGTGTAAAGGTGGCAACATAATCTTCGTGGATTGCACCAGCGGTTGATGCTGTATATTCGTCTTCCCTGGCACGAATGATTGTCGAGAAAGAAAAATCCTCTTCACGTCATGAGATGCTTTGTCTCTGCTATTCCATTCGCAAAGGAAGCAGAACTTTGCATATCCTAGATTAGTCCAAGCAAAATAACAATGACTTTTAAGTCCGCACAAATATTGCCACTTGTATGTGTCATAATTTATGCATTGAAGTAATTGTTCCATATTGTCATTAGTTTCCTTTATATTAATAGCATTGCCTACTGTAACAGAAGGCAACAAGCTTCCATTGTCTAGAAGAACGGCTTTCATACTTAATTTCGAGGAACCTATAAATAACCTCCATTCTTCTGGAGTATACGTCATGTGGAGGGATGTGAATAAACTGTCAACAACTTTTCGAGCAACCAGGTTAAGTACCATGATAAAGAACAAAACCAGACCTTTTTGACGGGTACGATACGCACTTAATTTCACATTTTAATCAAGGAGCTTCCACTGCTGCAGTCTGGATCCTAAGAATTCCGCCTTGATCCTTGACAGCTGCAGATCAATTCATCTTGTCAGACCAGATCATTCATCTCTTTCTGAGTGATCTTGTGTGGAGAATCCTATGTCATGGGTGTAAAGTCAGTATCTGTAGATGCTATCTCCCATATTCCTGTTTCTTCCATCTCTTCCTCTTTCTCCTCTGAGTCCACATCGTAATGTTCTGGTGGTTCTGGGATGGGGAGGTTTGGCACTGCGCGGATGGCAGAAGTTATGTTGGGGTAGTTTATTGTATGCTTTTTCTTTTTAGTAATACAACTTCCAGCGAACAATACAATACAAAAGTAACAGTTCCTCACGTGATTGGACGATTCCCGGCCTATCATAGAAATGGCAAATGGCATCGACCGAGCTGCAAAGACATGTTGTACAATTATTACACACTATATGCGGAGCCCAGCTCCTCTGTTGATCTCCAATCTTACACCCAAAGTAAAGGTGGTAGGCCTTTTCGACGTCAGCGTTATTCCCTCTTCTGTGAAGTAAAGTAACTTCGCCACGAGAACAATGGTCTGCATTTTTCACACAAGAACGAGGCATATCGCTCACATACGGCACACGCATACAATCATGAACGATTATAGCTGAGGAAGGGTAACCCCGAATGATGTCATAGCTCCCTGGTATTGCATTGCCTCGAATTTCCTCGAGTATTGCACAGCTCCCTGGTATTGCGTCATTTCCGTACTTCGTATAGCGCGCGAAAGACTAAAATCAGTATACTCTGTATATGGACGCAGCCTCCTGTATTTCAAAACCTGAGCCAACCATCAATTTTTAATGTCATAATCGTGTTTAGTGCCTCGAAATTAATGAAAAAACGACTGTTTTCCTTTTCGAATGCTTATTATGAAGCAGCTCGTCACAAACGTGATTCTTGGATTTTGAAATATTGGGAGACTAAAGAAGATTCTTTGGAGGAAGCCTTTGCTGCATTGCGAGAAGCATTCGTTCGTTCTTAGTGATTCAAATGAAGGCAGAAGGAACATTTGCTCTATTGAAATTTATTTTTCGCTCCCAGAGAACAAACATTGATGAAAAACTATTGGAATCAGATTTAGTAATCAGATTATTTAGTAATCAGATTAAGCAACTAATTATATAAAGGTTTTTTTTTCTTGCATGCGAGAAATCAAGATTTCTTTTCCGTAATACCGCAATCCTGACCCCTATATTTCCTTCAACGTGACAGATTTTCAGTTCTATTCAAAGTTCCAGAGATCTGTGATCCAAAATACCTCTATGCACTAATTCTCCCTTTTCTAGCACAGGTAGATAGAAATTTGATATCTGACGTCTAGAAACCCACCGGACCACAGATTTAGAAACGTTTTCAATATCTGCATTCCGAAAGCAGCAGTTTTCACGTTTCTACCACTTGTAGATCACGTTTTGACTTCTCTATGACCTCCATATCGTTTTCAGAGAAGTCAGTTTTGGTTTTCCTCGCTATCTACGACCCGAATTACCTCTAGGTGAAAATGTTCAGAATTCTACTACTGCTGCATCAAGATTAGAATTAACGTTATCCCCTTTCATTCACTTATTCATTCATTCACAATCAGTGATATTCCTCCTTACATGTAATTATATTCTACATAATACATCATTTGTTTGCTAGAACACATTACTTATATTTATTATAGAAACATATTCATTTTTGTTGTGTATCTGCAATGAATATTAAGTATATTCATACTTCGATTTATATGGTAGATAGGCTCTGGGAAATCACAGTGCAAATCGCAACTATCATTTTATGAAAAAAAGGGAGGATGCGTTCCGAAAAAATCCTTTTTAGAATAAAACGTACATAGAAAGTTTTATTTACACATATTTAACTCAAATTTTAGTTCAGCAGCGGTACCAATTAGCAAGCATTAATATAATATTATTTTGCAATTTATTTGCACAATTTCAGATAAGCTTGGATTAATTTCTCACATGTTTCTTTTTGGTCACAAAAAATACTCGTCTTTTAATGATCGAATTTGAAGACGAAATTTGAAAGAACGACATTTATGAATTGGACATAAATTAGAAATTAAGCATTTATACCAAAATTTAGTGCTTTATTTAATAGAATTAGAATTTATATGATATTTTACGAAAAAGTGTACTTACTAATCACCTGTATTTATCCTGAATAATAAACTGCAAAGTTAGACTTGTACCAAAAATGAGATAAACCTAGTTTTTACTAGTCTAAAACAATCGGTCTAAAAAAGTCAGATCTCGCTGCCGAAACAAAACAGACTACATTTCGTTACGATGTCGGAAGACAGATTGCATTAAAATCACAAGAATATAAATATAATATGTTACAGATGACGATTTTGTTAATATATGAATTTACTATTATCTATTTATTTTTGAGGGTAAATGATATCAATTAAAATCATTTGATTGATTTTTACTTTGGGATGATAGTCTAATAATCTCCCTCGAAACTATATCACTGCTACTTCACAATATGTATTCCATCTACACACATAAAAAAACTAAATCCGTACCTTATATATCGAAATCGGTTGCAGATTTTCGACCATGTAAATTAAGTACTATGTAATTCGACGGACGTGAATATATCATCACTGAAGAGCTAAAATATTATGACCAGTGCGTCTTTATGCAAATCGAAGCAATTGCAGGTAAACGACGGCTCATTGTGAAGGTCATGAAACGGTATACTGTTTACAGATATACCGTTTCATGACCTTCACAGATTGATCAACAGAGCTGAGTACCAGGTATTGCACCTGGTACTCAGCTCTGTTAATCAGTGCTATTCTTGTTCTTCAGATGGGAAACGCAGTGGACTTAAATGAGTTTGACAAAGGTCAAATTGTAATGGTCAGATGATTGGGTCAGAGCATTTCCGAGACGGCAAGGCTTGTGGGGTGCTCAAGGTCAGCTGTGGTTAGTACCTAGAAAAAAGTGGTCCGAGGAGGAAAAAACCACGAATCTCCGGCAAGGTGTGTGCCGACCACAGCTCATTGATGCTACAGGTGAGCGAAGGCTATCCCATATGGTACCAGCCAACAGACGGGATACTGTGGTGCAACTCGCCCGTAATTTGAATGCTGGTGACGGGAGTAATATATCACAACACACAATACATCGAACCCTGTTAAAAATGGGGCTGCATGGCCGAAGGCCGCTCCGAATGGCCATGTTAACCTCGGTTCACTGTCGAAAGCGCCTACAATGAGCACGCTAGCATCAAAGCTGAACCTCGAATAAGTGGAAGAAGGTCGTCTGGTCCGTAGAATCTCGTTTCCTGTTGCACCATGTGGATAGCAGGGTACGTGTGCGTCGTTTACCTGGGAAAGTGTTGGCATCAGGATGTACTGTGAGAGAAAAGAAGCCGGTGGAGGAAGTGTAATGCCCTGGGCAATGTTCTGCTGGGAAACACTGGGCCCAGTCATTCATGTGCAGGAAACTATGATGTCTACCACCTACTTAAACATCATTGCAAACCAGGCGCATCTTTTAATGGCAAAGGTATACCCCTCTAGTAGTGCCTTTATTCATCAAGATAATGTGCCATACTACATTGCTCGGATTATTCGTGAATGGTTCGCGAAACATCAGGAAGACTTCTAGGTATTGCATTGGCCTCTAAATTTCCCAGACATCAATCCAATCGAGCATCTGTGGTTTGTGTTGGAACAGCATATCCGATCACATGCGGCTCAACCACGTTACTTACAAGAGTTATAATTAATTACCAGGGAGCTTAAAATAAAGATTTGCTGGTAAGGTGTTGGTCCCAGATACCACAAGGCACCTTTAGAAATCTTGTAGCGTCCATGCCTCACCGGGTAAGAGCTGTTTTAGCGGCACGTGGAGAACCAACATCATATTAGGCAGGTGGTCATAATGTTTTGATTCTTAGGTGCATATGTTCTATGTTTTTGATTTGATTAGAAAAGAAAAACAGATTTTATCCGGGTTTTTTTTTTATTTCGGTTCCAGGGAAGGAAACTTAATATTTAAACAAATAAATAATAATTTAAATAATATTCATTCCGAGTAAAAGCAAACGCAATACTCGTTTTTAATTTTTTGTTCTTCTATATGAAATATCGGGTGAATTTGATGTGAATTATACTTTCAATACCAGAATACTGGCTTCTGTATGCTGAATGAAAGCAAGATTAAAACGAAATTAAATTTATACCTTGTCGTGACTTTTTGAAAAACACGGATTCATTGAAAATTATCCTGCTAGTGTATTTCAGGGATTATATTTAAGATTGAGAAAACACAAGCCATATCATCAAATAAATATACACCATTGGTACTTGATTCCATGAAAGAGTAAAAAAAAAATTAAGTGATATAAGTGTACTTCATCATGAAGTGATATAAGTGATAAAAGTGAATTCAATATACTATATAATAATTACAAATAATTACTCGTATTAACATTGATAAATATATATATAAATGTCAAATTTGTTACGCAATCTACAAGGGTTTATCAAAATATTGGAAACACGTATAGTTTGTGGAGAACGTTTTATTAATAAGCCATAGGCCCACCTCGGGCGTTCAGACCAGACATAATTCGACGTGGAATGGACTTATACAATTCATACACATTAAGTAATGGAATGTGGGACCATTCTTCCTGTGAAATATGGCTCAAATGTGCCAGTGATGCTGAAAGTGGAAAGTGTGGTCTGATCTTGCCCACCAGATATTCCCGCAAATGTTCAATAATATTGAGGTTTGGAGATTGAGGTGGCCAGGGTAGCTGCTGAACCTCATCCTCATGCTCTGCAAACCACAACTTGACACGTTTCGCATAATGCACGGGTGCATTATCCGCTTAAAACCAGGGACGGTCATTAGGGAACAGTGCCCCAACATTGGGTGCAGGTGGTCTCCGAGAATTCATTCGTACCTTGCGGATGTGACACGACCTGCAGAATAACTAATGCAGAATAACGACCTGCAGAATAACTAACCTAAGGAATACCATGATATTGCACCCCACAACATCAGAAATAAATCTCCATGCTTCACAGTCGGAACCAAATAGTCGGGGTGGTATTCTGCAGAGTTTCGCCAGACGTACATTCTATCAGTGGTGGGAAACAATATGTAACACGATTCATCAGACGAGATGACACGTTGCCAGTCTTTAGCATCTCAGTTTTTATGTGCTTTGCATCACCTTACTCGTTTTGTTGCATTGATGTTGGTAATCAGAGCTTTGTGGATTGGAGCACGGCCATAAATACCGGAATGATGAAGTTCCCGACGAATTGTTATGACAGAAACGGGATCACTCCGACTGGTGTTCAACTCTGCTGCTATTTGCGGTGCCGTGATCTTGTGCTTCCGTTGTACAATCCGTTGTTTCACCTATACTGTGGCACTGCTATGTGATAGCCGACATCGTTCTTCTCCCTATTATATATTTCACATCACGGGTGATGTCATCCCTGTGATATGCATACGGAGCATAATGTATTCCAGTCGCGCTCGGTGTTTCCATTAATTTGATAACCTCTGTACTTTGCAATAACATATCCAGAAAACTCCAATTTTGCTGGAGTATTGACTTGTAATAGTCTACTGAGGATAAGGTTTGGCATGCTTTTGATGTTAGATATATTATTTTCAGTTTTTATGCTCTTAAACAAGAAAAAACTCGGCAAGGATGTATTATTATACTGCAGTAGGATGTCTTCTTTGATCTCGTTAGAGACTTCAGTTCCGCTGCTCTCTATTTATTACTTGTAGGATTTTTCCTTTGGATGATTAAATGAAATATTTAGGATATTCTGCTTTAAAAGCAAACCTTTTAAGGTTGTCGACCTCTCTTCTAAGTAAATATCCATTACCACTATAATGGGATGTTCTAGCTAGTTAGATGTGATTAATAGATCCAAGAAAGACAATTTGTGATCTGTTTCACCTTCTAGTTGTGGTTTCCAAACGAGATGACACGGAAGTTTGAGCAACTGACTTTTTTTATTTCCCCGGAATCCCGAGGCGATATTTTAGTTCTCAGTTTGTGTTTAATTTTTTCTAATAAATTTTACATTAATGAATAAAATTTTGAATTAATTAATTACCCAATGAGTTCAATTTATTATTAAGGATGACGCAAAGATAAACTAGAAGTATGGTAACCCAAGAGAACATTCAGAAAAAAGATTCTGTATTAAACTTTATAGAAGGAGAAATATTGATTTTCAATTGGAATATTTAAAATAATCAAAATATTGCTATATCATAATGATACCATCAAACATCATTTCTTAACGAATATATGAAAGATATATCGTTATCTATATATTCGTTAAGAAATTCATTGTTCAATATTTTTAGTCCAACATTTTTAAAAAAACCTATTTTGTCTAATAACTGTGAAAGTTTCCCGATTATGTCCTCAGATTGCTTATATAATTTCTTAATGATTTTTTAAATGGTTTGAAATGGCAAATATATTAATAGCATTAATAAAGAAAAATATTCTAACAAAATTCTTCTTTATTAATATTTTCATTTTCAGTCTCCAATCTTGTGAATTTCCCCTTTCAGAACAGCATTTCTAATCACTAAATAGAATTCATAATAGCTACATAATTGCTACTGAGTTTAAAACTTCATTATTAGATTAATTCAGGATCATAATTCAAAACATCATAAGGATCGAAGAAGCAGTTAACCCCGTCATTGACGAGACGGGGTTTACCACCCACAATAGAGGATAATTGATCGTCAGCGTGTAGCTCAGCTGAAAGAGCACCTGACATGTGATCAGGAGGTCTTAGGTTCAGATCCTACCTGGCTCAAGACAATTTTCTTCTATGCCCATGTTGAGCTATATCATAATAATGTTCAAAAAGTTCTTATTATGAAGTGATGTGATTTAAAATGTTACTAATGTAATAGATAATATATATACTAGAGATACCTAAGAACTATGCATGAAAATTGAAGATAACTAATTCAAGTCAATTGTCGCATTGAGTGTGGTTCGTCGTGTGCACGAGTTTAGTATACATACAATAAAAGATCCTTTTCTTCAATTAGAAGGCAGTCACCAGAGGTTGATTCTGCGATGACGATGGATCTACGATGACTGTCCTTCACGATGACGGGGACTGATCAGTTATCCACAATAAAGGATAACTAATCAGTAGCTAATCAGGTCAGAGCACCTCACATGTCATCAGGAAGGCGTGGGTCCAGATCCCACCTGGCTCAAGATATTTTTCCTCTGTCCCCACGATGACCTACAGTATATAGTATTCGAAAGGTTTTACAGTTCCATGTACTTAAACACAAACAAGTCTAAGGACATGTACTTCTATCTACCTAATATCTCATTTCCTGATACGTCAAATTTTAAATCATTCATTTAATTGTCTAACAAATGTGGCCACTAACATTTCAGGTATTTGCACTTGTAATGATATTGTTATACACAAGCTCACGCTGCTTTGCTACTTTGGGAGTGCAGGGTACGATTCCCTTGGCCACGGTAGCCGCCATCATTACTCACCCTCCCCCCTCCCCCTTTAATTGTTTTCGCACATTTTCATCGTCAACGAGTGTTCTTCCGGAATTTTCAATGTGTGATCTGTTTCATTGTCATTGTCATCGTCAACGAGTGGTGCTGATCAAGAGATAAACTGGGCGCAGTTGGGACATCAGTTGACCCCTGTTGACCAAAATAAAAGTGTTTGTGAAGCCATCGAGCGCAGAGCATAAAAATCAGAATAATCTATTATTCTGACACATCTGACACATCTGTTACACATCAACAAATAGCTGTGCAAATTGGAAAGGAATGCTCATAAAACATTAGGTTCTCATCCAGCGTGACAGCTCAATTCAGCAGGCGCTATGGAGAACAATGTTGTGGATCGCGAACAATATCATTAAAGCACTGAGAACCGGCATATGGCCGCATAATAAAGACGTTTAGAGTCCAATGTCGAAGCGGGCGAAACGATTCCCCCCCCCCCCTTCTGCAAGCACGACGAGAGCATCGACAAAACAACAAATGACGTCTTGGGCACAGAGTTATGTCCCATTTAGTAGAGAGACTCACACTGACAGAGATTCCGACAGTGAGTGTGCTTTAAAGGAGAGTTCAGCTTTCAGCTTTGGGGAGTAGGGGCAGGTAGCGTGGCCTAGGGAAGCAGTAGATGTCAAAGCTTGAGATTCCTTCATAGTTCCCACTGGAGTAGGGCAGACTACCCTTCAACAGAAGAAGCAGCAACTTTGTCAGCAATAGCGAATACTTGAGAAGCATAGTTTGTTGGGGCGAAAAGGAACCCACTCCCCAACACCACTTCATAGACCCTTCGTCTTGAGAGAAGGCTGCCCAGAGGGTTAGCTAAGATATGGGGGGCTGCCAGAGGGTTAGCTCCACTAAATTCCCCCTCCCCTCGTGTATGTGACTGCATGTTGTACTTGTACCAATTATGACGGAACACATTATCACATTCAAAGGAAGAGAGTGGAACTTTATCCATTGGTAATGACCTCTTGCTATACCAGCATTGTAAGTGCACCTGTGAGATACTCTGTTCGCCTATCCTGTAGTGAGGTTTGGCCACTCAACGGTTATAGCCACCATCGTCCCAGAAACGACCCCCGTCTTGATACCAAAGCTCCTTGGGAATTAGGTAGAACTTTTCGTCGCTCAGTCACGGTCCGATCATTCTCTAAGAGTCATAGAATGTTTCAAGCCAGCTTAGAATCCTCAGCAGTGCTCAACCCTGTTCGAGGCGCATTCAGATGATAAGGGCTCATAATATTTTGTCAGTAAATCTCTCATACATTGCTCAACAATCTTCTTAAATACTAGAGTTAGTGTAGCAGTGTATAGTTAGAATTAGTATTAAAATAGGACAGAACATAAATTAGAGCCATTTTTACAGATTAGTCAGGATTTTCGTTTCAGCTATAACAGGAGATCATCAATCACTGCTCAGGGTAACAACTGTGAATTATCAGTAATTGAAATTCTTTGTGTATTCAGGGGCTTAACCCTTGGTTCTGAAGGATTAATAAATCCGTTGTTATTTTGTTTAAATCTAATTGCCAGACTTATGCCATTATTCCCAAGTGTATTTTGATTATTTGCCCAGTGAAAGAAGTGTTCGCAGAGCTAAGTGGCCCCTATCTAAAATTAGGGCTGGATAGATCATTGGAACCAGCGCATTGCTGCTGAGCCCTAGAAGCTTCGGAAGCTCGTGTATTTTGGAAAGGAGGAGAGCCCTGAGGGAAAAGAGGGACTAGGCAGGTGTCCCCATTCGTATTGATGAAAGACAGTCAAATAGCACACTTTTGCTACTCTCACAGTCAGCTGGTGCATTCGTGGTTAATTGACCTGGAAATTCTAATTGCGTCTTGATAGATGGTAATCATAACCTCTTACAGAGCCATTTAGTATAAAGACAATACAAAACCACTGACGATTACATTTTTTGGTGAACAGAACGTACGTATCCCAAACTCTGTGGTGCGCACAGCAATATTATTGAAAGAGTTTCATCAGTGAAGTATTTATATCAGGTTGTTGATGATTTAGTCAGGTTTTGTTTGGGGTAACTTAAAATACTGCTCTTTGATTTTGTCCAGACTTCGTGCTATGTTACCATTAAATGGTTGTCAAATTGTTTATTATGAAATTGGAGAATTAGTCATAAGCTAAGTTTTAACTATTTTTACAGGCACTGTTAAAATATAGCTAAAATAAGATATATTCAAAATATAATTATATAACATTTCCACCAACCAAACAAAAATTAACTCCTTCATTTTTACTGGCTACATTATCATCAGTATATTATTTATCTATCAGCTTTATAGATATAAATTAATACTTAGATATAAATCCAAAG
Source organism: Ryuthela nishihirai (assembly GCA_038380435.1). NCBI lineage: Eukaryota > Metazoa > Arthropoda > Arachnida > Araneae > Heptathelidae > Ryuthela > Ryuthela nishihirai. The sequence goes on from JAWZYU010000021.1 coordinate 8,336,746, forward strand.
GAAAATACAAATTACATTTTAAAGCAATTATGGGGAAAATAGTAGAAATTATGGAATTCACTCTGTGGTTAAAGTAATCCTGAGGAGTTATTAAATTAAAAAAAAAGTATTAAGACATGACTTCTGAAAAATATTTACTGTTTACGCTGTCTTACATTTTAATTGTAAATATTGAGTTTATTTTAAAATAATATGACTGCTTATTGTCTACGCAGTGTTTTCCAAACTGTGTTCTGTGGACCAGTGGTGTTCCGGGATGTATTAAAAAATGTTCCGTGAAAAAAATTAATTTATTAAAAAAAGAAAAGAGAAACTAAGAGAAATGAAGCTTTGATCATTTGATGATTCATTTCAACAGTGTAAAATTGATTTTTTAATCGTCCTTATTCCGTCATTGTATTCGAAGTGAAAAAAGTGTTCCATGGTCAAATAAGTTTAGGATCCTCTGTATTTGGATTCCTACTCTATTATGATTATTACTGTTTTATTTCTACTGTATTTGGATTCCTGCTGACAATATTTTTAGCTTCGTTGGACTCGATTTTTAAAAAGTTATATGCAAATGAATAAACAAGAATAAATGATAAATATTCTTAAATGTATTTTATTAATACCAAGCGTAATGAGTAAATCTGTGCGTTTTATCTTGTACTTGAGAAATGATTATTACAATATAAATAACGAACCTTTCTCAGCAAAATATTAAAATCACTTTCAATAGTTCGTAACCATCTATCGACGAGTTGTTCGATTCCTCTTCGAGATCTTGCTTGGTCCTTGGAGGTGAAAAACTCCCGACATCTGTTTTCGATTTCCTAAAATGTTTGAAATTCCCTATCGCGAAGAAAATGAGCCATGGTGCGAAATTAGTGATAGGCGAAAGAAATTGGGTCCTGACTCTATGCTGGGTGAAGAAGAAGCTCAAATGCAGTCTTCGAAGTTTTTCTTTGGTCCGAAGTGCTGTGCGCTTTTGTTGTTGGAGTAGTACCAGGTGTCTGTTTATCAATTCCGAGTAATGCATCAGAGAGTGCAAGAGCGCCAGTTGCGCTAAGTAGAGGTTAACATGGATGGCACGTCCATCGAGAATCAGTTAGACGTCCACCGCATCCTCAAAATTCCACCAAACACACAACATTGCTTTTTCGTTTCGAATCGTCCTTTCTTTGGGACAAGAAATGCGGGAAGTGTGAGGTTGCTTGGGTCAAGCCACTGATTTTGAGTGTTCGGATTGTTGAAGAAGATCCATTTTTCACAGCACGTAACAATTCGCTTTATGAAACGGTGGTCGCATGAAATAGCGAGTATTTTACTGCCGCAGTATCGTAGGATTTTCCTTCGATAAAACAGTTTGTCAACTCCTGGCTACCTTGCCGATGTGTTGCAAATGATGCATGTAGTTGCATATGAGCAATCAAGTTCGGGCGAGAATCTGCGTGTGCTTGTCGATGGATCACCTTCAACAGCGTGGCACAGAATGTTGCGATCTACAGATATTGGCCAGATCGCGGCTTACTTTCCAGACTCGTAGCAACACCTTTGAACTTCTTGAACAAAACTTGAGGAACAGGAACGAAAACTACCTTTCACCTTTCACTTCGCATATTACTCGGACAGCTTCGGTATGATTTAGAGACTTATGAAACACTCCAGGATTTTCTTTTCTAATTTTTCTTTTAATATAATAATTAAAGAACGACTGGACACAGTTGTAATACTATCATTACCTTTTTTAGAAATGCAAAAATGTGGAAATCGCACAGATAGAGATACAGAGTGTAAGGAGGTGGATGTTTCGACACTTCCGATCACATTCCACGTCTTTTCTATACGTGGTGAGTTTTTCCATGTAGGAAGCTGATTCCATGTATGAGTTTCCCCTGGAACTTTTTTCTAATTGTTGTATGCAGTCCTTTACTCTTCTTTTGAATTATGTGATGAATTTAACAGCTCTTTCTTAGCTAAAAGTTGCTAAAAGTTTCGTAGCTAAAAGTTGCTATATGCTGATCCTGTTTGCATGATTTGGAATCTGATACATCATATTTTAGGAGCTACTACAGGTCATACAACTGATTATCTGCCCTTTACGGCATCTTCAGCCTCACTGATGCTGATTGCTCTGCGATTTCATGACATAGGATGCTACAATAGTACGAAGTATGAAGCATGGATTGGTTTGTATCGGATTTTGTTACAGATACTTTTCACAAGTTGCAAGAGAAATTTGCTTCCTCCTAAGAAATCCTTTTGGAAATGCTGAATTAGCTGACTCGTGCTCGATTTCAATTTTTATTTACATACTTTTCTTACTCCATAAATATTCTATTCTAATATTATCGCGTCAGGATTTAGCGTTCATTTAGAAAGATTTTCTATTTGTTTTTCGCAGGTGAAAAGTACGACTTTCATTACATTCCTAGAATTTAACCAAATTAAGTAACAGTGTGCTTGATAACAATCATGCATGCTTTTCTGTATTGGTGTCAAAGGAAGCAGATTCTTTCTCTGAAAAGCATACTTTATCAAATAACGACTCTTGCATTTTAAATTATCAAATGATCCAAGTTTAACAAATTCCTTTTCTATTCTCATTGTTTTTCTGTGTAATTTATTTCGGATATTCAGCAATTATTGTTTCTCTTTCGAGTATTTAATGAGAAGGGAATGGTTAGCGGAAGTGTCGATTCTGCCTTCGTTTCTTAAAACTGAAACTCTGCACGAGGAGGCAGCGAGGTGTGAAAGCAATTAAAAGCAGCAGATGCATGAGATTCACAAATTAGTTGCAGGAGAAGAAACAGGCGTCGCAGGCTTAAAAACAAACGATGTAATTGAAGGGAAATGCTGGAAAAAAATTCTTACGATGTGCAAATACAGACAATGAGATTTTCGGAAATAGGAGAAATACACCGAAGAGCCAAAACTTTATGACCACCTGCCTAATATGATGTTGGTCCTCCACGTGCCGCCATAAAAGCTCTTACCCAGCGAGACATGGACGCTACAAGATTTCTAAAGCTGTCTTGTGGTATCGGTACTAACACGTTACCAGCAGATCCTTTAACTCTTGTAAGTTACGAGGTTGAGCTACCGCAGATCGGATATGCTGTGTCAACACAAATCACAGATGCTCGATTGGATTGAGGTCTGGGAAATTTAGAGGCCAATGCAATACCTAGAAGTCTTCCTCATGTTCCGCGAACGATTCTCGAACAATCCGGGCAGTGTGGCACGACGCATTATCCTGATGAAAGAAGGCACTACTAAAGGGGTATACCTTTGCCATGAAAGGATGCACCTGGAGTGCAATGATGTTTAGGTAGGTGGTAGACATCATAGTTTCCTGCACATGAATGACTGGACCCAGTGTTTCCCAGCAGAACATTGCCCAAGGCATTACACTTCCTCCACCGGCTTCTTTTCTCTCACAGTACATCCTGGTGCCAACACTTCCCCAGGTAAACGACGCACAGGTACCCTGTTATCCACATGGTGCAACAGGATACGAGATTCATCAGACCAGACGACCTTCTTCTAATTGTTCAAGGTTCAGTTTTGATGCTTGCATGCTCATTGTAGGCGCTTTCGATGGTGAACCGAGGTTAGCATGGGCACTCGGAGTGGTTTGCGGCTATGCATCACCATTTTCCGTAGGGTTCGATGTACTGACTGTGTGTTGTGACACGTTACTCCCGTCACCAGCATTCAAATTACGGGCGAGTTGCGCCACAGTATCCTTACGTTGGCTCGTAGCATGCTGGATAGGCTTCGCTCACCTCTAGCATCAATGAACTGTAGTCGGCCTAAACTTTGCTGGGGGTTCGTGGTTTTTCGCTCCTCGTACCACTTTTTAAATGTACTAATCACGGCTGACCGTGAGCACCCCACATGCCTTGCCGTCTCGGAAATGCTCTGTCTTATCATTACAATAGGAAATATTATCTTATCATTACAATTTGGTCTTTTGAAGCTCACTTAAGTGCGCTGCCTTTACCATCTGAAGAACAACAATAACACTGATTAACAGAGCTCAGTATCAGTTGTTATTTATACCGTTTCATGACCTTCATACGTACCGTCGTTTATCTGTAGTTGCTTCGATTTGCATAAAGATGCACTGGTCCAATGTTTAGGCTCTTCGGTGTATTGCGTCATTATTCTCAAATACAATAAATTATAAACAGGGATTAAAGAGAATGTGATAGAGGCTGAGCGCCTTCGTGAACATCTTTAGGATAACGAGACATTCCAGTTTGTTTGATCCCTGATTCTCCAGAAAGTAATATTGTGAATGATTAGAGAACTGAAAGTAGAAGAATTTCGAGATTGAATAATACAATTTAAAACATTTGAAATTTGGAGATCTATAGAAAGGAAAAGAAAGTTAAGCAAAAAGAAAAAGAAAGAAAACCCCTAAGAATACACATCGCCTCTGGTGCATGTGGTAATCTCGTTTTCAAAGAGAATGAAGTTTTTCGATTACTTACTTTTCATTCCTTAAAATTTTTAATTCGATTTAATGGATGATGCAGGAAATGCACATAAGTGTATTTTGTTAGTAATTATACAATATAAAAAGTATATGTCTTTTATTTCTTAAATTAAAAAAATTGCTTTCCTCGCACCCCTCTAAGAAAAGGGGGCAGATTATGTTGCCAGTGGAATATCGCTTTACTCTCTAACACCGAAATTTCAAATTTCTACCACAAACAATCACTTGCAACATTCGTTAAAAGTTTCGCCTTTTCCATATTTAATGATCTCTAACAATATAACTACTTAAGTATTTAAAGCTGCGAATTGTAATATTTCATTAGTACCAACCCAAATGAAAAAGAGTTTTCCAATTATCACTTAAAACAAAACAGTTGCGCTTCCCACTCACCCTGGAGGGAAAAGGGTCAACTCATTGATGTCAATGCAAGCTGCATGATCTTCGCAATCACCACCAAAATTTCAAATTTCAAGCATAAATACTTCATTTGCAACAATCTTTAAAACATTTCTAAAGTTAGAGGGCGCATTTATAGCTTTTGGGAGATTCAAAAACTCATATAGTAATGTTTCATCAATGCCTATCCAACTTAAAAATCATTTTTAATTTACCTCTAAAAACGAACCATTAGCACTTGAAAAAAAACAACAACAAAAATATTGCATTTTCCTACCCATCCAAGTCTAAGGGGTCAATTTGTTATTGCCAATGGAAACTGCGTGACCTTCACATTCTAACACCAAAATTTAAAATTTATAAAATAACTACGTGCATCAGCTGTAATATTCGTTTCACGTTTTGGAATTTTCAAAGTTTGCTACCGTTAGAGGTCACAATTACCAGCGTTTGTGAGATTCCGATAGCGGAAATTATAATATTTCATCAATGCCTATCCAACACAAAAATAATTTTTTATTTATCTTTATAAGTAAAAACGTTCGATGTTTACAGACGGACAGACAGATGACAAAATTAAATTATTACTTCTTGTTTTGAAAGCGAAATAAAATGGCAGAGAGGTAGAGAAAAAGTTAAGATACAATGGATTGAAAGTGCACGAGTACCCTAAAACAGTGTTTTTCAAATCCATAATAACAAATGCGTTTTGCATCGCGACCCAATACACACATATATACATACTAAAGCGGAACAGAAATTTTTACCTTTCATTTAATGAAAAAAATGCTGGTCGCGATTCACTAAGTTGATTTTACGACCCACTAATAGGTCGTCACCCGCAGTTTGGAAAACACTGCCCTAAAGGACGTGGGAAGTAAGAAACTGAAAAAAAAATCGTTCCTGTATGTAAAATGTCGTTCCTGTAGGTGCAAGATTCGAAATGAAACGGTGTATAAAAGGCTATTTCCCTCTCAAGAAATTCGGAAATGTCTCGATCTACTCCAATGAAATCGAAAATGATTGTATGGCCACCCTTGACAAAGGTTTTCGCTTTACAACTAAAAATTAAAATAAAGATATTAAAATATCCTGCTGAAATGTCAGTGATCCTAAGAGCCATATTTTGTTGAATCTGAAGTCATCAATTAGCATATCGATCTAATACCCTACAACCAGATCAAGCGAAGATCTTTCTACTTTAATGTAGTAAGCATATGAATTACTTGTTGCAAACTACACTGCTCCAAGTGGAAATCGCTACACTGCAAATGATGTGATGTATACGCCCGAAATTGATAGAATGGAGACTATGAGGTTAGATGTGAAAATGATAAAAAAAAATTCAATATGAACATTTATTCAGATTCATCAGTATATAGTAGGCTCACCTCGGGTGCCTATACAAGCCTGTAGATGTCTCGGCATCCCATCAATCAGATGGTTAATGCTATCCTGAGATATGCAATTTCAAACTGCATCCAATTGGACAAGCAACTATACCAGATTCGTCTCCAGAAGGAGCAAGCGAAGGTGGCGACTCAGAAGGTCCCACACATGCTCAATGGGCAACAAATCCGGAGAGTATGGCGGTCATGGGAGAATATCCACACCTTGGAGACTGTCAATCGTTGACGATGCCGATGGCATGCAGAAAAACTGCCATCTGGGATGCCGAAACAGAATTGGAACTCGTCTGTTTAACAACACTCTCCTCCATTCCATAGTGTAATGTTGCCTCGCTGGGGCCACAACTGGGGGCCACAAATCACTCTGAGCACAGTTGCTGTGGCAAAAGGAACAGAGCATGCGATCTTCACATCCTGTGGTATATTGTCCTTCTGCCGAATCAGTCCAGGCTTGGTGGCAAGGAAGGGTTGTGACACAGGATTAACGATGCCATCGATGTAATGTCTTGCCGTTATAACACCAGAAACATGGAGCAGAGGTGTCTGCCCGCCATAAGTGATGCCGCTCCATACCATTGTACCATGTAGGGAGCCATATGGCGGCTAATGAATAGGTTTCCTCTTGTCATTAACGATGACAACGCCTCCGGACTAATCTGGCATGCCGAAACAGAATCTGGATTCGTCTGTGAACAACACTCTCCTTCATTCCAGAGTCCAATGTTGCCTCGTTTGACACCAATGGAGACGGAGTAAGCGGTGACGTTACTGCAATGGCAGATGTCGGACTCGACGTCTAGCCCTCATTCCTGCATCATGCAAATGTTATCTAATGGTTTTTGTGGAGACCACAGTACCCGTAGCGGGCTGCAAATCACTCTGCAGCGCAGTCTCTTTGGTGAAAGGATCGCAAATGGCCCTCCTAACCTCCTAAGGATTATGCGATCTTTATGTCCTGTGGGGGCGGGGGTGGCTCAGTCGGTAGCGTGCCAGGCTCGTAAACTGTAGTTCCCAGGTTCGAGTCCCAGCTGGGTCAGCGTTGAGATTTATCTCCGCAAAATTCCCCGCCCTGCCCACGGTCAGTAGGGGACACCGATGGGCTTGGAAAGGCCGCCGTCCGTCGGATGGGACGTTAAACCGTGGCCCCATGTGCGGGAGAGCCATACCCTTTGCACGTTAAAGAACACGCTATATGGCCTTGACGGGAGGCTACCATTGTCTCCCAACAGCTGTTCCAGTGGGTCCCTTCCCCCAACTTTCTCTGAGCCTTCGGGGTCCATGTGACCTGGCCATTTAGCCCATGGTGTGCAAAAAAGTGCCGCTCAGAGGTAAAACAACCCAACCCTTATGTCCTGTGGTGCAGCATGATGATCTCGTATCCAATCTTCATGTCATTTGGTGCTCTCTGATGTTGCATGAGATGTACCGCTGCACTTTGCTCACGTTGATCCCATGCATGCGTCTATCACCCGAATGCTCAATCCGAGATCTCGCATATCGACGATTCACTCTCTCAGAAGATGCAAATTACGCCGGTGTCTACAAGACATGTGAACATTTTCGCAGCATGCACTCCTACCTCACTATCGGCCATGCTATGATTCGAGCTCGTTAGTCCCCGGTATTTATCCAAGGCTCGGCTGGATGTCATGTGCCCATTCGTTGCTGAACTTTGATCATTTGCATATATCCGATGGTCGATTCCTCCTGCGATTTACATATCTCTACTTCCATTCCTTCTTGGTTTTGCCATTTCTACTTTGAGCACTGTAAATGGCAGTTAATACGAATTGCTGCAAAAAAAGGAAAACGAAATTCGTCGCCTGAAGCATATTTCGTTCTTCCAACCTTAAAGACCTAAAACATTAACTCAGACACAATTATTTTATGAAAAACACAAATGTGATATAATTAAAAGATAATTAAAAACGTTATCTTTAAGAGTATTTAATGCATTATTATATTTTTACTAGCAGATTTACACCGCATTGTTCTGGTTTTCAAATAAATTAGGATTCTTTAAAAAAAAACTTTAAAATACTGATTCTGCTGCTTTAAGTTACGATCAGAGGGAGTTTTATTTCGATATTGCCCCTTGGTTTTACCGGGTAGGCGGGAGAGAAGAAGAAGGGCTGAAGGTCAAATCTGACCTTAAATATTAATGCGAAGATGTGTCTAAGCTGTACACTAAATTTGGTGGGTTTAGGAGCAATCATTACTCAGTTGTTGTTTTTTTTTGGGGGGGACACATTTTGTGGGATCAGTCTTACCGTGCACTAATTTATGATGAGTGGAAATTGTGTACTGAAATTGGTTGTGCTAGCTCTTACCATTTAGGAACATTTCTAACACTTTTTTTAGACGGGGCCAATTTTAGCGAGTTGGAATAAATTTAGGGTATTCTAACCCTTGTGATCTTTTAAGTTACGACCAGAAGAAGCTGCATACCAAATTTGATGGTCCTAGTTCTTTGTTTTTTAGCAGTTTAGGAGCAGTCTTTAACAAGTTTTATTTTACTTCATTTTTTAATTTTCAATTTTTTTCGTAGGGGTGGAGCTAAATTTTGCTGAACAAACTCTTTTATTAACTACATTACGATGGTAGGAAATTGTATACCGTATTTGATGTCCTAGCTTTTATTTTTTAAGAGAATGCTTTAAGCTGTTTTGTTTCTTATATGTGGGATTAATTCCAGAATTATATGTGGAATTTGAATTCTTGCTTTGCTTTAAAATGAGAAGATGCTGTGTATTAAATTCTTTGGTTCTAGCTCTTCCTGTTTGGAAGAGTTCCTGGTCAAACAAAGAGACAAACGGACAGAAACTCTCTAAAATGTCTAGTAGATTAATTTATATGCTAAATTGCAGAAATGCAATAATATTTAAACACAACAGCAAGTAATCTAGATCACAGAAAACTTCACAATTTCCCTTCATTTACGCAGACAGCGAAAAATATGTCTTTGCGCAGAATACTCTTCAAGTCGATTGAGGTTTTCCGAAATATTTGTTATTAATATTTGCAGTTTATCTTATGGCACCAAAAGAAGCGACGTCTCCTTAGTTTTCCACTTTGTTACGATTTTAAAAAAGTGCAAAATGTAAAAAGAAAACTTTAAAAAAAATGGATTTCCTCAATTTTAATCTTTCAACTTCGTACCATAAATTTATTTCACTGAGGCTAATAATTCAATTGCGACCATTTCTGAAATGTACGAATATGAAATTCAGCGTTCCTTTATTGAATCTCGTTGATGATAGAAAAGTTTAAAAAGTTCAACAATTGGTAACCTAATTATTGCAGTTTTCTTCTTCCCCTATTCACTGCATTTTCCTAAAACTCAACTTCGCTAACTTCATTTTCGAAGCGGGGTAAGTTTCTTACCTTCACAGATGAGCTTGTTGTTGACTGCGGCGATCTTGAGTTCGATGCGCCCTCTCCTCTCGGTGTGGTCGCAGCCGCAAAGATTAGGCACGCTCTCTTGGCACCGCTTATGAACATTCATGTCGCATGCTGAGGAGGAAAAGAAGAAAAAAAACTCAGACTTTTCCAGAGCAGTCTATGGAAACTAAAACAAACTGAAATATAAAATTTGAGATCAGTCATTTAGAGAGGCATAGCGTCAGAAGGGATTATTAGATTAAATTTCAACACAGAAAAATTAACTAGATGATTTTAATTATTTTTTAAGAATGTATTTTTTATTATTATTAAAATTAATAGGCAACATTAATTTTAAAGTAATCCATCAACTATAATGGTAATACACCCAAAGTTCGTTACAAGAGAATTACGTTTGTGTAATATATTCATATCGGGGCATTGCTGAAAACATTTTGCTCTACCTGTGGTTTTTTAAATATATTGAAACTTTCGATGTATCCAAAAATTTAACTTCGTTCTTTTAACGCTAAATTCTGATGCAACTTCCGTGTACAACTTCAATACAATATTTAGACTTAGATATTCTAATTATTTCTTTGCATTAAATTTTGCATAGTTCAATGTTATTGCAAGTGCTTGTATAAGTTGGTTAAACGTCTTACCAAACAATTAAAATGAGAGCGCATATTTTTGTTTTAATGATCTATATTCTACTTTTAAATAGTAAAATGTAGGTAGATATTACTAAATCGCCATTTTGAATTCCATTCAGAAGGTGTACATACCTCTACGAATTCTATAAGAATGGAGGATTCCTGATATAGCATAGTCGGTTTATGTAAACATACAGAGATGGAAACATTAATAGGAAATTTCTTTTTATCTTAAAAAAATGAACGAAAAAGTTTTTTTTTCTTCTGTTCTTTGATCAGAAATGAATCTTTTTGTTTATGGTAATTTTTTTCTGCACACCAAAACATTTTTGGATGCTACAAACTTATAACTTTTGTTTACAAATATGCATTAAAAGCTTTCGTTAAAAATATAAACTTATTTATAGTTAAAGCAGCCGACGTAGCCCTGATTCGAAAATCAAATGCTGTAATGTCTACTAACTTGGCAAATAATGATTGCAAAATGGATATAAAAATGGTCTTATGTTAATTTAGATATGACAAATAATAAATATTAAATTTGAAATCCGTTTATTGTTTTTGGGATTTATTTGGTGAGACAGGACTCAGATGGTCAAATGGGAGCCCCCGCCCCCCCCTGGAAGAAAGATTGTCTTTAGTTCGGTGAGATACAAACCTTTTACCTCTATCAATGAAATGAACCTTTCTCTGGCAGTATATAATCCCATGTGACAGACTTGTGATTGTGCACTGCTGGTAGAAGGTTTATACCACTAACGTAGGAAATCTTTATCGGCAGCCAGTAGCTCAGTTGTCAGAAAACTTGACATGTCACAGGATTCAAGACATTCCTCTAAAGTTGAGTATGATGTTCAAGAATATTTTCATTGAATTTCAATCAATCGACATCAGATCTTGTAACATATGGTTGCTGTATTACTACGTGCTTAGTAAGAAGAATGGTGAAAACCGTTGCTAAATAACGCTATATTCGTAACACTCTATCTTGGTTTGAAAATTCGGAAGTGAATCCTGCAGATCAGCGGTTCCCAACCTGTGATCAGCAGACCCCCAGGTGTCCGCGGTAACATTTGAGGGTAACAAATGAGAGGTTAGAATACGACGGACTTCTCCACAGGAGTCCGCCGTATTTTTCAAATTAAAATAGGGGTACTCCGCTTTCAAAAGGTTGGGAACCGCTGCTGTAGATTTATTGGAGTATATACCATAAAAATATTGAAGTTTGTACCATGAAAAAAAATATCATTCTACTCCGTTAGTTAACGGTTAAATTGTGTACCCACAGCTTCGTGAAGGTCTCTCCTGGGAGAGGACCGATGTTCTTTGCTCCGCATGTATCGGGCACTTGCCCGATCGAAACTGGACTACGGATCCCAGGTTACGAATCTGCCAGGGATTCGGTAATATACTAGTAGATGATATACTGGATGTTTTATTCGCCTGTAATTTTTCGACGCTGTTTCTTACTCTATATATTTAATCTAAGTATTTTACACCTGGGTTGCTTCTATATTTTATTTATCTCTTGTTACTTTACCTCTTATTCTTTATAATCGGTTCATTGTTGTTTACTACGATTAAATTTGTTGTTTAACACCTTTCTCCGTCTGCGTTTTTATAATTTGTATTATTCTATTCTTAAATTTGGCTGAGAGCTTTGAGCATTGTTTATTTTTTCTTTGGTTTGGCGCAATATAACCTTAGATGCTAATGCGCCATAAAACCCTAAACAACCAACTAAGCAAGCAAAGAAAAATTCGCCACAAGAGAGAAAGCTGTTTGCGACTACAAAAATATGCTCAAAAGATTTATTTAGTAGATTCGCCAATGGCATTTCTCAGAGGGCAGATGAATCGACTATGAATTTAGCACCTAATTAAGAAGATGGTGCTGCTGCAAGAGAAGGCTCTTCGATGTTATTCAGGTTGCTCTGTGGTTCGAAGGATCCAAATAAGTTATTACAATAATTTCAATAATTTCAGAACTTGTAGAAGAGACGCACTCCACAAAAACACCGTCAGGCACTGATATAATAAATTTCGAGAAGTAATGCGAAGCAATCTGGAAGTGAGGATGAGTTTGCAATGAGAAGGATGTAATGAGAAGTTTTGTTGTTATGGATACTGCTAAAGACTGGGAAAGATTAGAAGAAATATTAGAAGAACAGAAAAATACAAATTATAAAAACGCAGACGGAGAAAGGTGTTAAACAACAAATTTAATCGTAGTAAACAACATTTTCACAACGCGAAAAAAATTGTGTCGATTTATCACAAGTATATCGGGATCATGTCTGTTTACATGGCACTGTTATGGGATGGATGCGCAGTTCAGAGGAGGAAGACTCACTTTAACAGGGGAAATTCGCAGGAAACATCTAGAGAACCATAGGTCACGACAATATTGTAACCTTTTTGACTCACTTTGTAACCATATTAGTTCTTGTATTGTCGCAAAAGGCATCCACACCTGGTACTGATATCCATGTGTCCGCCTCACTATTCATCATCATCATCACATCATCATCATCATCATCTTCAAGCAGCCATGGGCTACGGAGGTCCAACCAGACTGTGCAATTTAGTTCTCCAAGCAAGTCTATCCTGAGCTACATCTACTGCATCTGGCCACTGTACACCAATTCTAACAAGGTCCTCTTTGACATTGTCTGCCTACCAAATCCTAGGTCTCCCCTTCTTTCTGAGGCCTTTAGGCACACTGTTCATAACCCTATTCGCCAATCTATAATTATTCATACGGGAAACATGACCAAACCAATAGAGTCTCTCTCTGCACAATATGCTGCTTAAAGGAGGTTGCAGACTCCTTTGCCTAACCTCATCATTAGTTACAAAGTTGAACCACCTAATGCCCAAGATACTGCGTAAGCATCTGGAATCAAAAGCATCTAGTTTCCTGTTATCTTGTTTACACAGCGTCCAAGTTTCACTACCATAACTAACCCTAGAAATAACCAAACTATTATACAATCTAATTTTAGTCTTTAGGTGTATACGCCTATTTCTCCACACTCTCCATAGATTCTTAAAAGTCCCAGCAGCAATCCCTATTCGTCTGTTAATCTCATGCCGCACATCACCATTATCTGTTGCATAGCTCCCATGATGATTAAACTGTGACACCTGCTCAAGACCGCAACCATTCAGATTAACTGAATCACAGCCTGCCTGACCAATTTTCATCACTTTAGTTGTCTCTCTGTTTATAACCAAACCTACTCTACTACCAGTCTCATCAACAGCTCGAATGAAAGAGTTCATCTCATCAACATCATTTGCCAAAAGGGCTAAATCATCAGCATAATCTAAATCAGAAATTTTCGTATCTCTAGAACATTTAAGGCCAAAATCTTTCCCTTGAAGTGAATTTCGCATAACATAATCAATAACCAAGCTAAAGAGGAAAGGAGACAAAATGCACCCTTGTCGAACACCAGAAGTAATGCTAAACCAATAGTTACAAGCTTTACCAATTCTCACACACGACTCAATGTTATTATAGAGAGCTTTCATTATGTTAACTAACTTGTCTGGTATACCATATGATCTCACAATCAACCACAAATTATGACGATCAGGAGAGTCAAAAGTCTTTTTGAAATCAACAACCAAATGTTTCTGAAACTCTAAATATTTCTCAAGAATCTGCCTAAGTGAAAATATGTGATCTACACATCTCTTACTACTTTTGCAGTAAAATTAAAACTCAGTAAGTGTCTAAATATACTAAACAATATTTTACTATACCCCTTCGCTCATAGTATTTTTCCTCAATTTCAATTTAGTCATATAATGAGTCAATACGTCATAAAACTATATCACATTTATAGTCAATGGGAGGAAATTGTCCCTTTTTTTAACTGTTATATTTCCAGTAAATCTAGTTTAACCTCTCTCTCATCGGGACATTATGTCTCACACAAAGTCCTCAAAAATAATGCCCCTAAGGGGTCAACTAAAATTAAAAACATCATCAAATGCTATGGAGTGTCTAGTTGGTACCGCAAAAGTCACTTCTTTCAGTTTTTTTATTGATTTCGTTTTTGTCAAAAGTTGGGTTTAATATGTACTTTTGTTTAAATAAACTGAATTTCAAGTTATATAATGAAACAAAAAATATCTTTTTACCATAGGCTTGTTGCGAAGCCTATGGTAAAAATGGTTGTTGTTTTAGAAGTGTGTCGCCAACAGGAAGAAATTTGAGAAACACTAGTGTAGGATAGTAATCACCATGTTAATGATAAGGAATCACGCCATTCACGTTTTCGTCACAGATTCAGCTGTAAAGAAGGAGCTTAACATGAAGTGTGCAAGAAGAATAATGAGTACGTGGTTCGCATTTAAATGTTGGAATCCACTTTGGGCGTGGTTACTTTAAAAGCAGGAAGATACATGCACTAAGCTGATTGTTACCTGACTTGAAAGACTCTCTGCCTACAGATTACAGGTATTAGTGATTTCAACGCAGCTACAGAATTTCATTTCCGGGTTTTAAAATCGCAATCTGAAATGATGACTTCCAAAGCTCGTGTTGAAACATTTGAGACAATGAGACTGCGCAGTAGACGCATAGATGGTTCTACAAGGAAACTAGTTGATGGAGCTTTCAATCAATAAATGATATTATGGATCAACCGAAGATCTCATATCATTGGGTAATTGGCAAGAGATTGATAGCTGAGTCAACCAGAGATCTATGATGATCGTCGATACATCAATTGCACAGTCTCATTGACTCAAATGAGGGGCTACTCCAAAAGATCTGAAGCTCACCAAGTCCACCTATAGACTCTTTGATGATCTCATAAAGGTTTCGTATCCATTCTTTAGAATGTTGATAGTTGAGAGTAGATAATGTTTTTGACTGCTGTCCCTTCCTTTCCTATAGACATTTAGTTTCGCGGATTTGCCGTTCGCGGCAATCTTCGTGAGCATATGTCTAAGAACTATTGCATGCTGTCTTCGAGGGGACAAAGTAATTCTCATTTCAGAAATCGTAAAGAATGTAATTTATTTTTATCCAGGCCGTATCTAGAAAAAAATCGAGGAAGGGGGAAAATACAATTGATCCAAAAATATAAACGGGAGGGGGGGAAGACATTTGACTTTCGATGAAATGTAATATTTCCCCCTCCGTTTTACGGGTTTAAAAAATACTTGAAAAATGCATGGAATATAAATAAGTTTAATAATTTTTGCGTCTTTTACCCTTACTCGCATTCTGAAGGAGAGGGCATGGTCCTCTTGCTCCCCCCCCCCCCCCCCTAGATCCGTCCCTGTTAATATCTATCTAATAGAATGAGTTCTCAGGATTGATATTTATTTCTTGGATTTTCTTGGAGCTTTTAATCAACTGATGGGATGCTGGGATGTCGTCTACAGTTTAAAAAAATCAAAGCTTCTGAAACAGTATGGAGCACGAGAAGTTGTCTAACAGGGAGCAAAAAAATAGGAGTTTAAAAAGGAAACAAAACAGAAAACCAGTTTAAAGAATTTTAAAGTTTCTTAACAGCACTAGATTGCGATGCCTTCAAAATTAATTCACATCAATATTCAGTCTCATATAATGACAATTATTGACATTAAGAAGCATACTACATTATATAATAACGATGAGGGTAGTAACTTGAAAAAGTATGGGCTCATGTGTAACGTAGAAATTCAAATATACCAGAGAACGTATAGAAAGCAACCACATTTGATTAACGTAACCAATTAATAGCTGAAAAATTAGAAATCACAAAATCACAGAGAAAAAGATATAGACGTTATACATAGATTACCACAGAAAAAATATGGAAATTGATCCTATCATAGTGCATTCACGAACAGAAAGGCTCGTGATTTATGGGTAGAAAAAAAACGTCTAACACTCTCAGTTATCGACAAGAGTCACGATCCCATCCTAGTATACATAAATGAGAATCTAACCTCCGCAAATAAACAACTGCTTTCGGAAACTAAAACACACGCGAAGGAAAAGAACTATAAATTTGTCTGATACAAAAATTGTAAAGTATTGGCTAAAAAAAAGATGAAGCAAGCAAGACTATTTATATAAAGGATTTCAGTGATGAAATCTGATGAATCAGTGTGAACAATGCATGACTGATTCATTTAACCAGAGGAGCTCGGTTGCTCTTTTATTGCCGCGTGTCATCCTCGGACTGTGGACAGTACAGCAATCTGCTTACTATGTATGTGGTTACGCTTGCAAGCGTTTCCTCCCTTACCGGAAGAGCGATTGTAAGCGATGAAGGGACACTCCCTAAACCATGTAGAGAGCCCATATAGAAGTAATTTAAAACTTTCTATCCCAACAAAGCAAGCTTTTTCCAAATGTTTGTGTTTAGTATATTTTGAACTTTATTCAGTTCCAATGAGGACGTTTGAATTGAGAAAATTTCATCTTCCCCCACGGAAGACTTGTTTAAAAATTAGAATCCACAAACAATTTTTCAATAACTGATAATTTAACAAAATGAACCCATAAAATTTTGAAATCCACAAACTCATCCGATTCTTTTTTTTGTTCTACACGTTAATATTATAAGTTTGAGAAAGTACTGGGATACTCTTATGATATAGATTGATGAAATCATTGAACTTTTAGACATTATTGTTCTTACTGAAACAAACTACAACATTTCTCAAAAAAAACATTACCATATACATAATTCCCGTCGACACTAGTGATTGAGATATATGTATATACAATAGCGAAAGTTTAAACTGTAAACGCGTTAACATATTTATAATACCTTCGAAGCTATACGTATCAATATCGAGAAAAAGTAAACTAAATTTTATATTATTGACATTTATAGATCACCTAACTGAAATATTAACCATTTTTTAAAACGTTTCCTTGATGGATGATGGGAAATAGAAATTTATCATCAGCTATCATGACTGGTAATGTTAACATTGATTGGTGATATTCCGAAAATTTTGGAATTGAAATATGCAAAGTTTCTTAAGTGAATTTGGATATATGCAAACCATACATATTTATATTAGAGAAGAAATAAGGGAGATAATTTAATCCAGTCATATATTGATCACATTTTATTAAAAACTACACAGAACATTACCATCACAGGCGTATGTACAAACAAAATACACTTTAACTGATCATTATATGGTTATGGCAGTGTGAAAAATAGTTAAGTGTGCAAGTTCATATAACAGTCATCGTTTACATTATTCGGAAGATGAAAAGAAAATGATTGCTTTCGTAAGACTGTTAATTTCATGGTAAAAATAACATACATAAACTGAAAAAAATTCAAAATTTTCTTCTCTGCTTAATATAAATGAGCCAGAAAAATTTTACTGGAAAATTGTAAATATATTTAATGTTTTTTGATAACGATGTAGAAAGTAAACTTTTTCCTATAACTTGCAACCCACAAGATTAAAAAATAGATCACTAGTGAAATAAAAAAATGAATTAGAAAAAAGAGAAAAACTATGGATAATTCCCTTAAAACAAAAAAAACAATATTCACAAAGACAATTATGCAAATATGAGGAATAAGTTTACTGAAATAAATAGGAATTCCAAAAACCAATATTATCAGAAATTATTTACAGATACAAAAGGCGACATTAAAATAACATCTTTCGTAATAAAACAAAACGAAATGAAGATATCAAAAATTTTGAAAACCATGTATAAAACTTTAACTAAAGTTAAAGTTACGAACAACTTCGACAACAATATTTCAAATTCAAACAATAAATTAATGGAAGAGAATGATTTTCATTATCAAGAACAAAAATTATCGCACAATAAACAGAGCTATATATTATTATTATTACATTCCTAATATAACTGATAATGAGGTTGTTCAAATAATTGATAGTTTGGAAGACAGTAAATCTCCAGGAATAAATAGCATACATGTCCAACATTTAAAACACTAAATTTTCATAACCCCCGGTGATCGTAAAATTATTGAACTTAATATTTGATACATCTTATATTCCATCTAAAATGAAGATTTCAATTATTAGACCCATTTACAAATCTGGAGAAAAAAATTCTACAAAAATTTTAAACTATTGCTATTTTGTTCGTTATTGAAAAATTATGGAACGATACATAAGGGCACTATGACATCATTAGAAGACTTCTCTGGCGAGATATGTTCTAATCTAAATGAGGGCAAAAGTAGCTTTTCTGTATTAGTGGCTTGAGTAAAGTTTTTGACGTGCTGCACTACAATATCCTACTCAAAATATTGAATAATGTTGGAATGAGAGGAAATATTTATAAATGGATCAAAAATTATTTATCCAATAGATATTCTTTAACTAGAGTAAATAACATTGACAGTGACTTACGGAAAATTACAGAACGGGTACCCTAAGGTTCAGTTATTGGGCCTAAACTATTTTTAATATATATTAATGACATAACAAACAGTAACAAAGAGCAGTATATACCTATATCCTGATGATAGTGTTGTTGTAAATAGTAACCGGTATTACAAAATAGCTTTAAATTAATTATAAACTGATTTCAACAATATAATTAGATGGCTTAACTTGTAACTCATTAGTACTAAATACCAATAAAACTAAATTAATATACATTCACTCTGCAAGAATTAATAATCGAATTCCATCTGAAATCAGAGCCCATACGATTCAGTGTTTGAACCAAGCGGTCTTGGATTACTCTGGAAGCTCGTGTGTTTCCCTTGAAATCGTTAAGCAATATAACTATTTAGGCCTAAACATTGATTTGAATTTCAAATTAACAATAACCATTTCTAAGTTATGTGATCGAATAAGAATTTGTGCAACAAAAATTTACTATATAAACTGTTTCGCATCTTGTCATATCAGCATATTGATATATAAACTTTTTCGCATCGTGTCATATCAGCATATTGATATATAAAACTATTTGTGAATATATCATACGGTATGGACTTACTGTATATGGCAATACGTTCAAAACACATTTAAGAAAAACCAGCAGTTTGAAAAATTCAATACTGAGATCAATTTCGCCGACAGTTAAAATAACCATTATGTCTTCTAATATTACTACTACAATGCACATGCTACATTGCACTACAATGTTTTACCAGTGGAAAATATGTATAGATATGCTATAATTCTTAAATATTGTTTTAAAAGTAATTACAGAATAAATTTAGATCACGCGATCAACACCAGGCTAAGTTATGCTCTGATTTGCATCAGGCATACCGATTCTTTTTTTTAATTTGTCACTTAATTGAGATTTTTACCAACAAAGAGGGAACAGACGAACAGGGTGGACACTTTAGGAGGGAAAGACGGAAAGACACAACTGTAGACTAAAGCCCAAACACACATTACACTAAGTGGCCATTTTTCACATCCAGGAAATCCCTTCCGATAAACAACATGACACTCCGACTCCTCGAAACTAGTACTCCGTGGCAGAACGACAAGCATAACCCCAATTTATTCCCTTACAGTGTAAGGTCAGACAGGAATTATCTGGTGGTGCGAATAAATGCAGACTTAGAACTGGACAACATCGTCCACTGTTTATACTCACCAACCAGAAATCTCCTTCTCCCAGATGGCGAATGTCTAGCGCAGAGCAGACCACCTGGGTGGAATTTATGACTCTTTAGTTCAGGAGCAGATGCTACAGATGGTCGCTTGGACATAGCACCTATTCTTGGAAACTAAGGAGGGAAGGAGGACTTCAGTTAGATACGAGATTTTGGACGGAGCAGATAGTAGCAGTTAGACTCGGAACAAATAGAGGCACGGAGCGGACAGAGCTCTGATCTGCCCCAGGCAGATTGAGTATAGGAAATGAAGTATCGAAATATAGGAATCATCGGAAATGAGTCTACAGAACTGTGGTAAATGAAGCCAATTTGAGACTGCTTAATGCTCAAATCGAGTTCAACAATAACTTAGTGCATCCCGAGCATATAGAAGAAGTATAGCATGCACCGGCAGTGAGATTTAATGCATCGAGACAAGGGCATCTCTGCCAATGAGCGGTTTTGTGAATTGTGTCGAACTGAGTTTGTGATTCCTCACTGTCTGATCCACGTGAAGAGCGAACTTTAACTTGCGCCTGAAGGACCGTCTCCACATTAGAATCTGGTTGACGTAGCCGACTTCGGCAAAAGGGCGCCATAAAGAGATGACCCCCACCTATAGTTGAAGCGTCGCCTGCCCCTCGTCTGATGACACAGCTGTCGAACGAACTAAGGAGACATTTAAACACGTTACGCTTATCATTTCTTTGATTTAAAGGTTGCTATCCTTAATTTTGCGTTTAAGATTTGAAAAAGGATTTCCATATTTCATTTAGTTCCATATAAATCTTAAGTTCCAAGTTAAGATATATGATTTTGGTTTTGGCAGAATAACTGTTCTGCCTGTACTTTTAGATATTTTATTTCTCATTAAATGTTGTTATTACTATTGTTTCATAAACCTAAGTTGTGTCGTCATTGTAGTTCATCATAAAACGTCTTCCCCTAAGGAGACGTCCTGGGATTATAGCGGCCTTCAGTGTCTAATTAAGGGAATGAACAGTAATTGGGTAATGCTGGACACACAATGTAACACAAACATACATTTGTTTTTATACTTCTCCACAGAACTAGAACAGTGCTTGCAATCACGAGGTGCGCACAACACTAAGTAGCAACTATTACTGCCAAATCCCAATTTTAGCAATAACTACCGTAAACCTGTCAGAAATCATACAGTTACACTTATTTTTAACTCTTTATGTAGAGAACTGTTATCCATTCTTAAGTTAGCAAAACTTAAATCTTTGCCTAGAGAACTGTTATCCATTCTTAAGTTAGCAAAACTTAAATCTGCGACCAAAAATTGGGTTTTAAACAGTTAAGAGTTTTTTGTAAACTTAATGTTAACTATCATGCAATTATATATATATCAGGACTTCATATGTATGAATGTCAATATGTAACCGATGTATATCAACTATTTGTAACTGCATATATTTAACGTTTCCTGTGTATAAACTACACCACGTTTCGCTGGGATTTTATTAATATTATTTTAAGTATTTACCCTATCTGTACCTGTATATATTATTTGTAAAGAGTATGTAGCATTTGTTCTTACAGTCGAAGTTCTCAGAATTTGATGTGATCAACTATGTAAACATAAATGCAAAGGAAATAAAGAGTTGTTATTATAGTTATTTAAAAAAAAAACAGAAAGTTTCATGACAAAATCTCTGAGACGTAGGGATCTCTGGTACATTGTCCTTCAACTACCAGGGATGAATCGAAACAGAAATTTCAGCAATGTCTATTTCAACTCCTTTCTCCTGAAAGTCTCCCTTGAGAGAGAGAGAGATTCATCTCCCAGATTCAGCCCATTTATTTTCTTCACTTCAACATTAAATCAGCATGGTTCCCGAATACTTACGAGTGAAAAAAAATTGAACTCGCGATAGATTCAGGCAAATGAAGTATCGGAAACAGCTCTAGTGCATTGTCAAGTCTGTTGTACATCGAAAAGCTGTAAGAATGGCAACTGCGAAATCGCACAACGAACTCTATTCTCAGAATTGAGCCTGCATGCGCACGAGCACCACTTTCAGTTCCCGATGTGTTACCCTGCTAGACTGGATCGCGACTTGACAACTCAGATGCGAGCAGGCGCTATTACTTCGACACAGGAGCGCCGACTCTTTTTGAAACTACACCCACGCACAAGGTAATATACATACGCGCAAGACACCGACATGTTCCAGATCTCCGTAATGGGATCAAGGGCAGAGACCATTACGACTACTCCTTGCGCAAGGGTTCGGGATTTGTAGGCAAAACAAAAGTCTGTCCCAACGTTGTGATGTTCGTTGAATATACTGTTGGAAGAACGATTTCGAATGGATGCTACTCAGTATCTATGGAAGGTTCAGGCTCTGTAGGGATTTTGTTAATAGCATCGAGAGAAAAGAGTTTAATTACTGCTGGTAGCAGAAACACGAAAAGTGTACAATTCTAAACGTTCAATTCTTTGGAGGAAATAGAATAACAAAAGTCTCTCGAAGACAGATATTAAAGATTAAAACAATTTCGTTATTTTCCATTTTTTTAAAAGATTTTACGCATGATTTTTAAAGTTTCCCATATGGCAGGGTCCGCAGACTTTTCGGGAGAAAAGTGCCAACGCGTCCAAAGAAAGCCTTGGCGAGCACAAAATATTTTCGGCAAACTTTACCCTCACTATTTTTTAATTAAAACTATTAAAATAGTATTTAAAATTATCAGAGTATTGCTATTTATTTCAATGGTCACCAACCAGAATGATGTAATATTTTAATGTAAAGAAATCTTCTAAATATTTTTTAAACATTGTTACAGAAATGTGTAATATAAACTATACCATTTTAATAATATTGTATCATATGCGTTTTTAATGTTTCCCAAAAAATAATATTATAGAATTAAATGCTATATCTTAGAAATGACATTTAACCTTTCTGTTTGTGACAATGATCAAAATTTTTGTGACAATAAATTCATAGATTGTTAAATAATTTCAATATTTAATTCCTACCACAGAGAATGTTTTCAGAGCAATTAGATGGGTTGTAGGATATGCCTTGGTATCTGTAACACCCTGAATTCTTTAAAGATAGTGCTAGCATGCATAAAGTTTAAAGCTTTGAATGATTGTCTTTCTCGGAACTTTTAAGGTTTTGTCCAGCCCACACGAGCATAACGTTTTTAATGTTTAGAGGTGAGAGATAGAGATGTAATTAAAATTAACGAGAACTGTCTCAGTGATGCTAATCGCTCTTGAAATCAATCAAGGCTTCTAATATCATTTTTAAGAATAATGCATATTTTGATACATTATGATCATCACGGGCACTAATACATAAAGGATGCATTGAAGGCACTTTTAGTAGCATCGCTACGCGACTATTTGCATTACCCTGGCCATATGAGCTGTTGCAGCCAGGTCTAACATTTTTCAGCTGATCACATACTGCCAAATAAAAAACGATTCTAACAGATTTATTCTCGTACATTTCGAAACCATCAAAATAATACATGTCATCCACTGACAATTATGATATTGAATTTAGAATGGAAATGGATTTATCAAGCGAAATAGAAGCTCTGCTGCTAATCCATGATTATATGAGATGGCGAAGGTGGAAAAATAAAACATTTCTTACGGTTTAAGAGTCAACAACAGGAGGAGGGACTGAAGAGGAGCATCTGGGAATATAAATAGGATCCGTCTATAAATAGTCTTATTTAAGGAGAGCAAGCCCCTTCTTCATAAAGTTTTATTAATTCTAACGAAGGAGAAAAACACTTTACATACATTTTAATGTAACTTGGCAAAGTTCATTTTAAAAAGATCATTAAAAAACCAATAGGATATTTGGAGATGAGAGTAACTTCTGCAAAGTAAAAATTTCCAAACATCATTCTGATCTATACTGATTTAACCGATTCATTGTTCTTTCTCCACCTTCTTCCTAATTTTGTTGCTAAATTCGGGCCTACCCTTTATAGCTTCCAAGAGGTAGGGTAGGCCTGTAATCGTATTCTTCATAGACTATATAGCGAAAAATTACGGTGGTTTTAGTACTCCCAAATATTATTCCTTTTAATATTTGTTCGTCATGTCTTTTCTTCTCTGGTATTTTGATCTTTTTCATTACACCAAGATATTTTTTAACAAAGGTGTGATTTTCAGTTTAGTATTTTGAATACAATTCCGTTAATAACATCCAAAATAATGTTTCGTGCAAAGGAATCTGTAGAAGTTCGAAAATGCTATTTTTGTTTCTCGTATTGAAATTGCGTAAACAAATCCACTAGGAACATTTCATGAACAAATATGAAAGGTTATCAGTATTCTGCTGTCTTGCAAAGCAATATCTAGGGAACTGCACCAGTCAGAAAAAGAAATCAATCAAAACACTTAATTAGAAAGAATTAATAAATTAATTTTCACTTTTTATTAAATTCAGTTATTTGCAGAGGAAAATTAATGATTCGTTTAATTTACAATTCCAAAATATTTCGTTTAATTTGTATCTTTATTAAATACTCAATCATTTTGATACATCGTTATCGAATTTAGTCACTACCGAGCAAAGCACTGAGTAACTATTTGAAGTTTCGATTGAATAAATATCGTGAGACTAATTAACTCTTGATTTATACGATACTGTGTGCTTGTATAATGCCTTGGCTCTTTTGGGGCAATCATGAATACTCTCCCAAACATTTTCAGCAAATTCTTCTGTTAGTAATGATACAGTAATGCCTATAATATATTTAATAATGGGTAATTTTTAATTGATTGCTTCAGGTTGATCGAACTACACGAAGTCTTTCTCATAAAGATCAATGGGACGACTAATTCTCGTTGCACTCTCCATCCCGAAAGAAATCATTTTTGCATCGAAATGTATTATTTTTGAAATCTAGCCAATATATGTATGAAGAAAAATATTCAATGGAAAAGCAAACGCTTTAATGCACTCATCTTGCAAATAGATAAGAGTATGATCGCTTCCCACAAATCGACTCACCATCTAGTCATTCACATTGCACTATAAAAATATATTTATTGCTTACTATCCTCTCTGACAATGCACAACATGGAATGTTGCTCCCCTACCCTCCTCTGGAAATGTGAGCGCTGACGTCCATCACTTCGAAGATTTTTGGCACTTTGGTTACTCTTGGGAATTTTTCACTGAATTAAAGGAGAAATAAATAAAGAGGTCGCATAATATGGTTTCAAAAACAGCTTTAATCTGAAAGCTGATCAGTAACAGAATTATCCATACATAAGGGAAGAAAAAGGTCTAGTTCTTTGGTCTAGAAATCGCAATTCACTATATGGCTGTGTTTAAAATTTTAAGACTTGGGGGGCGGGGGTGGCTCAGTCGGTAGCGCGCCAGGCTCGTAATCTGTAGTTCCCAGGTTCGAGTCCCAGCTGGGTCAGCGTTGAGATTTATCTCTGCAAAATTCCCCGCCCTGCCCACGGTCAGTAGGGGACACCGATGGTCTTGGAAAGGCCGCCGTCCGTCGGATGGGATGTTAAGCCGTGGCCCCGTGTGCGGGAGAGCCATACCCTGTGCACGTTAAAGAACACGCTGGATGGCCTTGACGGGAGGCTACCATCTGTCTCTCAACAGCTGTTCCAGTGGGTCCCCTCCCCCAACCTTCTCTGAGACTTCGGGGTCCATGTGACCTGGCCATTTAGCCCATGGTGTGCAAAAAAGTGCCGCTCAGAGGTAAAACAATCCAACCCAACAACTTTAAGACTTGGTTCTACTGTTGTTGCGATATGATGCGGTAGCGTAAAATATGATTGCTTTTTAAAAAAACATGATAAGGTGCAAACTAAATCATGAATGCAGAAAAAAATCAAATTAGCAGTAAGAACCATTTCTAATATGTCGCAATAACTGTGGAAGCCATTTTATTGTCTGATATATATTGTAATAAATAACAAGAATAAATGCGTTTTGAGTGGATAAAAGTGATGGTTCGATATATGAAATAAAGAAAAAAGAATCAAGCTAAGTTAATGATGATCAAAACTTTAGGAATGCTTTAAAATGGAAGCGGAATGGACATTTTTAAGTTGTTTAAATATTCTAATGAAGAAACCCTAGGGATGCAAGTGAGGATGATGATATGTCAAAGAGCACAAATATGAAACAGAAAAATATTAAAGGTTTCAATAAACATCGCTTTATTAGAGTATATGGTCTGAGCACTGAACGGATCGCCTTTGCCCGAAAGCGTTCAATATTCTGGCCTAATTGGTTGTTCCGTGGATGGAAAATAGCAATTAGGAAAGGATCGGGCAGTCCTGGCAGTCAACATGTTGGGCATTTCTGTGCACATTACTGAGAAAGCTTCATTCACGAAATCTTTAGGGATATTTGCTGGTGCAGTTATGTGAGAGATTACTGTCAACATCAAAGCATTGAATTGATTTCTGAGGGATAAACTATTAACTTCAAATCAACCCAAAGGATTTAATGTAAGTGGTCTATTCGTATCAAATAAGCTAATTCCATATTCTGACGATTTAAATTTCCTAAAAGGATCGTTCAAGAAAAAAAGATAAAAATGAAAAAAAAAGCTGATTTAATTAAATGACAAACTATTAAAATTACATTTTCAAAATATATTAAAGATGAGCTTCTTAATATTGTTGAAATGATTATTTAATTATTGTATATTATTATTCCATTTAGATGTAAATATTTCCGTTTTAAAAGTCAATGACGACATTGATACTCCAAACAGACTTTTGAGAGATAGCCTTAACTTCTGCAAGGTAGTGAATAACATATCCTTTAGGTAAGATAATGTGTCTTTTTTTGCTTTTTGCCAAAACAAAGTATAGCATTCGATATTATTCACTGCTACGAAACCTACATGAGAATTTCAATTCTTTATTTGAATGATAAAAAGGCATTTAGATTTTAAACTTGAAAATTGTGAAAAAAGAAACTCATGTTGATTACGTCACGAGAATTCTGGAAAACTGTATTAGTTTGTTTTACTGCTGACCGTCGCTTTTGTGCACGCAATGGTCTAAATGACCAGGTCACCAAGGCCCCAAGATCTAAGGGTAAGTAAGGGAATGAGATCCACTGGACAGATATTAGGGGATAGAAACCTTCCATAGTCATCAAGTGTATTCTAAACTTGTACAGAAAATGACTCTCATGCACACTGACCACGACGAAATGCACCATCCATTGGAAAACGGCTTCTCCTTTCCATTGGTGGTCCCTTTCTCACTAAGTGTAGAGCGGGAATCAGCGGAGAAATGTTCTGAAAGGAAGAGATCGAGTAATCAGCTAGTCTGCAGATTGAGATTCGGGATTGGTTGTATCAAGATTCTGAAAATAGTTTTCATGCGAGAGAAGAACCAAAAGCGTAGAAACACGAGCACGAAATTTTTCGACAATCTTAACAGCCATATGCCTTTAATCAAATTCAGATTAGTACAATGACAGTCAGGGCCGTGCAAGGCAAGGGCGAGTGGGGGATCAGTCCTGGGTGCAAAGCAAATCTAGGGCACAATTTCAAATTACTGCATAATCAGTTTTTACTACTTAGAAATAACTATTGAATAGTTTGGAAAACAAGTCTTGCCCTGGGAGAAAAATTATCTTGACACGACCCTGTTGATAGTTGAGATTTTTGACAATTTAACTGTTTGTCCCCATGGTTACTAACTGGGGTCTAGCGAAATTTCAACATATAAAATTATATAATTTTATATGTTGAAATTTCGAATTTTTATTTTCATATTTTTATATGTTGAAATTTTTTATTTTCCTTGTTTTCATATTATATTAAGTAATAAAGTTGAGTTATTACATATAAAATTATCTAATTTTATATGTTGAAATTATCAAGCATTTTTAAATATCTTTGTATGTGGAATATAAAATACATTGTTTTCGTATATATGTCACCCATCTGTCGATATACACCGTCTCTGTTTAACCGGTGAAACAATTGCAACCAGTTTTGTTTTACGCGATGATAGACTTGGATTTAGATGGCACTGATTGAGACTTCATATATATAGATACAATACATATTATGAAGTAGCAGTGACCTAGCGTCAAGGGAAACTATTAGACTAAATCTCCCCAAAACAAAATTAACTAAATAATTTTAGTTGATAATATGTATTTTTAAATGCAAAAAAAATAGCAAATAATAATAGCTTCATATTGAAAGCGAATTAGAAACAATTCTAGTTATGAAGAAAGTGACAGTAGGAAGCAACTTTCGGCAGTAAAATATTGCTAGCTAGTGAAGATGATACTGATTACAAATTTTCTTTTCTTTTTTTTTGGGGGGAGGGGCTAAGCATTTTGTATGTAAAGCTTAAACTTGGAATTTAAATTTTTGTGCTTTTTATTTTCCTTGTTTTCATATTAGTATTAAGTAATAAAGTTGAGTTATTACATATCTGAATTGCTAACAAATAAAACATGCAAAACAATGTTAGTTCTGTGTTATGATCGCTTAACTAACATTTGTAATAAATAAATATGCAGAAATAAAACTTTCAATACATATTTTATTAATAAAAATGGATATTTTAAACCTGTTCCCCTATTTTTCGAAAGATATCAGTGTCGATTGACATGGTTTCAATTTGCATCTTGATTTTCTGAAACCTATCCGCAAAATTTCCCGCCCTGCACACGGTCAGTAGGGGACAACGATGGGCTTGGAAAGTCCGCCGTCCGTGGATGGGACGTTAAGCCGTGGCTCCGTGTGCGCGAGAGCCATACCCTGTGCACGTTAAAGAACACGCTGGATGGCTTTGACGGAGGCTACCATCTGTCTCCTAACAGCTGTTCCAGTGGGTCCCCTCCCCCAACCTTCTCTGAATCTTTGGGGTCCTTGTGACCTGGCCATTTAGCCCATAGTTTGCAAAAAAAGTGCCGCTCAGAGGTAAAACAACCCTAAAACAACCCAACTCTGAAACCTATCTAACATGTAAATCTAGGGATGGTGATATTTGTTTATTCGCTTTTTGAAATCTAAGGTTACAGAAGTAAATACATTTCAGTAAGTCCTCCTTGTTCGTCGGGGTTACCTACCTCAAAACCACTACTAGCAAAATAAAACGGAGCCGGGATAATAAGGTCTAATAATAAAATGGGGCCGAGGCTAATACACGGCACGGCGGCTCTAGGAAGGGGGGCGCAAGGGGGATATATTCCCCTTTAATAATACTAGTAATGGTAATAGAAGGAAAAATGATAAACCTATGTTAAGTGTTTTAAACATATCCGAAACGGAGGGAAAATATTACACTGCAGTGAAAATCCAGTTTCTTACCCTCCCCCTTTTACTTTCTCCCGGCTCGATTCTTACACCCCCCCCTCGCTTTTTTCTTTTCTAGATTCCAGGCTGCACACAGTTATCTGCATTTATACTGAATTTATTTATTTACTTATTTATTTATTTATTTATTTATGTAGATGGAAATGCATTTTTTTATGAATCACATTTTTCGTTGAAAATAAAACTTTGATATTAAATATAAATGATGAAAGTTATACAGAAATATATAAACCGAGAAAAATATAGTTTAATTTATAGTCTAAGGTTCTAACCTTCCTCTTCATAATTAAATGAGGAAAAATCCCCGGACTAAGAGGTCCGGATCTAGAAAAAAATTTAGGGAGGGGGAAAATGACACAATCAAGCCGAAAAAAAGCAAAAGCAATCCAATAGAGTAGATTTCCTTTTAACTATAACATTTCCCCCTCCGTTTCAGAGATAAAAAAATCAGGAATCCTTTACCCTTATTAGCATTCTCATGTTCTCAAAGAGGAAGGGGGTATGGCCCTCTTTACCCCCCCCCCCCACGCCCCTCTAGATCTTGTCATACTCCAAGATATTCATTCTGTCCTGTATCAGGTAACAGATTCTCATCAATAATAAAATTAAATAGGGGGATAATAGCTTTAGCTATGACAAATAGCATAAATAAATCAATATCGGTACCAATTTTTAAATGCCATTAATCACAAAGTAATTTTTTTTTATTGCAGCTTATAAGTTCTTTTCAACTTTTGGAAATGTTCTTACTTCAGATCAAATGGTGAAATCATCAGCATTCATTGAAAACTTGACATTGTTATTAATAATTGCTGGAAAAGGGTAAATATATGTATATTTTAAAAAGGTAGACACCGGCAGTGATGAATTAACGAAACAAAGAACAACGAGGACATCCTGTATTTTTGGGCAAACAGAAGTTGTCATTTTGCGGCATTAAGATTGCAGATATATTTATTCATTAACTTTTACTGCGATTCATAAGAAACGAAATTTTGTGTAGCAATTTGGTTTTGCAAGTATAAAAGGAAATTTCCCTTAAGCAACTTTTATAATACGCCAAAAAAAAAAGAATAAATCCTGTAATCCAACAGAAAAATATATCTTACAATTAAAAAAATTGTAAAAACTGTACTGCCTAATTATTACTGATGTTAATTAACTGAAATTAATTATACAATAATAGCATCATAAAGTAATGCTCGAATTCTTCGATTTAGTTCAATTTATTATTTCAATTTACATTTTATACAATTGACATTTCATGCAATTTGCGCTTATATATAACATCTTTTTAAATTTATTACAGTTGTACAAATTTTATAATAAATTTCTATATTTCTTTAATAATGCATTTGTTAAATAATAAAAATGTAAGATAATAAAATGAGTAATATTATTAAATATCTCTGATAATGTTAGTCTTAGTATAGCATCGTCAGCCACTATTCCTTTTCTAAACCAACCAAACCAATTTTTAGAAAAAATGTCATTTTTGTTTAAAAAATTTATAATTTTATTATTATTATATTTTCAAAGATTTTGGAAAATACTGATAATAATGAATAAGATATTGGTTTATAATTGCCTTTATAAATAGGAATAACAGTTGAATTTTTTAAAGTATTAGGAAAACAACTTATATGTAATGACAAATTGAAAAGATAGCTTAGTACCCCTAAAATTTCAACATTTATTCCCTTTGTAATTTTTATGCAAATACCATTATCTTTATTAGGCTTGTTAAATTTTTATTATTTAATTCCATTACTAATTTCCTTTGAAGTTATATATTCAATGAATATTGAATTCAACAATATATTCAACTTATCATCTATATTAGGGGTTCTCAATGTGCGGTACGCGGTAAAATATTTTGGGGTACGCCGTGAGAGCTCAAAAGTCGCTAGATCTAGTAACAAAGTCACTAAGTTCGCCCCAACCACTGATGAACTGTGCAAGCGTAAACAAGCACAACCATTTCACTGATTATCCAGTAAAATGTTTATAATTTTATAAGATTTGTTAAATTGTTTATGTCAATTTTTGTATTTATCGATATATCTAATTTATTAATACACAATTTAATGTATATATATATATGTTTTATTTTATTCCCATTGTTTTACTATAACTATAGTTTTATCTATCTATGCAAGGGGTACGCCAGTTACATACACATTTCCAGGGGGTACGTGAAGCATAAACGGTTGAGAACCACTGATCTATATCATTATTATAACTGGGTGTATTTCTCATTAAATCTTCAATTATTTGAGTAAAATATTTATTAAATATATCATCCAATAGCATCGGATTTTGGGTATAAAAAATAACATTATAAATTTTTATTTCCTTAAGAAATATTGAACTATTTTTATACTTACCATCTAATTCATTTATAATATTTCTGTACTGTTTTACATTACCAGTAATTTGAATCAACACTCTACTAGTCCTAACAGAAATTATTACAAAGAACTTAATAAACATGTTAAGGATAGATTAACAGCTGAGAGAAGTCTTAGGCTTTAGAGCATGGCTGGCAAAGCTGAGAAAGCAGCTAGACAGCACAAAAACAGGGAGTTGTACTTAACGTTTTGTAAGGGAAGAAACAGACAGCTACAGAGGGATTGAAGGCTAAACCTAGTAAGGTTGTTGAAGTTGAAGATTCTATCATGGCTAGGTGGGACGAGCATTTCAGAGTTGTTTTACGTAAAGTACCGTATTTCTTTGATTCTAAGACGCACTTTTTTTCCCACATAAACGTCTCTAAAAACGTGGTGCGTCTTAGAATCGATGGCGTCTTAGAAACGTAGAAAAAAAGACGGTTCAGAAGAATTAGACTCTGATATTGATTCAGAAGGAAGTGATGAATAGCATACTTACTGATAAATAAGTACTACTGTTGTTAGTAAATTGAATTCTATTATAATAAAAATATTTGTTAGATATATTTTAGCAATTTATTTTATTTTTTTCTTTTCTTAGAATCAAAGCTTTTTTTTCTGTTGATGGTGCTGAAATTAAGGTGCGTCTTAGAATCGATGGCGTCTTAGAATGGAAGAAATACGGTAGTTAGTTCTACTCCTATTGTAATGAGGATAGATACATTACTGGCTGTCATGTTGGCTTTATATTACATTCTGAAATTGCTTTGGTTATCTCTAAATTAAAACTGCATAAATTCCTAGGGGTAAACGAAATTACTACTGATGTGCTTAGAATTGGGAATGTTTCTGTTATCACCTGACTGGCCTAAATTGTGAATGTCTTTTATGATAAAAACATTGTTTCTAAGGATTTTACCAGGGCTGTTATTATCCCGATTTGAAAAAAACGTGATCAGTTCTTGTGATAACTATAAGGGTGGTCAGCCTACTTTCTGTTCAAGGTAAAGTTCTTTGCATAATTGTGCTCAATAGAATTAAGAATTGGTTGATGGACAACTGCGTAATAAATAGTGTGGATTCAGAAGTAGTAGGGGATGTATTGATCAGATTTTTTCACTCAGGAAGATTCTTGAGAAATGTATGGAATTTTCGAAACTTGGGGTTTGTAGATTTACAAAAAGCTTTTTACTCTGTTAATCGTCATAATTTGTTGATCGTGAGATCGTGTGGTATACCAGACAAGTTAGTTAACATAACGAAAGCTCTGTATAATAACATCGAGTCATGTGTGAGAGTTTGTAATGCTTGTAACAATTGGTTTAGCACTGCTAGTAAATTCGACAAGAGTGTATTTTGTCTCCTTTTCTCTTCAGTTTTGTTGTTGATTACGTTATGTGAAATTCACTGCAAGGGAAAGATTTTGGCCTTAAATGGTTTGGAGATACGAAAATTTCTGATTTAGATTATGCTGATGATTTTGCCTTGTTGGCTAATGATGTCGATGAGATGAATTCATTCATTAGGGCTGTTGATGAGTCTGGTAGTAGACTAGGTTTGGTGGTAAACAGAGATAAAACTAAAGTGATGAAAACTGGTTAGGCATATGGTGCTTCAGTTGCTTTAAATGGATGTACTCTTGAGCAAATGTCTCAGTTTAATTATCTAGGGAATTGTTTAACAGATACTGTGATTTGCGGCATGAGATGAATAGAAGAATAAGGTTTGCTGCTGGGACATTTGATAGTCTTTGGAGAGTGTGGAGAAATAGGAGTTTACAATTAAAAACTGAACATAGGCTGTAAAATAGTTTTCCCCTTTCTAACTAAGCAAGATAACAGGAAAGTTCATGCCTTTGATTCTAGATGCTTGCGCAGTATCTTGGGTGTTAGATGGTTTCACTTTGTAAATAATCATGAGTTTAGGTAAAAGGAGTAGACAACCCCTTTGAGCAGCTTAAGGAGTAGACAACCCCTTTGAGCAGCTTATTGTGCAAAAAGAGACTGCGTTGCTTTGGCCATGTTGCCCACTTTAGATTAGCGAATAGGACTATGAAGAGCATGCTTAAAGGCCTCAGAAAAGGGGGAGACCTAGGATGCCATAGGTGGACAATGTCGAACAAGGTCTTGATAGAATTGGCTTTTAGGTGGACAAATGCAGCAGCCGTTGCTCAGGACAGACATGTTTGGAGAGCAAAAGCTCACTCTGGTTGGACCTCCGTAGCCTGTGGCTACATGACGATTTTGTATGGATGTAATTTTTTGCTGTATTTTTAAAACATTACTTATTAAAATCTGTTTTCGCTTCCCCAATGAATTTTAATAATAAATTTCTATATCTATTAAAATAATGTTTTAATTTAATAATGGATTTTAAAATAAGTTACCCAATTTGTTTCATTTATAATGGCATTTCTAAGTGTGTTAGTAGTTATCCATGGCTTTAATTTTTTATACTTATTCTATATTTTTACAACATGGTTTGATATTTCAGTTGATTTATTTACTTGTTCTAAGAATAATTTAAACAATATAGTTATACCCTTTTCTACCTTAACATCATTTCAATTTTTATTTCCAATAATTCTTTCATTTTTTTAGTATCAATTTCATTTCTATTTTGTAATTGTTTTACATTTTTATTTAAATCAGTTTTAAAATTTATACCAATCACATAATGATCAGTATTATTTTCTTTTATTATACGTAAAGTTAAGTTATTTATTACTGAATTTCTTAAAAACACATGGTCGACAAAACTTTTTGATTCTTTTTTCTGGTAAATTCCTTGTGACAAACATGAGCTCCATTTCATTTAATTAAATGTAAATTATCATATTTATTTTTTTCACATCCTTTGAAATCAATTCTCTCGAGAATTGATTTCAAAGGATGTGAAAAAACCTACTATCAACACATTATTAATCTTTATCGCCTACTATCAACACATTATTAATCTTTATTACTTTATTAGAAAATAAATTAGATTCTATAAATGTTTGTTTTGTATAGTAATGCAATCTATACAATGCCATTAAAACAAACAATATGTTATTCAATATAAGTGTAATTTCCATCATATCTGCAGTAATAACGATATTAGTATATTCATAAACTGTTATATCTTGCTTAACAAAAACAATTACTCCGTCAGTATTTTATGATTTATATGTTTTGTAATTTGGTATAGTATATAAATGAAATTCGTTATCATCAACCCAGATTTCTGTTAAAATTATTATCTCAGAAAGAAAAAATGAAAATTAAAAATAGTAAAAAAAATAACAATTTTTTTCCTCATAATTCTTATATTACCTACAATTAAATTTCCATACCATTACCGCATTTGTATAATACTTTATCATAAATATTATTACAATCTATTGGTTTAACTGCTTATTCTGCATATTGAGCAGCAATATTGAGGTTAGATTCCCCCTTAATGTAGAAATTACGTATTTCAGTTTTATCCTACTGATTAATCAACAGTTCGCCACATAGTAGAGGGAAGTCAGCAAAATTTTGAATTCTTAATGTTTTGGATGTTTCTGTTTTTGTAATATAAATTTTGAGTCTTCAGTCAGAATAAATTCATAACCTGCTTTTTTTTTTTCAATTAAGGCTCTTCAGTTCATATAGTGATTCCTTATTTTATTGGGTCAGATGTTCATTAAGGGATGCTTTACTGTTGGAAAGACACTCATTTAAATCCTTAGCATTTAATCGTTTTTGTAATATCCATTGTTTTATCCAATAGTCTTTCATTTTCCATGAGGCCAACTGGACATTTATAGGTTTGTGTTTTTGTATATTTCTGAAATTACGTATTTCAGTTTTACCCTACTGATTAATTGTGATTGAGTTGTTGCATATGAAATGGCCGATTTCGTAGATGCATGAAGTTTTCGATGTTTTGAAGACTGAAAATGTTACCAGATGACGCTTGTGATACGTTTTGTATATAAAATCATGAAGCCTGCTGACGATAACACAGTAGCCATTTCGAAAGTAGTGGTAAGTGGATTGTAAGCGCTTAAAGGGAAACATCGATGAGTCAAATTCGTGTTCTTTTCTTCTACGAGCTGCAACTGGAACACAACGCTGTGAAGGCAGCTCGCAACATCAATGCAGCATTGTGGAAGGGTACAGCTAGTGAACCGACAACACGACGTCGGTTTGAAAAAATTCAATCGGGCGACATCAGCCTTCAAAATAAGCCACGTGGTCGGCCGAATAACGATTGATAATGATACACTGAAGGCTTTAATTGAATCCGATACACGCCAAACTGTACAAGACACCGCAATTAGACGTGCATTATTCAACAGTTTCCCTGGCACTGGATCCATTGGGAAAGTGAAGAAATTGGATAAATGTGTTGTGCATGAATCAACAGACGCTTAAAAGGCACGTCGACGTAAAATGTGCATTTCCCTTCTGACACGAAACCAAAGGTATCCGTTTTTGCATAGAATTGTAACGTGTGATGAAAAAATGGATCCTCTACAACAATCGTCGACGTTTTCTCAATGGCTGGACATTGTGAGGAAGCGCCCAAACACATGCCCATGCCAGTGGTGACCGTTTGGTGGTCTGCAGCAGTTGTTATCCATTATTCATTCTCTAAAATCGGGCAAAACAATAAATGCAGAGAAATATTGTGCAGAACTCCAAACCAAATGCATGTTAAGCTATGTGCAAGAAGCAGCCTGCATTGGTGTACATGGCGTCCTACTGCTCCATTATAACGCTCGACCTTAATCTCACAAATAACGGTCTTGAAACTCCATCGTCATAGTATGAGACTCTTGCTCACGCAATGTATTCACCAGACCTATCGTCAACTGACTACCACTTGTTCAAGCATCTCGACTACATCTTAGTGGGGAAAACATCCAGCAACGAAACAGCAGTTGAAAATGCCTTCGAAGAATTTATCGCTTCCAGGAACTCAGAAATTTTTTTACCAACGGTATAAATGCACCTTTTTCGCGGTGGAAGAAGGTATTGAATCTGTTGGTGCGTAAATTAATTAAGTAATGTTATTTTTAACAAAATTATAGCTGTTGAATAATTTCACTAACAATTCAATCATTTCATTTGCAACCAACTAATAGTAGGCTATATGTGCTCCTGCATATTAATATCATGTGTTTCTGTTTTCAATACAATTGCGATATTGGATATTACTTCATTTATATTTTTGCTAGATGCTTCTGGATACCCATTACCTTCAAATTATTGTTTCTGCTTTTTTGTCAAGGTCATTAATTCTCAAATTTAGTTCTTTGACTTCTTTTTTGACATTTTATTTTCATCCGTAAGCAATTAATTTTTCTGTTGAATGGTTTTTTAATTTCTTTAGTTAATTCAGTCATAATTAAATTAATTATGCTGATATATAATATATATAGAAATATTTAATTAATATAATCATAATTATATTCTAACACGTTAGGTTAATTTATATCAGGTTGCGAAAAATACGCTGTGATAAATATTTTTAATTTTGAATGGAAAAGGAAACATTTTATGGATCTAGGAGTGTGATGCGTGATGGAAAATGTAAAGAAAACCGAAAAATCTGTTTTTCTTTAGAAAGTAGAGAATCATTTTGTCTCTATTGAAGTAGAGTGTGGAAAGGAAGAGGGAAGATCGACTTGAACATCAATCAGTTACTAACGGAATAAATCAAAGTCGCTTAAACTGTGGAGAAGACTTTTATGCAGCAAATGAAGGTAATATGAAGAGTTCTCAGGGGAGAGATGCCTAATGGAAGGAGACCGCGAAGTTCGCCCAGGAGGCATTAAGTGGACAGAGTGAAGGGAGAATACAAAGAGCTGGAATGGGAGCTAGGGACTGAGATTCACTCGAGACCTGTAAAAATGGAGAATAGCGACAGACGCCATGAAAAAGAAAAGTTCTTTTCAGATAGTCACTTGGGCTGAGGTCTGTCAGGATTCTATCAGTAGGGATAGCCATAGAGACGGCATGTGGGTAGAGAATTCCCATTAGGGGAACAACAGAAGCATCCTTTTACTGAGATTTAAAACCGTGTCCCTCTCCACTACCAGCTATTAACTGCTTTGTCGTGGGAACCACACAGAAGTCAAAATGCGCAGTAGAATGCTTCTGCATCCACTGGAAGCGGACGTTTCTTGTCTTTTGACTTTGTGGGGAATTTTGAAAACTTTTACGCAACACGATAATTGTCTTACGGATATTAATGGGTCAAAATATCTATCAACCTCTGCATGATACCAAAATTCGTTTTTATTTTCCTTCTGTGATGTCCATTCTGCCTGTGGAGTTTAACTTACCTTGTAACAACACAGTGATAAGTAATGTATTTTGCTGTGGTAGAGAACCTGACATGTTTTCGTGTGGAAGTGGATTCGGATTCTAGTCCCGCAGAAACTTTACTTTTCAATTTTTTTAACACTTCAAAAGTGATAATCGTTTTCGAAATATTAAATATTAAAATACCATTCAGTATCATAGAATAAAATATCGTTATTCAGTTTTAAAAATGAAGGAAAACTAAGGAAAAAGACAAAGCTCATTTCCATTTTATAGAAATTTAAGTCAGAATGAACTGGGAAGCCAAGTTTCTACCCAGGTAAACCCCATATAGCGTATTTGAGATCAGTGGCGTGTTAAATGTTTGTACATTCCTTCTACTCCCATCGAATCTTTTTAAGCAGGCGAACG
Organism: Ryuthela nishihirai; assembly: GCA_038380435.1. NCBI lineage: Eukaryota > Metazoa > Arthropoda > Arachnida > Araneae > Heptathelidae > Ryuthela > Ryuthela nishihirai. The sequence goes on from JAWZYU010000021.1 coordinate 8,375,090, forward strand.
CATGGTTAGATGAAAGGAAGACGTTTTTCATCTCTTGAACCCCATCTGTCTTTGGCCAAACTGCTCTCCTAAAACAGAGTCATCGACGCTCGTCATGCAGCGTCGATGTGAGACCGACATTGTTGTCTACGGTCACCATACATTCTAGCCCTCCACCCCCCACAACCATACATTCTAACCCTCCTCCCCCCACAACCATACATTCTAACCCTCCTCCCCCCCACAACCATATATTCTAGCCCTCCTCCCCCCACAACCACATCTACGAATAATCGTTGTCATTAGCAGGATAGTATCTTTTGCTTCCCCATTTCTGAATTCGGTATTTAGCATTATTACACAATCCACGAATTAAGGAAGGCAGTGTTCACATATGTTTCAGATTTCCATTTTTTTAGTTGTGAAAGTGTTAACCATCTTTCGCTTAATTTTTTCGACATGTCTTCTGTAACCTCTTAACTCCCGTAATCATGTATCCGACAGCAGACTGTTTCTGTACCGCGAATTTTTGTCCATTATTTAAGTTTTTTTTTACTTCGATCATGATATTTTAGCTTTGTTGCCGGAATAGGAACTGGAGATGACAATGTTAAAAATATAAATAAATGAAAACAAATTTAAAAAATACCTTTCTTCCTACAGGACCCTAAAACGTAGAAAATAAACTAAAACATATCGATGGTGCAATCAGTCAGTGAGTTCGCAATCACTTCAAAGGAAGATAGGGCGCCGGCAATCTTGTTGGTATAGGTTAGTCGGCGCCCTATTTTACTTTGAGGTGAATACGAACTCATTGACCGATTGCACCATCGATATGCTTTAGATTTATTTTCCACTTTTTAGTGCTCTATACGAAGATAGGTATTTTATAAATATTCAATATTTTTCACTAAAAACATCTACCTTCAAAACCTTTGGTTTGATATTTGACTCATAAACGTCGACCACATTTTTCCTCCCTTTGGAGTCAGTTTGAGGTAGTCCATGACGTTGGAGACGTCACAAGCTTTAATTTCAGAAGTGACTCGTTGAAGTCGAACCCTGCGAAAATCCACATCCCCTTTTATCAGAGGGGAATAGTGGGGCCAAAATTCGAAATAGTTTACGACCGTCATTATAAGAGCTTTCATTTGACACCTAACTTGAAACTGTAGGAACTCGCGTTCAGAAGATATAGTAGATGGTGGTGGTACACATCCTATTCTTCAAAATAACCTGACCACTTTGTAAAAGGGACCTCGGCCCATTTATCATCTGGTATAGTAGAACGACTTTCACATTTCACGTTTTTTAGGGGGGAAGAAAGCATGGGAGGTCAATTTGTTATAGCCTAAGACATTCCCCGCGTCACTTTCATTTGACACGTGGCTTGTTACTTTCCACACCCGCTTTCTAGAGATATAGCGGAAGGATAATTTTCATATTTCTCCCCATTTTAGGGGGGGGGGGGTAAAGCATGGGGGTTAATGTTTCATAGATTAGGACATTCCCTGCATCAGACGTTTTCATTTGACATATAGCCTGTTACTTTCGGCATTCGCGTTCTGGAGACATAGCGGAATAATTGTTTTCATATTTCCCCTTTTTTAAGGGAAAGCATGGGGTCAGTGCTTTATAGCCTATGACACTCCCCGCATCACAAGCTTTCATTTGGCACATAAATCATTTAAGTTTTTCTACCGCGTTCGAAAGATATGGTGGAACAACTTTTTGTCAAATCCACAAACCAATCAACCGACAAACCGACCAACCGACAAACTGACAAACCGACAAATGTCAAAGCCAAAAGCAATAAGAAATTAGGTAAAAAAAAGAAATTACTAGAAATGACCTTCAAGGACTTAACGAGATATTGTTTCGCTCAGGTTAGACTTGCTTTCGAAACAAAATTACAGCTTGTTTAAAAATCCATAGTCTATGCTTGATTGGCCCTTTTTTAATATACCTTTGTACAACCTTGCAATTTTAGATGTTATATACTACTCACTGTACTTTACTTTATGAAAAGCTATTATTTACTGCGTGATAAACTATAGATGAAAGCATCGCGATAAAAAGTGTCAACCACTACATTGGAAACTACTTCATGCTTGAAACTTTTCGCCATAAGCAAAATACACACCTTTCAGAGAAATTTCGACTTCGATTTAATATATCAACGACGAAGCATATACACCGCAAAGTATTGTGAAATCTTCATATAAGTATTTTTCATCTACGTAAGCAGTTAGATTGTTCGTTGCCGTTAGCAGCTGCAGAAAGTTAGTATTTGTAATAATGAAAAATAAGATACTATATTATCTCTATCTCTCTTTGTGACAGCTGATTTTAGAAATGTCAGTTATCAGCGTTCCAAGACGTTATCTGCTTCCGAATGCAACCCTCATAAATCACAAACACAGATCTCGATTGCGATATTTCAAGAAAAGTGGAAAGACGACATCTGTATTCCCCTCTGCTCGGTCCCCAGGGGCATCTGCCTAAATGTCCCCGAAAAGAAATCCGATTACAGAGTGGATGTCGTGAGGAAGCAGTCTCGCTCGTTGTTTTGCTGAAGCGCCACCATCACTACGCCGGACGCATCAATAATGAAGAGCCAGCCAGCCAGCTGCAGGCTGTCCGAGGGAAGAGAGCGATGAAACAGCTGATGGCTTCCGGGCACTTGAAGCCTTCCGATGCCTTAATGCAGACGACTCCACTCAAGAATTGCTGCCAGCATGCAATATTGACGCCTCGCTCGCGCATTCGTTACGAGAAAAGTTGTCAATCTTGGGTACAGAGAGAGATCTTACCTCAGTTGTTACATCAAGAGCTTTTTTCAGAGTGTAATAAATAGTAGTTTATTGGGGAATGTGGTTTGTATATGCACGTAAAGGATTGGCCTTGGATAGTATTTAGGTCTGATTGTACTATTGCAATGTTAATTGGTAAAAATGCAACTAACTTTACTTACCTTTATCTTCATCAAGAGTAACAAAACAAATTATTATCATTATTACTTATATTATTACTACCAGAATAGGATTTTAGATTTGGTGGGAGATATCTCTCACCCACCGTACTAATTTTTTTTCTAAGTCCAGACCTGAATAGTAATATTACATTGAAATGCCACTTTATTAGTACATCACCCCTCGTCATATAAATTGTTCATTACGACACATATACATCAGGTGACCGCGGTGTGCTGCATAAATCAAGCAGATGAGCTCTCCGAGCATCAGTTAGTTGAATATCAGAATGGTTATATTGAGCGTCAGAATGGGCAAAACGAAAGGCCTGAGCTACTTTGAACGTAGCGTGATAGTTGGCGCTAGGTGTGCCGTTTCTAGCCTCTCCCAAACGGCTGTCCTCCTGGAACTTTCATGCACAACCGTTTCAAGGTTTCAGCGAGAATGATGCGAAGAGCAAAAAACTGCCAGTGATCGGCAATCCTGTGGAAGAAAACAGCTTGGGGATCAGAGGGGTCAAAGGAGAATGGCGAAAATTATTCAAGCGAACAGAAGGGCCACAACTTGGCAAAATCACAGCGGAATTAAGCAGAAGGTTATCTCTATTATCCTGTCGAACCTTGTCGCGAATGGGCTACAGCAGCCGCCGACCATGTCAAGTGTCGATGTTGACAACGAAGAACACAAAAGCGTGCCTCCAGTGGTCGTAGCAGCACCGACACTGGACTGTAAAGGACTGGACAAAGTTAGCCTGGTCGGACGAATCAAGGTTTCCTTTTGCATCATGCTAATGGAAGGTGGTATCAGGCCGGTGGTAGCGATGTGATAGTATGGGGAATGTGTTCCTAGCATACATTACGTCCCCTGATACCCATCGAAGGATATCTGAACACCACGGCGCATTTGAACACCGATGCTGACCAATTCCATCCCTTCACGGCTGCAAATTTATCTTCAGATGGACACATTCAGCATGATAATGCACCTACTCACAAGGCATGTAACCTCACCGAATGGTTTCAAGAATATGCCGACGAGTTTCCCCAGATCGAAACCCTATTAAGCACCTTTCGAATGAGGTGGTAAGGGCAGTTAGCATCGAGATTGTGCCGCTATCCAATTTTCAGCAATTGCGCGACACAATCATATTCGCATAGTACAACACTCTCGCACAACTCATCCAGCATCTTGCAAGTTCCCTGCCCCCATGAATTCAGGCTTTTCTCAAGCCAAAGGAGGCACAATATGCTACTAGATAGGTGTACCTAAGAAACTGGCATCTCAACGTATATGCACTTAATAATTTTGAAGTGGATTATGAACGTGCAAGAATGAAAGCATGATCACTTACTGCGAGACGCACGAGATATCGCACGTATTGTAATCACGACTTAACGGATTGGAATACGAAGGACTTTAAAGGAGCTGAATTCAGGAAAGAGAGAGAGAGTTTTTGACATGTGTAAAAATAAGACGTTTTAGTTTTGAATTGTGCGAGGTGATAAACTGTCGATATTTGCAGTGGTAGGAATGGCATCTTCAGTGTAACAGTGTTTTTGTTTTTGTAGAAAAGGTAATTCTACTTCTTACAAATGAATGATGGTAATGGTTATTCAATTTAACCATTGCCCTAAATTAACTAATTGGGCTACACCATTTTTTAATGCCTGCCCTACTTTTCAGCCAATGAAATCGCTCCCTGGCTTTCGCTAATGTCTTATTAATATAAAGGTGTCCTCCAGTGGCACTATCATGTGCATCTTTAATCAGTAATGATATTCGCGAGCGAGGATAAGTCGTCCAGTGGGATTCTCCCATATTCTGTACAATAAACCATCTTTCATTTGTAAGAATTTCGAATTACCTTTTCTGCAAATTACTAAATTAATTATTACTGATCTAATTCAGTCTTAATATCAGGTCTGAGTAAGGTCACAGTCGCAGCAGTACTCTCATGCGACAAAGCATTTCATTCACTGTTGTATTATCAGCTACCAATCCATTGTCTTCTCCACCATGCAGTGCTGAAACGTTGCGACTTCCCCTGGGGCCAACCAATCAACACCCAGTCTGTGCCCTTCACGTTGCTTACACTGGTTTTTGTATAAGATAGATTTCTGAAAATTAAATTAATTATGAATTGATTAATCATTATCTGTTAATCGTTCTTCAAAATGTGATTGGTAAGGTTTCTGCTTATGCCTTGATTTGTAATTCGGTTTCCGAATGTTGTGTTTGATTATCAATTGGTGTTTCAAGTAACTAATTAAAATTCTATTGTTATTGATTATTGCCTTAGCTATTAAATCTTTTGATTTGGTATCTGTCTGTTTATTACGAATTAAAGCACGGTTGTCAAATTTAAAGATTACGACTTGAAGATCTGTAACAATATTATACTTTTCTGAATCATAATCGAATTGCTAAGATTTGAATGCAACGCTGGATCCTTTTTCACAATGGTCAGAGGATCAAATAGTAAAAGGCAAAGTGTTTCATATGGCATAAGAAATATTATTGTAAACATTATGCACAAATCTACTAAAATAGCAATAGTCTTTAGTCGCAATTCCTGAAATGCCTTCGAAAGAAAGTTAAAATTTTCTCCTATCAGTTAACTATTTAAAGAGGACAATTTATTTATTTATTTTTATTTTTTTTTTGAAGCAGACATGGATCATTTTTCAAGTTTTAACTTCAGTTTGCCTTGTTTTAAATATCTGCTGCTATAGCCGCCATTTGTCTCAATTTTTTTCTGTTCTTCATCATCACCTTATTTCTACAAAAACAAATGCAGAACAATTAATACCAATCTTATTTATAAATTCTGCAGTTTTTAAAACTACTAAAGATGAATATTCATTTCATAACGGTTAATTGCAATTAATTCTTTTCTCAGTTGCTCTTTGTTGAAATTAAATTAATTCCCAAACGTATATCCGACTAAGGGATATGATTTCTATTTCCACTTCAGTGAACACTTCGTCTCGCAGCTGCCAAATCGATACACTTCTGATCAACTAGACCAATGTGTAGAGGAAAGATTAACTGAAGGGTGAAGCAACCATCCACTGCCAAAAAAAAACAACAACTTGAGATTAAGCACAGATTATTTACTTTTCATTAATTAATTATTTTTGATTTATCGTATTATTACAGAGAGCATCTCTGCAATCAAAGAATTAATACACCGGATTCAGAGCAATTTGTAAAATTTCTTCAATTTCTAAAAGAAAAAAAAATTATTTCTTATTGTTAAGAAGATTAGTATTTTTAAGTGCATTTCTAGTTGGAAAATTTTTAAACGGCCTTTAAAGCTCCTGCAGTTATTTGTAAAGACGAGAGCTGCTCTTTGAGAGGATGATACATTTTAGTTGGAGAGTGTGGGGGGAGGGGAGAACTATTTATTTTATATAATTTTATTTATTTTTTTTATTATTATTTTATGTGCCCAAAGTGCGAAATTTCGATTTATTTCTTAATTTTTGCGCATGCCACAACGTTTTTTATTGTATCAAGCAAACGTTCGGATTCCTGACAGTAAACAGTAGCCATTACCGACAGCAATAAACTAAAATTAATAACTATATGTTAAAGCGAACAAAATGTTTCACACTTTTTAAAAATTTGATTTGCTAATTTGCATCGAAATATGCGGAAATTTACATAACTCGTGACTTCTGCGGCCAAGATGGAAAATTGATCTTTGTTGGTAAATGGGTTAATTAAAATGACAGTCTTATAAAGAAGTTATTTAAACAATACATATTTAATCAATGTAATTGGGTATAAACTGCACGAATAACAAATTTGTACTTGAGTTAACTGTTAATAGCAAGACAGGTAATCATCACGCAGACTGAACAATAAATGAAAAGATTTTTCCTAAATTATGCTTTTATGAATGAGATATTAGCACCTGAGAAATTTCGCATTTGACAGAAAATATTCAAGCTCATGAAAACCCATCGCAGAACTTACACTACTAAATTAAATTATTAATCTATTTACTGGAAATTAGTTAATATCAGCAGAGCTTGGAATGCGCGCAACTCTTTCATGCAGATTCTTAAATCTGTTTCCTCATACCTTTCATTAATACAAAAGATTTTGGTTTTATTTCTCTCCTTCAACATTTTTCCCCGGGAAGCTGATTTCCTCTGCGACCAGCACAGACAACGCAAGAGCGGCGTCACGTGTGACCGGGGCTTTACAATGCCTGAGCATGTGCTCCATACATTCATTAACAGAGAATGTTGACAAACCCAGTGAAGGGTTTGCAACTTATTAAAAATGAGTGAGTGGGAGGACAGGGATTTCATAGGGGAAGGAAAGGGAGGAGGGGGGAGTCATGCTGGCTGGCTGCCAATGCATGTGTCATCGACTGCCCATCACAGAATTCCATTCTCCCTGAGCATGTTCTTGCTCCTCTTCACGTAATGGACATCGGCAGAAGCCAAATCACCTCGTCTGGAATGGCGGGCAAATTTTGCACCCGCACAAGAGCAGGAGCGCTAACATTAATTGAACGGAATGGCGGACACAAATCGCTCCTTTTGCCATTCGCCGTCGAGCTCCAAATCACATTTTGTGTTAAATAAATGACCGTAGATTGGTCTGTGCGAGGTCACGCATATCGTAACGATCTGAGAAGCAAACTGAATTCAATCTCAAAGATAAACAAAACTAATCGCTTAAAATTTCAAGAGAGAATATTTTTGGATACTCTCTATGGACTCATTGAATAAGTTCATAATTTGGATGATGTACAGTCGCTCAAAAAAGTATCCGAACACTATGGTCGATTACAGAATTCAGAAAAATTATCTGGCAACGAATTTTTAGATATTAGTGATCTGGCAACCATCGTGTCACGTGACACGAAGGTGGCCAGATCACTAATTTCTTAAAATGTTGCTAGTAAGGGTAATGGTTATTAAATTTGTGCGTATTTCCCCCATTTTTCATGAAAATGTTTTAAGAATCTCTAAAACAAAGGGGAAATGTTGTACTGCAAAGGAAATCTAGTCACCTCCCTCCCCCTTTTATCATTTTCCCCCTCGATTCCAACGCTTCCCCGTCCCCTCTCCCCTTTATTTTTATCTGCATCAGGACCTAATTACTAGCATTTGCTAAATTATGCGAACCGTTAAGAAAGGTAAACTTCGAGTTCCAGACAAAGATATCTGAAACGATTATTCAAAAATTGTTCAAAACTACAGAGTTAATACTTTGAAAAAATGGTTGTTCCACTATACACAGCAAACCGATATTAACTGCAAAAATGCTTTGTTATTTAACATTTCAAACGAGTATACGCCATGCAATCCTTTTCCGGTGAAAGGAGATGAAATACGAGGCAGAGGAGAAAGGAAGAAAGCAGAGCCCATGTCGACAGACATCAAAACTCTTAATAAACATCACACGACGCAATCTGCGTTAAGTAGGAGGGAATGAAATGGAAGAGTGAACGCCACGTTTTCACGCGATCTCGTGGACGGTCATAAATATGCATGGAGTATCGATTTGGAGGGAAAGAGAAAGAACGTCACGTGACAGTGCTTCTCGTTTCAAAGTAAACGAAATATGAAGAGGCTTTGATGAAGACTCGAAATGAATTCGATGCAAATGAAGGAAGAGGAAGCTGGAAAAGCGGTCAAAACGAGTGGATTTTCAGAATGGGAAGTAAACTGTAAAATCGTCAGCTTGCAATAAAATTCTGTTTTAAACTTGAGTTGTTCATTAATCTGAGACTCAAATAGATCTGCTGCGTTATCTGATACCACTTTAGTATAAATCATTATAATTCGGACACAAGTGTTTGTGTTTCGTAAACAACTAAATTAAGTGGGAGATTTAAGAGAATTCGCGAGCAAACTGGGAACAAAATTGGCCTTGGTGTAAAAACATTTTGTAAACGTGAAGATGGAAGAAAATTGAGATGAGTTATGCAGCGTCTTCTTACAGTTGCAATGATGCTTAGAAACATTGTTACATTTCATACCGTATCTCTCGATATGCTTCTTAATTCCTGGCATCGCAACATGGTTTAACAGAGAGATTCAAGAGGACCGAAATGGAACACTTAAAACCCCAAATGAAGCATGCTGCTGAAGATTGGGGGAGGAGAGATCACTATTAGAGTGAGATTATCTTGTCCGCTCCCACTGTTCAGTGAGAAATTAGATTCTGATCAGTTGATTGATGACTCTGTTGGATGGGGTCATCAGTTCGGATACATCCAATAAGATGATAATGCATCATCACGTAGAGTAATCATAATATTTATAAGCATATAACATACATTAGTTTTATTACGTTGTGCTTATTTAAGTTCGTAGTTGTTTCACGTAACAAGTACGTACAACTAAGCGGTAGCTTAAAACCCTTTCATTAGCAAGCAACAGGCAGGAGGTTGTGAATAGAAAGGAATAACATTGATTGGAAAGTCCATTTGAAATTTCGGCAGGTTCGGGAAATATGGTAGTGAAAGGGACATACTACTGTGCGCTCAGAAGCGGCCTTTATAACGACCTGAATGAGGTCGAAACGAATTGTCCAGATTTTCTTTAAGTTTTAAAGTTATATAAATTTCAACTGAAATTCGTAAATGCACATTTATTTTTTTACGTTTTTAAGTCTGTATAAATACGATTTTAAATGCGCATTATTTTCAATGTTTTATGTGTGATGTGCTGCTTCGTAAAAAATATCACCTCGGTGCACTTGTAAAAGAAGAAAAGAGTACAGTGAACAAGATTGAAGTTGCTATGGAACGAAGTGGTTGGAAACAGTGTGCCATCCGATAGCAGCCATTAGCGGGCACTGCTAACTTCACTACCACCATCAAGTAGGAGGGCCAAGTATTGTTCATCTAAGGGACAAGCAGATTGTAAACCTTTTCATTACGTAAGTACTATTATTGTAAATAAAAAGGCATCTAGAGGAAAGGGTTGAAGCTATCGTGGTAATAAACAGGGTTATATGGTTATATGCGTCGACGACAACGAGTGAAATAAGTATATACAGTATAAATGATAATATTGTTGAAGGTGAGAGAGAAGCGCCCTCTCCCGTCACATTCTTTAGATTCCTCTAATTTGTAACTTCATCACTTAGCTACTGTAATAAAAAAAAAACAATAAATCATTCACCACTTACTTTAAAGTTTTGAGTCTAAGTATGTTTGATATAGTCCAGTTTGGAAAGGTGGTTTAACGGATTTATTTGTTAGTACATAGGATATCAGAGATAGGACCTGAAAAATGCGACGTTCAAGAAACGACGTACATCGGATATTGTTCCTCCATAAGAATTAAATAGCTGGATGTGATCCTTAACGCCTTAGACTTTGCCCATGGCACACAGAACGGATATTTTATTTTCATAAGATGCAATAGAAGGGGCTAAGGATAGATAGGGCTGCATCACTTACGACAAGAATACTAGAAATACATATTTTTAAACTTATGTCCCTAATCTATTAATCGTTTTAGAGAAAGAGAAAGAGGTAAAAAAGAATAGAGAAAAAAGGCAAATAACATTTGAAAACCTTTCTATACAGTTTAAAGAATATTTTAACTTACTTTGAGCAGATGATATATGGAGGGGCTTTTTTGGCGAAAGTGTTGAGAGGATGTCATGTAAAGGGACCTGGGTTTGTCAAACTGTTTCTTCTATTTGGTTAATGAGATACATTTGAGCAAAAAGGAAAAGAAATACAAAGCATACTTTTTATTTCATGCCAATTAATGCATATCCCGACATGGAGTGCGTAATATTATAAAAATATTTTTGAATTTATATCACAGTGATGTAAGTGCGGATTATATTTCGACGTATATAGCATTTCATTCCTAATTCATTGGCGACCTAAGTATGCGGATAGACGTATATTAGGTTAGATTATATAGATGAAAGAGGATTATTTATATAGCTATAGGTGGCTGAATATTCCAGGAAAAGCGGTGCCGACACTTTGCTAATAGGTTTAAGAGATGGAACCATTTCTAGGAGAACAGGAGAAGCTGTAAGAGAGGTACGTCAAAGAAGACCATCGATATCTTGCTCAACTTCAACATCATTTTCAGAAGAAATCTTTTCCATAACGACATTTTTCTATACTTTTCGCAGTCAACTTCGTAAAATTTTTCTAATCTTAGTTCCATCTTAACTTATGAGAGAAGCCTTATCTTTCTCTGTTTTATGATTTGCTTCTATAAACGAAATGCGACAATACATTTTCCGACAAGTGAAATTCATTTTGAAAAATGAAGTATTAATCAATACTTCCTGTTGCTCCTCCATCCTTCTCTAAGCACTGGTATGGAAAGAATCTCAGCATAGGAATTTTCCACTTACTTCATTAGGATCAGTATTTACTATCGAGATATCAAGAACTTTGATTACTTATCGACTCTTTGATACAGAGAAAAACGTCATATAATATGTTATAATATGTTATAATATGTGTGAAAATCATAGGAATATTGTGAGGAACGTTGTAAACATGGCGTAAGAGATATACTTAAAGCAAAGTAATACAGAGCAGGTTAAAAGTTTCCTATAGTGTCAGTTACGTGCTTAGATGTGTTTCAGAGTTGATGTGCCCCAGATGTGGTGTTGGCTCGATGAAAGAAGCAAAATGTGCCATGCACCATGTCAAGGACAACACACCATTTATTCACACTATATTCATTTATGTATATATAAAATGTACCATATGGGAATGTGCTAGATTTTCTGGACCTTAGCTGTGCTCAAAGCTTTGTTGAATGAAATAGCTTAAAATGATGTTTTATGGAGACTTTCTCCAATCAGCTTATCATAGTTTGAATGCTGCTTTGTTTTTGCAGGCATTCGCCTAATGACGTGGAAATCTGTGCTTTCCCGTACAGAAATCGCTTTATAGGACTCAAAACTCGGCGAGAGGATATCCTAATCCCTGGCTACGTAATCTTGTTCACACGGAATTGAACCCTATTCCTTTAGGCTTTTCGAGAAAGAGCTCCGTCACTTTAATGCTCTTGGAAAAGATTAGACATTATGGGCTACCAGGGAAAATAAATAATTGGCTAAAAAGTTACCTATTTCAAACACCAGCATTTGTACAAGTCAATAGGACTATATCTGAACAAATCAAATTCAATAGAGGAGTGCCATAGGGTTCTGTGCTGGGACCTTCATTATTCCTTTTGTATATAAATAATATTCAATCACAAAAGGGACAGCTAAACTGGTTATGGATGCAGATGATATAAATGTCATTTCTTTCCATACTGATGTAAGAATTTCGTAGAGGAGAAGCAAATACTCTAATTGGAAATATGCATAAATGTATCACATATAATAAACTAGCTGTAAATATTTCTAAAACAATGTTTATGGTGTTTAAGAACAAGAATAAAAAACTGAATTATAATGAAATAAGTATTTTGATGAATAATCAAAAGATTGAAATATGTGAATATATAAAATTTCTTGGACTCTGGGTAGATGCTAATTTAACTTGAAATTATCATATTAACCAGCTAAGAGCTACTAGTTCAAAAAATATTGGATCGATTGGGAAGATAAAAAATTATGTACATCAACAAAATTTGATAAATTCATATTATGCATTAGTGTACCCACATTTAACATATATAATATTTGTGTTTGGGGAGATACTAGTTTAGCCAATTTGAATAGTTCATTTTGTCTGCAAAAAAGAATTATGAAATGTATTCTAAGATTAAATTACAGAAATCCGGTACAACACTTGATGGCAGAAAATGCAATGCTAAATTTATATATTATGTACAAGTATGTTATAGGAATTTTGTGTACAGAGTGAAGAATAAAATGATAGAGCACTCGGAACTTTACTGCTGCTTAGAAAGAACAAAGACTTTCAGTTATGATATTCGACTTAAAAATAAGATCATGTTGCCCCTTTATAAGAAATTTATAGGTCGGAGATTAATACGGTACATTGGCATTAAGATTTGGAATGACGAGATTCCAGAGGATACTGCTGCAATGGAACAATATAGAGCTTTTAAATATAAATATAAACTACACTTATTATCAAGTCAATGATAGAGTCAGACCACAAAAATTCATGTGCTCAAATAAATGTATAAATGTATAAATTAAGGCCACTTGTAATGTTTTAAATTTAAGTGTATTTCAGGAAACATTTATTCAAAAGCTACGGCTTATTATGTTGTCCTTTTTCACCTGTGAACTTGTCTGTGTTTTATCTACCAATATATGTATGTTTGGGTGAAATAAACGTATTCAATTCAATTCAAAATTCAAATTGGATAATAAGCATTTCAGAGAATTTTAAAAAATATTAAGGGGACCTTTGCTCGGTTAATTCATTCCTGAAAACCAAGTTTATACGAAATTTGCGGAAAAGTAGAGCAATTTTTCCCATATGAAATAATTGAAAAATCCACGTAAGGGGAATACTTTCCTGCATTAGCCTACCCAAAATCACAGAGAAATAAAATAGAATAAAATAGAGTAAGTGTAATAGAATAATTTCAGATAGCAAATAAAATATTTCACAGAAAATAAAATCTAAATATTTTAGTTTTGATTGACATTCCCTAAAATTTTCTTACCAACGTTAATTGGATTCCCAGATACTTAGCTGTAGGAATTTCTTACTCAAGGAATACCAGGGTTTAGCTTTCCTGGCGTACAAGAGCCCAAATGAAATAAAGAACTAGAAGGACGCATTTCGCCTCTGGCGCATATGAGAATCTCGTTTCCAAAGAGAAAAAAGTTTTTCCTTTATCCACTGTTTCATTCCTTAAAAGTTTTAATTTGAGCTAGCGGATAATGAGAAACATGCAAATAGTATTTCATTAGTAATTATACAACATAAAAGTTTCCTCTTTTAAATCTTAAATCTAAAAAGTTGCATTTTCCACATCTGTCTCAGGAAAGTGGGTATATTATTTCTGTCAGTGGAATTTCAAATAATTACTACCACAAATTTTTCAAATTTTTGTTCTATATATATGTATTTTGTTTGTTAAACTTGAAAACATTTCTGCTGTTTCATTATTTCAGCGATCTGTACAGATATATGTATTAAAACTGCTAAGTATTTAAAAAATACGAATTATGATCTTTCACTAGTGCCAATCAAACAGAAAAAGAGTTTTCTATTATCATTTTCATTTGTTTCCAATCGAAATTTCATGACATATACATTCCACTATCAAAATTTCACATTTCTGTCATTAATATCTCGTTGCAATATTCGCTTTAAATTTTGGAATTTTGAATCTTTTTCACTGTTAGAGGGCGCAATTCTAGTTTTCGAAAGATTACGAAAGTGCGAATCATAATAGTTTATCAATTCCTATCTAGCTCTAAAAAGAATTTTTCATTTATCTCTAAATACAAACTCTCTAAATAATAAAATTATCTGTTAAACAAAAAAGTGTCCCCCCCCTAGGTCTAAGAGGTTAATTCATTGTTACCAATGGAAACATCATGGCATTCACATTTCACCAACAAAATTTAAAGTTTCTGGATTAAATACGTCGTGTGCAATATTTGTTTCAAGTTTTGGAATTTTCAAATTTTTTCACCGTTAGAGGGCGTAATTATAGTTTTCGGAAGATTTGGAAAGTGTGATTCATAATGTTTTATCAATTACTATCTAACCCAAAAAGAACTTTTCATTTATCTCAAAAAACAAACAATGTTTGCTAAAATTAAAAAAAAGTGTGCTTTCCCACCCCCTCTGGGCTTAAGGGGTCAAATCATTTATGGCAATGGAAACTCCATGACCTTCGCAGTCCACCACCAAAATTTCAAATTTTATTGTAAATACATCGCTTACAATATTCGATTGAAATTTTGGAATTTTTCACATTTTTCCACTGCTAGAGGGCGCAATTACATCTTTAGAGTTATTCTGAAAGTGCATATCGTAATATTTCATCAATACTTAATGAACACAAAAATAACTTTTGATTTATCTCTGTAAACAAAAAAGTTCGATGTCTAGAGACGGACAGATAGACAAACAGATGACAAAGCGAAACTATTATCTCGATTTCTTTGGAAACGAGATGAAAAGTACCTTGGATAAAAAATATAGTCATTGCTCTGTAATTAAAAGCAAAATTAAACCTAACAAAATTTTAACTGCTTCTTGGTCTGCAGAATTTTTGGCTACTATTGCGGGATTCTGGATTTTGCTATGCCAAACGGGGCAGTCCCGCTTAAATTGGGACATCTGGCAACTTTGGTCTGATCCTAATGGAAAGTGACCCATGAGACCAGATGTTCGCACTTGTCTCAAACAGCTGACGAAATGTGAGTCTCTGCTACTCTTTGTTACAAAGTGGTCTTTTATCAACAGAGGTGGCAGGATTTCTCGCGACGCACTTTGAAGGTTCGTTTTAAATCGAATAAATGTAAATTTCTGGAGAGCGGAAATTAAGATCGTGCCTAAATTAATAAACCGTGTAGATCCAAATTCGCGTAAATCAAAACAATGCAAATCGATAACTATCTGTATTCGGGATCAATCCTTTTGAATAATGACCTTGATATTGAAATTTATTCCTACACATTATATCCATATTACATTATATTATATACTACATATACTTTCTACACAAACATGTCATATCTCATTTTAAAGACAATTACGAGATTTTTAAAATGAATAATAAACTGAATGGACAAATTATTGCATACAACTATCTAATAATCTGTTGTTCCACCTTCTACCCTCACAACAGCAGTCAGAGGTTTTGGTAAGGACGCAATGAGGTGTTGAAAACCCAGAGGTGGAATTGCCGCCCATGAAGCGAGGATCGCCTGTGGTATAGTATCCACAGTTGCCGGTGGGGGTTGGCGGATCGAACAGATCTATCCAATGTGTTCCACAAATTCTCGATGGGATTGAGGTCCGACGATTGAGGGGGTTATTCGAATGTGGTAAATTTTTCGCCACTCGAGAAGTATGCAGTGTGGCATTGTCCTGTTGAAAGATGGCGTCATGGAAGATCAGTACGAGTGGGAGAGAATAATTACGAACCTAGGTAGATGGTTAGCGAGGATGTTCACATGCCTTCTGTCGGTAATGGAGATATCAATGGGTACGAGGGGCCCAAAGGAAATCCATGTAAACGCACCCCAAATTGTATCCCCTCCTCCATCTGCCTGTATGACCTCACTTAGCAAGCTGAGCCCATCACTCATGTGATTTACGTCACACACGCACCCTCCCATCGGCTTGGTAGAGTTGAAACCGTGATTCTCTGCACTCCAGTTGCGACAGGCCTTTACAAAACGTAGCCTAAACTTTCGGTGCTTGCAGTCAAAAATGGGACACGATGTGGACGTCGACTGCCATAGTGAATTTTTGTCATGGTACGACGCATAGCTTTTTTGCATGTTTGTGAACGTGTCGTCATTGATTCCGAGGTTATCTACTCCACGATAACCATGCGATTCTTTGTAATAATGCGGGACTCTGTGCTCACCTCGAGACTCAATTACACATTTACATTCATATTTCTCCCGCTGGTTGGAAGTTTTTCTGTATTTCACGTAGTCTTGGTGCGACGGTTCACGTGCGATGGTTCACGTGCGACGGTCTGACGTGGAATTCCCAACAGTTCGTCAGTTGTAGTAATTGAACAATCGGCCTTCCTCGCACCTATTACATGGCCATGGTCAAACTCACGCCAGTACTTTTACCTATGATTACTTTTCCATGACTGGTTTCCAATGCGTAGGGACCGTGTTACACGTGACTGGAAGTGATACTAATGTTTTTCATATTATTATCGGGGTGTATATATTTTGCCCAATCAATGCATTTTAATAATTTAGTTTTTTAGCGTAAAACGTTAAATAAATATGAGTACCAACATTGAAAGGAAACTCTGTTGTTCAAATTTTGAATATTTGTCGCTCATTTCAATACTTACATATCAAACACTACTGGTCCCTAAAAGAAAAAATATATATATACTATATGATTTTCTTTATTTTATTTCTATTATTTTCCACTAAAATTTATCACATTTCTTTGAAAACGGAGATGTTATTTTACGCGCTACGTTGATTTCAAATGGAGACATCCAATTATATCTTTGCAATGTTCAAAATATCTTCTCCAACTTATTAACAAAGAACAGCGCGCATTTCATTTAGGAAAAAAAAATCAAATTTCATATTCGTCTGTCCATTCTTTGGTTACATATCGTGAGAGTATCTTTTAGCTTTGTGACGTTTTCAAATGATGCTCCTTAATGAATGACGATCCATGCAGCTTCTTTTCCTTCATTAGTTTCTCCTCCATCGATATCATCTTCAGCTTTCATCTCTCTTTCATCGTTCCGGGCAAATCTTGTTTTAGTTAATTTTTTAGCCACGTAAGTTGATTTGACGTCTGTTCATCGCACTCAGTACATTTCCAATGCCTTCAGGATATTCCTCCTCGATTCGAAGATATCCGTGGAATATTCCATTTGTCTCCGCAGATCGGAACAAGTTGACGCTTGAAGATGCATCTGATTCGGAAAATCCACCCTTGCTCTAAGGGCTATCTTTTGCTTCCTGAAGTGTTGTTCCGCCAAGGAATCGATCCTTCATACTAGTTATCAAATTGGAAAATAAATTAAAGCCTAAGGGTTAATTTTCATTAAAAAATATCCATTGCCTCTCACAATAAGAAAGTTTGGTTTATGCTTCATTAGCATAAATGATAGCATATCGTTCGTATCAGCTAAAGATTTTGACTATTTTAAACTACACTGATTACATAATGATCTTTAATCAAAAATATAAATTCAAAATAAAATATAATATCCTTCTGTGGTTTGTTTAGCAAAAGGAAATGTTTCGCCAGAAGCAAAACGTAAATAACACAATTACTTTGAAAATAAATAAAATGAATCGCTTTTTAGTGATAAATTAATTTTCATATATGTACATATGTATTTTTGAAGAGGGATACCCAATTAAAATGCACCATAACGAGAGCATCCACGCACCAGTTTTTCCTTTTTCTGTTTCATACTGCAAAATCCAAATGAAACAGATTAGAAGGGAGTTGACGGCTTTTTATGACATCTGTGTACTTATAATCATTTCTTAGACGCCGCAGTGGTGCGTTTCGGGAAATTATAATTGTCTTCTTTAAATGTTCTTCCAAGATCATTAAGTTGGCATCCGAAACGGCTGCATAACGCGCCTCACTCCGACGCGTTGGCATTATTCGCTAATACGTCGGAAATTGCCACGGTAATGATGTGAGTTGGCCCCGGCACCAGTCTTCATTAGAACCGTGCATGTCACTTGCAGTCTTGAAGAAAGAACATTAATGGGTTTTGTCGAATTCCTCGGCTACTTAACTGCGGGCGCTGCAATAAGGATACGAATCTTAATAACCGTACTCTTGCCTCGCAGGGATGGGATCATTGCACGAGTTGCCTGAGTCTGCTCTCTGCTCACCACCCATGATGCTAGCAATCGATGGAAATTAAAAGCATCGCTTTAAGAGATCC
Organism: Ryuthela nishihirai; assembly: GCA_038380435.1. NCBI lineage: Eukaryota > Metazoa > Arthropoda > Arachnida > Araneae > Heptathelidae > Ryuthela > Ryuthela nishihirai. The sequence continues at coordinate 8,393,577 of JAWZYU010000021.1, forward strand.
TCGAAAGCTTCTGCACGCTCACGCACTCGATGTCTAAGCGTTGCCACTACATTCGCTGCTTTGTTGGCCTTCTGCAGCGAATCGATAACCAGAGGCAATGCAAATCTCTGCAAGAGAAACTTCTTCCTCCTCACACTACGGCCTCCATATTCAGCCTCAACAGCTGCAAATTATGAAACACGAAATTAGATGATAGGTTCAAAAAAGGCAAAATAAGGCAAGCTATAGTTAGAAAGATTGTGACTTTTCTTAAATCTCACTCGTATATAAAATTGGGTAATATCCCTTATTAATATCTTAGTAACTCATTCGTTTAGTTTTTAAAAAATTCTGAAAAAATATATGATTTCATTTAACTCGTTTTACAGGATAGCGTCTAATAATTTGTGACGTATTTCACATATCATACTTCCTCCTTGTTAGCACTGTGTGAAAGTGTCATTATAAGTTTATAAAGCATATGGACTATGTTTATGGGTCTTTGCATCTAAAATATTGGCTGCTTTGAAGAACCAAGTCACTATGTCATGCACCTAAAATATTAGTTGCACTGTAGAAACTTGTAACTGTGCCATGCGACTAATGATGAATAGCTGTGTCATGAATCAAAAATACTAGTTATACTAAAGAACACATAACTGTGGCATAATCCAAAGTACTAGCTGCATTGAAGGAACCCTGTAAGGATGCATGTCTCTAAATCAAGTACAACGATTAGGAACTACAGAACCCTACCTTTATGAGTTAGGGTGTTGTTTTTTCTTTATTTTTTCAGACCATGAAACAGCTGATATATATATTTATGTATATTTATGTGGAACCTATATGAAAATTTGCATGAAAAAGGTACACAAAACAATGCAAAAAATGAAAACAAAATTAATAATACATTCAAGGTCTAACATAATATCTAATTTTAATAACAAAATATAATTCTAGCTAAGTATTGTAGATTTTTCAAAGGTTTCAAGGAACCACAAGTTTTCCTCGAACCCTGGGGTTCCGCGGAACAGTTTAAGAAACTATTGTCTAAACCATCTACTTCAGCTGGGAACCTTAGGAAAATGTGCTATGAGTGTTGAAGTAATTTTCTAATTTCCATAACAATCTGCAAAGGATAATTTTTAACTGTTGTTCAAAATACACTGTTTTCCATAAATTAAGGAAAATCCCTATGTTAAATCAATAAGAAGCTAACGTCGAAGCTCTATAACTTGTAAAATAATTATTTTGTTTTAAAAATGTGACCGCGGATAAAGATCTCAATCAAATAAATCGATATCTCGATTTTCAACAATATTCGTTCAGTATTTAATGAGTTGTGGAAGTTTCAATATTTAAAAACAGCAATGTCAGTCTTAAGAAACTTATACAAAACTGAAGAATAGTGGAAGAATTCTTTACACAAAGTTCTAAAATACAAACTTATTTTATTAAACATTTTGATACAATACTTATTACTAAGTTTTAATTAACTTCTGCAGTCAATTTTTGTGGCTGGCATTGTTATCGCTATATATTCAAACTTCCATAACTCATTAAATACTGAACAAATATTGTTGAAAATCGAGATATTATTTTATTTGATTGAGATCTTTATCTGCAATCACATTTTTGAAAACAAAAAAACTTATTTTAGAAGTTATAGAGCTTTGACGTTAGCTTCCCATTGACTTAACAGAGGGATTTTCCTTAATTTATGGCAACCAGTGTATCTTGTAAGGAAAAAGATGAAGGAGAGATAATTGAAAAGTTGTAACTCTTTGATCTATTTCTTTCTCACGATTTGACGGCATCATCGACGTTCTCTTTTGCTGTCTTCCGACGGATTAAGCTGAGATCGGTCAGTCCATTAAAAACATCTGATTAGGTTTGACGAGAAGCTTTTATCCTCTCCTAAACTTTACCTAGAGTATCTCCTTTTTAATGCTACATTAAGCTTTGGAGTCTACTGGCACATGGTATCTAGTGGCTTGAATAATTCCAAGAAATCTGTTAACCATCTCTTTTTTTTTTAAAAGAGCAAAGGTAATCTTTACTAGTGGCAAAGACTCATAAGGTTTGAATTATTTTATTACTGGAGTTTTACATTTCCTGGAGAAAACGTTTAAATGAAAAATATCAACGAATAAAATGAAATGGTTAAACGAATCATTAAAGATTTAAGCATTCGCAACTGTGAAAGCTGACTAACTGAAAGGGAAAATTAAAATCTGACATTAAGTAATACCCTGGTGACATTATCATAGTGATCAAGCAAATCAATCACTCAATCAATTAATTCATTTGTTCCTAAAATCATATTACATAACAGCTATATATGGTATTTTAGGAGACAAATATAGTTATAAAAGAACAAAAGTAATAACATAACACCAATAACCAATAAACAAAAAAACAGCAATGATAAAAAAGAAAGAAAAAAAATTACAGTTACGACGAGAGCCGAGGGCACTGAACGAATATTTCTGGAAATCGAGATATTGATTTATTTGAGTGAGATCTTTATCTGCAATCACATTTTTCAAAACAAAAAAAACTTATTTTAGAAGTTACAGAGCTTTGAAGTTAGCTTCCCATTGACTTAACAGAGGGATTTCCTTAATTTATGGAAACCAGTGTATTTTGTAAGGAAAAAGATGAAGGAGAGATAATTGAAAAGTTGTAACTCTTTGAAATGTTCAGGTTTGCCTGTCTAGGTTTCGAGAACAAGTGAAGTTTTACGTGGAAAAAATGTGAGATGGAAAAAAATCGATTAATTACTTATATTTATAGTTAGTTTCATAGAAAAACAACTATTTGATAAAAAAAAATATCCGAAAAATGTTACTTCGAAATTTCATTCTTTATGCATTCCACTAACTAAGAATGGCTTCCACTTTCACAGCTGCATATGACAAAGTCACGAAAACATGAAAGAATACTATAAATACTGTCTAGGTTTCGTAGAGGTATCGTAATGACACTGCAACTGCCGGGGCACAGGTTCGAATCCCTGGATGACATGATTTTTTCTTTGTATGTTGTATTAGCTTTAACTGAGGCAGTGGTCAGCAGTGACTTCGGCCTTATTGAGGCATGTGTTTGAGAAGGCCTGTACAAACTAGTAGTTTCCATGAATCTTCTCCGCCCTATATGAACATACAGGACAGAGTTGCAAATAAAAAAAATTAAAAATTCGAAAGGGAAATTCAGTATTGATTAAATTCTTGACTTTATAAGAAGCCAAAACGTCTGAGCGACACTTTTTCGCATATAATGGGCTAAATGGCAAGATCGCAAGGACGCCGAAAGCTCAGAGAAGGTTGGAGGAGGAGACCCACTGGAACGGCTGTTGGGAGACAGATGGTAGCCTCCCGTCAAGGCTATCCAGCGTGTTCTTTAACGTGCACAGAGTATGGCTCTCCAGCACACGGGGCCACGTCTTACCGTCCCATCCGACGATTGGTGTCCTTTCCAAGCCCATCGGTATCCCCTGGGCAGGGTGGGGAGTTTTGCGGAGATAAATCTCAACCAGCTGGGACTCGAACCTGGGAACTGCAGATTACGAGTCTGGCGAGATACCTACTGAGCTACCTCCACCCCAAAATCATTAATTATATTTATTTTATTTGTTATCGCTGTACATTACAAATTGTAATCCGATATTCCTTATACAATACGGATACTTTCTCTAAGTGATCGATCCTCTTACAGAAAGGGGACAATTGGAATTAATGTCGACGACATCTCAATTGGACCCAGGAGCACTGGCCAATGTACTCTTCACAGATGAGTTGCAATTGAGATCCAAATTCTCGATAAATATTCTAATGGATAGAATATAAAACCCGATTACAGCCCATAAGCATCCAAGAAAAAGCAGTGGTAGTTTGATGGTATATGTAGTAAGGTATCACAGTCAATGGCTGAAAAGACTTTCAGGTATTCTCAAAGGGGCTCTTACAAATGTGAGACATTGAGATTAGCTACTCGTTCCTTACTTTTCCCCATTGAAGAGATCGAGCCTTCCTTTCAATGGATGATAACTGTCGTCTAGCAGACCAATACCTATATAGTTCATATGGTTTTTTTTAGAGATCCTCAGACTCCATTCCTGTACATCACATCTCGAATACTTTAGAAAAAAGGATTGCCACACCCTGATTCCTTCCTAAACTTTTTGTTGAGCTGGTGTCTGCCCTTAAGTGAGAATGGTAACTACTGACTCAGCAGTAACCGGTAGCCTCGTTCTCAGCATGAGAAGTCGGTGTCAAGGCTGTATTATTGCCAGAGGAGATCACACACTATATTTGGGCATGCGTCCATTGATTCTTAATATAATCTTTTCTTGCCCCTGCTGAATTCATTAGCATAATTCTTTCAGAGCTGAATTTGCCCAGATTTTGTCCGTTATAGATCATGTCATAACACATCTCGCGATATAATTTAATCAGAATTTCTTACGGGATCTTTGAATCAATCAAGTTTCTGAGTTTCGCCCCTAACTTTTAATCACCAGTGTATCTCTGTGTGTACTGATCGTTGCGACTGCAGTATTGCACGGCCATTTGGTTGAGCCTGAGCTCAAAATTTCAAGGTTAATTTAGATAAGGATGTAATTCTACCTTCAGCTGCCAGCTGAGGTGGCATGAGCTCAAAATTTCTAGGTTAGCTTTGGATAACGATGTAATTGCAATATAGGTAAGAAGAAACGGACTACCTTCAATATTCCATTTATCAGTTATAAAAACAAGAGGGTATAATTAGTGAACTATGGTGACATTGATAGAATGGGAAAACATTATTATATGCTTAGCCCATGGACTGCATGAGGATTTTGTATGTACATATGTTATATAATATATTATTACGAAGACAACTGTTTACCATATTTGAGTTGCTCTTTGAGTGAGTTAACAAAACAGTTCAAACCCAAGAGACGACTCAAATAACTCTATTTGACTATCAATAATCATGGAAATAACTGCAGCGATCTGCAGTCCAGCCAAATTGTACACATGACACCAGCAATGCACATGTGCATCGAGGTGATGGACAGTGATCAAAACTGTTTGTTAATTTCGCGACTCAGCTTTTCGTCTCAAAATGGAAGAGCAATAGTTCATTACATACTTTGTATCGATGAAGAACCTTTCACTTTATCCGGAACAGCGTCTTCTGGATAATTACAATTAATGAAACATACGCGAGACACATTTACCCATTGACAGTGTGGGCAAACGTCTTTTTGAAGAATAATGTTATCAAAAAACAATTCCTCAAAGTAAAGTTCGAACTTACCAGAGCAGACACCATCACATCAAGACGACACTAGTTTATTACCAACTACGTATCGCGGGGAAAATAACTTTAATTCAAGATTAATCTCCACCACGAAGCCAATATGTGGAAATGTTTATCAAGAGCGCTTTTCAAAAGATCATTTCGCACATTTCGTGTGAGTAAATCCCACAAAAGCTTGACCTGTGACCTAGTGACTTATGGTTATTAGGCTATCTGATATATGTGGTTTAATGTGGACAGAAAGAACCAGCCAGAAGAAATAAACCACAAATCAAGAGATGACAAACTTGCAGCTCAGATTAAGGCAGAATTTTTGTTTTTCAATTGTCAGGCTCACATTAGACATCAGTTGTTGCGACCAAATCCTAAGAGATATCATTAACAAATAATACCTGGGTAACTATTCGTAACAATTATACAGTTGATGGTCTTCGATATCTTGCTGATCAACAGCTGAGCAGTGGTAGTTTGATGGTATGATTTGATGGTCTGAGACAAAAATGCATCAGGGAATGTTCATTCATAAAGTCACTAATGGTTTACTTCTGGATGACACTTTTTGCATACAATGGTCTAAATAGCTAGGTCACAATCACCGCAAGGCTCAAAAAGTTTGCACAGCTGTTTGTAGTCACATGGAAGCTTCCCGACAAACTCATCCTGCATGTTCTTTAACGCAGCATATGAATCCACGTCTTAACAGCTCGTTGAGAGGACGGCAATCTTTCGAAGCGCATCGTTGTCTCCTTTGTGACCAAAAATAGAGATTCGAAAAGAAAATCTCAATATAGGCAGAGCGGCACATTAGTTTACAAGCCTGGCACACTACTAATTTACCCGATCCCCATTCACATCAGTAAATCAATAGGTTAAAGTCATCAATCAAGTAAAATTTAATAAATAGATCAAAATCTCAGATATGAAAACTCGCACGTTTTGAGCTGTGATTTCAATAGGAACCTGTGCAGAAGTTTTTCTTTCTATTGGTCGCAGCTTTCAAGAGTATCTGGAGGCTAAGGGTGGATAATTCAAACATTTGCTGTAAGGGACCATGTAGGGGCACTGCTTCGCCCGCTGTTGATCCTTGACACATAAAACGTCGTATTTGATTTATTAAAGCGTCTATATAAGAAGTTTAGACCAGAGGTGAACAAACTACAGTCCTTTTAACAATTTTATCCGACCCTATTGAAAATATACATGAATTCTTTTTTATCTGACTCTACTAAAGAGAATGGCGTTTTAATAAGACGAAAGATGTAAATTATGACATCATAAAAAAACTCGCTACAATTTCACTGAAGCCGAATTCTGAGCAGCCCATTTCTGCGATCCAGTATCATTCTTCCCATACCGCTTCGATAAGACAATTTTAATATTGAAGAAAAATAAACTTTATATTAATATTGAATTTTTTCTGATTAATTTACATACGACTAGTAAAATTCAAAATGACTAAGTTATTTTTTCTTTGCTCTTTTCATTCCCCCCCCCCTTTCTAACTCTTGTCCCAGAGTAAATATAATATTTTTTTATTCGCCCGATACCAAAAGGTTTGTGCAATCCTGATTTAGACGGTGCCACTGTTATTGTAGCCGTCCCATGGCCGAGTGGTTAGCGCGCTTGGCTACTGACCTAAGGGACCTGGGTTCGAGCCCCGGGTAAGGTATGGCTGTTTGTGTCGTTTTTCTGCTGAGGTCCTGCCATCCTCTCAGACCTTCTACTATGGCATATAAACTGACAGGCTCCTGTCAGACCTCTGTGGCAAGCAGCTGCTTGAGGGGGTATTTATTATTTATTTTATTTACTGTTATTGTCTCACTGGATGTAAAAATGAACAGTTCGATCCTTTTTTACTGTAATCAACAATACTCAGTATTTTGCAGATGGTATTGCATATATATATATAATAACACCTAACACCATATCTAAATATTTGGAAGGGTTCATTATCTAAACGAAATGCTAGTAATTCTTACTGTATGTATTGATGACCGAAAAATTAACTACGTGTTTATTAAAATCATGCTTCAAGAGAATGCTGAAAAATGCAAAAAAAAAATGAATGCAGGAAATGCTGAACTTTCTTTCAAATTTTCAGCTCTGTGGGAAAATTAGCTGAAAAGAAATGTAGCCGTAAACCCAGAAAGAAACTTTCGAATCACGTATTATATTCGTGTATAAAAGAATCGCAAAAATTCTACATATATAGCTGATAAATTTCTATAAATAATTTTGTGGAAAAAAAGTTTCGCTGCCTGCTAAATTTGTAAATCTTGAACTTGGTTTAAAATTCTGAATTTTTTTCTAATTGGAAAGGAACAAAAAAGCACAGAATTAAAAGTCAAACAGCAACCATGTATATATCCGGAAACCAGAAGTATTATCCTAATTTACATAAACATTAGGAACGTTTGCATAATGAAATGCATACACGAATTAAATAAGGTTGACGATGATGCTTTATGGCATCTGCTTGCCAGGAAGCGCAGAATGAGGAAAACAACAAATGAAAATGCAGAAAAAATTTTGTAAACTTAATTATAGTATTTAGATATATGTTGAATATGCAAACATATTATATCAATTACATAAAGTCTATTATCAAATGAACGTTTCTGATTTTAAGTCAGCTTTTCATGCATGTCACATATCTTCCAACTATAACATAAATGGCAATGGCAATTACTCGATTGTGATATTAGGAAACAATACAAACACCGCGACACACATAAGTACACATGGGTTTCACCAAATGGGTTGCATAAGAATATGATAGATTATATATTAATTAACAGCAAATGGTCTATTTGTGTTAGGAATACCAGGGCATATAGGGGAGCTGAAATTGGTTCTGACCATTATCTTGTTAAAAGTATCTTGCAACTTAAACGTAAGAAGTGTTGTGCTAAGGTTTAAAAATTTATCTTTAATTCTGAACTCTGAAAGACCCAGTTATAGCTAAAGCTTACTATGATAGGTTACCTAATCATTATGACAGTCATGGTTTGCTTACTACTGAAGTTGAGGAAGAATGGGGCCGTTTTAAACAGGCTTTTATGGAAACTAATAGTATTCTTTTAGGAAAAAAGGATCTTATTTCAGAAAGAAAGAACTGCAGCAATTTCCTTAAACACCACCCTACTCCTAGTCCTGATAGAAAGCATTACAGAGAGCTCAATAAACGTGTAAAGGATCAGTTAGCTGCTGATAAGAATCTTTGGCTTGATAGCTTGGCTGACAACGCTGAGGAAGCAGTTATTTATTTATTTATACACCTAACAACCATGGTGATGTTAGGGCCAGGTCCTACTACACCAGGTTCAGTTAAAAACAATGCAAAAGGTATAAAGAAAAACAAGAGAATATTTTAAATATTATACATATCAAACATATTAGTTTTCATTATTCAATGAAGTGTCATAGTTAATTAATTTAATAGTTTTATGCTTAATAGTAAAATAAATAAATAATAATTTAAAGTTTGAAAATAAAAATCTGAGTAATAATGATATATTTAATATGTGCATACATATTACACGTATTCACTACCAAAGTCAGGCAGTGAAGGAACAAATATCCGTTACAGAACGTTAAAGTAGAAAGATTGAATTTAATAACTGTAACCATAGAAACTGAAATCTGATTGGTTGAGCTTTCCCATTGTTGAGGGGAAATCCGGCTATATCCTGTTAAAAAAAGAAGTCGCGAGCAGGAAGTTAATAAGAAAGTTGTAGCTTGAATGTCTGACGTCTTCTACTGGAAAATTCAACATATTATGCAAAGTAAACTGATTTATTCCTAGTTGAGATAATTGCTGATAATAAATTTTACGTTCTTTGTCATAATGCGAACAGTTCAATAAAATATGCGAAATAGTTTCTGCACAGTTACAGAAAATACAATTTGCACTATCTGATTTCTTTATCTTGTACAAGTAGCTGTTTAACTTTGTAGTACCAGTTCTCAATCTTAATATTTTGCAAAAGATCTTTCTAGACATTTTAATTTTTAGCAATGAACATATATTTTGATCAAGTTGATATCTAAAATGATGTTTAACAGAACTCTAACTTTAAAATAATTGTTGAGCTCTATTTTTTCTGATGACTTAAGATAATTTTTAATTTGCATATTAGGAAGCAGTTAGACAGCAAAATAGCAGAGAGATATACTACCATGTAGTTAACGTTTTGTGTGTTATAAAACGGACAGGTATACAGTGATTGAAAGTTAAACAAGGTAAGGTTATAGAAGATGAGGATTCTGTCATGGTTATGTGGATTGAGCATTTCTGTGATGTTCTAACCCGCGGCCCTGGACAGCTAGTGTTAATAGTAAAACACACAAAATAATTTAAAGTTTGAAAATACATTATGTAGATGCGGCCCACAAAATCGTAAGGTTTACCACATAAGCTTTCAACATGATTATGTGATTTTCAGCGAGTTTTTGATATCCCATTAGTTTCATGTTGCCCTTTTTTTAATTTTATAATAAAAACATAAGAAAATAAATGAAGTTTTAATATTCATATACATTACCGATATTATATATTTTATGTGCGGCCCAAAACAATTCATCTTCACTCAATGTGGGCCAGGGAAGTAAATTCTTCAATATGTATATAATATAATTTAATAATGGCCCAGGGAAGTCAAAAGGTTGGACACCGCCGGTTCTAAACAATGTGATTAGTTATATTCCCATTGTTTGCAATGATGATAGATGCATTACTGACTTTAATGTGGCCCTAATAACACAGTCTGAAGACATTTTGGTTATTTCTAAACTTAAACTTCATAAATTCCCAGGGGCAGATGAAATTACTACGGAAATGCTTAGAGCTGGAAATGTTTCGGTTACCACTTGGATGACTGAAATTTTGAATATCTTTTATAATAAAGGCATGGTTGCTAAGGATTTTACCAGAGCTATTATTATCCCTATTTTCAAAAAAGGTGATCGCAGTTCTTGTCTTAACTATAGGAGTATCAGCCTACTCTCTGTTCCAGGGAAAGTTCTTTGCATGATTGTGCTTAATAGAATTAAGAATCTGGTTGACAGGCAATTGCGTGATGAGCAATGTGGATTCAGAAGTGGTAGAGGATATGTGGATCATATATTTTCACCTAGGCAGATTCTTGAGAAATGTTTAGAGTTTCAGAAACCTTTTTTGCTAACTTCGTTGATTTCTAAAAGGCGTTCGACTCTGTTGATCGTCATAATTTGTGGTTGATTGTGTGATCATATGGTATACCTGACAAGTTAGTTAACATAATGAAAGCTCTCTATAATAACACTGAGTCGTGTGTGAGAGTTGGTAAGGCTTGTAGAAATTGGTTTAGCATTACTTCTGGTGTTCGACAAGGGTGCATTTTGTCTCCTTTTCTCTTTAGTTTGGTTGTTGATTATGTTATGCGAAATTCACTTCAAGGGAAAGATGTTGGCCTTAAATGGACTGGAGATACGAAAATGTCCGATTTAGATTATGCTGATGATTAAGCCCTTTTGGCAAATGATGTTGATGAGATGAACTCTTTCATTCGAGCTGTTGATGAGATGAACTCTTTCATTCGAGCTGTTGATGAGACTGGTAGTAGAGTAGGTTTGTTATAAACAGAGAGAAAACTAAAGTATTGAAAATTGGTCAGGCAGGCTGTGATTCAGTTAATCTGAATGATTGCTGTCTTGAGCAGGTGTCACAGTTTAATTATCTTGGGAGCTATGTAACAGATAATGGTGATGTGCGGCATGAGATTATCAGACGAATAGGGATTGCTGCCGGGACTTTTAAGAATCTATGGAGAGTGTGGTGAAATAGGCGTATAAACCTAAAGACTAAAATTAGACTATATAATAGTTTGGTTCTTTCTAGGGTTAGTTATGTTAGTGAAACCTGGACGCTGTGTAAACAAGGTAAGAGGAAACTAGATGCTTTTAATTCTAGATGCTTACGTAGTATCTTGGGTATTAGGTGGTTTAATTTTGTAACTAATGATGAGGTTAGGCAAAGGAGTCTGCAACCTCATTTAAGCAGATATTGTGCAGAGAGAGACTCCGCTGGTTTGCCCATGTTGCCCGTATGGATAATTATAGATTGGCGAATAGGGTTATTAACAGTGTTCCTAAAGGCCTCAGAAAGAAGGGGAGACCTAGGATGCGGTGGGCAGACAATGTCAAACAGGACCTTGTTAGAATTTGTGTCCAATTTGTGTGCAGATGCAGCAGATGTTGCTCGGTACAGATATGCTTGGAGAACTAAATTGCACGGTCTGGTTGGACCTCTGTAAACCATGGCGGCTTGAGATGATGATGAATGTTAGGAATGGAGAGGAATATGAATAGCTGTGCATCAGCAGTGATTCTGTGGGTGACTCAGTCTTTCACACAACTACTAGCATTCATGGATTTTAAATCATTTATAACGAAATTGAATAAACAATTTGCTTGGCAATACGAGTTCGTAGCTATATGCTCTTTCAATTAATATGCCTTTCTTTCATGCCAAACCTTGATGTAATGTATACATTGGCAATTATTACTTATAGCAGAAACAATAGCGAATAAGAGGCGTCTCTTTTATTCACTTAGCCTTTCGGCAAAATGTTCACGTCATTTGATAATTCTAAACGCCAACAGAACTTCGAAAAGTCGTCAACAATGAACTATAGCAGCAAATGAATTTCAAATGTTTAAGTTTTGCAAACCCGGTCCACATTATCTATGAATTAACTGAAGTTACTAGAGCATAAAAGTAGTAATGCATGAAAGAATAGATATGATAAATTAACCATTTAAATTGGGTTAAATTTATTAAGATAACGTTAAGATATTTTTTAAATATTCAATCTGCTTATATCATCCCCATTTCTCTTCCAAAGCAATCAATTAACAAAACAAGCAATGTTTCTCTGATTCTCTTCCTGAGAAATTCTTCATGTGTTCCAACAAACTAGTAGAAGCATCCACTTATAGCGCATCGCTTTATCTTTTCCCCCCAATTTTCATTTAGCAGCAAGACATGCTCGATGTGCTCCTTGTTTCAGCCGTCTCCTTGCAGTGCAGTGCGTTACAGAGAGACAAGATGTTCTCCTCTGAGTCGTGCTCAGTTGCCCATCCGTGCTACGTGCTATAGCCATTTCCTCCGATGATCACATTAGCAGTGATTACGACCGCGTCGTGGTCTCCTAGGGAGCCACTTACACGGTTTCAAAGAGGAATCTTTATTTGCATGCCATTTGCATGCCTGAACTCTGTTGCAATGGCTGCACACTCTCTTCTCGTGAATACGTTAGATATGAGGAGAGGGGGAATGGGATTAGCTGCTGACGACCAGATCTGACTGGCGGGTTGATATTCAGATGACATGCGCTGCCGAAGAGGAAGAATTTCATCCTCGTACAAGAACAACGTCTTTCGGAAGGTCAAAGCCTTGTTTCATTTTCTTCTTATCTTTCGTCACGTCTTCTCGCAGATTCCGCGTGGGCAGAGAAAGGGCAAAGGCCGAAATGCATTCAGAGCACACAAATGCAGCTACAAAACGGTGAGCTCCTATAAGTATGAAAGAAAATATTTCAGGTAGCTCCAAAGATATGCATTAATGATGTCTTTGGAGGCTCCACAATAAGAATACGATGGCAAGGATGGTTTTTAAAAACTCCTCACGTTTTCACAGTTCGATTCATAAGCGAAAATGCCGTTACCTTGAAAGGAAAACCTCGCTAAGATGATAAGAGCAAGAATAAATCAACTGAGTGGTGCAATGTATCAATGCGTTGACAGTCAGTTCATAGCAACCTGGTTCGTTTAAAGGAAGAAGATACACACACCGGCCACTGAATTAGAAACCTTTATGCAGATGTACATAAACGTCACTTGCGCAGCGTATATGCAAAATACGCGGTCACGTGCATCACCAAGTGATCTAGTCAACTATTTAAGACTGCTGCTCGTCAGTAATCGTCAGCAGTGTTGACCACAGAAGGAAAAACGAAGGATCTTTCGCAGCTCGATAAAAGCCTTATTTTGAGTGCCCATCTGGCTAGAGCGACGATTTTAAAAACAGCAGAGCTGACTGGTTTCCCAAAAGATATCTTGGGTCAATCAGTGGAAAAATAACCCACATTGCTTGTCGAAGAGGCATAAGTGTGGCGCGACGACAATCTGTCAGGAACAAGATCGCCGTCATTTGAGAAGGTTTGTACGGAGAAACAAGACTTCCTGTGTGCAGCAATTGACCGAAGCATTCCATGAAGGCTGTTCCCGACCCATATCTCAGCACACTATGCACAAAGAATTGAAGTCCCATGCCTATACGGAATCAGCAGTCCTATACGGAAGTCCTGCCTATACGGAAACCACTGATTTCAGCGAAAGAACCGTCCACCAAGTCACTCCGAATTTTGCAAACTGTCCCTAGATTTTGCCAACTCCCTATGTTTTGCCAGCTCTACTTCATTTATCCAGTTCGCCATAATTTTACAGAAAAAATCCCAATTTTTCATCTCATCTGAATTTCGCCAACTCCCCAAGATTTTGCCAAGTCAATCCGAATTTTGCCTACTCTCCACAACTTTGCCAAGTCACTCCGAATTTTGCCAACTGCCCGTAGATTTTGCCAACTCGCCATAATTTTACAGAAAAAAATCCCAATTTTTATATTTCATCTCAATTTTGCCAACTCCCTAAGTTTTGCCAACTGGCCATAATTTTACAGAAAAAAATCCCAATTTTTACATCTCACCTGAATTTTGCCAAGTCTCTCCGAATTTTCCCAACTCTCCAAGATTTTGCCCAGTTATCCCGATTTTACCCAGTTGTCCCGATTAAAATTTTTTTATTAATAAAATAAAATGTTGCTTTTCCCCTGGGGGCGAAGGGGCAAATTCTGTCCTTGATCATCAAATTTCACCACTAAAATGTCAAATTTCTAGCCCAAGTAGATCGTTTGCAATATTCGTTTAAAATTTTCAAATTTTCAAATTTTTCCACCGTCACCATGTTAAAAGGGTGGGGGAGAATGGTGGAGTCAAAATTCGGAAGAGTTTACGACGGTCATTATATTATGAGATTTCATTTGACACCTAACTCATAACAGCAGACCTCTGCGGTCGGAAGATGCAGAAGATGCTTTGACATTTCCCACTAAAAGTGCAGCACCAGGAAGAACTCATCAGATTGTTCTGAAATATGCAAGACGAGTAGCCCATGGGAGAACATGTAAATGGTTCAAAGCGCAGCACATACGCACATCATATGTGATAGTAACGCCCCCTGGAAGTGGGATAAGAGGAGATTACAAAGAGCCGGTATAAAACACTGGAATTGTGTTTTCTCGCAGTTCTTGCGCATTAAATGATCAAGTATGCCCCGTCGAAGAACACGGCATCCATACGACCAGGTTTCCGACTTTGATCGAGGGAGAATTGTGAGATTACGGGAAGGAGAATTATCATGCCGAGACATCGGTACTACTACATACATACTACCACAGTGATGAGAATAGGGCATCAGTGGATAAAGAAGGAACGAACTCACCGACGTGAGGGATCTCAACCGCCCTGTCATACAAACGAACGAGAGGACAGACATCTCGTGCACATGGCATTAAATGATCGTACAGACACATCAAACACCTTAGCTCAACAGTTAGGGTATGTTGCATATCAGCCAGTGTCTGCACGTACGGTTTGATGTCGTCTGCAGCATCGGGGCATCTTTGCTAGGCGGCCATTGCTTCGGCTACCATTGACTCTGCAACACAGGTGCATATGACTGCAACGGTGCAAAAGAACGTCGCGCATGGATGTGAAAATGGCATCGCATCGTCTTTTCAGACGTATCTCACTCCATGATGGGCGAATCTGTATCTGGCGTTACCGCAGCAACAGGCTCAGTGAGACATGCATGATGCAGCACCATACAGATCCGGCCCATGCTGTTATGTTATTGAAGTGCCATTGGACTCCACTCACGCACGCACCTCGTACGCATTATTGGTACTTTGAACAGCCAGAGTTACATCACTGAGGTATTGGAGCCTGCGGTCGTACCTTATCAACAGGACAATGCCCGACCACATGTGGTATGCATCGTCCAACAATTCCTGGATAGTCACCATGTGACAATTTTGCCTTGGCCTGCGCGTTCACCAGATCTGTCCCCAATTGAACATGTCTGGTGCTATGTATGACGACTAGCACACCAGACACCAGCAGCTGGTACAACAGATGAACTTTGGCTACGTATCGAAATTGCATGGATTTGACATTCCCCAAACACACATCCAACATCTCATCCTCTCAATGACGGACCATGTAGCGTGGTTATTGCCGTTCATGGTGGCTACACAAGATACTGATTTCTTTGTATTCCACATGTCTAACCGAGTTGTATTTGTGATCATTTGATCCTTGTAACATGAGCTATGTATTCACTAAATGTGAATTTGATATCTCTTGTCTTTCCTGGTGTTGCACTTTTAATGGCCAGCAGTGTACGTTCGGCACTCGCGTTCTGGAGATAGAGGGGAAAACAATCATTTTCACATTTTCTCTTTTTAGGGGGAAGAAAACATCGAGGGTTATTTTTAATACCTATGACCCTCCTCGCGCCAGAAGCTTTCATTTCACGCATAGCTTGTTGCTTTCCGCACTCGCGTTCCGAAAATATAGGGGAACAATCGTTTTCATATTCCCTCTTTTTAGGGGGGAAGAAAGCAGGGGGAGTTATTTTGTTATATCCTGTGACACTCCTGGGGCACAAGCTTTCATTTAACAAATAACTTGTTACTTTTAACACTCGCATTCTGCAAATATGATGGAACAACCGATTTCATATTTCCACTTCTTCAGATGGAAAGAGAGGATGGGGTGTCAATTTTATTTTATAGCCTATGGCACTCCCGCATTACAAGCTTTCGTTTGACACATAAATCATTAAGTTCCGCATCGCGTTGGAAAGTTATTGTGGAACAACTGTTTTGACAAACACAAGAACCGACAAACCGACAAATATGAAACGAAAAGTAATAGGAAGAGAGGTAAAAATGCATTAATTCTATGAAACTACCCCCTCTTCCCCCAACAAAAAAAATCTATCCGAAAAGTAACAGGCCAAAGTGGAGATAACATGTCTGCATTTTTTTCAACAACTAATTTTTTCTCATCTTCGGAACTAGTGGAACACATCATTCCGTCCCCCCCCCCCCCAGTCAACCAGTTTTTCGATTTGTCAATTTATCAGTTTGCCTGTTTGTCAAAACAATTTTTCCACCATATCATTCAAACGCGATTGAGAAATTTAATGATTTATGTGTCAAGTGAAAGTTTGTGACGTTGGGAGTGTCATAGACTATAAAAAATTGGCCTCCATGCTTTCTTCCCCCTAGAAAAGGGAAATACAAAATCTATTCTTCTCTGTAGCTCCAGAACGTTAGTGCCGAATGCAACAAGCTATACGTCAAATGAAAGCTTCTGACGTGGGGAATGTCATAGGCTATAAAAAATCGACCCCCATTATTTATCTCCCCCCTAAAACAAGGGAAACATGAAAACGATTGTTCCCCTATATCTCCTGAATGCGAGTACGGAAATGAAAGTTTGTGATGCGGGAAATATCATAAGCTACAGATAAGTGACCCCCCCCCCCCTGCTAAAAAAGGGAAAATATGAAAACTATAGTTCCGCTATATCTTCAGAACTCGAGTACGGAGAGTAACAAATGGAAGCTCTGACGCGGGGATTTCAGTTCATTAAGTGTCATTAAGTTCATAGCTTATTAAAAATCGACCTCCCATCTTTTCTCCCCACCCCCCTAAAAACGGGAAATGTGAAAGTCGTTCTAGTATTTCTCTCGAGCGTGAGGGCCTACAGTTACGAGTAAGGTGTCAAATAAAATCTCATGAAATTAGTGTCGTAAGCTATTTCAAATTATGACCCCACCATTCTCTCCCCTGATAAAAGCGGGGGAGCGGATTTTCGTGGAGTTCCACCTTAATAAGTTATATCTGAAATCGCTTGTGACGTCTACAATGTCATGGGCTCTTCAAATACGACTCCAAAATGGAGGGAAAATGTGACCGATGTTTATGAATCATATATCAAATAAAGGGTTGGGTTGGGTTGTTTTACCTCTGAGCGGCACTTTTTTGCACACCATGGGCTAAATGGCCAGGTCTCATGGACCCCGAAGGCTCAGAGAAGGTTGGGGGAGGGGACCCAATGGAAAAGCTGTTGGGAAACAGATGGTAGCCTCCCGTCAATGCCATCCAGCGTGTTCTTTAACGTGCACAGGATATAGCTCTCCCCCACACGGGGTCACGGCTTAACGTCCCATCCGACGGACGGCGGCCTTTCGAAGCCCATCGGTGTTCTCTACTGACCATGGGCAGGGCGGGAATTTTGCGGAGATAAATCTGAACGCTGACCCAGCTGGGACTCGAACCTGGGAACTACAGATTACGAGCCTGGCGCGCTATCGACTGAGCCACCCCCGCCCCGTAAAATAGAAAAGTCACACGATAGTAGGGTCAAGACAGAATAGTCCCTCCCACGCACAGTGCTTTCCCCCTATGACGTCACTGACCATGCCCCCTTAACAATATTCATAACTGACCACGCCCCCTTATGCCCACACTACTTCCCCCTTATTAATATTCATAACTGACTATGCCCTCTTATGCGCCACACTACTTCCCCTTATTAATATTCATAACTCACTAATTAATTAAACACTTATCAAAACTGCCACCCCCTCATTAAAAACCCTCTACGCCGCCATCAACTTCATGCCACAAACTTTGCCGTTCGTCCACCATCTTGTATTCTGACGTCATCATCCATCCGAAGTAAACTCTAAATAATTCCCAGTCCCGAGCCGCCATCCTGGTTTCTGATGTCATCACCCACCCGAACTGACGTCATCACTCTCACCACAAAGTCGCGATATATTCCAAGTACGGCAAACTGTATCTAGTGTTTAACACACATACTATATTTAAAAAAATAGCAATTTTCCACAGTTTTTACACATCTCACAATGGAACCTCATAGTGTGTATGAGGTTATCGAAAACTGCATTCGTTATGAGGTGCCGTTCACATACAAAGGTCACTTGCATACCTTGGTGATCCAGAGAGGAAAATGAAGATATGCAAAGCATCCATGAAGATCATCTCAATCGTGTTCTATGGGATTCAGTTGAAAGATGCCACCACAGTACTAATGCCACAATGTTATACCGTAACAGATAATAATGTAAAATAAATACGAGAGGAAAATGTTGAGACTTCACATGCAAATGTTTTTAATTTATACTGCGAAAATAAAAACACGTTGCGCAAATTTTCAGCTGAAATGCCGATAACAGCTTTATCATTGAAAGGAAAACTGTGATGGTTTTCTTTTGCACAAAGAATTAAACAGAATAACACATAAAACAAAAAAGCGTGAGATAAACATTCAGTGGAATATGTGAAATAAAATTGTGTTATGGGTAAAACCTGCAAAAGTCCGATATGTTGCAGAGCAAGCTAAAATGTCTCCCCCTAACGAATTTAACGCCCTAGTCACGGTCGGATCCTCAGGGGTTGGGGGCGGGAGGGTTGTCCTCCATCTCCCTTGACTATGGACCATTCCGAGAGCATTCCATCACTGTCGCTAACCTTTTCCTACTTCCCTCAGTTCATCAAAACTTTCTAGTGCTGCACCGTCTACTATTATTCTGCACAATATGTTATTGTCGGAAGCATTCTCTTGTGAGAACGTTTTTCCAGAATTAGAGTTATTTTCATCAATGATAAAGGAATCTGTGGTTCCTTCAATGGGAAGGTTGTGCCTGATCAATTCATTTATTACTTAAAGAAGGCTGAAAAGAATTCAATAAATGGTAAGGGTTAGAGGAAATTTCATCAATGATAAGAGGGTTAAAGGGAAAGTCCATCAATGATAAGAGGAAGGAGCGGAAAGTCCATAAAAGATAAGAGGGGATGGCAAAGTTTGAGAACCACTGATATGGATAACAGGAAGTTTGATGTTTTTGATTTCCCTTGCTTACATATAGCATCATGTGTTAAAATAAATGATATTACATAAGGTAAGGTATTGTGTTATAATTAGTTTTTAGTGGGCACCAGAGCTTCGTATTTGCCATCCATTATCTGACAATTTCTGTAAGGAAAAAGTGAATCAGAAACCGAAAGACAATGGATGCGGTTGGAGAATATATTTAAATAGCCTACTAGGTTTACCTTTAGGAGTTCACGTATAAAAT
Organism: Ryuthela nishihirai; assembly: GCA_038380435.1. NCBI lineage: Eukaryota > Metazoa > Arthropoda > Arachnida > Araneae > Heptathelidae > Ryuthela > Ryuthela nishihirai. The sequence goes on from JAWZYU010000021.1 coordinate 8,413,137, forward strand.
GATAAATTTGCGAATGCAAGTACGATCGGTAATCCTTTAGACACCATTTAGTAGCCCTGAAAAGGGCTTTTTGGTAGAAGAGTCTAGTGAACGCTTGTGACGTGCTCATATGCGTTGGCTTATCTGCGTCTTCGGTAACTTCAGTGGTAGGTTACCAGCATTACGTCGATGAGATTTGACGGCTTTCGACGACATCTTTAAGAACATTTGCTCGTAAATGTCCTCTGAGCTTCTGACGTGCTTATCTACGTTGAATACTACGACTTCCTTCACTTTACTAGTCGATGATGATAGGTTAACAGAATGCCGTCGATGAGATTTGACAGCCTTCGACTTCATCTTTGAGAACAGTTGGTCGTAAATGTCCTTTGATCTTCTGACGTGCTTATCTGTGTTGACCACTAAGACTTCGGTCAGTTCACTGGTCGATGATGATAAGTTACCAGAGTTCCGTCGATGCGATTCGACTGCTTTCGATGACATCTTTAAGAACATTTGATGGTAAATGTCCTCTGAGCTTGTGACGTGCATATCTACGTTGGCCACCAAGTCTTCGTTGACTTCACTGGTCGATGATGATAGGTTAACAGAATGCCGTCGATGCGATTCCACAGCTTTCGATGACATCTTCAAGAACAGTTTTTCGTAAATGTTCTCATAGCTTCCGTAATTGGTGGTGGATGGGAAGAAGTGTTCTTCTTTTTCTTCTTCAACAGTCTTAATGCAGCAAATGCGTTTGCACCACCTCCATGTCTTCACGTAGAGACTTACCTCTTTCACTTTCCTTATTTCTTCTCTTCTCTGATGCGTAATCCAACATCTCTCCCACGAAATCCTCCTTTTAAGCATCCTGAAGTTTCGTCTTTGTTTCTCTATACGCCAAAGTTCCCAAATATACAACTATCAACTACAACATACCCAATCAGTAACTAAGTCACATTCAATAACATACGTTTCGACGCTCAAGTTTGCACAAAGCAATTCTCAAAATAGCAATTTCCTCTTTAATGCATTTACCCCCATTTAATTGTTTTTTTCTCCTTGTATTGTTCGGTATTTCAACAATTGGGTTATTCTTTTGTTACGTTCTTAAATGCATGTGATGCCAGGTGAAGGAAATATTGCGAATTCTTCCCAAATATTCAAATTTAATTTTACGATTACAATTAATAATCATTTAATGAATCTATTTTCAGAAGAATCTAAGTGATTAAATTCATTCTTTAAAAGAACACTGCCTAAGAGTATTATGTCTGCTGCCCACAAATGCTCAGAATAGCAAAGAAATTAAAATGTGGAAAATTATACCACCAGGCAAAATTATTACGAACCTAAGACTTCGTCTGGCCTCAGCCGACAGAGATAACATTTCGGACTCGACGTGGCATGCTTTACAGATACTTTCGAATTTGGGTTGGGTTGTTTCACCTCTGAGCGGCACTTTTTTGCACACCATGGGCTAAATGGCCAGGTCACATGGACCCCGAAGGCTCAGAGAAGGTTGGGGGAGGGGACCCACTGGAACAGCTGTTGGGAGACAGATGGTAGCCTCCCGTCAAGGCCATCTAGTGTGTTCTTTAACGTGCATAGGGTATGGCTCTCCCGCACACGGGGTCACGGCTTAACGTCCAATCCGACGGACGGCGGCCTTTATCAAATAAAGTTTTGAAGGTAAGTGTTTTAGTGGCAAAGTGGGGGGAGGGAATATAAACAAATTAATTTTTTTAAAAATACCTATGTTTTTATATACGCCCTAAAAAGTAGAAAATAAATCAAAAGTCACTGAATTCGTATTCACTTCAAAGGAAGACAGGGCGCCGATTTATCTAATCAACAAGATTGTCGGCGTCCTATCTTCCTTTGAAGTGAATACGAATTCAATGATTGATTGCACCATCGATATGCTTTAGTTTTATTTTATACTTCTTAAGGAGCATATAGGAAGATAGGTATTTTCTAATTTTTTTTAAAATTTATTTACATATTTTTTTACATTGAATGTAGTTGCATCGTTATAAATTAATGAAATGGAAATGATACGTAAAAGGATTTATTTCAGTGGTCAGAGAGGCAGACATGAGTTCATTTCATTACACCTACATTACCCTGAATTTATAGAAGAGGGTACAGGGGCGTAACGAAGGACTATGTTTGGGGGGTCAAACACTTTTCAATTACAGAATCAAATTTTGCCATCTGAGAGAATAATGTCTCTGTCACGTTTTTAGCCTGGATTTTCGTTCCGTGGAATGGGGGGGGGGGGGGCACTTTTCACAACACTCCTGCATTTTGCCATTTCACTTTCAATTTTGCCATTTCACTTTCAATTTTGCCAACTAGCCATGATTTTACAGAAATAATCCCAATATTTACATACCTCCTACATTTGCCAATTCACTTCAAAATTTTCAAATTTCCCGAGAGTTTGCCTAGTTTTCTCCATTTTGCCAACTCTCTTTAATTTCTCGATTTTGTCAACTCTTTTTAATTTCACAAACCCAATCCCAATTATCACAACTCACCCGTATTTTACCAAGTGGATTTGAATTTTGTCAACTGCCGTACATTTTGTTAAGTTTCCTCGATTAGTCCAACACTCCTTAATTTAAAAAAAAATTAAAATATTCACAAATCGCCTATATTTTACCACGTGGATTCGAATTTTGCCAACTACCCTAGATTTGGCCAACTCGCCGTACTTTTACAGAAAAAGTCGGAATTTTTACATCTTTCTTGAATTTGCCAAGTCACTTCGAATTTTATCAACTTTCCTTAATTGCACAAGAAAGGTGCAATTTTCCCAAGTGGCTTCAAATTTTTCAAACTTCCCAAAATTTTGCCAAGTTTTCTCGATTTTATCAACTCTCCTTAATTTCACAAAAACAATTCCAATTTTCACAAATCGCCCTATTTTACCAAGTGGATTCGAATTTTGCCAACTGCCCTAGATTTTGCAAGTTTCCTCGATCTCACCACAATTTTTCATAAAAAAAATCCCAACTTTTACATCTCACTTGATTTTTCCAAAGTCACTTTGAATTTTGCCAACTCCCCCAAGATTAGCCAACTCTCCTAGATATTGTGAAGTTGCCTCGATTTTGCCTACACGCAATAATTTTACAGAAAAAGATTGCAATTTTTACATCTCACCTGAATTTTGCCACCTCTCCACAATTTTTCCAAGACACTCCGAATCTTGTCAAGCACTCCGAATTTTCCCAACTGCCTCTAGATTTTGCCAACTCGCCTTAATTTTAGAGAAAAAAAATCCCAATTTTTACATCTCACCTGAATTTTGCCAACTCCCCACGATTTTGCCAGGTCACTCCGAATTTTGCCAAGTGGCCCTAGATTTTGCAAACTCCCTAAGTTTTGCCAACTCGCCATAATTTTACAGAAAAAAAATCAAAATTTTTACATCTGACCTGAATTTTGTCAACTCCCAAGATTTTACCAAGTCTCTCTGAATTTTGCCAACTCCCCAAGATTTTGCCAAGTTGTCCCGATTTTTCCAACTCACCTGTATTTTACTAAGTGGCTTCGAATTTTACCAACTGATCTAAATTTTGCCGTCTCTCCATTTTCCAAACTGCCTTAGATTTGCCAAGTTGCCTCGATTTTGACAATTCCTCTTAATTTTACAAAAAAAAAAGATTAGAAATTTTCACAACTCACTTAGATTTTGCGAATTAGCTTCGAATTTTGCCTACTCCGAGTTACTTTGGAGAGGAGCTTCACCCTCATCCCCTCATAGCTACGCCCCTGGTCCGACGAGTGGCGGTACACATTGTTCTGTACCGACGGTAGGCAGAGAGTTTGGCAGGAGCCCCATGAAGCAATAGACCCAACTTGCCTTGTAAACCCAACTCAAGGTTTTGGAGGCAGTGTCATGGTGTGGGGCACTTTCTGTTGGTATAGAACGGGTCCCCTGAAGTTGCTGGAAGGTCTTGTGTCGTCCGAGGATTATCTGGACATTGCTGTCGATTAAGTCCATCCTGCAATGTTGACTTTTTATCCAGCAGATGACGGCTGTTTCATAGACGACAATGCTACTGTCCGTTGCTAAGATGTGTTCAGCAGTGGTTCAGCGAGCATGACAGAGACTTCCACCATCTTCCCTGGCCATCACAAAGCCTGGATCTGAACCCCATTGAGAATGTATGGGGGACATGTTAGAAAAACAGATCTGGGAGCAAAGTCCTCTTCCGTCAAATCTGAGCCAGTTAAAGGACTGTCTGGTGAACGCCTGGTATGCTGGATATCTAAAGGCACTCCAATAACTTGTGGAATCTGTGCTGTAATTCGTGCTGTAATTCGAGCTAAAGGAGGTCCAACTCGGTATTGAATAAAAGCCAGTGTGTGTACTTCCCTACAAAAAGGACCGAGATAACCTAGAAGCCATGTTAGGTTTGTCCTGGTTTCTCAATACAGCACACAAACACTAACACAGGCAGGGCCAGTGAGAGGGGGGTTCAGTGCGTTTCCCGGAACCCGGCCCCGCACTTTAAAAAGCCCCGCGGTCCACGAAAAGCTCATCGTGGAAAACGCCATTTTCCTATCTTTAATACAGTAGCCGACACAACGTATCGTCGTTCCTCTAACTCCACGTCCCACCACCAGAGCGCATGCCAGTTATTTTCCAAGCCCAATAGTAAATCCAATCGCAGAATCCGTTAATCAATGACTAACTATTCTTTCAATAGAAAGCGAAATCGGTTAATTTTGATGACGTAATTAAAGATTTTGCGGCGAAAAAGGCGAGAAAAATTATTCAATATTTATAATATACTCGGTGTTCCTATAAGTTGTATGTAGATATGTACCGCACTTTGTACTTATAATAGATAATTTATTATTATAAAATTTAGAAGTACATATAAATGCGGTTTTTTTTTTGTCCCCGCAAGGTCTCACGCCGGTCCTGAACACAAGGAATTCCCCACTGGTCTTAGTAGTCAGGTACGCTAACTACTAGACCAGATAGAGCCAGGTGGTTTTTAAATAAATATTATTATTTTTGTTTAAGAATATTACAGGATGAATAATTTCACAGTATGCATTCGTAGTAGATGTTCGACTGATATCAATCTGACAGAGTCGATTTTTAATTGGATATAATATCGCCCAAGGGCGATTCGGTTTGTGAATCAGACCACTCGATTTCCGAGATCCAAGGGAAATTCACCTTTCCCATATTTGATGTGATTGAGAGAATATATCACAACTGTTTCACTTCGTGCAAAGAATAACCTCGTTTAAAGACATCAGATAACTATATAGAATGTTTTATATCTCAAATAAATGAATGCTGCAATAATTCCTATACTAGGAACTATACATTACATCCTAATTCTTCAACTTTTTTTTCACTATTTTATTTAAATTAACATGTTGATTTTGTAATGAATTCTTCCATATTTTTTACTTTAAGCAAAGTCCAAAACGTCATTACAAAAATTACTTCTAGCATTACAGAATCAATTTCCATTTGTCTCACTATGTACCCTAGTTCTCAGAATTGATTCTTCGCTTTTTGGGCAGAAAGTGGAGAAAAATCTATCATCCAAATATGACCCAATGTTAAACGTTCCCAAATCACTGAACAGCAGTATTGAAACGAAAGCATGATTAATGTATCTTGCTATAATAATATCTCATCTCCTGTGTGACAAAATTACAGATGGAACTTCTGTTATAATCAGATAGGTGACTGACATCATTCAAAGATTTCTTGCCTTTAATCAGCAGGACAGAACATCATTATGACTGATTCCGTTTGTAGAGTTCTAATTTCTATAATATTTTTAGTAATAAAAGTTTTGTTTATTTGGGTTAGTTGGGTTGTTTCGGGTTTTACGGCACAAGGGCAATGAAGGCCATATTACCCTACACAAGGGTATCACTGAAAGTATAAAGAAATGAAAAACAAACTTTCGCAAAATTAGCTTTTATAGCATTCAGAACTATAAAAAGGAGACAGGCTCAGAGAAACATGAAAGTGGCAAAAAAATCTAGACTCATTTTATTGAGCGAACTTTTTTGTTGATATGGAAAAGTACATTTTCTCTATGACGGCGATTAAAACCTTAAAGAATGTTTTATATCATAAAAAAGTGAATGCGGCAATAAATCCTAAACTAGGGACTATACTTGCATCCTTTACCTATTCTTCAACACTTTTTCATTATTTATTTTTTGAAAATTACCACGTTGATTTTGTAATGAATTTTTCCATTTTAAGTTGCTCAAGCTGGTAAACGACAAAAAACGTATCTTTCAGACTTGAAAGATTTTGGATCTTATTTCTGTGGGATATTTGTCATGCTGCCCAAAATGTACGAAGGAAATTTTTTCTTTCATTTTCGGTTGTTAAGTGGAAAAGATCAGAACATGTTGCCACTGACACTCTTGATATTTTATTAAGTCACGTGCAACAAAATCCTTGCTTACTGGAGGTCGTTGTGATGGACAGAATCTCTCCGTGATCATCCTTTACATGCTCACGAAATATATCAGGCTCAGAAAAAAAGAAATGCTTTCTTCTCAGCCGTAGCCGATCGACGGGAACAGTCCGCTCCAAACCACTTTCTACATAAAGGTTCTGAAATTCCTTGCCTCAAATGGTGAGGTCATTCTCGTCATGATTTAGTTCCAAAGTTTTAAAATTGATTCATTTATCTGGTTACTGAAATTTCGATACACTTGGCGATGTAAAAATTTAAGGTAATCGGATCATTACTTGAGGATTATCTCCATGCTTGAAACATGTTCTGAAAACCAACATATTTCAAAAAGATTTCCAAACTCTTTAAAACAGTTCCATATTTTGCATATGCTCTAAAAATATTAAAAATATTATTATTTTACAATGGAACGAATCATTACAGTGATATCTAATATTTTCAGTTTCTTATGGGCTTATTTCCATTAAGAATTAAATTTTATCCCGAGAAGGCATAAACAGATTTTTTTCTTTTTGTTAACAGGCACCAAATAAACGAAAGAAAAAGGGTTTGACCGTCCGCCAGGTGGAAGAACGATTAATGCGCTTAGCTACAGATCGAAGGGACCTGGGTTCGAGTCCCGGATAAGGCTTGGATGCTTCCTGTATGGTCTTTCTGAGGAGGTCTCGCCTTCCTCGAAGAAATTTTCTGTATCATACTACAGTGATAAGTTCCTACCAGACATCTGTGGCAAGCAGCTGCTTGAGGGCTGATTTTATTCCTTTCAATCATCTATAAGTACCACCTCCAACTTTATTCTCCATCTATTTGTCTTACAAAGTCAGCTTACAAAGTTTTGCTTGGTGACTATAGCTGATTTATGGCAGTGAGAAAGAGCATAATAAGTGTCAGATGTTCAGTGTAGCGGATATCATAAGGGCTAATTGAATAGCTGACTTTTGGATCTCTCCGTGTCGACATGATCTATGTCCGCTGTGTTCTGTTTGCGAGAGGCAGAAATGTGTGAGCAGATCGATAGCAATTTTCTCCGACGACGCTTCTTAGAAGTTATAAGACAGACGCCACTCAAAGAGGACGAATCTGCTGGATGGAAAGAAAATAATTGATCGGTTAGTGCACTGATGAAAGAAAACGGATGCACTTGACAAACAACAGGATGATGTTATTAAGGAACAGGATGAAATCCGATATATTTCTCTGAATACATTGAAAACAAATGGATTCCTGAAACATGCTGCTGATGTATATGCATTGCTGCAACCAGGCCATTATTGTCAAAGGTCCTAAGAACATTACGGCCCTTTGGCGACGCTGCATTTCCAACCGTACGAGCAGAATTATTTAGAACTATTTAAATTCTAGAAGGATGTGGCAACTAAAAAAATTCGAATTACAAAAAACCTGGTTGATTCGAACCTTATAATGTGATGTTAAATCCAGTTCCAAAATATTTATTTTCAGAGCTGAACACAGAATGTTTATTTCAGTAATTCAAATATTAACGTTATCACTGTTACCAGCTATGCTTTATTGCGACGTGGTATAAAAAATACCAAATAGTATAAGAAAAAACGTTTATTTAAAGGCGTCTCTAATTTTGCCCTGTTTCATTTGCAGACGATTCCCTAGCGCAATGTATTGCATGATGTCATCAAAATTTTCACAAATTGTCGTTAGCATATTTTATATCTTCTGGTGTTGGCAGGCTTTGCTGAAATATGTCCAAAACTGAAAAATCCATTCTTCCTTAAATGGCATTGGCTTCATCTACGCTTCGTTATCATCGTCTCTTATTCCTTATCGTGGTTATTTAATGAATATGCTCGCAAACTCATAATTTCTATGAGCCTTACATACATGCAATACAAATCAAACGGTGTCTTCAACACCCCTTAATTTCTAGACCAATGGTTCTCAAACTGTGTTCTGTGGAATTCCGGGTTCCATGGCCCTGTTGTAGTGGTTCCGCAAGAAAAAATCCGCAAGTCGAAAAATTTAAATATAGGCAGAATTGCACCGTAAATATAAATATGTGATAAACCAAACACATGAAGTGTAATGTATGCAGTGTTTCAAAAGTTACGATTTTCACTGCGAATATGTGTAATACTATAAATAATAATATAAATAAATACCTCCTCAAGCAGCTGCTTGCCACAGAGGTCTGACAGGAGCCTGTCAGATTATATGCCACAGTAGAAGATCTGAGAGGATCGCAGGACCTCAGCAGAAAAACGACACAAACATCCATGCCTTACCCGGGGCTCGAACCCAGGTACCGTAGATCAGTAGCCAAGCGCGTTAACCACTCGCCACGGGGACGGCTGTAGTACTATTAGGCTAAGATAATCTCATGTAGCTCATGTGCATAAGACAATAAGGTTGTGAACCCAAGGGGTTCCGCAAGATCATTTGTATAATATTAAGGGTTCCCCTATGTAAAAAGGTTTGGGAACCACTGTTCTAAACCGTCACTCCGACCGCTATTTGACCTTGAAAGCAACACAAGGTCTGATAACACCTCTTAGTTTTTAATTCTACTGCCTGAAAGAGCGCTATTCACCCTTTTTTTATCGCTCTATCACCGATATTTCGAAATTTCACCCCTGACTTCGAAGGATCCATTGTATCCAAAATTTCACAACATTTCTGAGATCTATGACTAAAAATACTCCCAGGATGCTTACTGTTCTAGCACTGGTAAATCAAAATTTGACCTTTTACCTCGAAGGACCATCCAGATCTGAAATTTCGAAATGTTTCCACACCTACAACTCGAAACACTAATTTTCACGTTTCAGCACTTGTAGATCATGGTCTTTCTACGTGATCATTATTTGATCTTGAAGGACACGTCGGAGATTAAACTTCGGATTTTTCCCAATATCTACGACTCAGATTACCCCTAGGATTGCTGGAACTAGAGCAGTGCAGTACGAAATTCTTTTAAAACCAACAGCCCTGATAGGTAAGGACCATATAAAGTTCCCTTAGCACTGCAAGGTGGATAGGTAGATTAAGGATATGTAGTTAATGAGATAATTAGAGAGATAATCGGATTCTTAGAGGGAAGAGCATGCGAAAATTCGGTATGAAGAACAGCTCACCACAAAGCTCAGCAAAGTGTGATAAATAGTCAGGGATAATTTAGCAGCAGAGAAACAGGAGAGTACCAGGAGCTGATCTGCATATGATAAGGATATTCATATAGGAGATTTGATACTCCTCTACATACTTAGAGTTCCACGTGGTAATACAGAGAATTTTTCAAACTTGTCAACTGAACCCTGGTGAGCCATTCAGGAAATGATGTCAGTAAACTTCCTCATCACTTTAGCAGTCGTCGAAGTTGCTGGAATTTCAACCCTCCCTCCTCATTCCTGACCAACGCACCAAGAAGAGAAAGTCGTAGATCCTCCCCTCCTCCATCAGATGAAACCAAAGATGATGAAATGTAAGAAAATAATTTTTTCTCATTCCCTCCTTAGCTAGCCCAGCATCCCCTACGTGAGCCTAGTCTTCTGTCATCGCCAGAGTCACTCACACTGCCTCCAGTGCACATTGCCCCAGCAACCTCCTCCCACAGGTATATCGTCTATGTCCACAAGACTGAACCAGCAGGTAATGCGACCATCCATTGTGTGCAAAAAAGTCGCTCAGAGGTAAAACAGCCCAACCCAACCCAATGTGACCCCCTGCCTCCATTGCAAAGTCAGAAGATTCCCCTCCCCATCACAGCAGCAACATAGAAGAAGCAGTAACGGGTGTCCCGAAACAACAAACACGCCCCACAATCCCCAGTATGCCATGCGCACCAGAGACAAGTGACAAGATGATATCACACGTTTTCTCAGCATGATTGGAATCGATTCCATCCCTCATTTGCTTTCACACGTAGCTAAGAGTCAATTAAGGATGCTTACGATTGCCTTGCACAAAAACACATATCAGTTTAGCAGGAGTACGGTGCATGACGCTTTGTGGTTCATGGCGCTTGACCTTCAATACCAAGAATAAAATTAACAAAAAACAGTTATCAGATACTCCGTAATATGAATGATTTACTTATTCAATATCTTCAAGAGACAAAAACTTTAGAAGATACATATAATTTGATATATTGCTCTGCTATTGCAACATGTGAAACTCTAGGCTATCAAATAATCAGTCAAGCAATTAACAAACTTGGTTTGGAAAATAAAAAAGACTCACCGAATTGGTTAAAGAGGCTAGAATATAAGATTAAAGAAACCAGAAGTACAATAAGTAAACTCTTAGCCTATCAACTTAGCATGTCATGCTCCTAAAATTCAACAATTTATAAAACAACTGTTAAAAAATTAAAGTTAAAATTATCGCAACCTGACTTACCAAAACATATTGGTTTATATATTGATACGTTAAAGCAGACTATCTTTTCTATGGACAAAAGAATAAAGAGGTATAATTTACATAGTAAGAGAATATCCCAGAATAAACTGTTTTTACATAATCAAAAGAAATTCTATACTACTCTTTCAACTGGTATTATTGATGTTCCTAAAGCAGACAATATTCCAGATAAACAAAATCTTGCAAATTTCTGGTCTAATATTTGGTCAATACCTATGTCTCATGATGAAAATGCTCATTGGCTTAATGATGAAATCGAATCAAATGAAAACATCAATGAAATGCCTCCAATACAGATAACAATAAATGATTTGAAAGATGCACTAAAAAAGCACATAATTGGAAATGCCCTGGAAATGATAAAATACAGAATTTCTGGATTAAACAGAATTTCTGGATTAAAATTCACATCGATCCATGATTTATTAATTGCAGAGTATCCAGAAGCCCTGAAATATCCTGATTTACTACCAAATTTCTTCATGACAGGTCAAACATTTTTGAAACCTAAATCTATAACTGGTTTGGATAACCCGAAGAACTACAAACCATCACATGCCTTTCAATATTTTATAAATTATTAACATCTATTATAGCAAGAAAAATAAATCATCATTTACAAGAAAATAATATATTAACATTTGAACAAAATGGTTGCAGAAAATACTTCAGAGGCACCAGTTATGGATTCCAAGGAACTCCAAGTTATTCTCCAAGGAACAATTATGGATTGATAATGTTATCTGTAACCTAGTAAAATATAAAAAACGAAATATGTCAGTTGTTTGCATACATTATAAAAAAGCTTTTTACAGTATTCCTCATTCTTGGCATTGAGGGTACTTGAATTATATAAAATCGATTGCACTCTAATTGATTTTCTGAAATGTTGTATGTCAAAATGGAAAACAAACTTAGTGCTTAATTCAAAGAGTACTTCTTACAAATCTGATCCAATTGTGATAGCCAGAGGCATTTTTCAAGGAGATGGTTTAAGTCCTTTATGGTTTTGCCTAGCACTTAATCCATTAAGTAAAATGCTGAATAATTCAACTTATGGATATAAATTTAAGGCAAGCGGTACAGAAAAAATAAATCACTTGTTTTGAATCGATGATCTAAAATTTTACAGTTCTAATTATATTCAGTTACAAAGCTTACTAGAAATTGTTAATTCATTTAGTAAAGCAATTTGCTTAGAATTTGGATCCGAAAAATGTTCAATATTAAATATTAAATCAGGAAAATTTCAAAAAATGGATAACATGACACTTATAGATGAAACATGTATTACAGAACTACCAATCAACGAAATTTATAAATATCTTGGTATAAATAAATTACTAAATATAAACTATAAAGAAGTGAAAGATGTTTTTCGTAAGGATTATATAAGACGTTTGGAGAAGATTTTAAAAACAGAACTATATGCTAAAAACAAAATAAGAGCTATAAATATGTGGGCTATACCTGCCATTTCATATTCTTTTGGGATAATAAACTTGACAAACACTGACTTAGATGACTTAAATATCAAAACTCGTAAATTACTAACGAAATAGAGACTTCATCACCCACATGCCTCAATTATTAGGCTTTAACTACCACGTAACTCTGGTGGTAGAGGACTTTTGGATTTGAAACATCCCTGCAACAAAGAAATCCAGAATTTACGTCACTACTTTCGTACAAAATCAAACAACCATATTACTCAATCCTTAATACAATATGATGCAAGTTATACTGCACTACACATGAATGATAATAACTATGAACTTACATAAAATGAAACCATTGCTGAAAGAAAAGATTTATGGAAGCAAAAAATCAATACATGGTTATTTAGTCCATTTTCTGATGACATTGATATAGAGACTTCGTTAGCATGGCTTCAACATAGTAATATTTTCGGCGACACCGAAGGATTCATCCAAGCAATTCAAAATCAAGTTATAAAGACAAGAAATTATGAAAAACATATTATTGGAAACAACATTGAGGATAACTGTAGATTATGCAAATTACCTATTGAAACTATACAGCATATTTCCGCAGCATGCCCATTGTTAGCTCATATAGAATATCTACGAAAGCATAATAACGTAGCAAAAATTATTCATCAAGAACCTTGCAAATAATTCCCATCTACTAAATAAAAAACTACATATTACAAATATCAACCTGAAACAATCCTTGAAAATAAGTTTTATAAAATTTATTGGGATAGATCTATTATTACTGATAGAGCAGTTACTAATAATCGACCAGATATAGTTCATATTAACCTACAAGAAAAAACAGCAATTATAATAGATATTTCAGTTCCTCTTGATGATAATTTACATAGAGTAGAAGGAGAAAAAATCAGAAAATATGGAGAACGAAAATACGAATTGCAGCAACTACTTAATCTAAAATCGATCAAAATCATCCCAATAGTAATATCTGTAAATGGTTTGACAACGAAGAAATTAAAACACTATCTTGAAGATTTAAACATCAATCAAAAGTTAATATCAAACATGCAAAAAAACAATATTATTAGATACAACAAGAATTATAAGGAAATTCCTAAACTGAAGAAGTTTTATTCAGTCTATGTTTGATGTTTCGAATACGATTTTTCGAATATTTACCATTTACATTGCTAGCCTGACTGGACACCAATTTCCATAGCTCTTTAATAATCTCTTACATAACCGATGAACATTTAGATTGTATCCATTTAACAGGACTGATAAAAAGATACTAATCATGCTGAACGTAATAGTGCTGTTTACTCACTATATGCTGAGAGTCTCATTATGCATTTTGAAATTATGAAGAATTTCAGGATTCAGCCTCAGTGAATATTTCGATTGAACCCATTTAACAGGTGTATTAATCCCAGATGTTGGACGTTACAGTGCTGTTTCTTCACTATATACTAAGTACCTCATTACGTATTTTGACATTATGAAGACTTTCAGGATTCAACATCGATTAATGCTAGGATTGAACCCATTTGACAAGATTATTAGTCCCTGATAGCGGACAACTATCATACTGGACGTTATAATGCTGTTTAATCACTATATATTAAGTGCCTCATTATACGTTTTGAAATTATGAAGACTTTCAGGATTAAACTTCGGTGAATGTTTGGACTGAACACATTTAACTGGACTATTTATCCCGAATGGCAGATACCTATCGTGTTGGACGTTACAATGCTGTTTCATCATTTTATACTAAGTTCTTCATTATGCATTTTGAAATTATGAAGACTTTCAGGATTAAACTTCGGTGAATGTTTGGACTGAACCCATTTAACTGGACTATTTATCCCGAATGGCAGATACCTATCGTGTTGGACGTTACAATGCTGTTTCATCATTTTATACTAAGTTCTTCATTATGCATTTTGAAATTATGAAGACTTTCAGATTGAACTCGGTGGATACTTAGAATGACGCCATTAAACCCTAGCTTCTTAGTCTTATTTGAGATGAATAACTATCGAACATGAAGAAATCTTATGTTTTGAAGATTAGATACTATTTGTTCAAATGTTAAATGCCTACTTCATTACTTTCATGATATGAATACTTTTTGAACTCTACATTTTTTTAACTTTATTAATTATATTTTAATTAGCCAGCATTGTTCTTCTAGGAGGATGTCCTAAAACCTTGTTATAGTCTGGCTACTTAATTAGCCGCTGTAATGAGTTGTACCGCTTGAACGTGTATTTGATAAATAATAATAATAGGTAAAACATATATACACATACATTGCTGGCCATTAAAAGCGCAATACCAGGAAGAACTGATCATATTGTTCCAAAATATGCAAGACGGGTATCCCATGGGAGAATATGTAAATGATTCAGAGCGCAGCACATATGCACATCATGTGTAAGAGTTACGAACCCTGGAAGTGGTATAAGAGGAGATTGCAAAGAGCGGGAGTAAACCACTGGAATTGAGTTTTCTCGCAGTTCTTGCGCACTAAACGATCAAGTATGCCCCGTCGAAGAACATGGCATCCATATGACCAGGTTTCCGACTTTGATCGAGGGAGAATTGTGGGATTACGGGAAGGAGAATTATCATGCCGAGACATCGGTACTCGTGTTGGACGGAATACTACCACAGTGATGAGAATAGGGCATCAGTGGATAAAGGAGGAACGAACTCACCGACGTGAGGGATCTCAACCGCCCTGTCATACAAACGAACGAGAGGACAGACATCTCGTGCACATGGCTTTGAATGATCGTACAGACACATCAAACACCTTAGCTCAACAGTTATGGTATGTTGCATATTAGCCAGTGTCTGCACGTACGGTTTGATGTCGTCTGCAGCATCGGGGCATCTTTGCTAGGCGGCCATTGCTTCGGCTACCATTGACTCTGCAACACAGGTGCATATGACTGCAATGGTGCAAAAGAACGTCGCGCATGGATGTGAAAATGGCATCGCATCGTCTTTTCAGACGTATCCCACTCCATGATGGGCGAATCTGTATCTGGCGGTACCGCAGCAACAGGCTCAGTGAGACATGCATGATGCAGCACCATACAGATCCGGCCCATGCTGTTATGTTATGAAGTGCCATTGGACTCCACTCACGTACGCACCTCGTACGCATTATTGGTACTTTGAACAGCCAGAGTTACATCACTGAGGTATTATAGCTAATTCAGCATTGCCAATCCGAAACTGGAGTAATGTGTCTCTGGCAGGCCATATGGCCCTTGAAAAAGTCCACTTGAAAAGGTGGTGCCTGAAGCTCCTACCAGCATCGGTGACTTCGCCTTTAGCGGAGGAGGAACAGGTCTTTGCACCATGCCTGCGATCAGGGACTTGTTTGATATTGTTGGCCCTACCTTTCGCAATAAACTTAGTTCCTTTAAAAATCCTACTAATCATTTTCTCTCTACAGGAACGTGAAACGTGAGGATTCTATATAGAGATTATTCTCCTGATGTTCCCACGCAGGAATTCCAGCGCTATAACTTAAATATTCTAGGCTTGCAAGAGACCAGATGGACAGGTAAAGGTGAGATACTTAGAAATAACTTTACATTTCTCTTTACAGGGAGGGAGGATGGAAAGCATTACCAAGGCGTGGGTCTGCGGCTCAGTGCACATGCTAGTGATGCTCTTCTTGAATATGAGTGCATTAATGAAATGTTTCTTACAGCAAAATTTCATACAAGCATTAAAGACTTGAATGTTATCTGCTGTTATGCCCCCACTGAGGATGCCGATGAGGATGAGAAGGATAGGTTTTAGGAAACAACTTCAGGATATTTTGAATTCTGTCAAGAAAGGAGATATTACCCTTGTTCTTGGTGACTTCAATGCCAAAGTTGGTACTGACTCTGACCTTTGAGTAGGGGTGATAGGCCCCTTTGGTATTGGTAACTGCAATGGCAATGGGCAACGTCTCCTACAGGTAAGTAAACTCAATGGTTTCAGAATAACTAACACTTATTACAAACACCGCGACATACATAAGTGCACATGGGTTTCACCTGATAGGCTGCAGAAGAATATGATTGATTATATATTAGTTAACAACAAATGGGCTAGTTCTGTTAGGAATATCAGGGCATATAGGGGAGCTGAAATTGGATCTGACCATTACCTTGTCAAAAGTGTCTTGCAACTTAAACTTAAAAAGTGTTGTGCTAAACTTAAAAATTTTGACTTTAATACTGAAGCTCTGAAAAACCCAGTTACAGCTAAAGCTTACCATGATAGGTTACTTAGTCATTATGACATTCATGGTTTGCTTACTACTGAAGTTGAGGAAGAATGGGGCCATTTTAAACAGGCTTTTTTGGAAACTAACAGTGCTCTTTTAGGAAAAAAGGAGCAGAGGAGACAGAATTATTTGACCGATAAGGCACTTGAGCTTATTTCTGAAAGAAAGAACTGCAGGAATGTCCTTAATCAGTACCCTACTAGTCCTAATAGAAAGGATTACAGAGAGTTAATAAACATGTAAAGGATCAGTTAGCTACTGATAAGAATCTTTGGCTTAATGGCTTGGCTGACAAAGCTGAGGAAGCAGTTAGGCAGCACAACAGCAGAGAGCTGTACCAGATAGTTAATGTTCTATGAAGACAAATAGAAAAGTACACCTAATATAGAATCAAGGGCTAAAAACACGTCAATGAGGTATTGAAAGGCAAACTAAACTTAAACTTCCTAAATCCCCAGGGGTAGATGAAATCACTACGGAAATGCTCAGAGCTGGGAATGTTTTGGTTACCACTTGGATGACTGAAATTCTGAATATCTTTCATGATAAAGACATGGTTCCTAAGGATTTTACGAGAGCTATTGTTATCCCTATTTTCAAAAAAGGTGATCGCAGTTCTTGTGATAACTATAGGGGTATCAGCCTACTCTCTGTTCCAGGGAAAGTTCTTTGCATGATTGTGCTTAATAGAATTAAGAATCTGGCTGACAGTCAATATGCATGATGAGCAATGTGGATTCAGAAGTGATAGAGATTATGTGGATCATATATTTTCACTTAGGCAGATTCTTGAGAAATGTTCAGAGTTTCAGAAACCTTTGGTTGCTAGCTTTGTTGATTTCAAAAATGCTTTCGACTCTGTTGATCGTCATAATTTGTGGTTGATTGTGAGATCATATGATATACCAGACAATTTAGTTAACATAATGAAAGTTCTCTATAATAACATTGAGTCGTGTATGAGAGTTGGAAAGGCTTGTAGCAATTGGTTTAGCATTACTTCTGGTGTTCGACAAGGGTGCATTTTGTCTCCTTTTCTCTTTAGTTTCGTTATTGATTACGTTATGAGAAATTCATTGCAAGGGAAAGATTTTGGCCTTTAATGGTCTGGAGATACGAAAATTTCTGATTTAGATTATGCTGATGATTTAGCCATTTTGGCAAATGATGTTGATGAGATAAACTCTTTCTATTAGGGCTGTTGTTCATCAACAACTGGGAGTACAGTAGGGTTGGCTATAAACAGAGAGAAAACTAAAGTGATGAAAATTGGTCAGGCAGGTTGTGATTCAGTTAATTTGAATGGTTGCACCCTTGAGCAGGTGTCAGAGTTTAATTATCTTGGGAGCTACGTAACAGATACTGGTGATGTGCGGCATGAGATTAACAGACGAATAGGGATTGCTGCCGGGACATTTAAGAATCTATGGAGATTGTGGAGAAATAGGTGTATATACCTAAATACTAAAATTAGATTATATAATAGTTTGGTTCTTTCAAGGGTTAGTTATGGTACTGAAACTTGGACGCTGTGTAAACAAGATAACAGGAAACTAGATGCTTACGTAGTATCTTGGGTAGTAAGTGGTTTAACTTTGTAACTAATGATGAGGTTAGGCAAAGGAGTCTCCAACCTTTTTAAGCAGCATATTGTGCAGAGAGAGACTCCGCTAGTTTGGCCATGTTACTCGTATGGATAATTTTAGATTGGCGAATAGGGTTATGAACCGTGTGCCTAAAGGCCTGAGAAAGAGGGGGAGACCTAGGATGAGGTGGGAAGACAATGTAAAACAGAACCTTGTTAGAATTGGTGTGCAGTGGCCGGATGCATCAGATGTAGCTCAGGACATATAATTGGAGAATTAAACTGTACGGTCTGGTTGGACCTCCGTAGCCCATAGCTGCTTGAGGATGAGGATGTTGGTGATTAGTAATTTATATTTTTAAAATAATTACCATGTTATATTAAAAGCAATGGTTGTCTCAAAAATTAATACTTTAATACCAGACAAACTAAGGCTTTTATACAATGTAGTACTAGCGAAAAAGAATATTTTGCAAACATACTTTTTGTTCCTTGCACCAAAATTATTTAATTCATTCATTGCCTTCCCAGTTGAAAGGTGAAAAGAATCCTAACACTTTCAAAACGAATCTACGTAATTATGTTCTTATGCTTACTAATTTTGAAACTCCGTTCAAACGATATTTCTCCTTTTTTCTTTTTTTTATTTAAATATGCTTACCTTTTTTGATTATTGATGCCATGTTTCACTCGAAGGTTCACGTGGAATCTGGACTGGTTTTTATCCCTTGATTCTATATTAGGTGTACTTTTTTATTTGTTTTCTTGTTTTGCTCTGATTTTTTGTACTGCCATTAATGTAGTCTTTTGTAATTTTGTATGAAAATGTTCAAAGGAAAATAAATTATTTTTATTATTATACCATGCTATGGGACACGATCCCAGGTGTAATAAGGTGCTCCAGGTGCTCAAGGGGTGGTACCCGTATGTGATACCAATGGGGTCGCCGTTATCACCAGTATTAAGCAATATAGAGGTACAATATATCGTAAAGCTGTCATAGATCATATGAGTGAGACTCCAGCATTTTATGGAAGATATACACTGAACGGACAAATTATTATATACAGCCCGATAACAATACGCAAAGCAGACGCGCCAAGTCACGTGGGATGCTGAAACTGGCAATGCCTATAAATAGAGCAGGTGTCTATGAATTGGAAAGCAGTAACAGAAAAGTAGTCATGGATAAAGGCAACGACCTGAGTTTGACCGTGGCCGACCGTAGGTACGAGGAAGGCCGATTGTTCAATCACCGTAAGTGCTGAACCGTTGGCATTTTTTATGGGGGTCACGTCAGACGTGTATACCAAGACTACGTGAAATGTAGCAAAACTTCCAACCAGAGGGAGATGTGGACTTATGCATGCAATTGACTCTCGAAGTGAACGCAGACTATCCCGCATCGTTACAAGGAATCGCATGGTTACCGTGGAGTAGATGAACGTCGAAATTGAATAAGGGTGCATCCACAAGCTTACGCATAAAGTGAAATTATCGTACCATGGAAAAAACGGGATATGGCAGTCGACGTCCGCATTGTGTCCCTTGTTGACTGCAAGGCACTGAAAGATTAGGCTGTAGTTTGCAAAGGCCTATTGCAACTGCAGTGCAGAGGACTAGAAACACGTCATATGGTCTGACGAATTACGGTTTTAATTCTATCACGCCGATGGAAGGAGGAGTGTGTGACGTAAACCAAATGAAGAGACGGACAGAGCCTGCCAAGGCGTCATACAGGCAGCTGGAGGCGGTGTAACAGTTTGGGATGCATTTAAATGGGCTTCCTTGGGCCCTTCGTACCCGTCGAGATCTCCGTCACCGGTACAAGGTATATGAACATCTTCGCCAACCATCTACACTCGTTTGTAACGATTTTTTCCCCGTGACCATGACGCTACCTTTCAACAGGACAACGCCACACCTCATTCTTCCCGAGTGGTGACCAATTGGCTCCAGGAACATTCGAGTGAGTTTACCACACTCGATGACCCCCCCCCCCCCAGATCGACGGACCTCAACCCCATTGAGAATTTGTGGGACAAATTGTAAAGATCTATTCGAGCCCGCCAACTCCCATCAGCAACTGTGGATGCTCTACTACAGGTAATCCTCGCTTCATAGGCGGCAATACCACCTCTGTGCTTTCAACACCTCATTGAGTCTGCCAAGACGTCTGGCTGTTGTTTTGAGGGCAATGGTGGAGCATTAGGTTATTGGGTAGGTGTATATAATAATTTGTCTATTCAGTATATAGATGACGTAGCAATTGCCATGAAACAAGGGGGCATGCAACTGTTACAGGAACGAATGAATACAGTATTATTGCCCTCTGTACAATTCACAATGGAAGAAGAATTTAACAAATTACTACCATTTTTGCATATACGAATTAGGAGCAACGAAACCAACCAGCAATTTGAGGTTTATACTAAACCAACTCTACCTAAGGTCCTCATTTCATTAGATTCCATGTATAAATGGAGCATAAAAATAGCTTTTAATTTGAAAGAAACATGGCGTGTACTACAAATCAGGTAATTTATATAAATGAGCAAAAAGAATATATGCAGTCGGCCAAGAATCGGGAAACCATATCAATGTATAAAGGCAATAGAAAAACGAATTGAATCAATATTGAAAGGCAAACGCAAACAAGAGCACCACAACAGAACCAACAGAAAGTTAGGTGTACAATACGAATTCCAAATATAGCTCCATCATGAAAATCATGAAAAATACGCTCCGTCATGAAAATTATTAAGAATGATCGGGATCCTAATCTCCCGACAGGAGGGTATCTACCAAATTCCGGTTAGTGGACTTTGTGGAAAAGAACTTAAGAGTGATTTCTATGAAAAAAAAAACTCGAAAGAACTTACTGTCGTGCTCACATTTGTTTCAAAATGTGGACCGACGTTTCTGTACGTGGCTAATTCCCACTCGCCATGTTGTTGTGTTGTTGTTAAGGTCTTAGCCTTCCCACACTCCTTCATCGTGGCTCTCAAAGCTTTCATGTGGGAGACGAAAGTAACCCGCGGGTCTTGGACACTGAAATTCGGTCAAGAAAGGGCCCCATTTGACGAAGATATTTCTGAGAAACGGAAAACAAGCACCCAATAGGGCCATATGGATGAACAGTCATCCGTTTTCCATCAACACGCACCAATCGCCGCATCACATGAAAACCTAGATGGTTTACCCAGTCCGAGGAGTGGTTGGCGAGCGTGAAGAGAATGCGCTTTTTTGACTCTTCTTCTGACTCTTGGTGCTAAACGTCGACCTCGGCGGTTGTGCTTCGTTTCCGTCGTTCACGAACAAGGACCTCACATATGGACAATAGCGAAAAATAATTCTCCCAATGAGCAGCAGATTCCTGAGGCCGGCCAGGAATGACCAGCGTGACATGAACGAGCGAGATCCATCTTTTCCGTCAACCCACGTCAAATGAACGAGGTAGGGTCATTCTTCTTAATCTGGTCAGCCCCCCATAGAAGATAAAAGTTGTCGCCGCCATGTTGCCCTCGACCGTTTCGAACCGTAAATGTTGAGCTGCCACACCGGTGTAGCGCACGATAGAGGATAGTTTTACCCTTCCGTGAAATAAATTTTCATTGAATTGAATTGACTTGTAAATGAGAATATTTGTAAAGTGAAATAAATGTGTTCCAAGAGAATGATCTTGTATTAAGATGATTATTCAGGTTCTTCTTTTGGTCCAACTCCTACACTTGGAATTGGCGGACTTTGCCATTGTAACGAATTAGCAGACTTCATCAGTAAATTTAAATTTGCAGAATCAGGTCCCCTTTCCGCGTAAAGCTGAGCCTGATGAGAACGCAGCGCCTTGTTCCCACCCTTGATTTCCAGCAACCCCAAAGCTCACACGAATGGTCACAACAGTACGAAGCCAGAATAAAAAATGCGAACGATATATGAAGTGTTCAAGAGACAATACGGCTTTAGCAAGGTTGGAAAGCATAAACATAATGCCAAAGTGCACGTTAAAAAAGCTAAAATCATTACGGCGCTACAAAAATCAATTGCAACTTGATCGTGCAGAGCAAATTGTTATCTGTGAAAATCGTAGAAATTCTGCCAATAACAATGGGCAACACACAAAAAGGCTTTGAAATGAAAATAGTCAATCTTTACTAATTTCGAGGTGCTGAACATGAAAATGACAATAAAATTTGTCGATTGGCTCTTATTTAGGAGAGACAGAGATGGTCATGTATAAACGACTCAGTCCGCATTAAGTACATAGGTAACCATTTTGCAATGCCGTACTTTAAGCTCCAGATTGCAACATATTGTGTTGTATTGCATCAGCCCGCCATACACATAACCAACGCAGATATTGCATCATTGTCTGATGCAATGTATTGAGTCATGACATCGCGGCTTTATTATCGCGGACAAAAGATGATGCAATCGTTAGTTGTAAGCGACGTCTCGTAGGGTGAGTAACTTTTTAACAACTCCAATTTACCCTGACAACACGAGTGATCCTTGCAGTTTTAATCCAGCAGTATTGATGCCTCGTAACTGTGCTAATAGTGCAGATACATTTTGTTACATTTGTGGGGAAGTGACATATGCAAGCCAGAAAAGGGCCATCACTCCAATAGTGAAAGCGGTGTATGAGTTTTATTTTGGATGCACTATTGGAGACCAAGACAAGGACTGGGCATCACACATATGCTGCAGTACGTGTGCAAAAAATCTTCTGAAGTGGTTGAAAGGCGAAAAAGTGGCGATGCCATTTGCTATTCCTATGGTTTGGAGAGAGCCAAGAAATCATGCAAATCACTGCTACATTTGCATGGTTCCACCTGTTACTGGTGGAATCACAAGGAAAAATAAGGGGACAATAGTGTACCCGAATATACAATCTGCTCTCCAACGAGTTCTGCACGGCGAAGGCCTTACTCTTCCCAAACCTCCAAAAGAATTTTCCATCGATTTAGACGATGAGGAGGGAGACGAACTGGCGTCGGATTCTCCACAGCCTTCGGTGTCTAATGATGATCCATATGTCTGCCACGGTGCACCATCTGCGCCACACATTCTTACCAAAGAAGAAATGAGCGATCTTGTTCGCGATCTGGAGCTGTCCAAGGCCAAAGCAGAGTTACTTGGATAAATACTTAAACAATGGAATCTTCTCAAGGAAAATGTCCGAGTGACTTCGTTTCGAACTCGTCATGAGCAGTTTACACCTTACTTCAGAAAGGAAGATGACCTTGTGTTCTGCTCCGATGTAGATGGCTTGATAATCGGAATCAAACATGACCCTCAAGAATGGCAACTATTCATAGACTCCTCGAAATTGAGTTCGAAGGCGGTGTTGCTGCGTAATAGATGTCGACTTCTATCCATTCCAGTCGGAAACGCTGTCTACATGAAAGAAATCTAGGACAATCTAAAACAGCTGTTGAACTGTCTTCACAAGTGTCAGCAAGTATGGCTGGCATCTCTGTTGTGACTTGAAGGTAGTGGCTCTGTTGATAGGTCTGCAGCTGGGATATACGAAGTACTACTGTTTCTAATGTTAATGGGATAGCCGATCAAAGACTTTGCACCACGTGAAGTGAAACTGGCCTCAAAGAAAATCTCTGAAGGTTGGAAAGAAGAATGTGGAACATCCAGCACTGGCAGAAACGCACAAAATCCTGCTACCGTCTCTAAGCATCAAACTCAGTGTGATGGAAAACTTCGTCTGGTGTCAACTAAATTCCTCGGGAATGTCAGGACTAACAACTACAAGAAAAGGGTTAAGGACATGTTGTCTCTGTATCACAAACTTGGCTGCAATATGTCCTTAAAGATCCACTTTCTCCATTCCCATTTAGATTTCTTCCCCGACAACAGCGGCATGGTTAGTGATGAATACGGTGAACGTTTTCACCAGGACATTTCAACGATGAAGAAACGATACCAGAGAAACTGGTGCACTTAAATGTTGGCTGACTACTGTTAGGCGCATGCCAGAGATGATCCTGAGCAGCTGTGCAAGTGACGTCGGAAGTAGAGGCGGTGTTTTACCGATACGTGTCATATGTACGTATGACGCATTATATAAACCTATATGAGAAACTATTGTGGATTTCTCAGAAATCGTAGCCAATTTTGCATTTTTATTGTCATATTCGTGTTCAGCACCTTGAAATCTTTAAGAAATGACTACTTTTATCTCAGAGGCATGACGTTTATGAAAATTTGTTGCCCTGTGTAATCTGATATATGTATCATCATTACTGTGGAGATTAATAATTGAGAAAAAGAGTACCAAAATAGATGCGTATAAATCTATGCCACCGTTCCCGCCACATGCCCAAGTGGTACTGGCAAAACATGTACCTTAGTGACCTTTAACACACTGATTCCCTAATATTAAAGGTTCTCACCCTTCCTCTCACCCCTTCCCATTGCGTGCCTGGAACTGCGTATGCCAGGCATAATCTGACCTGGGTCAATAATTTTGTGAATCCTGTCAGATGAATGCACCTTTATCCCCCTTCTCAGTGTGTCTTCCCTCCACTTCCCATGAGGTACCACCCCTACTACCCCCGAGGTACTTGCCTGTAAGGTAATGCCCCCTTCCAAGTCCCCCTCCTCCCTCAATCCCCCAATCCTGAACCTGCACCAAAGCTATAACTCTACTCTCTCTAACTTTAGCTCCACTAAAGCTATAACTCTATTCTCCTCATCTTTCAACCCTCTACCAACAGGCATGCCGAAAACAAATAAGTTCCCAAGTCGCCTGGCATATAAAGTGATTGAAAATATCAGTCACATACACCCGTGAAGTTATATAATAATAATAATGTAAATGTCAGTATTAGAACATCGAAAATCGAGTTTGGTAAACATGTATTGGGTAAAGAGCGTGTGTCACATGGGAAATAATGAATGATGCCCGGACTAAGAGAAGATAATTCGCCGATTACAAGTAAGGAGCACAAGGAGACAACAAGCACAGAAATGGCGGAGTGCGTAACAAGATGTTGATGAGTTGGTCCCTTTTTGTAGTGGTAGTGAGCAAAAGAAAACGTCTTCGCGGGAAGCATGCATGTAAAGGGGTAAAACTAACAAAAAGCAAGCCCATGAAGCAGTATGGTATTGTGTAAGAGATATATGTATTTATAGGAATTGTGTGTAGGAATATTAAACCCGATGCAAAACTAAAGAGCAAAATAGTGAATTTATAATTGTGAGAGGTTATTCCTTCGAAAGTTATATATAGTAATGAAACAAACTGTTTACATATGTATGAACATAAGAAATAGGGGAAAAGTTTTAACAAGTTACAGAATTTTTTTGGAAAGTTTTAATATGAGCATTGATTGCTTCGTATTTGGTTGCTGAGGTAGAAATTGATAAATTACACGAATATTATGTGTTTTAAGTGTAGAAATGCAAATAGATGTGGATGATTACTTACACACGTGAAATTGCAATTTGTTTAAAACTTTCGTTGCAATATGCAAAAGATACAAATAAGTAACGTTAGAAATCCTAATACAGACATATGTACATTGTGAGGATATAAATATTTCTCCTTCCATACTTGTGATGCAGCATACACTGTGATGCAGTAGTCATAGCTATAGGCAATTATGTACTATTTGTAAATAGGTAATAAAAACTCTATAATGGTGATCCGAAAGTGGTTCTCGATTTATTGGTGAAAGGTTATCTTCATTATGTCCAGTTTAGTAAAGAAACAAAAATGGATGAAAACAATTAATAATTCGCTGTGACTGACATACTATCCTCACCCTCATCATCACATGTGGAGATCTCCAAGGCGCGTTTAGAAGATAGATATCCTCACATAAATTAGCACCAGTTTCGGCAGCATTCAATAGTATACAATGGGAGAAATCTGCAAGCATAACATTAAACGACATCATTTACACTGAGAAATCCCAACCAGTAAATTCAACAGCATCTTTTGCAGAGAGAAATTAGCTTGGTGAGGCTCTCCCCCGAAGGGAATTAAGCCCACCATAGGGGACGTAAGGATCCTCTCCCTCCAGGTAGGTCATTGGAATAAGGTACATGGGCAAAGTATTGACCAATTATTGTTGTCTCTTCAACATGGGAAACAAGTGCTGGACTTTGTCCCCAGGTGGCTAAGAAAACAACGGAAAGAATTCGGTACAGCTTTTTTTTGGCTTACCATGAAAACTGATGTAAGGGAATACTGTGATATTTATAGCTATTATCAGTTGCGGAGTCACATTTCTAAGTCTGATCGCATTCTGATTATTCCCATCACGACACCAGAATATCCTTTCCAGATTTGTAACGCCAATTGCAGTGGGCAAATCACACTTGCGTTGGCGAAAAAAAGTAAGTATACAGGGTGATTGTAAACTCTTTCAATAAAAAAAGAGGGGTGATAGTACACATCAAGATGACCAATTTTTGCAATGGAACCTAGGGTCGCATTCCACTCCTTCCGTCAGAAAAAAGTACTTTCGAAAAACGCCACGCATTGCACAAGTATTTACAACCGGTGCATGAAAATCACAATACGACGATTCGGTAATCTCTCACGGTATAATCTTTGTGCTTCACGTCCATTACCACCTGCTTGGCCGTACATCAGATGCATATCCGCTAATTCCTCGTATGTGTAGTCTTCCATGTCCTTCACGAATACGTCACTTATCATGTGACGTTATCACGGTAATGTCGATGAACGGGTTCGGCTGCGTTTTTAAATGTTTGTTCTTAGTCGTCAACGCACTTGCTCAGCGCACCTGATTTCATCTTGTGATTTTCATGCACTGGTTGTAAATACTTGTGCATGCGTGGCGTTTTTCAAAAGTACTCTTTTCTGGCGGAAGGAGTGGAATGCGACCCTAGGTTCCATTGCAAAAATTGTGCATCTTGATATGTATTATCACCCCTCTTTTTTTGTTGAACGAGTTTACAATCACCCTGTATATTGTGTTTTATTGATCAGCATGCAAGTTTGCCAGAAGCTGAATGTCTGACAGCACTAACAGAAACTGCTCCAAGCGAGGCATTTTTAAGAATATTTTCATGTACAGGGATACCCGAAATCATTACTACAGATTGGAAAGGAATTTTACCGCTGCTTTAGCGTAGTAATGTATTACGGGAATGGGTCATTACTTCATTTTTCAACTGCACAACCCCCTCAAAGCAATGGATTGGTGGAATCTTTTAATCAGGTGTTAAAATTATGTTGAATCATGTAATTTTGTCCAAACCAAAGCAATAGCATAAGCAAATATCGTTTTAATTGTGGGCTTACAGAGACGTTATTAGTACAACCAAACTCCATTTGAGATATTATACGGAAGAAAACCTACAGACTAGTTACATGTATTGAAACAGTCATGGATTGACTGTTTCAACTGCTAGAAATTACTGAAATAGCAGTAGAGTATTTAAATAAATTTAAAAGTATGATGAAATTGGTAGTCGAAGAAGCCAGATTATTATCCGATAGAAATCGGAGTATCTAAGTGGGCTACTATAATTGAAATGACAGAATGAAGGAATTCAGAGAAGGAGATAGTGGTATGGTGCTTACCCTCCCCCACCTCCCCAGCATTCGACACATTCTCTAGGTGCCAGATGGCTAGGTCCCTCCATCATGGGATGAAAAGTAAGGTCTAAGAGTTACTGGGTGGAGCTTCCAAATGGAAGTTAGAAGTTGATTCATGATAATCAAATTACGAAACTCGAAGTTAAGGCACAAGTAATTGCTGTCACTTTCGAAGATGAAGTTCAATGAATTCGAAAAGATAGAATTGAATACTTGGAAAGCATAATAAATGCAAAATGACGAATGTTTTGAGTAAAGACAAGTTTTTTGAGTAAAGACAACCTATGTTCTTTACAGCTTTTTCCCAGATGTTCAATTTATTATTTCACTTTAAATATTAGTGAATATTCAATTTCCAAAATTTAATCATAAATTATATTTAGATTTCTCTTATATCTGTTTATCTTTGTCCTAAAAACATAAGAATTTGTGACCTTTTTTCCCCCTCTAAAACAGACAAAGATATTCGAGCTGATTTCTGTTCCCTATATGTGAGAATAAATCAGCTTTCTCCTTCATCAGCGACATTTGAAGCAATTTTCCGCGTTGCCACCCATTTTTCATATCCTCGCCTTCTGTCAAGAACTCGTGCGGAGCTGTCACATTCTTCGTTCGTCTACATTCGGAAACATTCCTTCGCATAAAGCACACATTTCTGACACAACCTTTCTCATAAAATCTCGAATTCCAAACATATACAATATTTTTCTTTTATTTCCACGCTCATTTCAAATTTATCTTAAACCTCCGCAACATGCAGCACATACTTCGTCCACTAGCGGGTGATTTCGCCGTCTTGAGCGCTCCTTCTCTCGTATCGATTAATATAGCCGACGTCACCTGGGCTCGTGGGCGCGATCGATTTCGCCTCCTGCTCATTCTAGTAATGAAATCGAGTTCCTCCTCGTAGCAGCGGTCGCCATGTGTCTTTGCCTGCTCCTCCCCCCCCCCACACCCACATAACCCTCCCATCAAAGTTTTCGTCTTCTGTTGCTGCCAGGTTGTCATTAGCTACAGAGCAGCAGCCGAAATTGCAGGTGGGCTTTCGTTTGATTAAAATTAAAACCATGTCCTGGCAACCTTTTTAACTCTTTCCTCCATCGATGCATGTCGCCTAGTGTGCCAGCGCCTCTGCGCCGCCTGATTACCGAGCCACAAACTCCCAGTTCACGGCTCCGTCTGCCCGTCAGACGAACCTGTTCTGCTAACATGTAAATGGCAGTTGCTTCGCGCTCAGGAACGAAGTTGCATGACAACGTCATGGGTAAAGGGATTCTTCCTTTCATTTACTGAGGGATAGAGCGTATTTAAGAAAGAAAAAAAAAAAGGAAAAATATGAGACTAAAATACGGTGAAATGAAAATAAAAGATGCAGTTAATACCTTGTTCGACACGAAGTAATTTATTTCTTTAATAATTAACAAGTACGACAAGGCGCTTTAACGTTGACGTAAGAATCATAATTTACTTCTCATTTTAGAAATACTTTTTCTTAATTATCCTTTTATTTACTCCCATACACACTTAAAGCAAAAAGAGCATCAACTAAAATCGCTACTGACAAACTTAAAAAAATATAGTTTATGCAGCGCTCTCGACCAGATGTGTCGAGAAATATAACTTGGAATACATTTAGCTTCAAATCAATCAATCAATCAACACCAATTTGCTATTTGCAAAAGTAAAATACATACTATGCAAAAATTTGTGTTTAAAAAAGTTTAACCAAAATTTATTAAAATTACATCACAAGAGTGTAAGTCACTCTCCTCTGGTGGGAGGGAAATAAAATTTTCACTGAAATAAAAACAAGGTTTTCTTAAAGGAGGAAATAAAACCAACAGAAATTGCGTCAGTTTATCTTCTTTTCTCATATGATCCAAACCAATGGTGTATGCAAGAAAGAATCGTGGAATTTAAATCCTTATCTCACATTTTGTGCCAAATCTATGGAGGAAAGGGAGCGATGAACACTTTTATCTTGATTACAATCTCATCTAGCTCTGAATCTTTCTCTTCATTAAACTTTCGTTTATACTACTGATAAACTTAGACATACCGACGCGATTGTTCCAAAGGGCATCAGAGTCAAGTTCATTAGCCATCTCATCAAGTATGCCTAATAATCTTTTGTACCTTCTTACTCCCTTTTGCACTTAA
Organism: Ryuthela nishihirai; assembly: GCA_038380435.1. Classification (NCBI taxonomy): domain Eukaryota; kingdom Metazoa; phylum Arthropoda; class Arachnida; order Araneae; family Heptathelidae; genus Ryuthela; species Ryuthela nishihirai. Next base: position 8,443,087 of record JAWZYU010000021.1, read on the forward strand.
GCTTTTTTGCTCAGCACCGATAGAGGAGTTCGGCTCCTCTATCGGTGCTGCTTTACAGCAATGATGGTGCAACTCGCACTGAGTCTGGATTGCACATCATTACTAATAACGTTCCTGCTTCTAAAAACTACTTGAAATTCGTATAAATAAAATAATCATGAAGTTCTTGGTGTAATTTTATTAAAAATGTTATTTCGTGCTTTTATACATATGACAATATATTCCTGATAGATTCTTCTCACCAAATGAAGAGAAATTAATCGCAATTGTGCAAATTTTCAATTCCTTTCCACTTTTCCGTGAGTGGAACCATTAAATTATTAATATAACGAGAAGAGCGTGTGTGACTAAACATTAATTTCCAGCATATGAGGCTAGATTGGTTATCCCCATTCTCCAAAATAGATGGCGCCACGAGCGAATCAGAAATATTCGAGAGATTTTATGTCACATTAGCTGAAAAACATTAGCTTGAACACTTAGTGATCAAGAACATTCGGTATATAATTAGTAGGAGTGAGTTCGATTCCCACTCACGGGAAACTCAAGCTTTTCAGCTAACTATTCATGAGTCCCATACCTACATGGTATCTCCTTTGATAGTCTACTATTAAAATTATATGTACTTATTGAAAATAATGTGAATTATAGCAGGGGCGTAGCTATAGGAGGAATGGGATGGGGGTGGCTCACTTGGTAACGCGCCAGGCTCGTAATCTGCAGTTCCCAGGTTCGAGTCCCAGCTGTGACAGTCATTGAGATTAATCTCCGAAAAACTCCCCGCCTTGCCCACGGTCAGTAGGGGAGACCAATGGGCTTGGTAAAGCCGCCTTCCCTCGGATGGGGCGTAAAGCCGTGACTCCGTGTGCGTTAAAGAACACGCTAGATGGCCTTGCCGGAAGACTACCATCTGTCTCCCAACAGCTGTTCCAGTGCGTTCCCTTCCCCAACCTTCTCTGAGTCTTCAGGATCGTTGTGACCTGACCGTTTAGCCCACGGTGTGCAAAAAAGTGCCAATCAGAAGTAAAACAACCCAAACCAAGTAGCTATAGGGGGCATGGAGGGGGAGGTTTTCCCCCAAAGTAAATCGGAGTTGGCAAAATTTGAAACGACTTTCTAAAATCCAGGTGAGTTGCGAAAATTTGGATTTTTTTTACTACTAAAAGAAGTTATTAAATTCTATACAACTTGGCAAAATCTAGGGCAGTTGGCAAATTTCGAAGCCACTTCGTAAAATACAGGTGAGGTTGGCAAAATCGGGACGACGTGGCAAAATTCTGAGTGACTTTGCAAAAATTCAGATAAGATGTGAAAATTAGGATTTTTTTTTCTGTAATATTATGGCGAGTTGGCAAAATCGAGGCAACTTGACAAAAATCTAGGGCAGTTGGCAAAATTCGAATCCACTTGGTAAAATACAGACAAGTTGTGAAATTTGGGATTGGTTTTATGAAATTAAGGAAAGTTTGGCAAAATCTTGGGAAGTTTGAAAATTTTGAAGTCACATAGCAAATTCAGCAGAGATGTAAAAATTAGGTTATTTTTGTGAAATTAAGGAGAGTTGGCAAAATCCGGACAATTTGGCAAAATCTAGGGGAGTTGGCAAAATCGGAAACCACTTGGTAAAATATAGGTTAGTTGTTAAAATTGGGATTGGTTTGGTGATATTAAAGAGAGTTAAAATTCCGGTGAGATTAAAAAATTGGGATTTTTTTTCTCTATAATTATGGCAAGTTGGCAAAATATAGGGGAGTTGGCAAAATTCCAAGTGACTTGATATAATTCCGGTGAGATTGAAAAATTGGGATTTTTTTTCTCTATAATTATGGCAAGTTGGCAAAATATAGGGGAGTTGGCAAAATTCGAAGTGACTTGATAAAATACAGGAGTTGTGAATTAAAAAATATTAAAAATATTTACCTTTCTAAAAAGGCCCTAAAAAGTAGAAAATAAACCTAAAGCAAATGGTGCAATCAGTCACTGAGTTCGTATTCATTTCAAAGGAATGTAGGGCGCAGGCAGTCTTGTTGGGCATTCAGATCTTCTTTCAAGAGAATACGAATTCAGTGACTGATTGTACAATCGATATGCTTCAGTTCATTTTCTACTTTTAGGCCATATAGGAAGGTATGTATTTTTTGAAATTTTAATTTTTTTGTTATTAAACACAATTCTCTTAAAAAACTTTCTTTTGACTCATAACATAGGCCACATTTTTCCTTCCTTTTAGAGTCACGTTTGAGCTATCCCATGAATTTGGTGACGTCAAAAGCTTTAATTTGAGATATAACTCGTTAAAGTCAAAGCCTACGAAAAACCGCCTCCCGTTTTTACGGGGGGGGGGGGATAGTGGAGGCAAAATTCGTAATAGTTTACGACGGTCATTATACGAGTTTTCATTTGATAGGCTCACAGGACAAAAATTAGTGACCCCTGGCTGAATGTCACATAATAGCGCGTAACTCCTCTGTGCGACCGAAGAACAGCCAAAATCCTGTCTGGCACGGATGCCACCAGTGTGTGTGTGTGTGGATGTAGTGCACATCAATATTCATCCACTCTTCCAGCAGGAAATGCCGCAGTTCGGCCAGATTGACCGGATGGATGGAACGGCGCTTCATTCGTTCCCCACAAATAGTTCCACAAGATTTCTATGGGATTCAAATCCGGGGATTTGGCGGGCCAGTCGAGATGTTCGAAGGCTTCAGAACGCTCGTTGTGCCAATCCGACACACTTCGAGCCCTGTGCACGCGATAATTGTTGTCTTGGAAGACTGAGGTATCTTTCTGGTGTTCACTGTGGAGATGCTGCACAAAAAGTAAGGTGTGGTCGTATATATCGTATATGTGGTCTATATATATCGTATATGTGGTCTATATATATCGTATATGTAGTCTATATAGCCCTTCTGGTTCAAGTGAGACGTCACCGCAAACCAAAGGACCCATTTCCTCGTACGTGAAACACCCCCATAACACAGAGCCTCCTCTAGCTTGAACAGAACCTTGCACACAGTAACATATGGAAGGCTTAATGCAGCTTACGATGTACCCATCGCCTCGCATCATTCGAGTACAAGCAAAAACGTGACTCATCAGATCACACGCTTCCAAAAGTCGACAGTCCAGTCTTTTGTGGGGCCGTGTCCATTGTAGCCGTGCAGCCTTGTGCAGAGCTGTTAACATGGGTCTCTTCCGCCGTACTCTGCTCCAGATATCCATGACATGCAGTTTCCTTCGGAATGTTCGTTCGGAAACAGCTTGTTGTAGGCCTGCATTGACTGACTGAAGCAATTCCTGCCTCGTTGCAAAACGGTTTGCCCTAACAGTGTGTCACACTGCGGCGGTATCTATTGGTGAGCACAGACTTTCTGCCACAGTTCTGGTGACCTACGCCACCTGCTGCAAGACCCTTTGGACAGTACGCTTCGACACACCTGCAAAGGCAGCAACTTCTTGCACGCCCTTTGGCTCGGCAAACGCAATAACACCTTTTTGTGTCTCTTTCACCTCTTTGGCGCAACCCATGTTTCACGGAGCGACTAACACACACGTGGCACACAACCACTTCTTGTCACTGTATGAACCCCGGAGCACACGGCACAGCTATTTGTAGGACGCGTTTATTACTGGTGCGCCCTCTGTTGCTGTCGAATGGACATAACCCTCTTCCGGCGGGAGATGACTAATTGTTTTGTCTGGTGTGCTTATCTAGCACGTAACTGTAGGCCCCATATTCGCAAGATATAGTAGAACAACTTTCAGAGTTCGCATTTCTAGGGGGGGGGGGGAAATGCATGGAGGTGAGCATGCATAGAGGCATCATAAGATTTCATTTGACACATAGCTTGTTCCTTTCCGCACTCGGCTTTAGGAGATATAGGGTGATAATCGTTTTCATACTCCCTCCGCTTTTCAGGTGGTGTACAAAAGTAGGGGGTTAATGTTTTACACCCTATGACATTTACCGCGTCAGAAGCTTTCGTTTGACACTTAGAATGTTACTTTCCACACTCGCGTTCAGGAGATATAGTGGAAGAATCATTGTCATATTTACCCCCATTTTAGGAGGGTTACGTTTCGTAACCTCTAACATTTCCCACGTCAGGAGCATTCATTTAACGTATAGCTTGTTACCTTCGGCACTCCCGTTTTGGAGATATAGGGGAAGAATTGCTTTCATATTTCACCTTTTTTTACGAGGGAAGAAAGCATTGAGAGTCAATATTTTATAGCCTATGATATTCCCCGAGTCACAAGGTTTCGTTTCACACATAAATCATTCAGTTTCTCCATCGCGTTCGACAGATATGGTAAAGAACATTTGGTCAAATCCACTAACCGACCAATGTTAAAGCCAAAAGGAATAGGAAGGAAGATAAAAGTGAGATTGATTTTGTGAAATTTAGAATATTTGGCCCACATTCCACTGAAAGAAATTTTGGGTACATTAGTGATGGAAGATATAATTAAATTTATGTAAAGTACTTATTTTCTCAATTGGCTAAAATTGATTTCCGAGTTGGCAAAAATCAGTATTCTCCCCTGCCCCCCCCCCTAACCATAGTCCCTTCGCCCCCTGAATTATAGACTGTCTTAAAAACGTTTCGAGCTGTCTCAGCGATGCTAGAAACTCTAATTTATCTAAATGAGTCCACTGAAGAGAATGAAGAACAGAAATTATGATGACCACTACACATTGTGGGAATTTCATTTTCAATAAAACAAATATCGGAATAATCTGAATTCGTAGATAAAGTGCTAAAAACTCTGAAAGTTGGAAAAAAAACTCCGCATGATTTGTCAAATGAACAAAATGTCAATAAATTGGAATGAAAACTTAAATAATTTACGAAGGTTCAATAAAATGGATGATGAATATTTTTCAGGCTTTGATCTGGATTTTTGATCTAAGAAACTATCACTAACACAGGAGAAGGAATCAAAAAGATGCAGAGATCATTTCTTTGGTGTATAAGTGCAATATCGCTAGGAACGAAAATAACCTCAAATTCTCATTAACGAAATTTCGCTTCTTTCACTTTGCATCAATGTTTTTGCACGACAAACAGTCTTAGTAATTTTACAAATATAGCAAATGAATACTCTACTCTTTATGAAAACGGATATTTGCCAACTCCGAAATCAATTTTTTCCAATTCGCTCTTCCTACACATTATATTAACAATTTAGTTCTTCAAACACATCTCTCCTGAGCTACATCTGCTGCATCTCGCCATTGTAGGCCAATTGCTACAATCCTTACCAACTCTCACACACGACTCAGTGTTATTATAGAGAGCTTTCATTATGTTAAATAGCTTGTCGGGTATTCCATACGATCTGACGATCAACCACAAATTATGACGATCAACAGAGTCAAAAGCCTTTTGTAAATCTATAAAGCTAGTAACCACAGGTTTCTGAAACAAACATTTCTCAAGAATCTGCCTAAATGAAAATATCTGATCCACACATCCCCTACCACTTCTGAATTCACATTTCTCATCACACAATTGAATGTCAACCAGATTCTTATAAGCTAATTCTATTAAGCACAATCATGCAAAGAACTTTACCTGGAACAGAAAGTAGGCTGATACGCCTATAGTTTTCACAAGAACTGCGATCATGTTTTTGGAAAAATAGGGTTAACAATAGCTCTGGTAAAATCCATAGGAACAATGTCTTTATAGTAAAATATATTCAAAATTTCAGTCATCCAGCTGGCAACCGAAACATTTCCAGTTCTAGCATTTTGTAGTAATTTCGTCTACCCCTGGGGATTTATGTGGTTTAAATAAAGAAATAGCTAAAGTATCTTTAGACTGTGATATAGGTATATATATGGTCTGTAAATGGTAGCTAGGTAGTCACTGGAAGGAGAGCTATGCACCAATCCCCTGTGATGATGCATAGAACCGGCCAGGCCTAGCACCTAATGTCCGACCCCGCCTTCTCGTGGTGCGGACCGTTAATACCTTTCAAAAGAGATACTCTCTTGTGGAAGTGAACGGAAGGGGAGGGCTGCCAGATTAGTGTGGCCTACTGATCTGGACAACTATGGCTACTTTCCTTTTTTTCTACCCTGCTGAGGAGTGGCCAACCACACTGGGTCCTGGTGCTGACCATATAAACCCACTGTTCTGGACAGATATATGGCTCTGAGCTTGATTATGGATCCTGATTTTGCTGCACTGGTGGGCTTCTGTAGAGGGAAAATCTTCCGCTGTGTTTTCTGTTTGTTTGTGGGTTGACAGCCCCAAGTGAATAGATTCACAGGATATGTTTATCAGCTGGTGGATAATCCTGAGCAGAAGTCATCGCAGGCACCTGAACTCTTTGTTTCTATTGGCATCGTCCAATTCTACATTGCAGGAAGTCTTCCAGTGTAGATGGCTTCAACCTTTAGTAATGGGGGAACGGGTCTTTGCCCCATGTCTGTGATTAGGGGGCTGTTTGATATTGTCGGCATTCCCTCTCTAAATAAACATAGTTTCTTTAAACATCCCACTAACCATTTTCTCTCCATAGGTAGTTGGAATGTGAGGACTCTGCACAGAGCTTTTTCTCTTGATGTCCTCACACAAGAATTCCACCATTATAATTTAGATATTCTCGGCTTGCAAGAGACCAAATGGACAGATAAAGGTCAGATTCTTAAAAATAATCTTAAATTTCTCTTTTCAGGGAGGGACGACAATAAGCATCACCAAGGCGTGGGTCTGCTTCTCAGCAGACACGCTAGTGATGCTCTTCTAGGATATGAGTGCATTAATGAAAGGTTTCTTACAGCAAAATTTCAGACAAGCGTTAAAGACTTGAATGTTATCTGCTGTTATGCCCCCATTGAGGATGCCGATGAGGATGAGAAGGATAGGTTTTATGAACAACTTCAGGATATTTTCAATTCTGTCAAGAAAGGAGATATTACCCTTGTTCTTGGTGACTTCAATGCCAAAGTTGGTATTGACTCTAACCTTTGGGGAGGAGTAATAGGCCCTTTTAGTATTGGTAGCTGCAATGGCAATGGGCAACGTCTCCTACAGGTAAGTAAACTCAATGGATTCAGAATAACTAACACATATTAAAAACACCGCGACATACATAAGTACACATGGGTTTCACCTGATGGGCTGCATAAGAATATGATTGATTACATATTAATTAACAGCAAATGGGCCAGTTCTGTTAGGAATATCAGGGCATATAGGGGAGCTGAAATTGGATCTGACCATTACCTTGTTAAAAGTGTGTTGCAACTTAAACTTAAAAAGTGTTGTGCTAGGGTTAAAAAATTTACTTTTAATACTGAAGCTCTGAAAGATCCAGTTATAGCCAAAGCTTACCATGATAGGTTACTTAGTCATTATGACAGTCATGGTTTGCTTACTACTGAAGTTGAGGAAGAATGGGATCATTTTAAACAGGCTTTTTCGGACACTAACAGTACTCTTTTAGGAAAAAAGGAGCAGAAGAGACAGAATTATCTGAGTGATACGGCACTTGAACGTATTTTGGGAAGAATGAATTGCAGGAATGTCTTTAATCAATACCCTACTAGTCCTAATAGAAAGCATTACAGAGAACTTAATAAACGTGTAAAAGATCAGTTAGCTGCTGATAAGAATCTTTGGCTTGATGGTTTGGCTGACAAAGCCGAGGAAGCAGTTAGACAGCACAACAGCAGGGAGCTGTACCAGATATTTAATGTTTTGTGTGGTAGAAAACGGACAGGCATACAAGGATTGAAGGATAAACAAGGTAAGGTTATAGAAGGGGAGGATTCTGTCATGGCTAGGTGGGCTGAGCATTTCAGTGATGTTCTAAACAATGCATTTAGTTCTACTCCCATTGTTTGCAATGATGATAGATGCATTTGTGGCTTTAATGTTGGCCCTATAACACAATCTGAAGTTATTTTGGTTGTTTCTAAACTTAAACTACATATATCCCCAGGGGGTAGATGAAATTACAACCGAAATGCTTAGGGCCGGGAATGTTTCGGTTACCACTTGGATGACTGAAATTCTGAATATCTTTTATGATAAAGGCATGGTTCCTAAGGATTTTACCAGAGCTATTGTTATCCCTATTTTCAAAAAATGTGATCGCAGTTCTTGTGATAACTATAGGGGTATCAGCCTACTCTCTGTTCCAGGTAAAGTTCTTTCCATGATTGTGCTTAAAAGAATTAAGAATCTGGTTGACAGTCAATTGCGTGATGAGCAATGTGGATTCAGAAGTGGTAGGGGATGTGTGGATCAGATATTTTCACTTAGGCAGATTCTTGAGAAATGTTTAGAGTTTCAGAAACCTTTGGTTGCTAGCTTTGTTGATTTCAAAAAGGCTTTCGACTCTGTTGATCGTCATAATTTGTGGTTGATTGTGAGATCATATGATATACCTGACAAGTTAGTTAACATAATGAAAGCTCTCTATAATAACACTGAGTCGTGTGTGAGAGTTGGTAAGGCTTGTAGCAATTGGTTTAGCATTACTTCTGGTGTTCGACAAGGGTGCATTTTGTCTCCTTTTCTCTTTCGCTTGGTTATTGATTAGGTAATGCAAAATTCACTTCAAGGGGAAGATTTTGGCCTTAAATGGGCTGGAGATACGAAATTTTCTGATTTAGATTATACTGATGATTTAGCCCTTTTGGAAAATGATGTTGATGAGATGAACTCTTTCATTCGAGCTGTTGATGAGACTGGTAGTAGAGTAGGTTTGGTTATAAACAGAGAGAAAACTAAAGTGATGAAAATTGTTCAGGCAGGTTGTGATTCAGTTAATCTGAATGGTTGCAGTCTTGAGCAGGTGTCACAGTTTAATTATCTTGGGAGCTATGTAACAGATAATGGTGATGTGTGGCATGAGATTAACAGACGAATAGAGATTGCTGCTGGGACTTTTAAGAATCTATGGAGAGTGTGGAGAAATAGGGGTATACACCTAAAGACTAAAATTAGACTGTATAATAGTTTGGTTCTTTCTAGGATTAGTTACAGTAGTGAAACGTGGACACTTTGTAAACAAGATAACAGGAAATTAGATGCTTTTGATTCCAGATGCTTACGCAGTATCTTGGGCATTAGGTGGTTCAACTTTGTAACTAATGATGAGGTTAGGCAAATGAGTTTGCAACCTCCTTTAAGCAACATATTGTGCAGAGAGAGACTCCGTTGGTTTGGCCATGTTGCCCGTATGAATAATTATAGATTGGCGAATAGGGTTATGAACAGTGCGCCTAAAGGCCTCAGAAAGAAGGGGAGACCTAGGATGCGGTGGGGAGACAATGTCAAAGAGGACCTTGTTAGAATTGGTGTGCAGTGGCCAGATGCAGTAGATGTAGCTCAGGATAGACTTGCTTGGAGAACTAAATTGCATGGTCTGGTTGGACCTCCGTAGCCCATGGCTGCTTGATGATGATGATGATGATGATGATGATGATGATGATGATGATGATGATGATGATGATGATGATGATGATGATGATGGTGGTGGTGGTGGTGGTGGTGGTGGTGGTGGTGGTGGTGGTGGTGATGATGATGATGATGGTGGTGGTGGTGGTGGTGGTGGTGGTGGTGGTGTGATGATGGTGATGGTGATGATGATGATATAGAGTCAACATTTAAACTCAGTAATAGATCTATTATCATTACTCTGCGATCGACTTTTAAGACAGAAAATCTTTTTTTATCGACCAAAGTACATAAGTCACTATAATGATTTAACACTGCTTGACCAGCTAAGCTGAAATACTTCTTTAATAGCAGTTTAGTATCAAACATCAAACATATTACGTGATATTGTTACATTAATTAGAACGCTCTTTTCCACCTTAAATTATTTTTTATAATATTAACTAGCTCTCATTATTATAATATTAACCATTAATTACAACTAGCTACTGCAACTACGCTCTCGACCTATCGATCGCATTCGACTGTTTGACTATCTTTGGTTATAACATCATTGAAATGCGCAGTCCACCAAGTCATGACAGAATCCTCACCTTCAATAACCTTACCTCTTTTATCCTTCAATCCCTGTATACCTGTTCCTTTCTTGCCACACAGAACATTGATTATCTGGTACAGCTATCTGGTATTACGCTGTTTATCAGCTTCCTCGCCTTTGTCAGTCAAGCCATCAAGCCAAAGATTCTTATCAGCTGTTAATAGATCATTTACACGTTTATTACGCTCTTTGTAATGCTTTCTATTAGTACTGTCGGTCAAAAAAATATCCGAACGCTATGGTTGATTACAGAATTCAGAAAAAAACGTCTGGCAACGATTTTTTTAGAAATTAGTGATCTGGGAACCTTCGTGTCACGTGACACGGAGGTTGCCAAATCACTAATTTCTAAAACAAATCGTTGCAAGATATATTTTCTGAATTCTTTTTATAAACCATAGTGTTCGGATACTTTTTTGAGCGACTGTACTAGTAGGGTACTTATTAAGGGCATTCCTCCAGTTCTTTCTTTCCATAATTAGCTCAAGTGCTTTATCACTCAAATGCTTTTGCCTCATCTGCTCCTTTTTTCCTAAAAGAATACTGTTAGTTTTCAAAAAAGCCTGTTTCAAATGGTCCCATTCTTCCTGAACTTCAGTAATAAGCAAACCATGACTGCCATAATGACTAAATAGCCTATCATTGTAAACTTTAGCTATAACTGGATATTTCAGCGCTTCAGTGTTAAAAGTAAATTTTTTCCTTTAGCAAAACACTTTTTAAATTTAAGTTGCAAGACACTTTTAACAAGGTAATGGTCAGATCCAATTTCTGCTCCCCTATATGACCTGATAGAACTAGCCCATTTGCTGTTAATTAATATATAATCAATCATATTCTTATGCAGCCCATCAAGTGAAACCCATGTGTACTTATGTATGCTGCGGTATTTGTAATAAGTGTTAGTTATTCTCAAACCATTAAGTTTGCTTACCTGTAGAAGACGTTGCCCATTACAGCTACCAACACCAAAAGAACCTATAACCTCTCCCCAAAGGTCAGAGTCAGTACCAACTTTAGCATTGAATTCGCCTAGAACAAGGGTAATATCTCCTTTATAATAGAATAGATGAAATATTAAAACTTATACTTACAAATCTCGCTTTTCAAAAATTATTTTATTATTTAAAGAGTTATGGAAGCTGAGACATTTAATAGCGTTATTGCTAATCGTAAGAATTTACCTCGAAGTTATTTAAAATGCAAATAACTATTGAAACAAAAAACGTTTACTAAAATAAATTCTGCTTGAGTATTATATGTGATGATTCGGTTTTGGTCAATTTTGAAGAAAAGTGTTTAGGACGAACATAACAGAACATGTTTCCTCTTCCATATCTCTTTCAATATAAATTAATTAATATAATTAATAAATTTTTGCTAAACGAAATTTTATACATAATTGTTTAAGACCTTTAAATGTTGTCCCTCTTTTTTTTAATTCGTTTTTCAAAGATATAAAGTTTTGAAAATGGCTTTTCATTCACACAGCATGCAAATATCTCAACATTTATGGTACGACACTGTAATTTTACTTATTTATGCTAATAATTTTATATAATACAATTTGATTCCCTATTTCTGCAATACAAATTGAACAAATAATTTACATGGAATAATTTAACAGATTTATAGGTACTATTAATCCCTAATTATAAGGAGGTAATAGACTCAATGAGGACAATGAATATGCAATTTGGCGTTTAAATTAAATAACTAATTCACTGTGTCCTTTTGATTAGCGAAGACCTTAATGTCGGTTCGTTGTGCTCGAGGGCTTGTTGTCTTCTCGAGCTTTGCTATTAAGAAAGAAGAAAGAAGAGGAACGAAACAGGAAGAGATAAAGATAAAAAGAAATCTCTCTCAAGGATTGAAATAAGACGTAAAGTCGTTCTTTAATTTTAGATAAATTAAGAACAAAATCTTTCACTTATTACGGAATCATCTAATGTCTGTTTCAGAAGAAAACTATTCATTGGGATCGAAGGGAACGAAATTATTTGACTTTATCTGATACCTTGCATTTGCGAAAGAAATCGAGTTTTATATTTCAGATACTCGAATTTTTCCATGTTTCCTTTTGCGCTCTGTGAAGTGTTGGAAATAAATATTTCCATTTTTATTCATTTGATTTTTTAAGGTAAGCAACTGATGAAAAAGGAATCAATGTATGTGAAATTTGAAAAAGGAAACACACAGAGAGAGATTGTTATGGAAATCTTTCTTTTACTGATGATGACCGGATTGTGTTTGCACAGGCCTCTTCGCCTTTAACTAAAATCAAACAGATTATCGATCGAAGCGATAGGCATAACTGCATGCAAGGTAGATTCCATTGGAAATGCGGGCCTCGTTTAACGTAACTAATTTATAAACGGAATAAAAAGGACTCAAAGAATCGAACTCAACATTCACAAAACTATTAGAACGATAATATTACAAATTACTTTTAATCTCACTTAAAAAGGTTTTTTGAAAGAGTTCCCTTTATTTAAGGAAATAAAACGAGAACTCTTAAAATCAGCATCATGAAACACATTTAAGCATCTCCACGTTGCTTTCAACCATTCTCCTATTCTACTCGTCTACTGTTGAATCTTCGTATTATAAAATCTCTTGAAAACATAGAAAGAGCTTGAGATTCTTTTTCGCATGTGGAAAATGACATAAAAATAGATATAATATGTCAATAAGCATAACATTAAGACTCATAATGACGAGCAATGTGAAAGATTGTGTAGATATAATAAAATAAGAAAACACTTCAAAGTTGACAATAACTGATGCAAAAAATAAAGAAAATTATCTATCACGTTAGTAGTTGCACAAACACATATTCCAAAGGGAAAGGCATATGCGGAAATGCTACAAACTTGAAGAGTTCATTCACGCAGAAAGATAAATCAAGGGCAAACTCAATGACAACTATCTCTGTCAAATCCCAAGGCGGGAATCGGACACATATTGCACAGCATGCACAACTGTAGATTAATGAAAAGAGTTATGAAGAATATTCTTAAAAGCTTTAGAGAAAGTTTCAAACTAATCATGAGATGAAGGGAAGTTCCAAGGATCACTTTATTAGAACAGGCATGTAAATGACAAAAGGACAGAAATATTTGGATAACTAAATTATAAGGTCTGGTTGAAACTACATTGATTTTGGTTATGCGAAGTGCCCATGAATTCGGGCATTATATTATATAATACACGGATTTATATTATATGCACGCGGACATTTTATATGTAGAATCCAGGTAGACGTACACAAAATTCATCTGGCTTTTTCGTTAGTTATTTATAGTTTCCTTAGTCGCATTGCTAACAATACCAAACAATTTTATTTTTCCAAACAGCAACAAAATGAGGTTTCAAGAGTTCTTTATAGATATTATTATCATTCTTTATATCTTCAGAAATAGAATTTTTTTTCTCCATATTACTTTCAAGCTTCAAGACTTAACGTTTTTACATTGATGAGCTACACAGCTGCTATTCTGTTAATTTATATTTGGTAAGTTAAGAAACATTAAAAATTGGTCAATGCCAAATATCAGTTTTCCAAAAATAAAAATTCGTCTCTCCTTGAAGCAACCGAAATCCTTCTTAGAGTTCATTTTTGCAGAAGAGAGACTTCATTTCGATTCGATCCACTTCTCTCTGGATGTCATTCCCATCAAAGAGATTCTCAGAGAATCTTCGCTCTAATCTCTCCGCTCCATTTCTGATCCTAAAATGACAACATTTCCAGTTTCTCTTAACACGATCAGTGTCTCAGATGCGGAGCACGTATCCATCCCAAAAGCAAGGTGCTCTTGCAGTTCACTTCCGATTGGCGATGTATGTAACTACTCTCTTGACATGCCGATGTCGAACAATTTCTCGACACATTGCGTTGACATCGGGAGCAAAGATTACAGTTTGCTTCTCCTCAAGACTCCCGACACTAACAAACTATAGACAGGACGAGAAGCGAATAATCCGCTTCTTCTGAGCTAAATTTCGCATTGCCCAAAAGACAAGTTTTCTCTCTCAATCAGTTGGAAACCAAAAAGAGTCTTGAAATCGCAATCTAGAAAAATCCGCATCATTTAAACTTTGGCGACAATATTAACGGTAAGTTTAAATATGGAAGTCTCCTGTTTGGGTTGCACCTATAAATGAATTTGGTGAAACTGACTTTTATAAATCCGTCTTTCTTTTCTTCTTAACCATTAACGTACGATGGTAGATGCATTTAAGACTAAATAAATCGAAATCTACCTGAATGAGACTGGCTTTTGCCTGCGAATCTTACAATTAATCCAAGGCATAAACATTAAAATTCCCTCAGTAACATTGTTAGATTTTGATTTCGTAGGCAATGATATATTCGAAGTCCATTTTCAAGGAGCTTAAAAAATGTTGACTTTTGGATGCCATTGGACACTTTTCGTGTGGTGAGGAGCGAAATGGTAAAGATAGTGAGGAATGTAGTTTTGTATTAAAAATAGGTTTTAGAAAAAACATTTTAAAAGACTATAGCTTTTATGCTCATTGATAAACGGAAGTTTTCCTTACGATACACATGCCATCTCATAAACGAATAGAATCTCTTAAAAACCGACTCTTTAAGAGCTACTTCTCTTTTAAGAGCTACGACTAATAATATCAGACAACGAAACATTTGCTATTCTCAGGCATTAAGTATTCTACATATCTTGACAACTTGAGTCACCCTGCTGGTAGAACTTCAGACTATAGACACCACTGCAGCAAACCTTTCCAAGAATCAGCAGAATTCACCTGTCTGAGACATATTTTCAATTTCAAAGGTTTGCAATTACACCAAGGGCATAATGCGATGTCCCACGTATCTGTGGTCAGCCAGCAGCTTATATTAGGAATCCAAATAATATGCTTGAACTCAAGCGCTACGAATCGTTTGAAACTAGTAATTCTCAGAATGAAAAAGAGGTAGATCTTTCCCACAAAACCAATTTCCCAATACAACAAGTCCAGAACCTTTCGTTCATAATACCCTGGTTGTAAATGGTTAATCGAAAATTGCCCTCAACATGTCTAACACCTAAAATCACCTGCAGACATTCACAGAAAATTACTGATGTATCTTACTAGTTCCATATATCAATAACATCTCTGTAACTCTACTATGTGCCACTCTACACAATAGTGAGGGTCTGCGGAGGAGGCTCAGTCATTTGCGCGCCAGGCTCGTAATCTGCAGTTCCCAGGTTCGAATCCCACCTGGGCCAGCTTTGAGATTTATCTCCACAAAACTCCTCGCCCTGCCCTCGATTAATCGGTGACACTGATGGGATTGGAAAGTTCGCCGTATATCGGATGGGACGTTAAACCTTGGCCACATGTGCGGGAGGGCCACGAGGGATGGTCTTGACAGGAGGCTGCCATCTGTCTCCTAACAGCTGTCCAGTGGGTTCATTCCCCCAAGCATTTGCCCCAACCTTCTCTCAGCCCTCGGGGCCATTTAGCCCAATGTGTGCAAAAAAGTGCCGCTCGGTGGTAAAAGCAACCCAAATCAAAACGACAGTTAGTTCATTTGCTTTTCATTCCTCAACTATGCAGAGGTTATTCATATAGCGTATATCTTTAAATACCACATCGTAATGGCTTAATCATGACATTGATGTCTAGGAAAGATCTCAGTCTGATTTTTTTCTTGAGTTAGAACTCTCCTTTTTCTTGTCGATATCATTCTTTCTGTTACCTTTCATATCACCAATGTATTGAAAAAATTTCCAGTTGCAATCTTCTGTAAATTTGTCGAGGTCCGAATTATCGTCAAAAATCTATTTTTATTCTCCACTGTCAATTGGATCCCCCTATCCTCGTGATACAAAATGCGCAACTGTATGTTGTCGATTATCGACAAGCGTTATTCCTAAAGCCAAAACCACCCCTGCACTTACACATAAAGGAAAACGGCTGCTTTTCTTATCTTCAGTGATAACGTTTACAACACTCTAAGAGTGCTATTTCGAGAACTATGTGTGATAAAATCTAGAACTTATGTAATGGCCTCGTGCTTCACTTTTTTCGCGAAGTTTTGCGCTTCTCTGATGTTACGAAATTTTTCTTTGAGGTTGCTCCTCACGTGTTTACTCTTAAACCAAATCACTTCATAATTTTAGTTTAGGGGAAACATCGAGTGCTTTGCTTCTTAAAACAATCTTCCCTTCCTTATAACTTCACGCAAATGTTATATTTAGTTTCATCACAAGCAAGGATCACTTTAGAAAAGCAATCGCCTCCTGTGTAGGCGGATTCTAAATATACGTAAGCTTCAGAACTTATCCTCAGTGCCTGCTACAACTTTCAAAGTTGTAGCAGGCAATAACGGCAGGCGGTTAAACAGGTAGAGAAAGGAAAGGGGGTACGAAGAGGGAGAGGATATCTCGATGTTTATTGATTGATTTGGGGTCATTAAATGGGGGAAATTTCTGAATATAAATTTCTGCTAGAGTTTCTATCGAGAGTAAGTTGCTGTAGCGTAAATCTTTTATGGCATCACAAAGCCTGTCTCATGATAAAGGTTGAAAATTGAACTGATCCAAATTTTTAAGATCATTGCTTTGTTTTGTTTCGATATTTGGCATATTTTAAGAAAGATCATCATTATTATCATTTTCCTAATTAATAATAAAAGCCATTAACGAGTAAAAATATCTAATATAGAAAAATATATAAAAGTCTCTCTGGTGACACAAGCACAACAACAATCAAACTGATTTGAAAGGCTGAATAACAGTCTAAACAGTATAAGTGTCATAAAATGTCCTAAACACTGAAATTTATGAGAATTTGTTTTTCCAATTGGGTTTGGTGCTTTTTAAACACCTCTTTCTCCATGAAAAAGTTTCGTAGTAAACACTAAGAGCCTTTTTATTTATTATTTTTTTCCTTCATCTGTTACTCTGATCCTAACATTAAAATATCAATTAAAACGTGCTCATATAGATCAATAGGTAAGTCGGATTATTTACCTCTGAGCGACACTCTTTGGCACACAAGAGCTAAATGACCAGGTCACAAGGACCCCAAGGGCTCAGAGAAGGTTGGAGGGAGGGGACTCACTGGACAACTCTTAGGAGACAGACGGAAGCCTTCCGTCAAGGTCATTCAGAGTGTTCTTCAAAGTGCACAGCTCTCCCTCACACGGAGTCTCGACTCTATGTCCCAACCGAAGGACGGTATCCTTTTCAAACCCATCAATGCGCCCTACTGACCGAGGGCACGGGGGGATTTTGAGGAGATAATCTGAACCCTGGCCGAAGTGGGACTCAAACCTGGGAAATGTAGATGTCGAGCCTGGGGCGCTAAGACTGAACCACCCCCGCCCCAGATCAATAGTTAAAGATATGATTAAAAGAGCATATCGTGATTCAAATGGTTCCTTTCTCTCTTCTGTAGTGGCTGAGAGTTCGGATCCTGTCCAACTGGGCCAGATGTGATGATCTCTAATTCGGATCCTGTCAGACTGTGACAGATGTAGTGACCAAGTCCACACAGGAGAGAGAGATGACGAAATTGTTACTTAATTCACTTCAGTGTAAATCACAGATTCGCGGGTTTTTACGCCCGTGCCACTGTATGCCTCAACCTTGCTGCGTTGAATGAAGAATAACAATGGTCCATCAATTACTGCACGAGAGTTATATAAGGAATGAACTCCACTCCGCAGGCCTTTGCTGCTTCACTCTATGGTTCTTTCTGAATCCACAAAACTACTCTCAAATTCACCGCTCAACTCCGTGAGCCTTTGCTGCTTTGCTGCTGCAAATATTACTAAACTGAGGTGGAGAATTGTACACTCTGCAATTTCTCACTTTACAGACCTCAAAACCTCGGAGAAAGGATTTCCCTTTGCCTATACTGTGGCTCCTTCTGAACCACAAGAATAAATGACAAGATTCTCCAAGAATCTGGATTCCCTCTTGGAATCGCACCCTGACTTCAAAGATTAATTTGAGAAAGACGGCATCCTTTTGACGTGTGTCAACGTGACCTCTTCACTTGACAGCTCACGCGCAGACTGATACTTCCAACTCCTTCCCCTAGCCTCATGCCCGAACTTCACGCCGCAGGCTAGTTAGTCATATACGGCACAAACAACTTCTGGCATTGATTCTTTCCACAAGCAGCAAGCTTCAGACCCGAAAACAGCAACAGTGAGTCATCCCAGCACAAACATTTCAAAGAACACAAAAAATATATACAACAGTATAATACAACAAAAATATACAATAGATAAATAAATATAAAATTCTAGGGACATGACACTTCCGTAGAGAGTTCATCGAGTATTTTTGTTCCCCAGTGTCAACTTGCCAAACATCAAATTTCGGAATAATTAACTCTAAACCTCTCTTCATTATGATTAGTCCTGGCAATAAAATTCATGAGCTAGAATAATGCATATCGTCGCCGGCGCACATGGTAGTCCCATTTCAAAGAGAATGAGGATTTTCGTTTACCTACTTTATCATTCCTTAAAAACTTTAATTGCAACTAATGGAGAATTGGTAAAATGCAAACATTAGAATTTTATTATACAACATAAAAAGAAGTGTTTTTTTTTATTCCGAAAAAATAAAAAAGTTTTTTGTCCCACATTCCTCTGATAAAAGGTAACAGACTCTTGTTGAATGGAATATCTCTTCATATACTACCACAGAAATTTAGAATTTCCACCATTAATAAATCACTTCCAATATTCGTTTAAAGTTTTGCCTTTTCCATATTTAGTGCCCTCTAACGATGTAAATTAAAACTATCCAAATATTTGGAAATTGATAATTAAAATATCTCATTAGCACCAATTCAACCAAACATTTTTTTACAATTATCTCTTAAAGAAAACCTACGGCGTTGCCACACACTCCTCGATGTAAAGGGGCAACTTATTGTTTGCCATGCAACCTTACGACCTTTGCATTCCACCACCAAAATTTACAATTTCCAGCATACATCCATCATATCTGATATTCGTTTAAATCTTTTCAACTTTCAATTTTTTTACTCTGCTAGAAGGCGCAATTATAGCTCTAAGAAGATTCGGAAATTCTAATCGTAATACTTCATTACTAGCTTTCACCCTAATATAATTTTTCGTTTATCTCTAAATACTAAAAAGATCGATGGCTACAAACGAAAACATTATCTCACTTTAAAAAAAATACGAGATAATAAATCTGTAACGAAAAGTCTTGAGCGAAGAAATAAAAACTGGAAGGAAAGAGAATTTGGATCATCAGATTTGTGATTTCTGATGGAGTCATGAAAGAGAATTTAGATCATCAGATTTGTGATTTCTGATGGAGTCATGAAAGAGATGATCTCTAACTTCATCGGCAGATTCATTGAGCTCATTACGTCCCGAGGGGATCGATATATTAATACACTTCACTGAATAAATAAATTATTCGGAGTTGAAACCCTAATGACGAAGTTGCGATGTTTGTGATTTTTTTCTGTTGAAGTCTCACCTCCCATCTTCGCATGCTCTTCTAATGAAATATGCGCCAATTGGATCATGTGACACTTCAACTGCTCCACACAATTTATAAGCTGATTACTTTTTTTCAAATAGTCAGGCAAATATTTCCTTCTTTAGATTTATCGTACTAAGGGTGTTATTGCATATTATAACTGATACTCCCTACATTTGCATACGGGAGCACGACCACTGGGTGGACAACTGAAGGACGACAATTGGGTGGATGCGAAAATGAGGTGGATACCACAATTGAGAAAAAGACAATTGAGTGGGCGACAATTGGGTGGATGCGAAAATGAGGTGGATACGACAATTGAATAGAAGACAACTGGGCAGACGACAATTGGGTGGATGCGAAAATGAGGTGGATACGACAGTTGAGTGGAAGACAATTGAGTGGACGACAATTGGGCGGATGCGACAACTGGGAGGATACAATTGGGTGGATATGACAATTGGGCGAATGCGACAGTTGTGTCGAAAAAGTTAAATAGGTGGATGTGACAATTTGATAGAAGAATATTGGAAGGGTAAGACATTTGGATGAATAAAAGAATGGTTAGAGATAATTTGTGATTACTAAACACTAATTCTAGGCAAAACAAACAAACAAACAAAAAAACACTTTTCGGAAGTGTGTGCAAGGCAATCTATAAAGCGAAGATGTTTAAAAATCACCATAGAAGATATTAATACAAACATTCTTTAATCCGACCTGGAATAAGGTGAATTTCTAAACAAATCTATTCCTTCCGAATGAAATAATCCAAAACGAAACGACTACACTGCAGGAACTTTCAATAAAATACTATATTTTCTAAAGCTCGCTTTTTATTATAAACGAAACAATGGGAAATCAAATGAATGCCTTACACGATACCGAAACAGCCGATATCTTTCTCTATTTTAGCTAATCCGACTTCGTTTAAAATGAATTTTTATATTTTAATTCTTTTGTATTCCTTCCAAAAGGAACAAACGGAAATCCAAGAACACAGTGCATCAAACCAATTTGCATAAAAATATCGGTATTCTCACTAATCCAATATTCAATAAAACGAATCTTTTAATCGTCCTTTCCTTTTAAACGAAACGATTGATAATCAAAGCAGCTCATAGAGGAAACTGAAAAATTTCCTTCATTCCCAATTCATATCCTTGTCTACTGGCTCTTCTACCAGGGAAAGAAGAAAGAATATAAGTGAAAGATGTTAAATATGTTGCTGGAGAAAACTCCTCAAGCCCGGCCACGAAAATTTTTGACTGATTTTAAAACTGCTGCAATGAAAGCTTTCCTTACCGTATTTGAAAACATCGAAATTGGAGGCTTTTTTTTTTCATTTATCACAATCTATTCTACGCAAAGTAAATGAATGTCGATTGAAATCTTTATGTGAATCTAATCAGTCATTTGTGACACACATTAAAATGTTATCATCACTTGCCCTGTTACCAGAAGAAGTGTTGGAAGCATTTTTAGAAGTTGCTGATCTGTTCTCTGATTTAAACCAATATAATAAACAAATCGAGCAAATTCTCCTTTATTTCGAACGTACATATGTTCGGGGTTGACAGCTCAGGATTTGTATTTAAATGTAATTTTATCTATGTATTTTTTAAGTGAAGATTTTTGTAATTATAAGAAAGTTTACGTATTTGATATGACAACCAAATAATTTAATAAATTTTAAATAAAAATTGCATAGTGTAATTTTTTTGTGTATTTTTTCCCATCTGTAATTTCTTCCATGTATAATTTATTCCTTGTGCAATTCTGTCCATGTGTAATTTTAGCAGTGTAATTTTATCACGTGTAATTTTTTCCATGTGTAATTCCTTCCATGTGTAATTTATTCCTTTTATAATTCTGTCCATGTGTAATTTTAGCAGTGTAAGCAGATGCTTGAGGGGGTATTTATTTATTTTTTTTTAATTTTATCATGTAAATATCAGCTGTATTCCTCTAATATCAGCTAATTCCTATAATTTCCGTTTGTTTTTTATACAAGGAGAAGAAATGAATAGAAATAAAAATTCAGTTTCTTTCAGAGTCTGATTATCGAGAACAGATGCAAATATTGGCTGTTTCAGTCTCCATTTGTTTCCTATAGAAGGAGTAGTCATTAATAGAAATATAAAAATCCATGTTAACAAGTGTCGGAATATCGAGGACATATGATATATGGGCTTTTTCAGCTTCCTGAAAGTTATTTTTTCCTTATTTCCATTTTCATCCTGTAGGAGGAGCAGAAATGAATATAAATATGAAAATTCGTTCTAACTATCATCATCATCATCCTGAAGCATCCATGGGCTACGGAGGTCCAACCAGACCGTGCAATTTAGTTCTCCAAGCAAGTCTATCCTGAGCTACATCTACTGCATCTGGCCACTGCACACCAATTCTAACAAGGTCCTGTTTGACATTGTCTGCCCACCGCATCCTAGATCTCCCCTTCTTTCTGAGGCCTTTAGGCACACTGTTCATAACCCTATTTGCCAATCTATAATTATTCATACGGGCAACATGGCCAAACAAACGGAGTCTCTCTCTGCACAATATGCTGCTTAAAGGAGGTTGCAAACTCCTTTGCCTAATCTCATCATTATTTACAAAGTTGAACCACCTAATGCCCAAAATGCTGCGTAAGCATCTGGAATCAAAAGCATCAAGTTTCCTGTTATTTTGTTTACAAAGTGCTAAGTTTCACTACCATAACTAACCCTAGAAAGAACCAAACTATTATGCAGTCTAATATTAGTCTTTAGGTGTATACGCCTATTTCTCCACACTCTCCATAGATTCTTAAAAGTCCCGGCAGCTTATTATTTAGAACAGATGGAAATATGAGCTGTTCAGTTTCCTTTGATTTTCGATTCTTTCATTCAGGAGACAAAATAACAAAAATATCCGTTTTGACCAGATTCGGATTATCGTCTGTTCCAGTTTCCTATATGAATTTTTTTCTTTCCTGTTATTCCCTGTAGAAAGAGCAGAACGTAATCAAAATATATAAATCCGTAAAACTCCGAAATAAATAAAAACATCCATTTAAACCAGAATCTGATTATTGAGAACAAATGTTAATATGAGCTGCTTCCATTTCCTGTATGAATTCCAGTCCAGCTAGGTTCGCGCTCAGAATAGTAGATATGATTTCTGTCTCTGGGAATCAGTGATAATTAAAGTTTTTAACTTTCCTTGTGCGAGGGAAAATATCAACGGCAGTAGAAAATAATAATAAATATTTTGTTTCGATTTTAAATTTCATTCCGTCTTTAGTAATTCAAAACAAGCACTATTCAGTATTTGATTATTTTCAGGTATTCTCTGCCTTTCATTCACGAATCGCTCTTCCCACTTTTAATGATACATTACTCAAAGATTTTCAATTTATTCGAATTATTTCTGCTATTTTTCATTCCAAATAATATTAAAATATTAATAATTCACCATCCAATAATTATAACTATTGAAAAATTTCTAATGGCGTATAATACGAAGAATTAAAAACAATGGTTTCTGTACATATATTTTACAACGCGATAAAGAATTTTTTCCGTAAAAGTCTGATGCTATAAAAAAAAAGACCTCATCTCTAACTTTTACACATCTTTGCATCATTCTTTTTCTTTCAGCCACAGTTCCACCGCCTTTGCAAACAAGCAACATGAAAGGAATATCGAAACGAAATCTGTTCTTCAGTTATAGCAAAATGACTGTGGATGGTTTACGACGATCACGAAAAAGAGAGTGAGCTGAACTCACGCGGCAGCCACTCGTTCACCCGAATAGCCAAGGAGGGAGGAAAGTTGATCGCGGAGTGAAAAATGCAAAACAACGATCAACAGATGGGCAGCCACAACAGAATTGTGATTGAAAAGTGAAATGTATCTTAAAGGATACATTTCCCTTTTACTCATCTAGATTGCTTAAGTTTGTACTGGTTGTATTAAAAAGTTAAGGACAATTTTAATTGCTAATGTAGGCTTACATTTGTCGTTCGTAAAGCAGTTTATTCTATTCTTTTTTGAAATTATTTATTATTATTCTCATTTTACGAAGATATATATTTCAGTTAAAATATCACACAATTCAAAGAAACATCAAATCAGGATACTTCCTGAAAAAAGAAAATTGTACAAAATTGTTTTTCTATTAATATGAACGTTTGAAACGCGCTGTCTTTAATATTGCGCATATTAGCAGCGGATATTGGTATTAACAAATGTGAGCTTCCACTGCAATATCAACGGCAGCAGAAGTTAAAAAACAGGAAAATATATCTAGATCAACGTCATTCTTAATACAATTAATAAAGGAATCGTTTTCCATTTGGGGAGTGAGGTTACAGTTATATACCAATACCTAATAACTTTCAATCTAGAAATGTGCAAAACGTTACCTGAAGAAATCATCATTCTTATTAGAACAGTCGATATCCATTACTCTTGACTCTGTGAGTGGTATGCGCTAAAAATTCAAATTATTTTCGGAGTGTAGCGATCCTCCCCGCCCCACTCCCTTCCCACCTCCTCAGTATTTGCATTTGCATTGAATCCACGCCAACAATGAACGATGCGGCTGCCCGCTGCCATCATCGACACTGAAGGCACAATTTTTTTTTCAAACTTTTAATTAATTTTGGGATCTCAATATTTTCGAAATATTTGTCCGATGATCATCAATGTTTTACATTGTGTTCTATCTGGAAGCTCCTGTACTGCGTTCGTAAATTGAAGTTTCCATATTCAATAGAATCGGACAATGAAATTTAGGCGTCAGACGGCATTTTTTGGCAGTTCTACTTTTTGTATGTTTCTGCATTCAGTAATTTGGATCCCCAATAAGTACTCGAATACTTTGTGCCAATTTCTTCAATGTTTTTTTATTCTGGCTATTCCTCGTCACATTAAAGAATCTAGTCTCTAGCTCAATAGAACCTAATTTTCAGTCTAACACTACCAGAAAGGAAAAAGGAAATTCATTTCCATCTTACCAAATTTTCGTGGACCATGTACCTGTTGTAATCTATAATAATAAAAGTAGATGTTTGTCTGTGTGTCTGTGGCAGCTTATAACTCATGAGAAACATCGGGAAACAACTAATCGTGGTAGACGGTTAAAAAAATTTACAGAGTGATTTGGTTGTCGTTCAAGTCGCAGAGCCGATTTTCAAATCGTAAGAGTACAAAAAAAAGGGGGGGGGGGGGCTACGAGCAAAAATATTTACTATGCTATTCCTACGGGAAACCGAAGTTACTGCCAAAGCCATTGTTGCCAGTTGTAGCTGCCAAACTGTGAAGATGAGAGCCATAATACACTTAAATCTGCTGCAGTTTCCAGATCTCCCTCATTCCCAAAGTCATTACTATACCCTGGTGGTCAAATATTAAGTTACAACCTTCTATGTTCAAATGGGTAACTAACGTCGAAGCTCTATAACATTTAAAACAAGAGTTTAGTTTTGCAAAATGTGATAGCGGATAACTTTGTAACTTAACGTTTGTTCATCAGTGTATTGAGGAGTCCTTTGCAGTTAGGAAAGGAATTTTTTAACTCAACAAAGCGCCATACAGGTGGAAACCGCGTACGAAATTTCGGACCGTTCGGTCAAATACGTCGGGAATCACAGGGTATAAAAAACTGTCGGAACGGAAATGAAAACGGGCATAGTTTGCATAGAAACGAAGCCACAGGCTAAGAATTTCTTCGTGTTGAATCTGCGTGCTACGGGAATGGGGGAGGGGGAAAAACTCATAAAACTAACCCTTAGTGCAGTGAAAATCTTAAAGTCTTCAGTCTACATCTTAAAAGTGAAAGCCATGCAGCTCCGGTTGTAGTCCAGATAGTCTGTTATAATATCATTGTCAAGATGCGCTGAGCACCTGCAACAATGGCTTTTTTTTACTCTTTCCGATTCAACTCTCTTGGCAGCTTTCCAACTGCCGCCAATAGCTTCGTTACTATACACACTGTTCAAACATATTTATATCCTTTTTAACAGATATCGGTCCCTTATAATTCCGCAAAAACTTGGCCGCTTGGTCATATATTTCGTAATTTGGGGTTATTCCTAAATGTATTGCGTTAAAAATTTAAAATTTGAAGTATAACAGAAAGCGATTTAGAACCTCGGACTGCTTCTTTCCTTCATTTTTATAATTTGATAATGGAAAATTTACACTTTAACGCTTTTCAGTTCCCCCCCCCCCCCCCACACACACAACACGCACACAACTACTCAAATATATTGCTCGAAATAATTAGGGAATAATGCAATATCGAACGTGATCAGATGTGTAATTGATGAATTTGGATTTAAAAACGTGATTGTCAGTCAACAGTAAGATGCATCGTATTAAAAAAGTAAACAAAGCGAAATTTAATTCAATTTTAACGCAACGTTAAGTGAAAGATATTCACTTGTGATGCAAGGATGAACAAAAAGTCAGTCGGAAAAGTGATGAGCAAAAATAATCAAGGACCTCTAAGTAGGGTATATGGTCACCACTAACTATCAACACAGCAGCACATCTGTGTGGCATCGACAAAATGAGCTTATCGAGAATTTCTTGGAGATCTTTAGCCGCTCCTCCTCGAGGTCATTATTCAGCTGCTGAAGGGTCATAGAAGGTGTTTGACAGGCTGAAAGACGTCTGCCTAGTAAGTCCCTAGCATGTTCGATAGGGTTAAGGTGAGGTTAGCATGCAGGCCAATCAATAAGCGCAATGCCCTCCACATCAAGCAAGGCGATAATCAGCTGGGCCCTATGAGGGCAAGTGTTATCTTCCATGAAAAATGAACGAATCTCCGATTGCTGACACATAGCAACAATGAGCCACAGAATCTCATTTATGTACCTTATTCCTGTCGAGATCCATTCCTGATGGTGTAGAAGTCTCAACTATTGCCAGTACTTATGCCTCTCCAACCCATAGCAAAACAAAAAGCAAAAGAGTGCATACAAAGTGTTCCTTGTTCACGTCAGATGAGGACTCATCGATTATGAAGGCTGCAAGCTGAACAGCGACCCGTCACTGAATTGAACTGACCGCCACTGGTCACTGCTACAATCGCAGTGTTCTGCAGCCCATTCTCTGCCAGCGGTATGGTGATGTGGGGCTGGAGGATGCATGCCATCGGTCACCGAACATTAAGCCCCGCATGCTGAAGGCAATTCTGTATTGTTTGCGTGGATATGCACCTTCCCGTGGCTGTAATGAAAACACGTTGCAGCTTCATAGCATTCAGTCAGCGATTCCGACGAACCATCAAAGACAAATAATGGTAATCTCTTGATGCTGCTGCTGGTGGAGGACAATGACTGGCCTTCGATTCTCCGAAGCATTCTACAATCTGTTTATAAAACGTTGTGACACTTAAAAGTCCCGTGACGCGGCCTGATGTGTCTGACCAGCTTCCAATCATCATATTGCTCTCCATGCTGTAATTCTCGCAAATCATGCTCAAATGATATATTTCACTTTCAACCAATGAAAAACAACCGGATTTTACCATTCACATCGAAATGTGGTGGAAGTATCGTCGTAACATAAGTCGCGTGAATAAAATTGCCACTAATGGTAATTTGCATATTCCCTGCTGCATTTTCAGCACACAAGTCTCACTTAGACGCCGACCATGACATTCACATTAACAAAGTTCCAATTTCCCTGTAAAAAAATGTCGACATCGCATTATCCCGTAATTCTTTTGACTTGACAGCATAGTCCTAAATTCATCCTATAATTTCCCCTGCGCCACACCTCTTTTTAGGATTTGTTGCTCAAAATTCTAAATTTCTACCAATAATAGAACTTGAGTTCGAATTTAAACCTCTTCCTTTTTGCTACTTACTATATTAACTGTTAATGCATTCACCATTGACAAGAGATTCTTTACTACTAGAAATCTTATTCGCCTCTCCCGCCGCCAGATTCTTAACATTTTCGCCATCTACAACCCAAAACACCCCAGATACCAAATTTCACATTTCTAGCACTGGTATATCATGGCTTGACCTCTACGTGGCCTTGAAGGATACGTTGTAGGTCAGATTTTGGATTTTTTACGAGATCGACGACCCGGATTACCCCTCGGTGCAAACGTTCATAGCTCTACCATTTCTGCATCACAGTTAGAATTAGCGTGATCCTCTGACAGTCATCAATCACTCACAATCATCCATACATATTAGATACAAAGTGTAGAAAAAAGATTTATCTCTTTTCTAACGGATTTTAACCTTTGTAAATTTCCAAATGCTCGATCACTCGGTCCCAAATTTTGTACACAGGTTTTTAATGTAACCAGAGGTGGGGGTGCCACTCCACCTCTGGTTGAGTTAAAAAAATGAACGTTAGTACTGTAGGAGGAAAGCTGTGATTATCGTTAACGAAAACTTTTATTCGTGTTCGTTCAGCGATTTCGTATATTGTGTTCAACTCAAGCGATTAATTCGTATTTAAAGAAATTGCATTGAAAAATGTTATAGACCAAGTTTAGCTAAAATGTTCTGTGAAACCGGAAAATCTGTGCAACAAGTGAAGTAAAGTTGTTGAGTTTCACATCATATTTGTCTTGGTTGTATTGAGCTCCGAGGCTTTCTATCCTAACATGTAGAGTACCGAAGAGGTTGTCAGAAATGGCAAAGAATTATTACAAGTATTTAAAAGACATAAATGAAAAGATTTCATGCTGCAATTGAGAGTTTTTAGCAAAATCTACGTGAAAGTCTAATGACGTTTTCTAGCTTGGGAATGTAGATATTTTCAGGTAGGGTGAAATGTCCTGCTTGTATAAGGAGCATATATTTTCAGTCCATTGAGTTTGAAGAATGGGGTAATTGAAGTTCCAGGCTTGGGCAATGGAGAATGAAGTGATTTGTAGTTTCACGTTGTCCACAGTTGGGACAATCAGTGTTCTTGGCTAGTGGCATCTGTGGAGGAATGCTTGGAGTGGTGCCACGTCGAGACGTAAGCCTGTTATTAAGGTTTCCATATTTCTTGAAATGCATATATTGGTTGTTTTTACAGGGAATCGATTTAGATGTGGGAACATAATTGGTAGAGAAGAAGATTCCCATTCCATCCTTAAGTCTTTATATAATTCCTTACGAAATAAGTGATAATATCCTCTGTATACAACGTTGATTCAGAGTGCAAATTTGGAAGAGTTGTTGCTCTTTTTGGTCGGGTCGTCGGCTGACTCATTGATCTCAAGGTTCAATGTTCTGATGTCCAGGAACCAAAAGCAAAGTAACTGAAGTTGCCCGGAGCTTTGCTTGTTGAAGAGAATGATGAAGATCAAGAAAAACCGTCTATGATTTTGTCGATATGATATTAAGTACAAAAAGCACCGATATGGAATCGGATAATAGTAAAAAATTATTATTTTCTTGAATAATAGTGGTGACGGCCCTGATCAATATCGTAGCTTCAGCTGAGAATATGGATGTTCCTGTTGGTAATTTTTCACAAATGAAGATTGCACGTGAAAGGCAGGCGATGCCGATTCCCGTTTGTTGTTTAGATACTGATGCATCAGTTCCGATCCAGAAGAACTCTGGCCCTTTTTATTATCATTGAGAGTAAAAAATGTGATCTAATAATGGCAGTAGGCTGTTAAGGCAGCTGCTGAAAGCTGAGAGAGTCAGTAAGAATTTTGTATGGCGGAATTGCAACATCATATTTCTTATCTGTGCAATTATTTTATTGCAATTTCTACTCTTTTCAGCAGTAGGTACGATAAAAAAATTAGTTCAGAATGAGTCTTAAATAAATGTTTCGAATAATTGTCCGTAGTTAAAACTGAGAATAGGCTACTTTATAATTAAACTGCATTCATCTCAGCCTCATTAACTTGAAAATCGCAACAATTTAAACATTTTAAATATCGTATCGTTCTTACTCGTTATATTGTTCTTAATTCTCAAGCCATTTTAGAATCAGTACAATAGCATTAACATTTCCTAAATTACAACGGCGAAATCCTTAATTCCTTCAGAAAAAGTTGTCAACTGTAGTAGGAACTTTCCCGGTGAATTCAGTGAACTTTCGATTTTAAAAACGAAAGAAATTTTAAGTTCAAGTTCTATAACAGGTAGATACACTTTTTTAGCGTAACACGGAAGGGGTCACAAAAACACCTTTAAAGAAATTTCGCACGAGGCATTTCAAGTATATGGATACTTATGATGGGGACCAAGAAGGGTTACACGAAAAATTTCAATAGACGAATTTTAAAAATGGGGTGAAAGCGAATCGAGATTGTAAATCGCTTCCTATTATAAGTAAGGCTTTAATTTTTACGCAACATGGAGTGGCACGGTGAAAACCCGTGTATGTTATTAAGAACCGAGGGAGGGGGATTTTTGTGGAATTATGGGATGCTAAAATCTGTTTAAAAAAGTCTTCAACATTCGTGTGGTAATTTTTTAAGTTTAGCCAACATTGAATCAAGAAGTGGGTTGGAGAAATTTCAAGTTTACGTCGGCATGTCCTGGAAGAAAGTGATACACTGTTGCCGATACAAGATTTCACCAAAGTAGGCGGACATGACTGTTATTAATATAGATTGCAATTACAGTAGACTGTCGATTACCCGGGGTCGGATTTGCCATGACGTTGAAAAAAATAATATATGTTGAAAGATATAATATGGAATACGAGATAGCGGTCGCTAAAATCTGATGCAACAGTAGAAATATAATATAGCAGAAATATACACAAGAACAGTAAGATACTTGAAAAGTAAGAAAAAATTCCACGGGCTCTGGTGAATATCCTGCAGGTGTATTTTCAATCATCGAATAAACAAATGCAGGTTCAAATACATCGGAGAAGGATTCATGAGACGATGATTTTTCTGACCACAATTCAATGGAATTCGTGATCTCTAACATAGTCAGAGGCGAATGTATTTGGCCACAGAGTAGCTTTTTCAGCATCAGAGGTTGCATATGATCCGTCGAGAGATTTTAATGGGGGTATACAGGTTGTACCTCGTAACCTGGATCTTGAATCTTTGTAAAAGGGATTTCTATTCCTTTCCTCGCATAAACTCAGGGGCGTAGCCATGGAGGAAAAAATCTAATAATAAACCTTTTCACTATGTTGAAATAATATAGAAAAATATTTTATCGTTAAATGTTACTTAAATGATTAAACTACATTTCTTTTAAGTTTAAAAGTTATAAAGTTTTCCTTTATTGTCATTCTTTTCCCCGCGATATTAGTGTTAGTAAATTGGATTAAAGCTATTTTTTTTCATTCATGGAATGACCCACTTTGGATAATCAAGAAAATTAAACTGCATGTCAAACTAGATGTATTTTGTGGTGTTCCATGCTGCTATGCATTTATTCTGTTAGAAACATGCCACTATTATGTATGGTTAACTTCCATAAGCAGTTAAACTGCTTAAGAGGAGAAGACTTATAAAACATTTTATATTACTTTCGTAATATGAATATATTTCAAATCACTCTCTGCACAACTATATATGTTTGGTCCTATCTGTTTAGCAGGAATCTTGCTCATTCAAATAAATAAATACAAAGTAAAGTATTGTAGAAAGAGTTCCTATTTTGTTGCTTGCAAAATGTATTTGAAAGGAAGCACGAAAGTTTGAAGGATAATTAACTAGGACTTATTTACACAACAGGAAATTCTCTTAAGGGACAAAACATTTCAATCAACTAAATTCAACTGCAGAAGATTTAAAAAATTGTCGAACAAGATTAAACATCTTAAGGAATATGTGATGAATATTTATCACATTTGGCATCAATGTGTCATTTGATACGTTTTAATTTAATCGGAACTTGAATGCACTACTTGACGGCGTACATGCAAATACGATGCAATTAATCAGTTTCAGAAAACATCATTGTCACAAACTACTTGACAATATAAACTTCCTACTAATTTTAAACCTGCCAAAATAAATATTATTCATCCCTCTAAATTCCAAATTTCCTATACAGAAAACCTTATTATTAATATTCATCAATTTTTTAATGCTGACGTTTTACCTCTTCCTTCAGTGTGACACCACATGCTGCTTATATTATAATTTTGACAACTCGATGGTATCGTTGCCATCCGAAGAAATACCAACACGGTTCAGCACGAAATCTGTACATTAGTCGTTGAAATAATTTTTTAAGGGCATTTCATTAAACTTCTGAGGTGAAAGTCTCTTTTGAGAATGTTCTCATAATTAGGAGGATTAATTCTAGTGGTTTTTGAAGTTTACTGAGTCTATTATTTCCAATAGCAACAACTCTCTGCAACTTAAAGACTTATTTTGAAACACGCTTTTTTAACACATTTTTCGTGGTCGTTGGAGTCTCCTTTAGTATTGAAAAATTATTTTCGTCGGCTATCATCGTAGAGTATATACTTATATATAATATAATACCTTATATATAATTATATATAATACCTTATCGCTATTACTTGCACGCAAAGCGCCTTCAGTGTCAAGAATCTATGTAGCTGTTCAACTCCTGTCTCTTCAATGCTTTTTCTCAGATCATTTGTAATAGGAACTTGACTCATATTGGCCCAAAGCTGACATCCGTAATTAATGCCATGATATGGATGTCATTCACTTTGCGCTCCCATCTGGCTTTAGCATTACGGGGTTAGGTCAAATGATATTTTAATGCTATTTCTATGTGCATTGCTTTAGATTAAATTCCTTTTCTCTCGTTTTCTAAAAACAAAGCGAGATTATTTGTTCATTTTGTCGTCTATCTATCCATCTTTCGATTTCGAATTTTTTTATTTATAGAGATAAATTAAAAATAATTTTAGTGTTGGATAGGTATATTACGTTTCGCGCTTTCTATAATTCTGCCCTCTAGTGATGAAAAGCATTGAAAATTCAAACATTTTAAACGAATGTTGTAAACGACCTATTTATGCTAGAAATTTGAAATTTTGGCAGTTTGAATACAAAGATCGTTGAAATCGGATGTTGTCGAAAATCGCAAATTTTTCTAAGAGACCGTTGTAAAACTCTTTTTAATTGGATTAATGAAATATTAAAATTTGCATTTTTTAAATTCTTACATAATTTTAATTTATATTGTTAGAGATCACTAAATATTGAAACGGCAAAATTTTCAACGAATGTTGCAAGTGATATGTTTATGGTAGATTTTTGAAATTTTGTTGGTAGAGCGTTTTCTCACATCTTCAGAGGGGATGCGAGAGAAGCAACTTTTTAACTTTAAGGAATAAAAACAAATAAGTTTTATGTTGTACAATTACTGATAAATGCTACTATTTGCATTTTCCTCATCATCCATTAGCACCAATTAAAATTTTCTCGGGTCTATGCTTTTCGCATTGTTCACCTCAAGCATACCTTCTGTTCTACGACCAGTTGCCTCCTAAGTATTTGCCGATGACATTAAATTTTATACCAATTCTGATTCTTTAGCCAATTGTCGTTCCATTCATCTTGCATGCGTCAACATCAACGACTGGAGTATGTCACAAACTTACCAATTTCTGCAGAAAAAACAACTATCATGCACTTGGGTCGTAGAAATCAGAAGTAGTATTATGATATCAGTGGCTCCCTAATACTCAGTGTATCACCTCAATTAGATTTGGGTGTTACCATTTCACCCAAACTCTCATTTTCTTTACACTGCCAAAACATCACCAAAAAGCCAACAGTGTCACCTTCATAATTTTGCCCTGCTATGAGAAGTGCAACAAATAAACTCTTTCAAGGAATTCACTATTTTTGTTTTGCCTATTCTTGAATATGCATCTCCTATCTGGTCTCCCCACATGATCTCTGACATCAGTCTAGTTCAGAGGTTCCCAAACTTATTTGTTCTACTGCCCCCTTTTCAGAAAAAAAATTACTCAGCGTCACCCTGGAAATCTACCTTCTTTAAGCGAACAAACAAAACGATGCAGTGACAAATCTGCGTTCTTTTATGTATCTATATTTCTACCTACGTCCTACAACATAGTAAAGAAAGATGTTATTGTAAATAAGACACCTTGAAACTTGAAATTATAAAATTATTTATTAAAATCAACCATAGTAACATTCGCATTACACACCGAAAATTAAGACAACGAAGGATAATTTTATGTGTTTATTTGGAACAAAATCACTACGACTTTAACTCTAAGTTACACAACAGATGAAACATGTACGAATGGTTTTTCAAAATTTTCTTATCTTCCCTTCTTTCTTTATGCTTCTACCGCCCCCCCCCCCCAATTGCACCCGAGGCTACTACCGACCCCCTGGATCGTTCCAGCGCCCCCCCCCCCCCAGGGGGCAGTATCGCCCACTTTGGGAAACATTGATTTGTTGAACGTTCACTCATATGGTTTAGTAGGAGACTACCTGTACAGTCCAACTCAAGCTACGAGGAGCGACTGGAAGTGTTCGATATTCACTCCTTGGAATAAAGAAAGTTGGTTCACGATCTAAAAATATGTTATCAAATCATTAATAATCTTCTTTAGTTAAATCTGGCAGAGCCATTAATTTAAGTCGTGGACTCTAGAAGAACAAGGAGGCATCTTCAGTGAACAAGGAAGCATTCCTCATGCTATAACACACTATAAATATCATTTCTTCCTATGCCGAGTTGGTCGTGTTTGAAACTCTCTACCTCCTGATGTTGTCTCCAACTTTGCGCATTTTCGCAGATCGACTAAATACAGTCTACTTAATCAAATTTCTAATATATTTTAAATTTTAACCTTCGTTATGTTTGTAGTTAAATGCTCCCAAAGTGTTAACCATCAATTTTCTAATATATTTTAAATTTTAACCTTCGTTATGTTTGTAGTTAAATGCTCCCAAAGTGTTAACCATAGCGTAAACCACAACAAGTGTTAATCACATTGTAATATTTCTCTAATTTCTGATGTCTTGAGCGTTGTTAGCGTATAATTTTGTACCTTCCCCTTAATAAATAAAAAAAGTAAGTAAACGAAAAGCTTCATTCACTTTGCAAACGAAATTCCCATATGCACCAGAGGCGATATGCGTTTGTCTGGTTATGTATTCCACATTGATTATATTTTGTATTGTTTACATAATATTGTTACTTAGTTAATAAGGTTTTGTCTTCATTCTATATTTTTGGCTTTTGTTAGAGATTGATACTAATTCTTAAAATTAGTTTTTTTTGTTGTTTTATATTCTTTATGTTAGCGTCTTACATTTCTATTATTTCTTTTGTTAGTATGATTAATTGTCAAAATGAGTTATCCATTTCCTATTCGAGTCTTTTGTAGTTTAGGTGTCAGTATATTTCTTATGATAGAAAGTTAAAAGTTGTCATATTTCAAATTCTTACATTTGTCCCATAGCTAATTCTAAAAACTTAAACGGAATCTGCACTGAAAGAAATTTAAATGATGGAACTAACTCAAATGAAAAAAAATACAAGCTGATAGAAATTTACGCTATTTTATTAATCGAATGATACGCTGCTTTTAATTTTGTTTCATTGTTTTATAGATAACTAGCAGATTTACCCGTCTTTGCTCGGCTCTGAAACGCTTTAGAACATGGGAGTCGATGGCACTCCTCAAGTCGCAAGCTTTCATTTGGCATAAAAATCATTATGATCGTTCTCCTATCCCTCCGGTTAACATTTTCTTCCTCTCTTTTAGGGGAGGAATGAAATGGACATAGTACGAGGTACCCATTATCCTCCCCACACCAGTTGCTTCTAAACAAAAATCTGGAATTTCCTCTCTCAGATAATCGAACTTTTCAAATCACTTCGTACCCCACCAGAATTCCTCGGATACAATTTGCCAGACATATTAAATTTATAGCAAAAGAAAATTAACTAGAATCTGAATACATAAAAATGTAAAGGTACTAAAAATTATTATTATTAAGCAAAATTGTTTATTACTTAACGTTTAAAACATTTATTATTTGTACATACTTTAATTAGCTTTTGCATATTTTTCAAATTAAGTTAATGATTTTAACTTCCGATACGAATTTAATTTTTGAAGCTTTCATTTCAACAAAGCATCGCGTGTACCACTCTTGTGTATAAAACGACTTCAATATCCACGGTCGCTGCCGCTCTTCACACAATAAACTGAACAATGAGTTTATCACGCAAAATCAGAAAGAAATTAGTTTGATGCATTGATTATTTCAAATTTATTGGTGTCAACAGTTATTTTGAATAACTTTCAACCCTTAATGTCAAGTCCATGGATATTTTGAAAAATTCAAACCCGCCCACTCCAATTTTGGTTTTCCCCAGCGAGTTCGCAAATAGCCTATATTTTTCCCCTCGGTGAAGGGAATGTTCATGCAAAGTTTGAAGTCTCTACCTCTTCTGGGGGCAGAGTGCATAAGCGGACAGACACACAAACACACAAAAAAACTTTCTTCTTTATATATTATATTTAAAAAACGCTTTTGCACATTGATCTTGCTTTTCCTTTACCTATATAGACAGATAATAAGTCGTTTTATTAATATAGATATTTGAAAAATTGAGCCGAGTATTTAGCGCATTTAGCGCAGACGAACCCAGGTTCAAGCCCCGGGTAAGGCATCGATGTTTCTGTTGTCTTTCTGTTGATGTCCCCATTCCTCACAGATCTTCTCTATGGCGTATTAAACTGATAGGCTCCTGTCAGACCTTTGTGACAAGCAGGTGCTTGAGGAGATATTTATATTGAGACGAGGTAAGCTTGATTTTTCTTTATTCATTGACTGTCTCATTCATTCTTTTTTCATTGACTCATTGAGTAACTTTGATGAATACAAAGAAGATTAAAATGATTGAAATTGAAGCAATGGATGGAACTTTCGATTCTTTTCAATAATTATACATTGGACATGTCTTAACGAGGTTTTAAAATGTGCTTAAATAAATACAAAAGCAAGAAAATGCGTAGTTTTTTTTTTACTTTTACGGATCTAAAGTGATACATTCCTGTTTCCTAAAAGAAATATTTTTCCAAAATGTGGTTTCACTATTTCCTTATTTGGATACTCAATTCATTGCAGAAATATTTTCGAAATAAATGCAGAATTTTCTTACTTCTAGTACTAAAACTAACGGAAATATATGTCGTAAGTCTTTGACAAGTTAGGCTATAATCCCATTAGTCATAGTAGGGAAAGGCAAGGTGACATGTCACAAATAATTCAGGTCAGTCCTGTATAGAAAGCTCATCAGAGCCGTCTTCAGTATTCTTTTTAAGCAAGTGGGCCATTTCTTGCTCCGTGATCAGCTTGTCTTGATTTCAAGTAGCACAGCTTCCGTCTTATCCCCGAGATACACACATACATACCTCGACAGACAGCATGGCTGCAATTCGCTCATGAATAAAGCATCGACGCTGCGATGTTCTTTACTTGCAGCTTCTTGTTTCAGGCTGAAAGAGGAAACCCAGAATTCTCTGTCAGCTGTTAAACAAGAATTGCTTTAAGAAGTCAGACGACGACACTTGCACACACATCATTCTGGTAATCTGGAAGCTATCGGGAAACGGAAGAGGAACCGGTTGTTTTCAAAGGGAGAATTTTGCGCCTTTTGTGAAATCTGAAGATATATGAATAAGGAACTGAAAACAAAAACATGACGCCAAGATAAAGAGATAATTTCGATGTTAAAAAATTTGACGAAGTGACAGTAATTGAGACGATGTTTCGATCATCCAGAAAATGTCACAATCCCATAAGAGATATATCAAATAAAACAAATGACGTCTAATGAATCATATCGGTCTTTTATAATGGAAAGTACACCTATCTCTCAATTTACACGGTTCACGTTTTGCCCTGTCAAAATATCCAACTAGTTTCGATTTACACGGTGATAGACTCGGTTTTTCACGGCAAAGAAAATGTAACCAGTTTTGTTTTACATGACTATAGACTCGGTTTCACGGTACGGATTGAGAATATTTTTATCTATGTAGACATAATGCATATTGTGAAGAAAGAGTAGTTCAGTGCTAAGGAAGATTATTAGTCTGTCATCCCAAAGTAAAAATCAACTGCATTTTTTTGAATTTCAATCATTATTTTCAAGAATAAATTGATAATAGTAATATTGCTAAAAATATATTCTTGCCGTTGTAATGCAATCTATCCCGCGGCATCTAAATGAAATGAAACCTGTTTTGAATCGGCAGCGAGATCTAACCTTTCTTGTCTGAATTTTTCAGACTAGTAAAAACCTTGTTTTA
The DNA here is from genome assembly GCA_038380435.1 of Ryuthela nishihirai. Taxonomy (NCBI): domain Eukaryota; kingdom Metazoa; phylum Arthropoda; class Arachnida; order Araneae; family Heptathelidae; genus Ryuthela; species Ryuthela nishihirai. Next base: position 8,480,855 of record JAWZYU010000021.1, read on the forward strand.
TATCATTTTTAACAACTCTGTAGACTTTTATATAGGCTAAATACAGCTGGTTCTTAGTAAACTCTTTCGTAAAATATCATATAAATACTAATTTAACAAAAATGAAGTTTTAAGTGTTGGTGCAAATGCTTAATTTCTGATTTATATTCAGTTCCCGAATATCCTTCTTTCAAATTTCGTCTTCAAATTCGATTAATATATATTTACATTAACAATAAGCATTTTTCGTGACCAAAAAGAAATGTATGAGAAATTAATTTTTGCTCAATTATGGCAAATAAAGTACAAAATAATGTTGCATTAATGCTTATTGTTACTGCTGAATTAAAATTTGATATAAATATGTCGAAATAAAACTTTCAATATACGTTTTATTCATAACAAGGATTTTTTCGAAACCTATCTCTCTTTTTTCCTTAAGTTGTTGGTTTTGATTTCGATTTACACGGCGATTTCCTGGAACCTATATACCGTGTAAATCGAATGATGGGTGTATTTTCTTTAGGTGATGTTCAATGGGAATCGTTACAATCAAGGCGGAGTCAAAATTAATAAAAGAGCTGTAGGAATGCATCTACTTAACCAAATGACAATAAAGAACCAAAAATTGCGATCAGTATGGGGATATTACACACTGCTCGCCAAACGTTAAGAACGGATTACCAAATTAATATTTAGAGATAAAACAAAGGCTTTTTCATGAAGCTAGGAAATTTAATATGTTGTTTGGAAAATTCAGCATTCAAATCCTAAAAGAGGTAATCCTAATATAGGCTTACCTTAAGTTTTAATCTTTGTTATCGCCTTCAAAGTAGTCCCCTTGCGAGCTAATACAGCAGACCCAGTACTTTACCCACTGATGAAAACGCTTTTGAAAATCCTGTTTTAAGAAGTTCAATACTTTCTTCGATTCTTCCTTAATCACTTCAAACAGTGAAATTGTCGACCATTAAGATAGAAATTCATCTTGCAGAAAATGAAGAAGTCGCAGGGGGAAGATCTCGAGAGTAGGGGGAAGGGGATCACAGCCATGCTATTTTTTGCCAAAAACTTCTGGACAGACAGAGCAGTAAGGGCCGGCATGTTGTCGCGATGCACCACCCATTCCTGGGGACATCATTTTCCTGGACGTTTCAACAACAGACACTCTCTCAAACACTTCAGGGCCTCGATTAATCAGTGTTGGTTTACTGTCTGGCCTGTAGAAAAAAACTCTATTTTCACGATTCCTTCCCCCATCAAAGAAACAAATGTGCATGCTCTTCAACATTGCTCTTCGTCTGCCTCACTTTCATTGGTTGAAGTGAAGAGGGACTTTTCTCCTGGGATAATTGCTGCTTTGTTTCTGGGTGATACCCATAAACCCAGCTTTCATCGCCAGTTATGACTTTAGAAAGGACGTTTCGAACCTTCTTGACTTGTTCCTGAAGTTCCCTGCACGCAATGACCCAATGATATGTGGTCCTGAGTCAGCAGTCGAGGCACAAATTTCTCAGGAATCCGCCTCGTGTTGCGTTCCTCCTTTAGGAACCATTGGCACGATGATCCGTATGTAACTCCAGCAATTTCACAGATGTGATTAATTGTTCGTCGGCGGTCCACATGGATGGCGTGAAGCACTTTCTCCACATATTCATCTGTTTGGCTTGTTAAGACCGACCAGAAAATTCTTAACCTAACCACTCAAAAATCTGAGTTCGGATCATGGCGTTATCACCACATTCTTGTTTAAACATTTCGTGAGTCTCTGAAGCTGTTTTAGTAGGTTTGTAACAAAACTTGGTGTAATCGCAATGTTCTTTTAAATCTTCCATTTTGCTATTAAAAAAAGCGGCACAAACACAAACACACTAAAATGCCCGTAAAGAAGGCTTCGTTTCAAGTATTAACGTGAAACTTTACACTGCTTGACAAAGGAGCAGGCTTGCGACACCTAGAGACAGGTTTCTAAATTGTACCTATATGACGCTACACGAGGAAAATCCGGGAACATTTGGATTGCACTACGTGTGTTAAACAGATAACCTATAAAAATATTCTTTCTTTTTCGTTTCGTACTTTCGCAAATGATCGATCGTTTCAAGTTGAAGCGCCATATTTTCCATTTGTAATTATAGAATACTTCATAATGTCTAAAAATTAAGGAGTCCAGATTTCTGTTGATAAAAACATTGAATTATGAGTAAATGTTCCGGTTTTAGCTTTCTGAAACCGAGGCAGTTTAGTCATGGTTCCTATTTATGTTTACTAAAGCTGGGGGATATCTTCTCGATCCAAATTTAATTAACGCAGTTGTAGATCGTGGTAATAGGCATGACGGACAATTAACGGTAAGTGGGAGGAGAAATAATTCGCCGACTCTAAGCACGACGACGAGTGGAGATCGAGGATTGATTCCACACAGATTGACGGGAAGCTCAAATCTCACAGAGGTCTTACTATATTACTGATGCCAGGAGTGTGTTGGCGATGTTTCACTTTCTCGAGGGACGGCTAATTCGAAGTTTGCATGTGCGGTGCTTGCGGTAGAGTTCGTACCTTGTCGACAACATTCAACTTCGCCTCCAGTTTGCAGCGACTGTTTGGTGCTTAGTGCAAATTGCGTTATTCTGCAAAAAAATAAAACTAGAAGAAGAAATTTTGCCTCTGGCAAATATGAGAATCCCGTTTTCAAAGAGAATAGGTTTTTTGTTTACCAACTTTTTTCACTCCTTAAAAGTTTTACTTCGAGTTAATGGATATTGTGGCAAAATGCAAATAATAACATTTCATTAGCAATTATGAAAAACAAAAAATAATTTTCTTTGTTCCTTAAATTTAAAACGTTGCATTAGTCACACACCTCTGAAAAAAGGGGGTAGATGGTTGCTGTCAGCTGAATATACCTTGACACTACCACTAAAATTTCAAATTTCTACCATAAACAGATGCACATTCGTTAAAAATAACTTAAAAGTATTAATTATCACAAAAAAATTATTTGTAGACAAGAAACACTTGAAATAATTAGCTGAAGGAAAAACTAGTTGCCTTGAGAGGGATTCCAGCCCACGTCTTCCAAAAAGGACCTAATTACTATATATGGAAAATGGGGAGATCTCTAAATATGGAAATTTCTCTGGGGTCATAACCGCTACACCACCAGAGACATTTCCATATTTAGTGATCTCTAACGATATCAATGAAAACCATCTAGGATTTGAAAAATGCGAATTTTGTTATATCATTAGCACCAATCAAATTAAATTAAAAAGAGTTTTCCAATTATCTCTTAAAGCAAAGCAATTGCGTTTCCACCCATCCTCAGCATAACGGGTCGACTCATTGCTGCCAACGGAAACTTCATGACCTTTTCATTCCACCATGAAATTTTTAAATTTATCATTTGCAAAGATATTTTGGAAGAAGTTTAACGAATCTTGCAATTGTATTATTTTGCAAGATTGGTTAAACTTTTGTGATTTTCGCATTTTCCACCGTTAGAGGTCGCAATTACGCTTTTTAAAGATTCGGCAAGTGCAAATTGTAATGTTTCATCAATGCTTATCCAATCCAAACAAAATATTTATCTCTAATTATTATCTTTCAAAGCATGAAAGGTGCGTTTCTCCCTCCTGAGGAGAAGTGGTCAACCGATTTATTCAAATCTCTATCATAAAAGCATCATTTGTAATATTCCTTTAAAATATTGTAATTCTCGAATTTTTCTACCGTTAGAAGGCGCTTTTAGATCTCTTTTCAGATTCCGGAAGTTTCAATCAATATTTCATTAATACATATCCAATCTAAAATGAAATTTTTAATTTATCTCTGAAACAAACAATTCTATCTTAAAATAAAACTTGCGTTTTCCCACCCATCCTCTGTCTAAAGGTTAACTCATTGTTGTCAATAAAACCTTGGCTCTCTTCACATTCTACCACCAAATTTTCTGATTGCTTGCATAAATACATCGCTTGCAACATAATTTTAACATTCTCAAACTTTCAAATTTTTTCTCCGTTAGAAGGTGCAATTATAGCTTTTGGGAGATTTAGAAAGTGCGAATCGTAATATTTAATCAAAATCTATACAACACAACAATAATTTTTAACTTATCTTTATAAACAAAAAAGTTCGATGTCTACAGATGACAAAATGAACACTTGGGGTATTTTTTGAAAACGAGATAAAAAAAAGCGTAAATACAATGACTGAGTTATTTAAAAAGCGTTAGTTAAATACCTATAAATCGAGAGATGACTACATATCATCACAAAAGAAGAAGGACATTTGGTTGTCCAGTTGGACAGCTCTCTAAAAACAGGGACGTATTAAGATCCTATGCATAGAAAACATTTAGAGAGCTCAAACAATTGGAAACAGTTGGAAGTTGTAAAGGCTGCTCAAACAATCAAAGAAGTGGATGTATTCTTCGGTGTCCACCATTCTGTTATTGGAAGTTGGAAGTCTGCTCAAACAATCAAAGAATGGGCGTATTCTTTGGTATCCACCATTCTGTTATTGGAAGTTGGAAGTCTGCTCAAACAACCAAAGAAATAAACATATTCATTTGGTATTCATCATTCTGTTATCGGAAGTTAGAAGTCTGCTCAAAGAATCAAAGTGGGCGCATTCTTTGGATCCACCATTCTGTTACAAAGTGGCCACCATGTGCCCACTTTGATTGTTTGACAGCCTTCCAACTTCCAATAACAGTATGGTGGATACCAAGGAATACGCCCATTCTTTGATTGTTTAAGCAGCCTTCCAACTTCCAATAACGGAATGGTGGATACCAAAGAATGTATTTACTTCTTTGATTGTTTGAGCAGACTTCCAACTTCCAATAACAGAATGGTGCATACCGAAGAATACGCCCATTCTTTGATTGTTTGAGCAGACTTCCTACTTCCAATAACAGAATGGTAGATATCAAAGACTATGCTCACTTCTTTTATTGTTTGAGCAGACTTCCAACTTCCAATAACAGAATGGTGGATACCAAAGGATAAGCCCACTTCTTTTATTGTTTGAGCAGATTTCGAACTTCCAATAACAGAATGGTGGATACCAAAGAATACGCCCATTCTTTGACTGTTTGAGCAGATTTCGAACTTCCAATAACAGAATGATGGATACCAAAGAATACGCCATTCTTTGATTGTTTGAGCAGACTTCCGACTTCCAATAACAGAATGGTGGATACCAAAGGATACGCCCATTCTTTGATTGTTTGAGCAGACTTCCTACTTCCAATAACAGAATGGTGGATACCAAAGAATACGCCCATTCTTTGATTGTTTGAGCAGACGTCCGACCTCAAATAACAGAATGGTGGATACCAAAGGATACGCCCATTCTTTGATTGTTTGACCAGACTTCCGACTTCCAATATCAGAATGGTAGATACCAAAGGATGCTCCCACTTCTTTGATTGTTTGAGCAGACTTCCAACTTCCAATAACAGAATGGTGGATACCAAAAGATGCTCCCACTTCTTTGATTGTTTGAGTAGACTTCCGACTTCCAATATCAGAATGGTGGATACCAAAGGATGCTCCCACTTCTTTGATTGTTTGAGCAGACTTCCAACTTCCAATAACAGAATGGTGGATACCAAAAGATGCTCCCACTTCTTTGATTGTTTGAGTAGACTTCCGACTTCCAATAACAGAATGGTGGATACCAAAGGATGCTCCCACTTCTTTGATTGTTTGAGCAGACTTCCAACTTCCAATAACAGAATGGTGGATACCAAAAGATGCTCCCACTTCTTTGATTGTTTGAGTAGACTTCCGACTTCCAATAACAGAATGGTGGATACCAAAGGATACGCCCATTCTTTGATTGTTTGAGCAGACTTCCAACTTCCAATAACAGAATGGTGGATACCAAAAGATGCTCCCACTTCTTTGATTGTTTGAGTAGACTTCCGACTTCCAATAACAGAATGGTGGATACCAAAGAATACGCCCATTCTTTGATTGTTTGACCAGACTTCCGACTTCCAATATCAGAATGGTGGATACCAAAGGATGCTCCCACTTCTTTGATTGTTTGAGCAGACTTCCAACTTCCAATAACAGAATGGTGGATACCAAAAGATGCTCCCACTTCTTTGATTGTTTGAGTAGACTTCCGACTTCCAATAACAGAATGGTGGATACCAAAGGATACGCCCATTCTTTGATTGTTTGAGCAGACTTCCAACTTCCAATAACAGAATGGTGGATACCAAAAGATGCTCCCACTTCTTTGATTGTTTGAGTAGACTTCTGACTTCCAATAACAGAATGGTGGATACCAAAGGATACGCCCATTCTTTGATTGTTTGACCAGACTTCCGACTTCCAATATCAGAATGGTGGATACCAAAGGATGCTCCCACTTCTTTGATTGTTTGAGCAGACTTCCAACTTCCAATAACAGAATGGTGGATACCAAAAGATGCTCCCACTTCTTTGATTGTTTGAGTAGACTTCCGACTTCCAATAACAGAATGGTGGATACCAAAGGATAAGCCCATTCTTTGATTGTTTGAGCAGACTTCCGACTTCCAATAACAGAATGGTGGATACCATAGAATACACCCATTCTTTGATTGTTTGAGCAGACTTCCGACTTCAAATAACAGAATGGTGGATACCAAAGGATACGCCCATTCTTTGATTGTTAGAGCAGACTTCCGACATCCAATAACAGAATGGTGGATACCAAAGGATACGCCCATTCTTTGATTGTTTGACCAGACTTCCGACTTCCAATATCAGAATGGTGGATACCAAAGGATGCTCCCACTTCTTTGATTGTTTGAGCAGACTTCCAACTTCCAATAACAGAATGGTGGATACCAAAAGATGCTCCTACTTCTTTGATTGTTTGAGTAGACTTCCGACTTCCAATAACAGAATGGTGGATACCAAAAGATGCTCCTACTTCTTTGATTGTTTGAGCAGACTTCCAACTTCCAATAACAGAATGGTGGATACCAAAAGATGCTCCCACTTCTTTGATTGTTTGAGTAGACTTCCGACTTCCAATAACAGAATGGTGGATACCAAAGGATAAGCCCATTCTTTGATTGTTTGAGCAGACTTCCGACTTCAAATAACAGAATGGTGGATAGCATAGAATACACCCATTCTTTGATTGTTTGAGCAGACTTCCGACTTCAAATAACAGAATGGTGGATACCAAAGGATACGCCCATTCTTTGATTGTTAGAGCAGACTTCCGACATCCAATAACAGAATGGTGGATACCAAAGGATACGCCCATTCTTTGATTGTTTGACCAGACTTCCGACTTCCAATATCAGAATGGTGGATACCAAAGGATGCTCCCACTTCTTTGATTGTTTGAGCAGATTTCCAACTTCCAATAACAGAATGGTGGATACCAAAAGATGCTCCCACTTCTTTGATTGTTTGAGTAGACTTCCGACTTCCAATAACAGAATGGTGGATACCAAAGGATACGCCCATTCTTTGATTGTTTGAGCAGACTTCCAACTTCCAATAACAGAATGGTGGATACCAAAAGATGCTCCCACTTCTTTGATTGTTTGAGTAGACTTCCGACTTCCAATATCAGAATGGTGGATACCAAAGGATGCTCCCACTTCTTTGATTGTTTGAGCAGACTTCCAACTTCCAATAACAGAATGGTGGATAACAAAAGATGCTCCCACTTCTTTGATTGTTTGAGTAGACTTCCGACTTCCAATAAGAGAATGGTGGATACCAAAGGATACGCCCATTCTTTGATTGTTTGAGCAGACTTCCGACTTCCAATAACAGAATGGTGGATACCAAAGGATACGCCCATTCTTTGATTGTTTGAGCAGACTTCCGACTTCCAATAACAGAATGGTGGATACCAAAGGATACGCCCATTCTTTGATTGTTTGAGCAGACTTCCGACTTCCAATAACAGAATGGTGGATACCAAAGGATACGCCCATTCTTTGATTGTTTGAGCAGACTTCCGACTTCCAATAACAGAATGGTGGATACCAAAGGATACGCCCATTCTTTGATTGTTTGAGCAGACTTCCGACTTCCAATAACAGAATGGTGGATACCAAAGGATACGCCCATTCTTTGATTGTTTGAGCAGACTTCCGACTTCCAATAACAGAATGGTGGATACCAAAGGATACGCCCATTCTTTGATTGTTTGAGCAGACTTCCGACTTCCAATAACAGAATGGTGGATACCAAAGGATACGCCCATTCTTTGATTGTTTGAGCAGACTTCCAACTTCCAATAACAGAATGGTGGATACCAAAGGATACGCCCATTCTTTGATTGTTTGAGCAGACTTCCAACTTCCAATAACATCATCATGGGAATTCATCATGATAGGGAAAGGAAGTTCACTGAACAGCAGTTGGGAGATTGCTGTCTCCCATCAATGTAATTTTGGATATTATTTAACCTGCACACGAACCCACTGTTTTATGACCCCATCCGACGGACAGCGGCCATTCCAAGTCCATCGGTGTCCCCCTTTTAACCGAGGGAAAGGTGGAGGTTAAGCGGAGATAAATGTCAGTGCAGAACAGTTGAGACTCTGGATCCTGAGTGTTTCAGAATACGAGCCTAGCCATGTGCGTGCCCCATTCCTCGCACAAGCTGAAGATTTCAATATATGCTATCTGGAAACAGTCCTTGGCTAAACAATCTTAATCTCATGTGCAGAAACATCTGACTAAAGAAATGTTTTAAACCAATGCATTTAAAAAAATTAATCGATTGAAAATGGTTTTAGAAATAATAAATGGATATCGTAGAATGAGAAAACAATTGTTGTTGATAGCATTCTCTTGGCTGCACCGCATATTCAGAACAATCGGGTTAAATTATCCTTCCTAAGAATATTTCAAGTCTGATACTGCCACTGCCAATATTTCTAATCTGTAATAATATTAGTATCAGTTTACGCATATACTGATGCAGTAGGTCTTTATTAGTACGAGTATACAATAGAAACTAAAATAAACATCGATATCTTTCGTTAGATGTAAGTAAAAATATTTTATGTCAACCTCACTTTTTCAGATACCTTATCTGCTTTCATTTCAGAATTCTCAAGCAAGCCATTCGGTTTCTCTTAGTAAAGCTGAAACCCACCACATCTTTTCTGCTTCTGATAGCACTCGATTTCCTCCCCATCCTCTCTTCCTATCATCGCTCTTTCTCCAGAGAACATTCTTCCCTCTCGTAAACCCTTCTTTCATTCAGAACAAGAAAAAAAATCAACACAGCTGAGGCAATCTTCTTCATAAAACTTCCCATTTCATTGCGTAAGATTTCAGTATTTTTCATGATTTAAAAACGCACTTATTTTTCATTTACATTATATGTTGCATCGCCTTCTTTTTCAAACACATGCTAGATGCAAAACTTCTACTTTTCGAAAGCACACGATTCTTGAAAACTGGATTTATATTTCAAATCTTGCATCACGTCTGCTGTGGAAAAACATCTTAGAATTCAAAACAACAATTCAGATAATGTAAAGGATTCAGACTTCTTAGGAAAAAATATCCAAATTTATAACAGTGGATTGAAGTGGCTTTTAACTTCATTTTCCTATGCAGGTCTCCTTCGGAAAAAAATAACTTTTTACAAAATAAATTCTTGTTTCAATGCACCCTTGGGAAAATAAATCATTTGACAAATTAATCTATGTACTGTACATTTATAAACTAAGAATAGAAGAACAAGTGACAAAAAAAAAATATTATCAGCTTGGGAATTAGAACGGTTTCGTAATGCTTAATAGCAACATATCTGCAAATATTTTAACAGAAATATTTCGAAGAAATTTAAATATGTAAAAAATATCTTAACGTCGTTTAATTTAATGCTCTAAAATTGCAAATGCGAAAGATCTCTCTTATACACTGCTCGACATAGAAAATGCCACATCTTGAAGGAATGCACGAAATGAGACGAAACGTACCATACAATGTAAACCAGTAGTTGGGAAAGTTTTTAAGGCGAAATGATTTAATATCTGAGGGATTACATGAATACGATGGGTGAGGAGACAGTTTAATGTCTCCTGAGTCAATAGGTCATATGACCACCATGTGGGCTATACATTCGGCAACACGGAGTGGCACGGATGGTGTGCTCAGGTTTCGCGGACCATGCATCGTTGGCCTGTGTCCAAAATTTCCTCGACATTGCGAGGGAGTCGTGCAGAGGTGTGAAGTCGTCTGCCAATGACATCCCACATATTCTCTATTGGGGAGAAGTCTGGGGATCGGACTAACCAAGACAGCACCTGGACACCTTATAGGCACTGTCTGCTGATGTTGGTAGTGTGCGAATGGGCATTATCGTGTAGGGATATTACGGAGATACAGCAACAAAACGGACTGCAGCACCTCATCAACATATCGTTGTGCTGTTATTGTACCCACTATGTGTACGAGCGGTGAACAGCTGTTGAAACTGATAACGCCACAAACTATGACACCAGGCTGAGAAGCTGTATGCCACTCACAGATGGCAGCAAGATCAGCTGGTGACCAGACTCTCACTCGGCGATCGTTCGGCGCTGAGACACATGTGAGACTCGTCACTGAATGCGACATGGTTTCATTCGTCATGCCATGCATGTCTAGTATGGCACCACTGCAACTTGCACGACGATGTGCTAAGGTGACTGGCGATCGTCGCAATGGCTGGCGAGATAGCAAACCTGTCTCATCCAATCTGCAATTCACAGTCTGTGTCGACACAGGGATCTCTGTAGCTATCTGTGCACCGCATCGAATGCTGTGAATTGTGGGGTCTGCTACGGTTTGCCATCGAATGCAACATTTGAGGCGTTTGGACATCCGACTACAGCAACCAGTCCCGCTACGGCGACGCATGTTACCTTCCTCCACCCATTGTCGCCAAATTCAGCTGACAGTTGTTGCATCCCGATGCGTTTCCACCACGATGCGACGCAGGGACCAACTAGCCTTAGGTAGCCATGTGATGAAGCCTCTGGTAAAGGTGTCCATGTGATGGTAGGATTTTCGATGACGTCACCCAGGCATTCTCACTCCTTACACGTGCTTTCGCCACTGAGATCACTTCGAAGCAGTGATCCACATGCACAGGTGAGAATGACCGAGCTGTTTTTCCCTATTATCTCCCTCACCTATCACGTGATTGGTTCGATACTGCACTCATTTTCATAACCCTCTGTTGACACATACCCATCTATTTCAAATGGCATTCCGACAATACTTCCTGCTGTGACATTTTTTATGTCGAGCAGTGTACTTGTACGATTTATAAATTTGTCAACGAAATTGATTTCCCTCTAGTGATTTCATTATATGGAATAAATATACGGAAAAAATTAATTTCGCACTTCTCATTTAATGAAACAGAAAAGTGATTTATCTATTTGATTTTGAAGATGGAAAAAATAATCTATTCCCAATTTTTCCTATTGAACGGTGGCATAAGACATTGAAGTGATTCTGTATTATGAAGTACATGCATAGTAATTACGTTGAAGTCTTGGTTTTTATTTTTTAACAAAAAAAATCGATATAATGCCAATCTACAGAGACTTTAGGCACTTGTTTCGGGAAGTAAGGATTCGTTCAGTAGAAACAAAATTATGTCTTTTCAATTCCTTAGAAGGAGTAAAATAGTCTTTAGGGCGGTTCCGTAGCCTTTTCAGTTCTGTAATTATGACTGATTTTTTTTGTCCCCAGGGACTCTGAGCTAGATCCGATGCTTTTGGACGAACACTTGGAGATTTCGGAAATTTTGTTCGGGGATTTGGAATTTGTTTCTTTTTCTGATAGTCACGTTAGGGCATTTCTTATTTCTCCCCTGGCATTCAAATTTGACACAGTGTCAAACACACGTAATCTAATTCTCTATCTCCTTAAAAACGCCTAAAGACAAGTCATATTTATCAAGTCATATTTTGATAGAGTGTCAATGACCTACTATATCTAAAGTCGTTGCATTATATAATAACATAAGATTTACCGTCAAAGATATATAAAATTGCAATTCGTATTTGCACCAAATAATGTCCATTTTTGAAGATACAAATTGGTTTTTAATTCAGAGTGTTAATGAATTTCCTCTTTCTTATGTAATACTAATATATTTCAGTGAAAATGTCGATCAAACGTATATAATAGTCCCTAAAATTAAAAAAAAAAATTAATTTTTTTCAAATTCAAGGAAAATGACTCAACTGTTGTTATGAAGAGATATAAGTCTAAGCTAGATAATCTGAAAACAACTTCCGATTCAAACTGTCGAAAAAATAAAAATGGCAATATAAAACCTATACCTTTTGCCAATCTAGCTAATATCATTCTTTCAATCTTAAAAAAAAGCTCTTACCAAAGGACCCAAATTTGTCTATGCAAGGAAATTTCCACCATTACTTTCAGTTCTACCTAATCTTGAAGAAATTAGCCAAAATGTACCTCATAACAAACTAGACATAGAAAGATTTAGACTATACAGATTAGATAAACAATTGTTATAATCACCTTAGAAAAACATCGCATGAATATGTTGAAGAAATAAATTCACTTCAATATTTAAAAAATAACTCCAATATAAAAATATTATCAACAGGTAAGACATCTCAAATAGCTATCCTTTCCAATAAACAATTTGAAGATAAAAGATCAAATCCATAAAAGGCATTACAGATATAAATTTATTTAAATATTGCTACATGTTATCTCTAGATCCAACAGATAAAGCAACTGAATCTTGAAACAAATATTAACTTAACCAATTCAAAGCCATAATTGACGCCTTGCATTTAATAACAAATAACTATTTTATATCTAATAATAAGATATACAAACAAACTAAAGGCACTCCAATGGGATCACCTTTGTCTGGACTTTTATCTAACATAATTATGCAAGACATTGAAGATCATACAATAGCTAAAAGAGACTTGAAACCATTAGTATGAAAACGTTATTGATGGTATATTTGTTGTTTGACATATTCTACAGCTGCATTAAATTAATTTCTCATAGAATTAAATCAGGCCTACAACTCAATAAATTTTACTGTTACCTATGAAAATAACTAAACAGTTTCTTTTGTGAATATATTAATTCATTGCACTAACTCCAGTTTTTAAACTACAGTTCATAGAAAACCATCATTATTAACAACTCCATTCCTTTCAACTCATCTCACAACAGATCTTCACTGCTCTCTACCATATTGTCCTTATTTTACAGAACCTACAAAGTCTGCAGCAACAAGTATTTTGTGAATAAAGAACTTTCCTTTATATATTCTCTACATCAAGATGCAGGATATCCTTAGAAATTTATAAAGAGAATTCACCTCTCCGTCAGAAATAAAATAAGCAACCTCCGTCTTCAAGACAACACTTCTCAAGTTGTAAAATATACCTCATCCGTTTTACATTTTCCAGCCATCAATAATACCATCAACAATATCATGAAAAATTATAATTATGAAGTACCTATCAAATCTCAAACCACCTTTTATCTCTCGTAAAGCAAGACAGATATCTATCTTCACTTACAGGTGGTGTCTATTTAGTACCCATCACTAACCATAAATCAGACTCTTGCTGTCCTTTCAAACCTCTCGGTTACATAGGACAAACCAAAAGAACTCTTCAAGAAGGAATAAAGGAACATCAAAGAAATATCAAATTAAAGCAAAACTACTACAGCTGTTTCATCTACAATTATACTTGAAGGAGCTAAACCTCTATTCAACGAAGCCTTTATCATTAGCAGTCCATCATCCTTCAACTTATTGTTCATAGAAAATCTACTAATTCTTGTCAACAGAAACTATTGTAATACCGACCAAGCACAGCTAAATCCCGCATAGAAAATTCTATTGCAAAACTTTCCACGAAGCAATAAGTCTTTGCCACAGTTATTAAGGAAAATTCATCACCAAACTATAACTCCCGAACAACCACCAGCACCTCTCGTGATTGATGACCTCGCCATAATACACAAATCATGCAGTATATGATAATACAGTATCATACAGTATGATAATACTGCATGACTCGTGCATCGCATCTCCTCATAATTACAGTTTGAAGCAAGACTTAGAACTCTGAAATTTTACCTATTTTTATAAGTTAATATCTACATTGTATGTCTGAAGAAGTCCTAATAGTTAGGACGAAATCGATCGCTTCCTTTATATATTCTGTTACACTGTTTAATAATCATCTCATCTGCTAATTTTTATCCATCTTCATGATTAGCGTACAAAATTTAGTAAGGTAAATTTCTTAAATATTGTTTAGCCTTCCTATTATTCCATCTACTACAGCAGTGGTTCTCAACCTTTTATGCTTCACGTACCCCCTGGAAATGTGTATGTAACTGGCGTACCTCTTTATAGATAGACAAAACTATAGTTGTAGTATAACAATGGGGATAAAATAAAACGCTGCTTTGTTACTAGATCTAGCAATTTTTGAGCTCTCATTGCATATCCCAAAAACTTTTACCGCGTACCCCACGTTGAGAATCCCTATACTACACTATTCTACAAGACACGGTGTAACATCAATAGATGAAACAATTATGGTGAAACAAACAAAGGGACTCTTTCTGTTTTTACATAATTATATTAATGCATTTTGCTAGTATTTACATTCATATAAAGGAACCTAAATATATATGTTCAGATAGAACATTCTGTTGGGACCAGTGTTGGTATATGAACCAAAGAGATATGTATATATATCTAGTAGAATGTGTATATATATAAATATCCTGGAATTCTCAATTCATGTAGGATTTAACAAAAATCATTTTTTTCGATTTTCTCTGACAATTTTGCTCAAAGTGGATGTAAATAAGTCAAGCAACCTTTCCATAGTTACATCAGAACAAACAAACAGACGAAAGCTTCTGCTCGATCAGCAATGTAATAAACAGTGCACTTGGTAATTAATAAATTCAAGACTCTGGAGAATCCACCCCGATTTTTTCGTCTAATGTTCTTGTTTACATTTTCTCAATCCTAGGCAGTGCGTTCCTTTCTGCATGTTATTCGAAAATTCCGTAAGTAATTCGCAACAATTTTTTAAGACTTCTAATAAAATAAAAATAAATACCCCCTCAAGCAGCTGCTTGCCACAGAGGTCTGACAGGAGCCTGTCAGTTTATATGCCAGTAGAAGGTCTGAGAGGATGGCAGGACCTCAGCAGAAAAACGACACAAACAGCCATGCCTTACCCGGGGCTCGAACCCAGGTCCCTTAGATCAGTAGCCAAGCGCGCTAACCACTCGGCCATGGGACGGCTAAGACTTCTAAAACATCAACGAATTATTTCTTTCGGCATATCACTTCTTAGATTTCCATTTCAAATCCACTTGTCAACTGACGCTTAAACTGAACAAAACTGAAAATCTCCGAACTGGTAGCATTTTTCAATCTTCATTTGGATGAGTGGATTCCTTCTGATAATGATACCTTGCTGTTTCCCGACATTGAAATTCACCTCCCATTCAATAATTTTCAATCAACAGTAAAGGCCACTGGTGGCGGTGTGATGGTGTTGGGGATGTTCATGGCACACATTAGGACCCCTGATACCCATCGAAGGATATATGAGCACTACACCGTATTTGAACATCGTTGCTGACCAGGTTCATCCCTTCATATGGCTACAGTTTATTCTTACTTGGATGTACACGTTCATATATGATAATGTACCTATTCAGAAGGTACACATCGTTACCGAATGGTGCCTTGAGGAATACAGCAAAATCTTCAAGTTTTTGGGGCGGGGGTGGCTCAGTCGGTAGCGCGCCAGGCTCGTAATCTGTGGTTCCCAGATTCGAGTCCCAGCTGGGTCAGCGTTGAGATTTATCTCCGCAAAACTCCTCGCCCTGCCCTCGGTCAGTAGGGGACACCGATGGGCTTGAAAAGGCCGCCCGTCCGTCGTATTGGACGTTAAGCCATGGGCCCGTGTGTGGGATTGAGAAAACGAATAACATTTTCTGAGGATATTAAACGTTAAAAAACACAGAGTGAGAACGTAGATGCAAAAAATGCGAAACTGGAAGTGTCCTCACTTTCAACATCTATTGTAACCCTTTATTAACAATTTGTGAACGTAAATTGAGAATAAATGAAATTTTAATATGGTTGCTCGAATTCTGAATCACTCTGTATTTCACATTCCGACATGAGAACAGAGCAACTGTAGACGGGGAAAGGCAAACTCCGCCATTTCTCAGTTTTGTAGAAATACGACAAAGAAACATTTTGGAGAAACAAAAGAAAAAAAACGCAAACGCTACATAACGATAAACCGACTGTCAATCTTTTTCCATGATTATATTTTCTTATTTTATTCATTTTTGCATAATTTTATGTTTACTTTTGACATCTTTTTTTTTTACCTAACTATCATTCAAATTAATTCCAGAGATGCATTTAATATTCTCGATCCTTATTTACAGTTATCAGGTTAAGTAACTTTGTATTTTTAAAGAGTAACATGGAGAATCGTAATAACAAAGAATGTATCTTTTTAACAGTTGTGTTGCCAACCAAACCGTTAGGTCATAAGATTAGTGGATTTTTTAACACTGTTCTCCAACCTTTGTTTTTTCTTATGCAAATCAACACCAAAAATATATTTATATATCCAACGAGCTATTCGTTCGCTACAAAGTCAATATTTAAAGGATTTTGCCATTAGATATAAATATTTAAATACAAAAAATAGTTCTTTTAAGTCGTAATAAGATATATTACTCCGAATAAAAATATTACAGAGTTTTTAAGGAGTGAAAGTTAACACATTTTTCTCCCTTACTATATCAGGAGTGAAACAAAATGACACCGTCAGATTTTTATGCGCTCCATGTTTCCTTTTACAAATACTGATATAATTTAATTCAGGTGGTCTGTAAATGGTAGCTAGGCGTAAACTGGAAAGAGAGCTGTGTACCAATCCCTAGTGATGATGCACAGAACCGGCTAGGTCTAGCACCTAATGTCCGACCCCGCCTTCTCGAGATGCAGGCCGTTAGTACCTTTCAAAAGATATATTCTATTTTGGAAGGGAACGGAAGGAGAGGGCTGCCAGTTCAGTATGGCCTACTGATCTGGTCATCTATGGCCACTTCTTTCTTTTTTTCAAACCTGCTTAGGAGTGGTCAACTTCACAGGGTCCTGGTGCTGACCATTTATACCTATTAGACTGGACTTGTTTATGAATTTGAGTTTGATTATAGATCCTGGACTTGCTGTACTGGTGGGCCTCTGTTGAGGGAGAATCTGCTGCTGTGTTTTCTGTTTGCTTCTGGGTTGCCAGCCCTAAGTGAACAGATGCATGCGATACCTTATATCAGCAGGTGGATAATCCTAATCAGAGGCCAT
This sequence comes from Ryuthela nishihirai, assembly GCA_038380435.1. Classification (NCBI taxonomy): domain Eukaryota; kingdom Metazoa; phylum Arthropoda; class Arachnida; order Araneae; family Heptathelidae; genus Ryuthela; species Ryuthela nishihirai. The sequence goes on from JAWZYU010000021.1 coordinate 8,498,252, forward strand.
CGCAGCTACCTGAACCTCACTTAACTAGTTGGGCATCGTCAAGCCTAAACTGGAGTAATGTGTCTCAGGCAGGCCCATATGGCGCTTGAAAAAGTCCACTTGAAAAGGTGGTGCCTGAAGTTCCTACCAGCATCAGTGACTTTAGCTTTAAGCGGAGGAGGAACAGGCCTTTGCCCCATCCCAGCGATCAGGGGGCTGTTTGATATTGTTGGCCCTACCTATCTGAATAAACCTAGTTTCTTTTAAAATACTACTAATCATTTTCTCTCTGCAGTAACGTGGAACGTGAGGATATTATGTAGAGATTATTCTCTTGATGTCCTCACGCAAGAATTCCAGCGCTATAACCTAGATATTCTAGGCTTGCAAGAGACCAGATGGACAGGTAAAGGTGAGATACTTAAAAACAACTTAAAATTTTTCTTTACAGTGAGGGAGGATGGAAAGCATCACCAAGGCGTGGGTCTGCTGCTCAGCAGACATGCTAGTGATGCTTTTCTAGGATATGAGTCGGATGCAGCAGAGATATGCTTGGAGAATTAAACAGCACGGTCTGGTTGGACCTCCGTAGCCCATGGCTGCTTGAGGATGATGATGATGATTCAGTTCCTACTGGGGTTAATAGAAAAGAGCAAATGAAAGTTGCGACAAAAATAATATTAAATTTCAAACCCCAATTTTGTCAAAAGAGATTATTTTTAAAATCTTATTTTTTCCTTAACCTTCCATATCCTGCTTTACCTCGTAAGTTTTTTTTAAATGCTTTAGCCCATTTTATATTTACAAAAAAAAGCTAAAAAATGCAGTCTTAGACAGAATTTTGTTATAAAGTGCTCAATTCAAAATTCTAAAAATTTCTCTTTTAACTTCACGCTGTTCCACTTTATATAATAAAAAATATCGGTTTGTTGCGACGTATATTAAAGGTACGATATTTAAAAGAAAACACACTCTCTAACAGACTGAAATCTTCTATTGCCATACTTTATGGCTGTTGGAAGTTTATATTTTAGGAATACTTAACGAAAGTTTGTTTTTTACCGTTTTAAACTATGTGACTATGAAAGCAAGCGAAAGCCGCAAACTCACACCTTCAGCAGGTTAAGTAGAGCAGAGAAATTTGCTCTTTGCATTCTCAGACTGTTTTCCACATATTCTGTTCGTTTTTGTGATTAAAGGTTTGAAAACCCTGAACTATACCAATCGTCACCATCTAATTAACATGCCAAAATATTCCAGAAAAAGAATGGTTGGATAAAACAAAAGATGAAATCCAAAATCTCTGAGCCATTCCACATGAAAATACTTCTTGCTCATTTTTACCCAGGATTAAAAATGTTCTTGTTGAAACACAAAAACATTTTTAATCCTGGGTAAAAATGAGCAAGAAGTGTTTTCATGTGGAATGGCTCAGAGATTTTGGATTTCATCTTTTGTTTTATCCAACCATTCTTTTTCTGGAATATTTTGGCATGTTAATTAGATGGTGACGATTGGTATAGTTCAGGGTTTTCAAAACTTTAATTCTGCGGGTCCCCGAAAAGGAAAACGAATAACATTTTCTGAGGCTATTAAACGTTGAAAAACGCAGAGTGACAACGTAGATGCAAGAAATGCGAAATTGATTGGTCATATTAATACATTTCATTTAGGGTAATTTTTATTAAATGTCATTAGATTTAATTTCAGCGAGTTATTCACAACGATGAGTGAATATGCCCAGAGTATGGGAAAATGATATTTATTTTAACATTTTTAAAAAAAGTTTCGATTCCTTTCAATTTTCATTAAATCAAGGTGGATTATAACGAACCCCTTAAAAATAGTAGAGCAAAGTTGCTTTGCTCTCTATGTGGCCGAATGGTTAACGCACTTGGTTACTGATCATATAGGGTCGAATCCCGTGTAAGGCATGGCTCTTCGTGTTTCCTTTCTGCTGAGGCCTCACATATCTTCTCTATGGCTCCTGTCAAACCTCTGTGGAACGCAGCTCTTCTGGAGTAATTTATCCTATTTTTTTTTTAATATGCGATGGATGGGGATAATCTGTAAGCTTTCGGCTTCTGTTGGTAACTCTTACAAAATACACGAATCCGTTGGCTTAGTATTCATGTTCTCTGGCCACTACACCAGTTAGTTGTTTATTTTCCTTTTTTACAGTTAGTGTTAAAATTTTCCTAGACACGGTTTTAAATTTCAAGATATTTAATTATTAAGAAAATTTATCCATACGCTTCTTGCCAAGGGTGTTCCTAACTTGGCGTTCACAGGCATTCCACTGGTACGACAGATGGTTGAACGCGAGCCACATGTTGCACCCACGATCTGTCAAGGGTGTGAGGACTGCAAATCGAAGTGATCGAAAGAGCTCTGAGATCTGCAGCCGTCTTGCAGCAGGGAAGGGAGGAGTGAAGCAACTCTACAAATGTCAAAAAGTAATAAAAATGAAATCTCTTTCCAGTGTGTGTGTGTGGGGGGGGGGGGGCTAGCCACATAGGACTCACTGGAAATGAGATTTCTGACAAACTAACTGAAGAAATCCGTAGTGCTACTCCCATAATCCAAAATTTCCACAATATCAACAAATTCAAGGCAATCATCAATTCACAACATTTGGAAAGTCTACAAAATATTTTCACATAACAAACTTCATTCCCCAATCATAGACTAGCGTCCAAAAATGTGTCGGAAACATGTTCTTGTCTCAAAAGTAGAAAAGACCAAGTTAAAATCACTTGGTTAAGGACAAGGCCATGCACGATTAAATGATAAAATGCATCTAATGAAAAAATCGGAGACCAGCATATGCCAAAAATTAAATGTAAATGAAACCGTGCCACATGTTATCCTCAACTGTCCAGCCTATTCTATACGTAGAAATATTCTCTTTGATGAAATGAGAAATCTGGGAGTGCGAGAATTCTCACTTGAAAGTGTTCTTTCCGCTATGAACCACAGAAATAAAATATACCTACTAATCATCAAGTTTCTAAAGACACCACATTATATGACGGAATACAGAAGGAAAGAAAACAGTGATTCTCTTTCAATCATTATCACCATTCAAAGATTCAAGAATCTCTAACTGTGATTCCAGAACTCCTTTGGAATTGTCCACCACTAACCGCCAACAAACTGAAGAAATGAAGCGACACATAACAACCGTATCTGAATGATCAATTACAACCAGAGAACTACGAAGAATATAGACCTGTCACCTCAACATAGGGAGAGAAAAAGAAAATTATATTTCTGACTTCGAAGCATCAAAACTACAGAAAAGCTTTTAGTAAAAACTAACTTGATAATCTGCAAGCCTCACTGCAATACCAGAGAAGGTACCCAGACAGTTTGTCTTTTTCTGCAATTTCAAAAATAATAAATTTATTTCCGAATTTCTACAGACTTTTCCCTTTCCTATCTCTCTCTCTGCGTGGCACCAAATTTAAATCTGGGACCGTTTGCAATTGAGAATTGACAGGAGTTTCCCAAGATACGAGATAATGATGATGAACGGGCCTGAAATAAAGTGAACGCTGTGCTCTAGGAATCAACATACGAGGAACACATTATTAAGAAGTCTGGCGTCAGCACTCAGGGAGTGTATGACTAAATTGCCGTTGTGGGGCAATGGATTACGGTTTTGCCCAAGTATTTATATATGTTGATGTAAAGTGAGGTGTTTGTTATTAAATAGTACATCTAATTCAGAGATACCAAGTGTTTGATTTCTTAATAACATTTAACTACAGCTTAAATGAAGTCCAGTGAGGACTTTCTGCTGACAGATTCTCTTGAATAAATAAGATAAATCTTGACACTTCTCAGTGAACGATGAACTTGTTTATTTTCTATTAGCTCTTTCTAGTTAGGTTTACATTTATTTACTTCATTGAGTTCTTCCGTAATGAGGAAATAGGGTTGAGCCGCCAAGCTGATCTTAGCCCTGGGAGGGTAGAATACAGTTCCAGACTCTATTTTTATGCTGTTTAAAAAAAAGGCTTCACAGGTGGCGAATTTAAAAAATGTGCCTCTGTGGTCTTTGTGATATGAATACCTTTCAAAATACATTTTTTTAATTCTTTACTTGCAGTACGAAAATAAAAAGGTAATATTTAATATGCTGCGGCCTTTTCCAAAGACTTTGAGGCCCACCGCAGAGTCGGGCTTTGAGAAACTCTGAGGGAATTTTGAGAAACTCTGTGTTAGATGGTGATTTGAAATGGTTTTCTAAGTATTTTGTGACATCCAGAAGCCTCGGAACACAGCTGGTGCCAGAAAGCAGAAAAGCCATTTAATTCTCATCTGCAAAGAGTTCTGCAATTTATGGGAGTTGGTGAAAGTTTTAAAAAGTCAGAATTTTAATTTCACATACGTTTTGGAAATTAAAATATTGAATGAAGTGTATGCCTCCCCTCCCTCACAGAACCGGTCTTGGCATTATGTTCAGTCACCTAGAATTAAACAGTGTTTTTGTTGTTCAACAATCCTTCTTCTCTTTCTGAACTACTTTCTAAAAGGGGCCATTGGCCCCCTTATCAACTGGCCCAAGTGTTTTTCTTGAGAGTCCCTTTACACCCCTGCAGGGGGGGGGGGGATTGCACAAATCAATCTGGCATCTCATCTTTCGAATTTTTAACTAGGGAAAACAATTCTTCCCTTAATAACGACAAGAAAAGCACATATCACCTCGGCAGAAAGTAGGATGTTTGTGCTGAAACGAATGAAGCTTTTCATCATCCGACTTTTACACCCTTTCATATTCGAACGAATCGATGATTAGCAAAATGCAAATATATTTTAATCATTGTCCAAACAACAAAATAAAATCCATTTCTCTTAAAATGAAAACGTTTCATTTTCCTACTCCTGTAGTTAAGCGGGAAAATCAATTATTGTAAACCTATTGTCACACTCTAACACAAAATTGAAAATTTCTTGCTTCAATAGATCGTTTGCAATATCCATTTGAAGTTTCATATCTTTCCCATTTTAGCGCCCCTACCGATAGAAATTTCTTCCAATCCGAATCCACCAATGGAAAATGGGAATCATAATATTTCATTAATACCTATCCAATCTGAAAAGGAATTTTTTTCTAGCTCTTAAAACAAAAATAATAAGCGCTCTCCGACCCCTTGGGAGTAGGAGCTGAATAGTTGCTATCAATGTAATCCAGTATCAAATTCAAAATTTTAAATTCTAGTCTAAATAGATCATGTCTGATCTTTGATTAAAAATTGGCCATTTCAAAATTCCCCATTCTTAGAGAGTGCAATTACAGTTATGGAAAGATGAGAATCTTAATATTTCATCGATTCCTATCTAATCCAAAGAAATGTTTCTATATCTCTCTTAAAACAAAAAAAAGGTAAATTTCTGCAGAAAGATGACATAATGAAAATACCCTTTCTTTTTTTCTGAAAACGAGCTAAAAATATTTGAAGAAACAAACGCATCGCAAAAACGTGCATGTAGATATCTAAGTAAAATATTATCATTCGTAAAGCAAGATCCCGGGGTTGGCTAAAGCCTGCAGCTTGCCATACTCGTAATCTGCAGTTCCGAAGTTCGAGTATCATTTGTGTCAGATTTGAGATTTTGTCTCCTCTACGCCCCCCCCCCCCCCCCGCCCTGCTCTCGGTCTATATAGGGGACACCGGTGGGCTTTAAAAGTCACTGTCCTTCAGATGGGACGCAAAGCCTTGGCTCTGTGTGCGAGAGAGCCATACCTGAGAGAGCTATACTGTGCACATTAACGAACACGCTGGATGGCCTTGACGGGAGGCTACCATCTGTCTCCTAACAGCTGTCCAGTCCCTTTCCACAATCTTCTGTCAGATCTTGGGGTGCTTGTAACCTGGACCTTTAGCCCATTGTGTGCAAACAAAGTGCCACTCAGAAGTAAAAACAACCCAGTTTCTAAGCCATAAATTTTTCAACTTTTCTATCCATAAATGTTTGTTTCAGGTTTGGAGATATTTTAGGATTTATTTAGCGACATTCTGAAATCGTAGTTAAAATCATTGTTAGTAATAATGACTTTTAAATCTTTATTACTAACAACTCTTTTAAAAAATTAGCTATTATTTTGCTTTAGTTATCTGTCCATCTTTAAACATTCAACTTTTTTGTTTAAACATAAAAAGAAAACAATCTTATGTAGCTACGAATAAAATATTATTATTCCCATTTTCCGAATCTTCCGATAGTTTCTATTTCCACCGTTAGAGAGTGCTGAAGCTGAGAGAAATAGCAAAACTTTAAATTAATCTTATGAACAACTGTCCCGAATTATTTAAACAATAAATTTGACTTTTAAGTGATAGAGTGTGGATCGAAAGGTTTATATTTGTAAAAGTTACTTCTCTCACCAGGGGCTTGTGATTTCAATGAAAAAAAAAATCATTCTTGGTCGGATAGGTATTAAAGAAATATTACTCTTCGTATCTGTTTTAAATATTCTATTAGTTTGAAGTTCTACCATTTTGCAATAACTATGTAAATTGGTCAAAACTTTATCCTCTTTAGAAACGGGCATTTCTTACATACCAAACGCGACTGGACTTCGTTACCTTCGTCGCATCGGGTATCAAGAGTCTTGAGTCATTGTGTCGAAGTGGAATACGACACTTCTGCCTCCAAACAAGTTAAAATTAAAATGGACCTTCTCTGTTAACTTTTGAATATGCACTGCTCGTGATCGAAATTGCCCATCCAAAAAGAATGGATGGATTGACGTGATGATTTGCATGCAGACTTGTGATGCATATTGGCGTAAATGATTTGCATGGCAAGCTGATCGGCGCAGTAACGGTCTAACAATGCCTCCCATACGGACTATGAAAACGGGAGTAAACGTCAGAGGGAATGCAAAATAGTTAGCTAATGGCCTGAAAAAGTGGGAAATGCTTTAACATGTGTAAGGCGACGTTATGCACAACTTATGGAATTTTTCAAAGGGGATCATTGGGTTTCAGAAGCTGGATGGTAAACAGGTGAAATCGCCGTTCATGTGGGTTGTGACTCCCGAACGGTTGGACGCTGTTGGCAACAATGGGTACAGGACGATACCTGGATTTATAGCCTGGATAGTTGCCAAGGCTTTGTTGGCATCAGAAGAACGTTCGAACGGAAAGGTCCACGAATCTGCCGACAGGGGACAGTATACTGATCTATCACTAGCCATCAACTTTCGAATAACATAACGCCATCCTTGTCTGTTCCTGTTGAGGAGTATGATTGAAAGAAGACTACAAGAATCGGGGACATATCCGTGACAACCTCATCTCCTCCAACACCATCTTATCATCATCTTCGTCTGCAATGTTGGTGATGAGAAAGAACTGCTTGGGAACAAGACCGGTATCTTTAGTGCTACTTTCGTGCTAACTTTAGTTTAGTTTAATATTTTTCATGCTAACTTTAGTTTAGTTTAACATTCTTCGTGCTACCTTTAGTGGCAAATCATGTTTCTGTTTGGGATTCAGTAGCTGACGTCTAGAAACAAGCTGAGGACAGAGGCATCAGAGAGCATCATACAAGGCCTACACCCAGATTCAAGATGTGGAGCAATAGGCGTTCACATCTGGTAGTTATTGATTGCACATTCAGGAAATACATTATGATGAAACCATTCTGGGACCTGTGCTTCTGCCTTTTCTATGCTCTATCAAAAATGCTATTTCTCAAATTACATTGCTTGCTCACATATGACTGTCATATCCCAATAGTGCCTATGTGATGTGAATATGCTTTCTTGGCCTGCACATTACCCAGATCTGTCACATGTAGAACACATTTGGGATATGATTGGACTTTCACTGACCACCGACCAGTTCAATGCGCTCAGTTCTTCACGGCTCAGTGTTCGCCACCTTTTCGACTCGCTGCCGCGACATTTGGCCGTTCATGGAGGCCGTACGTCTTATTGAATGAATGTACACTCATTATCCTAAGTAATTGCTTCTGATTTTAATACGCAAACTTAACCTTTCTTGTGTGCATTTTTATTCTTCACTCCACTTGCTCTGAGTTCAAAGCGAGCATCATTCTAGGTGGGCAATTTCAATGGCGAACAGTGTATAAAGTTTTATTACTGGCAAAATTCGTAAATTGGTTGATGATAAAAAGTAGAAAGGGAATTTGAGGTTTTTCAGCATTAGTAAATATTAATAAAATTTATTGATAATTATAATTTTTATAATTTTTTATTTTACATCTTTATTGTATTTTATAATATCATTTTTACTGTAATAGTATTTCTCCATATTCTGACTCCATATAAAATATGCGAACAGATATAAGAATAATATAAGCATTTACTTCAGGGGTTTTATTATCTGTTAGTTAGACGCCAAGAGCTAAATGTTCGCAGCAACTGATTTGTTACCAGGGCTCATGGATTCGTATTCCACCATAAGAATCCAAAGTTATATTTTACAGCTAATTCAAAATTGTTCTTTATCTAATTAATTCATTGTGGATTATTTTTATTCAGTTGATGAAATATGCTTATTCTGATTAGTGCTGATCAACAGAGTTGTTATTTCTGAAGTGCAGAGTTAATAAAAACAATATCTCTACCTTCAGAAAAGATAACGGCAGATATATTACAGTCCCATAAATTCGTTTTTAATTAAACCAATGACTACTTTTACTATTTTTGTGACTTTCATCACTTGTCCAGCTTTGCCCCATAGTTGAGAATGGGATAATTTCCTACGTCCTGGCAGAAGATTCATTCCGATTCGGCATTTAAAAGAACCCAATGGATGGCCTTGTGGCCTGTAAATGGTAGCTAGGCGTAAACTGGAAGGAGAGTTGTGTACCAATCCCTAGTGATGATGCACAGAACCGACCAGGTCTAGCACCTAATGTCCGACCCCGTCTTCTCGTGGTGCAGGCCGTTAGTACCTTTCAAAAGAGATATTCTATTTTGGAAGGGAACGGAAGGGGAGGGCTGCCAGTTCAGTATGGCCTACTGATCTGGTCATCTATGGCAACTTTTTTCTTTTTTTCAACCCTGCTGAGGAGTGGTCAACTTCACAGGGTCCTGGTGCTGACCATTTATACCTACTAGACTGGACTTGTTTATGGATTTGAGCTTGATTATGGATAATGGACTTGCTGCACTGGTGGGCCTCTGTTGAGGAAGAGTCTGCTGCTGTGTTTTCTGTTTGCTTCTGGGTTGCCAACTCTAAGTGAACAGACGCATGGGATACCTTATATCAGCTGATGGATCAGAAGCCATCGCAGGTACCTGAACTTCACTTAGCTAGTTGGGCATCGTCAAGCCTAAACTGGAGTAATGTGTCTCAGGCAGGCTATATGGCTCTTCAAAAAGTCCACTTGAAAAGGTGGTGCCTGAAGTTCCTACCAGCATCGGTGACTTCAGCCTTTAGCGGAGGAGGAACAGGTCTTTGCCCCATGCCTGCGATCAGGGGGCTGTTTGATATTGTTGTCCCTACCAATCTCAATAAACCTAATTTCTTTAAAAATCCTACTAATCATTTTCTCTCTGCAGGAACGTGGAACGTGAGGACATTACATAGAGATTATTCTCTTGATGTCCTCATGCAGGAATTCCAGCGCTATAACCTAGATATTCTAGGCTTGCAAGAGACCAGATGGACAGGTAAAGGTGAGATACTTAAAAATAACTTTAAATTTCTCTTTACAGGGAGGGAGGATGGAAAGCATCACCAAGGCGTGGGTCTGCTGCTCAGCAGACATGCTAGTGATGCTCTTCTAGGATATGAGTGCATTAATAAAAGGTTTCTTACAGCAAAATTTCAGACAAGCATTAAAGACTTGAATGTTATCTGCTGTTATGCCCCCACTGAGGATTCTGATGAGGATGAGAAGGATAGGTTTTACGGACAACTTCAGGATATTTTGAATTCTGTCAAGAAAGGAGATATTACCCTTGTTCTTGGTGACTCAATGCCAAAGTTGGTACCGACTCTGACCTTTGGGGAGGAGTAATAGGCCCTTTTGGTATTGGTAGCTGCAATGGCAATGGGCAACGTCTCCTACAGGTAAGTAAACTCAATGGTTTCAGAATAACTAACACATATTACAAACACCGCGATATACATAAATACACATGGGTTTCACCTGATGGGCTGCATAGAAATGTGATTGATTATATGTTAATTAACAGCAAATGGGCTAGTTCTGTTAGAAATACCAGGGCATATAGGGGAGCTGAAATGGGATCTGACCATTACCTTGTTAAAAGTGTCTTGCAACTTAAATTTAAAAAGTGTTTTGCTAGGGTTAAAAAATTTACCTTTAATACTGAAGCTCTGAAAGACCCAGTTATTGGTAAAGCTTACCATGATAGGTTACTTAGTCATTATGACAGTCATGGTTTGCTTAATACTGAAGTTGAGGAAGAATGGGGCCATTTTAAACAGGCTTTTTTTGGAAACTAACAGTACTCTTTTAGGGAAAAAGGAATGGAGGAGGAGAATTATTTGAGTGATAAGGCACTTGAGCTTATTTCGGAAAGAAAGAACTGCAAGAATGTCCTTAATCAATACCCTACTAGTCCTAATAGAAAGCATTACAGAGAACTTAATAAACGTGTAACGTTAAACGATGTAACGATCAGTTAGCTGCTGATAAGAATCTTTGGCTTGATGGCCTGGCTGTCAAAGCTGAGGAAGCAGTTAGACAGCACAACAATCAGAGAGCTGTACCAGATAGTTAATGTTTTGTGTGGTAGAAAACGAACAGGTATACAGGGATTGAAGGATAAACACGGTAAGGTTATAGAAGGTGAGGATTCTGTCATGGTAGGTGGGCTGAGCATTTCAGTGATGTTCTAAACAATGTGGTTAATTCTACTCCCATTGTTTGCAATGATGATAGATGCATTGTTGGCTTTAATGTTGGCCCTATAACACAATCTGACGTTAATTAGGCTATTTCTAAACTTAAACTTCATAAATCTCCAGGGGTGGATGAAATTACTATAGAAATGCTCAGAGCTGAGAATGTTTCGGTTACCACTTGAATGACTGAAATTTTGAATATCTTTTATGATAAAGGCATGGTTCGTAGGATTTTACCAGGGCTATAATGATCCATATTTTCAAAAAAGGTGATCGCAGTTCTTGTGATAACTATAGGGGTATCAGCCTACTCTCTGTTCCAGGTAAAGTTCTTTCCATGATTGTGCTTAATAGAATTAAGAATCTGCTTGACAGGCAATTGCGTGATGAGCAATGTGGATTCAGAAGTGGTAGGGGATGTGTAGATCAGATAGTTTCACTTAGACAGATTCTTGAGAAATGTTTAGAGTTTCAGAAACCTTTGGTTGCTAGCTTTGTTGATTTCAAAAAGGTTTTCCACTCTGTTGATCGTCATAATTTGTGGTTGATTGTGAGATCATATGGTATATTAGACAAATTAGTTAACATAATGAATGCTTTCTGTAAGAACACTGAGTCGTGTGTGAGAGTTGGTAAGGCTTGTAGCAGTTGGTTTAGGATTACTTCTGGTGTTCGACAAGGGTGCATTTTGTCTCCTTTTCTCTTTAGTTTGGTTGTTGATTATGTTATGCGAAATTCACTTCAAGGGAAAGATTTTGGCCTTAAATGGGCTGGAGATACGAATATGCCTGATTTAGATTATGCATATGATTTAGCCCTTTTGGCAAATGATGTTGATGAGATGAACTCTTTCATTCGAGCTGTTGATGAGACTGGTAGTACAGTAGGTTTGGTTATAAACAAAGAGAAAACTAAAGTGATGAAAATTGGTCAGGCAGGCTGTGATTCAGTTAATCTGAATGGTTGCAGTCTTGAGCAGGTGTCACAGTTAAATTACCTTGGGAGCTACGTAACTGATACTGGTGATATGCGGCATTAGATTAACAGACGAATAGGTATTGCTGACGGGACTTTTAAGAATCTATGGAGATTGTGGAGAAATAGGCGTATACACCTAAAGACTAAAATTAGACTGTATAATAGTTTGGTTCTTTCTAGGGTTAGTTATGGTAGTGAAACTTGGACGCTGTGTAAACAAGATAACAGGAAACTGGATGCTTTTGATTCTAGATGCTTACGCAGTATCTTGGGTATTAGGTGGTTTAACTTTGTAACTAATGATGAGGTTAGGCAAAGGAGTCTGCAACCTCCTTTAAGCAGCATATTGTGCAGAGAGAGAATTCGCTGGTTTGGCCATGTTGCCCGTATGGATAATTATAGATTGGCGAATAGGGTTATGAACAGTGTGCCTAGAGGCCTCAGAAGGAGGAGGAGACCTAGGATGCGGTGGGCAGACAATGTCAAACAGGACCTTGTTAGAATTGGTGTACAGTGGCCGGATGCAGCAGATGTAGCTCAGGACAGATATGCTTGGAGAATTAAACTGCGCGGTCTGGTTGGACCTCCGTAACCCATGGCTGCTTGAGGAGGAGGATGATGATGATGATGACGATGAATGGATGGCCTTGAGTTGAACTGCCATTTCCCCCAATCAGTTTTCCGTTCTATTCTCCTAACTCTGTAATCATCTTGTTTTGAGCTTCAGTGGCCTTGTGACGTGGTCATTTAGCCCACTGATTACAAAATACAATCATCCATTATAAGGGAAGGGAAACAAATTTTGCTTTTCGTTTACGATCAGTCATGAATGCAATGTGACCGGAAAGGTTTCGCGTGTGCTGCCATTCATGCACTGCTGTTCAGTGTACTTCGACGACAACAGCAGGCGGCTTCACTAAACTTCCGCAACTGTTTCTCTCTCGCCGTCCCAGAAGCAGTTGGCATCGCCACATCTCTTTCCGCTCCCTGCAATCAGTTACATGTTTGTGTGCGACGGTTAACACGATTCCCATTCTTGAAGACAAAGCGCAGTGGGCGGTCGCTTGAATCGAAATCTGTGATCCGTGAAAGAGGAATCCCTCCTCTGCTCACTTCCAGGTTCTGCAGAAGGAAGATCCACGACATACATCGATTGTTCCATTGTGTCAGATAGTCCTCGCAAACACTTCTCGAAGATTAGAAAATAGATGACAGAGTGGTGATGGGAGGGGGGAAATCAGTCTGACAGCCTGTAATGAACTGATTAAATCCGTAAATTTCAGTGAAAAAATTGTGAGTTTGATTTTTTTTCGTAAATTCGTTTATTTCTTTAACGTACATATGAAAGGATACCATGGAAGTGATTCACTTTCTGGATTTAGCTTCGTCATTTAAATCCTGATGATGGTTTTGAAATTGTTCATAAGAGAGAAAGTTGTTTTGGGAAATTTTGAATACTTTCCCGGAAAATAGCGTATTTTTAATTTATAATTCAGCGAGAAGATAAAAATGAATCACTGATTAATGATTAGGAAAATATTCACTGAACTTAAAATCATTTTTATCATACGGTAGACATCGGAACCAAGCACATTTTTTGGCCAAAAAAAAAAACAATCGTTCGTTGTACTTTTCCTTCAGGATATTTTGTATTTTTAAAAGCAATATCTGTATCTTAGCATGAAAAAGATAACCAATTATTATTTTACAGGTCTTTAGTTTCCCACAGAGTTTAAACTCGTGATCCTTGATCACATATGGCACAAGCGTTAAACTCGTATACTTATACACAGCTCTTGAAAAGTATTAGAGAATGTCCATAGAAATCTCATTTCGAAGCTCTATAACTTCTAAAATATACATTTGATGATAAAATGTGACTGGAGATAAAGATCGTAATCAAATATATTTCAGTCTCCATTTACAGAAGCATTCTTTTAGTATTTAAAGAGTTGTGAATGCTGGAATATTCAATAATCAACTATGATGTTTTCAAAATTCATTCATATTCCGTAATATTGAAATAATCATTACGAAAACACCCTTAAATGTATATTTATTTTATTAGCTGGTTTAAAGTAATACTTATTATTTAAATTTTTATTAATTTGTGAGGAAAATTCTTATGACGCATTACTGTTGTGAAATATTTAGATAACATAACTCTAAATAATGAATTCTTGAAAATCGAGATTTAAATACACTTTTCATTAAACAAATTGTCCCACTCAGAAGTAATAACGTCCGTAAGATACAAATCGACGTGCTAAAAGGTAGTAAGGTAAGTAACAAATGATCGCAATTGTCGACTCTTTAGTGAGGCGGATGCATGGATATTAAGGTAACATCAGTACGAGGTGTGGATGCTTTTTGCGACAATGCAAGAACTATGTATCGTATGCACAATAACAAGGTATACTAAAATAGACTGCTTACAGCCTCAAGGCAAATCCCAGGTAATGTAAATTTAAATCAGAACACTTGAGACTAAAATGAAGGCATCAAGAACTCAGAAATACACTCATAATGTATGTCGTAGAAAGAAATCCAAACACAATGGGGAAATATATTGAAATAGACTGCTTATACAACCTGAAGGAAAATTCCAAGAAATGTAAATTTAAACCAGAATAATTGGGCTCAAAATAAAGGCATCAAGAACTCAGACATGCACTCATAATGTATGTCGTGGAAAGAGATCGAAACACAATGGGAAAATATGCTGAAATAGAATGCTTACAACCTGAAGGAAAATTCCAAGAAATTTAAATTTATACCAGAATAATTGGGCTCAAAATGAAAGCACCGAGAACTCAAAAATGCGCTCAAAATATATAACGAAATATTATAACACATATTTCACTTTAACACTTTCTACTATTTGTTGCGCACATCATATTGCTTTTGGACGTCAGATGTCAACCAAAATTATATTAACATATTATTACGTTAATAGAAAACTCATTGCTATTTCTCTTAACTATCACTTTCGACAAAAGAGTACACATAAAAAAACTCTTCTTTCTCTTCATAGATTCATATTTTCGATTATTTTGTTTATGCTTTTCCTGGAAGAGATGGTTAAGATGAAAATAGCAGATAATTTTTCTATTAACGTAATGGTAAGTTCAATACCGCAAATGCGGGACTTGAAGTTCTGAATTTGAATAACGTCTCCTATCCCTAATTCAATGGTACTTCAGTGTAGTACGGTTAGGAAGTGAATCAAAAAGTTTCCTTTTCTGGTTTTCCACATTTCTACACTTGCACATGAACATCCCTCACGCTATGCGCTGGAGTTAGTTCTGTTCTCAGATGTCGTTTCATGACGCCCCGGATATGCTCAATTGGCGATAGAACCGGTGGTCGGGCTCGCCATGATAGCATGGGAGCGGATTGTAGACACTGTTGAGTGACGCGTGAGGTATGTGATCTGGCATTATTGTGCTGGAATGTCTCGTTTGGCATGCTCTGCAAGAGTAGTAATAAACTGCTCAGAGTAATAGTATCCACATGCCTCTGGGCAGTTAAGTTACCATCATTGACTATGAGAGATAACCGACTGTTTTAAGAGATCATGCCACACCAGGATCCCAACAGTGGGTGTTGTATGGCACTTAAAGAATCGCTGGTACAGCGCTACTCCCGAATGTAGCCTTTGTTCTGTTACAGAAAGATGCGAGCCACATCGCTGAAGACGATATATCGCAATTCGCCACGTCACTCAATTAGTTCGTTGCATCATTGCAATTTCACATCTATCGTAGACTGGGATCTTCAAGTCACAGATTAGATGACTGCTCCAAAATGTGATGTTACGCTGGACTTTGGAGAATTTCTTTTACTGCCGTGATTTGGAGAGTAATAACCACATCAAAAGCCATTTTACATTTAAAGACTTTTAGTTTCACATATACTCTAAACCAGTGGTAGCAGCGGGCAAATGAACGTATTCTGACAAAGTAATTCTGATTTGCATTCTGATAAGTATGAGATATTATTTTCGAAGATAAATAAAGGTTGCATTTGTGAAAAGACATCGCCTTGGCATTTTTAAAACAACTGATTATGAACTGTTAAATGGATCACCTGACACATTTCTGTAGTATGTAGAATGTTTGCATATCTTGTGCTTAGCTGGAAAAACACTGCCATTTCTATGGATTGCGTGACTTTTCTATTGCCAGGATATGTGCGTGTGTTTGATATGGTGTTTGCAGCCCTGAGATACTTATTTCGTTTTTTTGTTTGAACATATCATATTTTGAGCTTGTTGATCATTCTGTTCCACTAACAAGGTTAGGGTTGTTGCTAATGGTAACCGACACAATAAAAACTAATCCCCCGAACTCTCATTTAAACTCAACTATTGCTGCAAAATCCCATAGGATGGTAAGTAATGTATTTGCATGCAGTGAATGGAAGCCCGAAAACTCGGCAAGACATGTTTTTCTTCCTATGCTGACTCTGGAGATGGTTAATCTGTTTTCTCTGACTTCGCCCACAACTCAGCTCTATTTAGGAGAAACAATTTGCCAATGGTAACCGACACAATAAAAACTAATCCCCCGAACTCTCATTCTTGCGATCTATACATTTCTATCTGATACGATCTACCTCTTTTCCTCTCTAAGTATGCAAAATATGAAAAAGGGCCACTAACAAATGAAATAAACCAAAAGGCATTTCTACTTCATTTCAATTAATTAATCGTAATCGATCAATAGGAGAAAATAAATAATAAAAATGGGGGGGGGGGTGAAATAAGAAAAAAATTATTGAAACGTGGGCTTTTATCCCATCCTGTTCAAGACATTTTTTTTTCTAATCATATTCCATATATATATATACAGGATGTCTCATAAATACTTCACAAACTGCCCGTAACCTGACTTCTTGGCCAAAAATAAAACGATAATCTATCTGACATTTTCGATATAGACCATCATCATCATCATCATCATCATCATCATCATCATCATCATCATCATCATCATCATCATCATCATCATCATCATCATCATCATCATCATCATCATCATCAAGCAGCCATGGGCTACGGAGGTCCAACCAGACATGAAATTTAGTTCTCCTAGCAAGTCTATCATGAGCTACATCTACTGCATCTTGCCACTGCACACCAATTCTAACAAGGTCCTGTTTGATATTGTCTGCCCACCGCATCCTAGGTCTCACCTTCATTCTGAGGCCTTTAGGCACACTGTTCATAACCTTATTCGCTAATCTATAATTATTCATACGGGCAATATGGCCAAACAAACGGTCTCCCTCTGCACAATATGCTGCTTAAGGGAGGTTATAAACTCCTTTGCCTAACCTCATCATTAGTTACAAAGTTGAACCACCTAATGCCCAAGATATTCCGTAAGCATCTGGAATCAAAAGCATCTAGTTTCCTGTTATCTTGTTTAAAAAGTGTCCATGTTTCACTATCATAACTAACACTAGAAAGAACCAAACTTATACAGTCTAATTTTAGTCTTTAGGTGTATACGCCTATTTCTCCACACTCTCCATAGATTCTTAAAAGTCCCGGCAGCAATCCCTATTCGTCTGTTAATCTCATGCCGCACATCACCATTATCAGTTACATAGCTCCCAAGATAATTAAACTGTGACACCTGCTCAAGACTGCAACCATTCAGAGTAACTGAATCACAGCCTGCCTGACCAATTTTCATCACTTTAGTTTTCCCTCTGTTTATAACCAAACCTACTCTACTACCAGTCTCATCAACAGCTCGAATGAAAGAGTTCATCTCATCAACATCATTTGCCAAAAGGGCTAAATCATCAGCATAATCTAAATCATACATTTGCGTATCTCCAGTCCATTTAAGGCCAAAATCTTTCCCTTGAAGTGACTTTCGCATAACATAATCAATAACCAAGCTAAAGAGAAAAGGAGACAAAATGCACCCTTGTCGAACACCAGAAGTAATGCTAAACCAATTACGACTCAGTGTTATTATAGAGAGCTTTCATTATGTTAACTAACTTGTCAGGTATACCATATTATATCACAATCAACCACAAATTATGACGTTCAACAGAGTCGAAAGCTTTTTTGAAATCAACAAAGCTAGCAACCAAATGTTTCTGAAACTCTAAACATTTCTCAAGAATCTGCCTAAGTGAAAATATCTGATCCACACATCCGCTACCACTTTTGAATCCACATTGTTCGTCACGCAATTGACTGTCAACCAGATTCTCAATTCTATTAAGCACAATCATTGAAAGAACTTTACCTGGAACAGAGAGTAGGCTGATACCCCTATAGTTATCACAAGAACTGCGATCACCTTTTTTGAAAATATGGATAATAATAGCCCTGGTAAAATCCTACGAACCATGCCTTTATCATAAAAGATATTCAAAATTTCAGTCTTTCAAGTGGTAACCGAAACATTCCCAGCTCTGAGCATTTCTATAGTAATTTCATATACCCGTGGTGATTTATGAAGTTTAAGTTTAGAAATAGCCAAAAAACTTCAGATTATGTTATAGGGCCAACATTAAAGCCACCAATGCATCTATCATCATTGCAAACAATGGAAGTAGAAATAACCATATTGTTTAGAACATCACTGAAATACTCAGCCCACCTAGCCATGACAGAATACTCCCCTTCTATAACCTTACCTTGTTTATCCTTCAATTCCTATATACCTGTCCGTTTTCTACCACATAAAACATTAACTATCTGGTACAGCTCTCTGCTGTTGTGCTGCCTAACTGCTTCCTCAGCTATGTCAGCCAAGCCATCAAGCCAAAGATTCTTATCAGTAGCTAACTGATCCTTTACACGTTTATTAGTCTCTCTGTAATCCTTTCTATTAGGACCAGTAGGGTACTGATTAAGGACATTCCTGCAGTTCCTTCTTTCTGAAATATGTTCAAGTGCCTTATCACTCAAATAATTCTGTCTCCTCTGCTCCTTTTTTCCTAAAAGAGTACTATTAGTGTCCCAAAAAAGCCTGTTTAAAATGATCCCATTCTTCCTCAACTTCAGTAGTAAGCATACCATGACTGTCATAATGACTAAGTAACCTATCATGGTAAGCTTTGACTATAACTGGATCTTTCAGAGCTTCAGTATTAAAAGTAAATTTTTTAACCCTAGCAAACACTTTTTAAGTTTAAGTTGCAAGACACTTTTAACAAGGTAATGGTCGATCCAATTTCAGCTCCCCTATAAGCCCTGGTATTCCTAAGAGAACTAGCCCATTTGCTGTTAATTAACATGTAATCAATCATATTCTTATGCAGCCCATCAGGTGAAACCCATGTGTATTTATGTATGTCGCGGTGTTTGTAATAAGTGTTAGTTATTCTGAAACCATTTAGTTTACTTACCTGTAGGATACGTTGCCCATTGCCATTGCAGCTACCAATACCAAAAGGGCCTATTACTCCTCCCCAAAGGTCAGAGTCGGTACCAACTTTGGCATTGAAGTCACCAAGAACAAGGGTAATATCTCCTTTCTTGACAGAATTCAAAATATCCTGAAGTTGTCTGTAAAACCTATCCTTCTCATCCTCATCAGAATCCTCAGTGGGGGCATAACAGCAGATAACATTCAAGTCTTTAACGCTTGTCTGAAATTTTGCTGTAAGAAACCTTTCATTAATGCACTCATATCCTAGAAGAGCATCACTAGCGTGTCTGCTGAGAAGCAGACCCACGCCTTGGTGATGCTTATTGTCGTCCCTCCCTGAAAAGAGAAATTTAAGATTATTTTTAAGAATCTGACCTTTATCTGTCCATCTGGTCTTTTGCAAGCCGAGAATATCTAAATTATAATGGTGGAATTCTTGTGTGAGGACATCAAGAGAAAAATCTCTGTGCAGATTCCTCACATTCCAACTACCTATGGAGAGAAAATGGTTAGTAGGATGTTTAAAGAAATTATATTTATTGAAAGAAGGAATGCCGACAATATCAAACAGCCCCCTAATCGCAGACATGGGGCAAAGACCCGTTCCCCCACCACTAAAGGATGAAGCCATCTGCCCTGGAAGACTTCCTCCAATGTAAAATTTGACGATGTCAATAGAAGCGAAGAGTTCAGGTCCCTGCGATGACCTCTGCTCAGGATTATCCACCAGCTGATAAACATATCCTGTGAATCTATAGTTGATGAGTAAAACCTGTTCAAATTCGAATGACGTCTTATCCTGTTCGCAAAAATATGAATTTATAGATTTATATGCATGGTAGAAAATTCAACTCTTTACGTTAAGGACAGGGTATGTTTGAGACTTGTAGCAACATTTGAAGAGAATGGTGATCCAAAAAAGATACACACCGCACACGCAAACACACATAAATGCAATGGAATTCAAGCAGGTAACATCAAGCTCCGACAAAAAGTTGGTACAGGTAACAACTAGTTGCAAGAAAAGTCACCAGATGACAAATGCAAAGCAGCGAAGGAACTGCAGCAAATGGCCACCTTGAAATACACCAGAGTTTTGAAAATTAATGCGAATACAAAAGCCCATACGAATCAATAAAATTTCAAAATGTTAATAAAAATAGAATGCTGTGATGACATCAAGGTCGTCACTGTTTGAGAACATTCCCAGCTGTACTGAGCGTGACGACATCCTGACCTATAGGTGATTCGCTGGCTGGAATAACACCTCAAAGGAACAGAGAGGCTGACATGGTAGTCCATGTAGAATATCCATGCCCGCTCTGGAGGAGTTCAGAGTATGCGATACTGTATAAGAATTATTTAAGATGAGGGCTCAAATTTTTCCATTATGTAAGAGTCCATGGCCTGTTGCAAGAGTGTTATGCACAGCCCATTTCTTTCTGTGCTAATCATTCAATGCAGAAATAATTTTTCAGGAGTAAAAACAGTGGAGTCAGAAACTTCATTTTCTCATCAAAAGGATCTCCTAGGTTCACAACAGTCATGTGTGTGAGTCCAGGCCGCGATCAAGAAAAATATAAGGACTGGGGGGAGGGGGAGTCAAGCGACGCAATCGAGCCGAAAACAGGTTAAAGAGGCGGGAACAAATGACTGGATTTCCATTGCAGGTTCTTACAAAATTTCTTGAAAAATGCTTGAAATATGCCCAAGTTTAATAATTTTTTGCTTCCTCTATTACCCTTATTAACACTTTCAAAGGGTGGGGGGATCATGGCCTCCTCCCCTAGATCTGGCTTTTTCTGTGTCACACGTTACCAAAGAACACCAGTCCGGTGCAACAGCATCGTATAATAAGTCAGTATTTGAGGCACTCCACAGTAGGCTCATATTTGCTACTTGATTCACTTTCTGCTGCTTACCTGGCATTTCTTTTCATAGTACAGTCAGATATCCTGGACGATGTGCCGCTGACGTTATGCGGTTTGGTTTCAACACAGTCGAGCTCCTCCCACTTTGGTATTCACGTACGATGACGGCTGGATAAATTTTTCCCAGGTAGGTGATTGGGGGGCACAGTGAATCTGATGTATAAAATAACCAAACAGGTCAAGCGATCGGAATCCATTTGACTTGTTTCTATGACACCATCTCAAGAAGCTGATGCATCACACACCACACAGCAACATGGAGGATATTATTAACTGCAGAGCATGAAGGATATTGGTCACTGCACAACATAATGGATATTAGAAACTGCACACCATGCAGCACTCACGACAGTGAACCCCAAGATGTTGAGGCGTAGATAAACAAATTTACCCTTACATCTGTCTGAAGTATAACCAAAGGTCTGGCCATATTTGAGCCAGACCTTTTTTAGCTTTCTTGTGTTGTCTTCAGGGGCGGCTCGTCATTAGGGGCCAGAGGAGCCAAATCCCACCAACATTTCTGTAATATAAACTAAAATATTAAATTCTAAATTAAAAAAATAATAAAAATTTACATGGATATTTGTTTCCTAAGGCATCTTGCCCTTTTTTCTTCCATTCAATAATATCCATGTAGAGTATGTGTACATAAAGTAGAAAATAAACCTACTTACTGAATCTACTTACTAAATAATCATTTAGTGAAGCTATACACTCAGAATTGCCTTGCGTCGTCTTAATTATAAGCGAAGGGGCATTATGGGCAAGCTTGAAGTGTGCCCAGAAATATCCATCATTTACCATGCCAGTGTCAATCACATGCCACATCGGCTATGACAGCTTGCAAGTGAAAGCGAGGTCCGGGCAACTGCAAAGCTGCTCGCAACAATATTTAGAGAACATATTCTGATTACAGCGCCCCCGCTAGCTGATTATTTAAACTCAATAATCATTACTGCGTAATGGAGGATGCATCGTTCCAGTGCCTTCGAATAAGTGATATTTTATTATTCACTAAAGATATGTGTACTTAAACAATTTTATTAGTTTACATAATGTGTATATTTTCGGCTCAGTTGACAACGAAAGTATTTTTATGCAGTAAGAATTTTGAAGTTATTTAAAAATAAAAAATAAATACTCTCTCAAGCAGCTGCTTGCCACAGAGGTCTGACAGGAGCCTGTCAGTTTATATGTCATAGTAGAAGGTCTGAGAGGATGGCAGGACCTCAGCAGAAAAACGACATGTACATCCATGCCTTACCCGTGGCTCGAACCCAGGTCCCTTAGATCAGTAGCCAAGCGCGCTAACCACTCGGCCACGGGACGGCTTAGGTAATAGCGTTTACTAATAAAGTCATGTTGATTACTTATTAATAATTTGGCGTGAAGAAGAAAATGTCGCTCGAATCGCTATCATATGGCTGCCGTTGAGAGTTCAATATGATGTACAGATAGCTACCTAATTGGAATTTTTTCGAGTGTATCAGAAATTTAAAACGAATTTACCGCTCAGAAAATAACACTAATTATTGCATCAAGTAATAGATGAGTGTAAATATTTATATTAAGCATCTAATGCTAGGTACATATAATATAGAAAATGAATCCAATTTGAATTGTCGAAAATGTCTATATTGTGAATGTTTCATTTAAAACAGGCTAAATTTTTTTTAACTAAACTTGGTTAAATTTCTTCGTATATTTCGGTAATGCACAGACGTCTTATACGCTTTTGTTAAATCGATCCTTTTTATTTGCTAAGGAAAATATTTTTTCTCCTCATTCATGCATAAAGATTCAAAGAGGTCAAATGCTCTAATATTTCTTCAGTAATTGCAGCATAGGTAAATTGCAATAAAATGATATAAATTTTCTTTCAGATTTTTATACTGATAAAATTCGCATTATAAATATTGCAACGAAAGTGTTTTAATATGCTTAGAATAGCTGAATAATATTTTCGAGGGGATTTTGTAAGTTCTAATTGTAAGAAATAGATGTATTTCAGAGATGTAAACAAAGGTAAAAACCCTTTTATGGGCTGTAATGATTTATGGAATCAAGAAAATGTTTGCATAATAATTCTTTTTTTGCAGTAGAATACACTTAATTTGAAGCGTAGTCTACGGAACTGCGTGCTGTTTGAGAGTTAATGTAGTCACATGGATATGTGCAGCTTTGAGCACTGATACTGTTGATTGAGTTGTAATCTTTCTAATAGAATGCTGTCAATTTGTGTTCGTTTTTTGTAATGGCAAGACACTTATTCGTTAAAACTGTTTATTCCAGAAAATCGTTAAAAAGGCTTGGTGATTAGATTATTTAGTTCCGGTTGTTTTCTTAATAACGGGAAAGGAAGTGTCTTGTTAATGAATTTGTATCGTTTGGACAAATTGTCTCTGATTGGATTATTCTGGTGTTGTCGCAAAGCATCTCCGTTCAGCACCGAGACAAATAATTCAATCTTTAGGCTTTATTGATGAATTTATGGAATACAATCGAGCAACGAGTAAATGATCTTTAAGTCATTACAGTAGACCAATGTAAATTTACAGGCTAACATTTGTAATGTTACTAATTCAACCAAACTCTATAACTACGCAATCGTGTATTAATCTATCCATGCGCTTATAACCAACTGAAATGTCAGGCAGCAGAAGCAATATTTGAGGTTGATTTTTTTTTTATTTCAGCATAATATTTAAAACACGTTGATTTTCAAAACAATAGAAATTGTTTCGAGAAAAACGAGTTAGCCGGAGCACTAAATATCTGCACAGGAGGAGCAGTCCAGTTTTATTGACCCCTTGGTGCAGAACCTCACTAGTCTAGTATTAACAGCAAATTTTCCGTTGAAATCCAATAGATCCCATGAAAAACCCTCACACCAATTAAGCAAGTACAAAAATTAAACTATTTTAAACTCGAACACAGTTTTGTTGCAGGTGGAGCCGATTTTTTAATGCACCTGTGTGAAATATTTATTACTAATATAATTTTAAATGAAAGAGGGGCAGTTCTCAAGCTTTTCGACACCTTGAGCCCAATATTAAATTCATGCATTCTGCCAACGAATATATATAACATGTTTAAGTATGTAAATTAAATTGAATATTTCAAAGGAAACACCAACACTATCTACATTAACATGATTACAGTGTAAGATTAGAAACTAAATTAGGAAAAGGAGTATAATTGGTTTAAAATATCAATAATTTTCAATGAGTAAGATAAACTAGTTTGCCACTCCATTAATGTTTAAACCTGGACTTTACTTTGGATACTCTCTATCTCAGGTAGCGATTAACATTAATTTTTGAAAGGTATTTTTTCTTTATGGAATGCACCTTTGAAAAGCTTGATTATTTGCAGTTACATCTGTAATTAAAAACCTGTATAAGCTTCTATGATTTGTACGTTTAATGTTTGCATGCCACTTGAATTATTCGAGAAAAATGGACAGAATATCAGCTTGATTCTATTTCTTTTTCGCCATAACCCAATCCGGATCGAACCCTGATTGGGTTCTTATGGTGACAAAACATTGGCATTCTCTAATAATGTGGCACTGAAAGGACAATAGAGATACACCATTACCTGCACCAAAAACTGAATGGCATGAAATAAAGCTCATATTTCATGTGTTTGGTGAGATTGTAAAGTTATCATTTTAAACCTTTTACAATATAGTATATTATAGCTCATGCAAAGAGCTCATAATATAGTTAATAAATTCATTTAATAAAATAAACGATTTAATAAATCAGGTGTAATATATTTATTTATTTGAAGCCACTGGTAATTTTTCATTAGAGTAGTGTTCTCAAAATCCAACGAAAGTTCAGTGTTTTTGATTGGAAATTTCTGGTGCTTCCGACATATTCACATCCTGAATCTTCAGAGTTCTGTTTGTTTCATGCATTATGAAAACACTCTGATGGTGGAAAATGTAATTAAGTAAGCAAGGCCAAATTATGTCTTAATAAGTTTTTCCAATCCAAACCGATAAGTTTCTGCGAAAGAGAATTTTATAATCTGAGAGAAAGTTAGTGTATATTATAGGAGAAATATTTTAATCAACAAATTGTCTAAGGAGAAAATCATAGTAAACAATTGGCAATAATATAACTGACGGAAAATAGAAATGCTTTTTCCATTATATGTTTTTGAAATTTTATATATTTCAGGAGAAATATTTTAATCAACAAATTGTCTTAGGAGAAAATCATAGTAAACAATTGGCAATAATATAACTGACGGAATATAGAAATGCTTTTTCCATTATACGTTTTTGAAATTTTATATAGTTTCTTTGCTTTATTCATTTCAGTTGTTTTTTACATATTTCAGAAACGTCCATTGCTTTTGCACCAACCCAATATTTAGGTCAATTCGTTGCAAATTCTTATGTATATATTCCGACCTGAAATACTTACGAGGATTCGCTTTACCTGACGAAGTGTAGGTTCATCGCTCTAGCTGATAACAAAGTGAGGTCTCATTGGTTTCGCGAAACGCAATATGGCCTCAGTTCTTCTTTACCTAATAAACAAAACGTGATTTCATCGCTTTTGCGAGACACAGTGGTGGTTTCATTCATTTGAAAAAATCCGCTTACCTTATAAATAAAAAATGGTTTCATCACTTTATATTATAAACGAAGTGTGGTCTCATCGCTTTAGCTTATAACAAAATAAAATCTTATTGCTTTCGCGAAATAAAGTGTGGTCTTATGAATTTACAAATAAACAAAGCATAATCTCATCACTTTATACACTGTAAACTAGTTTTGACTATCACAACAAATCGAAATCTCATCGCTGTCTCAAAACACAGTGTGGTCTCATCGCCTTAACTAAAAATAACAAATATCTTCATGGTTTGATATTATTAAGCAAGTAATCACTTTATCTGATAAACAAAGTGCGGTGTCGTCGTTTAAGTTGATAAGCAAAATGTATTGTTATCTTTTCAGATTGTAAACAAAACGTTGGCTTATCACTTTAGCAATAAACAAAGGGATGTCTTATTACTTTATCTGATAAGACCTTCGCTTAAGCTGGGAAACAAACTGTGTTCTCATTATTTTATCTGATAAACAAATTGTCATTTCATTGTTTTAGATGATGAAATGTGGTTTCATCGCATGAGTCAATAAGGGATGATCAAATCAGTTTATCTGGCTAAAGAAGTGTAGTCTCAAACTTTACCTGGAAAACGAAGTGAGGTGTTATCTTTTTAGTTGTTAAATAAAATGCGATTTCATGATTTTATCTGATAAAAAATTAGTATTGTTAGTTTAATCTGATAACAATCCGAATCGTGTAGTGTTATCAGTTTATGTGATAATCACAATGAAGATGGATCGTGGAAGTTCAGAAACAAACATGATTTCATCGCTATATTTGAATAACAAAAAGTGATTAAAAAAATTGCTTTGTCTGACGAAGTGCTATCTCGTTGCTTTCTATGAAAAATAAAAATGTGATTTCATTGCTTTAGTTGGTAAATAAATTTATTAGAGTATTTTGTAGCTTTATCTGATGAACAATGCGCGGTCTCACCAGTTTGCAACTTAATTTAATCGCTGGCTCCAGAATAGCACTTTGGAAACATTGCAGCAAGTCTTACAAAGCAATTAAAAAAAAGCAATTTTTTTAAAGCAATTTTCTTACAAAGCGTTTGTCTATTGCTAAGGGCATCAATTTCAACGAAAATCTTGTCTTCTATAAAAAAAAGAAACATATCCCAATAGAATGATATTTCGGCTTATAATCTCCAACTACCGGAGAAACTAATTTGAAACGATTTCCTGTGTTATATTACTTTGAAAATATCCTCAACTATACTCTACTTGTTATCTTTGCATCAACGATTTAACCGCTGGTGCGCAAGTAACACTTTGGAAATACTGCAGCGAAGTTTATTTTCATTTCGCTGGAAGCGCGACACTTCGATTTCTAAATTCTATTGACAAAGGCGATGTGCACACATTCCGGATTGTGTACTTACGCCTGGTTAAAGAAATCCCTCACCAAACGAAATGTTTCAGAAGAGAATTATTTGATCATTCTTATCCCAAATATCAATAACTGTTCTTATCGGTGTTTGTTTTGAAAGGCTTCCCATCCGTCACATATTGCAGCATTTGTTCCTGTCCTGAAAGACGTTTTTTCCCTAAATAACTCACATTGGCTACGATAACGACTGCAAAGAAGTACGCCAATAACTATGTTTCTTGTGGCACTGTTACAGTAGAGTGAATCACGTCGTCCGCAATAATGTTACTGATGATTAACTGTGGTTTGGCATCGGTAGAAAGAAAATAGAGATCCAATTAATCAAATGTAATTTGTTTTTCCTTCTACACCACTTTATTGTGCAAATTCTGACCATTTGAAAAATAAAACGGCGAATTATTTTTAGGAAATAATGCATTAATGAACATCGCTTAAATATAAGAAACTGAAACACAGGTGCATATGTACGGTAACGCATCATTCTTTGGGTTTTCATTTTACCACCCTAATTCAGTTCCTGATCCTTCTCTTTAACACTCATTAACCGTTAAACCATGAACCCTTGAGTAGGAGAGAAATCCTTGAGTGTGTTAAAGAACACGCTCGATGGCCTTGACAGGAAACTTCCATCTGTATTTGACAGCTGCCCAATGATTTCTCTCCTGAGCGCTCTCTGAACTCTTGGGAATCCATGAATCTGACCATTTACTCCTGGCCCTCTTGGGAATCCATTAATCTGACCATTTACTCCTGGCCATCTTGGGAATCCATGAATCTGACCATTTACTCCTTGCCCTCTTGGGAATCCATGAATCTGACCATTTACTCCTGGCCCTCTTGGGAATCCATGAATCTGATCATTTACTCCTGGCCCTCTTGGGAATCCATTAATCTGACCATTTACTCCTGGCCCTCTTGGGAATCCATGAATCTGACCATTTACTCCTGGCCCTCTTGGGAATCCATGAATCTGACCATTTACTCCTGACCCTCTTGGGAATCCATGAATCTGACCATTTACTCCTGGCCTTCTTGGGAATCCATGAATCTGACCATTTACTCCTGGCCCTCTTGGGAATACATGAATCTGACCATTTACCAAAAGGCTTATATATCAATGGTATCAGCGTGTTATCTGTTTAAAAATTAAAAATAAGGAAAAACACATAATGTTTTCAATTCTTTCAAATTTAAACGTTAGTATAGTACCATTGGATGATAGTCTCACTGAACCTATTAAAACGAACCTACGTTTATTGAGATTTAATCAAATATATTAATTTGAAGAGAACCGGAAATTACTTCAGGAGGATTCGGCTCGATATAGGCCAGAGTAGGGGTTTCAAGCTCTCAAAGTTGTTCTAGACAAACTCAGGAAGACCTTAACGACTGCGAGTGAAGTGCACTTTATGCCAAAGTAAAAGTATAATTTTTGGGTACATTCTGATCATAAATAAATGCTTAACCATGGAAACAATGGTTAACGAGTCAGACGATGACTGTCATTCTTATATATAGATTTGAAAGAGTAACTTGTACAGAAGCTTCACAAACCGAAATTTAAAATCTTCTATTCTAATTACTTGGTTGACAAACTTTAATTCGTATAATATATACCATATTATACACTTAAGTGCCATTAAATTAGGGATAGCAACCTAGTAACGTGTTGGACCCCCTCTGGCCCTGATAACGACCGCTACACGACGAGGCAAGGACTCCACAAGCTTGCGTACATGTTTCACAGGTATGGCGAACCATACATCTTCCACAGTTGTCCACAATTCTCTCAAGGTCGTCGTTGATAGGACACGGGCCCAAACACTCTGCTCGACTGTCCCCAAAGATTTTCGATGGGATTTAAATCTGGGTCTCTAGGTGGCATTATTTCGAAGTCAGCAGAATGCTCCTGCAACCATGCAGTAGCCAACCTGGACATGTGCGATGAACAGTTGTCTTGCTGGTAGACGCCATCTCCATTGGGATGCATGATGGCCATAAATGGGTGTAAATGATCAACCATAAGTTCTACGTACCGGATGCATTGAGAGTCGTCGGTACACGTACCAAAGGTCCCACAGACGTCCAACTGAAGACACCCCAGGCCATCACTGAACCACCACCAGCTTGTACTGTTCCGACCTGATATGCAGGATCCATGACTTCAAGGGGTTGGCGCCCATAACCTCAGTCTGCCATCGGCGTGATGAGGTTTAAATCAGGATTCATCACTCCAGGCTATCTGTTGCCAATTTTCGATGGTCCAGTTTCGGTGTTCTTTAACCCAGGCAGGGTGTTGAACCCGGTGTCGGGAAGTTAGA
The DNA here is from genome assembly GCA_038380435.1 of Ryuthela nishihirai. NCBI lineage: Eukaryota > Metazoa > Arthropoda > Arachnida > Araneae > Heptathelidae > Ryuthela > Ryuthela nishihirai. Next base: position 8,527,749 of record JAWZYU010000021.1, read on the forward strand.
AGTGGAACTTTCATAGGTCGGTGGCTCGGCGGGCCAAGACGATGAAGTAAGCGTTGCACAGTCCATGCACTGACTTCTCTGCTGGAACCCGCGTTCAGATGGGAGGTGATTTCAGAAAATGTCTGGCCCCTATCGTTCCGATATGCATCTAAATCTCGCGCTTTTTGTTTCTCAAAGTTCACAAAGTTGTTCTAGACAAACTCAAGAAGACCTTAACGACTGCGAGTGAAGTGCACTTTATGACAATGAGAAAGTATAATTTTAGGGCACATTCTGATCATAAATAAATGCTTAACCATGCATGTGATGCAAAAACACTTGGAGAGGGAACTGAGGAGTGCGAATGAGCTGAGCAAAGTTTTGTTTTCGCTCCGAGTCGATCTAGCTCGAGCATTCCCTTCAAGGGTGAAATCTTCTGAAGGCAACAACAGATGACTCCTCAGCTGCTTCGAGATCGAAGAGGAGAATCTAGATGTCTGTCTTTGGGATGATGATAACAGATGCTCAAATGATTCGGAGACATCCTCCAGAAGTTCTCCAACTTCGAGATTTTTGTTTATGTGTTTTCACGAAACACGAAATAGAATTTTGAGATCTTTATCAAGTATATGCAAATTATCTTGCTAAAGTTACTTTAAAAATGCATTTTTACATTACATTTCTTAACAACCAATTTTACGTTAAATGTTACGTTTATCACGACGAATGCTTGGGGAAGCGAAGGCTGACAACTATATATGACCAAAGTTTCAGTCACGCATGCGTGTCAATGCGGGACTTGCGGTACTGAATTTGGATTACGTCTCATATCCCTAATTCAATGGCACTTCAGTGTATAATAGACGCCATTCCGAGCAAAAGAAAAGGGCGGACATTTGTGACGTTATCAGTGGCAGAAATTCTCTGTACCCTGTGGTTCTGTGGGTGCTTGAGCGATTAGTCCCAAATTTGGAGTGGTGGTGACATGGAGTGAGAAATTTGGAGTGGTGGTTAAGAGATAAAGTTTCTAGCTGTCATGTGCCAGGAGTAAATCCTCTAAAAGTGTCCGAAATTTCTGGAGGAGCTGCAGTAGTCTGTCCCGTAAATAGAGTAGTACGTTATCGATTGAGAGTTGTGAATGGAGTAGTACGTTAATGGTAAAAAAACTCAAATGAAGTTATCGACAGGAAAGCTTACAGAGACCTTGATATTCTTAAAGAACTTGCTTTTCATGTCTAAATAACATTCGGTGAATTTCAGAAACGTATAACATCTGTTGTATTTCTTTATTTATATTCTTGCCTTCCAAAAATAACAGTGAAAAAATTTATTTTCCAGATGATTATTAAAAACGTATTAATGATTCCTAGTTGTTCTAAAGAATATTATATTCAATTAATAAGGCATCGCTGTTGAATTCTCGCTGCTTTCCTCTAATATCTATCTCTACGGCAAATTGTAGCGACAAGCTCCTGCTTGCCAGACGTGTCTGAAAAGTAAATGTGACTGAAATGAGATTTATTTTTTATTGTTTCTTTATTTGGGTAAGTTTTAAACCTTAAAATGAATAGTTTTGCATAACCTCTTTACTTTGGCTAAGTGCATTTTTTCTCAACGGGAAAAAAAACGAATTTTCCCTTTCTTTCTTTTCGCTTGGTTTTCGTAATAAACAGACTTATTTTGCTTATGAAAGGACTTCTAAATTACTGCCAATCTCTGCTACAATACACAGCTTCGACTCTACGTCGGACTTTGAGAACGCCATGAAACTTTCTTGAGGGATTTTATGATCTCTAAGCCTGGCGAAGCTGCAGAGTGTTGTTTGCCTTTCATGCTGCGCATCAGGCTGCAATGTGGTGCTGAGATGTGACTGTTGTGAGTGCGCCACCATTCTGTGCAGCCAAAGAAGGGTATCGGTGCGTGCATAGCTCTGCCTCCAACGTCCCAGCAACCGGGATGCGGCGCCGGAGAAAAAGGGCTGAGAACAGAGAACTAATAAAAATGCAAATATCGTGTGATGCAAAAACACTAGGAGAGGGAACTGAGGAGTGCGAATGAGCTGAGCAAAGTTTTGTTTTCGCTCCGAGTCGATCTAGCTCGAGCATTCCCTTCAAGGGTGAAATCTTCTGAAGGCAACAATGGATGACTCCTCAGCTGCTTCGAGATCGAAGAGGAGGATCTAGATGTCTGTCTTTGGGATGATGATAACCGATGCTCAAATGATTCGGAGACATACTCTAGAAGTTCTCCAACTTCGAGGATTTTGTTTATGTGTTTTCACGAAACACGAAATAGAATTTTGAGATCTTTATCAAGTATATGCAAATTATCTTGCTAAAGTTACATTAAAAATGCATTTTTACATTGAATTTCTTAACAACTAATTTTACGTTTAAATAATCCTAGCGATGTTCCTTTATATCATTAACTATAATGAGATATTTTAAAATACGTCAACTCACAGGCTATATGTTATGGTAAGACTAGTAATCAAAGCCACTGATGTAAAATCACAGTATCTAAAGAAAAAGAAAATGATTTACAAAGGTAGAAATATATCTATGATAATTCGATTCGTTTTGCATGTTTAAGTGGGCTAAATATATTTTTTTTCATTTTAGACCTTTTCGCTGGCTATATCTCTGGTTCTTTTTACAGAAGTAAAAAAAAAACCACAGAATTACTCTACGTATAGTAGGTTCATATTTTTACTTCTCATCTGTTTCTTCATTTATGTTTCTTTTGAAATAAAATGCATTTCATGATTAGTTTTCGTATTTTTAAGCATTTTTCTAGAGTCAATTTGTTTTCCTCCGATGGCCGTTTGAGGAACCTAAGGAATCAAATTAATTAATTCTAACTTTTCTTTAACAGTCGCAGATAATTTTATTGATTAGGCAATCCGTTGTATCGCGTTACATGCGGTTACCGTTGTTACCGGTTATCGCGGTTACCGTTGTATCGCGTAAACATCATATTCGATTACTACGGAGGCTAATGATGGTTCGAGAATCAATTTCTTGAAAAGGCGAATGGATGGAATTGCAAGCATTTTCTAAATTGATGCCTGACTGCAACTGAGCGAGAAAAAGCAAAGACTCAGATTTTATTGGAACTTCTGTTATTTCAATTCATTGTGTTTCTTTATTTGGTTTTTGTTCCAAAGACACTCCAAAACACGACTGGGCAATCCGTGGCTCGCGAAAATCGCTGTTTTCAGATACATATTTTTTGTAGCTCCTTATATTATTCTTTTGGTATGTGAATGGCTCATTTCATAAAAAAAATGGAAAGCGAATTACGAATTTGTTGAATGCAAAATTGATGTCTGCTTGGATAGCTTTATCCTTTAGTAGGAGGGGGGGGTGGCAGTTGTTTCCTCATGCTTGCGATTTTCGGGCTGTTTGATATTATTGGCAATTCCTCTCTCAAGAAACATAATTTCTTTAAAGATTTCACTAATAATTTTTTCTCCACAGGTACTTAATGTGAGAATCTTGCACAGAAATTATTCTCTTGATGTCCTCACACAAGAAATCCATCGTTATAATCTAGATATTCTGGGATTCCAAGGGACAAGATGGCCATATAAAGATCGGATACTTAAAAAAAATCTTAACTTTCTATTTTCAGAAAGGGAAACATGCTAGTGATACTTTTCTAGGATATGACTGCAGTAATGAGAGGTTTCTTACAGATAAATTTAAAAGTAAGACTAAAGACTTGGATGTTATCTATTGTTATACCCCCCCTCCCCCCCCCCCCCACACACAGAGGATTCTGATGAGGACGAGAAAGAGAAGTTTTACAGACAACTTCAGGATCTTTTGATTTCCGTGAAAAAAGAAGATATGATTTTTCTTCTTAGGCGACTTAAATATTAAAGTTGGTTAATTGACAGGACCGGATCTAGAGGGGGGGGGGGGGCAAGGGGGCCATTTATTAAACTTATTTATATTTCATTCAGTTTTTTTTTTTTTTCAATTAAAGTCCTCTAAAACGAAAGTGGAAATATACTACATTGGAAATTCAGTCTTTTATCCCCCCTCCCCCTTTTATTTTCACATTTTCCATGCTCGATTATGTTCTTTTAAATGGCTTTTCCTTCAGTTTTGGTCACCTGTCCTATTCTAAAATCTACACTATTGATGAAGAGGTGATAAAATAAAAGTAGTCAACAGTGTACTCGTTACAGTTTTTTAGCGTATTGATCAGTTACAGTTTTTTAGTTTAACTTTAATGTATCTCTCACAGTATATATATATTATCTTAATCGAAGCAATATTCAGTTAAGCACAAAATTAGTGTAGCGCGTATACCATATAAAATCTGATATAAAATAACAAATAATGAAGTATTTTCCTTAAAACACTTCCTGGCTTTAAAAAATATCCGCTCAAGCAACTGCTTGCCACAGAGGTTTGACAGAGCCTGTTAGTTTATATGCTAAGAGCAGATCTGTGAGGAAAGGGAGACCTAAGCAGAAAGACAACGCAAACGTGCATGCCTTATCCAGAGCTCGAACCCAGTTCCCTTTGATCTGTAGCCAAACGCGCTAACCACACAGCAGGGGACAGCTTTATGGATGATTAAATATTTCTCTTAATATCCGAAAATTTAACTTTAGGAGCCAAACGTAAAAAAGTCACTTGGAAACATTTACATTAGGCTATTTTTAGAATAATAAGCGCTGCTTTTTCTTTTCTTGAAGTGATCATCAATGTTACTCGAGTTCAGTAATCTCAACGTTATTTCTTCGATGAACTAGATTTTTCTATTCACAGTATTCTGATCACTTAGTAACACATTGAAGAAGCTAAGTACGTAAAACGCGTTTGTACTCTTCTTTACAATAAAAACAACTAAGAAAATTTAAAATACTTGCAAATAATCGAAAATTGATTAAACTCCAAACTCCTTTTCATTCCTTGAAACTTTTATGGTCTTAAAAAACTTACAATTTTTTCATATGCAAAATGGTGCTTTTTGTTAAATGTTATGACCCATTTTGCATTAATTTACAAGTGAAATTTATCATGACACGTGGAAAAACGGATTCTAATTTCAATATTCTTCAGTTACATTTTTGATTAAAAATTCATGAAAGTATCCTTAAAAAAATATAAATAAATACCCCCTCTAGCAGCTGCTTGCCACAGAGGTCTGACAGGAGCCTGTCAGTTTATATGCCATAATAGAAGGTCTGAGAGGATGGCAGGGCCTCAGCAGAAAAACAACACACACTTCCATGCCTTACCCGGTGCTCGAACCCAGGTCCCTTAGATCAGTAACCAAGCGTGCTAACCACTCGGCCATGGGACGGCTAAAGTATCCTTAGAATTACAAAAAAAAGTAGAATTTTCCCAAGCACTACCGATGAGAAACACTGGTCAAGAATGTCACTGTTTCCTGTTGAACTAGTGCTTTTTATCTTTAATATTGCAGCAAAATGGCCTTATACAATTCATTTAAATCCTGTCTTATACTTTTACTTAAAACCAGTTCTGCTAAAACTAAATTCATAATCCACCAAATTTTTTGCTGCAAATCTTCTCAACATGTGCAAAACACATGTCATATTTGAAAGCGGGAGAATTAAAACTTCTCACACGATGCGAGTATTGAAAATGGGATATCTTGCGATCTTGTTTGTAGAGAAACCGATGCCTGAGAGAAGCGACGGATCACGGGGACTATCTGTCATTGCTTTCGAGTCTTCCTTTCACATTTTCCTCTTCACCAAAGAAATTTTAATTCTTCCCAGTTCATTCCATTCCTGTCGTTCCCTTATGCATCTTTTGCATTATCAATTAAACAGCCAAAGGAAAAAATAAGACTTTTTTTCTGCTCAATGAAAATAGGTGTTGTCACAAAGATGCTACTCAAACATTTTAAGTAAACTATGTTTTCTTCAAGTAGAAGTACCACAGTTTGCAAAGAATGTCCAAACTTTTTTTTAGCATGAACGATTTTTTTTTACTCATATAAATAGTTAATGACGTTTACTGATAAAGTCAGGAATACCTTGGAGACGATGTTACTTTGAACGTTGACTGGTAATCAAGATTAAACAGAATTGCATTACTTGTTATTTAAATATGAATCTTATTCGTCATTGGGAAAACACACTTGAAGAAATAAGAAATTTTACGCCAAACAGAAATGTACCATATAAAAGGAGGTTCGCATTCTTCCAACTTTAAGGCGAAAGGCAAAGCGGAAATGTCTCATCCTGAAGGACATTTCGACATTCCGAGTTTCTTTCGCAGCAGCTCTCGAGATGTCTGACGTCATCGTTTCGAGTTTTGTAGGCTCAGTTCGAACAGGAAATAGATCGACCTCAGTGGAATAAAAGGCGGGAAAAATGGATTTGCGATATGAAAAAAATAGGAACAAAAAGCCCTTATTTCTGTATCGTGACCATTTCTATTGTTTTCTGTTTGTGTTACGCGTTTGTATACTCAATTGCTACTTTAATATATTATGCCAATGAAGATTATTTATTTTGTCATGCCAAATAAGGATTAGTTATTATGTCATGAATGAATATTATTTATTATGTTATGCCAATGAAGATTATTTCATATGTCATGCCAACGAAGATTATTTATTATGTTATGCCAATGAAGAGCATTTATTACTAGAAATCAAACGGTGTCTTCAGCACTTCTTAATTTCGAGCCCGTTACTCAGACCACTGTTTGACCTCGAATACGACACTGATCTGAATACCCCCCCCCACACACTTCTGATTCTACTGCCGAAAATAGCCCTACCCACCAATTTTTAGCTCTCCAGTGCCGGTCAATCAATCAATCAAAATACTTTATTTTCAACACATTAGACTATACATTTAGTATAATATAAACAACCCAAAAGCATTCTCTTATCTAGGTTGTTATAGTTAGAAATAAAGAGAAAGAGAAAAATAAATTCAACTTATTTCTCACAAATCAATTACAACCTAATAATCCACATAAGGCAAATGTTGACAAACTATAATAATCTCGCATTTTTTCAAATATAAAACTGAGTATCGTACTCATTCCAATTCCTCTCGGGAAAATGTGTATCGGTATACGAACTCTGACCTCGAAAGCCTCCAAATTTTGGCACAATGTCTGATATCTATGACTCAAAATACCCTCAGACACCAATTTTTAGACCTCTATCATCGGTAGACTTATATTTGACCTTTAACCTCCAAAGACCCATTGCAACCAAAATTCATTTCCAAGATCTACGACTCAAATACCCCAAGAAACCAGTAGGTCACATGACCGCCATGCTGGGGTATACATTCGGCAACACAGCGTGGCATCCAGTGGATAAGTCCCCGAATGGTATGCTGAGGTATCGCGGACCATGCGTCATTGATCTGTGTCCATAATTCATCGACATTACGAGAGGGTCGTGCAGAGGCGTGACGTTGTCTGCCAATGACGTCCCACGCACACATTCTCTATTGGGAAGAAGTATATGTATTGAGCTGGCCAAGGCAGCACCTGGACACCTTATAGGCACTGTCTGCTGATGTTGGCAGTATGCGGGCACGCGTTATCGTGTTAAAATCACGCGTTATCGTGTTAAGATCACGCGTTATCGTGTCAACATCAGTGATACCATGGGGATACGGCAACAGAACGGGCTGCAGCACCTCATCAACAAATCGTTGTGTTGTCATTGTACCCAGTGTGCATACGAGCGGTGAACCGATGTTGAAACTGATAGCACTCCAAACCATGATACCAGGCTAAGGAGCAGTATGGCATTCACAGATGGCAGCAAGATGAGCTCAGGGACCACCTCATCTCCAAACTCTCAATCGGCGATCGTCGGTGCTGAGACAGAAGTGAGATTAGTCTCTGAATACGACATGGTTTCATTCGGCCCGCCATGCATGTCTGGTACGGCAGCACTACAACCTTGCGAGATGATGTGCTAAGGTGAGTGGCAGTCATCGCAATGGCTGGCGAGAGTGCAAACATGCCACAGCCAATCTGAGATTCACAGTCCATGTAGACACAGGGATGTCTGTAGCTGCCTGTACACTGTGTTGAATGTCGTCCTTTGTGAATTCTCAGGCTATTATGACTTGCCATCAAATGTGGCGATATCATACGTTTATACATACATATCACGTTTGGAAGTCCGCCTACGTGCACCAGTTCCATAATGGTGACGCATGTTACCTTCCTCCAACCACTGTCGCCAAATTCGGCCGACAGTTTTGCATGCAGATGCGTTTCCACCGCAATGCAACACAGGGACCAACCAGCTAAAAGTAGCTCTATGATGAAACCTGTGGTAAAGGTGTCCATGTGTTGGTAGGATTCCCGTTGAAGTCGCCCAGGCATACTCACTCCTTACATGTGCTTTTACCACCTAGATCACTCCGTTGGAGTGCTCGAAGCTTGCAGGTGAGGACGACAAATTAATTTTGCTTGTTATCTCACTTATTACATGATTGGTTCGCAATTGCACTCATTTACATAACCCAACTGTCTACACATACCCACCGATTTGCATGGTACTGCAACATATGTTTCCTGGTATGGCAATTTCTATGTCGAGCAGTGTATTTCTTACTCAATAGACAGTTACTTAGTAGCCCTGATATAAATTGTTTTCAAATTCCATAATGTTCGAGAGATACGAGTTAACGATGTTATTTACCATTGAAATGGTTAATGAGGGGGCCCAACCAGTAACTAAGTTTTTTCGTTTATTAATACATTTATAAAAAAAAATGAATCATACTAATTGAATGCCGCTTGAGAACTCAATGGGAAAATTAATAACATTTTATCATTTCACTTTAAACAATCCCTTTTGAAATGTGGCAGAATTTTTTATATGAACTATGTTAAACTTTCCTGTCATTTCGATGTTTCGGTCCTTTAGAATTTACATCATGTTAAAACTAGTTTCATCTTTGACCTAGATTCTGTTATAGGTAACGAATTGAACTATAAGATAATACGATACAGATTATGCTTATCCTGGAAAACATCGGTATAAGCAACATTGTTTAAATAGTATAAGTGGGTAATTTTACCCAACATTATATATACGTTTAAAAAAAATTGCTAATTAAATCACTATTAAAATTAAATCACTAATCACTATTAAATTACTATCGAAAATATTATCGTGAACATTGGGAAAAAGCGGAACGATGCACAATTCTGTTTTCGATTCGTTACTTTAGGATCAAAAGTTTACACACAGACTTAGTATATGGCAGTCACTTCCGGTATCAGCCAGTCCTTGGCACATGTCCTTTACAAGAAGTATGTTGATGTAACTGAAAGCAGCTTTATACACGAGAAGCATTTCGTGTATTTCTACATTAAAATAATAGCAACGTAAAGAATTGCATTTGGACAGACCCGTTTGTTAATAAATTTGTATCAGAACACTGCCTGTAGCTCGTTTTCAAATATTCCAACGATTATTTACAAAACTTTCGAGTTTTAAATTACTTTTCATATGCTTCTGCTACGCTTTAAAAACTTTTCTACTTATCTAATAACATATATTTGAATGTAGTGCAATACAGTGGGTACAGTATAGGTGGTAACACTAAGCTTATCGAACGATAACACATTGGTTATAATCGTGACGTGAGTGAAATATTTCACAATTGTCCATAAAAAATTGTATCATTATATTTTATGTTTTCTATTATATCTACAGGGTCTTTTCAAATCTCTTCGGCCAAATTTTAAGGGGTGATAGACCACACCTAAACAAGCACTTTTCGTCATACAATGCATGGTCGGAACTCAAGCGGTGAAGCGCTGGGGGTTAGCAGTTACTGTGTCAGGAAATGAAGAAACACAAGAATGACAGAAGCGGTTTGAAACAATTGCAGAAATTACAGAACAGAAAGTACAGAATTTCATTGAACAAATTACAGAAACTGCTCAAAAGAGCGACAGCCAACATTAATGAAGGCTTCACACCTTCGACGTAGTGATCGGCGTACATGGGCGAAAACACCAGGCATTTCTCGTACAGCGGCAGCGGCAATAGAAATCCTAGCAACAAAGTCCTCATTGGAATCTATGGGGCTATCGTAGATGAGGCTTTTCATATGGCCCCATAGGAAAAAGTCCAGACATGAGAGATCGGGCGATCGTGGCGACCAAGCGATGGGACCACCCCGACCAATCCATCGTCCTGAAAATGTTGCATCCAAGGCGTTCCGCACATCCACGCTGAAATGGGGTGTCGCTCCGTCGTGTTGGAACCACATAAGTGTTTGAATGTTTGCTGGAACAGGGAACAGAAGTAATTCTGGCAAGACTTCTTGTAAAAATGCGAGGTACGTTCTCCCTTTCAGTCGGGCTGGCAGAAGGTATGGGCCAATCAAATGGTCATGGAGGATTCCAGCCCAAACATTTATGGAGATACGCCGCTGGTACAAATGTGGACGTATGGCGTGCGGATTACTGGTGGCCTACACATGTGAATTGTGGGTATTAAAAATGCCCTCACATGTAAAGGTGCATTCGTCAGTGAATAAGACATTTGCATCAAAGTCCGGTTGTGCTGCAGTCTGCTGCAGGAACCACTCTGCAAAATCCACACGTGGCCGATAATCTGCAGGTGTCAAGGTGTGCACCCTCTGTGCATAATAGGGGTGAAATCGTTCGTCTCGTAGAACTCGCCACACCGTCGATTGGGCACACTTACGGCATGGTAAATTGCCAGCGTGCTACATTCGGGACGATCTCCAACCCTACAATAGAATTTCCTGCAAGCCACTGACAAAGGAGTCCGTTTCGCACAGATACCGGTTCAATCGCTGAAAGGTTTTACGATCAGGCACGCGTCTGGTCGGAAAGCGCTCTCGGTACAGTCTTTGGGTTTCCCTCGCATTCCCGTCCGCCCTCTCCTGATCCGTGAAACAATCCATCCGTTCTCCAGTCCATGGTAGAAATGACGATGAGTGTGAAAACCAGCGCTTATAAGTGTTCACTGGAAAGCGCCCTCTAGCGCTTCACCGCTTGAGTTCCGACCATGCATTGTATGGCGAAAAGTATTTAGGTGTGTTCTATCATCCCTTAAAGTTTGGTTCAAGAGTTTTGAATCACCCTGTATAGTAGTAATAAAATATATCTAGTTTTTACGGTAATAATGAGAAGAGTAAAACGTAGTAAATAAGTTATAAATCACTTCGGGAAATGTACATGGAGGCAGTTAGGCTTAGATGGTATCTGAACGAAAAAAGCATGATTAACTTTCGCCGACTATTTAAGAAATTCTTTTATAATTTCGAATGAGTGAAAGCTGAGCATACGGCAGTTAAGGATAAAGGAGGATTACCCTTTGTTTTTTCTAAAAATAATTAAAAATAATTACACTTACCTTTGGTCAATTGACGTTGATGGTTTTAGCGAGTGTACGAATCTACTGTCGATAATGGCAGAAACTAATTAGATAGCGAACACTTTAGCGACCTCTAGTGGTTAGTGAAAAAGGTATGATTAACCCTAAATAGCAACAAGATAAGTTGAGTCCATAAGAAAAATTTCTGCTGGTTGAGTCCGTAAAAAATATATCTGCTGGTTGAATATGGAAAATGGGGTTTCTGTTGTGCGCAATGCAATAGCGATGAAGGGAGGTTCCTCATACACTCCTAGCTCAACTAGCCTGACAAATTGGTGTTCGTGTCAATTGTACAGTATAATTTAACAGGAAACTCGAATTATAACATAAATCTTTATATAAATATAAAGGTCTATGTTAGAATAAACTTATTAAAGTTAAGAAAGTACCTTTGCCTTTATGGTGGAACGTTTATATATATTTAAATTATAATTCTTTTGTTTATGATAATTTTAAGAGAACCATTGTTTCCCTTGCTTCCATGGTCGCTTCCCCACTGGCCTTCGTCGAGGGTATGGAAGTGAAAACATTTCCATAAATAAATCCTGTTCCTCGACCACAAGCGCAATAATATTGCAAGAGACGAACGGAATCAAGAGAAGCAATTTCTCTCATTTTCCTCTTCGTCGTATTTTATTTATTTCGCGCCATAAATGCAATTTTTTTCTGGCATTTTTTCATCTGAATTAATTCAGAGTGATTCAAAATCCGAAGAGAGATTTCATTAGTTGAAGAGCAAACCCAACGTCATCGCATACGAATAAACATTGAATATAATGCCGCTGCCAACGAATAAAATGGGAAATAATTCCTTTAAGAACCGAAGCAAAATCCACGCTGTGCAAATGAGTGAAGAAATGTTAGATTCCCTTGAAGCGGCTAGCGAGACATCCAAGAGCGAATTGCCTTGATATCTTTAAACATTTAAATGATTCCGAAATGTCTTTGGTATTGGCAACATAAAACAAAAAGAATAAGGTCTGTAATAATGTTCAAAGAATAGAGTTGCGATACATTTCTACAATTCGAAACAGGGACAGGATACCTATTGGCCACTTGGAAAAACGGAAATAAAGCAAAAAAGACACGATGCTCTTACTGACGAAAGAAAAATAACTAGATTATTCAATAATCAAAAAATGTTCTCGCTCCCTCTCAGGATGATACCGATGAACGAAGAGGTTTCTTACAGATTTTAGTAGCAAAATTAGGAATTAGAACGGGAAGAAAGATCGTGAAAGTGATACGCGTTTCCTCTTATTTCTGTTACGTGGGGAGAAGGGGAATGAAATCATCTTTGCCTCGGGATAGAAAGTAGAGGAGGGAAACGCGTGTCCTCTTCTTTCAGGTGCGTGGGGGAGAATAATATCTGAATAAATCTCTGAATAAATAAAAAAATAAATAAATACCCCCTCAAGCAGCTGCTTGCCACAGAGGTCTGACAGGGGCCTGTCAGTTTATATGCCACAGTAGAAGATCTGAGAGGATGGCAGGACCTCAGCAGAATACACCAATAAAATTCTCTGAATACACCACCAAATTAAATGTAGAGAAAACTTCGTCTTTAGCTGGGTGGGATATCAATCCATGACATTCTGATAACATGTCATGCACACAACCGCTGAACTACCAACCATTAAGCAATATTTTTTTATTAAATGTAATGAACGTTATACCATGAAGGCAGTTGGATTGTTTTATCTTTGAGAAACACCTTTTTGCCAGCAGCAGGTTAATGGCCGGTTCAGAAGGACTCCAGCATGTTCATCAACGTGAACAGAGTATGAGCACCCCTGCACAAAAACCACGCTTAACGTCCCATAACTTCCCATTCGATGGACAATAGCCTGTCCAAGCCCATCGAGTTTCTTTTCTAAGCGAAGGCAGAGTGAAGATTAGCGGAAAAAATCTCAGCTTAGGCACAATCAGGACTCGAACCTTAGTCCACCAGATTACGAACATAGCACGCGACCGACGGAATCAATCCCAGACTCAAGGATTCAATCATTAGAAATTTTTTGCCTGTAAAGAATCAAATAGTCAAAGGACTCTTGAGTGTCACTTGACATGGGATTTCTTTTAATAGACATCCATGATTAAACACGAGTTATTATATATTTACACGGTTCAAAATGGAAATCACAACACTGCGAAGGAAGTGATGAATACGCCCGAAACTGACAAAAAAGGAAGCAATGAGGGTAGATGTGCAAAGGATGTACCTATCACTATTTGTGTTATTTTTATATTTAATCCAAGCCTTATCTCTACGCTCCATTAAATTGATAACATCCACTATGATCCATTGTTTGGTAACATTACGGTTATTTAGATGTTCTAAATGTTTATGCGGTTTTTTATTTTTCTTCTAAAATTGCAATGAATTTATTTTTAAAGAAATTGTAACAATCGGTATTTTTGTTTGTGTTCTATGAGTTTTTGTTATATTTAGACCAGTCTGTTAAGATTATTTTCCTTTTCGATATTTTTATGCTCATAATACCAGTTAACTTCCGTTGTTTTGATATCGTTTGAGACTTTTCCATATAGCTTCTCATCTTTTGATCCAAATATAGCTGCAATGAGATAATGATCAGTGATCTTACTCAGTGAAATCATAATTTCAGACATAATTTTTCCATCCAATTTTACATTTATATGGTCGATATGTGTGCGGCATAAATTGTTACTTACTTCTTCTTCTCTAGTTATGACACTAATTATGAGATCATATCCCATCTCAGCTAAAATATTTACATACATTTCGACACCATATTTTTTAACATTCAGTACATCAAGATCAAAATCTCCTACTAATATCTGATTATGTGCATTGGTATGTTCTAAAAGTTCATGGAAATTAATTAAGAAATGTTTTATGTCTGTGCTTGGTGACCATGGGAAGTGCTCAAGCGGCTATAAAATTCCATCCATTTTCAATCAATTACCAAGGGAACTGCTAGGCGTAAATTCTTTAAGGGAAATAAAACACGAAATAAACAACTTTTTTATTAAAAAATTAGATAATTAATATTAACATCTACTGACAAATTATGTGGTGCTGAATGTAAACATAAAAATCCCAATGATATTTTGAAATATTCTAAATGAAAAATGGTAAAAAATTTTAGTAAAGAGAGCATATTATGGAATGTCGGAATTCTCAAGTGAAATGGTAAGATAGTACATAATAAATGCAATGTGATATAAATATATTAAGATTAGTAGATTAAGGAAGAAAGAACTATTATTCTCTCCTGCAGATAAGCTGTTAGCTTTGCGGGACATCTGTAATAAGGAATGATTTATTTGAATTTGTCTCAATAAATAAATGATTAAAAAAAACTGAAGTACCAACTGATTTGGCCTTTACGATTTGAGTTCGAGACCGATGGCCTAAGTAGTGGCAACTGCAATCTTTGTTTTCTGTTGGGTAGAGACATTAGCGCATGATCCTTTTCTTTATGAGGAAAATAAAACCGACTATGACAGGTCTGTGACACTAATAATAATAAATAATTTGTTCGGAAAGCAAGAAATCCCTCTTAACATCGATATTAATTTGTTCATTTCTCTTAGCTTTATTAGTTCAAAATCATATTCCCATAATGCTAGGAAACTTATACGCAGGAATCTAAAAATACAGTAGACGATAAATAAAATCTGAGTTGTTCAACAAACACAAATTAGTAGTTTACATTAAAAAACGATATCACAGAGTAACCTAACTTAAAATATCTTTTCAGCTTGGTAGGAAAGGTTATATTGCATTTGGAGTAGTAACTCAAAGAAAAATAATGTATCATCAAGTGAAGAGATGGACTAACACCAACCTTTGAAGTACAAATGTCTCAATTTCTTTAATCAGTTAAAGCCTCGGCAAACAAATCGAGATTGCCTTGTGTCGCCAAAGTCGTGTCTTAGTGGATTTTTTAACATCTGCAATTCTTTTTAATAGTTTGGTATACTATTGTACTACAGAGAATTTCATAGTTTTAGTTTTTGTGCTAATATATAAACTTGTTTATACGTATAACTTGTTTATATATATATACTACACTGATGGCAAAAGTTAAGTTTCAATTACATCTCATGTTAATAGCAAACTAATTTCGAAGCTCTGTAACTTCTAAAATAATCCTTTTATGGTAAAATGTCTGAAGATAAATTTGCGGTCTTAATCAAATTAGTCAAAACTCAAATTTCAACAATACCCCTTAGATATTTAAACAGTTATCGAAGTTTGGAAATATAACAATACCAACGGTGGTCATAAGATTTTTCCTCCAAAGTTAATTGAAATATACATAATAAGAACTGTTTCGGGACATTCAATAAAAAAAAAATATATGTTTCAGATGTTTGCGTCAGTAATTCTTTCAGTATTCATCAATGTTGTTAAGTTTCATAGCAGTGCATTACTTACGATAAATAATTGGAGCTTCGATAATTCTTTAAATACCAGATATTTCATCTGAAAAATCAAGATTTATGTAGATTTGATTGAGATCGTTAATTTATCTTCAATCACATTTACCACAGAAAAAGCATATTTTAGAAGTTACAAAGTCTATGTACGTGTTTCAATCTATATGTACTTATTGCAATAACACAATTGGGGGAAAATTATTCTGGAATATTTTTTATAATATATGTGTATCGCTTATGTAGACGTATAGTACAAAGGAAAAATTTGAAGCTAAAAAGAGGAGAATTATCTTGGCTCCACTCCGAAATTCGATAGTAAGGTTTTTCATTTTGCAGGTATTCCTGCATTGAACTTTCTCCTCTCATGAATCAGTGTACGTGTTTTTAAGCAACTTGCATCCATTACACTGCCACGTGGACTCCGGATATGTATACGATACTCGAAGTCTTCATATTTTCTGTTGAGATCTGAGATCTTTCTTAATGGTAATTCGCAAGGTCTGCAGAGCTCTTTCACATCATGTGAACAGCGATACTCTATAGCGAACTCATTGTATAATCACTTGATTACTGTGATTTTTACTCTAAAATGTCTATTAACACTGAATCGTTTTAGGTTAGTAAGGCCTGCTGGGAATGGTTTAACAGTACAACTGCAGTTAAACAAGGGTACATTGGATCACCTTTCTTATATATTTAATGACATATTAAGAGGAAAGCTTTGAAAATGGCCTTATACTGTCTAGAAATCTAAAAGATATCGTATTTATATCAGTTGATAATTTAGCTTTATTAGAAATACGTTCATGAAATGAACACTTGCATTATATCTGTTGATGATTAAGTCATAACAGAAGAGACTTAGTGATTAATAGACAGAAGAACAGAATTATTAAAACTGGTCAAGTGAGTTCCATTGATAATTGTTGAACTAATACAAATAGGGGAGAACTTGATTAAATAGAGGAATAGGAATTCCTTTTGGAATTTTTAAGTTGTATAATAGCTATATCCTACCTAAAGTTTGCCGTGGTGGTGAAAACTGCAATCTCTGAAAACAAGTTAACAACAAGCTTGCTATTTTTGACTCCAGATATATATCATCTTGCATATTCGATGCTTTAAATTTGATTGATGAAGAACTTCGACGAAGCCGCCATCAATTGCTTTTAAGGAGCGACTCGTGCAGAGTTAACCCAATGGAAAAATTATGAATCATTAAGTGAAGTGATGGAGCACTACAAACCTTTGAACTACAAATTCTATCGATATGATCTTTTGCAGCTAAAGTATAAAAGATCCTTACTCCGTTAAATCTTCAATTGCCAGATGATGTTGCTATTATTCAGATGAGACAATAGATAACAAAATTGAGGATCGTTTCGACTTTTGTAACCCATAACTGATTATGGCTTTAGTTTCTATGGCTTTGTAATATATATTGTTACGACAGATGAACGAGCACCAATGAAACCGTGATGTCCGGTTCGTCTTGATGCTCTCGTGAATTACAGCGTGAGAATTACTTCACTAACCACTTCGAATGGACTTAACTTAAAAACAAAGAATAAGAAAGTTTTAATTAAAAAGAATTAAAGTGTGAAGGAAAACGTAGTTTGTCTTTTTCTGTGCACTATAGCATAATAAAGAAGAAATGTTTTTTTTTTCGTGTGTGCTGTGGAGGTTATATATTAGTCGAACAGGCAGAGCTGATCTCACCTTTTCTGTAGGAAGAGTTCATCGTTTGAAATATAGTTATCTTTAATTTGTTTACAAGAATTGGTAATGTTATTCTTGGTAGATTACAGGTTTGTTCACAAATATGATTGTGCCATTTATCGACTGTTGTAAAAAGTCTTATTTTATGCTTTGAGCAGAGATAATAACAGTTATAGAGGAAACTTCTCTTTGTAGGAATAGCAAAAAGGTGCTATGTTCTTCTAAAGGTTTATTACTATACTGATAAAGATTTGTTTTGGTTGAATTTAGTTTATATAAATGTTTTCATTCATACATTTGTAATAAATTACACTATTTTAGAATTATTGTTATTAATTTCTATTTTTTATCTCAAGCTCAATTTCCGTCCGTTTAAATTCATAACAATATTTACTCACAAAAATAAGTAAACGATATATTAACATAATTTTAGCACGTACAATCGATGTAAAAATGAGATGAATGGGTTCAGGTATTTTATTTTTGTAATCTGTCTGTAATTAACCGAAATATGAGTATTCATATTTCATATGTTGATTTTGATGGTAATATGGCTTTATTATGAACTCTGTCAAATCCATTAAAGCCCTCTGAACCTAGGCTTTCAAAATTTTTCGTGTTTATGAAAATGTCTTGTGCATTGTTCATGCCAATTTTTGACGAGGTTTCTTTTAAACTAATGTTTATACAAAAATCTCTTAATTTTGAAATCCGTTTAACACAAATAATTGGTGTCATTTAATAACAAATACCATTACGAAACAAATTTTTATGGCATTTGTATCTGTCCTGGTTTTTTATTGTGTTTATTAATCATATTAGTCATGCTGATTATAAATATGTCAATGATTTCTATGTGGCATCAACTAATCACACAAATATAATGATAATAATAGTTATATAGGACATTACATTAATGCATATAATACGTAATAATATATGTACATGCAATTGCCAAAAACATTTCCTGATCGTATCGAAAGGGAGGTCTGTAAATGGTAGATAGGTAATCACTGGAAGGAGAGCTATGCACCAATTTCCTGTGATGATGCATAGAACCAGCCAGGCCTAGCACCTAATGTCCGACCCCGCCTTCTCGTAGTGCAGACCGTTAGTACCTTTCAAAAGAGGAAGTTCCCTTGTTGAAGTGAACGGAAGGAGAGGGCTGCCAGATTAGTGTAGCATACTGATCTGGAAAACTCTAGCTACTTTTCGTTTTTTCTACCCTGCTGAGGAATGGTCAACCACACAGGGTCCTGGTGCTGACCATATAAACCCACTGAACTGGACTGAAATATGGCTCTGGGCTTGATTATGGATCCTGAATTTGCTGCACAGGTGGGCTTCTGTGGAAGGAAAATCTTCCGCTGTGTTTTCTCTTTGTTTGTGGGTTGACAGCCCCAAATGAATAGATTCACAGGATATGTTTATCAGCTGATGGAAAATCCTGATCAGAGGTCATCGCAGGCACCTGAACTCTTTGCTTCTATTGGCATCATCAAATTCTATATTGGGGGAAGTCTTCCAGTGTAGATGGCTTCAGCCTTTAGTGGTGGGGGAACGGGTCTTTGTCCCATGTCTGCGATTAGGGGGCTGTTTGATATTGTCGGCATTCCCTCTTTCAATAAACATAGTTTCTTTAAACATCCCACTAAACGTTTTCTCTCCATAGGTAGTTGGAATGTGAGGACTCTGCACAGAGCTTTTTCTCTTGATGTCCTCCTCTCACAAGAATTCCACCGTTATAATTTAGATATTCTCTGCTCGCAAGAGACCAGATGGACAGATAAAGGTCAGATTCCTAAAAATAATCTTAAATTTCTCTTTTCAGGGAGGGAAGACAATAAACATCACCGAGGCGTGGGTCTACTTCTCAGCAGACACGCTAGTGATGCTCTTCTAGGATATGAGTGCATTAATGAAAAATTTCTTACAGCAAAATTTCAGACAAGCGTTAGAGACTTCAATGTTATCTGCTGTTATGCCCCCATTGAGGATGCCGATGAGGATGAGAAGGATACGTTTTACGGGCAACTTCAGGATATTTTGAATTTTGTCAAGAAAGGAAATATTACCCTTATTCTAAGTGACTTCAATGCTAAAGTTAGTACTGACTTTGGGGAGGGGTGATAGGCCCTTTTGGTATTGGTAGCTGCAATGGAAATGGGCAACGTCTCCTACAGGTAATTAAACTAAATGGTTTCAGAATAACTAACACTTATTACAAACACCGTGACATACATAAGTACACATGGGTTTCATCCAATTGGCTGCATAAGAATATGATTGATTATATATTAATTAACAGCAAATGGGCTAGTTCTGCTAGGAATACCAGGTCATATACGGGAGTTGAAATTGGATCTGACCATTACCTTGTTAAAAGTGTCTTGCAACTTAAACTTAAAAAGTGTTGTGCTAGGGTTAAAAAATTTACCTTTAATACTGAAGCTCTGAAAGACCCAGTTATAGCTAAAGCTTACCATGATAGGTTACTTAGTCATTAAGACAGTCATGGTTTGCTTACTACTGAAGTTGAGGAACCATTTTAAACAGGCTTTTTTGCAAACTAACAGTACTCTTTTAGGGAAAAAGGAGCAGAGGAGACCGAATTATTTGAGTGATAAGGCAGTTGAGCTTATTTCAGAGCGAAAGAACTGCAGGAATGTCCTTAATCAATACCCTACTAGCCCTAATAGAAAGCATTATAGAGAGCATTATAGAGACCTTAATAAACATGAAAAGGATCAGTTAGCTGCTGATAAGAATCTTTGGCTTCATGGCTTGACTGAAAGCCGAGGAAGCAGTTAGACAGCACAACAGCAGAGAGCTGTACCAGATAGTTAATGTTTTGTGTGGTAGAAAATGGAAGAGATATACAGGGATTGAAGGATAAACAAGGTAAGGTTATAGAAGGTGATGAATCTGTCATGGCTAGGTGGGCTGAGCATTTCAGTGATGTTCTAAACAATGTGGTTATTTCTACTCCCATTGTTTGCAATGATGATAGATGCATTGATGGCTTTAACGTTGGCTCTATAACACAATCTGAAGTTATTTTGGCTGTTTCTAAACTTTAACTTCATTAAACCTAGTTGACTGCAATTTTGAATATCTTTTATGATATAAGCATGGTTCCTAAGGTTTTTACCAGAGCTATTGTTATCCCTATTTTCAAAAAAGGTGATCGCAGTTCTTGTGATAACTACAGGTGTATCAGCCTACTCTCTATTCCAGGGAAAGTTCTTTACGTGATTGTGCTTAATAGAATTAAGAATCTGGTTGACAGGCAATTGCGTGATGAGCAATGTGGATTCAGAAGTGGTAGGGGATGTGTGGATCAGATATTTTCACTCAGGCAGATTCTTGAGAAATGTTTAGAGTTTCGGAAACCTTTGGTTGCTAGCTTTGTTGATTTCAAAAAGGCTTCCGACTCTGTTGATCGTCATAATTTGTGGTTGATTGCGAGATCATATGGTATACCAGACAAGTTAGTTAACATAATGAAAGCTCTCTATAATAACACTGAGTCGTGTGTGAGAGTGGGTAAGGATTATAGCAATTGGTTTAGCATTACTTCTGATGTTCTACAAGAGTGCATTTTTCTCTTCGGTTATTGATTATGTTATGCGAAATTCATTGCAAGGGAAAGATTTTGGCCTTAAATTGTCTGGAGATACTAGAATTTCTGATTTAGATTATGCTGATGATTTAGGTAATTTTGGCAAATGATGTTGATGAGATGAACTCTTTCATTCGAGCTGTTGATGAGACTTGTAGTACAGTAGGTTTGGTTGTAAACAGAGCGAAAACTAAAGTGATGAAAATTGGTCAGGCAGGTTGTGATTCAGTTACTCTGAATGGTTTCAGTCTTGAGCAGGTGTCACAGTTTAATTATCTTGGGAGCTATGTAACAGATACTGGTAATGTGCGGTATGAGATTAACAGACGAATAGGGATTTCTGCCGGGACTTTTAAGAATCTATGGAGAGTGTGGAGAAATAGGCGTATACACCTAAAGACTAAAATTAGGCTGTATAATAGTTTGGTTCTTTCTAGGGTTAGTTATGGTAGCGAAACTTGGACGCTGTGTAAACAAGATAACAGGAAGCTAGATGCTTTTGATTCCAGATGCTTACGCAGTATCTTGGGCATTAGGTGGATTAACTTTGTAATTAATGATGAGGTTAGGCAAAGGAGTCGGCAACCTCCTTTAAACAGCATATTTTGCAGAGAGAGACTCCGTTGGTTTGGCCATGTTGCCCGTATGAATAATTATAGATTGGTGAATAGGGTTATGAACAGTGTGTCTAAAGGCTTCAGAAAGAGGGGGAGACCTAGGATTTGGTGGGCAGACAACGTCAAACAGGACCTTATTAGAATTGGTGTGCAGTGGTCAGATGCAGCACAGGATAGACTTGCTTGGAGAACTAAACTGCATGGTCTCGTTGGACCTCCGTAGCCCATGTCTGCTTGATGATGGTGGTGGTGGTGGTGGTGGTGGTGGTGGTGGTGGTGGTGGTGGTGGTGGTGATGATGATGATGATGATGATGATGATGATGATGATGATGATGATGATGATGATGATGATGATGATGATGATGATGATGATGATCATCATCATCATCAAAAGGGAGAAAAATTCTAGGAAGGCTATTTTTACATAAGATCTAATCTTTGAGGACTGATTCAAAAGTAAACATTTGAACGTCTTTGCCATTTGGAACTGAATTCTGCTAACCATTCCATTTCGTAATAGTCATTTTATCTTCCATTTCTTCAGACAGTAACATCCATTGTATTTGTAGTCCATAAATTATTTGCTTCATACATATGAGGGAAAGTATATACTGAAAAGCATCTGATGTATGATTCAAAGCTTTGCCCAACTACTTTACAAGCCCCAACTTAATGTAAAATGATGGTAGCAAGATCTTGGCAGTTGGAACAAGAGCTTCATGGCTAATATTGCGTTGCCTGCAGTTGCTTTCTGAGTAGGCGTGCTCTTTTCACATAACGATTTTCACCTGATGATATACTCTCCCAGAAGCAGAGGAAACAAGAATTCTTAGTATAGCCATCTTATAGACCTAATAAAACTCCTAGCATCTTGATGTCTCCACAAACATCCCAATTGTAACTTTTACAGTTCATTTTCTCCAACAGATTCTTGTCCTTTAAATATCTTATTTTAAATATACTGAATGCGCTACCGGAATGGAGGAAAATTGATTGCCGTTTGTAGCAAAATAGCCTTCAGATTTCTGGTTGAGCTGTTGATGAATAGGCACCAATTTTGTGGGTCATGAGGTGGGCCAATAGCTTCAAAGAGATCATCGATATCAGTTCTGTTGCACAAACTTGTTACAAAGCATAAGAGGGTGCAAATTTTGCAAGCCTTTTTCGATACGTTGATATCTTGCAGGTCGGATACAATAAATTCCCTGTATTACATGACATGTTAAAAGCTCAGATTTAGATGACCTAAATCCCAGATTAGGTCATCTAAATCTGTTTGGCAGGAAAATGTGGCTCTTTGCTGTCACTTGCTCCGCAAAAGTCCTCATCGGCAGTGGCAGTCGAGCTTAGTGTTTCCTCTTCCGACAAAAAATTCACAGGTGGAGTGGTGACATGCAAGTCTTCGCCGTATGAAACATTGATATCTCTTCTCCATGGTCTCAATATATTGATGAAAGCATTCACCTTGTTCATCACTTGCACCCAAATTTTATCTGACGAAGTCCAGATGTGAGTGTCAATAGCGCATTTCTTCGAACTTTCGCCTTTTTGTAGAGCGTTATGTCCAACATACAGACAGCAATCATCGTGGTGGTTAGTAGGGGCTCTCCAAATTCGAGAAATTGCAAATGGCATACACTTCCTGGTTCCCCTCATCCACCCTTCTAATATAGATCTATAGCTACCCCAGCACACATGGAGAGCCCATGATTTGTCTTCATCAACAATGGAATCTCCAAAATACATCATATGCACTATTTGTTTGTTACAATCTGGTTCTTCACCTGTTTAAGACTAACATAACATCTGTGTAACCATAACAGAACGAGTGTGTTGACTGTTTACAACTCAACTACTGGACATCATTCACTGAAATAGTCAACGGAGGTTTATAAATTAAATGACTGCTGATATTTTAAAATTTAACATTTAATGTATGGCTGGTAATCAATATTTCTGAATATATTTGGTGTAAATATATGTATTTACGTAATATATTTAATATATGATATATCAGTAATTTTAGAAATGTAATGGAGACAAAGTAGATATAGTGAGCACAAAATGCTGAATGTTTATGAAAACCGATTTTCTGCAATATCTTTGAAAATATTAAAGTAGAGCAAAACCAGTGGTAGATTTGTATTCAACGCCAATCATTTATCAAAGAAACGCGTTGAAAATAGCATAAACAAGTTCTTGCTGCATAGTGTAATTTGCTGCTCTACAACAAGCTCATTAATAAAACACAGTCTAGCCATAATCGAAGAAATCTCGTTAGAGGTAGAAAGTAATCATGTTGAAGTTGATGCAGCGTCGAAAAAAATGAGAGTTTCAGACAAGCGGAGGAGTTACTCGTTTTAACTTTTAAGTCTTTCTTTCTTCAAGTTAGCAATTAAGATAGCATTTCTCTCAACAGCAGTAATTTATTTTCACTCTCTGAAATAACGATGTCGTCCGGTGGAACGGAATCCGTGATGATGCAAGGGTCGTTATGGTTAGGACTAACAACTTAATAATCAACTCTTCTGCGTGTAGTGTAGATTGTTAAACATGATTTACAAAGAAGAAATTATTTCGACTGAAGGGACGGTGGGTTGTAAAATTAGTTTCGTCTGCTATCTTGTCTCTAGGGCTATTTCTTTATTATTTAACTTCTCTAAGGAGCGAGAAATCTCTTACGATTTCGCTATAGAGATTTCAATATTTTGGGCACAAAACTAGACCTTCTTGCTCACTATGGTTTGCCATACATGAATCGAAAAGGAAGGCACTGTCTAAAACATTGCCTTCCTTTTTGCCTCCCGTATGGAGTCCAATCTTTAACTTTCGAAGGAAATATTTTCTTGTATTCATTAATTCCAAAATAAAAATTCTTGGACTGTTTGTCTTCACTACAAAAACTTTTGAGATCTACTAGAAAATACATTTTTTTAAACTTACATTTCTTTTGAAGGTTAGCTTCCTGTAAAAGCTCACATATCTTTTTAATTATTATTTTTATCGTTATTACTCCTATTCTTTTTCTAATTTTACAGAATTCATCTTATATTAAACCAAACTGAATTCAAAGATCAATGATACCTTTAAGATTTTTCTAATATACATTTAAGTGTTCTGATGATCTGTACAGTTGACCACTATCGCTGACTCTGACAGGCATCCAAGAAATTCTTCCAAAAAGAACGTTTTTTTATGTCATTTCTGTTGAACTGATTATTGAGCAGTCCGAAACCCACATTCTCTGTATTTCAGTTGTCTGACTTCTAGAGTTCCATCTCTTTTTCTCCAACTATATATGCTATTATTTGAAGGGACAGCAATCTCTACTATTAAACATTGATATTTCATTTCTGTTTCGGATGACATCTGTCTTACTTGATGGTCCTTGTTAGAAAAGGATTACCTTTTGATATTGCAAAATCGGCAATATTTTTTTCCTATTTTGATTCCTACGTATACAGTCTGGCAATCACTTTCTCCTGTTTTTTTTTTTTGCTTACGATTAGTTCTGAGTACACATTTTATCGCGGCCTTGAATGAAATCTTGTTTACCAGGTATTCGGTTAACCATTCCAATTTCGAATTGACTTGTCCATCAAACAATGTTTGAAGCGTGATGATATTGGTATTTGGAACCAAATGTATATCTTTTCAATATATATATATAATAAAAAGAACGTACGAAATAAAACTAATGTTAAAAATAATAAACTATAGGTATATTACAAGATCTTACACATGAAACAATATTCAAAAGTATAGTTAACGTTTCATGTTATATAAAAAGAGTTTTTAAGTTAGTATTTCTATATGGGGACTAAAAATTTAACTTCATATGAAACGAGCAAATGTTTCATTTCCCTCGTCGTAATATCTGCAGTTACGACGTATTGAATCCTTTGTCAACAAGCCTTACACGATGCTTCTTCTGTTTAGGAACCTACGAGGGACTTCCGGCTGTTTCCTATAAGTTTGCTTTCTCCGTGGTTGTTATTAATGTATATTAGTATTCATTTTTATGGTGGTGTCTTTAGTTACTCTGAAACTTAAAATACTTGAAATACTCTGCAAATACTTGTTAAGAAATTGTAAAAATCACAAAAAACTTGATCGAAATAGGACCCTACGGATTCTAATAGAATTTTTTTTGCAACGCAATTATGTAAGTTTTATAATGTTCTGTATAAGTTAATATGAACGGTATGTATCCAGTGTTCAATGAATTATGACCATTCCTTTTTCCGTGTTGTGTCAAAGGAAGTTAACTTCGAAGTTCTATAATTTCTAAAATAAGAGTTTTCTGAAAACATGTTACAAGATAAATTAACAGTATCAATGAAGTTTGTCAAATTCTCGACTTTCAACGATATTCGTTTTGTAGTTAAGGAATTATGGATCATTGAATATTTAACAGCAACAATGCATCTTAAGACATCCATAACTGTTTAAATACCGAACAAATAAAACAAAATAAATTAACAATAATAAAAATTATTTAATGTAAAATAAAATAAATTAAATACCAAACAAATAAAAAAATTGATATTAAGATACACTTGATCGTAATCTTTATCTTCAGTCACATTTTTCCATAAAATGTTTTCTATTGACATTAGCAAGTAGGAGTGGTCATAATTGAATGATCACTGAATGTATGCCACTACCGTTTCGTTTCGGTGATTTGGGGAAGTGACGTATAAACGTAGCTACCAACATATATCGCTCATAGAATTTCATAAATGGATTATTTAATTGCAAGAAGATAATATTTATTTTCTCAAAAAAGACAGGTTTCAATAACTGTAGCAACTTTTTCAGACTAGAGTTCCTTTGAATACAGTCCACTTAACGTTTTCTATTTTCACTTAACTGCTCTGTTAGAAGTTGTTTGTATTAAAAGCATTTCCTTGTCCGATTATTCACATTCAGGTTTGCATGAATAATTTTCCAATATGGCTAACGGAGCGTTAACCTGTGGCTAGCAGATTGGATGAGGTCTGCTAAGACGTTTGTCTGTTCACCGAATGATGCAGACTGGTATTAAAATTTTCACAAACTTTTGAAGTTCTTTCTGTTAATTTCTGGATGGACACTAATGATTCTGATTCTTTGATTGACGATCATTTTATGTAAAGAAAAAAAAATGCGCTTCTATTTTATAGTTTTATGACATTTATGAATTCCTAATGCTCTAGCACATGTATTGCCTCCAAAATTAAAAAAAATGAGACACCATTGAAAGGAATGAAAGCCCCTGGTTTAAAATATATTAACGAAATTTTTAACATTCGTCATTCCAAAACACTTTCATAAATTAATATACTGCTATTTCAGGGCGAACTCTATGATTATCGTAAAATCAATAACAGTTTGTCCGAATAGGGTCACAGTCTGTGATTCCTGAAAGAGTTCATTCGCAAAGGTGTTTGACTCTCCCACCTAAAGGAATAAACAGAATTAAATACACCCATCCCTCAATGTAAGCGGTAGATAGGTTCCGGGAAATCACCGTGTAAATCAAAACTGTGCAAATCGAGAACAATAACTTATGTCAAAAAGGAGAGATATGTTCCGAGAAAAACTTTCTTATGAATGAAACGTACATTGAAAGTTTTATTTATACATATTCATCGCAAATTGCAGATCAGCAGTACTAATAAACATTGTAATATTATTTTTCACTGATTCAGATAACGTTAGATTAATTCCTCATATATTTCTTTTGGGTCACGAAAAATAGTCCTCGTTACACGGACCATTCGTCCTATGTTTTAAAGGACAGTACTACATTTTAGGTCATTGTCCTATATATTTATAAAAAAACTCAGAAACACGTTTTTGTCTTATATATTTTTCTTCTCTCCTTTAAAAGTCCTATATTTTCGATACGAAATAAAAATCATGCTGTCTTGTCACTAATTCGTATAAGTTTTTCTTATTACTGTTGACGTGGCGGAAGAATTTTTAAGTTTTTGAATAATTTCTCTCTTCTAATTATAATGAATGCATGCATGTCACTCGTTTCATTTTAGAGTTTTTTTTATATTTTACCACTTTTCGAGGATGACTTTGTTAGATATAACATAAAATTAATAGTATCATGATAAAATAATTATAAACAAATAGTATTATGATAACAATTAGAAGAAAATATATTTTTAATAAGTATCCTATGTTTCCTTCGAAAACTAATAGCCACCATACTCATCGTTAAGGTAAAACTACATTATTGAATTTGAAGACGAAATTTGAATGACTATTTATGAAGTAGATATAAATTAGAAAATAAGCATTTGTACCAACATTTAGTGCTTTATTATGTAAAATTAGTATTTATATATTTTACGAAATAATGCACTTGCAAATCAGCTGTATTTAGACTATTAATGGTCACAAAGTTTGTACTTGTTGCTAAAAATGAGAAAAAACTTGTTTTTAACCAGTCTGAAAGATTCACTCTAGGAAGTCGGATGTCGCTGCTGATTCAAAACAGGCTTCATTTCATTAAAATGTCTAGAGGCAGATTGTATTGTAATGGCAAGAATATAATTTTAGCGAAAGAATATAAATATAATTTGTTACAGGTGACGATTTTGTTAATATAGGAATTTACTATTACATATCTATTTATTCTTGATAATAAATGATATCAATTAAAACCAGTTATTGATTTTTGCTTTGGGATAACAGTTATGCGTCTCATTGATAACTATAGGATACAATAGTTTTATTGCTGTAATAATGAAGTTTTACTTCTTATTAATAATTTTTTTGTTAATCATAATGATTAATAAGGCTTATGATGCTTCGTGAGGATCCATCAACAAGGTATGAGCGCCATGTCGCGTAAGAGGAGCAGTCGCTTTCTCATGTTTGCTGGCATGCAGGCTGATATATGATCAGACGAAATTACGCCCAGTGCACGGGAAAGCACGAGGAAGAGAGGTCGCTCGAGAATGAGGAGGGCAGACAATGTCAAATAAGACCTTATTAGAACTGCCCCCCTGTCGGAAGAACACTGCAAACGGTACGGAGGATATTTGGGAAATTGCACAATCTGAATAGTCATCCACAGTCTTTGGTTGCTTAGCGATTTGCAATATCTTAAAGAAAAACGTTGCCTGTATTTTAGTCTCACCTAGGGAGAGCAATCTTTAACTTTAATTCCACAACAAAAAAAAATCTTTTTTTTTTTTTCAGTTTGATGCAATATTTATTGTTTTCCGACTTTCTCTTATATTATTAAATTCATCATTTTCAGTAATAACAGCTTTGCTATTAAACTTCATCAGAAGCAACAGAAAAGGTGAGAATTTCAAGAAATCGCAAAATTTCATTCTAGAAATACTTATGTGCATTACTGCATTATACCTAAAATTTATTAAATCGGGAAATTCGTAAATTTATCTTTATTGAAAATTATTTACTTTTCTTGGATTAAATCTTATTTCCTCTATGGTTTATTATCGTGGGGTGGAGTCTATTTGACAACAATCAAACCGTTACACTATGTGCAGAATCACATAATTAGATGCATTATGAAACTAAGAAAATTTGAAAGCATTGCAAATGTATACAATGAATTAGGTATTTTACAAATAAGGAAATTATATGTATTTCAGGTACTGAAATACATAAGGATGAATTTTAATGTTCAAACATTACGGACATTTGAAAAAAAAATCTCGACTGTCAAAAAACCTTTTCTTACTTGATTTAAAAGCGAACAAAACTATTGTTGAAAAACATTATGTTTATTTGGCGCCAAAGTTTTTTACTGCTTACCAGAGTACATCAAAGGAATAAGAAATGATAACTTTTTCTATAAGGAATTAAGAAAATGGATTTTGAATGTGGTAAATATTGAGACTATGTTTTAGAAATAAAAAGTGATTTAAATGTAATAAAATTTCATTTGATGCTGAGTTGCCCTTAAGGTGCTCAACTGAACCACTTACTAACGCACAGTTCAATATAGATTTTTATATTTTTTTCTGTTTTTCTACCCAGTAAAGTCTGTTTATTTTTTTTATTTCATTTATTCTTAATGATAATTTTCAAACTTATAAAATAGTTAAATATTTATTTAGATTTTTTGATCAAGCTAGCAAAGTGTGAGGAAATGTGAAACTGAAGCATGTTGCCTTTTCATTTTATTGCAACATAACTGTTAAATTTCTTCCACAAGCGAGTTTTTACTCTCGTGGAAGACTCAACATTTTTTCTCAGACTTGTACTGAAAAATGTAGGTAAAATTATAAAACACTAATGAAATATAATATTAAAATTTTCCATATATATGGTATGAATAAACATATGATTTTTATTGGACAAACTATGTATAAAGAAGAATATATATTAGAAAATGTAATACTTTAAAATTGTGTATCTGAGAAATACAACATTATATATATTTCGTTATAACTTCAGTTCTAAGGTAAAAAACATGTAAATGTAAAGTACTGCATATTCTGAGAATAAATTATCTATCTATCTATCTATCTATCTATCATGTCTTTAGGATTTATACCTTGCTTACAATAACATATTAGAGATTGTCTCCACATCCCATTCTCGATACAGTAATCTATCTCAAATCTTTGGAAATTTTTTTCTAATTTACTACTTCTCTAAATAGTAGCTAGGTACACACTGGAAAGAGAGCTATGCAACAATCTCCTGTGATGATGCACAGAATCGATCAGGCCTAGCACCTAAAGGCTGACCGCGCCTTCTCGTGGTGCAGGCCATTAGCATCTTTCAAAAGAGATACTATTTTGTGGAGCGAACAGAAGGGGAGGGCTGCCAGATCAGTGTGGCCTATTGATCTGGACCAATGTTGATACATTTTTTATACACTGCTGAGGAACGGTCAATCACACTGGGTCTTGCTGCTGACCATATATCGTATACTACTCTGAATGGAATTGATTATGGATTCTGGAGTTGTTGTATGATGGGCTTCTGTTGAGGTTTGTAATCTGTTTATCTGTTTGTTTGTGGGTTTACATCCACATTAGATGTATCGGAAAATTAATGTTTTGTGTGGGAAGAAAAGTCAGGTATACAGGGGATTGAGGGATAAACATGGTATAGTTATTGAAAGGGAGGATTCTACCATGGCAAGGGTAATTGAGCAGTTCAGTGGTGATGTTCTAAACAATGAGGTTAGTTACTCACATTATTTGTATTCAGGAAAGCTGTATTACTGGGTTTAATGTTGACCCTATATCCAAGGAACGGATTCTGAAGCGCCCTTATGTAGAGTAAGTTTTTTTTTTTGTATAAAACATATAGGTGCAGTGATTAACAGAGAGAAACCTAAAATGATCAAAATTGGTCAAACAGATAGTGGTTCAATTAATCTGAAAGGTTGTATCTTTGAACAAATATATCAGTTGAATTATCTTAGGAACTATGTAGCAGATATTATTATTATACATATGAAGCATAAACTTTTAATATTCCGGTATGGAGTAGTAGCATTTAAAAATTGAATTATTCATTTGAACTTTAAGCAATTTTCTCCTTCGCTAATTTTGATCAGCAAATGAGCAAATTGCATTAAATTATCAAAATATTGCTGCACTATCTTCTTTTGAAGTGAATGCAAATTAAGTGACTGATTGCACCATCGATAGTCTTTAGGTTTATTTTCTACTTCTTAAAACTCATATATAAAAACAGGTATATTTTTAATTTTTTTAATTAATAATTGTTTTTGTCACTAAAAATTCCTACCTTCAGAACTTTTCATTGAGGGAGGAAAACATCAAGTAAGTTTTCCTCCGCGAAATTTCCGTCCCCTTACTCGGGGGACAGCAATGGGGGTGGGGTCTACGAAGGTCCTCACGTCGACTTTCATTTGACACTGAACTCGTAACTGTAGGCCAGAGAAGATATAGTAGAAGAACGACTTCCCATGTTCTCTTTTTTTTAGGAGGGAAGAAAGCAAGGAGGTTATATTTTTATTCCCCACAATATTCACCACGTCACAAGCTATCATTGGAGATAAAACTTGGTACGTTTGGCCCTCCCGTTGTTCGAAATGAAGAGTAGAACAATCCTTCACCTGTTTTCCCCTTTTTGGGGTGAGGGGGAAAAGCATGGCAGGGATTATTAAAGCTTGTGACACTCTTCATGTCACGAGCTTTCATTTGACGCGTAGCTCGTTACTTTCGGCTTTCGCGTTGCGCAGATATAGAGGAACATTCGTTCTCAAATTTCTCCATTTGTAGGGGAAAGAAAGCATGAAGGTACACTTTTATAGCCTATAAAACTTTCTGCGTCACAAGCTCTCATTTTACAGAAATCAAAAGTTTATCTGTCGCGTTCGAAATATATGATGAAACAACTGTTTTGATAAACACATTAACTCACAAACCGACAAATATCGTGCGAAATGCAATGCGGAGATAGGTAAAAAGACTTTTGACTCTTGAGCATGAGATCGTATGGCATACCAGATAACTTAGCATAAACTTAGCTCTCTACGCTGAAGTGCCATTGAATTAGGGATAGGAGACGTTATCCAAATTAAGTACCGCAAATCCCGCATATCCACGCATGCGTGACTGAAACTCTGAATATATATATAGCTGTCAGTTTTGGCCTCCCCAGGTATTTGTCGTGAGAATCGTAATGGGAAAGGCGTGGGATTTAGATGCATTTGACAGAGAGCAGATCGTAGGTGCCCGACGGATGGGACACTCGATCTCCGAAATTGTCAATGAACTTGGATTTTCTCGTATGACAGTACCAAGAGTGTTCCGGAAATATGAAAATTCCGGCAAAAAACAAGCACCTGCACAAACTGCAAAGGACAACCAGCTTTGAATGATCGTGGGCTTCGCCCTCTGACCCGCATCGTACGAAACGATAGGGTCCAGACATTATCTGAAACCACCTCTCATCTGAACGTGGGTTTCCAGCCGGGAAGTCAGTGCACGGACTGTGCAATGCTCACTTCATCGTCTCGGCTTCGGGAGGCACCGACCTACGAGAGTTCCACTTCTAACGGCCCGACACCAGGCTGAACGCCTAGCCTGGGTTAAGGGAACATCGAAACTGGATATCGAAAATTGGAAACGGTTAGCTGTAGTGATGAATCCCGATTTAAATTTCATCACACCGATAGCAGACTGAGGGTATGGCGCCAACCATGGATTCTGCATGTCAGGTTGGAACAATACAAGCTGGTGGTGGCTCAGTGATAGCCTGGGGTGTCTTCAGTTGGACGTCTGTGGAACCTTTGGTACGTGTACCGAAGACTCTCAATGCATCCCGGTACGTAGACCTCATGACTGACCATTTACCCTCATTTATGGCCATCATGCATCCCAATGGAGATGGCGTCTACTAGCAAGACGACTGTTCATCTCACAGGTCCAGGTTGGTTACTGCATGGTTGCAGGAGCATTCTACTGACTTTGAAATAATGAATTGACCACTCAGAAGCCCAGATTTAACTCCCATCAAAAATCTTTGGGATACCGTCGAGCAGAGTGTTCGAACCCGTGTCCCATCAGCGACGACGAAGAATTGTGAACAGCTCTGTAGGATACATGGGTTGCCATACCTATGGAACGTTTACGCAAGCTTGTGGTATGGCGGCCGTTATAAGGGCCAGAAGGGGTCCAACACGTTACTAGGTTACTATCCCTAATTCAATGGCATTTCAGTGTACAATAACACTGAGTTATGGTAAAAGTTGGTACGGCTTATAGCAATTGGTTTAGCGATGGTCCTGGAATTCGAGAAGGGTGCATTCTGTCTCCTTTTCTCTTTAGTTTGGGTATTAATTATGTTATGCGGAATTCTCTGCAAGGGAAATATTTTGGCATTAACTAATAGAGATCTCTGAAAAAGTTTGATGTAGATTATGTTTATGATTTGACCCTTTCGGCAAATGTTGATGAGATAAACTCTTTCATTAGAGCTATTGATAAGATTGGTAGTAGAATAGATGCATTGATTAACAAAGAGAAACCTAAAATGATCAAAATTGATCAGACAGGTTGTGGTTCAGTTAATCTGAATGGTTGTATCCTTGAGCAAATGCCTCAGTTGAATATCTTAGGAGCTATGTAACAGATACTGTTATTCATGGCATAAACAGAAGATGGGCATTGCTCCTGGGACTTTTAGAAATTTATGTAGAGTGTGAAGAAATAGGTGTATACACCTAAAGACTAAAATTAGGCTATGCAATAGTTTGGTCCTCTCTTAATTTAGTTATGTTAGTGAAACATGGACCCTTTGTAAACAACATAACAGGGAATTTGATGCCTTTGATTCTAAATGTTTACGCAGTGTCTTGGGCATTTGGTGATTTAAATTTGTAAGTAATGATAACCATTACATCAATGGCTGCACGGAATTCAACTGCTTTACAGAAGATTCATGGTTGCCTAAAAGTATCGGGATGATATCCTCGAACTTTATAATCGCTCATTTTCAGGTGCAGTGGACCTTGGGATTAGTTTTAATGGAAGACAAAGCCTGCAAACACAGAGCTCACTTGGTTGACCAATATCTTGAACTTAAGAATATTGAACTTATGCCGTGGCTTGCCAGTTCCCCTGCTCTGAATCCTGTCGAGAATGTATGTGATGCTTTGAGGGGAAGGTGTGCTACAGACTTAGCTCTCTTCCCAGAAACTTCAATGATACCGGGCAGTGGGCTTGACGTTCTTCAGAATTTATTGTAAGAATTTTTGACAGCATGAGAAGACGTTGTGAGTCCTGCATTGCTGTCAAGTGTTATCACACTCCTTATTAAAGTGTTTTCATTCACTTTCTTGGGCTTAAGTTTTCTTTGGATTATTTTCAATTTTCATGCACACATGACAGTTAATCACTCAATTATTCATCTGGTAAACTTTATTTTTATAAATAATAATATACTTATTAGAACTTACATACATGCATAATTCACAATTTTTATATACAGTTTACGCGACATCGTAGAGAGCAGTTTGAGCAATCGGCGGTTTAATGTTTGTAATTTAACTGTTGAGCTTGAGTGTAAATTCTACCGAAGGCAAAACGATGCTGCTGTTACCAATTAGGGAATTAATAAACCTATGCCAGTGTCTCTCAACCTTTTTGTGTTTCATGCTCTTAATCCAAATTTTTGTGTCACTCCCTGATCAGTAGTTTAGAATATTCTTCTGGTTCGGACTCCTTTCGTAACGAATCTACAATACCTGCATCTTTAATGCAAGATATTAACACAATAAATAGTTAGAGCTTGTTCCTCTTTGAGTCAAAAATGCATCGTCAACCATTATAATAAGTTTCTTCCAAATCCATTGATGAAATCTTGCATACACATGGGGTACTCTTACCAACGTTGAGAACACTGTGAACCACAATATCATCTCTTTAACATCAAACCTAAACTGTGTAACAGGTACTAAGGTGTTATTATTACATGAAAACGTTAAAGTTCCACATAACTGTGAAGAGATATTTCAGGACCATTTATGAAATTTATGTAAAGTAGAAAGCAAACGATAGTGAAGGTGTACAAATAACATTATCATCCATCACAATGAAGCTCCTTTGTGTTTCAGCACAAATGAAGGATATTGTTTTCTGACATGTTTTTCCTCCGAAATGGATCCGACGAGATGGCCCCATCGAAATCGGCATTGAACTGGGTGTTTATAAAATCATACAGATTCTTACGTTGCATTTTGAGTATTGGCTAGTTTCATTTTAATTAAATATTAGTTTAATAAGTGGAACGACGTATCCTTTGAATTTCATCTATTCTCAGCAAAAGTGAAAAGAGCAAAGAATAGCCGCAGAAGGGCTCGTGATCTGACGAATGAAGTTCCAAAAGATTATCAAATCGTGTTTGACATCTGATTAGGTAAAATGATCCGATTAATTGACATTTCTTTCCCTTTTCATACAAATAATTCGATGCAGCATTAATGGTTTGCCTTTGGCGAAGGCGGTGTTGGATCTTTAGTTTATCCGAAGGTGGTGCACAATCTGTCCCCAATTATCCCTCCTTTAAAGATCCAATTTCGGCATGTTTCCTTTCTCTCCTAACTCCCTCAGTTTCTCAGTATCCGCTCTGTGAGCGAATTAGTCCCGCCCATTTCATGCCGAAACTTCGACTTTCTGTCTTTTGACTTCCCCTTCCTTCAAAACTCCCTGCCTCTGCTGCTTTCGTATTCTATCCAATCTCTTCCGTTGATTAACTTCTTATTCTTACTTACATCTCTCTCTCGCTGTTCACCCAAATGTTTTCTCCTCCCACTCTTTTCGACCGCTTCTTTATCCTTTCCAGTTCGCTTTAAGCTCAACCAACCTCCCTCTATGCCGTCAGTTCCGTTCTAAACTTTTGCTTCGCCTTGTTCCGTTCTGAGCTTCCTCTGCTTCACCTTGTTCCGACCGCAGCAACAGCAGCAGCCAGGAAGGAGACTTACCTTGTTAGTCCGTTGCCTATCCTCGTACCTCGAGATGCTCAGATAAGATCCGGTGCGTGCTGAGGAACTTCGTTAACTTCAGTTCTTCCCACTCTCTAATTTCACCACTTTCTGTTCCTCGCATCAGCAATTGATTAGAGAGGAAGCAAAATAAGCTCTTGAATCACCGATGAGTAGAGAAAATCAATTTTCAGCATTATCAAGGCATTGTGGGTTACTTTATTAGAGGTTTGACAAACAACAGACAACCCGCAGTTTCGTGCAGCGTATTTCAATGGACTAGTATTGATTTCAGTGAAAGGCATTTCAAATCACTACATTCATTTCCTTATGAGAACTGAGCTAATACGATTGTAGCAGTAATTATGGGATGGCCCAAAAGACCGCCTCCACCATTAGAAGATCGACCCACATTAGAAGAAAAAACGAGCTTCAATTTGTTTTAAACCAATTACTTAATAAATTTCTTTAGGTAAGAAGTATAATTTCCGTCTTTATATCGATATCAGATTTAGAGGAAAAGTGGTCTTGAGTAGTGTGGGATACGAAGCAACGATTTCTTGTTAACATGTCAGGAGCTCTGATCAAGATAAAGATCATCATTGGTCGCCGATCAAGGTCTTCATTATTTAGTGACTAGCTGAATGGCACCCGGCGCTGCCCTAATAAGAACAACCACTCCCTCCCCGTACGCCAACACTTTAGCGCAGGTACAGCATGAAGAAAATTTACTGGTGTTTGAGTAGGTCGTTGCTGACGTCAGAGCACTCTCTCATATCCAGTGGCTTAGTTTTTACCTAAATTATCGAGATTTTTATTTTCGTTACGATAGATTTTGCTGCCATATTGGCTACCGTAATGCTTGACCGCATGGTCCAAATTTCCTTCACGGCTTTCGCGTGTGCCTCGGTGGTTGCTTTAAAAATCAGTTTCCTACTGGGCTCGTGGCTTAATTTCTACACAAATTGTCACATCTCGGGTTTCACCTTTAATCTGCATATTCTGTTTATTACTGCACTAAAGATTAGTCTTGTGAGTGCCCCCCCCCAGCATTTTAGCACGTTTTAACACGAAGAATTTTCCGGTGCTGCAAAGATCATTAATCAGCGCGAGCTCTCATAGGCCGTGGCTTCATCGCAAATTATCGAGATTTCTATTTCGACAGATTTTGGTATTCTGTAATTCCCAACACACTTGACTGAAAGGTGCCAAATTTCGTAGGGGCATTCCCCCTGCCTGATCGCGTATTGGGTTAAAAGAATTAAGTTCCTAGCTGCAATGGGACGCTTTATAAAATAATAACGTCTTTGGAAATGTGGGAAATCTGGCAACGGCAGCAGATTTAAAGCAGTTTTCTATTGGTTTTGTGGTATATCGATCGATATCAGATTTAGAGAAAAATTGGACTTGAGCAGTGTAGTATACGAATCAACGACTTCTTATTAACATGTCAGAAGCTCTGATCAAGATTAAGATTATCATTGGTTGCCGATCAAGGTCTTCATTATTCAATGACTAGCTGAATGTGGGTCGATCTCCTAATGGTGGAGGCGATCTCTTGGCCCTCCCATAATTACGGCTATAAATCGTATTCGCTCAGTTCTCATAAGTCAAAACCTAACTGTGAACGTAAGAGAACTAAATGTTATTTAGACTCTTACGTTCACAGTTAGGGAGCAGTAAATGGCAACAATAAGTTTCATAAAGATTGTCGTTCCACAGAGAAATGGCATGGTAAATATTTTTGCTTCTAGAAAGCCCCCCTTTTGGACTTTCAACTTGAAATTTGCGTTGCCATCCGGACCACAATCAGAAATATTCTCTGAAAATTTAAAGCATCCATCCTGATTTTCCGATGGATTATGGCTGCCAGAGATACACACACACACGGACACACATGCACAGACACATTCTTTCATTATATTAACAGAGGTGAGCGATTCTATCTGTAGTAAACAACTCAAATATCTACATTACTTGATATTGATGTTAAAAGAATTTCCTGTATTTTAATGAGACAGATGCCTTTTTCTACAGTTGCGCAGGTTTGCTTTACTATTGAGAGACACTTTTGTGCACACAATTGACTAAAGGGACAGGTCACAAAGATTCCACAGGATCGGAGCTGGATATGGAAAAGGGATCTACTGGATAGTTGTTAGATGATACATGGGGACTTCCTGTTAAGCCATTCGGCGTGTTCTGTAACATGCACCTGACATGATTCTTCTGCCTTGAGCTCCCGATTAATGTTTTAGCCCACAGACTGTTGATCTTTCCAAGCTCATGGATTCCCCTTTTTGTACAATATTGAACTGTTTTAATACAAACCTCAGTCCTATTTCATCCTCAGAGTTTTCAAACTTTTATTAATGAACTCTACGAACAGCATTCAGTGCAGACTGGACAAGATGTAAGGATCAGAACATCTCTTTTTCATAACGAATAAATTTAATAACCAGAGGGGAGAGAAAACACAGTAAACCTATAAACTGGTAGCACACGTGTTTTAAACGAATTTTGTTTTTAAAAACCGATGCAATGGAGAGGAAAACAAACTGAAACACTATCTGAGGAGAAAAATTTTATGAAGCAGAAAAATAAGTATCATAATGGCATTTTTGAAATAATTTTCTGGAAAAAAAAGTGGTTGTCCTGAGTGAGATTCGAACCCACGTCTCCCAGAAGCAGGCCACGAGTCATAACCGCCTGGCATATTTTTGGGAGACGTCGATTCGAATCCCACTTAGGACAACCATTTTTTTTTCAGATAATTATTTCAAGCGTTTCTTTTCTACAGGACATTTTCCTGTGATACGTATTTACTGAATAATGTCATTCTGGTTGACTCGAAGGAATTGACCATCCCTACTTAATACGTTTTCCAGGTATCGGCAGGAGTGCAGAGCCAACACCAGTAAGTTCCCAAAATGCAAAACACAATGTAGTAATAGCGTAATTATTTAAAATTAGCTCTCAAAAGGTACAACTTCCATAAAGCAGATTATGATATCCTGTCTCCTCATATTGACAAAATGTTTGAATTAAATGGTGCCTTCACATCGAATTCCGACTCTTTGATTTCTGATTGCAATGCAACCATTAAAAATGTCTTCTCAAAATTCGCCGCAAAACCAATAGAAAACCTTTAAATTCATCATTAAGAGAACTTGCGCGCAACAAATTGAAACTTTAGAGAAATTGGCAAGTCAACAAATCTCCTGAAAATTGCCTAAATTATAAAATTTCCTCAAAAAAATTACATTGAGGCTGTGGAGCATCAGAAATCTTTGATGCTTCAAACTTTGTATGATTACAAAAATCGCAATGAATTTTTTTATGAACGCCAGGCGAAAACTGAATTGGCAGTCGTCACATACCCACCTTTCAAAAGACAAGATGGCTCTGTCGCGACAATAGATTTGGAAAACGCAGCTTTGCTCGCTGATACCTTCAACCAGTTTTATGTACCAGATGATGAAACAATTACCTACCCGAAGAAACAACTGATAACGAGTTTTTCAACAACATGTTTGATCCCACTAAGGTTTTAGAAGCTATCATGGCTTCTTCTTCCATATCTTCCCCAGGTCTAGATGGTATTCCAACTATTTTCTACAAAAAGCTTGTCATGAACATAGCGCCCAACTTTCAATCCTTTTTAATGCCTACTATCAATCAGGAAATGTTCCTTCAGACGGGATTCAGGAGAATGTCACACCAGTATACGAAAGGAAGGGAGGCACCTTTAACCCTTCCAACTCCATTTCCCTTGCCAGCATAACTCCTAAACCCATGGAAATGTGCATCTTAGTGAAGTTGATGAAATTTCTTCTGTTCCACAATTTCATTCACGTTGAGAAGTTCGGATTCGTTCCTGGGAGATCTACAACCATTCAATTCTTAAATGTGTCAATCAGTGGGCATCCTCCTTAGATTAGAATGAACCCTTTGATATAATCTACTTGGACTTTGATAAATTTAAAAGGTAGATTCTTTATAAAAAAAACACCTTAAATCTGGAATTCCAAACAAACTAGTCAGACTGATCCAAACAATGCTCTCTAATCGCACACAACAAATCAGAGTCAATAATCCAGTCAAAAGTGTCACAAGTGGAGTGGTTCAGGGAACAGGGCTTGGCACATTACTTTTCATTTTTTTCCCATTTAACATTCCAGATATACTTCTCCCAATCACGAATAACATCTTTGCAAGTGACATCAAATTTTTACAGGCTACAGCGACACAACAAGACCAAGACCAATTTGCAGACAGCTTTAACAACATTCTGGAATGAAGCATGCTTTACGAACTCCCTTCTCGACAACCAAATCGTCACGCATTCATTTAGGTCACAATAATAACGTTATAACTACCACATTGGGGACAATCCTCTCGCGAGTGCCCATGAGCTTTCTGATTTTGACGTCACGTTCAACGACACTATGTCATCTTCACCCCGTTGTACCAAAGTTCTTCGCATTGCCAGCATGATTCTAAGAAGCTATCGAAAGTGCAATCATGTTACATTCATCAATGCCTTCATCACATATGTTCGATCCATACTCGAATATGTTTCGCCAGAGTGGTCCCCTCACGTGGTCTGTGATGTTGTCTCATTAGAAAGGCCACAGAGATGGTTCACTAAAATACAACCAGGTTACTTCAACTTGACTTACCAACAAAGGCTGACAAATCTTAACTTGGGAGTGCGATTTTGAGGTGAGTTTTTAAATGGGAGTGCGATTCATTGGAGTGGAGAAGATTTGAACTGAATCTGAAAATATGCGCTTGTGCATAATTTCAGAAATTTATATTATTTATATTTAAGAAATTTATGAAATAACACAGGATATTGTTTTGTATTAGGAACTAAACATTCGTTTGTCCTTTATTATACACAGTACTACTGTATAAAATTGTGTGAACTTCCATTAATGCCCCATGCCAATTTAAAAAATATTATAATGATTCAGTTTCATTCCAATGCAGCAATTGATAGTAAGTCTTTATTTTCATTTCGCAGCCTTCAACAATAAAGCTCTGCTAATCGAAAACCACTTTTTTCTAATAGTTCAGTTTTAAAATTTGAGATCCCTCTGAAAAAATAGATTTGGCGCAAACTGGCATAATTTGTTATTTATTGTTGGATAGTAAATGGAAGTCATAAAGTAATTGCTTATCGGTAAACAATGGTTTGCTACCTAAATAATAATAAATCTTTAATTTAGAAAAGTTTTATTCTAGGGAGTGTAACTTACAAATTGGTATATATATATATAGGCAATTCGCTTAGTTTTTGATAGAATTTAGTCTTTCCGTTTCTACGGTTGTGGCAGCAGATTCTTAACTGCTTTCAAGTCTGCAATTACGATTGAATAATGGTCTTACACAATATTTGAATTATATCTACTGAACATGTGGTAGGTTCTAATATCATTCCAGGATCATGATTTTTTGACTAAACACTTTCGCGTAACGAGCACTGTAGTAAAGTAATCCTCAGGTTCACAACTTCAGTGATCACCATCCAGTTTCCATTTATTCAAAGCTGTTTTTAGTCCTTGCCGAGGTTTTCTTTTTTCCTCAAACGATGATTGCAATCAGAAGAGAAATCGAATGCAACTGATACCAAGTTAACCGAAAGTGCAATCTAATTATCTAGAGCAGGGGTTCTCAACGTGGGGTGTACGGAAAACCTTTTTGGGGTACGCCGTGAGAGCTCAAAAGTCGCTAGATCTAGTAACACTGTTTTATTCCCACTGTTATACTATAACTATAGTCTTATCTATCTATACAAGGGGTACGCCAGTTACATACACATTTCCAGGGGGTACGTGAAGCATAAAAGGTTGAGAACCACTGAAATATATGTTTTATTTTATTTCCATTGTTTATACTATAACTATAGTTTTATCTATCTGTACATGGGGTACGCCAGATACATATACATTTCCAGGGGGTACGTGAAGCATAAAAGGCTAAGAACCACTGGCCTAGAGGTTTGATGTTGGATTTTCCTCGAAAAAGGTAAAACAGAAACTTATTAACTGTAACTTTAAGAGAAAAAAATTGTTTTGACTCTAAAGAAAACGAGATCGAGCTTATGTTTTTTTTTTAAATGTTGTACTCAAGTAGCACAGGACGAATTCAAGATAGATTATCTCTCTCTTAGAATATGCTTTTCTTTATTCAAATCTTTTATTACCTTCAATTTATTTCATTAATATTTAAAACCTAATCTTCACAAAAAATGTTTCTTTATTCTCGGTTCCGTTAAAATAAATATATTTAGCATAATTATTTGTTTATACAAAAGCTATAAAGATCAGGTGCATTTTTTAAAATTTAATAACTTTGA
Organism: Ryuthela nishihirai; assembly: GCA_038380435.1. Taxonomy (NCBI): domain Eukaryota; kingdom Metazoa; phylum Arthropoda; class Arachnida; order Araneae; family Heptathelidae; genus Ryuthela; species Ryuthela nishihirai. Next base: position 8,570,322 of record JAWZYU010000021.1, read on the forward strand.
ATGCATACTTTAGAGAAACATCTGTAAACAGGATATGAAATCATAATTATCATGTTCTTTATTCTATTTTGGATCACATCATAACAAGAATAATGATGAATATAGTTTTACAATATGCTAAATAGAAGAGAAGATTTTATCTGCATTATGAATAGCAAAAGTAAAATGTTTACTGCTCTTTACAGCAGGAACATAATTGAGGAATTCGGTTACACACTGAGTGAAAGCAAACAGAGAAATAGGATCAGTCGATGACATATAACAAATCGACAGAGAATCAGCGAGGCTATTCGGAGGAGGGCCAGAAAATGTTTTACACAAACCAAAGAAATTGTTCAGACAAGCAGTCAATAAATTTAATACCTAATATATAAAGACGAAAGTTTGTTTGTCTGTCTGTTAGCTTATGCATGACAGCCTCCAGAAGAGCTAGAGACACCAAACGTTCCCTTCACCCAGAGGAAGAATATAGGCTATGTTCGAACTCACTGCTGTAAACTAAAATTGGGAGTGGGCGGATTTGAATTTCACAAAATCCACATACACTTTAACTTACAGCAGATTTAAAAGCAATTTTCGATTGGTTAAAAGTTATTCAAAATAACTGTTGCCACTAATAAATTTGAAAAAAAAAAAAAGGAATACATCAAATTAAACTAATATCTAATATCGCGTGATTAAACATTAACAGTTGAAAGTTATTCAAAAATCACTATTGCCATCATTAAATTTGAAATAATGAATGCATCACACTAATTTCTTTCTGATTTCGAGTGATAAACTCATTGTTCAGTTTGCTGGGTCAAGAGAGCGAGCGTCCGTGGATATTGAAATCGTTCTAATTAAGCACGAGCAGAACACGAGTTTCAAAAACTAAATTCGTATCGGAAGTTTAAATCATTAACTTAATTTGAAAAATATACAAAAGCTAATAAAAGTATATACAAATAACTAATAAACGTGTTAAATATTATGTTAAATAACAAATAATTTTGTTTAATAATGATAATTTTGTTATACCTTTGCATTTTTTATGCATATTAGACCGTAGTTCATTTTCTTTTACTATAAAGTTACATATGCCTGGCAAATTGTATCCGAGGAACTCTGGTAGGTTAGAAGTAATTTGAAAAGTTCGATTAGCTGAGCGAGGAAATTCCGGTTCTTGGATTAGAATCTTGTGGCGTGGGGAGGATAATGGGTACCACAAACTATGACCATTTCTTTTCTCTCCTAAAACAGAGGGAGAATATTTTAACCTGAAAGGGATGTTGGATTGTTTTAGTTCTGAGAGGCACTCTTTTGCACACAACCGGCTAAATGGCCAGGTCACAAGGCCTCCGAAGGCTCAGAGAAGATTGGGGGAGGGGACCTATTGGAACACTGCTGGGAGATAGATGGTATCTCCCGTCAAGGCTATCCAGTGTATCTTTAACGTGCACAGGACATGGATCTCTTCCGCACACGGAGCCACGGCTTAATGTCCCATCCGACGGACATCGGTCTATCCAAGCTCATCGGTGTCCCCTACTGACCGTGGACAGGGCGGGGAGTTTTGCGGAGACAAATATCAACACTGATCCAGCTGGGACTCGAACCTGGGAACTACAGATTACGTGTCTGGTGCGCTACTGACTGAGCCACCTCCGTACCCAGGAGGGGAGGAGATCAGATCTAATGATATTTGTGACAAAGAAAGCTTGAGACGCGGGAGTACCAACTACTCCACATTCTAGAACGTTTCATACCCGAGAAAAGTCGGGTAAATCTTCTAGTACGTGATAAAGTATCTAAAATTCTCAAAAAAACTTTTGCCCATTATATTTATATATTTAGTTCAGCATTCAGATTTCACTGGTTGCCGTCTACCGCAAAATCTAAGGATTTCTTTTCCATTCATAAAATGAATTCCAATATTTTTCTTTTTAATACAATTTTATTCGATACCCCTTTAGAAAAGCTGAGGTCAAGGATATGTAGTCAACAGATGTTAATAAGAAGGATGATCATCGTTGACAGACACGAAACTCAGGAAATACACTCTCATACAGTTGATGAGGTGTCAGTTTGATAAGATAATAAAGCACACCTCTCCACAAGAGCAGATCTCAGTTCATGGATGATTCTGGGAAATGGATGGCATCTCACAATTCACCTCCCCATGGCGTTCCGCATGTTCAATCGGATTTAGATCCGGGGATTTGGTTGGCTACTCTTAAGATCTTCACTATAAATGAAATCGTTGAGCACATGATAAGTGTGGAGTTGGTATTCATAAAGATAAAACCAGAGCCGACAGCATCCCTGATAAACTTCGCATAGGGTTCATGAATCTCGTATCTCTGTCGCTGAGTATTCATATTGTCTTCATGACAGTGGTGAGGCTCTATGCAGTCAGTCATCAGCCAACACCATCACATTATTACTTTAATTTTTGGAATTAATATCATGAACTGGAGTGCAAAAGTCTAGATAATTGAGATAAAAGGCAAACGATGAGAAAATATATTATCATAAAACATTATGTGAAAAAAATATAAGTAACTGTATCAAACATATCAGCTAACACTATCACATTACCTCCACCAAAATGGTCTCTTCCTCTAATGTTTCAGCAGTTGAGACTATTCCTTGTTTACTCCACATGAATACATGTTGAGAATTGACACAAATTTAAAAATGGATTCATCTGCAGAGCACATTTGTCCACTGACATGGGCTCTAAAAACGATGTAGTGGATGAGGTGCACGAAACCATTAGTCTTGGTGGATAGAGACTTGATCATACGACCCCATGTACACAGTATGTGTTGAGAAATGTCATTCCTCTCACCACTAACAATTGCTTATCTGTCATTTCCCTTTTTCGTCTTACTGTTAAAAACAGATAATGCCGTACTGAGTAGATATGGCCCTGGGAACTTTGGCTTGGTCTACTACTAGATTCTTCTGTCTCTCGAAATCCTCTCTAAAACCTATGGGAGGACATTTCGAAGTACCTTTGAAACCCCAGATACCTCGGTTTTGGATTGATCTGCTTCCATCCTGCTTATCGCTCTCCATCTCGGACAATCATCAATGTGCTTTTGTGACAGGTTGAAATCAAATCCTTACCCAAGTTAATGCAATGCGCATTGGAACGAAAATGATTGACGACACGTGCTCTTTCACAGAAACACAAATTTTGATACAGCAGTGATGTCGGTTTCAATTTTTACAAATGTTTACATGCATATCATACTCAATATCATTTTTTTATCAACTTTCACAAAATTTAACATTATCCATCAATTATTAGCACCATTTTATATTCTTTCTGAAATTGAATTCCATTCGCTTTACTTATGTTGCCAACGAAGAAAAGGTGGCAAGAAAATCTTAACACTTTGCACTCGAAGGTTTTTTCGCTATATGAAAGTAACAATTCGAAGTTTTTTGGGTAAAAAGTTAATGAAAGTTTTTACAACTAACATAAAAATAAATCATACATAAACATCGTAATATCAAACTTATCTTCACTGTTACTAATTTCATCATTTGGCTCCATTTTTATAACTACTACCCACAGAACCTCCACAAAATATCCATAAGATAGCTAAGATCACCCATGGATATCAAGTGATCATCTTAGATATCTTATGGATATTATATGGATATTGGGGTTGTTTGGGTAAAAAAACAGACTAAGTTTAAAATAATAATTTTTATTGAACACAATGCTGTACTATGAAGTGCACATAGACTATAGATTTACACATCTAAAATGTAAAGAGGAGAGATATCTGTTTTTAAACAGTTATTGTCGCCTCTCTAGTGCAAAGGATCTCTGTTTATAAACCAGTCATTGTCGCCTCTCAGTCGCCATTCGAGTTGTTGCATCAAATCAAGAGGCGACTGAGGGTTGTCTCTCGTAGAGGTCCTTTATAGTTAGAGGCTGACCATCTCGGTGATTTAATGTCATTGGTTGATTAAATCTTGTGGTTTGTGGGCGCCATGTTTTGTCTTACCGTGAGACGAAAGCCTATGAGTTAGTGTGTGTACCTAGTTAAAACTTCTTAGTTGTTACAATTTAATACATTTCTACCGCTTTTTTTTGCCTATAAAAGCTTCCATATTTTATAAATGCCTCACCGAGCTGCATTTGGGTGTAAAATTCCACTCATAGAGAAAAATTAATGAATATTATTTCCAAGAAACTCCGTCAGAAGACGACAGGAATATTGAAAAAATTATACACAAAAATTTACAACAGCAATAAGACATATTCTTTGTAACATAACTTTTTTGCGCCCATAAACCACATGATTTAATCAACCAATGGCATTCAATCACCTAGATGCGCAGCCTTTAACTATACAGGACCTCTACGAGAGACAACCCTCACCTGCAAAAGTGAAATGAGCTAACTGAAAACCAACAAATAATTTCTTTTAAGGTTCGTTTGGAAAACCAGTTAATGTTTCCACTTTGTCATCTGCTTATGCTAATATTGCTCGTCTGTCTGTTCATCTCTCTGTCAACATCCCTATCTCAACAACTAGTTCTCTGTCAACTGTTGTCTGTCCGTCTATAGACAATCAACTTTTTTACTTTTAGAGATAAATAAAAATTCTTTTTGGGTTGGATAGATTTCAAAGAAATATTGCGATTCGCAATTTTGAAATCTTTAAATAGCTTTAATTGCGCCTTCTAGCGGTGAAAAATTGTAGATAATGGTGAAAAATGCTGAAATTTAAAAATAATATTTCAAAAATTTACAACATCAATAAAACTTAATCCTCTTAGCCAAAATTGCAAAAATGAAACTTTTTATTTTAAGAGATAAACGAAATAATCTCTTTTTTGGGGGGAGGGGTTTACAGGTACTAACAAAATATTAATATTTACATTTTTCGAATCCCCATGAGTTGGAATTTCCACTGTTAGATAGTAACTAAAGGCAGTAAATAAAAACTCGAAAGACGGCCTCTAGGGACTGAAAAAGCTAGAAATACTAGATCGTTAAACGAATATTGCAATCGATCTATTTAAGATAGAAACTTAAATTTTTGATCATAGAGTGTAATGGTCAAGTGGTTTACACTAATAGTAATGATTTGCCTTGTTACAGCAAAGGAGTGTTGGTAAAAATTCAGCTTTTCTGCCTTAAGAGATAAATGAAAGCATTCTTTGTGCTTTACAGGTACTAATAAAATTTTAATAGTTTATTTTACCAATTATGCAGTAGTTCGAATTTCCACTTCCAGAGGGTGCTAAATGCGTAAAATAACTAGAAGAATCCATATCGCATCTGAACATATGGGAATCTCGTTTTCAAAGAGAATGAAGTTCTTCCTTTGCTACTTTTTCATTCCTTAAAAGTTTAAATTAAGGATGTTCGTTTTGTTTTTCTGCTGAGGTCCCGCCATCCTCATGGACCTTCTACTATGGCATAAAAACTGAAAGGCTCCTGACCTCTCTGGCAAACAGCTGTTTGAGGGGTTATTTACTTTAATTTTTTTAATGTAAGATAGGGGAAAATGCACATGGTAGTATTTTATTAGTAATTATACAACATTAAAAGTATTTGCCTTTTGGTTCTCAAATTAGAAAAGTTGCTTTTCTCCCACTCCTCTGAAAATAGTGGGCAGATCATTGCTACCAGTGGAATTTCTACCAAAACAGAACGCTACCGCCGAAATTTCTGCCATAAAGCGATCACTTGAAACATTCGTTAAAATTTTGCCATTTGTATATTTACTGATCCCTAATGATATAAAATAAAACTACCTTTGCAAATGCGAATCATATTTCATTAGAATCAACAAAAAAAAACATAGTTTTCTAATTGTCTCTTAAAACAAAACCGTTCTGTTTCCTACCTAATTTCGGCGTAGAGGTCAACTCATTGTTGTCAATGGAATCTTCAAGACTGTCACATTCCACGACCAAAGTTTCAAATTTCTAGCCTAACTACATGGTTTGCAATATTCGTTTTAAATTTTGGGATTTCTCGATTTTTTTTCCACCGTTAGAGGACGCAATTATAGCTTTTGAGAGGTTCGGAAAATGCAATTTGCAATATTTCATCAATGCCTGTCCAACCCAAAAAAGAATTTTTAATTTATCTTTAAAAATATACAATTTTCTGTTAAATAAAGTTGCTTCCCCCCTGGGTCTAAAGGGTAAGTGATTGTGGCCAATGGTAACTTCGTAACCTTCGCATTTCAATACCAAAATTTCAAACTTTTAACATAACTACATCGTCTGGAATATCCGTCTGATATTTTGGAATTTTCAACTTTTCCACCGTTAGAGAGCGTAATTATAACTTTCGGAAATTTGAAAAATTGATATTGTAATAGTTCATTAATACCTATCCAACAGAAAAAGAATTTTTTATTTATCTCTATAAACAAAAAAGTTCGATGTCTACAGTCCGACAGACAATATAGCGATATTACCTCTTTTAAAAAAAAATTCCTAAAATTTTCTTTTCCATTTTAGCCGTTTTCTAAAGTGCTTCCAATCGTGAGCACTGAAATCTCTATCAAATGTTACCCTACCTTTTTCCGAAATCCATAAGTATTTGTGCAATACCATTCAGTTTTGCACAACAAACAATCCGAGCGACGACAAAACATGGCGTCCAATTTTGAGATGGCCAACTATATAAGGCTTCTAGTCTCAATCTAGTCGAAATTAAATCTGCCATGTCTACAAAAAAGTCATCTCTAGGTGTGCCTCAGGGCTCCCTTTTCGGTCCTACACACTTCTCTTTATGCTTATACGATTTATCTTCCTTTGATCATATTTATCTTGCACTTTACGCAGATGACCTTGCCTTACTATTTCGCTACCTCGGATATCGCTGTGAAGAGGCTGAAGCATAGCTTAACCGAGCTGGGCACATGGTACGAAAAATGGATGATAAATATTAACTCTGACACTGAGTTCTGCCATCTTTTTTACCGGTAAGCGTATTACGAATCCCACTTGCCTCCCTTTACAAAATATTCCCATTGATTGGAGTGATTCAGTCAAATATCTTGGGGTTATTATACATAATATACCCGTTATTATACATATTACACCCGTTTTAGGTTTCTTATACAATTTTACTTCTATTTTTAGCTTTTCTTATGTTTTCCCTTAGGGGCCCACCAAAGGGTCCACCAAGCTACATCACCCATATGGTATGCTACACCCACCAATATTCGTAAGATTTAGGTCTTACAAAACAAGATTTTGAGAACTGCGGCCGATGCCTCCTGGTCTCAAAAAGATTTTTTGAGGCTGTAAGCAATAATCCCAATGAGATTATTTCTTCTCCGATTCTTTACGGTTATACTGTTTTGAACAAGTACAAGAGGCCTAAAACGGTGGCGTTCTCTGAGGAGACCTACCCGTTTTAGATTTCTTATATAATTTTACTGCTATTTTTAGTTTTTCTTATGTTTGCTTTTAGGGGTCCACCTAAGGGTGGTTTACTTATATATTTTGTTCTTACTCATGCCAAATAGGCATATCTTTATGATGGAGGTGGTTAGGGGTAAAATTATTACCCGGTACATCGAATATGATTATTCGATCTACGATCTACGAGTGCAAAGGGTTGTAAAGGTTATTCATTTTGTTTGATTTAATTTTCTCATGATTTTCTTTCATTTCAATTACTTGTAATTTTGTTTCTGAAGTTCGGGAAATTAATTTGTAATTTTTCGGAAATCAAAGTGTAAATTACTCAAACACTTTTAATTAATTTAATGGAATTGCCCCGCAGTGGTATTTCTTTGGCTCGCTTTGACACTCCCCCGTTGGGGTCTGGGTTCGAGACCCAGGATGCCATGGTTATGTGTTTGTATGTGTTTGTTAGTGCTATGAGAAATCAGAACAAAGCAGATTGAGTTTCTGGGTTATCTTATAGGTGTTATTATATTAAAAATAATTAATAATAATAGAATGCATAATTTGCATTTATCCTACGTTTACTTATATTTATAAATGCTTATGTCCTGCTCTATTAAAATATTAAGGAATTCCCATGTAATATGAATAGGAAGCTCCATTATAATTCCCTACAACGTCTAAAATAAGATTTTTATGGGAAGATCAGAATGAAGGTAATAAAGGATCTCAATCAAATCATTTTTTAAAAATATTTTTCCATCATTTAAAGGATTACGAAAACTCGAAAGTTTAACATCTACATTACTTGTCCTAGTTTATGTCCCTTCACAAATTTCAATTAAATTTTGAGATAAATTTTTATGGCTACCATTTCTGTTGTTAAATATCTCACTAAATATAGATTAGATTTAGTTGAGATCTTGAAAATATTTTTGGTCATATTTCCCATAAAAAGAATATTTTAGAATTTATATAGCTTTTAAATTTGCTTGACATTAACACAACATGGAAATTCTCCAATTTTTTTGGATACCATGTATCTTATAACAGTGTAATTTTTACATAGTTTTTCCCTTAAAAAATGATGAAACAATACCTTTAATTTGTAATGAAAAACATGCTTTGATTGATATAAAATGCCTTTAATACATTGTTTCCTTATTAAAATACATATATACAGAACATTTATTATTCTGTATATGTATGCATATTCATATTGTATGTATGTATGTATGTATGTATGTATGTATGTATGTATGTATGTATGCATAATGCCATGGGCTACAGAGATCTAACCAGATTGTGCAATTTAGTTATCCCTATACGTCTATCCTGAACTACAGCTGCTGCATTTGACCATTGTAAGCCCAATTTTAACAATCGAGTTACTGTTCTGTTTCACATTGTCTGGCCACCGCGATATAGGTCATCCCCTTTCTCTGAGGCCTTTTAGATATACATTGTTCATCACTTTTTTGGCCAATCTCCTGCTACGCATACGGGAAACACTGTCAAACCAACCATCTCTCTCTGCTAATACACTGCTCCAATGAGGTTGACGAAACTACCATTTCCAAATTATGCCATTATTGCAGCAGGACATCACCGATGAACAACTAGATTCAAAATGATCATTTTATGATACTATACTATAAAGTCTTGTCGGAAACATTAGATTTCGAGGAATACATGAATGATGACCCTTTTGCCGAACGGTACCTTTCTGCCTAATCATTTTTTTCCAAAACATTCATGAACTAAATTTAAAAGGAGGTTTTTGATTTATTCCTTTATGAACCGACATCACTGATATTTTAATTCATAATATTTATTTCACAACACGCGCAAATGAAAAGAGCACAGAGATACCGGAAATAGTTGGAGAGAAAAATTATTTTCACAATAGTTTGCAATCAGAACGAATTGGATGACAAGGAAGCGATACTCCGAGACAGAAGAGGTACGTCCGTATAGGTGAACTAGGGAGTCGTCTAGGGAGCCAAGTTAAACGGTGTGTGTGCGGGAGGGGGACAAATTTGAGATGGAAAAAACCGAGTTTAAAAAATTAATTTAATTAAAAATAAATATAAAAGAATGAAAGTCAAAACTTAAAAAAGAAGAGTTATGCTTTAAGAGAACAGAGAATGTTTTGTTGGGTTGGGTTGGGTTGTTTTACCTCTGAACGGCACTTTTTTGCACACCATGGGCTAAATGGCCAGGTCACATGGACCCTGAAGGCTCAGAGAAGGTTGGGGGAGGGGACCCACTGGAACAGCTGTTGGGAGACAGATGGTAGCCTCCCGTCAAGGCCTTCCAGCGTGTTCTTTAACGTGCACAGGGTATGACTCTCCCGCACACGGGGCCACGGCTTAACGTCCCATCCGACGGACGGCGGCCTTTCGAAGCTTATCGGTGTCCCCTACTGACCGTGGGCAGGGTGGTGAGTTTTGCGGAGACAAATCTCAACGTTGACCCAGCTGGAACTCGAACCTGGAAACTACAGAATACGAGCCTGGCGCGCTATCAACTGAGCCACCCCGCCCTCTTCAATGTGTACAAAGCTTATTGATTAACTTATTTATTAAAGGCATGGTTCCTAAGGATTTTACCAGAGCTATTGTTATCCCTATTTTCAAAAAAGGGGATCGCAGTTCTTGTGATAACTATAGGGGTATCAGCCTACTCTCTGTTCCAGGTAAAGTTCTTTCCATGATTGTGCTTAATAGAATTAAGTATCTGGTTGACAGTCAATCGCGTGATGAATTAGAGTTATTTTCATCAATGATAATGGAATCTGTGGTTCCTTCAATGGGAAGGTTGTGCCTGATCAATTCATTTATTACTTAAAGAAGGCTGAAAAGAATTCAATAAATGGTAAGGGGGAGGGGAAATTCCATCAATGATAAGAGGGTTAAAGGGAAAGTCCATCAATGATAAGAGGAAGGAGCGGAAGGTCCATAAAAGATAAGAGGGGATGGCAAAGTTTGAGAACCACTGATATGGATAACAGGAAGTTTGATGTTTTTGATTTCCCTTGCTTACATATAACATCATGTGTTAAAATAAATGATATTACATAAGGTAAGGTATTGTGTTAGAATTAGTTTTTAGTGGGCACCAGAGCTTCGTATTTGCCATCCATTATCTGACAATTTCTGTAAGGAAAAAGTGAATCAGAAACCGAAAGACAATGGATGCGGTTGGAGAAAATATTTAAATAGCCTACTAGGTTTACCTTTAGGAGTTCACGTATAAAATGATAAATTTGCGAATGCAAGTACGATCGGTAATCCTTTAGACACCATTTAGTAGCCCTGAAAAGGGCTTTTTGGTAGCAGAGTCTAGTGAAAGCTTGTGACGTGCTCATCTGCGTTGGCTTATCTGCGTCTTCGGTAACTTCAGTGGTAGGTTACCAGCATTCAGTCGATGAGATTTGACAGCTTTCGACGACATCTTTAAAAACAGGTGCTCGTACATGTCCTCTGAGCTTGTGACGTGCCTATCTGCGTTGAATACTACGACTTCCTTCACTTTACTAGTCGATGACGATAAGTTAACAGAATGCCGTCTATGAGATTTGACAGCCTTCGACTTCATCTTTGAGAACAGTTGCTCGTAAATGTCCTTTGATCTTGTGACGTGCCTATCTGCTTTGACTATTAAGTCTTTGCTCACTTCACTGGGCGATGATGATAAGTTAGCAGAGTTCCGTCGATGAGATTCGACTGCTTTCGATGACATCTTTAAGAACATTTGCTCGTAAATGCCCTCTGAGCTTGTGACGAGCTTATCTACGTTGACCACTAAATCTCCGTTGACTTCACTGGTCGATGATGATAGGTTAACAGAATGCCGTCGATGCGATTCAACAGCTTTCGATGACATCTTCAAGAACAGTTTTTCGTAAATGTTCTCATAGCTTCCGTAATTGGTGGTGGATGGGAAGAAGTGTTCTTTTTCTTCTTCAACAGTCTTAATGCAGCAAATGAGTTTGAACCACCTCCATGTCTTCACGTAGAGACTTACCTCGTTCGCTTTCCTTATTTCTTCTCTTCTCTGATGCGTAATCCAACATCTCTCCCACGAAATCCTCCTTTTAAGCATCGTGAAGTTTCGTCTTTGTTTCTCTATACGCCAAAGTTCCCAAATATACAACTATCAACTACAACATACCCAATCAGTAACTAAGTCACAACCATAACATACGTATCGACGCTCAAGTTTGCACAAAGCAATTCTCAAAATAGCAATTTCCTCTTTAATGCATTTACCCCTTTAATTATTTTTTTTCTCCTTGTATTGTTCGGTATTTCAACAATTGGGTTATTCTTTTGTTACGTTCTTAAATGCATGGGATGCCAGGTGAAGGAAATATTGCGAATTCTTCCCAAATATTCAAATTTAATTTTACGATTCCAATTAATAATCATTAAATGAATCCATTTTCAGAAGAATCTAAGTGATTAAATTCATTCTTTAAAACAACACTGCCTAAGAGTATTATGTCTGCTGCCCACAAATGCTCAGAATAGCAAAGAAATTAAAATGTGGAAATGAAAAGAGCACAGAGATACCGGAAATAGTTGGAGAGAAAAATTATTTTCACAATAGTTTGCAATCGGAACGAATTGGATGACAAGGAAGCGATACTCCGAGACAGAAGAGGTACGTCCGTATAGGTGAACTAGGGAGTCGTCTAGGGAGCCAAGTTAAACGGTGTGTGTGCGGGAGGGGGACAAATTTGAGATGGAAAAAACCGAGTTTAAAAAATTAATTTAATTAAAAATAAATATAAAAGAATGAAAGTCAAAACTTAAAAAGAAGAGTTATGCTTTAAGAGAACAGAGAATGTTTTGTTCGAAGTATTTTGTAAAAACAGGTTTAATGTTTATTGACGAGTTTCCTTGTTTATTTTTATATTGGACGTGATGGTAACGGCAGTTAAAGCCTGATGAATGATTTTGGATATGTAATACTAAACATTATAAAAAACGTTTTAAATGTATTTTCGTTTGAAATCGGACTGAAATATCTTCTAGCTGTTGTGAACAAATCTATTCTGAAACTTTTGTGTCTTCATTTTATCTGATCTCAGAAACAATGGTTGGACAGACAAACCGATAATTAGGCCTCTGTTTAATAAAGAAAAACGCTTAAAATCAAAGTTTAAAAAGGAAAAAAATGTTTTCCATTGAACCAAATCCGCAGCCCTTGGGAGTAGGGTCGTCGATTGCATTCGTTGCCTAGGCGCCAGTTGTTAGCAGCTAGTCTAGGGCAGTCCTTGGGAGTACGGTCGCCGATTGCATTCCTTACCTAGGCGCCAATTGTTAGCAGCTAATCTAGGGCAGTCCTTGGGAGTAGGGTCGCCGATTGCATTCTTTACCTAGGCGCCAGTGGTTAGCAGCTAGTCTAGGGCAGCCTTTGGGAGTAGAGTCGCCGATTGCATTCTTTGCCTAGGCGTCAGTTATTAGCAGCTAGTCTAGGACAGCCCTTGGGAGTAAGGTCGCCGATTGCATTCTTTACCGAGGCGCCAGTGGTTAGCAGCTAGTCTAGGGCAGCCTTTGGCAATAGAGTCGCCGATTGCATTCTTTGCCTAGGCGCCAGTTATTAGCAGCAGGTCTAGGGCAGCCTCTGCTCCCACAAGTTCTGATCTGGTTTCCCATTTATATAACATGGAGGATGACATTTAACTTTTGGACACCGTGTACATTCTTATCATTTTTAATCGCTTATCTCTTCTAAAACTTTTCTCGTGATTTATTGCATTCTAAATATGATATTGAGATCAGTTGTAAGTTTAATATTCAAAGAGAATGAATGGGACGAAATTCGCAGATTATTTTTCTGTATGATAAAAAAAATTGATTTGATGTATTTATCTAAATATTTTGTATAACTTGTCAGTCTAAAAAGCGAACTAGATTGTTTATTGCAATTATCATCATCATCATCACACTCTCCACAGATTCTTAAAAGTCCCGGCAGCAATCCCTATTCGTCTGCTAATCTCATGCCGCACATCACCATTATCTGTTACATAGCTCCCAAGATAATTAAACTGTGACACCTGCTCAAGACTGCAACCATTCAGATTAACTGAATCACAGCCTGCCTGACCAATTTTCATCACTTTAGTTTCCCCTCTGTTTATAACCAAACCTACTCTACTACCAGTCTCATCAACAGCTCGAATGAAAGAGTTCATCTCATCAACATCATTTGCCAAAAGGGCTAAAGCATCAGCATAATCTAAATCAGAAATATTCATATCTCCAGTCCATTTAAGGCCAAAATCTTTCCCTTGAAGTAAATTTCGCATAACATAATCAATAACCAAGCTAAAGAGAATAGGAGACAAAATGCACCCTTGTCGAACACCAGAAGTAATGCTAAACCAATTGCTACAAGCCTTAACAACTCTCACACACGACTCAGTGTTATTATAGAGAGTTTTCATTATGTTAACTAACTTGTCTGGTATATAATATGATCTCACAATCAACCACAACTTATGACGATCAGCAGAGTCGAAAGCCTTTTTGAAATCAACAAAGCTAGCAACCAAAGGTTTCTGAAACTCTAAACATTTCTCAAGAATCTGCCTAAGTGAAAATATCTGATCCACACATCCCCTACCACTTCTGAATCCACATTGCTCGTCACGCAATTGACTGTCAACCAGATTCTTAATTCTATTAAGCACAATCATGGAAAGAACCTTACCTGGAACAGAGAGTAGGCTGATACCCCTATAGTTATCACAAGAACTGCGATCACCTTTTTTGAAAATAGGGATAACAATAGCTCTGGTAAAATCCTTAGGAACCATATCATAATAGATATTAAGAATTTCAGTCATCCAAGTGGTAACCGAAACATTCCCAGCTCTAAACATTTCTGTAGTAATTTCATCTACCTCTGGGGATTTATGTAGTTTAAGTTTAGAAACAGCCAAAATAACTTCAGATTGTGTTATAGTGCCAACATTAAAGCCACCAATGCATCTATCATCATTGCAAACAGTGGGAATAGAACTAACCGCATTGTTTAGAATATCATTGAAATACTCAGCCCACCTAGCCATAACAGAATCCTCATCTTCTATAACCTTACCTCGTTTATCCTTCAATCCCTGTATACCTGTCCGTTTTCTACCACACAAAACATTAACTATCTGGTACAGCTCTCTGCTGTTGTGCTGTCTAACTGCTTCCTCGGCTTTGTCAGCCAAACCATCAAGCCAAAGATTCTTATCAGCAGCTAACTGATCTTTTACACGTTTATTAAGTTCTCTGTAATGCTTTCTATTAGGACTAGTAGGGTATTGATTAAGGACATTCGTGCAGTTCTTTCTTTCCAAAATAAGCCCAAGTGCCTTATCACTCAGATAAGTCTGCTCTTCTGCTCCTTTTTTCCTAAAAGAGTACTGTTAGTGTCCAAAAAAGCCTGTTTAAAATGATCCCATTCTTCCTCAACTTCAGTAGTAAGCATACCATGACTGTCATAATGACTAAGTAACCTATCATGGTAAGCTTTAGCAATAACTGGATCTTTCAGAGCTGCAGTATTAAAAGCAAATTTTTTAACCCTAGCACAACACTTTTTAAGTTTAAGTTGCAAGACACTTTAAACAAGATAATGGTCAGATTCAATTTCAGCTCCCATATATGCCCTGGTATTTCTAACAGAACTAGCCCATTTGCTGTTAATTAATATATAATCAATCATATTCCTATGCAGCCCATCAGGTGAAACCCATGTGTACTTATGTATATCGCGGTGTTTGTAATGTGTGTTAGTTATTCTGAATCCATTGAGTTTACTTACCTGTAGGAGACGTTGCCCATTGCCATTGCAGCTACCAATACCAAAAGGGCCTATTACTCCTCCCCAAAGGTCAGGGTCAGTACCAACTTTGGCATTGAAGTCACCAAGAACAAAAGTAATATCTCCTTTCTTGACAGAATTCAAAATATCCTGAAATTTTCCGTAAAACCTATTTTCATCCTCATCACCATCCTCAGTGGGAGCATAACAGTAGATAACATTGAAGTCTTTAATGCCTGTCTGAAATTTTGATGTAAGCAATCTTTCATTAATGCACTCATATCCTAGAAGAGCATCACTAGCGTGTCTGCTGAGAAGCAGACCCACGCCTTGGTGATGCTTATTGTCGTCCCTCCCTGAAAAGAGAAATTTAAGATTATTTTTAGGAATCTGACCTTTATCTGTCCATCTGGTCTCTTGTAAGCCGAGAATATCTAAATTATAACGATGAAATTCTTGTGTGAGGACATCAAGAGAAAAGCTCTGTGCAGAGTCCTCACACATTCCAACTACCTATGGAGAGAAAATGGTTAGTGGGATGTTTAAAGAAACTATGTTTAGAGAGAGGGAATGCCGACAATATCAAACAGTCCCCTAATCGCAGACGTGGGGCAAAGACCTGTTCCCCCACCACTAAAGGCTGAAGCCATCTACACTGGAATACTTCCTCCAATGTAGAATTTGACGATGCCAATAGAAGCAAAGAGTTCAGGTGCCTGCGATGACCTAGTGTATAGAAATCATTGTATAAAATTTTGCAAATCATATGTATAGAATACATTTGTTTTGCTCTTTTATCAATATATCTCTACTCTTTTCCTAGGAAGATCTTTTCCTAATCAAATCAGTTTGCAGAATCAGAATTATATTCGAGGATTGACTAAGCTGTTGATAATATACTTACTGCTGGCAATGAACAAATGCCAAATTCTGTTCAATCCCTAACAAGTGCTGCAAGTAAGGGAAAGTTTTCGTTTTCAATTTCGTCTTTTCAATGCGCCCTTCGAGGTATCTCGTTGTGCTGTCATTGTTCTGCACATCTACTGTCGCATGGCACGAGATCATCAGCCATCCCTGATTACTTCCTCCTCCTCTTCCTCGTCTCCTTCTGCCTTCCGATTCCCTTCTCGGCCAGAGGCATTGAAGACTTTTCTGCTGAAAGGCATTTCCTCCTCTTCCTGCATAATGCATCGATCTTCACTCTATTGACGAAGCAGCTGCAGACGGAAAAACAGAATTATGGGGCCGAGCCAAGAGCGCGAGCAGCGATCCTCTTCTCCATCCTCCGACACTCCCCACTCCAACTTCCATCTGTTTATTCAACTCTCTCCTAGCCTCGGGTCAAAATCAGAGCAGTGCACCTCCTCCACGCGTTCACCATGTTCGTAATAACTTTCCGCCGGTGTCTCTTTTGGGAAACCATGAAAACCAACGTTAGATCAGTCACTCATTAATAACAGATGACTTCATTTAGCCTCGTGTTCTTCGATCTTCTCTGCTCGACCAGACCACCTCGGAACGGATTATCTGACATTAAATGAACAGATTTCTGCAACGAGGCCAACATACCACAATCAGAGCATTTCGGTTCCATGCATTTGGAACTATTGATGAACTATTGAGATTGAAACTAACACAGAAGAACAAATACAGAACTGAGAATTCCAAATACGAATAATGGAAGTGATTTTATTTTCATGAAATTAAATATATTCAGGTAGCAAACTAGAATTTTTAACTTACGGGAATCAGCGAATATAATCCAACATTTCGATAACATCGATGTATCTTTTCATCTCAATGGATTGTCAAATTCGAAATCCAAGACTCATAAGCTAAGGCATAATACAACTGAGGCATTAAAGAAGTTTTGATTGAAATGCATCTCACTGCTCATTTTAAGTAATGTTGTTTTTCTCGAATTAATACGGCCACCTTTCTGCCAGTCATTAATATACCGTCATTAAAGCAAGTGATGCATCTATCCTCATTACAAACAATGGGAGTAGAAATAATCCCATTATTTAGAACTTTTATGAAATGCTCAGCCCATCTAGCCATCACAGAATCCCCACATTCAACCACCTTGCCATGTTTATCCCTCAATCCCTGCGTACTTGTCTGTTTCTTCCCACACAAAGCATTAACAATCTGGTACAACCCCCTGCTGTTATGGTGTCTAACTGCTTCCTCTGCTTTATCAACCAAGCTATCAAGCTAAAGATTCTTATCAGCTATTAATTGATCCTTTACACGTTTATTAAGCTCGTTGTAATGCCTTCTGTTAGGACTAGTAGGGTGTTGATTCATATTAATCCTGCACTTCCTTCTTTCAGAAGTAAGTTCCATAGCCTTATCACTCAAATAATTTTGTTTCCTCTGTTCCCTTTTGCCCAAAAGAGTATTGTTGGTTTCAAGAAAAGCCTGTTTAAACTGATCCTATTCTTTCTCAACTTCAGCAGTAAGGAAACCACGATTGTCATAAAGACAAACTAGCCTGTCATGGTATGCTTTGGCTATATCTGGACATTTCAGACCTTCAGTGTTGAAGGTAATTTTCTTAACTTTAGCACATTTCTTAAGTTTCAGCTGTAATGTCCCGGTGTTTGTACCATGTGTTAGTTATTCGCAAATCATTAAGTTTACTTACCTGTAGAAGATGTTCCCCATTGCCAATGGAACTACCAATGCCAAAGGGACCTAAAACTCCTCCCAAAGATTAGAGTCAGTACCAACTTTAGCATTGAAGTCACCTAGCACAAGGGAAATATCTTTTTTCTCCACAGAATTGAAAATATCATGAAGCTGGCTGTAAAACGTCTTTCTCGTTCTCATCAGAGTCTTCTGTGGGGGCATGACAACAAATGACATTCAAGTCATCACGTCATTCAAGTCAATTCTTTAATTTTTGTTTTAGATTTTGCTGTAATAAATACTTCATTAATGTAGTCATATCCTAGAAGAGACCTACACCTTGGATATGCTTTCCATCCTCCCTGCCTGAAAAGAGAAATTTAATGTTATTTTTAAATCTCTCACCTTTACCTGTTCATCTGGTCTCTTGCAAGCTTAAAATATATTGGTTATAACGCTGAAATGCCTGCGCAGACATCAGGAGAACAATCTCTTGAGGACATAAGAGGATATGTAACGTCTTCACGTTCCAAGTACCTGCATAGAGAAAATGATTAGTGCGATTTTTAAAGAAACTATATTTATTGAGAGAGGTAGGGCCAAGAATATCAACCAGCCCCCATGATCGCAGTCTTGGGCAAAGACCTATTCCTCATCCGCTAAAGGCTGAATTCACTGATACTCATAGGAACTTCAGGCATCACCTTTTCAAGTGGACCTTTTCAAGAGCATATGACGTGCCTGAGACACATTACTCCAGTTTAGGATTGGCGAAGCCCAACTAGCTAAGTGTGGGTTTGAGGTTCTCCCACTGCTAAAGACTGAAGCTATCCATGTTGGTAGGAACTTCAGGCACCAACTTTTCAAGTGGACGTTTTCAAGAGCCACAGACTTGCCTGAGACACATTACTCCAGTTTCGGATTGGCAATGCTGAACTAGCTAAGAAAGGTTTTAGTTACCTGCGATGGCCTCTGATCAGGATTATCTACCAGCTGATAGAGGTATCACGTGCCTCTGTTCACTTAGGGCTGGCAATCCACAAGCAAACGGGAAACACAGATGCAGATTCTCCTTCACCAGAGGCCCACCAGTGCAGCAAGTCCAAATCTATATTCAAGCTCAAATCCAAAATACCAGTCCAATCTAGTGGGTATAAAGAGTCAGTCCCAGGACTCTTGGAACTTGACCACTCGTCAGCAGGGTTGAAAAAAAAAAAAGAAAAAAGTGGCTATAAAAAGCAGACCACACTGAGCTGGCAGCCCTCCTCTTCCATTCCCTTCCAAAAGAGAATATCTATTTTGAAAGGTACTAACGGCCTGCACCACGAGAAGGCGGGGTCGGACATTTGGTGCTAGACCTGGCCGGTTCTGTGCATCATCACTGGGGATTGGTACACAGCTCTCCTTCCAGTTTATGCCTAGCTACCATTTACAGACCAAGTTCTGGTACTTGATTAAAATTATTTTATAGAATTTTGGTACTTGGTCGAAATTATTTGATAGAATTTTGCTACTTGATCGAAATTATTTTTTAGAATTTTGGATACTTGGTCGAAAATAATTTATAGAATTTTCGCACATGGCCTAGTATTATTCCTAATCCACATAAAGGATCTATTAAATTTGCTATTTCCGGTTAAAACATTTCTTGCTCGTGATTTAGCAATAAATAGTTATAGTGATTCCCAATTGAGGAGTCTCAAAGCTCTGAAAAGCAAAATTCTCAAAAATAGCAAAATGGGAATTCGTAACCAAAATGTTCCAATATTCTTACATAATCAACCAAACGAAAAATAAATGGCCAACTGTTGTTGATGGTAATTCGATTTCAGAGTGTGCTTATTCGCCATCAGATCTTGATTTCTTAAACTGTTCACCCTGCAACCATTTTGTGTATGGAATTAAAGAACTAAAATGGAGAATTTAAAATTATGCAATAAGATCAGTATAATTTCAAATGACGAAATTTGTCAGTCTTCTTTATTTTAAGGAATATTAATAACATGTATTTTAATATTAAACTTTTATAAATGTTAATATTCAGAGTTACCTGAAAATTGTGCAGTGAATACAGACGACTTGAGTGAAAAAATTTGGATCTATTGACTTATTCGAACAAAATAGATAAATTAGTTACTCATAAAACCAAGTTCCGAGATAAATTAATTGCATTAATAATATACTAATTGAAATTCAAAGAAAGTAAATGCAAAGTTCTAAGCAAAATTAGCGAAAATAAATATAAGAATTAGCGAAAAATTAAGGATAATTTTCTTAAAAAGTTCTTTCATCTGCAAGCTTCACGTGTACAGTCGGTCAAAAAAGCATCCGAACACTACGGTTGATTACAGAATTAAGAAAAGATATCTGGCAACGTTTTTTTTTAGAAATTAGTGATCTGGCAACCTCCATGTCACGTGACACGAAGATTGCCAGATCTTTTTTGAGCTACTATATAAGTGTTTGAGAAATGTGTAAGTGGTTAACCATTGTTATTTCGAAATATTTAAAATAAAAAAATGATAATATTTAATAATAAATCCCGCTTTCAAAATAATAGGAAACAATGGATCTTCTACAAAAGTTATCTTAGCAACATGCTTGCAAGTTTGTTTTTATTAAAACTGCGTAAAAATTCATGAACTAAAATTACATTTGTGTTATTGACTGGTGCACGCATTCACGCACATTGCATTTACCCTTTCAGAGTTCCTTTTGAGTGTGTTCATATCCGATTGTATATCTCTGAGTTCTGCTTCTCCTTTCACTCTGTAAAATCTGCACATAAATTTAATGTTCTGTTTCGATTTACATCAGATCCAGTGGAAATATAAAAAGCAAAAAGGACAAATAATTTTGTTACTGATTTTTTTTTCCTGAAAAATCTATTTTAACCTTGAATACATATCCTTCCCTGTCATTTTTCAATACACAGACATCGGAAACGCAGTAATCTTGTTGGACTACTCAAGGCTCAGAAACTGAAGAAGCAGTTTTTATGATTTTTAGCGTCGTTTTTGCTTTCGTCTCCTCTGAATTTCCATCTTGGTTCTAAATGAAACACTTCAGTGTCTTCCTCAAATGTTTCTCATTTCATACGACACTAGGGTTCCTCTCGTGATCCAAAGTTTCTCTCCATGATTCGGGATAACACATATCCGGAGGGCGGGGGGGGGGGGGGGGGGGCTCAGTCGGTAGTGCGCCAGGCTCGTAATCTGTGGTTCCCAGATTCGAGTCCCAGCTGGCTCAGCGTTGAGATTTATCTCCGCAAAATTCCCCGCTCTGCCCACGGTCAGTAGGGGATACCGATGGACTTGGAAAGGCCGCCTTCCTTCGGATGGGACGTTAAGCCGTGGCCCCGTCTGAGGGAGGCCATACCCTGTGCACGTTAAAGAATACGCTGGGTGGTCTTGACAGGAGGCTACCATCTGTCTCCCAACAGCTCTCCAGTGGGTCCCCACCCCCAATCTTCTCTGAGCCTTCGGGGTCCATGTTGACCTTGCCATTTAGCCCATAATGTGCAAAAAAGTGCCGCTCAGAGGTAAAACAACCCAACAACATATCCGGAAATTGCGATACTGAAGAAGTTCAAGTGCACTCAATGGTACATCATCAATTGTTATCAAAACGTAAGACACGAAATTCATTTACTTGTGATCAATAGAGTCTTAATATTTGGATAATGCGCTATGTTCTTCTTCAGAGGTTGCTTGAATCTGAACTATAGTGGTTATTTACATCATGACCTAAGAAAGCTTTTGGCTCATTTTGCAACATTGCTTAAAGAAAACAAGATCATAACATAATCAAAATATTATGGCTGTTACCGGTCAAATATATCAATTTCATGTCTATGTATGATAAGAAAAAGAACTCGCCAAAAAAATACTAGTCTAATGTAGTCATGAATACAATTGTTACGCCAATTATGATTTCCTTGTAAAATATATATTAATATAAATTTATGTTCTAATAAATGTAAATGGTAGCTAGGTAGTCACTGGAAGGAGAGCTATGCACCAATCCCCTGTGATGATGCATAGAACCGGCCAGGCCTAGCACCTAATGTCCAACCCCGCCTTCTCGTGGTGCGGACCGTTAGTAACTTTCAAAAGAGATACTCTCTTGTGGAAGTGAACGGAAGGGGAGGGCTGCCAGATTAGTGTGGTCTACTGATCTGGACAACTATGGCTACTTTTCTTTTTTTTCTACCCTGCTGAGGAGTGGTCAACCACACAGGGTCCTGGTGCTGACCATATAAACCTACTGGACTGGACAGATATATGGCTCTGAGCTTGATTATGGATCCTGATTTTGCTGCACTGGTGGGCTTCTGTGGAGGGAAAATCTTCCGCTGTATTTTCTGTTTGTTTGTGGGTTGACAGCCCCAAGTGAATAGATTCACAGGATATGTTTATCAGCTGGTGGATAATCCTGAGCAGAAGTCATCGCAGGCACCTGAACTCTTTACTTCTATTGGCATCGTCAAATTCTACATTGGAGGAAGTCTTCCAGTGTAGATGGCTTCAGCCTTTAGTAGTGGGGGAACGGGTCTTTGCCCCATGTCTGCGATTAGGGGGCTGTTTGATATTGTCGGCATTCCCTCTCTCAATAAACATAGTTTCTTTAAACATCCCACTAACCATTTTCTCTCCATAGGTAGTTGGAATGTGAGGACTCTGCACAGAGCTTTTTCTCTTGATGTCCTCACACAAGAATTCCACCGTTATAATTTAGATATTCTCGGCTTGCAAGAGACCAGATGGACAGATAAAGGTCAGATTCTTAAAAATAATCTTAAATTTCTCTTTTCAGGGAGGGACGACAATAAGCATCACCAAGGCGTGGGTCTGCTTCTCAGCAGACACGCTAGCGATGCTCTTCTAGGATATGAGTGCATTAATGAAAGGTTTCTTACAGCAAAATTTCAGACAAGCGTTAAAGACTTGAATGTTATCTGCTGTTATGCCCCCACTGAGTATGCCGATGAGGATGAGAATGATAGGTTTTATGAACAACTTCAGGATATTTTGAATTCTGTCAAGAAAGGAGATATTACCCTTGTTCTTGGTGACTTCAATGCCAAAGTTGGTACTGACTCTGACCTTTGGGGAGGAGTAATAGGCCCTTTTGGTATTGGTAGCTGCAATGGCAATGGGCAACGTCTCCTACAGGTAAGTAAACTCAATGGATTCAGAATAACTAACACTTATTACAAACACAGCAACATACATAAATACAAATGGGTTTCACCTGATGGGCTGCATAAGAATATGATTGATTACATATTAATTAACAGCAAATGGGCTAGTTCTGTTAGGAATACCAGGGCATATAGGGGAGCTGAAATTGGATCTGACCATTGTCTTGTTAAAAGTGTGTTGCAACTTAAACTTAAAATGTGTTGTGCTAGGGTTAAAAAATTTACTTTTAATACTGAAGCTCTGAAAGATCCAGTTATAGCCAAAGCTTACCATGATAGGTTACTTAGTCATTATGACAGTCATGGTTTGCTTACTACTGAAGTTGAGGAAGAATGGGATCATTTTAAACAGGCTTTTTTGGACACTAACAGTACTCTTTTAGGAAAAAAGGAGCAGAAGAGGCAAAATTATCTGAGTGATAAGGCACTTGAGCTTATTTCGGAAAGAAAGAACTGCAGGAATGCCCTTAATCAATACCCTACTAGTCCTAATAGAAAGCATTACAGAGACCTTAATAAACTTGTAAAGGATCAGTTAGCTGCTGATAAGAATCTTTGGCTTAATGGTTTGGCTGACAAAGCCGAGGAAGCAGTTAGAAAGCACAACAGCAGAGAGCTGTACCAGATAGTTAATGTTTTGTGTGGTAGAAAACGGACAGGCATACAAGGATTGAAGGATAAACAAGGTAAGGTTATAGAAGGGGAGGATTCTGTCATGGCTAGGTGGGCTGAGCATTTCAGTGATATGATAAAGGCATGGTTCCTAAGGATTTTACCAGAGCTATTGTTATCCCTATTTTCAAAAAAGGTGATCGCAGTTCTTGTGATAACTATAGGGGTATCAGCCTACTCTCTGTTCCAGGTAAAGTTCTTTCCATGATTGTGCTTAATAGAATTAAGTATCTGGTTGACAGTCAATTGCGTGATGAGCAATGTGGATTCAGAAGTGGTAGGGGATGTGTGGATCAGATATTTTCACTTAGGCAGATTCTTGAGAAATATTTAGAGTTTCAGAAACCTTTGGTTGCTAGCTTTGTTGATTTCAAAAAGGCTTTCGACTCTGTTGATCGTCATAATTTGTGGTTGATTGTGAAATCATATGGTATACCAGACAAGTTAGTTAACATAATGAAAGCTCTCTATAATAACACTGAGTCGTGTGTGAGAGTTGGTAAGGCTTGTAGCAATTGGTTTAGCATTACTTCTGGTGTTCGACAAGGGTGCATTTTGTCTCCTTTTCTCTTTAGCTTGGTTATTGATTATGTTATGCGAAATTCACTTCAAGGGAGAGATTTTGGCCTTAAATGGGCTGGAGATACGAAAATTTCTGATTTAGATTATGCTGATGATTTAGCCCTTTTGGCAAATGATGTTGATGAGATGAACTCTTTCATTCGAGCTGTTGATGAGACTGGTAGTAGAGTAGGTTTGGTTATAAACAGAGAAAAAACTAAAGTGATGAAAATTGGTCAGGCAGGCTGTGATTCAGTTAATCTGAATGGTTGCAGTCTTGAGCAGGTGTCACAGTTTAATTATCTTGGGAGCTATGTAACAGATAATGGTGATGTGCGGCATGAGATTAACAGACGAATAGGTATTGCTGCTGGGACTTTTAAGAACCTATGGAGAGTGTGGAGAAATAGGCGTATACACCTAAAGACTAAAATTAGACTGTATAATAGTTTGGTTCTTTCTAGGGTTAGTTATGGTAGTGAAACTTGGACGCTGTGTAAACGAGATAACAGGAAACTAGATGCTTTTGATTCCAGATGCTTACGCAGTATCTTGGGCATTAGGTGGTTCAACTTTGTAACTAACGATGAGATTAGGGAAAGGAGTTTGCAACCTCCTTTAAGCAGCGTATTGTGCAGAGAGAGACTCCGTTGGTTTGGCCATGTTGCCCGTATGAATAATTATAGATTGGCGAATAGGGTTATGGACAGTGTGCCTAAAGGCCTCAGAAAGAAGGGGAGACCTAGGATGCGGTGGGCAGACAATGTCAAACAGGACCTTGTTAGAATTGGTGTGCAGTGGCCAGATGCAGTAGATGCAGCTCAGGATAGACTTGTTTGGAGAACTAAATTGCACGGTTTGGTTGGACCTCCATAGCCCATGGCTGCTTGAGGATGATGATGATGATGATGATGAAATGTAAAAAGACACAATTTTTAGGCATCTGCTGGTTTTCACCTAAGATATTCTACGCTTGTAATTGTCATTTAACTGCAGAAGACGTTAAGCCGTATCTCTGAATTGTTTCGCCAACACAAGCCCCGATTTTCCTAATTATTCCGGGACTAGCTGTATAACTTTAATGACCTCTGCCAGCTTGTCCACGTGGCCGAGCACAGCCAGCTCGTCGACTCAGCAGGCAGCTCGTCAGTCTTCATTAATCACGGTGCGCGCGAGGTCTCCTCTCAGCGCAGCATCAGCTCCGTGGTAATTGCAGCTCATAAGTGGGAGGTGATTTAAACTGAGGAGGAAAAAGTGGCTACGTCTTCTGATATCGTGATTACCTGCGTCTCAGAACAATTCCGAACTGAATGCTCTACTGTCCATCAGTAATTCAATATGAAAGATATGTCGATAAGGCCGCTAAGCTGGTTAATGGAATATTTTATGCGCTCCGAGGATTTCTTAAACTCCGAAGCTAATAAGATCTTGAAACTAATAAAGCTTTCAGACAAGTGAAAATACATTTTTCGGTCAATAATGTGTTTTCAGATTTTTTCGCCTTTAGCCGATACTTTAAAGCCTAATTAAGAGATTGCGAACACGGTTAAGGAGACCTGAAATTATGCACTTCAAAAAACGAACTTCGTTAACGTTTCAGGACGTGCACAACATCCGAGGAAGTAAAAGTTATGTTGATTAACTAGTACGTTGATTTGATTCTATCTTATTTTCCTAGTTCAGAGAATGCATATTTCCTACTAAGATTGGGCGGGGTTTGATTCAGTTGTTACCATGCCGGTCTCACTCAATCTGCAGTTCCCAGGTTCGAGTCCCACCTGGGACAGCGTTGAGATTTATCTCTCTCCCTCAGTCAGTAGGAGATACTGATGGGCTTGGAAAGGTACATGAAACCACCACCACATGAAAATTTAAGCCGTTACTCCGTGTACAGGAGAGCCATTCTCTGTACACGTTAAACAACAAGCTGGAGGGCCTTGATGGGAGCTTTCATCTGTCTCCTAACTGATGAAAGATGGTTTCGATGGACTCTAATTGTTCAATGGATTCCCTTCTGCGACATTCTCTGAGAACCCTGGGGTCCTTGTGACTTGTCCCATTGTGTGCAGAAAATTGCATTCAGAAGTAAAACAACCCAAACCACTAAGATTAATCTCTTTACCTTTGAAACACAAAAGTCTAAGCTAAATGGCTCATTGTGTTCTTCTTAAAATTGAAAAGTTCTCTCTCAGCGTGACAAAATACTGGAGGTTCTGAGAATTCAAATACCATCATTGAGCAGTCCGAAAGATTGAATACACTCTGTGGTGATGACAATGCCCCCATCTAGAAACAGTGGACGGACGTCCGCATGTAAGCTCAGCGTGGCGATACAGCTAAATGATCACGGAAGATGAAAAGGGCAAACACAAAATGACAGAACACTAAGAAGTAGCAGAGGTATTGGTTCCAGGCGTTGAGGTTGTCTGCAGGCAGCCACGGAAGAGAGATCAAGAAAGGTATGGCGACAAAGCTACTGGATGCCAGGAGGACATTCTGGTTTATAACCCCCATTACTGTCAGCTAGACTAGTTTGAGCGAGGCCGAATCATAGAACTGCATGATGCCCGGTGGTCCACATGCCAAATCTCAGTGGGTGTGCAATGGAATGGAAAACAACTGGTTGTTATTGGCAACCGTGGTTCGAGGGATGCTCACGCACAGATCGTGAAGAGCCGGGCACTATCAGATGATCATCAGGAAAGATTATCTGATTCATTGGCTGTTGATGACACTCTACCCACAAAAGTATCAGTTATTCTATGGGTTGTAATGGTTGCCATCAAATGACTTAATATCTAAATAATAGGACTATTTGCAGGAAACTTGAAGAGATAGGTTTGGGTTGGGTTGTTTTACCTCTGAGCGGCACTTTTTTGCACACCATGGGCTAAATGGCCAGGTCACATGGACCCCGAAAGCTCAGAGAAGGTTGGGGGAGGGGACAAACTGGAACGGTTGTTGGGAGACAGATGGTAGCCTCCCGTCAAGGCCATCCAGCGTGTTCTTTAACGTTCACAGGGTATGTCTCTCCCGCACACGGGGCCACGGCTTAACGTCCCATCCGACGGACGTCGGCCTTTCCAAGCCCATCGGTGTCCCCTACTGACCGTGGGCAGGGCGGGGAATTTTGCGGAGATAAATCTCAACGCTGACCCAGCTGGGACTCGAACCTGGGAAGTACAGATTACGAGCCTAGCACGCTACCGACTGAGCCACCCCTGCCCCTCTGGAAGAGATAGAACTTGTTGATTGCCATCCCATTACACTGGCTGCTTCTGATCAGGCAACATTTTTGAGTGAGACGGAACTAGTGTTAATGTTGAGAAGTGTGGGTTCTGGGAATGACAGCCTTTCATCTTCAGCGGTGATCCCTCGTTCTTTTCGGATGCAGATGACTACCACATCCGTATACAGAGAAATTGCACGCACAGTTTAGATGCCAATGTCATTCATGAATGACTTTGCATACTAGATTTTCTTGGTTGAGAGCCATCAATTACGACGGACAATAGTCTCTGGTGGAAGTAAATTGAACATGTCATGGCAATGCATGTTCTGGATGTTCTGGCAATGCATAATTGAACATCCAAAGCATCCTATGAGCTATCGAACAACCTACCATTCCTGGTAAATGTGATGGGCATGAATTTCCGGAAACTAATGCCCGACTGCATACCTTAAGGACGTGTCTACGTCTAGTTAGTTGTCTGGTCATCCAGATCTTCGGAAATGTTTGGGACACGACAGAAATTATTAGATAGCCCATCTTCAACAGACGCACAATTTAGTCTCCTTGTGAGATCAAGTGCACGATATGGGTTGGCACATTCCCTGGAATATCAGACATATGTATGATTGCGTACTGTGATGCGTCTTGCTATACATATATCGTCAACCATAACGATTACATTAGGTACTATTGGTATGTTCGTTTTTGGTACAAATAAATCACCGTATTTTTTTGTAATTGTTATCACTTTATGGCCATTTGTCATCTGTTCTCCGCAAGTTTTGCTTAGGTATCCATCCAATGCTTCTGAGTGGTTCAATTTCATTGACCCAGAGCAAGGCCGGATCTAGGGGGGGGGGGGGGGGGGGAGTAGGGAAAGACCTATAAAACGGAAGGGGAAACATTACACTGCATTGGAAATCCAGCCTCTTGGCCTCTCCCGTTGATTCTTTTCTAGATCCGATGGAAGGATTAAGCATTGTTTGGATATGAACGGCTTAAGCATCGATTGGATATGAAAGGATTAAGCAGTGTCCGCATTGCAGTCTTTTTTCTCCAAACTGTTACGGATATATCCGAAACAGTCTGTGTGATCCAAAGAATGTGCATAGAAATATTTGCTTCGGAATGACTACTTGGGAAATAATGGAAATGATTGAAATCAGTATCAGTTATGGGTTCAATTTCCTCTTCTATGCAGAAAATAATAATTCTCAAAATATTCTTTTTTTTTCATATACTGGAATTTGAAATGCAGTACTGGACTTCTTATCCTGGAGGTTTATACTAAAGGTATTATGGATTTCTTCAGTTTACCAGATTTCATATTCTTATGCAAAAATTGAAGAAATAGAGGAAAAAATCAGAACTATCAACAGAAGAACTAAAAAGTTTAATTTTAGCTACTTTTCACCATGTCTACTAGCTTTTGTAAACAAATTTATACAGATGTCTCTTTTCAAGAGATTCCCGAAATGGCTACTGGTGCAATGCATTCCTTCAGAAAAAGCTTCAAA
Organism: Ryuthela nishihirai; assembly: GCA_038380435.1. Lineage (NCBI taxonomy): Eukaryota > Metazoa > Arthropoda > Arachnida > Araneae > Heptathelidae > Ryuthela > Ryuthela nishihirai. The sequence goes on from JAWZYU010000021.1 coordinate 8,599,357, forward strand.
ATTAAAACAGAAACTACAGTTATCACTGCGGGACTTCTCGACATCCACAAAGCCATCAAATAGTGTAGCTATGAACAAAATAGAAGTTTTGTTATCCTAAGTTACTGCAGATCAGCCCTGATCTCACTTGGAAAACAATCTGAACTCTCCATTTATCCTCAATTGGAAAATGATATAATGGAAAGAAAATCACCATATATTAAAATCTTATTAAAGCAAAATTTACGTGCAATGGATCCACAGTTACTGCTCAATTTTTGGTAATGAAACTGGCACGGGATTATGAAAATATTTATTATGAAATTGATATGTTCCCCACGCTGAACTGATATACAGAAAAATTAAAAAATCATGAGGAAGAATTGCAAGAAAGATTCACCTGCATCACTAATCAAAACCCCACACAGAACAGAAAGACATGGAGGGAGATGTAACCTCTATTAAGCTCAATCAACTTAATAGAACCAGCGAATCAAAATCTCCAGATTTAGAACTGGTCCCTGTCTTCTCAATGGTAAAATGTTTCTGTTTAAAGTTGTTAACTCCCCACACTGTGCAAATGTGCAACCAATGAAAATATGGACCAATGTGCTTCTAAACTGCGAAAATAATCAAGACCTTAGAAAAGTCCTCTTCCAAGAACTTCAAGACAGAAATTTTTTATTTCACTCATCAAAACCAACTGTCCTAAAAGAATCTATACATAAAATCCAAAATTCACATTAGAATCTTAAAATTTCGAAAAGACAGTAATATCCTTCACAAAATTTAAACTATTTTTGAACTTTAATGGTTAATTCATAGCTTTGGTGGCATCTTATTCCTGTGATTTGATTTTTGGATTTAACTAGGCTTACTTTCAGTTGTGTGGTCGGTTACTTCCCTGCAGTTACAGCATCAACGGAGAGAATTCTTTTCTTTTTCTGACTACCCTCTTTTCCCTCTCTCTTTTGCAAAAAAAAAATCAATTCTTAAAATTGCATCTTAATAGTTTTTACCTGTGTGGGGCCCATTCGAAATTTATCTAGGTTTTTTACCGTAATTATCGGTAGACATCAACCAGAGAGACCAGCTGAAGTGATATTGATGAAATAGAGCAACATATAAATAATATTGCAAACTATTTTGTTTTGGCAGTATTTAGATATTTTTTTCGAATCTTGCGGAATGTGGGTGTTAGATTATTCATTGATTGGTTTCAGAAAAATCTAATTGGCGAATTGATCTTTTGTAACATTTGAGTAACCTGTGAGATGCAAAATATCTTTAAATAAGGATTTTTTTCAACATAAGAACAGCAGGAAATATTCCATTTATTAAAAAATGTGGTTGAATTTTAAAAACTAAGGCTGCCAAACGTAAAAACTCAATCAATGATCATTTTTAGGGATATTTAAACCCTGCAGCCTGACTTTGGTGCAGAAAGGTAAGCATGTTTTTCAAGTTTTATTCCATTTTCAACAAACAATAAAATTCAGAAAACAGTTTTCAATTTTTTTTCTTGAAAAATAAACTTTTCCACGATTTCATTTTTTTTTTGAATTTATAAATCTAAATCGAATTGTGAATTAATGAAAAATGAAAATCTAAATGTTAATAAATCAAAACATTATGTAAATAATGTATCAAGATAAACGTCAAATGATTGGTTTTGAATGGAGGCCAATCTCATTTACCAATCATCATACCAATCTTATTTAAATAATAGGTGTCTCTCGGCCAGAATTATTTTTCCAATGTGACCTGCATTCCAATTATATCGGCATTTTTAACATTGACACCGATGACTGTTTCAAGATTACGAATGCCCTTTCATACATTCCCTCTTGTCCATTTAAGAACAAGAGATTAGATTTAGACAGTATTTGTCCTTTTCCAAAGAAGAATTCATTGTGAAATACAAGATCTAAAGTTTTAATTCTTCAGAAATCTGGTTACACCTTTATCTAAGAAATTAGCTTCATTTTACAAAGAACGCTTCTTTTCTTGTTTTACATGGAGAGAAGGGACGTACCCAGAGAGAGGGAGGGAGTAGGGAGTTCTGACCCCCTACCTTCCCCCCCCGAAATCCCGTCGTCTTCTACCAACTCTCGAACTTGTCATCCGAAATAGGTGTCTTCGTATGATTTTATTTTAGCCCATAACATATGGCCGACACTAAAATTTAACAACGCTAACCTCAATTAACCCCATAATATATGACTGACCTAAAATAAACAACATTAAAGCTTTATTCCATATAGAATACCATTTTAACGTTTCCTTTTATTAATTGAGAACTCCTGCTAAAGTCTTATATACTACTAGGTAATTATAAATGTGTGATCTATTGGTGAAGTTGAAACAAGAGACAGTCCTTCAAATGTGCTTCACCGATTCCTTTTCTTTGCTTTTCACAACTTTTATCTTGAAAAAAAAATCTCTTAACAGGGATAAATAATGCCAAATGGTCTTTCCATTTTTCATTCACGGTCGCTGTATATTCTGAATTTGAAAAATACCCTCTTTTCTTAATGGCGAAGAAGTTATAAGTTTAATTAAGGGATGAATAAGCCGCCATAACATGTTAAACTAGTTTTATTCATGTAATTTATTATATAGGAAAATAAGATAGAAATAGTTATCACCAAAGAATTTTACTGGTCAGAAATGAAACAATACAACTTGTTACTCTTTTTCTGCTAGGTAATTACAAATGTGTGATCTATTGGTGAAGTTGAAAAAAGAGGCAGTCCTTCAAATGGGCTTCATTTTAGTCAAAATATGCATTAATGAAAAAAAAAATCATTATTTTTCATAATTTATTATTTTTATTTTATATTGTTTATCATTCTCTAATACGATTTTGTTCTTAATTTATTAGAATCATGAGCGAGAATAAAACATGACAGCACCTTTCTGTGAAAATCTCTTCTGCGCAATTGCAAATGACAGCTACATAAAAAGTGCAAGCAAAGTGTCATGGCATAAGAAGGTTTAAAGTAGTCAAAAATGTTTTGCTTTAGGTTTGAAATCGATATCAATGTGAGCAATAGGACTCAAGTTTAATAAATGACCTCTAAAGTGATCCACATTTTCGTAACAGTTCGAATATTTCGTTTGCTCAGCTTCTGTGAGATACCTTTTATGAAATGCATTTCGATCAACATTAATAAACATTTATCATCAAAGAAGTGACACAGAGGAACGTACTAGTTTATTGAATAAAACTAGTTTAACATGTTATGGCGGCTTATTCATCCTTTAATTCATCTTACAACTTTTTCGCCATTAAGAAAAGATGGTATTTTTCAAATTCAGAATATGCAGCGACCATGAATGGAAAGACCATTTTTTGCTCTTTTTTTTTTCAAGATAAAAGTTATGAAAAGCAAATAAAGAAAAGGAATCGGTGAAGCACTTTGAAGGACTGCCTCTTGTTTCAACTTCACCAATAGATCACACATTTATAATTGCCTAGCAGAAAAACAATAACAAGTTGTATTGTTTCATTTCTGACCAGTACATTTTTGATCACCATGGGATAGCTGTCCAGGTCACAAGAACCCCAAGTCTTCGGAGCTGGGTAGGAGAAGAGAATCCACTGAGCAGCCGTTTGGACTAGATGAAAGTTTCCGGTTAAGGACACCCAACTTTGTTTTTGTTCTTGTGCACAGGATATGGCCCTCTAGGCTCACGCTTGAAGTGCAAGGGCAGGGCGAGTCGGTTCGTCAGTACGAAGTCCCTGCAATAGGAAAAGGGAAGGACTTGTCCAAGTTTGAATGGTGAATGATTATCAGTGCAAGGAAGTGGAGTAGACAGCATCTCACCAGCAGCAAGCATTGTTGTTTGATCGAGGGAACAGACGTAGTAAAAGTGTCACTCGACATGCCTGAAAGGGGAGACCATCACTTGTTGACAGTCGAGAGGAACGCTCGTTGGCGTATGCTGTCCGGGAAAACAGACGACTCACGATTCCTTAATTAACGGTAAACTACTATCAATGCTCACAGTGAAACGTTTCCGAGCACAAAATCTAGCAGACATTCTTGTGGATGGGCCTATGGAGTCAGTGGTCCATGTTGACCGATCGTCATCGACAGCTCTGCCTGCAGTGGACATAGGAGCACCGTGACTGGACATTGGACAACTGGAAAATCCCAACTGGAAATGTGTGGTCCGATAAGTCCAGATTCGAGCTCCACCATGCCGATGGATGGGTCCATATTGGACGCTCAGCTGAATAGCTGCAACCAAACTGCACAGTTGAACGGAAAGAGGCCGGCGGTGGCGATTTCATGGTATGGGTATTGTTTTCATGGACATCACTGAGTCCCTCTCATCGCCATTGGACATACACTCACCGCCAGATTGTTCTGAAACGAATTCCAGGCCCTAGATATTTTTCTGACCTAGTGTTGCCTTACATGGTGGCCTTGTATCCTGATGGCACTGGACTCGCACCAACACAACGCCTGAGTTCATAAAGCCCACATTTTGCAGGAAAAGTTCGAGAATCATGTGCAAGCGTTTCGTGTGCTCCCCTTGCTACCAAATTCCTCTGACAAGAATCTCATTGAACATTTATGGGAAACAATTGAACACAGCATTCGCCTGTCCGTGCCTTCTTCATTCATTTCATGTTGCTTGTCGATCGGTGCCTCTTCGATCGCCGAACTGCAGGAGGTCCAAAATATCCAGTTCCTTTGACCAACAAAATTGCTCATACGCATTATTCGTATATCGCACCTAAAATCTTCAATCAGTTGACTCTTGAAATTAGAAGTGAAAAAAATTTTAATATGTTCAAGCATAAGTTAACCAGTTTCTCTTTTCTTTGGAAGATGTTTGTACCTATGTTAAGTATTCAAATGTAAAGCAGACATTTATTGTACATATAACGGAAAAATGACACTTATTGTTTGTGAAATTTGTAGTGAGTAAGTCGTTATTGATTTTTGTATTAATTTCCTTTAGTTGCCCAGGCAAACCATGTAGTTTTTGGGTTCGCTCATATTTTTCTTTGTAAATTGTATATGATATTGAAATAAAATTGATTGATTGATTGATTGGTACAGAATACCTGAGGACACATTTTGCTGTCTACTGGAGTCGATGGCATGGTGGGTGCAAGTGGTTATAGTGGCGAAATGCAGCCCAATCCGCTGTGGCAAGTGGCAATAATATTATGGCTTATACGTGTATTACTAAATGTTAAAAATATGTTAAAAGCGCTCTTAAATTCCCGCATGGGATAAGAAAAGGTGTCAGAGATGCTTTCAAGAGAAATGAACTCAAACTAAATATATCTTGCTATCACGTTTGCAACCTAGCATTCGATTAAAAGAGGATCATCACCACTGATTTAAGTGAGGCAGAAATTGACAAAGCTACCTGGGTTGGATCAGCCCAGTGCCGGAATAAGGGGTGGGACCAAGAGGACCATGCTCTTCCTCCACGTGTGAATGCTAGTGAAACAGTTCTAAGATGTAGGAGAAAATATTATACTGCAAAGGACATCGAGACGTCTGCCACTCACCCCTCCTTTTTTCACATTTTTTCGGCTAGAATGTGCCATTTGCTCCCCCCCCGACATTTTCATTTTTTCTAGATGCGATCTCACTCAGTCCATAGCATGTCTCACTCGTAATCTGATATTCTCAGATTTAGAGTTCTCACTGCTGCTGCGTTGAGATGGGTCTTTTAAATAACACGCTGGATGGCCTCGAAGTGAAGTTTTCATCTGTCTCTTAAAGCTCTACTGTAGATCCCCTTGTCTAGCTCTTAAAACTCGTGGTCCTTATGCTCTGACCATTTAGCCTAGTGTATGCTGAAAAGAGCTGCTCAAAAATTGAACAATTCAACTCAACTGATTTAGGTCATGGGAAAACTGATAGCTTGTTTATTTTAAAAACATTCTGCACTTTATCCTAAACCTATAAATCTCCCCCCCCCCCCACACACACACCTAATGATTTACTGTTTCATAGTGTTCACGGTGTGATATTCCATCCACAGAATCTATATTTTACTTCGAATCTTTAGAAAAAAAAGTCCGTTACTTAAGAAGAGCCTGAATCCTTTCTCTCCCTTTCTGCTCCCCCCATCTGATGGTTACGCAAAAATTGGCGCCAAAATGTTTGCGGCTCCTAATTGGATTTCTCTATCAACGAACTCTTCGCCAGCAATTGGTGTGAAGCTGGAGGCAAGCGCCCAAGTGTCTGCCTTGCTACGACACAATGGAGCAGACAATGGAAAGAGAAAAAGAGAAGCGGTCGATGAGAAGAAAAGAAAATTCTTTTTGGGGAGGAGAGAATCTCGTTGTCTGCAGATATCTGTCCACTCTCAACACATGCCAACGGATGACACTCTCGAATGCAGCTCCTGAATATTTTTCTTTTCACTCTCCTGTTGATTCTCAACAGCTAGAAAAGTTCATTTAATACAAACTTTATAAAAATTGCTAAACTAAATTGTAACATCAATCAGTTAAGTAAAATAATACTATTCAGTCAGTTCATTCCGATTGTTAAAAAAACAGAAAAATTTAATTTAAAAAAAGGGGGAAACATTTACAATACAAACTACATTTATTGGTGATGAAAGAAATGTACATTAGTAGATAACTTGAAACTGCTCCGTGTAATGTTATAATAAAAATTGATTGAGCATTTCGCAAAGAAGTGTAACACCTTCTGTTAAAATGTAGATTTACATTTTCCTCTCTGAGATCGATCGATGCTTCTACAAGTATCGTCCGTCTCATAGACTCCCATACAACGGAGATTATTCGAAAGCAATCGACGATGAAAATTAGTTTTAAAGCCTTAATTCCGGGATTGTACAGTCGGTCAAAAAAGTATCCAAACACTATGGTTGATTAGAGAATTCAGAAAAATATCTGGCAACGATTTTTTTTTTTAGAAATTAGTGATCTGGCAACCTTCGTGTACGTACACGAAGGTTATTGTTGCCAGATATTTTTTTCTGAATTCTGTAATGAACCATAGTGTTTGGATACTTTTTTGACCGACTGTACCTCATGGTATCATCCCAATTTATTGACAGCCGGTTCCTTTCAATTGTAAATTTTATTTCTTATTGCTTTAGCATAAAATTGTACGAAAAGCGTTCAAAAATAACTTTTGCAACTGATAATCGCAAAAAAGACAAACCACAAAGGTTCTATATATAGGCGGATGTTTCTCCCATTATCAATAATGCTCCCAATATTGTAAGTTATTTTTATTATTAAAAAATTGTCTTTTATCTTTTAACAACCGGTTCTTCAATGAATGATATTTTTAATACCAGTACGAACGGGCTGGATGGGACCATTTGGTCCTAGGAATACGAACTTATGGAAACTCCGGCCTCTTGGCCAGAGGAGAAGTGTGGTCTTTTCAGGGTCCAAAGTATTCACTTTACAAGAATTCATTTCAAATATTTCCTTACTGCACCAATACATTCATTATATTCGTTCATTTCTCTTAATCTGTGGCGCCATTCCACGTACGAATTTAAATTAGCCTGTCAATAAATGATGCAAATAAAATTTCAACATAATTGTAGCCAGTGAAATTCTACTCCACTCAAATACAGATAGATATATATTGTTACAAAAGGAAAACGTGCAACAATGAAGCCGTGAATGTGATATCGTCTGACGCTCGAATGTGCCACAGAGTGCGAATTACGTCACTTATTTGATCGAACGAAGAGTTAATTTTCAAAGAGAGAGAGAATTCCAGTAGTTGGTTCTCAGCTTTCTTGTGATAGTTGATTGAATTGTTATTTTCCGAAGAATTATTCTGAAGTAGAAAGTAACCTATATTTGGCTTTGTGCGCGCTAGTCTATGAAGACTGGTAAGAAAATGTAAACTGAAAAGAGGAAGCAATGTACCTGTATGGCTGATTCTATTTCTTGTACTTGATTTTGGTAAAAAGATCAGTATTAAAAAAGAATGTGTTTGGTTAAACAATTAGTCTGGTAATTGTGATTATCAGGATCACTTTATACTGATAGAGGGTTTATTAGAGTTTAGTTGAAATTGCTGTTTATGTAATTTCATTATCTTCGTAATTAAATTAGTTCATTTATAATTTCATTGTTCATTTTAAATTCTCTCTGGTTTAGCCACTATAAATTTGTAACAATATATAAAAAAGTACACTCAGTGGTTACTTTATTAGGAATAGACTCAGTTCAATAGGGAATCATATTGCGAGCTCAGTTATTTTCTTAAATTTCTATTCATTAAAATAATGTTTACCGGATAAGAATTAAAGATCTCAATCAAATTATCTACATCTCGATTTCGAGAATTAGTCCGGAATTTAAACAGTTATGGAATTTTGAATATTTAACAACTTAGCTCTTTCTGCAAAACTCATTCAGAATTGGCAAAAATCAAAATAATCAGGACATACAAAGTGATAAAAATATGTTTATACATTTTGGTAAAAGTAATTGCTTTCGTTTTAACCTAGTTGAAATCACTTTTCGTATCGATTATTTACACTGGCATTATTGCTGGCAAATATTAAAATTGAGTGAATATTTTTGAACAATGTGATTTGAAAAAACTGGATTGTAATCTTTGTTTTTTTAGCCACATTTGCCATAATGTGATTTTAAAGAAATATATGAGCTTTGAATGTTTCTCTCTATTTACATTACTTGGTGTGTTCACAATAAAACGCCTAGTGAGTATATGACGGGATTTGATTTCATATAACGAAAGCGAAAATCAGTTTTGATACATATCGATATTAGTATTGATATATTTTAAAATTTCCAGTGTTTGAAACTCAAATATCATTTTCTTTATTAGTTGCTTTGTGAGAAGCACTTTCCTTTCTCCTTACCTTTGCATTTGTAGCCTTGGTGGATGAGGCCGTAGAGAAGAGATCCGCAATGATCGCAGAATGTTGGGCTTGTGTAGGTGTGCACGACAAATTGGTGCTTGGTACGAGCATCCTGTGAATTTAAATACTACATTCCATTAGACGGCAGTGAATTTGAAGGGATCACAAATTATACACATGAGAACAAAATACATTTTAATAATTGTAAAATGGCTCTTTTATTTGAAAAAATATTAAATTACAGTTTAAAAAATTGCTTCTGGCAAGAAACATAACGTTTATGAAATCTACATGCTCTTGCAGAAAAACATCCAACCGCAGCATCGCATTGCCCTAAATGAGAAACAAGATTTTTTATCTCTTCTGAAACTGTCTCATTTTACAAAACGTTTTAAACAAATATAAATAATAAGCAGCATGATGCTGGGATTAGAACCCAGGTCTCCCAACATCATGCCAGACAGCTTAACCGTTAGACCACCAAGACACTAACCAGTTTTTCAACTAAGCAAAAATTTTGTTGATTCGCTAGTGGCGCCATCTGTTATCAGGAATCGGGCAGCTAAGCCGCCACATTTCTTACAATAGTAATATTTGATACTCACGCTCTTCTGGAGACACGCGGGTTCGAATCTCAGTCAGAACAACCAATTTTTTCCCACGGATTTTACTCATTTATTTTTTCATTTTTTGAGTATATCCTTTCTAAGGAAATGAAATGGCCTCACAGAAACACATTTCTTCCATAAAATTATTTCCTATATAGGAATAACAGCATTCTCACTAATCCGACTTTCGATAAAGTGTATTTTCTAAACGTAACTTTATTCTAATGAAACAATGGGAAATCAAACTAATATATTACACCATATCGAAACAAACGACATTTTATTTTATTTTTCACTAATCCGACTTCCGTTAAAACGGATTTTTATATTTCAGGTCCTTGCTGTTCCTTCAAATTGAAGCAACGGAAAGCAAAGAACGCAATGCAGAAACACAAACTACAGAAGAGTATCGAATATCGGTATTCTCACTAATCTGATATTCAATAGAATGGATTTTTTTAAAGCCCTTTCTTTCTAAAGGGAACTCCATGCTCTTGGGAGATCTGGATTCGATTCCCAGTAAGAACAACCAATTTTTTCAAGTGTTTCTTGTCTACAGGATGTTTTCCTCTGTATTTATTACTGCATAATGGGAACATTAGAATAAGTTTAACTTTTTGTTCTATCATGCATGGACAAAATAATTACTCTCAAATGATTAAATAATATCTTCATTTGCGTTATACTAAACATGAGAAACACTAAAAATGAGGAATGTATAATTCAATTCTGAAAGCATCTGAGGACAGAATCGCATTCCAGAGTGCCAAGTGTGCTGCATTCACTTTTGACTGTTCCAATCAGGGAGTTCAGCCGCATCTTGGCCAAGAGAGGGAACTAAGAACTAAACTAAGTTGTTTTTAACAGACAGAAGCACGATTTTCAGTTCACAACTTTTGAATTTATCGATTAATAAGAAATAGGATTTTCAAATTCATGGGAATGAAGGGTTCCATTTTCTACTCTTCTGGTCGTATGACGTCCATGGTTCGAAGTTTGGTTTTATAATGCACAAAGAAAATTTTATTACAAAGCTTTTAGCTTTCAGCTTTGAATTTCTTTTTTATTTTTAACAACTAGAGGAAAATTCGTTTCTTTTCTGTTTCCTATCAACTTAGTCCTGCAATGGATATATACATAACTATTTCTGATGATTGATTTTAACAAATCTCGGAAATATTTGGGGATTATCATAAAGAAGTTCACTAACTTCAATTACTCAAGGTTTCAGAAAATTAAACAATTGTACTAATTAAAAATATTATTAAATCTTCAAAGGTGTTTTATGGATATTAGAATATCCATAAAATGCCATAAACACAATATTTAGAAATATTATTCAATGAATATTTAATAAATAGAATTATCGTGGCCCTTGAAGATTAGAGGAAAAATCATTTCATGATATAAATTACTTGAAAGTTAAACACTATTAAATGAGAAAGAGAAAGTTTCACCGCCACCAGAATGAGATTGATACTTCTAAAGTTATTTTGCAGATATAATACAAATGTGTTTTAATATGAAAACAAATACATTTTGAACTTTTAGTCAAACGCCTGTTAGCGAAATAAATTTGGGAAGTTTATAATATATAATTTGACACTTTATGCTTATCTCAAATAAATTCCTTCAATTACAATCATAACTTGATACCGGTTAAAGCGACTATACAAAAGCAGAAATGGAATATTCACACACATGATATTCAGAGAAAGGATGTTTTTAAATATGAAATTTTAATGTCGAGTTATTTTACAGAGCATTTCTCTGATAATCTGTTTATTGCGAGTATATATAACATGTATATGAATCATCACCCAGCAATATCCTTAAAATTGATTTACACTTTCTCATACGACATATGGAAGCAGTAATATCATAGCGGAAAAAATACTCTCCAGATATTTCATCAAGAGCACCTGCCATATTGACCCTGAACTGAAACATTTCTATACCTGCACGTTATCCGAGGGCTACCAGCTCATGAGAGCAAGGAACTTTTTTCTTTTAAGAGATTAAAGAAAAAAATTATCCTGGGTTGAAGAGGAACTAATAAAATATAAGTTACATTGCTCTACGGAATTAGAGAAGTTCCATGTTATGTCAATGGGAATCTAATTTCGATTCTCTATAACTTCTAAAATATGCATTTAATGGAAACATGTGACTGAAAAGAGCTCAAAATCATAATCAAATCTCTTTTAATCTCAATTTTCAATAATATTCGTTCAGTATTTAAAGAGTTATTAGAGTTATGGAAGGTGGAATATTTAACAATAAATTATCTTGTTTTATAAAAATCGTTCATAATTGTCTCATATTGAAATAATCATTACGTAAACTTCTAAAATATATACATTATTTATTAAATGGTTTGAAGCAATACGGATTAAGTTTAAATTTTGAGGTACCTTCTTATAATGCATTGTCGTGAAATATACTAGCTCCCATAATTCTATAAATACTGTTAGAACATTTTTGAAAATCGGGATTTAAATAGAATTGATTATGATCTTTAATTTATCTTCATTCACATTTTTCCATTGAATGCATATTTTAGAAGTTAACTTCGAAATAAGATTCTCATTAACATAAAAAAGGAATTCTCTAATATTTAGGTAGGACAGTGTAGTAAGATTAGCATTCCCATTTTCTAAATCTTCCATTAGTCCGAATTGCCGCCTTTAAAGTGTGCTAAAAAGTGGCAAAAGGTTTTTAAACATAGTTAACCATTTATAATGAAGTTTTGTTATTTTATGCAGTTGAGTGTGGCGGCCAAGGGACTTGCATTAACAGCAGTGATTTGCCTTCTCTTCCCCCAGCCCCACTCCTGGGGGCGAGAGTGGAGTATGTTGCACTTTTCGAAAATGAGAGTTATATATTCCCTGAGAGCGAGTGACTTTCTGGTTACTGACACTGATGAAAAGGAAATATTAACAGAGAAACACTCTTACCTGTCGCCTACAAACTGCGCACGGTTGGTTGGGTCGCTTCAACTTCTTTACTTTTCTTTCAAAAGAACCAAAATTACGGTACTTGCATAACTAAAATTAATTTCCCAAAACAACTGTCACGTAACTTTTCAAATTTTTGGTATTGTGATAGTTTACTCTGTATTTAGAATAATATATCAGGTATGGGACACAACCTAATCATATCAGTTTGAATCCTTGCTAATCCTTGCATTTGTCATTTCTGTGGCAATTGTGAAGTTGATTAAAATTATGCAAAACTATGTTTAATTATCTAGAACATTCGCGGGTCTTCGGCAACTTCCCACATGCTCTATACCTGAACCTTCTCTGCCTGAACGGATCAATACTACTGAGTTGAAGTTCCATATTTCGGGATATTTCTGTCTGCACTAGTAGATCACCAAATAAGGACCACGTGACAAATAATTGAAAATATTTGATGTAGAGCATTTTCCGAAAAAGTGTCAATCTGATCTTTTCATCAGACTTATTTTACTTATGGCACAGCCGGATAAGCAATAACGGGGCCCGGGGCACTTAAAGATTTTGATCTTCCCCTTACCCTTCGAGTTTACATAAATAAAATATATATAAATGTGTAAACAAATAAAAGTACCGATCTTACGTCACCTTTCTTTGGATATCATATTGTTCTTATCAATTTAAAATTTTCCCAAAGCTTAAAACTCTGTTCATTTCATTTAAAATAATGATAGACATTAGTAAGAAAGTAGGGGGAACATTTTCCCCCATCTTACAACCTGACACTGCGTTATGGAGATTATATGTTACGAAGATAATGACACATCAACTAAAGGCAACCATCTTGGAATTCTTCGTCTTTATGGGAGACAAGGCAACGTAATGGCTGAACGTAACGTGGAGATGTCATTCATTAATAAATACCTTAATTTGTAACCTTACCGAGAAAGTGTAATATGAGAATGCATTTTTTCTTCGATCAAATTATGAGAAAGTTTATTAATGCCCTTTGCACCTCGCGTTTAATATTTCATCAGCTTTATCAAAGTATGGTGATTTCATCCGAGAATTTCTTATGGCACCTTCATCTAATCAATTGATAGCCCAATTTCAGAAGACGTACAACTAAAATGCTTAAGGGTAAATAATTAAGGCACAAGAATATTACTACATAAACCCTTGCTATTTTGAGTTCCTTTAGCAAAAAAAAAACCTTCTTCAATTTCCTTGAACTTATTCTGCAGCTCAAAGAATTAAGATAGAGAAGTTCAATGTAAACAAGCTATAAACATTAGCTTGGAACATTTCCTTTTGTGCTTAAGAAACCTTTGTATTGAATAGAATGGAGATGCTATTACTGAATGTATTATCCAACCTTCTTTACGTTCTCGGTTTTAAGAACAAGCTTCATTGTCATGGTAACCCAGAATTCGAGACTGATGCGTGTCCTTACTGCTTCCTGCAGTCTGACACCTTAGGGAACTAAATTTTCCTATTTTTGGACACAAATCCTCCTCTGCTCTTGTCGTCGTTTCTCAAAAGATGGACCAGTCACTATGGCAACCTGAGCGCCTCCCGGCAGTTTCCTGCGTCAGTGACTTCATGCCAGGATGTAGGAAGCATCACGAGCCTTTTCTATCTCCGTGGTACCTAAAAGAGCGTTCACGGTTGACTCTGAGAGCGTGGCACAAAAAACAACAGCGTTCTACACGTCTTCTCGCTTATTGCCGAAATTAATCTCGTGGAAACGAGGCTAACTATAAGTAAATATAGAGAAAGATATAAATTAACAAAATCATCGTAGCGTCATCCGCGGGTACTGCTGGAAAGACATTCTGTGTGTTTTGGTTCTATGCAAACAATTGAATTGCAGTGCTCACAGTTGACTAATGAAGCAAACAGATCGTTTCTTTCTCTTTCCACCTTTCATTGTGATATTACTCTCTCTGCATAAATCCCCACTAATTAATGCACTACGTAATTATATTATAATAATGAGTGAAGTCATTCATCGAAATATGAGGAGAGGTCAGAAAGTAAATTTACAATCTCGCAAAGGACCTACACTTCTTGTGGATGATTTGTTAATCATTATTAGCAAACCTGCACATAGATTCGTGACCATCTACGGCTTATTGTGTATACGAATCAGTTGAACATGGATGCTCGACTGGAGCAATGGTCCAAGAATAAAGTAGGTGGTGAAATTTCCTTTCATAATACAAGAAATGTATCGCAGGCAGATATTCGCCGCCAGCTCATTAAAAATTCATGGCGAAGATGTTATAAGTCGGCAGAATGTATTGAACTGTCTCTGGATTTCTCCAGAAATACGTTCAGTTTCTGCATAGAAATGTATGTCCTCACTATGCTAGGGCAATCCAACAATTTTTGCGATGTTTCTAGCACGAAATATTGCAGCATACTGCTCACAGGCCTGATCTCGAACCTAAAGCGATTACCATCTTTTTCAGTCGCTGAAGCAAGATCTTGGGGGACAAGTTTCAAAGTGATGGCGACGTGGCATTGCAGTGAAATGAAGACTGAGCTAAAAGGGCAAGGACTTTTATCGATAAGGAATAGAAAAATTCGTACCATGAGATGATTAATGTATCAATCTTTCCAGAAGTTATCTCAGAAAATAATGAGATGATATCAGGAGCATAATAACGAAGGGACTAAGTGGGGAAGAGAATGAAAATTTTCCCGCTTGGAAAACTAATTTTGCCAACTGAGATTAAATACTTTACTTAAATTTCACTATGTCTCTATCAGGTACATAATCAGATTTTCGTGTTGGTAACAAACTCCTACGAGTTGACCTCGCCATGGTTACAAGAAAACAAATACCTATTTTTGTATCTCACCTTAATTTTACCAAGTCCATAGCTTTCTAGATTTTCCTAACTCTCCTTAATTTCACAAAACCAATCTCAGTTTTCACAACTCACTGTATTTTACCAGGTGGTTTCGAATTTTTCCAACTAGACTAGATTTTGCAAACTCTCCTTAATTTCACAAAAACAATTTCAATTTTTACATCTCCTCTGAATTTGCCAAGTCACTTCAAATTTTGCCAACTCCCCAAGATTTTGTCAAGTTTCCTCAATTTTGTCAGCTCTTCTTAATTTTACAAAACTAATCCCAAATTTTCATAACTCGCCTGTATTTTACCAAGTGGATTCGAATTTTGCCAACTTCCCTAGATTTTGCCAAATTGCCTCGATTTTGCCAACTCCCCCACATTTGCAAGTTTCCACAATTTTGCCAACTCGCCATAATTTTACAGAAAAAAATTCCAATTTTTGCATCTCACCTGAATTTTGCTAACTCACCTGTATTTTACTAAATGACTTGAAATTTTGCTAACTGCCCTAGATTTTGCCAAGTTGTCATGATTTTGCCAACCGCCCTAAATTCTTGGATTTTGCGCCTTGTAAACTTATTGTTCGATTAGAAAAATATGATTATTTCATTTCTTTTGTGTCTTATTGCATTTATTTATTCTTGCTCATTTACTCATGCATTTTCTCATATATATATATATATAATGTATGTGTAAAATATACACGGTTTACAATAAATGTTTACTTTCTGTTTTTCCTCGTACAAAAGCATATTATATAGAAAGTTCAAGAAAGCATATATTTATCTGTTTGTACTTTTAGGCGAATGATATACTTATATTAAGTTAAGAGAAAGGTTTTCTATCAAAACTCCTTCTCTGAAACTGCAAAATACATTCAGTTTTAACAAGATATTATATATTTAAGATTAAATAATGTTACTGAGTATTTAACAGCTATCAATCTGTCAATCTTCATCCTTTACCAAAAAGTAGCTTGATAGTGGTACTCAGTGAAATCAATGGTGAAGTGTGGATTTGTTTGTCTACATACTGGTACTACTGATTAAAGGTAATGCAGATTCTGATTTGCTTACAAACATCAGCCAAGAGGCTTTTGTGAGTGATGTTCTGTGCCTAAAGCTAGGATGACTCTCATTCCCCGAATGCACTTAAAAGACAGCGATTGACTAGATGGCCTATAGCATAACATAGCAGTGGAGGAGAGATTGATCGGCGGCCGGTAGCTCAATGGTCAGGAACCTGACATGTCATCAGGAGATCGTGGATTCATATCCCACCCGACTCAACACAATTTTTCCTCTAACCCCATCTTCATCCTGTTACCAAAAAACAGTTTGCTAGTTGTTAAATACTCAATGAAATTAATGATGAGCTGTGAATTTATTTGCTTAAATATTCTTAGCCTTTCTATCATGTTATTTTAAACTAACAATTTTTTCTAAACGGTTAATGATTAAACAATCATATTTCGATGAAGAGAAAAATCTCCAATATGCTGATAAGTGAATGGTTTTTATCTAATTTAATATATCTATAAATTTTTCTTTGATATCGAACAACGCCTACGATAGACATTTAGGTGTTCTTAAACTAAAAATGCATGACGCACATTTCGTTCTATATGTTTCATTTGAAACACATTTTTAATCCACATTCGTTAAATGTTCTATGTTTCAGTGTACCAAAGTACCAAGGTTGTATCCAATTAAAGCTTTAGTTCGCCTTTACCGTTTGTGGAACATCTTGTTGCAGTTTGTCACCACTGACGTTTTCTCACCTCCTTGAGGAATACGTAAGGGAAATGGACAACCCTTAAATCTTGTAATGCACTGAGAGATCGTTGTCTCTCACAGGAAACTGGTATATGCAGAAAGGACTCACCAACAGAAAGAATAAATAGCAGGTGTTAGTGTGAACGTTACAAAAATTGTTTGAATTTCAGTCACACACTGCATGAAAACGTCCGAAGTTGAAAAACACACAATAATGAATATTGAATAACGAAATTTTCAATATTCATTATTGTGTGTTTTTCACACAAATAATGAATATTTCAGAGGCGGAAGAAACGTTTTTCCAACGTTTATCGACATGTGTAGATGAGGCATAGTGAATACCGTTTGAGTAGAGCATCGATCCATACTTGGTGTACGAAATTCCGAGAATCCTTTGAGTATGATCCCCTACCATACCATGACAAATGAAAGTGCCACTGAAGTCAGTACTATCAGCACAACAAACTGTTTCCGCAATTTAGCATCATCACTTCAACCTCCTGAAAGTCTGCGCCCAATAGGTCCCAAAATACCTGGCCTTCGAGCAAAAAATATTAATTATGAATCTGTCACATCTCTTCAGATATGAACACGAAGATGACGATTTCCTCCATCAAACAGTTGCAAATAAGGAGTCGTGATATCAGCTTTTCAGTCCAAAAATAAAGCAAATGAGTAATGATCACACTTCATGACCTTGACTTGAACACTCTAAAGGATTCCATCAATCTCTTAAGAAATGTCCAGTTCATCTCCTGACCAACTATGAATGTTTGGGGTCGTTGTTGTCTGGCTAATTAGCCCATTACGAGAAAACAGGAACAGAACAGATGGAAAACTTTCAGTTCCACCTGATTCTTCCGAATTCTCAATATCTCTAACATTATTCCTTTTAAAAATTGCCTAATCTCAGCATCACTCAGGTTTGGATTGTTTTACCTGTGAGGGCACCTTTTTGCACACAATGGGCTAAATGGCAGGCCAAAAGGACTCCAAGCGCTCAGAGAAGGCTGGAAGAAGGGGACCCACTGCACAGCTTTAGGAGACAGATGGTAGTCTCCCGTCAAGGCCATTCAGAGTGTTCATTAATGTTCGTAGTGTATGGCTCTCCCGCAACGAGGCTACGGCTTAACATCTTATCCGACGACGGTGGCCTTTCGAAGCCCATCGGTATCCCCTACCAACCTTGGACAGTGCGGGAAGGCTTGCAGTGATAAATCTCATTGCTGGCCCAGGTGCGGCTCGAACTTGTTAACTGCTGATTATGAGGCCTGGCACGCTACTTACTAAGCCACCCCCACACTTAGCATCATTCCGAACAAATATAGCCGTTTCATTTATATCAGAAATTCTTGCTTATATGGATGGAAATGCTCCAGAAAAAGTAACTTTAAATATACTCAAGGCAGAATAAAAATTCTGTATTTTTTCTTATAATTATGAACACAAAACATTAAGCTATTTTACCAATATTACACAGAGATTTATTTTTTCATTCGCAAGAAAAGGATTGTGTATATATCTTTTTATATTTATCCATTGACGTTTAACGGTGGATGAGAGCTTCGAGGAGCAGTGAGATGGATCCGAGTTGAAATCCGACTCAAGCACGATTGCTTCTTTTCCAAATTTGTCCTTCTTCACAGATCTCCTCTTTAGTGCATTACATTAAAGGTACTACCATTGATGTAACATATTGCATACATTCGATTAGTTTGCACTGATAGGAACAGTCTCGTGTTTAGATTGGATGTATATTAATTCAAAAACTTCACGTGGGTCATTAATGTGTGACCATATATGGAATACTTTTCAAAACGCTTATGAAAAGAAAACCTCAAAGGAAAAGTATATTTTATCTGCTGACGCTTCAAGAAATAAAAATATTTTTTTCCAGAAAAATAAAATACAGAAAATTTCCCTTGTAACAACATCAAAAGATTGGATCCGACAAATCCAAATATAGCGGAAAACGTTTCGAATAAAAATTATTGGGCTTTGTAAGTCAAGAGTCGCCTTCTACGACGAAAGCTGCGCCACCTATCCACTTGCAGGAAAGAGAAATTCTCAAGCTACAACGCCGCAAGCACTTAAAGCTCTGAAGCCTGATGTTTTCCCCAATCCGTAATAAATACAGCATTATTTGAGTTGTATGCGATATTTTATTTTGAACATCAAAAAATTCATGTGCATTTACGTATTACACAGTTATAAATATATTTAATTTAGTGTATTACTGCACAGTAAGAATTTACATTTCATTATTAAAAAAATAAAATATCCCCTCAAACTAGAGTAGTCCAACATGAGCCTGTCAGTTACACGCCATATAGAATGTATGTTAGGAAGCTGAGACTTCCTAACATACATTCTATATGGAAGTCTCAGTTCTCTATATGGAAGTCTCTCTCTGTTTAGGTTGAGATCGATAACCTAAACATCGATACCTGGGGATTGAGCCCAGGTCCCTTTGATTAGTAACCAAGAATGCTAACCATTCGGCCACGGTTACGTATTAAAACTGTTATTTTTTGTTCTTCCAATAAACTTTAATATGGAAGCTTTGTATAAAACTACATAGGCTTTACCAAACCGGTTCAAACTATCAATCAACTTTTGCATTCGTAAGACTTACGTAAATTAAATTCAAATTGAATTGCAGAATAAGTAGCCATTTGATAAGGAAAGCAAAATATGGATCTGAATATTAGATACTGAATAAATGAGACGCATGACTGAAAATAAATACAAAAAACATTATATTCATTTATGCTTAATCGAATAGACTCTGTGATGAAGCATCTCGTCGTTTGAAGTTCGCATCGCTTAACGGTGAGTTTTTTTTTTTTTTTTCATAGCAAAAGAATGTCCCGAAACTAAAATGAAGACCTGAAAGCATCGAAAGAGAGAAACCATATCATCATTCAAAGAAGGCAATCCATCTAGGAACGTGTGTTACAGTTCCTTATATTTCTGTCTTGGAGATCATCTTTATATCACTAAAGTGATTCTTTTCAAAACCATGAAAAAAAATGTCTTACGACGAAAGGCTTTTTTTTTCTGCTTTGCGACAAAAACGATGAGAATGATTTCCATTTGCGCTTGTAGTTTCAATTTTAACTGCAGGATAATTTGTTGTATTTTTTTGTCATTTCGGTTGCTTTCCATTTCGTGAACTGCGCATAGGAATGAAAATTTTAACGAGGTTGTTACCATAATGCAAAACTTCGCTAACGTCTTTACTCTGATTCAAAAAACGTAAAGCACAGTGCCTCGAAACAAATTACCTTCCGAATGCTTCATCGTGGCACTTGGAGCAGTCGGTTTGTGGAGCTAACAAGTGCAAAAAAAAAGAAATATTTTAGGGCAGCCCAATTGCCACTCGGAGAGATAATTTCTTTTCACTCTTCAAGATTATCTTCGTTGAAGTTGCAGAATCAAACAATCATTTCATTAGCTATTTTGTAATCAACACTTTTTCTACAAGAAAGAAATATCCTTTATCTTTAGTTAGGTGTAAAACAGGTAAATTGAATGCCTTCACTTTACTCTTCTAATTAAAAAAGTATTTAAAATACCCTTTTCCTATGGAGAATATGGAATGCTTATTTGCAACAGAATTAATTTTTGTAACGCTCCAATTTTAGCGTCATTTAACGACGGAAATTCACATCAGTGGAATATTCGGATCTTACTAGCATCTATCCGCCCAGTAAAAGGTAATTTTTCATTTATATCTTTAAACAAAAGTTCAGTGTTTAAGGGCGGATAGATGACAAAGTGGAAGATTAGCTATTTTGCTTGAAGAATTGATAAATAGACATTTTTCTAAAAGACGGAACGGAGATGTAACTAAACGGCTATTAAATCGCAAACATTTTTCTTCTCCTTCATTGTTAAATTTCCTTTTAAATAATAAATACCATTATCATCGATTGCCTTATTCACTTTGAAACTGCGTCAGCTCTTCTCATCGTCTTCAGTGAAGATTTCCATTTGCTTTTGAAATGAGTTGAAACATTTGAACCATCGTTAGCATTCGATGAGTGTTGTTTCAACAGTGTGATCTTTCATCTTCAGCTCTTCGCATTACTTTAAATCTTCATTCGATAATTCCTCACATGATTCCTCTACGATTTAATAGCCGTTTAGTTACATCTCCGTTCCGTTAAGTTCCGTCTTTTAGAAAAATGTCTATTTATCAATTATTCTTTCGCAAACGATGTGAACGTCTCGGCATTAAACGGACATTGGATTTCCTTGCAAGAGCGACGTTATGAGGAAACAACCTTAGCCCTTAACTGCAATCGTGGGCTCATATCTAACCCCAGTGACTTTCTGACGCTGTACGTTTCAGACACTGTACTTTCGGAACTTACTGCTTCTTGAATTCTCCTTTGTCATGTAGCTCTCAACAGCGAGGAACAAACGATCGCATATAAGCTACAGCTTTCCTATAGTTATTTTTAGCGATTGCGGTAGTTTGTATTCCCATCTTAGTAGCTACGGTTGGCTTTTTTTTTTTTCCTTTCTACTAGGGTGATTCATAAGTCTGTATGATCTTCGCCATTCAAAATATGTACGGTGACATATCACTGTGTTGCATTGCATGCTTCTGAACGTAGTACTAAGGCAAAGCATAAATTGCACTGTGTCAGTCCATAACTATTACAAGTATTGGAGTCTTGGTTCCCATCGTTAGAAACGTTGTACAATGAGTGAGTTCGGTATTGAAATTCTGCACTTTTACGTCATTACTGGAAAAGAAAAAGAGCTACCGAAGCGGCCAGAGAAATATGCGAAGTGGAAGGTGCGGTGCAGTCTCCTATATTGCTACTAAGCTTGGTTCAAGAAGTTCAAAATTGTTGACACGAGCCTCGAAAGTTAGCTGCAATCCAGACGGCTAATATCTGTAGATTGTAAAGTTCTGTGCTGCGCTATAGAAGCTGATCTATCGACAAAAACTCGCAGGCACTCGTCCGAACTTGGTTGCTCACAAGCAATTGTAATGCGCCATCTACAACACGTCAGTAAGGTAGTCAGGAATTGCCGAAGTGTTCGACATGAACTGACTATTAAACAAGCAAACGTCGTATCGAAGTCTGCAGGAACCTCCTCGCTCATTCATGCGACCACTATTTCATCATGTGAATTGTTACTTGAGTGGTCCCGTGGCTGAATGGTTAGCGCGCTTGGCTCGTGATCTAAAGGACCTGGGTTCGATCCCCGGGTTCGATCCCCTGGTAAGGCATGGATGTATGTGTTGTTTTTCTGCTGAGGTCCTGTCATCCTCTCAGACCTTCTACTATGGCATATAAATTGACCTCAGACCTCTGTGGCAAGCAGCTGCTTGAGTGGTATTTATTTATTTATTTATTTATTGTTACTTGCGATGAAAAATTGATTTTTCTTCAACAATTCCAATACCCAAAAATCAGTGACTTGACCCAAGCCAGCCGGCACTTCTTGTATCAAAGAAAGGAGATTCGAAACGAAATTGTGTGTTTGATGCAATTATAAAGGTGTAGTGAACTTCGAACTGGTTTCCGATGCACGTGCCATAAATGACGACTACTACTGAGTACAACCGGAGTGCTTACATTCTGAGATGCTTCAACACTACCCAGTATTAGCAAACAGACATAACACACTACTCCAACAAGACAAAGTAAAACTGCACACACTTCGGACCAAAGAAATACTTCGAGAACTGGATTTGAGTTGTTCTTCAACCAGCGTATAGTCAAGACCCATTTCCTTCCGACTATCACATTTTTCGCTTCATGGCTCATTTTCTTCGAAGTAGGGAATTTCAAACATTTCAGGAAGTCAAAAAAGGATATCGGGAATTTTTCACCTCCGTGGATCAAGCATGGTATCGAAGAGGAATCGAACAACTTGCCAACAGAAGGCAACAACGAACTATTAAAAATGATGATTTATATTTCCCTGAGTAAGGCTCGATTTTTATGTCGCAATAATCTTTTCTCAAGTAGGCAATAAAACACACAGATTTATGAATCACCTTAATAGTTAAGACAAATGCTCATGGAAAAAATGAAAAGATCGCGAGGCCTAACGTACAGTGAAATCACTAATATGGTAAATAACAGTGATGAGGGTGATTTGGACAACACAGATGCGAGGAAAATGAACTGCTAGGTCAGGAAACTTGTGAAAGAAATTAATCAAAACTAACTAATATGCAAACATATTCTTATTAACGTTCTTATTTACTCCGAAAAACCTCTTGTCAGAATTTTTTATGCATTAGAAGAAGAATTATTTCTGTTTCATGGATTTAAATATGTCACAACTGGGAAAAAAGTCAGAACATAAATTTGAATTCTGCGTCATTCATTTAAGACATTGCGGCCAGGATCTAGTACTTTCAAAATCGGTTTTGGAGAATATTATTATTAAACATCTGCAGTTGTTAAAAATGTCATCAATTATTATAACTGTTATTTCAGTTTGAAAATTAGGATTTGTAAATGATTGAAAATGATAAAAAAAATATCTGTTATCGTAGTCTTCTATTATTTTTATGATGTTTTTCAACCTTGGTTCAATAATAGAACTCAATCTGTGTTATTGGGTCTTTTAATATAATTAATTTTAACTATTCAGTTCTGTGGTAGAGATGCTTTTTTTTTTGGAATTGTTGAACACATTTTTTTTAAGAATGTGAAGTTATCGCAAATTCTAAAAACAAGTCTCAAAAAAGTATTTTTTACAATGTTACAATGTATTTACCTTAAGGATCATTCGTTTTCTGTACTTAGAAAACGTTTAACTAATTCTACCAGTATGTTAAAAAAGCAATTAAAAATAACAGTCTACGTTTTCTTTCCATTTCAACAGCATTTTAAGTAAGGGAGGAAATATTCTATTAACAGTGTTCTCTGGATCATTGCTAAATAAAAACAAAATTCGTTTTAAACTCTTTTGTGTGATAGTGCAACAGAAAGGTCTTAAAGTAACACAAGAAACGTTTCGTTAAATATTTTTATCTCAAACAGATTTCGAGTTACAACAATTAAGCTTCAGCTAAAAACGAAATAATAAATTATACAAAATTCTGCAATTGTAAAGCAATAGGATGAGAGGATAAAAAGGCGATTTTAAATTCATTGTGCTATGCGTCATTTAAAACAAAAATTTATTTCGTTTTGCAACATTTTTCTTATGCAAATGCATGAACACATGCGCAAAGTTTCATAAGCATTAAAAATCACATGGTGATATTTTGTGTAATGACATTAAGGTTTCATAATCCGAGGGCTGTACGGAAATTCTGTATTCACGAGCACTTTCGTAATTTGATGCCCATGATATTTGTGTGCTCATGTCTACCAAAGCGGAAGAAATTGCCTAAGTTCACTACTACAGTTTAGGTCCGTTGGTGTATGTTTACAGGTTATTAATTTGCCAATATTCTGTTTCAGTAGATACTGTTTTCACTTACTTTCCTATTTATTTCACTTTCTCAACAGATAACTTCTTAGCCAATCAACCGCTAAGGATGAAGCACTTTGTGGATTTGTCGAAACAAATGATCCCTCACCGTGGCCATCTCCCTAACCCTGCGACAATAGGTACCTGTCGCATATAAATTCTACGTTTATGAGATTGGAAGAACAAGGGCCACAAAAATATTTCTCTCTCTTCTCTTCTTCGCTCCTTCCCCACCAAAAATGGCGGTGGTTTGTAAATTGTTGCTCTTATCTAATCTGCAACACAGGACAATGATAGTAATAAGATATCCCCGTTTTCCTTAACACCCATTTTCCTATAAACTCACACGCACCTGCAAAAATAGTGATAGCTTTTAATGGACTGTACTATCTGTTTTCCTATTCATGGGATCGATTTTAACACATGAATGTTTTTAACGAAACCTTTTCTGCTTCACTTGACTTGCAGAGTAGCACAGAAGATATGACAATATACTTCTCATAAAAGAGAATTATTTTAGTGAAAGAATGAGAAAGTTTTGGATATTAGTTCCCTGTGAAGTAGTTATTAAAATAAATGAAATAACTGGAAAAAAATCTATCTTCTCATATGTGCCTTAAAAAGCAAAAGGTTTCTGAGAAATTACCAATGATAAAAATCAATTATCCTACTCAAATTAATTTCAAAGTAAAGTATGTGTTCGAACGGTTTTTTTAAAGCATTGGAAAAGTTGTTGCTTCTCCACCTACCTTCACAAATATTCATATGAATTGAGTAAGCGGTTTCTTCAAAGGGAAATTTTGATTTACTTTCAGAGCACCTTTGAGTTCTTCGTTGTTGGTTTTCAATTCCTTTAACATTTGGTTTAAATTGCTAAGCAAAGGTTTGCCTTAACCCATTGGCCATTGGGAGCACAGGTACGAGAAAAGGATGCTTCATTGGCTGCAGAAAAGAGATCGGTCCAAGCTCCTTTGTTTTCCAGCAAGAGCAAGCTATGCCACCGTTCTAGGATGTCGCAGCCAATAAGAGAGGTGGGGAGATTTCTTCGAGCCTTATCTGTGGGCGTTGGAAGCTGAGTGGCGAACCATTAACCTTCCGAAGAGTCACAATGGCAGCCATCGTGTCTCTCTTGCAACAGCTGAAGCTGTGCGGTCACGTGTTGCGTATCTGAGCAGCTACTAGGAGGGAAGGGAGCGTCTTCCGCAAAGAAGACTAATGAAGTCTTTGTGAAGAAGAAGAAGGGAAGATAAGAAAGGGGGAAATGGAAATATAGAGGTTTGTCGAAGTGAATGGAAAAGGAGCGATGAAAAGATAAACACCAGTGCAATTTGCGTTAAGAAGATGAGAATATCAGAGAGAGATTTTAGATTGAATATGCACCATTACTACAAAGTAGTATTAATAAGATTAAATGTGCCTGTTTCGAAAGATCAAAGAGAAAAGCACAATCATAGCGAAGGCAGGCCATGTTGAATTTCGCAATAGTTACGTGAGCAAAAATGTAACTCTTGTTGTAGAAAACTAATATAGAAACTCCTGCTGTTGCTCTATTCGGATCACCAAAATTTGGTTGGCTCTCAAAAGCCCTTTCATGCAAATCATAAACCATGTATTACGAAACCTACATATATGCACAATCAGAGGCGTAGGAACGTGTTGGCATTGGGGTAATTGCCAAGGGCGCAAGAATTACAGAGCGGTGCTGGTGCGGCACGAGCCGTTCCACGATATCTCACTTTTATGTGCATAAAATCGAATGATTAGCCGCCCGTAGTTCGTTGAATTTAATACCTATTGTTTACATCGTCGTATCGTCATGACAGCATATTACAGATTTTCGTTATTTCCTTAAAAAATATATTTTTCCTTTTATCGGCGGACAATTAGCACCCCCCCCCCCCCTGCACCGCGCATGCCATAAAACAGCTCTCGGGAGTAATTTCCAACTGTTGATATTGCTTTTACGAATCATGCCGTTACAAAATAAAATTCTGTTACATAGTTATCTTTTCCTTTGGGCGGGAGTTTATAATTTATACATTGTATTGAATTATTATGTTTATAAACCCTGGGATTGTTTAAGATCAACATCAGAACAGGAGCGTGCATCATCACTTGGTTTCCTATCAATCGAGCGAGAACTGACTCAAACAAATTGATTTTGATAACGATTTTGCCAATGAAAAAGTAGGAAAAAAAGTAGGAAATTAAATTACTTTAAAAAATAATTACTTGCATAATTAATTGCAATTTCTTTTGCAATTATTTATGTGCAATTAATATTTATTCATGTAACTATATTAAAATAACAACAATAAATATATATAATATAAATAACATGTGTATTTTTATTTTTCAATAACTGAACAAAGGCGTACAATTAGAATTTGCCAAGGGCGCAAAAGCCTAGGTAGATCTCTGTATACAATATTAAGTAAAGTGAGTTTTTTTATGAGTATTTGAAAATAAGATTTAGAGAAATCTTTCTAAATCTCTGTTTTCCACAATATCTGTTCAGTATTTAAAAAATTATGGGATCTACGTCTTTTTATGGGATCTACGTCTACGTCTTTTAACTGTAACTTTTACTAGTTAAGAAAATTTAGCTCAAAAATGACAATGCAATTGTTATAACAAAATGTTTACTAAAAT
The DNA here is from genome assembly GCA_038380435.1 of Ryuthela nishihirai. Lineage (NCBI taxonomy): Eukaryota > Metazoa > Arthropoda > Arachnida > Araneae > Heptathelidae > Ryuthela > Ryuthela nishihirai. The sequence continues at coordinate 8,626,526 of JAWZYU010000021.1, forward strand.
AAATATAATATTTTAAGTTTGTATAAAGATTTTCTAAAATTTTCATCAAAAGGTGGGGGGGGGAGAATGTTCAGAAAGAGTGTGATTAGCGTCTGCCGTTAAATTTTCCAGCTTTAATAATGCCTTAAACATTAAACAAATATTCTTAAAATCTCCAGTGATATTTTTCCGTAATTAGCTTATTTTCAAAGTTAGGGAGCATTGAATGTGGCTTTTCATTCACCTGACATGGAAGTGCCCGGTTGCTTCTTATAATAGAGTGCATAAGTTTGAATTATATACGTATAATTTCTGTTTGCAAGTAGAGGTAGACCCTCACCACCCTCAACGCTACTTTCCTAATTTAAATTGATTTTAGGGAAATAATCCTTGAGAGAGAGAGACTAAAATTGTCTAATAAAAACTTTATTTCGATTAATATACATAATATTTATGTATTTATGTATAATATATATATATACGCATTTTAAGTGTTATTATTAAATTATAGCAAAAATAGTTTTTTTGCCCTTTTTTAAATTGAGAATGAAATCGAATATATTTTATCAGATTGTGCAATGAAGGTGATGCGTGAGACATTTTGATTTGAGCACCAATTGCAAATGTTGTATTTGAGCGTCGATCTCTTCTTTGATTTCCCATCTCCAGGTTTTTTCCTAATATCCACCTAGATTTATGCATAACGAAAGAGATAAAGAGCATATCGAAATTCCTCTCAAGGAGAAAAAAAGACCTTTGGAACTTTTGCGCCCATTAATAGTGATAATTAGAACCAATGGGAAGGTTCGAAAAATGCCAATGATAATATGCTATCAGTAATTGTTTTAACATGAGAAGATTCCAGAAGATTTGTCTTTTATCCTAGAGAAAAAAAAGTTTAAATGAAGCCTAGTTTCAGGAAATGGCGCTTACCATAGTGGCATGACATATTTTAACTCCGTTCGAATCCGATGACCAGTTACACTGACCGACTGATTCCAATAAGAAAAATTTTGATGAATAAGATATTAGTATTCTATTAATTATTTTTGCAAGTCTCATTTAAACCTGAACAAGAAACCGAAAATATCTTCTACGCGTTTCCTTGCACTAAAAATTGTCCGGTGTGTTCCTTCTCTTAACCCTAAAATCTGTTATAAGCATTACTTGAAAAACTTGGAAATCTGAGTGATTCTCGTTCTCCAAATACAAAAAACTGCTCAATGTGTTCCCATCACAAGCCCATAATATCTGCTCTGTGTGTTCGCTTCAGGGACTATAATATCTGTTTCACATTTTCCGTCGTCAACCTTAATATCTGTTAAATATAATTCTTCCCTTAAACTTAAAAGATGGTTGGTGCATTCCTCCCTAAAAGCTGTTTCTAAAGCCTAAAAGCCTTCCCAACCCCTAAAACCTCTCAGGTGTGTTCTCTATGTGTTCCCTTCTGCAACTTTAAACCTTTTTCAGTGTGTTTATTTAACCAAACCTAAGAACTGCTTTATGTATTTCCTTCTCTACCCATAAACGTTTCTGTCTGCATTATCATCCCTGTACTGAAATAAAACCCTTAAAATACCCAGTTAAAAACAGAATTAATACATGATGGGGCAAGGTTTCCTTCAGGAGACTTAAACATTTATTCGGTTCGATGCCTACTCGAAACCATAAAGTTTTTTGTCTTCTGAAAACCTAATTTCTCTTGGTACGTTCTTTCAACCATCTCCAAAAAGATTTTTTGCTGTGTTTTTTTCGAAAACCTTTCAATCTGTTCGATTCTCAAACCTAAAAGCTGTTTTTGTTATGTTCCTTTGTGCAACACTAAAAGTGTTCTATTCTTTCCCTCCCATAAATCTGAAACCAGATCTGTATGTTTCTTTCAATTGCCACAAAAATAGTTTGTGTATTCCATTCAACAAACCTCACATCTGACCTATTGGTTCCTTTCCCAAAACTTAAAGGGTGTTAGATGAGTTCCCATGGTTGATAGTTATCACACGTGGCTACTGATCTAAGGAATCTGGTTCGATCCCCGGTTAAGGCATGGATATTCGTGTGTTGGTTTTCTGCTGAGGTCCCGCCATACTCACAGATCTTCTATGGCGCAGTAAACTGACAGTTCCTGTCAGACAAGCAGCTGCTTACGGGGGTATTTACTTTCAGCCTTAAAGGCCTTTGCATACCTTCCAACAATCCCGGAACTTATCCGATTTTTTTTTCAAAATCTAAACACTTCTCGATGTGTTCCCTTGGCCAACATAAATAACGATGAAAATATCCAAATTCACTTATTTTTTTTCTCCTTTACCTCTTTGTTTATCCTTTTGAACCCACGGACAAAATCGATTCATTTATTTTGCTTTTTTTTCTTCTTCCTCCTTGAGAAAATCATGTGAATGATTTAAAACATTTTGTGATTTCCGTTTACTGAATCCATTATCCACATATAAGATGTTGTTTATGACTTTCGTTCATGTAATGACCAATCGACATTGGCGTAAGAAAGCATGTTGAACTCGCTTTGGACACGAATATGAGCAAAAAAAGTTCCGTAAAGGAAAATCTGAGTGTGTTTAATAATTACAAATATCCTGAACATGTATAAGATACAAATACAGGATGGCACATAACCGAATTGACTACCAACTTGAAAAATTATATATACATATATTACATATAAGTGTGAAGATATGATCTGCAGTGAATAGAAATATAGAGTGAAACTTGATGTGATAGAACCCACGATCTTCTCATTCTGTCTTAAGAAACATTTTCGCCCCTACAATTGATGGTTTCCGATGATTTGTTAATGCTAAGACATGACATGCTATTATTTTCCAGTAGTTAATATAATTTGCTCCAAAGTCCATTCGGAAGATCTATTATAAATCTTTTAATAAAGGCATTATTTTTATCATAAAGATATTTAGAATTTCCTGTCATAACCGTTTTAGTGAGCCATTGGTGTTACGTTGGTTCCCTGTAACCCTAAAGCAGTCGTGGTGGTCTGGGTTTAAATTCCTAGTAATGGTCAAATTGATGTTTGAGTCACTATTTTATAGGGGTTATTTAATATCTGAAAATTTTCTCTGTCCTTAACATCACGATAAAATAAAATATTCCCTAATTTATTTTGTATTACTAAATATCACTCACTGTGAACCGGGAGAGTAAAAGAAAATAAACCTTCCATCAGTAGCAGGAAACGCACACCTGAGTCGAAAATTCCCATTTCTCTGCTCTTCAGTTTCGATTTCAACATTCCGTTCAACCAAATCGCGACAATCCAGCAAAGTGAAATGATGATCCACTTGCAACATGATCGACGTTTGCAACTTGGACGCTTTCGCTGATCGTGCCCTTACTCAGACTACGATTCCACTCGCCCGACCTCCATTGTCACCCAGTTCCCCTGTCGCCGCCCATGCACGAGCCTATTACGGTACCGATAACGATTCGCTGCCGTGCCCACTGGCCATTCGGATCTCAACACTTTCCTTTCCCAGCCGTAGAAAGACTGTTCCATGCTTTCGCAAGATCCGTAGCGCCACTGCGAAGTGGTTATAAATTTCCCGACACTCTCGGGTGCCTTTCCTTCGCCTGAAAGGATTGCTCGATAGCGAGCTCCTCTTTCTTTTTCCTTCAACGGCAATATCAAAACTGATGTCTTACATTTTTGTCGAAGAAAATCGGAAAGCTATCACAGTGTAGAAACTTTAATGCGATATCTCTTTATGCGAAACCATCGTTGATAAGAACAGTTTGGCAGAAAGAAGAGATTTTCGTATATAAAACAACATTCGTTGTTACGAAACGCGATCCAGAGTGGGAAGTAAACGGTTTACTATCAAGGAGTAGAGTTTTCAAGTGATAACCAAAGTTTTCCATTTGCGGCGTAGGCAAACGATCACGAGTTTAAGAATCTTTTACAATCCATAATACATAATCTACATACCTTATAATACTTCGGGTTATGTCTCACTTAAATCCCAATTTTTCAGTCTACGGAAAGGAAGCAATCATTATGGGAAGATCATGTGGAAGGAATTCAGAAGAAAAGCCCCTTATCTTCCTGTTACTCTAAGGCAGTGCTTTCCAACCTTTCTGAGTCCACGACACACTTTTGAGAATACAAAATTATCGCAGTACACCAGGAAAAAACGGCATAGCTATTTTTTAAAAACAATAGTTTATTTTGTTAGTTAACATAATCGGCTATTATTTTACGAGCAACGAATATTTTTTTTTTCTAAATATTTAACATTTACCTAAGGATAATTAATATTTTAATATTAATTATCTATATACCAGATATATAGATAATTTATCGATGTGATTTTCTTTTTAATTTGTGCATTATTTTCAAATTAAATGAAATTTGCAAAAGAATTAAATAACTCACATTGCCTTCAAGCCATCATCCATATCTTCCTTAAAAAGGACTTTTATTTTGTCTCAATAAATTAAATGGTGGAAATTTTCAAATTTAGACATCTTAAATATCAAAAATATTTAAAATAGGAGAATACTGTGATCAAAATTTTTCTAAACATAAATGTCTCGCAGCACACCTGAAGCTGTTTGTGATGCATTTGTGAAGCAAGCCTTGGGATGCATTCGCTTTATATGCATGCTTCAGCATCGTTTTTCTTTTAAATCTAAGAGATGAAATTTTCGTCCCAATAATTTCGTCTCGTTGAACCAGTACAATTTTCTTTCCCTCAACGATTCTCCAACCTATATGCTTCTGACAACAAAGATACCTCCGGTGACGAGAGGGTGACTTTTGGGTCTTCAGCTCCAGAACCCCATGCGTGTGAGGGTGCAGCACATAATCACCATTTGGGATATATCCGCTTGCACTCCCCACATTGTTTTGCAATATCAGTTGCGCCATCGTGACTTGCCAGTGAGTGCGCAGATGAAGCATTGCACCCTCCGCTCCTCAGGATCATCCATCTTCCATACACTTTACGCAGGTACTTTGCCAGTTTCGGCATTGGGAGGTGACTTTGCCTCTTTCGGCATTGTGAGGTGACTTTGCCTGTTTTGGCATTGGGAGGTGACTTTACCTGTTTCGGCATTGTGAGGTGACTGCCTGTTTCGGCATTGGGAGGTGACTTGCTTGTTTCGACATTCTGAGGTGACTGCCTGTTTCAGCATTGGTAGGTGACTTTGCCTCTTTCGCCATTAGGAGGTGACTTTGACTGTTTCGTATACACCTTAACCAGTGTGGGCCTTGAACAACCAACAAGCTATGCTGTTTCCGAGATAGAGGCACCTGACGCTTGAGCCCCAACTATAAATAAAACCCTTTTTTGGAACTAGGTTATATCCGTAACTTTTCCCATGACCGCAACATTAACGTTCCGACTTGCATGACCATATCTGCGACTGCACTGGGATCGCATGTGGTCTGCATTTATAATAATTTTAAATAATTTAAAGTCTAAATTATTGTATCTAGAGTTCATTTGAACAATCTACAGATGCAGAAAATCGATAAAACCACATGTCTAACATTGAGATGAGTTGAAGCTACGATGAATTAACGTCGCGATGAAGTGACACTGCGATGAACTGATCTCGCGATGAAATGAACACTGCGATGAAGTGACGTCACACCGCAAAGCGTTATGAGAAACTTTCACGAACTCTAATAGAGCTATGCTCTGTTTCAAATAGAAAATGGAACGACACGTCTCCCTGAAAGAATTTCTTCTCCATTCGTGGGCTGTTACACCTAACCACGGAAGCCTAATAAATGTAAAATTTTCCACCTGCAAATATATCAATCCTTGACTTGTTACGGAGCTTATAGGGTAAGTGTTTTACAATGCAATACAAATCTTGCACTTGAAAAAACCAGGAAATAAAACTAAAATCCTTTTATCTCATCAAGGAAATTTGGAAATAATATTAAGAATCATCAAATTCTATTATATACACCACATCCCTTTAAAGTTTTTAACAGAAATATATAACATTTCTTTTTAGTTCATCCTTTTCAATTCCCAAAACTGAGTTCAGATGGAATTCCTGCATTCCAATATTTCTCAAAGAATCAATGAACTCCCATCTTTCTCAAATGTTGAATAGTGCAGTATAACATGCTTCATGCTTTCATCTGAATTGCAGTGATCACACAAATTATTATCAACTTTCTCCATTTTAAAAAGTTTGTCCTTTAAATTGCAATCTCCAGTTCTTTCTATTTTAAGATGTCCTTTTTATAAGGTGAAAATGACTGAAATTAGAAACGTTAGGATTTGCAAAAAAAAAAAACTATGGTTGAATTTTAAAGAAGTGTGGAAGTCAAAATATCTTTGTAGCTTTTTTTCAGTGTTAGACTTTAATTATCCATTTTACTTTACATAAAAACGTTGGAGTGATTCCGTAATTTATTCCTTTGAGAGTTTCCTTAGCCTTGATATCAACCAATTCATTCGACTCCGAGCCAACATGGCTTGGAACCAATTGAATGATGATAATGTTTCCTTCTTTCAACGTTACGACTAGATTTCGTCGTAGGTTGGAATAAGAAAAGCATCATGCGAATCTTCACAATTTTGTTAAATTGAAAACAGTGCAGAAGAATGGCAATGTCTTTATCTTCAAATTTTAAAGACCAAAGAAGAACAGCACCAATAGAGGAATGTTCTGATGCTCAGATATTAGTAAAATTAATAGATTTGTAGCTTTGAAAAAAATTATCATTAGGAAAGAAAAACTCCTGATGATTCATTAGTTTAAGGATCAAGTGATCCATCAGTATAAAGTAAGATGAATTTAGGAAATTTGTGATGTATGAAAGGTTGAACCGACATTCTGACAACTTTTCATCATAAAAAAACTTTTTAATTATTTTAGGGATATTATTGTTGGCGGGCAGGTATCTTAGCTGTCCATGGTGGAAATATAGCTTGACAGTTGCCCTTAAAATCAGCATCAGACAAATATTGAAATAAAGGCTGTTTTCTGATATTATAAATATAGCTCAAATATTTCTTTCATATTTTAATTTATATTATAATGGATGCTCAAAATGTTTTAGTTTTAATCTTGCATTCTTACTTAATAATAAAAAAAATATATTTCTTGCTTTGCTTAAATTTCAATAGCCCTCTTTCAGCATTTACAGATTTACACGTATATAGGTTCCGGGAAATGGCCCTGTAAATCGAAACCAACAACCTACGGAAGATTAGAAGAACATATATCGCCTCTGGCGCATATGAGAATCTTGTTTTCCAAGAGAATGAAATTTTTCCTTTACCTACTGTTTCATTCCTTAAACGTTTTAATTTGAGCTAGTGGATGATGGGAAAAATGCAAATAGTAATTTGTTAGTAATTTATACAACATAAAAGTATTCGTCTTTTAATTCTTAAATCTAAAAAGTTGCATTCTATACACCTCTCTCAGAAAAGTGGGTAGATTATTGCTCTCAATAGATTATCTCTTAAAAATTATCACTAATTTTTCGAATTTCTATTCTATACCTATTATTTGTAAAACTCTATAACAACTCTGCCGTTTCATATTTAGAGATCTGTAAAATAATAAATGAATAATAAACACCCCCTCGAGCAGCTGCTTATCACAGAAGTCTTACAGGAGCCTGTCAGTTTATACGCCACATCAGAAGGTCTGTGAGGATGGCGGAACCTCAGCAGAAAAACAACACAAATATCCATGCCTTAATTCGGGGCTCGAACCCAGAGTCCCTTAGCTCAGTAGCCAAGCGTGCTAAACACTCGGCTACTACGAAGTATTTAAAAAATGCGAATTTTAATATTTCCTTAGTATCAAACTACAAAAGAGTTTCCTAATTGTCATTTTCATTGTTTCCAATCGAAACTTCAGACGTTCACTTTCCACCATCAAAATTTCATATTTCTATCATGAAATATGAAAATGAAATATTCGTTCGAAATTTTGGAATTTTCAATATTTTTCACAGCAGACACAATAATAGTGTTCGAAAGATTCTGAAAGTGCGAATCCTAACATTTTATCGATTTCCATCTAACCCTAAAAATGAATTTTTCATTTATCTCTAAATGGAAACAATTATCTGCTAAAAATTATGTTTTTCCACTCCCCTGGGTCTAAGAGGTCAATTTAATGTTGCCAATGAAAACATCACGATGTTCAAATTCCACCACCAAAATTTAAACTTTCTAGTTCAAATACGTCGTTTTATCAATCAATATTTGTTTGAAAGTTTCAAATTTTCAAAAATTTTGTACCGTTAGAGGGCGCAATTTTAGTTTTCGGAATATTTAAAGAGTGTGAATCATAATATTTTATCAATTCCTATCTAGCTGAAAAAGAATTTTTCATTTATCTCTCAAAAACAAACAATTTTTTAAAAAGGTGTGTTTTTTCACTTCCTCTGGGTCTAAGGGATCAACTCATTATTGACAATGGAAGCTTCGTGACCTTCACATTCCACCTCCAAAATTTCAAACTTTTGGCATAAATACATCGTTTGCAACATTCGTTTGAAATTTTGGAATTTTCATCTTTTCCCACTACTAGAGGGCGTAATTATAGCTTTAGAGAGATCGGAGAGCCGCAGCCTGGGAGCTTTAAATAAATGCTGTATTGCCTTAATGAGATGGCCTCCTTATATCTCCTAACAGCTATTAAACGAATCTCCTTCCCTTTGGGGTCTTTGTGACCTGATCATTTAGCCCATTGTGTGCAAAAACGTGCTGCTCAAAAAAATAATCCAATCCTTAGTTTACTTTTACGAATTTTTGTAATTTTTACATTCCTTTTACTAATCATCTAGTTATGTCCACTGTATTTCATACAGTGAATAATAAATTAAAAGAATAAATACCCCTCAAGCAGCTGCTTGCCGCAGAGTTCTGACAAGGAGTCTCTCAATCCATACGCTGTAGAGAAGATCTGTGAGGCAGGCGAGACCTCAGCAGAAAGACAACACGAACATCCATGCATTGCTCGGGGCTCGAACCTAGGACACTTTGATCGAAAAAGTAATCATAGTAGACCGAATCCCGCTAAACACTCAGAACAATATATTCTTATTTATTTTGTCTCCTTTGAAAGCGGTTTAATAATTTCTCTAACTGAAACACCGTAACATGTTTCATCATTACATTAACTACAAAATTTCTCTACCCTTATTTACTGAAGAGCACGTGCATGGCATACAGCTCATGATGCTCTCTTATCTGCATACAACAATGTGCAAATATGCACTTCCCAATACGTCATTTCAATCCCATTTGATTCTCACAAATCTTCATCCACAAACACAATAAACAGTGCAATCCCTTCCCTTCGACTACTACTTCCTTATCTTTAGCAAACAACCTCCAAGTCGTATAATCTTGCCAACCCTTAAAGTGATGTTTTCCTCATAATGACTCTTGCAGCAATGGTTATGGTCAAACACAGCCCCCGAAATAAAAATTTAGGAAACATTTAAAGGATAGTGAAGGAGAAGTTCCGTATGATTCATATGCGAGGAATGGATTCTTTTTTTACTTTCTCTGACCAAACACTTCAGTCACTCCATCAACCAGAATTTAATTTGTAATGTAGGTACTGAACCCATCAGTCCCTTCATGCTACCATTGAGAGAGCAGCCCCTTCAGGTCTAAAAATATCCGCGTAAGGTTCCGCAAGAGACAAGACATAGACAGATGAAAGACATTTCTTTGCCTCCTCCCATTTACGATGTTTCCAACTCCTCGGTCAAGACAGCTTTGGCAAGGGCTTACCCCATTTCCGCCTTGCGAGCGACCGCCGCTTCTAGGTTCGATGTGATTCACCTGAATGGGACGTAAAACGACCTCACCGCTGCCGCACCTGGAAGCTTCCTCTTTTTGCTCCGCCTTCAGATCACTCTGAAACATTCAAAGTAGTTTGCTCCTCAAGATCCGGCTGCAAGGTGATTTTAAAATTCGTAACTCCGAACTTGTGAGAGGAAAATAAACTTTTCGCTCCAAATGGATTTTATTTCTCTTCGTATATCTTTCTGATTTCTGCACTGCAGAGGAAAAGAGTTGACCTTGAATGGAGAATTAGGAAAGTGAAGAAAGAGAGGATTGCACTTACTCAAAAATCAATGTTTCTCTGACACTCTGTTGCAAATTATTTATTAATGCAATTTTATGCATTTTTCCTAACTCGGAAAGCGCCACTTTCATTACGTCCACTAACTGAATGACAGCTTACCATAAGCAAACCTTTGTTGGGTGGGTGTCGTGGCAGAGGAGGGAGGGAGGGGAGGGAGGGGACCAGAATCAAAGAAAATCAAAACGGTTAGAAGACTTTGAAAACGTTTGCTCCGTGAGCACCAAGTCAGGTGTTCCGCAAGCTTTTCAGAAAATATCACGAAAATCTAATTATTGGTAATTTTGCGAGTCATAAATTTGAAAAACGACATGTTCGAAAACGCTTACGTGTCAATTTATCATAGATATTTTTCTAGGACAGCAGGCACCCTTAAAGGTGTCCTATAAATAAATATTTTCGTGAAAAGTTTCATTAGTTGATTGAATCCTAAAGAAATTGATGCACAGAGGTGTTCCGTGGTTCATCCCAGATTGAGAATCAGTGATTTAAAATCATCAGGGGAGAATCTGAAAATTGGCAACATCTGCCTCACATCTCACCCATGCCTTAGACATTTCTACAGAATCCTTTCTCAGGTGGTAAAGGATGAACAGCAGCAGTTTATTGCAGTTTTAAAAGATAAAAAATTCAAGAATTTCCGTGTTTAATAGAACCAAGATATCCTTTCTTCAGTCTGTTGAAAAGAACCACAAAGCATTATTAGTAGACACTATTGCTTTTAATTAATCTATATCTATATTAATATCTCGGCTAAAAAAATTTGTTTGGAAGCTTCTTTCAAAAATCATCCCAAACTATACTGAGAATGAAGAAAAGGAAACCTTTTTTTCTCAAATGACGTCACAACAGGAGAGTTCTTACTTGGAATTTCCCCTCCAGCTTTGATGTAATCTGTTCTGATGAGAATTGATTGCGTCTGCAGACATAAATCACACATGTGTGCTCGAATATTACTCATACTGGAAATATTTCTTACTCCATTAAGGAAAATCACAGCGATGGGGAAATAGGTGGTGAGCTTGCAGGTGTGTGATATTTTAGGAAAGCAACTCTTGGATACCATAAACATTTCTGTTTAAACAGATACGTTCAGTTGATGCGAACAGATTTCATTCGTAGAAGCTGGATACACTGACTTTCGGTTTTGAATTGTGGACTGAACTTTGGAGGCGGAGTCTGGCCTTTGAGGCCAGCCTAGTGAGTGGGAGCCAGCGATCGCAGTCACGTAACGTGTATCATTGTCCGCAACACCAGTTTACCCGTCATGCAATCGTCGTTGCCTTTAATGCCTGCCTTCAAGCGTGACAATCCCAACCACATTTTCAATTATAAGCTATTAGGAGACTTTCAAACTACGGAAGTTTCATTAAAACGTTATTCAGTGAATTGAGTATCATACCTTTTTCCTTTCTTAAAAAGTATCATTCTGCTTTTGACCATCTGACGTTACATCAGTCTTGATCGAAATAATCTCAGAAACGTATTAATGCAGATGTACATTAAACGTGCCTCTGAGAGTTTTAGTACAACTGATATCTACTGTAAAAATCCAGGCAAATTTATGGGTAAAAATCTGTGAGGATATATATCAATATAGTGCCTATTATATCTGTGCACAGTTCGGAAGATGAACTTAGTATTTACCAGATTATAAGAATTATTTTCCATATTTGTTCTAAAATCACTTGTTGTTAGTGAATCAATAGCCCTGTTAGGAGAACGTCTCTTTTGTAAGGCATATTTCCAAGTAAAGCTTGAAAGACCCTGGGGTCTGTTATAATTGTTTATGTGTTTGTTTTCGAGCTATTTCGATGTGATGTCTTTCTGATGATCTGTTGCTTTCCTCTGTGTCGTATCAGAGTGAAAGAGTCCGCTAAGGCTACCTAAAGGGAAAGTATATTTTTATCTCGTTTTCAAAGAAAACGAGAAATAGTTTCGCTTTGTCGTCTTTCTGTCTGTAGACATCGGACTTCTTTGTTTACAAAGATAAATTAAAACTTATTTTTGTATTGGATAGGTATTGACGAAATATTACGATATGCACTTTCCAAATCTCCCTAAAAGCTATATTTGCGCCCTCTAGTGGTGGAAAAAGCTGAAAATTCCAAAATTTCAAACGAATATTGCAAACGATGTATTTATGCTAGAAATTTGAAATTTTGGTGGTGGAATGTAAAGGCCATAAAGTTTCCATTGCCAACAATGAGTTAACCCCTTAGACCCATAGGGGGTGGGAAAACACACCTTTTTAGATAATTGTTTGCTTTTTAGAGATAAATGAAAAATTATTTTTTTCAGTTAGATAGGAATTGGTAAAATATTATGATTCACGCTTTTTTAAATCCTCCGAAAACTGTAATTGAGTCCTCTAACGGTGGAAAATTTGAAAATTTGAAACAAATATTGCAAACGACCTATTTAAGCTAGAAATTTAAAATTTTGGTAGTGGAATGTGAACCCCATGATATTTCCATAGGCAACAATGAATTGACCTCTAAGACCCAGGGGGTGGTGGGAAAAGACAATTTTTTGTTTTAGCAAATATTTATTTGTATTTAGAGATCAATGAAAAAATCTTTTTAGGCTTAGATAGGAATTGATAAAATATTATGATTCGCACTTTCGGACACTTTCGAACACTATAATTGCGCCCTCTAACGGTGAAAAAGTTTGAAAATTCCAAAATTTCAAACGAATATTGCAACGAATTATTAATGATAGAAATATTAAATTTTGGTGGTGGAATGTGAATGTCATGAAGTTTCCACTGGAAACAATGAAAATGATAATTAGAAAACTTTTTTAATTTGATTGATACTAATGAAACATTTTAATTCGCATTTTTCAAATGTTTAGTAGTTTTAATATATATATATCTTTACAGAACACTAAAATGAGGAAACGGCAGACATGTCATAGAGTTTTACAAAAAATATGCATAGAATAGAAATTTGAAAAATTAGTGATAGTTTTTATCAGATATTCCACTGTCAGACATAATGTACCCACGTTTCTGAGAAAGGTGTGGGAAATGCAACTTTTTGAGAATTAAAAGACGAATATTTTTATGTTGTATAACTACTAATAAAATACTCTATTCATTTTTCCCATCATCCGCTAGATGAAATTAAAACTTTTAAGGAATAAAACCGTAGGTAAAGGCAAAACTTTATTCTCTTTTTGAAACGAAATTTTCGTATGCGCCAGAGGCGATATACGTTTTTCTAGTTATATACTATTTTCTTGGTTTGTTCTCTAGTTGTGACCCAGAAAAAATCAAAAACTCTAGTTTTACAAATATGCCGGATTCGGTTCATTCAATAAAGTAGCGAACTTTGCTTTTTAAAATTCGTGTGAAGAAAGCTTTTCTTTTTCTTTCCGACGCTATTGAAATGTACTGAAGATTTTCTCGAAAAATAAACTGTAGTGGCCGTGAAAAGGTCTCAGATGCCAGCAATTTTATACTAAACGACACGAATATAGATTCCCAATATCGTCTCTTTCCGTTTCTCAGAAAAATGATCAATTTGAAGTCTGAAATAAAAACAACGCATTTGCAGAAAAAAAAAATCCAACCTGTGCATGGAAAGAGTGGAAAAAAATAGCTTTTGCCGGAAATGCAGCTGGTGGTGAAGAAAGGCTTTCCAATTGATTCTATAGATAGAAAGTCTATTCGTCTTCTCTCTATACTCATTTCTGCAATGTAAAAGAAAGTCATGTCACTTTTCTGACTTCAAAGCCTCCTCTTTGGCTTTGTGACATAACAAAGGTTTGAGTGTCTTGATCAGTTTTGAATTCCGTTTCGCATGTATGTTATCCTGTGTGTAAGTGTAAAGAGCAAACTTAGAAAATCTGCAAAGGAATCCTTTCGTTTCTTCGTCTTGAGTATGAACTCCAAAAATGAATTTAATGAATACACTGATTGACATAAAATAATTACGGGATATTTGTCAACTTCAAAATAACCACAGTGATCTTCATCCTATTATCGACTCTCTTCCTTTTCGGGATGGTATCACAAAGAAACAATTTAATCAGAATGAATAATCTAGTAATTTATAAAAACGCTAAATGACTTCTCCAAATAGTCTTACATGAAAGAAGCTCTTTGCATTAATTTTTTGAAGAATGACACTCAGTAATGAGGCTTTGGTCATTAAAACTAATCCTACTCCATTTCTACAAACACTGAAAAATTAAAATCATTTAGTTTTCCTTTCGTTGCAGATATCGATAGAATTTTCAGGAAAATTATCCTTCCATCATTCAAGTAATATAATGACTACAGTCTGTAGTTTTGCGACATACTTAAAATCATATCCCTTAGCTTACTTCGGGTGCGGGGGTGGCTCAGTCGGTAGCGCGCCAGGCTCGTAATCTGTAGTTCCCAGGTTCGAGTCCCAGCTGGGTCAGCATTGAGATTTATCTCCGCAAAATTCCCCGCCCTGCCCACGGTCAGTAGGGGACACCGATGGGCTTGGAAAGACCGCCGTCCGTCGTTAAGCCGTCCACGTTAAGCCGTGGCCCCGTGTGCGGGAGAGACATACCCTGTGCACGTTAAAGAACACGCTGGATGGCTTTGACGGGAGGCTACCATCTGTCTCCCAACAGCTGTTCCAGTGGTCCTCCTACCCCAACCTTCTCTGAGCCTTCGGGGTCCATGTGACCTGCCCATTTAGCCCATGGTGTGCAAAAAAGTGCCGCTCAGAGGTAAAACAAACCAACAACCAACCTTAGCTTACTTCCATTTCAGAACCGTTTGTAGCCATTCAGTTTGACGTTAATACATTTCTAATTCATTCCCATTTCCTTTTCCATATTTCAAATTTTGAACTGTGGAAACTTGACCCACGTTACTTCTAATACCGAAACATCAGATATAGTCATAATGTTACTAAACACTGCTGAACAAATTCTGTAATTTGAAATTGATAAATAGGCTAAAAAACTCTAAATTTGATCATTTATTGTAAATCTTCCCTAACTGTTCGTAACAAATGCTACAAGAACAATTTATCCAAACTGAAGCCAAACAGAATATTTCGTTTCAGCTGGTGACATTTTGAAACTCCTAATGTATCAATTGCGTGATGAAACTTCCTAACAACTGACATTCTTTTACATTATGCTTTTTCATCTGAACTTGCATGAACGTGAGACGAAACGTACATGTTGAAGAACAACAGTGAATCCATCATCATTACAGAGACAACTGAGGCTCTCGGTTCTGAATACGAAGAAACTAACCATACGGACGCTCCAAATATTACAGGTTCTTGATGTAATTAAATCGAAGCTGACATTTGCGTTGATCATTGCCAATCGCGTATATGCAAATGAAAACGGCACAACAGAACATGCAAGGGATGAGAACTTAATATTATTTTTTATATGCAAGTCTGAAAAATAAAAAACTCTACTTCTAGCAAAAAAACATTAAATAGGGTGCATGCGAACAGGCCGGGATCTATAAAAAATCATTAAAGGGGACTGACGCAATCGGTCAGAAAGAAAGCAAAAAGGGAGCTAAAAAACGGGATTTCCATCACAGTGTTTCATTTCCCCCTCCGTTTCGAAGGTCTTTCAAAATGTTTTAAAACATGCATGAAATATGCATAGGTTAAGTAATATTTTGACTCCACTGCCCTTACTAGCATTCTAGAAGAGGGAAACCCATACATCTGGCCTTACTTGATCCGAAGAAGTACCTTTTAAGTAGGCCAGTGATGTTCTTACCTTCTCTGTCCTTTCCCTTCGCATGCCTTGGAGAATCAACTGCAAACGCTACACTTCAGAGATACTGAGAAAAACAAACGTAAAAAATCTCGTTTACTCAGCTTTTGTAAACAGTAGTTTTGTAACAATTTTTTAACAGCATTTGTAAGCAACATGAACTTCAAGTTGATGTTTTCAACCCTTTCTCTCATAAACGATTAGCTTTTAGAGCAAATGCACCCAGTGGTTAACATATGGAACAAAGGATCAAACGGACCAGTTTCATGCCATGGGTAACGCATTGCTGTTTTTCTTTTCCAGAGTTGTCTTTCTGCCGAGGTCTTGTCTTCCTAGCAGATCTTTTTTCAACTCTTATGAATGTGTTATGAGAGTAACAGCTATATCGTGCTCAGGGACGTAGCTATGGGGATGGGAGACTTCCCCATAAAGTAACTGGGAGTTGGCAAAATTCGAAGCGACTTCGTATAATCTAGATGACCTGTAAAAATTTGTAATCTTTTTGGGGGGGGGGAAATTAAGGGTAGTTGTCAAAATTGAAGCACCTTGGTAAATCTAGATAACAGGAAACTAGTGGAATCTACAAGATAATAGGAAACTAGATGCTTTTGATTCTAGATGCTTACGCAGTATCTTGGGCATTAGGTTGTTCAACTTTGTAACTAATGATGAGGTTAGGCAAAGGAGTCGGCAACCTCCTTTAAGCAGCATATTGTGCAGAGAGAGACTCCGTTGGTTTGGCCATGTTGCTCGTATGAATAATTATATATTGGCGAATAGGGTTATGAACAGTGTGCCTAGAGGCCTCAGAAGGAGGGGGAGACCTAGGATGCGGTGGGGAGACAATATCAAACATGACCTTGTTAGAATTGGTGTGCAGTGGCAAGATGTAGCAGATGTAACTCAGGACAGATATGCTTGGAGAATTAAACTGCACGGTCTGGTGAACCTCCGTAGCCCATGGTTGCTTGAGGATGATGATGATGGCAAAATTCGGAGTGACTTGGGAAATTGTGGGGAGTTGGCAAAATTCAGGTGAGATGTAAAAATTGCAATCTTTTTTCTGTAAAATTGTGGCGTGTTGGCAAAATCTAGAGTAGTCGGCAAAATTCGAATCCACTTGGTAAAATATAGACGTTGTGTAAATTGGGATTTTTTTGTGAAGTTAAGGAGAGTTGGACAAATCGAGGAATCTTAAGAAAAACTAGGGCAATTGGCAAAATTTGAATCCACTTGAAAAATACGGGCGAGTTGTGATAATTGGGTTTGGGTTTGTAAAATTAAGGAGAGTTGACAAAGTCCAGAAAACTTGGCAATGTCTTGGGGAGTTTGAAAATTTTGAAGTGACTTGGCAAATTTAGGAGAGATGAAAATATTGGGATTGGTTTTGTGAAATTAAGTAGAGTTGGCCAAATCAAGGGGAGTTAGGAAAATTCACACTGTTGCCACAATACAGGCGAGATGTAAATAATATTGGGATTATTTCTGTGAAATTATCGCTAGTTGGCAAAATTGTAAGGCAAATGGCAAAATCCAGGAGAGTTGAGAAAATTGCCTTCACCCCCCCCCTCACGGGGCGAAATTAATATCTGAGTTGGCAAAAATTGATTTTCGAGAATGGAAAATTTTCGATTTCTACCCCCCCTTCCCGCAACCATAGTCCTTCGCTACGCCCCTCATCGTGTTGACCTCTATAGCAAGCACATGCTTGAAGGGTATTTTTGTATATTAAATTATTTTAATAATATTAATTACGTGAAGCTAACAATTTTAAGACTACTTGAATTTTTTTCAAATGTTGTTTCCCCTCCACTTGTTAACTCATGACTTAAATCATTTGATTATGTAACACTCATCTTATAATTATTACCGTTGTGTTGCACTGAACATTAAAACTTTTCCTCTAGCGTGATTCTTTTTATAAATAATCGCTGATGTAGATTATTGAGCTGTTGTTGATATTTATGATTAACCGATGTTTATAATTGATTAGTAAGATATTTCTTCTCTTAGCTGATAAAATTCTATAATGAAATTCGTTTTATTAAACGGACTGTCTCTTATTTTGTATTACCTTAACCCATTTACGAGTAGGCACATGCATTTTACACTTTTCATAGTGGGATCACTGGAGACTCAAGTACGTTCTGCCATCTGTTGATTGGTTTACAATATTGATTTACTCTTATTTTCATACAAAGGAAAACTGTCGTGACGAAGTCGCCATTACTGAGACTAACGGGGATAATACTTGCGCTCCGATTTTCAAGGTTACCTTAATATCATGATATTACTGGGGGCGGGGGTGGCTCAGTCGGTGGCGCGCCAGGCTCGTAATCTGTAGTTACCAGGTTCAAGTGACAGCTGAGTCAGCGTTGAGATTTAGCTCCGCAAAATTCCCCGCCCTGCCTACGGTCAGTAGGGGACACCTATGGGCTTGGAATGGCCGCCGTCCGTCGTATGGGACTTTAAGCCGTGGTCCGTGTGCGGGAAAGCCATACCTGTGCACTTTAAAGAACATGATGGATGGCCTTGACGGGAGGTTACCATCTGTTTCCAAAACAGCTGTTCCAGTGGGTCCCCTACCCCAACCTTCTCTGAGCCTTCGGAGTCCATGTGACCTGGCCATTTAGCCCATGGTGTGAAAAAAGTGCCGCTCAGAGGTAAAACAACCCAACCCAACCCATGATATTACTGAACGATCCAATCACACATCCAACAGGTGGCAGCACATTGTTCTTGAGTTTTAAGAAGGCAATCCATGCAGATGTCGGCATTCTCCAGTACAGAGAATGGGAAAAATCGATCATAAAAAATGATCATAAACGGACATACTCCAGTGAACCCACCCATGAAAATCAGTCATAAACCTACGTATTCCAGTGAACCAACCCATAAAAACGTATTCTTTTCAACCCATAAAAATACCTCCGCATTCTTCGAATCTGTAAAAAAAGTACATAGTTTTCATTTTTTACAAACCTACGAATGTTCGGGGGGGGGGGGGGATCGCTTTACAGGAGACGCACACTATCGGAAAAAATAATTCATCCGAACACTTGTAACAATGAGTTGAAAAAAAAATGATTGTCCTGACTTTTCCTGTGATAATTTATTACTGAATAATTCATAGGAGCTTTCTAAAGATCTTCCTCATACATTACAAATATAAGTCACATTGCTTCAAACATAAAACTCAGATTGTGAAGAGCCTTTCTGTAGCATTACATTATACTTACATCGGAATCCACTCCTTTGTCGACCCCAGGGCACTTGAAGGTGACGAACTCGTGACATCTTTTATGAACCACGAAACTGCACACTAAAGGAAAATGAAATCGAAAGTTACTGGATAATTTCATAACCGTTTCACATAATGGAAAAGAAATAATGCTTTAAACAGAGGTTTATTACTACAGAAAACAAAATATTACGGAATTGAAGCCATAGCAGTTGTCATGGTCAAACGCCTCCAATTTTTTTCTCTATTTCCTCCTCCTTCTCATATTTTGAGGCTTGATTTCGGTCGATGGAGAGAGCAAATACTGAACTCTTTCCCATCTGCAGAAGCATCCACATTCAGCACAGTTCAAAAGTGGGGGAGCTGACAGCTTTATGAAGGTCCAAGAAGAGGACCGTGGTCAGCTTTTCGTGATCTCGTGTGTTCCCCTCCAAAGGAAAGTCGTTAGTGTCAGAGCGAATTATTTTGGACCACACTTAGCATCATTGCGACAAGGGGTGAGGACTGAATCCTCCACGCAATGTGTCTTCAAACCGAGCTGGAAAAGGAAAAGTCCCTCTGTGAACGTCTTGGGGAAGAGACGATTGTGTCTCAGCTCAAGAGAGAGCCGGATGAATGCGAAATGCATCCTAGCTTGGCCCGTGACATAAGAACAGCTAGTATTGTTTGTAGCAATATGTAGCTGCTGAGTGAAGGGAATATACCTTCAGAGTTACCCTCAGAGTGCAGAGTAGCACTCCATTATGAAAATCGATGTATGATATACAGATGTATACAGTGATAAACGTGTAAATAGTAATGTAGGTGTACCTGAGTTACTATGCGTTGCTAATGAGAGTGACGCAGGCTGATGACCACGAGCCAGATTTCTGACAGCAGTTTGTAGTAGGTTGACATCTTGAACATCATACATTATCATATTTGCTATACGGAAAAAGTAAAATCTAATGTGAGACCTTAATAATGTGAATTATTTGAGCTAAAAGTCTATTAAATTGCTTGTTTCGAAACTATTTTTAATTGCACTGATAGGAGAAATTAGTATATACACCCCGACAACAATATGCAAAGTAGAAGTATCACGTCCAGTCACGTGGGACGCTCATACCGGCAGTGCGTATAAATAGAGCAGGTCTCTATGCATTGGAAACCAGTCATAGAGAAGTAATCATGGGTGAGTTTTACCGTGTCCAGATAGCAGGTTCGAGGAATGCCGGTTGTTCAATCACCGAAACTGCTGAACTGATGGGATTTCCACGTCAGACTGTCGCATGTAAGAAGACTACGTGAAATATGGCAAAACCAGCAGGAGAAATGTGGATGTAAACACATTCCTCCTGAAGGGGACATGATTCGGATGTCGACTGCCATAGCCTATTTTGTGAACTATCATGTGAAACAATCTTAGCAAATTTAATATACATCAGATATGCACTGAATGGATAAATTATTATATACACCTACCTAAATATTGCACATATTAATTGTTTTAAATTGCAATGACATAAATTTCATAATTTTGAATTATTGAGATAACATAAACAATATGTTTGTCCGAAGCTGGAGCGGGGGTGGCTCAGTCGGTACCGCTCCAGGCTCGAAATCTGTAGTTCCCAGGTTCGAGTCCCAGCTGGGTCAGCGTTGAGATTTATCTCCGCAAAATTCCCCGCCCTGCCCACGGTCAGTAAGGGACACCGATGGGCTTGGAAAGGCCGCCGTCCGTCGGATGGGACGTTAAGCTGTGGCCCCGTGTGCGGGAGAGCCATACTCTGTGCACGTTAAAGAAACAAAGACCCCTGTGCACGTTAAAGAAGTCACGTTAAAGAACAGGCTGGATGGCCTTGACGGGAGGCTACCATCTGTCTCCCAACAGCTGTTCCAGTGGGTCCCCTCCCCCAACCTTCTCTGAGCCTTCGGGGTCCATGTGACCTGGCCATTTAGCCCATGGTGTGCAAAAAAGTGCCGCTCAGAGGTAAAACAACCCAACCCAACCCTGTCCGAAGCTACCGCCCTTTTACGCCATACTACTGACCTTCGCACACTTATTGCACTTTAAAACCCAAAAACAAAACAATAATGTGTAAGAATTATGGCAGTGTTGAATTTGGACATGTTTCATGGAATGTCGTACACATTGATGTCATCGAATTCTTTCACCAAGAATCTTGAATAGTATCATTATTGGGATAAAAAATATTATTCTTCCTCCAGACATTTTTAAAATATTTATAGTTACTATTTTATTATCTTACACATGATCTAGAAAAACCAAAAAGTGGGGGGGGGGTCGAATTGGAAAGAAGCGGAACGGCGTTACGGTATAAATTTTTTCTCTCCGTTAGTTGTATTTCACAAATTTCCTGAGAAGAGTTATATATCTAAATCTTCCAAAGGTTTGCCACATAAAGGCCGTTCACTGCAGACTTTTCCAATCGATAACGTACTACTCCATTCATAGCTTTCATCGATAAGGTACTACTCCATTAATATGTAGGCGACGGCAGCGCCCCCAGAAATTTTGTCAGTTTCAGAGAAATGAATCGCATCCGACGATAGCTAAGAAT
Organism: Ryuthela nishihirai; assembly: GCA_038380435.1. Lineage (NCBI taxonomy): Eukaryota > Metazoa > Arthropoda > Arachnida > Araneae > Heptathelidae > Ryuthela > Ryuthela nishihirai. The sequence goes on from JAWZYU010000021.1 coordinate 8,648,159, forward strand.
CCACTCTCTAAACCGCAACAGAGCAAGGCATAAAGGAGGGGGGGGGGGAGCACCGGTCAAGTCCCTGCGGAATCACAGGGAACCGAAAATTTATGCCACCAATGACACAGAAATGTGGACGTACAAGAAACACGTGTCCGTCCTTTAGGAATACGTCTATTATACAATATATAGTATGATGTTGAATATTTTTTCGCCACCGTTTCCTATTATGGTGTAATTTCATATAGGGGGGGAGGACATGGCCTCTACATCCAGCCTTGTTTATGATGTTTGAAATATTATTGATAATTTCCTTAAGCGAAATAAAATAGTTATACGAAGGTACAGTTAGATACCAATGTAAACTGAACAAAAAATAATGTGAACATTATGATTTGTTTAGAAAGTTGAAAGTATGTGTCTTATTGCACTCTTATGAATTTGCTAATTATGTTGAGGAAATGAAATCATGTGTAATGTTTTGGTGAGTGTTGTATCTTGGAGTAATTGGTTTTGTATTTTAAGGATTAAAAGAATTATGGTATGGATACGTTAACGTACCCAGAAATAGAATAGCAAGTAATATATTTAGTGTTGAAATTAATAAATCTGTTAAATTTCGTATAGTGAGTTATTTAATAGTCAGGAATGACTGTGTGCGTTAATTTTAATTGAATCCCCGGAAGGAAGACACAACGATTGGTTAGCACCGGGCCTATATGTAGCATTCGAATATAATTCGTTCTCCTCACGAGCATCAGATAAATAATTCGCGGACTTTCAGTGAAAGTAAGTATTATAATGTTGAATATCCCTCGATTTGTGGGGACAATCGTTAATTAAGAAGGATGAGTGACAGGGGTAAAACTACCATTGGAGTAGGTGGCGTACTGGGTGTCCTCAGTTTAATCCTTATGACAGCGTCCTAATAGGATATTTTACACCGAGTCTCATGACGTTCTAGTTTCGCCACTGGTGACTGACGTCACCTACAGTGTGGTAGATGGATCGATTAGGATGAAATTGGTGGCCAGTGAGCGATTGCAAAAAGTAACTCCAAGACTCTCGTTCGGCAGAGATCAAATGCAACCACCTTTTGGTTCTAATGATGGGTTCACATTGCTGAATCAATTATGTACGGGTTGGGAAGTTTTACCTCTGAATAGCACTTTTATAGACACAATGGCCTACATGGCTAAGTCACAAGGACCCCAAGGTCTCAGAGAAGGTTAGGGAAATGAGATCCACTGGACAGCGTGATGGGAGACGAAGCCTCCCATCAAGACTACACAACGCATTATTTAACGTGCGCGGAATATGGCTATCCTGCACACGGGTCACGGCTTTACGTCCCATCTGAAGGACGGCGGTCTTTCTAAGAAATCGGTGATCCTTTTCTGACCTTTCTGATGTCAGTGCTGACACAGTTCGGACTCGAACCAGGGGACTGCAGATTACGAGCCTGGCGTGCTAACTAGGCCAATCCCGACATCCAGTTATGTACAGCAAAAACATATAGCACATTAAAAAGGTACAACTTGAAAGGTTTGACTGTTCGTAGGGTGGTTATTTACCAATAAAATCAAAATTTTAATTCTGTCTGAATCTACATAGTATAAATCTGAAAAATAAAATTACTTATTGCACAAAACAATGAAAAGTCAAGAAAAGTATTTTTTTTTATTAAAATGAAAAGAAAAAAGTCAATGCACAAAATATACACGAAGAAACGGGTGAGACTGAATTTTTTAGCAATTAATGGAATAGCTATTCCTTGTCAAGAATCTCTTTTTCTGTAGATAATCGACTCTGTGCTTTGAAAGCTGTTAAAGCGAAAATTGCTGACTCACAGAAGTGTAATCATCCAAAAAGGTTAAAGCGATTTCACAGTGAATGCCACCGATGCTCAACTTCAATCTTGCTGAATAAAGAAGCATTTAAAAAATAATTTCGGACTAGCCTTGGAGTCCCCTTTTGAGTTTTTGCGCTGTCTTTAGGAGAGGCGCTTGAGTTGGCGCATCTCTAATGCATGTGAGTGATGCTTCAGACTCCGAAAAGTGCGTTTCTCAGCAACATTCTCAGTTCAGTTATCTCGGTTGTTCTGTGAACGATGTGGGTAATATGATGCTTGGGCTTAACGAAAGAAATCGAACTGGAATTATCAAGAAGGAATCGTTGGAAAAAATATATGAGAAAACATTTCTAACGCTTAAGAGCCTTCGATCTGTTGAAACGTTTAATGTTGTGTACTGGGAAACTTGGTGTTTTTTCTAGATGTTTATCTTTACCATGAATACTGAATACTCCGAATTTATTAATAAATGATTAGGTTTGAAGTAAGAATATTTCGATTTCTCAAACTTGAGTTTTGTCTATTTTTATTTCAAATTTACTTCAGCCAATTGCAGCATGAGAAATTAAACTTGAAAGATGACTAAGTCCTGAATCTCGACTATTTATGCTTAACAAAGGTGTAAGAAAACGAACTATGCAGATCCCATTATTAGAATGAACTTTCACAAAGCCTAATGCCCAATGCTTTTTGTCCGTATCTCTTTGTGAAAATAAGGACCCATTGCGTCCTCAATGCAATAGCAAACAACTGAATTGATTCAAAGACAAAAGTGATATCCAGTTAAATGAAAAAGGAAGCAGATACAGTTCAGTAACAAGTAACGTGGAGTTTGTTTCATATCCTTCAATGGTCTTGCAACCATTTTATGTTGAACGAGATTCCCGTTGTTGTGTCTTTTCCAGTAATCGAAAACGCGAAAACGTTACGTGTAATTACCGAATGGTTCCAAATTTCGTAGGCGGGTTCACCGTGCCTGATCCCATGTTTGGTTGAAAACTCAAGTTGTGTTGGGTTGTTTTACCTCTGAGCGGCACTGAATAACGCAATGATTTTTGTATAAAGATATGAATAACGTTAATGGAATTTCAAACTATTTATAACAATAAAATGTAAAAAATAAGGGAAAAATAATTTCGTTATTTTCATTGTTTTGTGTTGATACGTTTCAGATTTTTATTTTATACTAGCTGCACGTACTCGGCGCTGCCCGGTAACCTGTATATTCTTATTTTCACTTCACTAGGGGTGAATTTTGTAAGTACCTCCATCCCCCGACACTTTAGCACATGCTTTCAACAAGACGAAATTTGCCCGATGTTTGCTTGGATCGTTGTTGACGTCAGCGAGCTGTCCTATAGCCCGTGGCTTAGTTTCTGCATAAGCTATCGAGATTTTTATTTCCGTTACCACAGATTTTGCCGACCTATGACTCCTGTGATATTCGTCCGCACGATCCAAATTTCCTGCACAGCGTCCCCCGTGTGCCCCGGTGATTGGTTTAAAAAACAGGTTCTCACTTGGCCCGTGGCTTCGTTTCTACACAAATTGCGACAGTTCGTGTCTAACTTTTTATCTGCATATTTTGTTGTTTCCTGCACTAACGGTTAGTTTGTGAACATCTCCCCCCCCCCCCGACATTTTATCACAGTTTGAACACGAAGAATTTCCCGGTGTTGCAAAGTCATTGCTGACGCGGCGTGCGCTCTCAGAGCCCGTGGCAAATGATCGAGTATTTATTTCGTCAGCTTTTGGCATTCTGTAATTCCCGACGTACTTCACCGAATGGTTCCAAATTTCGTAGGCGGGTTCACCGTGCCTGATCCCATGTTTGGTTGAAAACTCAAGTTGTGTTGGGTTGTTTTACCTCTGAGCGGCACTTTTTGCACACCATGGGCTGAATGGCCAGGTCACAAGGACCCCGAAGTTTCAGAGAAGGTAGGGGGAGGGGACCCACTGGAACAGCTATTGGGAGACAGATGGTAGCCTCCCATCAAGGCCATCCAGTGTGTTCTTTAACGTGCACAGGGTAATTCTCTCCCGCACACGGAGCCAAGGTTTAATGTCCCATCCGACGGATGGCAACCTTTCCAAGACAAGGAGTCCCCTACTGACCGTGGGCAGAGCAGGGAGTTTTATGGAGATAAATCTCAACGCTGACCCTGCTGGGACTCGAACTAGGAACTGCAGATTACGAGCCTGGCGCGCTACCGAGTGAGCCACCCCCGCCCCATTTCCATAATTTAATTGATATGACGTACACTTCTTACCATTAGTACAACTTATAATTATGATAAGACAGAGAATTATAAATGCTCAGGTAGAAGAGGTCCTTTCTCGTAAGAGTCAGAGAACGAAAAACTCAAAAGGTTTCTTTGGATGTGTTTCGTTTCTAAAAATGCAATTTAAAGAGCAATAGTTTAGACGTCAGCAGCAAGATGTTATCGAGAAAAGATTATCTGGGTCTTGATTGTGTGTTTCGTGAGTAAATACTTGAAAAGAATCGAATGGACTGGATGGTTCATAGAATTCAACTGCCAAACGATAGGATAAGAGACAAAACGATCATCATCTGCAAACAAAGATTACAGATATTCCACATCAACACTGAAATGGGAATATTTCAGTAATGTGAAATATCGATTAATCATTAAACCTATGGAGGGACAACGACGGGGAGAAGGCGTCTTTTCCAAAACACTCCGCAACAACGCCTAAAGTTCGGCGCCGACCGATCCTAGGTCAGTCTCAGAATGGTTTTTTATTGTTCGTACTTTCTTTACATCTTAGGTATACTTTTTTCTTTTCAAACATGGGCAGATGACAAAGACTCCAAAGCTTCGAAACAGTGAACATTGAATTTTTCCCGTGTATTTCGAATAGTGCGCTAAATTTTATCCCAATCCTTATTGAGGAGAGAAAAAAGTCGTGTCATGAACATCGTACACTAATCGCATTTTATGCAGAGATATGGTAAATGAGTGACACCTTGACGAGAAATGTCACTCATTTTCCTGTCGATACCCACAATTTCGGGTAAGATACATTGTTTCATATATTCATTTTCCTTATTAATTATTTTTGAGCGATAAACAAATGAACGACGACAACAATAATATTCTCGGGTACAAAATGTCATCGCGGAATTCAGTCAAACAACTATTCATTTTAAAATAAGAACGAGCCATCCAATCCAATGCAATAAGATTTTTCAACAGGGCTCAAGTATGCAGCTTGAAATCACGCTTAGCAGCCAGAATCACGGGATTGCCCAGAATAAGACGGATCTGACATATGACGATGAAATGGAGTCAATGGATCACGACTTCAGTAGCGTTCACATTTTGGGAGAAGCAGAATACGGAGAGAGAGAGGCACAAGTCTACATCCGTCCATCATCGCCTCTATACTTCAAATTGGTAGATATAAAGTGTTCGATTGATTTACCTCTGAGCAATACGCTCTTTTGCACATCACGGACTGAATGACCACTCAAGGACCACAAGGACTCATAGAGGAAAGGAGATCTGGAGAAATGTTAGGAGACAGAGGCCAGCCTCCCTTTAAGGCAGTGGAGGGATTCAGTAATTTCAGCAAGCGGTTCTTTCTCACCTTCTGCCCTTTCAGAGTGAAAAATCAAAATAAAAATCATTTTATTGAAATTGTGATTTGGGCAATAATCATCCGTGGAATAGCACCAGCAATAATTACGACCCCGGAACGTGAATAGCAACCTATCCGAAAAAATTAAGGACCGGTTGGGAGAACTTGGGAACAAGTTCTCACGAACCGTTGCGAACCGGCTGAATCCCACCACTGCTTCAAGGTCATCCTGCGTGTTGCAACACAGGGGAAAAATATTTTTGATTTTAAAACACAGAGTATCATACAACATATATTTCTTGTTTATATTAATGGGTAGTTGAATTCCGCAACTTTAATAATAATTTGGCTTTTTGTAAATCTAACGTTTGGTTGCTTTGCACTTCAGTGGCCCCTTTTTTTGTACACAATGGAGTATGATCAACAAGAGTTCAGAAAAGGTTGGAGAAAGGGATCCACTGAACAAATGTTAGGACACAGATGGAAGTCTCCCGTCAAAGACATCCAGCATGCTGTTTATCGTGCACTGTATCTGGTTCACCTGCATACGAAATCACTGCTTAAAATCCTTTCTACGCCTTTCGATCTCATCGTTATCACCGAATGCAGAAGCGGGGGTTAGCGAGATAAATATTAATGCTACGACAGTTGGGATTCGAATCTGGGAACTGAGGATTACTAGCCTGGCACTCTAACCTCTGAGCCACCCACGCCCTCGCTGGAGACAGAATAAGGATGACAATCAGATATCTAAGAATTTTCGTTTTCAAACGGCCATTACTGCAATGCGCATCATTACTTCTAACTGCCATTACTGCAATGCAAAGGTATCACGCATTCTTCTTTACTGCAAGAACAATGAACCACAGAAAATAATTTTTTTTTGATGAAATTAAAAGTAAATGGAATAGCCAAGAATTCATGCTCTCCCATGAAGATAACAAAATAGGATCCTTCTCCATACCAAAATTCTACAGTTCTTGAAGAAAAATAATCTGTTACATAGAATCTAACCCTGAACACCATCACGAAAAGTATCATTCTTTAAACATCATTTTACTTAGTACATTTAAAATGTGCTCTCAGACTATTTATGTACAATTTCCGAAACAAAGCATAATCTCAATTCACAGACCTCCACTGTAGACATCATGAAAAAGGAAAAAAAATAACTGTTGGATTGATATATCTCCATTCAGTACGGAAGGGGTCAAAAAAAGTTCTTCGCACGTGTCTGTAGATTTGCACTCGTTCTTCCGAAATTAACGAGCTACGGCTTATTTGAAAGCTTGTCTAAACTTGTCATTACGTGTTAAATAAAAAGTCCCTATCATCATTTCTCTCTTCGCTGACTGCGCATAAATTTCGGTCTGTGAAATCTGTGCGTTGTTGCTATGGAGCCTACTAAATAAGGGAAAATATTTTACATTTTCACAAGGATGCAGCTTGGAGACGACGCGAAACAAAATTCATGCCGATTTATCACACGTATATATGGATCATGGCTGTTCATACGGCACTATTACGGGATGGATGGAGCTTCGAAGATTTCCCTCGTAGAGAAAGACCGAAGAAAGCCGTGAACGAGAGAATCATCGCTGCTGTTCGTGAATACATTAAGGAACGCCTACACTTCACCGTTCATGAAATTACTTTAGATGTCAGTGCATCGATTGACAGATTGGAAACAATTACACATCAGCATTAAAAGTTCCGAAAGGTCTGTGCCAAATGAGTACCACGCAAACGGACAGAACAGCAAAAAGGACTAGAGTCGACTCGTGCAGGGAAATGCTGAAATACTTGAACCTAGTGGCCCCAAATGACGAGACATGGTTTTATTACTATACAACTTCTAGAAAGATTGACAACTATGTTTGGGTTGTGGAAGATGAATTGAATTCCCAAAGCCTCCGACAAGACTTTCGCTCAAGGAAGAGTATGTTCACAATTTTTTTTCAATTCCAAAGAAGTGGGTAGCAAGGTGGCACTCTCCTTGCAAACTTTCTGCTGTTTAATAATTCATGGTGACACTTAATGAACTGTGTGTGGATGAAGGGGAAATTATATACCTGATTCAGGATTTCAATTCTCGGTGAAATGACACAGAAAAAGAAATACTCCTTGAGCATAATAATTAGATATCCACGTACACATTTCGTCGGGATTGTTTGTTATACATTTGAGGCGTTCAATGGGATAAAATGCTAGGTGGCATAAATCCAAGTCTGCTGAGTCGGGTGCAGAATAAAGCCCATTAGAGATGTGAAAGAAATATGGAGGAACAGAAGCTGATATACGCTATATATGTGGAGGAACACAAGAGAGCTACTGTATATGTGGAGGGACAGAAAGGAACCACTGGATATCTGATATCTGGCCGCTGGAGATGGGAAGGGTCATATGGGAGTCAATGGAGATGGAAAGGACAGAAGAGAGTTACTGGAGATGGGGAAGGAGCGAAGGGAGCCACTAGAAATGGGAAGGAACAGAAGGAAGCCGCTGGAGATGGGGGGAACAGAAAGGAGGCACTGGAGATAGGAAGGAGCAGAAGGGAGTCGCTGGAGATGGGGAGGAGCAGAAAGGAGCCACTGAAGATGGGAAGGACAGAAGAGAGTCATTGGATATGGGGAGGACAGAAGAGATTCATTGAAGATGGGGAGGAACAGAAGGGAGACACTGGATACGAAGAGGAGCAGAAAGCAGCCACAGAAGATGGGATGGAGCAGAAGGGAATCACTGGAGATGTGGAAGAGCAGAAGGGATCCGCTTGAGATGTATAGGAGATGATATAGTTCTATCTAAGCTGTCTTGCATCTTTGATGCCTATAGAGCAGAGAACTACACACGGGATTCAGATGAAGCGTCTGTTTCATATGAAGCAATGTGGCCCTCCCTCTCTATGTGGACCTGGGAATTAGTTGGCATGTTAATGAAATCGCCTCTGCAAATCGATCGATGCTTCGTTCACCTCAAGGGCTTCTGAAAGCCGATAGGTGTTTTCTTTTTCCCATCGAGGGAAGAACTACGAGAAACTTCCAAAGCTTGAGACTGTAACTACGGGTTGAACCCTGGATGCTTCATATGCCAATAGGATGCTGTCGTTCCGGAGACCTTGTCTTCTTTGCAGGCACGCTCGTCTGCACGCAAACACGCGTGCTCTTTATACTCATGTAATCTGGCTGCGTGCTTTGGCTGTAAACGGATTATTAATGTTTGATTTGCATTCTAGTCTTTCACCAATTAATAATAATAATATAATAATAGTAATATAGTTTCCTCTATATTACATTCAAATGAGTCAACTTCTTATTTATTCCCAACATTATAAGCATTAAATTGCTAATTTTCACAAGAAAAAAAGTTAAAAAAGTTTTAAAGTGTTAAAGGGGAGACTTTTTTTAATGACTCAGAAATCGCGAATTCCCATTTGCTGCAGGAAGTTTAGCATCAAGGACGTAAAGTCTCTCTACTATTAGTTATGCAAGAACTAATATAGCTCACGCAATTTGATCTGTTTATGTAAAGGTTTTGATTTCTAAGTCCTTCGAAAGCAAATGCAGCTTTACAAACTACTGAGCTGTGGCGGGAATTAGGAACACTGATCAATGAGTAAAATATATACAGAACACAATATTAGAAAAATATTATTCTTTAACAAATTGTATTTATTTTATTCAGCTTTGCTCTAGTCCTTCAATGAATTAAATTTTGGAAGGGGGGGGGGGAAATAAATTGAAAACTTATTATATAAACAACAATTCTTTAAATACAAATATCCTAAAATGTGTAGAATATTTGGTGATTTTTACTTCGTGTTTCTTAAAAGGATTTCCAAAATTTTTCAAAATATTTCAATATTTTTTTTTTTAAATTAGACTTCTATAAAGTGTATTCTTTGATCCTTATAAACTCTTATTGCTCGCTAGGTGTTAGCAAAAAAGATTAATGGCCAATTAGATTTCATATGAGATTTTCTCTTCTCGTTTCGAAATTTAAACATCGATTTAACTACACCAAGCGAGATAACAAGTCAGAATAATAAAAAAGAGTAAAAATCGATTCAGCCTTGTAATTTGTGCTTAACTGTAGTCTTCCTTTAGCCTCACTGGGCGAAGGTGGCTCAGTCGGTAGCGTGCTAGGCTCCTAATCTCTAATTCCCAGGTTCGAGTCCCCGCTGTTCAGCATTGAGATTTATCTCCGCAAAATTCCCCGCCCTGCCCACGGTCTGTAGGGGACACCGATGGGCTTGGAAAGGCCGCCATCCGTCGGATGGAACATTAAGCCATGGCCCCATCTGCAGGAGAGTCATATCCTGTGCACATTAAAGAACACGCTGGATGGCCTAGATGGGAGGCTACCATCTGTCTCCCAACAGCTGTTCCAGTGGGTCCCTCCCCCAACCGTCTCTGAGCTTTCGGGGTCCTTGTGACTTGATCATTTAGCCCATTGTGTGCAAAAAAGTGCCGCTCAGAGGTAAAACAACCCAACCTTTAGGCTCACTAGTGTCAATGAGCAATCCTCTGCTTCGCCTCCTCCTCCTCCTCCCTGTTATCCCATCAGAGGTTGGGACGGAGAGCATCTGCAGGATGACGAAGAGCGATGTAGTAGCGCATGTGCATTACCGTTGACACTAGTTGTCTTGCTCATCCAGCCCGCGAAGACAAGTTGGAAGCCTCTGGTTGCAAACATCCCAGTGAGAAAACAGTTAGAGGGTTTTAGGACAAGGTTTAAGTTAGAGTTTAGTGATAAAGGGAATAAGATTGAAATAAGGCATTATTGTTTTCTTTCTGCTGAGGACCCGCTTTCTTTACTGGTCGGTAACATTTCTAAGGCAAATTACACTGAAAAGCTGCTGTTAGATGAAAGTCGGCTGAATAGGTGAAGGCTCTTTCTTAGTTTTTGAGTAAAATACACCAAATTCAGTACAAATAGAGAGTAAGGACCGAAACATACCTACATTAAAATTATGCAATTAATCTTTAAACATAAAAATGATAGGTTTTTAACTCATTGGTCTGGACATGGTACGTTTTGATGTGAATTACAAGTGGCGTAAAATAAAGTGAAAAGGATATAACACGTAATTTTAACAGAAAACAATGTTTGAATCACTATTATTTGAATCATATAAAAGTAAGTTTTAAAACACAAGAGAAACATTATCAGATAAACAAAACTTAATTCATTCTCCTGTTGGAAGACAGATAAGATCACATTCCTTTCATTCACTTCTCAATAAACTTTTCCTAATACGATACTTTCTTATTCAGAATTAAATTCACAATATTTGTGCCTGATTCCTTTCTGAACAATATTTTAACTGAAAGAGCTTATTCAAGATTCGTAAGTCACAGCCTAATCTTAGTCGGCAGGATTTTGGTCAGGCAGGATTTTGGTCACGAGGGAGAGGGGGATATTTAGTACCTATCTCAAAATAAAATAAAAAAACTCATATAAAACGTCGGAGAATAGTCTTGAGAATCAGGCATCGTAACATGAGAAAAACGTTCCGTATCAAAATAGCACGTGAGACATACTGTATGTTAAGTTACGATGATTTGCATCCATTTTATGGTTTCGAGGTTCAAGTCACAACTTACGCTTTCGTTGATTAATTTATATTTTATTTATTTTTCGATTTCGAGGCAGGATCGAGAGAGGAGATTGCTCCTTTTTGTCACTTGTACGTAGTATATCAGATAAAAAAAAACACTTATTCGCGATGACAATGTTGCCACATTGCTGTGGTTCACTTCGCCACAGCATCGGAGAAGGTTGATTTTGATGGTGAACCAATTCGTACATACAGATATACAAAATCCTCATGTAGCCATGGGTACGGAGGTCCAATCAGACTATGAAATTTTCGTCCCCAGACGTGTCTGTTCTGAGCTAATGCTGCTGCATTTGGCCACTCTAGGCCAATCTAGGCCAATTCTAGCAAGGTCCTGTTTGACATTGTCTGCCCTCGCTTCCTAGGTCTCCCATTTTTCTGAAACCCTTAGGCCCACTGTTCATAATCCTATTTGCTAATCTGCAGCTATGCATACGGGAAACATGGCCAAACCAACGCAGTCTGTAATTTATATTTAGGTGTAGACGCCTATTTTTCCACACTCTCCACAGATTCTTAAAAGTCACAGCGGCAATCCCTATTCTTCTATTTATATCATGCAGCACATCACCAGTATCTGTTACATAGCCTCCAAGATAATAAAACTGAGACACTTGCTCAAGAGTGCAGCCTTTCAAAGCAACTGAAGCACCATCTGCCTAACCAATTTTAATCACTTTAGTTTTTTCTCTGTTTATCACCAAACCTACTCTATTTCCAGTCTCATCAACAGCCCTAATGACGAATTCATCTCATCAACATCAGTAGCCAACAGGGCCAAATCATCTGCATAACCTAAATCAGAAATTTTGAAATCTCTAAACCATTTAAGGCCAAAATTTTCCCCTTGCAAATAACTTCGCATAACATAATCAATAACCGAACGAAACAGAAAAGGAGACAAAATACATCCTTGTCTAATTCCATTAGCAATGCTGAAAGACGTACCAACTCTCACACATGACTCAGTGTTATTATAGAGATCAGGTATTCCATATCATCTAACAATCAACCACAAATTATGTCGATCAACAGAGTCAAAAGCATTTCTGAAATCTATAAAGCTAGCAACCACAGGTTTCTGAAACTCTAAACATTTCTCAAGAATCTGCCTAAGTGAAAATATTTGATCAGTACATCCCCTACCACTTCTAAATACACACTGTTCATCACGCAGTTGTTCATGAACTAAATTCTTAATTCTATTAAGTATAATCATGCAAAGAACTTTATCTGGAACACAAAATAAACTAATTCCCCTATAATTATCAAAAGAACTGTGATCACCATTTTTAAAAAAATTGGGACAATAATAGCTCTAGTAAAATTCTTAGGAACAACACTTTTATCCTAATATACAAAATTTCAGTCAGCCATGTGACAACAAAAATGCTCCCAGCTCTAAGCTATATCTTGGTGATATCATCCACCCCTGGGGATTTATGCAGTTTTAATTTAGAGATAGTCAAAGTGACTTCGAAATGTGATATAGGGCCATCATTAAAGCCAGTAATGCATCTATCCTTATTACAAACGATGGGAGTAGAAATAATCACATTATTTAGAACTTCTCTGAAATGCTCAGCCCACCTAGCCATTGCAGAATCCTCCCCTTCAACCACCTTGCCATGTTTATCCCTCAATCCCTGCGTACTTGTCTGTTTCTTCCCACATAAAGCATTAACAATCTGGTACAACCCCCTGCTGTTACGGTGTCTAACTGCTTCCTCTGCTTTATCAACCAAGCTATCAAGCTAAAGATTCTTACCAGCTATTAATTGATCCTTTACACGTTTATTAAGCTCGTTGTAATGCTTTCTGTTAGAACTAGTAGGGTGTTGTTGATTCATATTAATTCTGCACTTCCTTCTTTCAGAAACAAGTGCCATAGCCTTATCACTCAAATAATTTTGTTTCCTCTGTTCCCTTTTACCCAAAAGAGTACTGTCGGTTTCAGGAAAAGCCTGTTTAAACTGATCCCATTCTTTCTCAACTTCAGCAGTAACTAAACCACGATTGTTATAATGACTAAGCAACCTCTCATGGTATGTTTTGGCTATATGTGGGTCTTTCAGACATTCAGTGTCATAGCTAATTTTTTTAACCTTAGCACAGCATTTCTTAAACCTCAGCTGCAAATCACTTGTGACCAGGTAATGATCAAACCCAATTTCGGCTCCCCTGTATGATCTGGTATTCCTAACTGAACTGTCCCATTTGCTCTTAATTAAAATATAATCTATCATATTCCTGTGCAACCCATCAGGTGAAACCCATGTATATTTATAAAAATCCGGTGTTTGTAGTATGTGTTAGTTATTCGCAAACCATTACGATTACTTCTTACCTGTAGAAGATGTTCCCTATTGCCATTGGAACTACCAATGCCAAAGGGACCTAAAACTCCTCCCAAAGATTAGAGTCAGTACCAACTTTAGCATTGAAGTCACCAAGCACAAGATAAATAACTCTTTTCTCCACAGAATTTAAAATATCCTGAAGCTGGCTGTAAAACGTATCCCTACTCGTTCTCATCAGAGTCAACAGTGGGGGCATAACAACAGATATCATTCGAACTTTAATATCTGCTGAGGAGCAAACCTACACATTGGAGATGTTTTCCATCATCCCTGCCTGATAACAGAAATTTCAAATTATTTTTAAGTATCTCATCTTTATCTGTCCATCTAGTCTCTTGCAAGCTTAGAATATCAAGGTTATAGCGCCGGAATTCCTGCGTGAGGACATCAAGAGAATAATCTCTATATAACGTCCTCAAGTTCCACGTACTTGCAGAGAGAAAATGGTTAGCAGGAGCTTTAAAGAAACTTTATTTATTGAGAGAAATAGGGCCAACAGTATCAAACAGCCCCTGATCGCAGACATGGGGCAAAGACTTGTCCTTCCTCTGCTAAAGGTTGAAGTCTCCGATGCTGGTAGGAACTTCAGGCACCACCTTTTCAAGTGGACTTTTTCAAGAGCCATATGGCCTGCCTGAGTCACATTACTCCAGTTTAAGATTTAAGTTTAAGATAGCCTCTAATCAGGATTATCCACAAGCTGATATAAGGTATCCCGTGCCTCTGTTCACTTAGGGCCAGCAATAGACAAACAAGCAGAAAACACAGCTCAGATTCTCCCATAACAGAGGCCCACCAGTGCAGCAAATCCAGGATCCATAATCAAGCTCAAATCCAAAATACCAGTCCAATCTAGTTGGTATAAAAGGTCAGCACCAAGATCCTGTGAAGTTGACCACTCCTCAGCAGGGTTGAAAAAAAAAGTGGCTATAGAAAAGTAGAACACACTGAGCTGGCAGTCCTCCTCTTCCATTCCCTTCCAAAAGAGAATATCTCTTCTGAAAGGTACTAATGGCTTGCACAACGAGAAGGCGGGGTCTGACATTAGGTACTACATCTGGCTGGTTCTGTGCATCATCACTGGGGATTGGTACACAGTTCTCCTAGTTTATGCCTAGTTATCATTTTCTGACCTAAACCAATTCAGTGTTTAATAACTTTAAAATAAACTCGAATTTTTATAGGAACAGTTAACGCAGAAATTTTCGTTTTAGTTAGGTGCGCAAAATCATGCAATTACATAGAAATCGTTGAAAATCAAAATGTCAAGGTTTGAAAATGTTTGTTAAATCGTTTGAAAGCATGAGTGACTTTTTGTTCTAAGACCAAACTATCCAAAAGTGTTTCGAAGTTTGTTTTTTGCTTCTGAGGATGTGTGGTTCCCATTTCCTTGGGGATTTTTTTTTTCAAGAAATGAAATATAAAAAAAAGATACTTTCCTACATAAAGGACGGAGATAACTTAGAAGCTATTTTAGGCTTTTTCTCAAACAACATACAAGCACCTACCCTTCTGGTCGTAGTCGTCAGGTACGCTAATCGTTAGACCAGGTTGAGTGTTCATTTGAATACAGTGAAAAGAATTTGTGATTTGGTTTGATTTTGGTTAATTCAGCAGTTATATACTAATAGTGCATCGAAAAGAGCGCTCCGCAACCTATTTTTAGAGGAGAGCACGAAAGCGACAGATGGACTTAGCGAGAAACAAGGAGTAGAAAAGAGAAGCTTGGTGAGCACCAACGAGTACAAAGAGAAACTTGGCGAGCACCAAGGAAGGTAACGAGAAACCTGGCGAATACCAAGGAGCACAAGGTAAGATTTGGCGAACACCACCTATTTTACCGTGATCTCCTCATTCAAATAAAAGTATTGTTACGACAGATGAACGTGCTACAGCGAATTTATGATAAACGCGTCATGGACGCTCGCATGCTTCAGCATGAGAGTTACGTTTCCAACGACATCGAACGAACTTGACTTGAAGAAGAAGGAATAAGTTGTTGGAATTAAGAAGAAATATAGTGTAAAAGGAACACATAGTTTGCCTTTGTCTGTGCACTAAAGTTTAGAGAAGAAATGATTTTATTTAGTGTGTTCGCAGAAGATTAAACAAATATACTTGCAGTACTGTGCAAATTAGTTGGGACAATAGGAAAATGCAGTAACAAAGACACAACTAAAATATTTATTTGTTTAATAGTATAGTTAATAGTGAATGTGACCCCCCTTAGCTTTAATTACTTCTTTCACCCTCTCAACCATTGATGCCACTAGCTTTCCACACATCTCCTTCACTTCAGGGTAGGAAGAAGTCATTTGAGGTATAACTATTTAATTATTTAGGTATTGGTAAGGCTATTCGCGAGATTTTGCAAGTATTCACATATATGATTCTCGTTAGATTGAAAATTTGTTCACCCATAATATGTACATAAACCAAAGATTGGTATCTTTAATTTATGTACATGTTTTTATCCATACCTTTGTATTAAATCACATTATTTTAGATTTATTGTTATTGTTGTTATTTTTGAACTCACGCTCATTATCTGTCCTTTTAATTTGTAACAGTATTATAACGGTAACTTCATTTTTTGCAATTATTATTATCGCTAGAATAATCATTTGTATTTTTTTTCTAGCGATTACCAACAGCGATACCGAAAGATTGATTTATGAAATTTTGAGCATTTTTAAATTTCTTTAAATAAATGTGAAGTTTAAGCTACCGTATTTTAATAAGAATAAATTTTAACAAAATATGTTTAGCTCGCAACAAAGCACTATCTACATATATTATAGTAGCAGACGAGATTTTGCTTTTCTGATGGTGCTCGCGAGCATTCATATAGAATTCGTCGGCGAGCACTTTTAAGAGCTCCGAAGCACAGTAATGCGCTGGTGCGACGGGTTACGTATCCTCGGTCCAGAATAGTGGTGGGCGAAACTTTTTATTTCCGGTCCAGTAGCGTTCTGCAATATTATCAGACGGACCAAAGTTTTAGAAACCGTAAAATATTAATGAAAAAAGAAGTTTACCATTTTTATGGTTATTTGAATGTCGTTAAGGATACGAAGATTTAATTTTAATTATAAATTTGTATTAATGGGAATAGAAATGCTAAAACTGTTATTTTGGTTTTTTAACTGGATTAGAAAAAACACTTCGAGGGCAGAATTAAACAACTATTACTGGCTGCATTTGGCCGGCTGATTTAGACCTTTGCTTATTAACTTAGAAAGTAGATTTGGTGTGAGAATTAATTAACAGATTGTGCAAAAGGTTTCTGAAACATTTTGCATTAAGAAATCAAGGTTCATTGTATTTTGCATACAAGAAATAAGATAAAATATTAATTGTCATTTCCGATAAAAAAGTAACTTTTGAGATTAAAGTGCCAAAGTTTAAAAAAGAATTTATTGAAGTATGTCGTAATGGAAAAACCAATGGGATGAAGAAAAGAGAAAAACTAATGACGATAAGAAAACGAGCCTTCGGAAGTAGAAATGAAAGAAGAAGATTTAAGTATCAATCTCACAAAAAGTCAGTTCTGTTCATTTCGAAGAAGAAAACCTGGAGAATGCCAAGAGAAAAATAAAGTTCTCTTTTTTTACTTCAGAAAAATAAATGTTCCTGTTCGCCACAAATGAATTACTTAAGTATTATAGAATTGTGATAATCTTACGATACTTCTTAGAAAAGAAAATTTGGGAATCCTAATGGTGAAGTGAAAAAGTGCAAAAAAGAGTTAAACACATAACTGCAACGAATAATAATGAGGACGATTTGTTCATAATCTTCTGGGAAAACATAACTTTCGACAGACCAGGAAGATTTCATGATTCTACCTCAGAATGAAGGAATTAAAAGACTGATATGGAATTATTTTGTTCTGGAATTTAATAAAGAGCTGTTTTGATCAATAATGGCTTCATGGGGGACAAGAACTATCATACAGATTGTAGGTATATGACAATAAATCTTTTGCTTTTTGCATCTAGAATGGATGGAAATACGTCAAGGTCGTTTGTTTCCTTTATAGATATGTAGAAAATTAAATTACTCCTCAAGCATCTGCATGCCATCGAGAACCTGTCAGTTTAATAAGCAGTAGGGAAGATTTTTGAGGAAGGAGAGATCTCAGCAGAAAAGCAAGACAAGAAAAAAATATCCATGAATTATCTGGGACTGGAACTAAGTCCTTTAAAACATTCGGAAATTTCTTTTTGTATAACAATGACTTTTGGTATTTGTCGCAGAGAAATAAATAGAGTGAGCAACTGCCGTGTTAGAGTTCCCCCAGTCAGAAGCAAAAGTAAACCCGTTTAATGTAACCCCCCTCCCCATTTAATGCTCACCCTTTACATAGCTGCCGTCATATACATTATGGGTAATAACGGAGAAGGTATCTATTGCTTAGCATTATGTGTACATGCCTTAATAAACATCATCATCATCATCATCATCCGCATGCAGACATGGGCTACGGAGGTCCAACCAGACCGTGCAATTTAGCTCTACCAGCATATCTGTCCTGAGTTACATCTCCTGCATTAAAACCATTTGTGCAGTTAATTCTTTCCGGAATAAGTTCAAGTGCCTTATCACTCAAATAATTCCTTCTCCTCTGCTCCTTTTTTTCCTAAAAGAGTACTGTTAGTTTCCAAAAAAGCCTGTTTAAAATGGTCCCATTCTCATCAACTTCAGTAGTAAGTCATGACAGTCATAATGACTAAGTAACCTATCATGGTAAGCTGTAGCTATAACTGGGTCTTTCAGAGCTTCAGTATTAAAGGTAAAATTATTAACCCTAGCACAACACTTTTTAAGTTTAAGTTGCAAGACACTTTTAACAAGGTAATGATCAGATCCAATTTCAGCTCCCCTATATGACCTGGTATTACTAACAGAACTAGCCCATTTGCTGTTAATTAATATATAATCAATCATATTCTTATACAGCCCATCAGGTGAAACCCATGTGTACTTTGTATGTCGCAGTGTTTGTAATAAGTGTTAGTTATTCTGAAACCATTGAGTTTACTTACCTGTAGGAGACGTTGCCAATTGCCATTGCAGCTACCAATACCAAAAGGGCCTATCACCCCTCCCCAAAGATCAGAGTCAGTATCAACTTTGGCATTGAAGTCACCTAGAACAAGAGAAATATCTCCTTTCTTGACGAAATTCAAAATATCCTGAAGTTGTCCGTAAAACCTATCCTTCTCATCCTCATCGGCATCCTCAGTGGGGGTCTTAAATGCTTGTCTGAAATTTAGCTGTAACAAACTTTTCATTAAATCACCCGTATCCTAGAAGAGCATCACTATCGTTTCTGTTGAGAAGCAAACCTATGCCTTGGAGATGCTTTCCATCTTCCGTCCCCGAAAAGAGACATTTAAAATTGTTTTTAAGAATCTGACCTTTATCTGTCCATCTGGTCTTTTGTAGGTCCAGAATTTCTAAGTTATAATGGTGGAATTCTTGTGTGAGGACATCAAGAAACTAAGCTCTGTGCAAATTCCTCAGATTCCAACTCCCTATGTGGAGAAAATGGTTAGCGGGATGTTTAAAGAAATTATGTTTATTGAGAGAGGGAATGCCGACAATATCGTACAGCCCCCTAATCGCAAGCATGCCGCAAAGACCCGTTCCCCCACCACTAAAGGCTGAAGCATCTACACTGGAAGACTTCCTCCAATGTAGAATTTGACGATGCCAGTAGAAACAAAGAGTTCAGGTGCCTGCGATGGCCTCTGTTCAGGATATTCCACCAGCTGATAAACATATCCTGTGAATCTTTTCACTTGGGGCTGTCAACCCACAAAGAAACAGAAAACACAGCGGAAGATTTTCCCTCCAGAGAAGCCCACCAGTGCAGCAAATTCAGGATCCATAATCAAGCTCAGAGCTTTATATATCAGTCCAGTGGGTTTATATGGTCAGCACCAGGAGCCTGTGTGGTTGGCCACTCTTCAGCAGGGTAGAAAAAAAAAAGAAAGAAATGTAGCCATAGTTGTCCAGATCAGTAGGCCACACTAATCTGGCAGCCCTCCCCTTCCATTCTCTTCCACAAGAGAGTATCTCTTTTGAAAGGTACCAACGGCCTGAACCACGAGAAGGCGGGGTCGGACATTAAGTGCTAGGCCTGGCCGATTCTATGCATCATTACAGGTAATTATGCATAGCTTTCCTTTCAGTGACTACCTAGCTACCATTCACAACATTACCATTTACTAGCATACCATTCACTACATTACAACAACAGAGTGTAAATATTCATGAACAATAATGCCAAACAAAAAAATTATTTTCAAAATAATTTAGAAGTGAAGCGCCCTTAGAAATTATTTAAATCCGTAATTTTTTTATTAAATATAAGATATTTTAGATAGATTTGTAGGATACCAAAACATTTCACGAAGCAGCTATGCAAATTTTGAGCAAGATGTCACTCAAGTCTCTTCAGCTTTTGAAACTGGGTGTGCAGTTTATCTACTCTAGCTCGTTGGTTTGTTGTCAAAAAGAAACATATATTTTTTGTCGCAGACATTCTTTTGATATAGGATAAAGTGACCATACGAGTGTTTTTAGAAAACCCTTCCAGTGTCCCGAAAACATTTCCAGACGTTCAAATGTCACGGTTTTTGTCAACGATTTGCAGTGCACTCTCAATTTAAGTGGATTTAATTAACCCTTTTTTGGAATAACTCGCTCACTGCATTTACGCCATTTTTGCAAATTTACGTGGATACATTTTTTTTTTTGCAGAATAACGCAATTTGCATTAAGCATCAAACAGTCGCTGCAAACTGGAGGCGAAGTTTAGTATTGTCGACAAGGTACGAACTTTACCGCAAGCACTTCGAATTAGCCGTCCCTCGAGAAAGTGAAACATCGCCAACACACTCCTGACATCACTAATATAGTAAGACCTCTGTGAGATTTGAGCTTCCCGTCAATCTGTGCGGAATCAATACTCGATCTGCAGTCGTCGTGCTTAGAGTCGGCGAATTATTTCTCCTCCCACCTACTGTTAATTGTCCGTCATGCCTATTACCACGTTGTACAACTGTCTTAATTAAATTTGGATCGAGAAGATATGCCCCAGCTTTAGTAAACAGAAATAGGAACCATGACTAAACTGTCTCGGTTTCAGAAAGCTAAAACCGGAACATTTGAGTAAATGTTCCGGTTTTTGCTTTCTGAAACCCTGAATTAAAAAATAGCATCTATTAATTGAAATCTGGACATCCTAGTAGAGGAGCAATCCCTTTTCTAGCAAAAAAGCTTTTTTTGGCAAAAAAGCTACTAAAAATACACTGGTGTTCACGAAAATCAGAACGCTGTGAAGTGCCAATCAGAACACCCTCAGATTTGAGGGTTCAATGTAGCTTTATTGTAGTAATAAAGGATTACAATATGGGGGCAATTGAAGAGTTACTACCGAGTTGTTTAATAATGACTATGTTCACTCCTTGCTTGTATGACCTGCTGTACAAAGCGAGACATGGATTCAAACAAATGTTTGATGCTGGATTGTGGAATAGCTGTCCAAGAGTTCTATGCGCTTATGCCCAGAGTTCGCCTAGATTTGGCGGGGATGTATTGCTCCACAACCTCCATTTGACCGTATCCCGTACATTTTCAATGAGTGATATAGCGAGCCATGGAATGATAATGACAGTGGCAGCTGATGCAAGGGCCTTGCATTGTGCTGTTGAAAAAGGGCTTATGGGACACTCTCTAAATATAAAAGCGCTATTGAGTGTAAAATGTTCTGGATGCAACAAGCACTGGTAATGGTGGTGTAGATCCGTATTAGGGCAGATTTGCTTTCACAACTCATTGCACCCCACACCATAATCTCATGTGTTGGTGCTGTATGCCTTGTCTGAATACTTTCCTCTCGGTTTCTCTCACCAACCCGTCAGGGGGCGAGGATTCTGCAATCGGATTCGAAGATACAGAAGTAGGATTCATCAGAGAAGACGATGTTGTACCATTCATCGTACCACTGCCATGACTCGATGCACTACTGGTTTATGTTGGGGTATCAAAGACAGTCTTATCAGTGGCCAACGGGTGTGTAGTCCAAATTGTAATAAAAAAACAGGGGAGGGGAACTTTTAGTGCTAACATTAGAATTGGTTCTATTACTGATCTTCACTGTTGAGCCAATCCTATAAACAGAGCAGAGCGTTCTGTTATAGCCAGTCTCCGAAGGCGGTGATCATCCTAGGGGTTGGCTATGGACGAGGTCCAGAACCTTACAAAAGTGTTAGAACCAGTGTATATTTTAAATACTAATTTCATGTTTTAATTAAAAATATTAATTATAAATTTCAAAGCTATAGACCTTCAGAAAGATACATGTCAGCATTATATAGACATAAAGATGATAGTCAAGTTATAAACATCATCAAAAATACTATTAGGACCACAAGCTCATCACTTGAGGTTTACACAAGTTGTCGCAAATAGGTGAACTTACCCTTTACCTAAATTACCCCTCTTATATTACGGTTCATTGATATTGGATGACACTTCGGGAAACGTAGAGTTGATGGATGAAATGTTCTCAAGTGGTCGAACTTACGTAGATCAATCAGAAATCATCACTCTGTACCAGTGGTTCTCAACCGTTTATGCTTCACGTAACCCCTGGAAATGTGTATGTAACTGGCGTACCCCTTGTACAGATAGATAACACTATAGTTATAGTATAATAAGGGAATAAAATAAAACATATGTATATAACATATATCTAGCGACTTTTGAGCTCTCACAGCGTACCCCAAAAAATTTCACCACGTACCTCACGTTCAGAACCTCTAATCTAGACTATTGCTCTTAAAATATAAGTTAATGAACATTTTATAATACTGTTCCTACTGATTGCATCCTATTAACACCACGGGTCGGGCTTTCCGCGTGAGAGCCCAAAAGTTATGAACTATTCGCTAAAACCGTAGCATTATAAGAAGTCTAATCGCTTTACTGTAGATTATGAACAAAGTCTTACCAGATCCCTTTGAAAGCTCTCTCTTAAAGCTGCAAATGTTATTTCTTTTCTTCTTGTGTATTCGCATTTATATGCAGCGGGAGCGTCGTCAATTTCAGGTTGACTGGAGTAAGAAGCCAGTACCTCCGACAGGGTGTAGCATAGAGGCAGCCTGCCTCACGGCGCCTCTGATAGTCATCCATTCACTTTTACTTTTCTTTAACCAGTTAAACTTTTACATAACTCGAGTTCGGACGAAATATTAAAACATTGTAAAGACTTGAAAATTGCTTTGAGCAGTGGCAAAACATCTGATGTAGATGCAATAGATTTATTTGAAGAATTAAAAATTCTGTCAAAAATAATTCAAGAAAAAAGTGGTCCCCACCAAATTTTATCATATATATATATATAACCAAAATCTGTAGAATTTTATCCCAACGTAACTACCGCCCTAAGGATATTGTTAACAATTCCTGTTAGCGTAGCAAGTGCGGAAAGGAGTTTTTACAAGCTTAAACTGATTAAAAATTATTTGCGAATAGCAATGACCCAAGAAAGATTGGTTGGTCTAGCAACTTTATATCGATAGAGGCGGACATAGCTTATAATTTAAATTTAGAAGAGCTTATAAACAGTTTTATTTTATAAATATTATTATATAATTGTTTTGCATGAATGTTTCTCTTGTAATAAAAACAAAATAGCAACTGGAGATTTTTCTATATTTTTGTCTTATAATCCATCAGGGACGATATTTAATTGTTTGCCTCAGGGCGTGATCTAATCTGGCGACGGCCCTGTAAGAAGCATTCACTTCACTGAGAACGTAAGTGCATAAAACTAGACACCTGTTCTCTTCTTTGCGTTGGGGTTATATCTCTTGATTTTAACTTGGCATTATCAACATTTACCTCCATCAACGACTTCACCATTTCCGCCGACATTCAGAACCTAATGAGATTCGAAGTCCCCATCACTTAGGCCTCGATAGGTATTCTGTACAATTGGCGAGCAATCTCTGGGTTCTTGGTTTTAAAAACCACACACTAAGTAATGTGTACGGCATTGCATGTCAGTGTAGATTTGGGATGCCAAACTCTTACAAATGGGAAAACTAAAATTATCAAGAGCATAGTGTCCATGATCCAAATTCTTCTTCACATCGTAGATCGTAGTAGATCGTATAATCATATTCGATGTACCGGGTAATAATTTTACCCCTAACTATCTCCATCATAAAGATATGCCTATTTGGCATGAGTAAGAACAAAATATATAAGTAAACCACCCTTAGGTGGGCCCTTAAGGGCAAACATAAGAAAAGCTAAAAATAGCAGTAAAATTGTATAAGAAACCTAAAACGGGTAGGTCTTCTCAGAGAACGCTACCGTTTTAGGCCTCTTGTACTTGTTCAAAACAGTATGACTGTGTCTCCAGATGTCTTAGCCGTGAATGACTCCACAGCAATCTTAATAAGGTCTCTGTGTATAACAATCCAATTTTTGGGTGTCTTCAAAATGACAGGTGGAATTTTTCCAGCATTGGCTTTTGAAGGAGCACCATCAATTTCCATTTCCGAGACCAGTGGGTCAAGGAATTCCTCCTCCAAAACGGAAAAACGCGTTTTGGAGGCATATGTAGATTCGACAGTAGGAGAAAGGGAACGCTTGTGCCCTTTCTTTGTCTTGTTTTTGCTAATGCCCTTTTTCCTTCGGGAGAAACCGATTTTGAATAAATATCCATTCTGTGCACATGATCTGAAGTCTGTCTTGGACAATCTCCAAATCAATGGTGTGATTAGAACATTATTCCAAGCATGTTTGTTTATACCCTTTTCGAGATAAAGCTTCTGAAGAATTGCATCATTAAAGCTGATGCGAACTTCTGGCAACAAGCCAGGAATGTCCTTCATAGAAGGTAAATCAACCAGGTTAGAATTTACTTCAAAAAGTAGTTTCTTTTTGTCGGATAAGAACGCGCAAATTTGCGCGTTATAGCTGGTTTCAACATTGACTTGAAAATCAAAGTTCTCTGTGCGGTCCCGAAGAAAATGTCCGAAACAGCTCTCTGATCGGGCCACGACAGAGAAATCAAAAATGTCAGAACTCGACATATTGTATCAATCAAGGTGATGTTTTAAATACAAAAAACAGATAATAAAGGTGAAAAACGATGATAATACTAAGCAAGTAAACAGACTAGAATAATATGTTATTTTCAAAGCATTAATGAAAATGTGAATTATTCAAAATTTCAAAATTTGAAAAAACGAAGTGCGCAGTTAGTAACGGAAAAAAACCGGTTCAATTAGGATTTGAAAAAAAAATTGATTTCTGCAAAGTACCAGCAATCAATCAAAAACAACTAGAAATAGAAAATTGAGAATAAAACAAATGAATTAAATATGTAAAGGATGCATATTTAATAAGAATAAAACTAAAAACAGAAAGAATAGCGATAAACTAGTAATAAAAAGTCCAGTAACGACTGGAAGGAAATAGGTAAACTTATAAATTAGAATACCTCAACGGAGGATTTTGAGCTTACTTTGAGAGTGGAAATTAGGTGTATATTTCCAAACCAATAACGGCCAACTTTAGGTCGACTATTGACTTGTGCTTATACTAATTGAAGGATGTATTGAATATCCAAAGGTGTCTAAGCTTTATTATAACTGAATTGTGAAATTTAATCTGAAAAACCCTAACTGAAAATCTATCAGTTTAAGGTATAAAATTAGCTAGACCTAATTAACCTTCCCGCCAAAGGCTACACCAGGGTTTTCATCCGATCTCGACTAAGGCTAATGGGAAATTTAACTAAAATACCAGCTAATCAAGTTTCCTAAAATAATCCAAGAGCGAAGAAAAAGTACGTCTTCATTCTTCAAGGTCTGAGCTCCACGTCCACTCAGATATGTGATCAGGGGCCTTCTTCACAACGGAGCAGCGAACAAGATTGTTATTGAAACCAGTGTAAGAATCAAATTACTGGATAATTTCATAATGTAGAAAACCCGAATAAAAACATCATTCAAACAAACATAAAATTGCTTAATATTTTTTCCTGGAAATTTCCTGTAATAAATTTCAGAAATAAATAATACAAGATTAAGTTCATGCTTGAATTCATTTTTATGAAATAAAATTTAAAAGAATAATAATTATAAATTTCAGCTATGCTCATTTTAAACAAACACATAAAATTGTAAATTGTTTGCTCATAACCAAGCGCTTAAAGCCGGATCGCGAGTGCAGCAAAGGGGGCCATTGTCTCCCCTCCCCCTTTAAGAATTCTGCAACTGGAACGGAAGCGAAAAAAAATATACATATTTCTCCTATTTTTCAATAAATTAGCTAAAGATGGAAAGGCATTCCAGTTCATTTGGACTCGATCCTGTTCTCCCCCTTTTCACTCGGATCACTCTCCCCCCCCGCCTCCTTCTTTTATTAATCGTGGTATGCCCTTATTATATATCTGCAGATTCAAAATAGCAACCGTTTCTAAGACTTATCGAAATAAAGTTCCGATTTCCTTTATTCCAAAGTCTTGGCGAACAAAAATCGGACCTTATACTATTTATAATGAGAAAACGAAATATCTCTGGACTTATGCTTGACACCCTTGATCTGGTGTAAATATAGAAACGTGCTACAAACAGAATAACGCAAAGCATATTATCTGTTCTAATGAGATGTTATAGGACAAATGTTCAAATAAGGTATTGCAGACTTTGATGATGAGTGAGTCGAAATCAATTGCAAATAATGCAGAAATGTAATTAAAAGTAATATTTTATGTATCATTTTGATTCACGATTGAATTATTTATATGCAAATACTCACAATACATAAGGCTTTAAAATTAATTCTTCTGCCGGATGTTGATGTAATTGATTAGGACTGAAAAGGACAATGGTTCATTAGAGACAGCTTCGTAAGACGGACAGAAAAAAAAACCCACGTTGAAGTCTGCTGATTATCGAAAATACAATCACATCCGAGGACGAGGACACATTCTTTCAGTGGAAAAATGACAAAGCTCATTAAATCAGTGGTGAATGAGACATTGCAGCTGCTGCAACTAAATGAGCAACGCACGTTAATCTAATTTCGCTAAAACGAATGCTTTGTTGATGAAAATCGTTAAATATTAGAGGCGAAAAATTAACCGAAGTTTCAGTTGATAGAATTTACGAAGCACACCGCATTCGGACCTAAATTGAGAACAATAAAAGATTTCTGTTGAGGAAGCAGACTTTTGGCTTAATACAAAGAAACAACTCAGACTATTTATGACGAAAATAACTTTTTTTTTTAGCTCGTCTTCATATAAAAAGAGCTGTTGTTTTCACTTTATCGGCTATGAGTGTGTAGATATTCAACTCTTAAGTGTTTAGAGATAAATCTTTGACAATGGATAGCTACTAATATGATATTATTATTCCCATTTCCGAATCTTCCAATAGTGTGAATTTTCACCATTAGAGAGCGCTAAAGTTGTAAAAGTAAACAACTTTAAACTAATACTTTATGCAATGGAGTAGTCAAGGGAAGAGAGTTGAATATTTTAATTTCCTCTCCACTTGAAGGCTTGAATTTATACAGTTATCAGCGCGCTTGGCTACTGATCAAAGGGACCTGAGTTTGAGCCTCGGATAAGGTGTGGATATTTCTGTGTTCTCTTTCTACTCTAATGAACCATTTATTTTACCATCTGTCCGTCTTACGAAGCTGTCTCTAATGAACCATTTATTTTACCATCTCTAATTAACCATCCTATTTCGGCATATGATACAATTGGTATGGCTAGTAATATATATTTTAAGAAATTCCCGTAAATCGTAGATTTCAATGGGACTCCCCCCACATTGGAAGTTAGGCCACTGATTGTAAGCAATTCCTGCGATCCAATTTTGATATTTAGATTGTAGAGTTCTACCTTTCACACCGAACTTCTTTATAGTGTCTTACACCTCTGTAAGAAGCAACTGCTTCAGAGGTAATTTATTTATGTGTTGCGATGTCCGCAACAACTCAGATGGTTTCCACTGAATGTCATGACGTTTCAGATTGCCTCGGCAACATATTCCTTGTGATTTATCAGTCATGTGACTTTGAAGTGAACGATGTGCTAAAACATTGCAATCGGATTCAACTCTCATAATATATAAATAAAACGATCACGTAACTATGTCGCGATGCTTGAGGTTATCTTAGAAACATGTTTCACGTGATGTGGCAAGTAGATCCACCGACGTATTAAAATTACTATTCACTGGTTTTAAAATTACAGTGACGTATTGAAAATCTACAGTACGTAGGATTACGTTAGTTAAGATATCCTATTTCGGCATATGATACAATTGGTATGGCTAGTAATATATATTTTAAGAAATTCCCGTAAATCGTAGATTTCAATGGGACTCCCCCCACATTGGAAGTTATGCCACTGATTGTAAGCAATTCCTGCGATCCAATTTTGATATTTAGATTGTAGAGTTCAGGAGTCAGGGGACACTCTTTGACCGTTTTTTCTGGAAGAGGAGAAAAAAAAACGCAACTTTTTTCAACGTGCAAATAAAAAACTCATTTTCCGAATTAAATACTAATATTCCATTACTTTCTACTTTCACCTTTAGAAGGAGCTAACGTTGCAAAAGTATAACACCTGATTCTCTTCGAAAACAGTTTCTCTTTTCCACATTCGACGGAGGTTATTCGACTTTCTGGTTAAGTTTTTTTTTTCTAATAAAGGATTTTAAAATTATTTAGCCAATGGCTCATTTTTGGGTATGAAATCTTTACATATGCCACTCTTTCAAATTTTAAACAACTTTACACCTTGGGTTGCGCTTTTTTTTACGTCTAAGAAACAAATTTTTGTACACAATGGGCTCAATGGTCAGTCCACAAGAACTCCGTGGGCTCATAAAAGATAGGGGGAAGGGGACCCACTGAACAGCCGTTAGTAGACATGCTAACCTCTCTACAAAGTCATCCAGTGTGTTCTTTAACGAGCACAGGTTATGGCTCTCCTGCACACGGGGCTATGGCTTTACATCACATTCGATGGACTGCGGCCTTTCGACGCACACCTACTGACCGAGGGCGTGACCGATGTGGTTTCGCATAGATAAATCTTAACTCTGACGCAGGTAGCCTCGGAACTGCAGATTACGAGACTGTTGTGCTACCGACTGAGCCACCCTAGCCCCTGTCAGAATGGGCGTTGTCAGATAGGGCAAGTCAGATTTGAAACCCCCTACACTGGATTTTAGGCGCAATGACATTATTGGTAAGAAAGAAATATGACCCCCCCCCCCCTACACTGGATTTTAGGCGCAGTGACATTATTGGTAAGAAAGAATTATTAGCATGTGCATGGTAAAGGTGTAATCGTTTCCCTGGAAAAGGTGTGATCCCTCCCCTGCATGGTAAAGGTGTAATCGTTCCCCTGGAAATGTGCATGGTAAAGGTGTAATCATTCCCCTGGAAAAGGTGTAATCCCTCCCCTGCATGGTAAAGGTGTAATCCCTCCCTTGGAAAAATCTGTCGTCGCCTCTGTTTCTCAGTATACAACATGTCACAGAATATTAGTAAAACAGGCGAGACCACATCAGAGAGGCATGTCCATATCTTTCATGTCCATGCCTCATCGATTCAAGTCACATTACTTCAAACCAAACACACTAACCACTCAACTCAACGAGGTGATATTCGAAACTTGGAACTGCAGATTACGAGCCTGTCGCGATAACTACGGAACCATCCCCACCGGCCTCAGCTTTTCACCAATGTTACATTTAATCATTTGCTATATCAGAATGATTACCTATATAAGAGTAATGTTCTAAAAAATAGTGATTACCATGATCCTTTGGATTAATTTTACTCAGGGGTAGACCTGAAATAAGGTTGCAGCAATGCAACAAGAGAGATTTTTTCTAAAGCTTCTTTTGCCACATTTTACAAAGTGGGCAAAATTTATTTCGTTCGCTTTCTTTACCTGCACATGCAGGTACAGAAATTTCTTTCTTTCGAAAGCTATTTCTTTCGCTTTCTTTACCTGCACGTGCAGGTAAAGAAAGCGAAAGAAATAGCCGACATCTGAGTACACGTAGACATTAGAAATATTTATCATGAGATTTAGCTGTTTAAGAGAACTGTTGATGTGGGATTCTTTGGATGTTTCCTATTTTCACAGTATTAGGTACGAAAGGGATTTTTTTTTTTTTACAAATGATGGTACTTTAAGAGAAATTGAAATTCAGAAAGACAGGGAACCAAGATCATCATACTTTCCGTCATCATTTTTTAACAACCCTTGGATCAATTGCTGTCAATAGTTTAATTCTATTCGTATCGCCACAGAATAATGGTTTGGGAATTGAACAGCTATTAGGATCTCTCCAGTCTTATTGCGTTGCTAGGACAATCTCTTCCTGAAAGGAAGAGATTCATGACACCATTTACAACAATAGTACATAAAAACTGAAATAAATACAGGGTGATTCAAAACTCTTCGGCCAAATTTTAAGGGGTGATAGACCACACCTAAACAAGCACTTTTCGTCATACAATGCATGGTCGGAACTCAAGCGGTGAAGCGCTAGGGGTTAGCTTTCACTATGTCAGGAAATGAAGAAACACCAGAATGACAGAAGCGGTTTGAAACAATTACAGAAATTACAGAACAGAAAGTACAGAATTTTATTGAACAAATTACAGAAACTGCTCAAAAGAGCGATCGCCAGCATTAATGCAGGCTTCACACCTTCGATGTAGTGATCGGCGTACATGGGCGAAAACACCAGGCATTTCTCGTACAGCTGCAACGGCAATAGAAATCCTGGCAACAAGGTCCTCATTGGAATCGATGGACTATCGTAGATGAGGCAGTCCAGACATGAGAGATTGGGCGATCGTGGCGGCCAAGCGATGGGACCACCCCGACCAATCCATTGTCCTGGAAATGTTTCATCCAAGGCGTTCCGCACATTCACCCTGAAATGGGCTGGTGCACCATCGTGTTGGAACCTCATACGTGTTTAAATGTTTGCTGGAACAGGGGTCAGTAATTCTGACAAGACCTCTCGTAAAAATGCGAGGTAAGTTCTCCCTTTCAGTCAGACTGACAGAAGGTATGGGCCAATCAAATGGTCATGGAAGATTCCAGCCCAAACCTTTATGGAGAAACGCCACTGGTACGAATGTGAACGTATGGCGTGCGGATTACTGGTGGCCCACACATGTGAATTGTGGGTATTAAAAATGTCCTCACGTGTAAAGTGAACAAGACGTGCATCAAAGTTCGGTTGCGCTGCAGTCTGCTGCAGGAACCACTGTGCAAAATCCACATGAGGCCGATAATCTGCAAGTGTCAAGGCGTGCACCCTCTGTGCATGGTAGGGGTGTAGTCGTTCGTCTCGTAGAACTCGCCACACCGTCGATTGGGGCACACTTACGGCATGGGAATTTGCTTGCGTGCTACATTCGGGACGATCTCCAACCCTACGTAGAATTTCCTTTGTAACACGTGGCGTCCTCACACTCCTTGCACGCCCTGTATCCTGCAAGCCACTGACAAAGAAATTCATTTCACACAAATACCGGTGCAATCGCTGAAAGGTTTTACGATCAGGCACGCGTCTGGTCAGAAAGCGCCCCCGGTACAGCCTTTGGGCTTCCCTCGCATTCCCGTCCGCAGCTCCGTACGTGAAATGCATGTCCGCCTTCTCCTGATTCGTGAAACAATCCATCCATTCTGCAATCCACGGTAGAAATGTCGACGAGTGCGAAAACTAGCGCTTATAAGTGTTCACTGGAAAGCGCCCTCTAGCGCTTCACCATTTGAGTTCCGACCATGCATTGTATGACGAAAAGTGCTTGTTTAGGTGTGTTCTATCAACCCTTAAAGTTTGGCCCAAGAGTTTTGAATCACCCTGTATATACTCTCTTTTCTCGCAAGAAACACATACAATTTTGACCTTTAAGACAGAATTATAGTTTGAAATATTTCTGAAAATTATGATACAGATTATTCGAGTAAAGAGATGATAATATTATAGAAAAAAGAGGATAAAAAATTGCACGTGTTAACAGTGAAGGGTGTTTAGTGATCACGCTCTAATTTCTAAAATATTGTTATTGTTGCCTTCAACTACAATAGGACCACTGATTTGAATATCCACCGGTTTGAGGATTTTTCTAGTAATTTCCTTAGTATATAATATTTTATATATATATTATAATTTAATTTCCTTAGTACATAATATATTTATTGAGGGATCAATCACATCCTGGAAAATTCTATTCTGCGCTGCCGCAACCAAAAATAAAAGTCACAACGCAGCGCTTCTGGGATGGTGGACTCGACCCGTCTCGAAGGTTCTACAATCTAGAACAGCGGTTCCCAATCTTTTTCGAGTCGCGACCCCGAGACATTAAAAATAGATTTTTTAATACGGTAAATGAAAACACATCTAAAGTAGATTATTCAGTATAATATAATTCAAAATAATGTTAACTTACAACATATTTAATACGATGATTGAAATTGTAACTCATTAACAAGCTTAAAAATTCGCGGTTGAGTTTTCGTTAATGCCAACCTCATGTCTTCTCTATATTTATTCTATTTCTTGTTTTGGTTTTCAATTGAAGAAACGTTGAAAATCCATTCTCACAGAGATATATAGAAACAAAGGGGAATAATTTTTTGTTTTCCCTTTTTAAAATTTTCATAGCTCACCACTGCCCGGCAACCCCACAGAAAACCCTTCGCGACCCCATTTGGGGTCGCGACCCATGGGTTGGGAACCACTGGTCTAGAAACCTAGACAAAAGGCCGGGGTATAAACACTGGCGAACCGTGCATTGTGTCTCAGTGTCTCAGATTAAAGACAGATACTATGTTACGTTTGGTAGTGGCTCTTTACTTAATGGTGAGTTTATTTTAAAACTCGGTTTTGTGAACTTGAATCACATCACGTGAAATTTGTTACACATCACGTGAAACATATTGTGTTTTTAATTATCTGTGATACATTATCGGGTTTATTATGTACTTTAACATTCTGCCTGGGGGGTGGCTCAGTCGGTAACGCGCCAGGCTCGTAATCTGTAGTTCCCAGGTTCGAGTCCCAGCTGGGTCAGCGTTGAGATTTATCTCCATAAAACTCCCTGCTCTGCCCACGGTCAGTAGGGGACTCCGATGGTCTTGGAAAGGTCATCCGTCGGATGGGACATTAAACCTTGGCTCCGTGTGCGGGAGAGAATTACCCTGTGCACGTTAAAGAACACACTGGATGGCCTTGATGGGAGGCTACCATCTGTCTCCCAACAGCTGTTCCAGTGGGTCCCCTCCCCCAACCTTCTCTGAGCCTTCGGGGTCCTTGTGACCTGGCCATTTAGCCCATGGTGTGCAAAAAAGTGCCGCTCAGAGGTAAAACAATCCAATCCAATTAACATTCTGCCTTACAATTTTTGATAAATTTGTTGTTTAAAATAAAAAAAATAAAACTGGAATCATGTGTGGTCGTAAGAGCGAAGTGTTACTGACGGTGAAAATGTTACTAAAAGACCGCTAAGTCTGTAAGAAAAGATTTTATTTAGAAGAAAAGGTGGAAGTTATTAGAAGAATGGAAAGTGGGCAATCACGTTCTACTGTTGTCTTAGTAGAAGTTATTAAAAAAAGACAAAAACAGACAGGGTTGTTAGTTGTTAGTTTGTTTAAATACATAATAGAGGCGGTCGCTCTTTTGAGCAGTTTCTGTAATTTGTTCAATATTTCTGTAATTTGTAATTAGGATCTCTCCAGTCTTATTGCGTTGCTAGGAAATTCTCTTCCTGAAGGGAAGAAATTCATGACACCATTTACAACAACAGTACATAAAAACTGAAATAAATACAGGGTGATTCAAAGCTCTTGGGCCAAACTTTAAAGGAATATCGTCCATTTAATATCGTCCCATCTCCTGTAACAACAATCATGAAAAATACTGATAAAATTAAAAAAGACAATGGAAACTGTAAGAAGGAAAACTGCTACAACTCTTAGATACTCACCTGGTCATGTGATTGGAAAAATGAAACAGTAACTCTCACTTTGAGAGGAAACGAAGCTGTTCCATTAGAAGAGGAATCAATGCAGTGTTGCAGCCTTACTACGATGTTTCACAAGAAAGGAGGCTTCAAGCAATGAAAACAACCCTCCTTTCTTAATTATTCACCTGAAAAAAATTATCGCTGACGCTTGGGACTCGAACCCGCAACTCTCTAGATACATTCTTATTCTTCATTTCTTATTTTAAAAAGAAATCTGAATAACCTCTTACTGATCCAAAGAGAGCAGAAGAAAAATCCTGTCGACCCTGAGATTCACAATGAGGATATTCCTTTCGTCAGTAATGCCTACCTGTTTATACTATATAGGTATGTATTATGAAATAAATGTAATTTTAATGCATGTATGTAATGCTTATTTCTAAAATATCAAAAGTTTTGTATTATTTTATGAGACTCTCAATTTCTGTACACCTGGAATGCATCTCAGTGAAATACATTACAATTCGGGCTTCATTCACGCTAATTCGATATACGTCGGCATCTCTAGGAACGTAACCCGGACGTAATTCAAGATCAATTATTATATGAAGAATTGATTTTCATAGTGTTTCGTTATTTCTTCTGCAATGTTTGGATAACAGATTCTTTCATTATGATAAGACTCGGTCGATGGCGCATTTGCGAACAGAGCAAGCTATTCACACTCGATTCAGAGAATCCATATCCGATTTTGACATCGTTCAGAAACTTCACTGAAGAAAGAAGCATCGACGGGCTTGGAAAGATCTCATCCGTAGGATCTATGCCACTGTTAGCTATGAAAGAGAAGGCTAAAACACACATTGGGTTATTTTGTTGGATCAGTTAGCCCCTTTGCCTCCTCTCTGAAACCTTCTGTGAACTTTGGGTTTTTGTGACCTGATCGTTGAGCTGTTGCACAACGCAAAGTGCAGCATGATTCAGAGCTCTGGACGGATCACAAGACAATCGAGTGATGGTTTGGTGCGGCAGTCACTTCACATCATGGATACATTCTCCTTTCAGAACAATATGAATGCTAAGACTTACCTTGATGTTTTGTAAAATGTGCTGACCCTTTATCTCAATGATATGACCCTATTTTAAAATCATTAAAAAGCACAGTCTATTTTTTATAACTTAAAATACATTAACACAATGCAAAAGCTAGACATTGGAAACTCCAATATACATTTGCACCATATACACACGAAGTCTGACCTTCAAGTGAAGATATTGAGGATACTTTATACCTGCTAGGCAACAATGTTCTTCAACCTTCCTACAATGTCGGTGGGAAATTCTCCCACACAGATATAAGTGGTTTTTTATTCTTAAAAGTCGTTTATTTTACTACACATACACAACATAAAACAACCAAACCAGTTTCGCGCGGTACATACGGAGTGTTCACTGGTAACATAAAATTAAGGAAATGAGATATTAAGGTTTTCTTTGCTTAAAGAACCTTCATTGGCGCATCTCTTTTGCTCATGGCGCTACAGACGAGTTCATTTCAGAGTTCGTGATAGTACGAAGGTATCTTTTTCAGTCTTTTACATATTTCTTTTTAGACTGTTAATTTCTAAGGCAATTAATGTTGTTGCAGATACTAGTTTTTCACTGTGCTTAACAGTTTTATTTCTTTGTGTAATAGTTTCCATGGATGCGGTAGTTCCGTAGTTTCTTAATTGCAGCAGTGATCTTTCTGCTTTAGAATAGCGATTTGTTCTGCCACGGTTAAGAAATAATTATTTTTTTCCGATGTAATTATAAATTGCTTTGTGAAACGCAGGTCTCAAACGTTCATTTGTTGCCTTTTTTGCGAAGGCTATAGTTAATTTTTTATTATTTATATTTATCTGATGTTCTTGGAATCTAATTGTTATTGTCCGTTTTGCTTTTCCTATATATGATATGCTAACGTTGGCTATAAGGTTATACTTAGATCCGCCTTCAACGTTTTTTTGTTTTTACCTCTGTCTCTTTTAACTAATTGTAGGAGTTTCTGAAGCTTATACTACTATTGCCTTCTGATATGGATTTAAAACTTTATTTAGAGTGTTTTATAACCAAGGTATGTTTGGTAAGCTACTGACGTAGGTAACTGCATTACTCAGCTGTATACTTAGCTGCTAGCTGTTGTGAACTTGTTGACATCGATATTTTGCTTCACCTTCAAGCAGCTTTATGACTGCTTTAAGGTAACAGCAGCTAAGTATATATTATTCCTTTCTTTTTGATGTGTTTTGATGTAATTTGCATACTTATGATTACGGATGAAAGCAGCTCGTATAGGTGCTAATTTGCTATGCATTGGTTAGGTTGAGTCGTAAGGTATTGGTAGCATCGTAGCTGTAGGTTTCTTATAAATTTCCAGAGTAATCCGTGGTCAACTGAGTTTTAGTATTATATCGAAAAAGGAAGCGGTTTTTGCTTTTCTTGCTCTGTAGTAAATCTTATAGTTCGAAACGCATTATTCGCGTCATGTTGTAATTGATTCAAATCTATTTTTATCGAGTTGTAGATTGTTCTAAAGTCATCCACAAATCATTGGTAGTATAATAGGCTTTGATTGTACGGTTTAGCTACTTTTTTGCTCTATATAGCGTAAGCGCATATCTGATAATACACCTCATAAAGGGGATCCCTTAGCTACTCTATAATTTGCATATATTTTCTCTTTTCCATTTCAAAGTTATTATTCATGAAAATAGTTATTATTCATGAAAAATTATGATGTACGGATTATTTCTCCCATTGTTTGAGATGGTTCTGTCATTTGTTTTTGTATTCATTTGGGATCATATTTATTAAGTCAGATACGGGCGTATTTGGATACAAGGATATAACATCTAATGATGCTAATACCGTATTTCCCCGAAAATAAGACCTAACCGGAAAATAAGCCCTAGCATGATTTTTCAGGATGCTCATAATATAAGCCCTACCCCAAAAATAAGCCCCAGTTAAGATCGTCAGCCAGACGGACGCATTTAGTACGTCCGTTGCAACACACGACGGACGTATTGCATTATAAAATAATAATATTAATATATAATTAAATATAAATAAATAATTTTATTGACATTAATACTTAAAATTAATGATAATATAAATTATAATTAAATATTTGTAAATACCCAACCGGGCGCCTTTGGACGAGAGGTAAAATTAGACATCCTCTGAAAATAAGCCCTAAGGCGTCTTTTGGAGCAAAAATTAATATAAGACCCGGTCTTATTTTCGGGGAAACACGGTCGATATGCTGCCGTACACTCAACACTCTTTGAGTTGATTTCAATACAAAATCACTTTCGGAATATATTTTAGTGATGTATTGGTCCATTGCTCCAAATTTGTTGTAGGGGCTGTTTGTTTACCAATGGACACGAAGCTCCTTATGTGTTTTTGCCTTGATAAACATTAATAGGATAGAAAGATAGAGTGATTTGGGTGCATTTTTTCGAAATCTCTTCATAGAGTAATTCATGATTCTTGATATATGCTATCCAGGTCACTAATTTTGGTGTAGGGTCTTTTTTAATTTCCATGACGTTTAATTCTGATAGCAATTGGGTGATTTTTATATACCGTTGATTAGAATCCATTAGTACTAAATTTTGAGTTTTATATCCTGATATTATTCTAATACCTTTTTTTAATAGTATTTAATATTTTAAAATTTTGTTTTACCTCTATTTATATATGCAGCATATCTCTTAGATGGTATGGGATGTGTTGCATTATTTCTTCAACGTCTGGGATAATTTCTTCCATTTTTATTTCATTAGAGGCGTGTGAATATTTAGCCCTCGTTTTTAAATATTCATTTCTTTTTCATTAAACTGATATTGTGATAGATAAATTTTTTCAATACGGTTGGATTTTATATTCCCTTGCTTTCGATATATTTTCTCTTTTACGTTTTCTAATTTATTGCCAAGTCGTTCTATTACTATACATTCATGTTTCTAAATTATCCGCTGAATTATTTTTTGTTCATGCTCTAATGCTAGTGGTGTTCTAGGTTTTGACAAGTTGCTGTATAAATGATATACTTCTTTTCCTTTCTTTGCAATTTGCTGTCTAGTTATCCTAATTTTTAAACTCAACATTTTTTGTTAATCTTTTCTTAGTGCATAGGCCATTTGTGGTATAAATCGTTCATTGTAGCAGGTTTGAAGAACCTAGAACCTAGACGGTATAAAGCATCTTTAACAATATCACATGAAGGTAAGACTTGATGTGTATAAAGTGCAACGTATATTTCCATTTCCAATATCTAAAAGTGAAATATTGCAAAAGTGTTTTGAATGATGACCCTATTTTTCAAATCAACCTATTTTCAAAAGAGTGTCGCATGCGCGCATTATGTGACAAGTGTTCGGGAGTGGTTCCATCCTAATCTACCACGAAAATAGATCGGATGGATATGTCCCATTGAATGACATCCTCGCTAACACTTTATATGACACCTTTGGACTTCTTGCGTTGGGATTAGTTCAAATTCAGTATATTGCACCCCTCCTTCAAAAGTATGGTGCAATCAAAAACATTATAATTCGTTTCTAATTATTGTACTATCACCTGTGGTCCTTAGCAACTATTAACTTTTCTGTTTCTTATATCATTCTTTGTAAGTTTACCAATGTATGTTCTAATTTGCAAGTGTCTTACCAGTTATTCAGACTTGTGAATCATACTATCAGATGAAAAAAAAGTTTATTCAAAAACATTGAATGCAGTGATAGAAATCCTTTTTTTTTTCCAAATTTTTACTTCCAATAGATGGAATAGATGAAATATCAAATAAGCATGAAGCATAAAATGAGAAATATAATTCAGAAATAAATTTACCTTGGCACTGATATCCTTGCTTTCCGAAACCCCTGAAAAGATAAAATATATTCAGTACAAGAAGCTATAAACGAAAATGATTAAACATAATACATTTTTTATTCTCATTATGGTTTCTATGTCTGAAATGTGATTCTAAAAAAGGTATTTTCAAATCTCTTCTGTAGAAATTAGGAGCTTCATCACCTTCTGACTTTATCAAGAATATTCTTGCTCTTGCAACCAGATCTAAGAATCTGCAAATGATGTTTTATTAATTATTATTAAAGGGATTAAAAAAGTATCCCTTTTAAATATACATATTATTCGAGATTATAGTATCCATCGTATAAGATTTTTAGGATGAAATGTACTTCAGCTAGGGCCGATTTGAAAATGCGTGTTAGAATTGATATTGAACGAAGTGGATAATAAATTCAACAGAATATGATGATGATATTGACTAATAATACGTTGAAAAGGAATGCTTATATTCTCAAAAAGCAAGTAACTGTTTTTTACTATTATTCGTTTAGACGTTTGTACGTGTATGCTAAGAATTTCGTTTTATTTAACTTCGATAAATTAATGATTATTGATGAACATAAACTCAAAGGAATAATTCTTTTGGCCAATATCAAATCGTATTTCTGCTCTAATACTGATATTTGGATTCTTTTCTTCAAATGGGAAACATGGATTTCGGAACATCAGAAAAACTTATTTAAAGAATATACACAGTCGTATCAGAATAATGTGACCACCCACGGAATCGCAGTGTATCCGCCCAGAAGCGTCACAGAGTGCACATGACAAGGTCGACTACACGGAGATGAGATATAAGTGGCCGGCCAGGACAGATGAGCCATAGTGCGTAACGTGAGCACAATGTGCAGAGGTATTGATCTGACGGACGTTCAAAAAGGAAAGATCGTCGGCTACCACGCCAAGGGTGGAAGCATCTCAGAAACAGCAGACTTCGTGGGCTGTTCGTGAGCTGCTGCAGTAAGGGTGTACCAAGAATGAACCTCTGGCACACCGAGTACCTCCAGACATCATAACTGTGGATACCCAAAGGACATCGACCTCAGAGGACAACGTCGCCTAGTAAAGGGCAATTGACGCGCAATAGTGCAGCAATTGACCACTCAAATGAAAGCTGAAGGACCCAGGTACGTGTCCCCTATAACAGTAGAGCGAACTCTGTTACGTCTCCAGATTCGATGCTGCGTAAAGGCGCCCATGTTAACCATCGGCATTTCGCACCAGACTACCGTCATTGGACAGTGGTTGCCTTCTCCGACAAATAGAGGTTTCTACTCCACAGAAGTGACGGGCGGTGGTAGATACGGCATCAGACACACAAGAATTAACACCCGGACACACTTGTCAATCAAGTACAGGCCAGCGGTGGCAGTGTGGATGTCTGGGGAATGTTTTCCAGGTATGACCTGGGACCGCTGGTACCACTGGATGGGATCCTGAACTCCAATGGTTACCTGTCCATCCTCGCCCCCCCCCCCCCTCCGAAAGGACCTTGTTGTAGTGGGGGGCCCCAAAGATGCCTCTTAGAAGTTGTATGCTTGTGCATGGGTGTCCCTGGCGTGCCCAGCAGTTGAGATGGAGAAGGCCTGTTTTTGGGGACTGCTGACCGGGACTGGTGTCCCCGGTCAAGTGGTTCATCATCTTGGCCCCAGAGAAGTTCGTTGTGTGTTGAGCCCCAGTGGAGGTGTGCCTTTATTCGAGCGCCCCGAAGTGGGCTCTTCATCTTGGCCCCCTGAGAAGGATGGGTTCGGGACATTGCTGGGGTGGCTGCGTGTCGGTGGTCCAAATGGAGAGGACGAAGTTGAGGGCTCTGCGACCGGGAGTGGGATCCCCAGTTGACAGGCTTATCGATGGAACAGCCGAACTAAAAGTCCCCTGCAAGTTTCTTTTGGCAATCCAAGTTTAGATGCTTTTATTGAATGACGTGGTGGAGAACCTTAAGGTGCCTTAGTGAAGCTGGGCACCTTAAGTCCTGGGTGCCCAGCTTCACTAAGGTCGTCCTTGAAAAGGCCGTCCCCTGAAAAGTCCTGGGTCGCCTGGGTGGCCCAATGGAGGAGGCCTGTATTTGAGGGCCTGCTGACTGGGTTTGGGTGCCCTGGTCAAGTGGGTTCATCTTGGCCCCAGAAAAGTTGGGTTGCCTTGGAACCCCGATGGAGGACGCCTGTATTTGAGGACCTGCTGACTGTGCTTCGGTTCTCCCGGTCAAGTGGGTTCATCATCTTGGCCCCAGAGAAGTCCCAGGTTCGAGGTATTTCTGGGGGGGGGGGGGGGCGCTGCCGGTTGTTGTCCCAGAATGAAAGGACGAAATCGAGGGCCTTGCTGAATGGCAGTGGAGTCCCCTATTAGGCGTGGGTCCTCGATGGAAGAGCCAACTAGGTGTCTCCACCATGATAGCTTCCCCAATTGAAAAGTTAGGATTTTCTGTAGATTGGCTGACTAAATTCAAAATTTCACCATCACAGATGTGATTAAGTTTGAGAAATAGATTTGGAAGGAAATTTCACTGAAATGTTTGGCTTTACAATTTAGACAACGCTCAAAATTCGAAAAGACCTCTTACTACACCTCAATGATTAAAAATCCAGACTAGCATGTATTATCAGTAAGGTCTCGCTCCAATGGACAGGTCCTTTCCCTGCTGTTTTACAGCAGTAATGACTCTTATTGAAGGTTCTCTAGAGAGTGGATGGTGGTTAATGGCAATTACCACAAGATGTAGTGCTGTCTTGTATAGCGGAGCATCGGGTCTTGCCTTACAATACTACAATTGTCCATCCTCGCTGACCATATGATGGACCCTTGTGATGGACGTTTACCCTGTTGGCGATGCTGTCTACCAACAGGACAATGCGCTCTGCCATGTCGTTAAGATGATGCGTGAATGGTTCCAGGAACACAACA
The DNA here is from genome assembly GCA_038380435.1 of Ryuthela nishihirai. Taxonomy (NCBI): domain Eukaryota; kingdom Metazoa; phylum Arthropoda; class Arachnida; order Araneae; family Heptathelidae; genus Ryuthela; species Ryuthela nishihirai. The sequence goes on from JAWZYU010000021.1 coordinate 8,689,452, forward strand.
GCGATGTCTCCGTTCTCCCTCGGCCGGCGAAATCGTCCGACCTCAATCCCATAGAGCACTTGTGTACCATTTGGATCGACAGGTTCGGAGTGCGACCCACAACCACGTCATCTCCGGAACCTCCGGCCACGCCGTCTCGCCGCTGTCATCCGGGCTAAGGGTAGTTATTCTTATTATTTGGTAGGTGGTCATAATTATTCTGATACGACTATGTGTTTATATATAATATGAGTAATATGATCGGTTCTGAAGCCAAAAAGAGAGAACACTCCCCCAGGACCTTTTTGCTCGAGGCTTCAATCGTGTCAATGTTTATAAACTATTCCAAATACTCAAAAACATTATCGTATAACTGCTGTAAAGGTTACAAATGTCACAAAACTAACACAAGGATTAACAAGAATTTAAGCCAATATGATTGAGTTGCGTCCTTTAAGTACAGAGGATCCAACTCAGTTGTTCGCAAGAAAATTTCCGTAATTGAATCAGGAAAACGTCTAAATGACAATTTTTATTTATCATACCAATTCTCCACAAAGGAACATTTTCAAACAAGTGCATCTAATATATACATACGATTGTGAGTGATTTTCTGACTGACAGGGGATCACGCTAATTCTAGCTATGAAGCACAAATGGTGGAGCTCTGAAACTATGTACTTAGGGAAATCCGGGTCGTAGATCGCGGGAAAAATCCCAAATTTGATCTTCGAAGTGTTCTTCAAGATCACATTGAGGTCACAGAGAGGTCAAATATTGATCTACGACTGCTAGAAACGTGAAAATTGGTGTTTGGGGGTGTTTCAGGTTGGTAAGAAACGTTTCGATTTTTCGGATCCGGATGATTCTTCAAGGTCAAAGGTCAAATTTGAGATCTACCAGTGCTAGAGATCTAGAAATTGATCCTTGGAGGTATTCTGAGTCGTTGATCTTGGGAACGTTGCGAAATTTTGGATGCGATGTGTCTTTCGAGATCAAAGGGCAAATTCCTATGTAACGTTGCTAGATAGCTAAAAAGTGGATTAACAAGGCTGTTTTGGACAGTAAAACTCATAAATATTAAGAATGTTCAGATCCCGTGTTGAGTTCAAGGTCGTAGTTACGGGCTAGAAATCAAACTTTCTAGTTGGTATGGGGAATTCAAACTTATAGCAATTTTTTTTATATTTGTTCCTTTAAAATTATATAACATAACTGTTATACATGGATATTTCAGGAAATAAATAAGCTGTAAAAATAATAACACCAATAAAAAATAATAGTGTGATAAAAGAGAATAATGGTAAAAAAAAACAGAAATGATAAAAAGTACAATATGTTAAAATAGTAATGGCGAGACCGAGGGGTCCATTATGCCCTACAGCTTTCGAGAACAAGAATTATTTTGAAATATGTGGAACACATACTTTGACTTTATCTCTAGTAATAAACAATGTTTCGAATTTTACAAATATATGCCTCTGAATATTTAATTCAAAATCATATTTGAAATCGGTGGAATTCGTCGCTGATAAACATTTGAAAGCGACACCTATCAAACACAAAATTAACAAAAGGAATAATATATTCAATTTTTTAAAACATTGTTTGTTATAAAAAGCCTTTCCTTGAACAAAAGACGTAGAGAGTATGCAGTCGTACATACTGCAGTTTGTACGACTAACTAAAAGTTAAAAATGAAAGCTTTTACATCAAGGAGCCAAAACATTATGACCATCTGCATAATATGATGTTGGTCCTCCACGTGCCGCGAAAACAGCTCTGACTCGGCGAGGCATGGACGCTACAAGATTTTTAAAGGTGACTTGTGGTATCTGGAACGTTACCAGTAAATCCTTTAACTCTTGTAAGTTACGAAGTGAGCGCCACAGATCGGATATGGTGTTTCAACACAAACCACAGATGCTCGATTGGATTGATGTCTGGGGAATTTGGAGGCCAGGGAAATATCTAGAAGTCTTCCTCATGCTCTGCGAGTCTTTATCGAGCAATCCGGGCAGTGTGGCATGGCGCATTATCCTGCTGAAAGAAGGCACTACTAGAGGGATATACCATTGCCATCAAAGGATGTATCTAGTCTGCAATGATGTTTAGGTACGTGGTAGATGTCATAGTTTCATGAACATGAATGACTGGAACCAAGGTTTCTCAGCAGAACATTGCCCAAAGCATTACACTTCCTCCACCGGCTTGTTTTCGTTCCACGATGCATCCTGGTGCTTACACTTCTCCAGGTAAACGACGCACACGTATCCGAACTTTCACGAACGGTGCAACAGGAAACAAGATTCATCGGACCCGGCAACTTTCTTCCAATCATTCAAGGTCCAGTTTTGATGCTAGCGTGCCCATTGTAGGTGCTTTCGACGGTGAACCAAGGTTAGCATGGGGCACTCAGAACGGCTTGTGGCTAGCCAGCCACATTTTCAGCATGGTTGGATGTACTGTGTTTTGTGACACATTACTCTCGACACCATATTCAAATTGCGGGCGAGTTGCGCCACAGTGTCCTTTCTGTTGGTGCGTATCATATGGGATAGCCTTCGCTCACTTGTAGCATCGATGAACCATGGTTGGTCCACACCTTGTCGACGGTTCGCGGTTTTTCCTTCCTCAGAACACTTTTTGAAGGTACTAACCACTGCTGATCGTTAGCACCCCACAAGTCTTGCCGTCTCGGAAATACTCTGAACCAGTAGTCTGGCCATTATAATTTGGCCTTTGTTAAACTCACTTAGGTCCTCTGCCTTTTCCATCTGAAGAACAAAAATAACACTGATTAACAGAGCTCAGTATCAGATGTTATTTATACCGTTTCATGGCCTTCACACGCTCCGTCGTTTACCTGCAGCTGCTCCGATTTGCATAAAGACGCGCTGGTCATAACTCTTCGGTGTATATTCTCCAAAAAAAAAACTATTTTTTGCATTATAAGTTTAGAAGTTTGTACATGTATGTTTAGCATTTCATTTTATTTAACTTTTCTTAATGCGGCCACAACGAATTTCTTGTGGCCTTTAATGCGACCATGAGAAAATAATTCATGAAAACCACCGTTTTATCTCGTGTAATGGAAAAACCTAATTGTCTCTCATTTTGGTTCGTCAACAGTTTATTTTCATTCGAGTATTATGGCCTTCGCGAAATGTTTTTTCTGGAACATTTAAAGTCATGTGATCTGTTATACCTGAAGTGAAAATCCTATTTTGAAGCGTCCTGAACCTGATGAATCTCGTGAACACTTCAAACACCTGGGGGGGGGAGAGGTAATTTCCGAGAAATCCATTTTGCTCAACAGTTTTGTCGTATTTTTCACCAACATGTTGGGGGCGGAAGTTGATGGAAATCAGCAGTTACAAGATTCGAATCCCACTTTGGACAGCATTGAGATTTATTTTCGTTATATCCTCACCCTCTCCTTGATCACAAAGGGGATACCGATGAGTTTGCAAAGGCCACCGTCCGCCGGATGGGATGCAAAGCCGTGGCCCCGTGTGGAAAAGAGAGACATACTCTGTGCACGTTAAAGCTTGATATATAGCTTTGATAGATGGCTTCGGTTTTCCAACAGTTGTCTAACTGGTCCCCTTTCCTAACCACCCCTGAGCTCATCGGATTATCTCATTGTGTGCAAAACAAGTGCGGGTCACAGGTAAAACAACCCAACTCATCAACATGGGTGAAATTAGGCTTTTTTTTAGAGTTTATTCCGATAGATACAATGAACTGCTGCATTTGGCCACTGCAGGCCAATTCTAACAAGGTCAAATTTGACATTATCTGCCCACTTCCTCCTAGATCTCCCCATTTTCCTAAGGCTTTTATGATCGCTGTTCAAAATCTTATTCCCTAGTCTGTAGTTAAGCATTCGGCCAACATAACCGAATCAACGCAATCTCTTTCTGTTTAATACGCTGTTCAAAGGTGATTGCAGACTCCTACGCCTACCTCGTCATTAATTGCAGAGTCTTCTAATACTGCATAAGCTTCTAGAATCAAAGAGGGTCATGGTTTCATATCACAGCTTTCATACAATGTTAAAAACCAGAGGACAACACAAGAAATTCTCTTTGTGGTTTCCTCAGTATCAGATGTCTGGTATTACGCACCTATAGTATATATTCCTTAGAGCATCATTAAAAATGATGCTCTAAGGAAATATCGTTATTTGCATAGAAGTTATTTTCATTTCAGATCTCATTAAATTGTCCAATATATTTTTAATGAGAATTTTTAGTTCTTACTCGCATTTGAAATATACAGCTGGAATGAATACTAGTACTTTTAAAGCCTAAAATGTTAAGCGTTTCCCTTAGAAAACTTTAAATTTTAATTTATTAGGCTCTCAAGTTTCTCGCACCCTATAGTTTCGTTTTATTTGATATAACAGACACTTTCAGTTTTCCGAGTTTGCAGACGGAGCAGATTTAGGTATCAGTTATCATAAAACACTTCTCAGTATAAAATGCATCTACACTAATCCAGTCGATATTTATCTCATTATTTATGACTCCATTTTGCTCATATACTTCTTTTTTGTAAACAAAAATGTCAAGCAAAGAAAGAGACTCAGTGCAAAAAAATAATACGGGAAGTAGAACAGTGAAAAAATACCTGAAAACAAAGGCGTAAAATGTAGAGCGATCATAATGCTGCCGTAGATAATAATTCAACAAAGAATTTGCTTCTATCCAATATGATCACGTGGATCAACGCTGTTTCCCAGTAATTGTTATTAATTAGTTTTATTTTTTCGTGCGAACTGAAACCTGGAGTTTCAGTCGAAGAGATAAGAGCGGAGATTTCAGGCTTCGGGGATGATATTTACCAATATCAATTATCGGAATGAGAAAAGGCGGAAGATAAAGAAGAAATCGCAGAGCCAATCGGGAGGAAGGAAGCGGAGGAAGAGATCGCATTGACTTGGCAATATAAAGGAAGCGGAAAAGCGCCAGGCGGACTATAGAGAAAAGTTATCTGATGAAGAAGAAATCGAAATAGCGAAATGGAAAATGACAAGTCAATGAAAACGTAAACGTGAAGAAAACTAAATACAAAAACGATTCAGATGATTATTTTTTATTCTTTCTTCCTAAGCTGGAAGGGCGACGCATGTAAGATCCAAAGAATAATCATTTTTACTTCCATTTCTAACTTTGCGAGTATAGTTCAATGTGCCAATAAGAGTTTAATTTTTCATACCTTTCTATTGAGTTACTAAACATTGAATGCGCATGGGAAGAATCCAATCATTAATCTCACCGACTGTCGTCATCTCTTTTCAGAGTCTGCAGTCAATTTCCGAGCACAAAAGAAATGGAAAAAAAAATTATTAACTAATTAACATACGTTTCTAGACTTAAGTTGGATTTATTTGAAGTATGGTAAAAATATTATAAAACTTCAATGAATTTGTTGAGCCTACTCGTTTTAAATTTATATAATATTTAATCCGTGTCAAGAGTAAAATAAGGAAAAATATCTAATACAAATAATTGCGAGGAAATAAAATTCTATTCACTAGTAAACCAAAATTAATAGAAATATTTCTTGGCAAAGTTTTGCTGCTATTAATCAATTTCGGTCTGTAGCACTCTTATAATATTGTTACGACAGATAAACGTGCTACAATAAACCGTGATGTGATGTTTCGTCTTGATGCTCGCGTGAACTACAGCGTGAGAATTACGTCACCAACGACTTCGAAACTGAAAAATAACGAAAAAAAGTGTTGTATGAGGAGGAGTTGGTGGGTGAAAGGAAACGTAACTAGTCTCAGTTTGTACACGAGAAGATAATCTAAAGAAGAAATGTTTTATGTGGTGTGTGCGCGGGAGATTAAATAAGTTATTAGTGTTGATTCTGTTAGGTGAACTGACAAGAAAAAATAAGGATGTTTAGGACACTTAAAAATATGAATGAGGAGATTTTATGTTAGTCGAACATACAGAACTGATTTCAACTTTTCTGTTCTAAGAGTTCATCAATTGGTGTATAGTTACATTTAGCTTGTTTACAAGAATTGGTAAGATTATTCTCGATAGATTGCAGATTTCTTTACAAATATGATTTTTCGTATCATCGACTGATATTAAGCCTTATTTTATAATTTGAGTGTAAATATTAAAATGACACTAACTTCTTTCGAAGATTTATTTTTATACTGATATAGGTTTGTGTTAGTTGACTTTCATCACCATCACCATCATCATCATCCTCAAGCAGCTATGGGCTACGGAGGCAAAACCAGACGGTGCAATTTAGTTCACCAAACAAGTCTGTCCTGAGCTACATCTGCTGCATCCAGCCACTGCACACCAAGAGAGAACCAACAAGGTCCTGTTTGACATTGTCTGCCCACCGCATCCTAGGTCTCCCCGTCTTTCTGAGGCCTTTAGGCACACTATTCATAACCTTATTCGCCAATCTATAATTATTCATACGAGCAACATGGCCAAACCAACGGAGTCTCTCTCTGCACAATATGCTGCTTAAAGGAGGTTGCAAACTCCTTTGCCTAACCTCATCATTAGTTACAAAGTTGAACCACCTAATGCCCAAGATACTGCGCAAGCATCTAGAATAAAAAGCATCTAGTTTCCTGTTATCTTGTTTACAAAGTGTCCAAGTTTCATTACCATACCTACCCTAGAGAGAACCAAACTATTATACAGTCTAATTTTAGTCTTTAGGTGTATACGCCTATTTCTCCACACTCTCCATAGATTCTTAAAAGTCCCGGAAGCAATTCCTATTCATCTGTTAATCTCATGCCGCACATCACCATTATCCGTTACATAGCTCCCAAGATAATTAAACTGTGACACCTGCTCAAGACTGCAACCATTCAGATTAACTGAATCACAGCCTGCCTGACCAATTTTAATCACTTTAGTTTTCTCTCTGTTTATAACCAAACCTACTCTACTACCAGTTTCATCAATAGCTCGAATAAAAGAGTTCATCTCATCAACATCATTTGCCAAAAGGGCTAAATTATCAGCATAATCTAAATCAGAAAGTTTCGTATCTCCAGTTCATTTAAGGACAAAATCTTTCCCTTGAAGTGAATTTCGCATAACATAATCAATAACCAAGCTGAAGAGAAAAGGAGACAAAATGCACCCTTGTCGAACACCAGAAGCAATGCTAAACCAATTGCTACAAGACTTACCAACTCTCACACACGACTCAGTGTTATTATAGAGAGCTTTCATTATGTTAACTAACTTGTCTGGTATATCATATGACCTCAAAATCAACCACAAATTATGACGATCAACAGAGTCGAAAGCTTTTTTGAAATCAACAAAGCTAGCAACCAAAGGATTCTGAAACTCGAAACATTTCTCAAGAATCTTCCTAAGTGAAAATATCTGATCCACACATCCCCTACCACTTCTGAATCCACATTGCTCGTCACGCAATTGACTGTCAACCAGATTCTTAATTCTATTAAGCACAATCATGGAAAAAACTTTATCTGGAACAGAGAGTAGGCTGATACCCCTATAGTTACCACAAGAACTGCGATCACCTTTTTTGAAAATAGGGAGAATAATAGCTCTGGTAAAATCCTTAGGAACCATGCCTTTATCATAAAAGATTTTCAAAATTTCAGTCATCCAAGTGGTAACCGAAACATTCCCAGCTCTAAGCATTTCCGCAGTAATTTCATCTACTCTTGGGAATTTATGAAGTTTAAGTATAGAAACAGCCAAAATAACTTCAGATTGTGTGATAGGGCCAACGTTAAAACCACCAATGCATCTATCATCATTGCAAACAATGGGAGCAGAACTAACCACATTGCTTAGAACATCACTAAAATGCTCAGCCCACCTAGCCATGACAGAATCCTCACCTTCTATAACCTTACCTTGTTTATCCTTCAATCCCTGTATATGCCTGTCCGTTTTCTACCACACAAGTTTATATAAATATTTCATTCATACTTTTCTAACAAATTGCATTCTTTTAGAATTAGAATTCTTATATACTATATTTTTGTATTCAGGCTCAGTTTTCATCCATTTAATTCATTAACAATATGGATAGCAAAACAGCTGCAAGCAGGTAATCAGGAGGAAAAAAAACAATCAAAATATATATAACTCCGTAAATACACAGAATATCTGTTGATGCAAATTCGATAATATTACATTCGATAAATAATTCCGTCGGTATAATTTTTAACAAATAATTATGTATTTTACCTGTTTTAGATTTTTAAAGTTTCGATTTTCCAGCGTAATGCATAACTCTGTCACTCTAAAAATCACTTATTATTTTAAGCGACGACTGTAATAATTCCATAGAATTTTTAAAACAAATTAGGCTTAATCTGATACATATTGTACCGAGAAAAATAATAAAATTAATAGTTCATTCATGTAAAAATAATAAATAATTCGATAATGTATATAGAAGGAATTTTAAATTGGCTAAAAAATAATATTTGAAATGCGTTATTAAATTATGTTAAGTTGTTTTTACTTATTATTTTAATATCCGCAAACAAGGTTTCTTAATCAGTTGTAATATTTTTTTTAAATTCTTATTATTAAATATTTTTAATAATATAAGATTATCAAATTATGGTTATTAAAATCTTTAACTGTGTATACGCAGTTGATATTTATATCCGCTAACCACGCGCCCTCCCTGACCTCTGTGAGAAAGGGGAACGCCGATGGGCTTGGAAAATCCGCCATTCATCAGATGGGATGCTAAGCCGTGGCCCATGTGGCCACAGAAGAACCATACCCTAGGAATGTAAAAACAGATACTGTCTGTCGTCTGTCTCCTAACAGGGGTCCTTATGATCCTTATTACTCTTCGGGTCCTTATGATTCTTATGACTCTTCGGGTCCTTATGATCCTTATGACTCTTTGGGTCCTTATGATCCTTATGACTCTTCGGGTCCTTATGATCCCTATGACTCTTCGGGTCCTTATGATCCCTATGACTCTTCGGGTTCTTATGATTCTTATGACTCTTCGGGTCCTTATGATCCTTATGACTCTTCGGGTCCTTATGATCCTTATGACTCTTCGGGTCCTTATGATCCTTATGACTCTTCGGGTCCATACGTTCTGTAATTTTCTCCATTGTGTGCAAAAAGTGCCGCACATGGTAAAGCAACCTACCTCTTAAAACGTAATGTAAAAATTTTAGGACATTTTGAAAAACATTTACGATTTTAATATTTAAATTTAAGGTAACAAGTTAGTAAGTATAATAAGTTACAAAAACTGATGATTATCGTCTACGACTGAGACGTCTCCGAAAACATAAATACGTGTCGATTCATTTGATAGAGAGCCAGCTTTTTCTTCCCCAGCTGGGCCGAGATGCTCTCTTCTCTCATTTGTTGGCTCTTTGAAAAATGGCTTTTACGAGTGGGAGCGGGGCATTCTTTTGGAATCCTTCTCCTCGTGTCTCAAAAGTCGACTTCGCGTGGGTTTGTTGCGCATTGTTAGCTCCAACGGCAGAGACTGACGCGGATGAGATGAATAATTGATGCTTGCCCTCAATCTTCATTTGGTTTCTCTAGGATCTTGTACGGATACTTTAATTAATAAATAGCCCATTTAACAAAAATATTAAAGGAGCATTTGACGATTCTGAAATTTATCAAGTGCTATTTCGTTTTTTTAATCACACGATTTCTTCTGTTATCGGCTTCCTTTGCGCAAAAGAAACATATAACTCCGAAATGTTTTTTTTTTACAAATGTTGAATGTAGACTGGTATTTTTTGTTTATTAATGTTAAATAAAAACTGCATTGAGTTCAGAGATAAAAGAAATCTTCCTCTCCAGTACACACTGAGGTCTGACATTGCTTTTACTTTCCTAAATGAAGCCTGTGAAGGAGGCGAATCTCAACAGAAAAAACAAGATAATCGTCTTCTCAGAATGCGAACACGATTAATATTGGTCAGAAGGAAACCTTCTTGCTGAGAGATGTTTTGAATTTATTCTGTTAGTGAAAGAGAAGGCTGTGGAGTTAAGGGCATGTTATCAACAACAGGTGCTAGAGTTATTCCCAATAGTCCATTCTAATTCCTGTGAAGTCTTTCTTATTTAAAATAGAAATAACATAAATTGGCATTAGAAATTGCTTCGCTTCAGACTTTCAGAAGGCCTCGACCGATATGTTAACTATTAGAGATAATGCTGATTCGGAAAATACCAAAATAGGATTTAAATTCATTTTTTCGGAGGTTAACTACTCCTACACGACATTGAAATGAACACACAGAATCTTTGGAATATTTATAAATATTATAAGAGTTCTTTGACGATAAAACTCGCAAGAAGATATCTTTCGTATTTTTTGTTTCTCGTCTCATCACTTTTTGCCTCTCTTGGGTGATTTTCAAAATATTACGGAAAGAGATTAAATTAGAAAAAGAAGAGATACGAAGGCATTAAAACTCGATTACTGATGGGGAGAAAACAATAAAAAGGAGGGAAAAATGAAGTGCAAACAAGTTTGAAAAACGAAAATTTTGAAAAAGGAAAAAAATCGATTTTCCTCTTCCATTGATCAGAAAGGATGCTGCACTTGATTCTTTTCGTTTAACGGATGAAGATGAGGCGGAAAAAATATGATACGCAGGAGCAATTTGATGAAGCAAATTCAACAGATGACAAAAACTGAGTTCTTTCAGAAGAAATTTCATTCGCTTTGCAAGACTTCAAAAATATAAAGATTAAAATATTGGCATTAAAACTAATTCCAGAAGAATCCTTTTTTCACGTAAACCTAACCATATTATATCTGAGTAATATTAAATTTATCTTTCATTAACAATAAAACTTATTTAAAAGCTAGCTCTTTAAACATCCTAAAAACTTTGAATTATTTATTTACTTCTATCAATCTTTATTATCGTTAATTATTATAAATGCTAATATAAGCAATGCATTTTAAGTCTAAGTATGTCTTAATGTACATAATCGTATTTCTGATTTTTCCCACCATAGAACCAGATTATATTAATAATAATATTTATTCTATCCTATAATACATATAGAAGAAATACGATTTCAAACAATATTAAGAAAATAGTAGAACAATAAACATAAAAGAAACAAAATCCAGATAAGAATTTAAGAATCAAGGGGCGAAAGTTCCCTTGGGAGAGACATGCCCCCTGAGAGAAAGTGGGAAAGTCCCCGCTTTCAATGTAAACCCCTTCACCGTCGCACTGTACCAACCATATTCCAAATCTCTAGTCTGAATAGATGATTTGCAGTGTTGTAATTTTGTCACTTTTCAAGTTTAGCGCTCTCTAATAATGGGTATTAAAACTACTGGAATATTCAGAGAATCTGTATCATAATATTTCATTGGTATCTATCCAATCGAAAGGGAATTTTTCATTTCTCTTTTGGAACCAAAACGTAGAATGTTTAAAGACAGACGACAAAGTGAAAATAGTAGTTCCTTGTCTGAAAACGAGATTCTTCGTCAATTCATATCTGAACTTCGGTGTGTCTGATTAAATCAGTCATCAGATGGGTACAATCCCAGATACATCTTTAATGGTGATGTCGATTCCTTCTCATTTGTGCAAAATATGAACTGAAATTGTTTCCTTCTGCTTCAGACTCCTTTACCGTATATCCTCGCCAAAAAGAATACCTGAAACAACAGATTGTCGATGACAGGAAGTGACGTCGCTTTCCGTCTCCTTCGATTTCCTCCTTCGATCTCAAGACTCCAGAATATGCTTGCTGTCTTTTCACAGCTTCCAAACTGACACTCTTAAAATCTTTAAGAAGATTGTCTCTGGATTAAAACTAAATCAGCACGAGGATTTCTATTTGAAGTTTTCTCACTAATTTAGTGCAAAATGCTTTCTCTCGTCATTCTGAAGGTCATGTTTTCCCTTTGAGCGTTAATTAATTCTGGAAAAGATATTTTCAAACAGCTTTCTGTTCGAAAGTAGCTCATAATCGTATATAACAAATTCACCTTTAATGAAAATGCTCATGATGCAAAAGTCAAAATTATATTAGCTCTGAAATTATGGATAGCAAACGAAAAAATCCTGGTGAAGATGAGAAAAGGCCATTTGGAGGGGGGGGGGAGCGATGGTGCATGCAATGTCCTATATGCAAAGTGGCAGCTGCGATTTTTTTTTTTTGACTGTACAAACCAGACCGAAGAACATGATGGAAAAGATTAAATATTGCCCCTTATGTAAAATATTAATTACTTGTAAAGGTGCTATTGCTAACTATCTAAAATACTTTACAATTTTAAGTGTGCATTTCAGTTATTGAGTAAATATTAACAAAGAAATGAAATAAAACGTAGGAAAATATTAAAATACTTCAACAATTTTATAGTGATACAGTCACAACAATGTAATGACATTTTGTAACTAAGTATAATGAATACAATGTACGTATAATAAAAATAAGTACTCCCTCAAGCAGCTGCTTGAAACAGAAGTTTGACAGGAGCCTGTCAGTTTATATGCCATAGTAGAAGGTCTGAGAGGATGGCCATGGTCTGAGAGGACAGCCAATGCCTTACCCAGGGCTCGAACCCAGGTCCCTTAGATCAGTAGCCAAGCGCGCTAACCACTCGGCCATGGGACGGCTATGTACGTATAGCATTAGCATATAAATTTCATAATTATCAGATGAATTGTATAAAATTATTTGTAAGTGATTCCACATCGAATATTTACACATATACGAAATGGAGCTAAATAAGAAGCAGGAAATTTCAGGCAAAATGGAAAACTTCGTCACGGTCGAATTCGAACCGTACACATTTTAATTACAAATCTAAAGCAAACATATATATATATAACTTATAAAATAAGTCATTAACATTAAGTAACGATAAATAAGTTATTCAATATATATATCTAATACTGTCCTGTGATACTTTCATGGTAATTTTGTTTCATAATATTGTAAGGATGAGATGCAAATGAAAATATTTATAAATACATAACGTGATCATTTAATTGGTGGACCAGAAACAAAACGTTACATCAAATATCATCATCTGAATCTTCCTGGCGTTTGTCTTTATCTACTCTCCCTTGAACTTCACACATTTTTGTCATCATTATACCCATGCATTAAAAGCGTCTTTGAAGCCATTTTTCGAAAGCGTGCGAAGTGTTATCGTTGTGGCTCTGCAAGCTTCGTCGTCAAATGCAAAATGTTTCCCTTTCAAAGCTTTCTTCAGAAACATTCGCAGGGTGCTAAATCCGGGAAATATGGAGGATTTGGCAGAACCTCAGCACCTATGGCATTGTGCTGAGGCATAGTGCTCAGCACCTATGGCATAGTGCTCCATAGTGATCACTGGTCAGATGAGAAAAGGCCATTTGGAGGGGGGGGGAGCGATGTCTATGATGTCTATGGAGCACTATGCCATAGGTGCTGAGCACTATGCCTATGGCATAGTGCTCAGCACCTATGCCATAGGCATAGTGCTGCACTTAGGCGTGCACCTATGCCATAGGCATAGTCACTGTGGAGCACTATGCCTATGGCATAGTGCTCCACAGTGATCACTGGCTGCACAATATTAGCCGTATGAGGCCTGGCGTTGTGATGGAGAAACCAAGTAATACTAGAAAGTTCCGGACGTTTTTCACGAATGGCACTCCGAAGTTTGGTTCTGAGAACCTTCGAGTAGGCTTCCTTATTCGTGCTTGTTCCACGAGGCCAAAGTGAGTAACGAGAACATCTTTGATGTCAAAAGACACAATCACCATTTGTTTCCCAGCTGAACGAAAAACGCGAATTTTCTTGGGTCTCGGTGAATCGGGATGCTTCCATTGACTCGACTGTTGTTTGGATTCGGGATCGTAGTGAAAGATCCAAGTTTCATCGCAAGTCACAATTTGACTCATGAAGGTTGGCCTTGGATTTCAAAATGATTAAGCATCTTCTTGCAGAGCTGTACCCTTTTTGTTTTTGTTCTGGAATCAAACTGTGGGGAATCCATTGAGCACAGATTCGTAGCATTTTCAGATGGGTTTTCACAATCGCGTGAGCGTTTCCGTATTAAACTGACATTTTCACAGCCACTTCACATTCGTCTGTCTTCATTCAGGATTGCCAGGGATCTTTCGATTTGCTCAGGAGTTATTGAGGAAGAAGGCTGGCTGGGTCTTGGGGCATCGGCAACAGATTCACGTCCTTCTTTGAATCGCTTATGCCACTTAAAAATGGCAGACCTACGAAGACAGTCATTACCATAGGCTTCACTCATCTCTTCAATAGTGGCAGCAGCACTTAGGCGTCGCCTAACACAATTACGAATGACATACTGCTGTTCCGTCTGAATTTTCGACATTCTGAACGAACGTCTATGACACGCAACTCGAATCACAGTTTTAACACAACAGTCGACGCCAAATTACCTTGGCACGTGGAGTTTCCTTTGCAGAGTTACACACAGCGCCATCTAGTGTTACTTTGGAACGAGTACCTATGGCGTCAGTCCACGAATTAAATGATCACCTAACTAAACTGATAGTAAATCTCTTCTTACGATTCTAACCTTCACCACATCTCGACAACAAAGGGTAGCTTTTGCATCACTTAAAGAAATTAATATTTCAGATAAATTATGCTTTCCAATTAAACTTTGAAAGCATCTGGCACTCACGTGAAGGATTTTATTTATTTAAATAACTGATTAGAAACTTGTATCTGTTAACCGCAACCTCGTAGACTGCGATTTAATATTTGATTCTTCCTCCATATCGAATCATTCTTATAATAGGCTTTTTTGGTTACATCCAATTAAGAATCTTTTTATCTTAGCATAAACTTAAAAATAATTCTTTTCGAATTCTAAGTTATATCACTTCTTTAGCCACCTCTTTGTCAAGTCACCTCACGTACACGAAATTGCTAAATCTCGATGCTATAACAGTAGAAAGAAGAGGTTACTGTTGATATCTGGTTTTCGACGTGGAAGAAATATAATTCACCTTTCTTCTGTCACGTAACTGAAGAAATAAAGAGGAAAGAATGTCAGTAACAAATAATTCACAAATGAAGAAAAATAGCTGATATTGTCAATTTTGCTTTCATATTCTCCAAATATTCCACGTGTTTATATTCTCCTTAGGACAAGCCGCCACACTCGCATTTACTCATCGATTAGATGCAAATATCTGCCTACTTAATCCATAAACAATTAATACAGACGACGCTTTCATTCCGTCATTAATACTTATCATAGAAACGAAAGACATTCGAAAGTCGACCTTTCGTTTTATGTGCCAAACTCCAACTACCCCTGAAATCATCTGTGATAGAAACTGCCAATTGGAACTGATAAGCTTTGAGGAAGGATATGAAATAACAGAAAACTGACTTCACATGTTTCACGAATTTACCAATTAATTTCAGAAATTTTCAATGTGCGCAGTAAATATAGTAAATCTGGGTGCAGTTTAATTTTAGTGTATAGAGGTGCGCGAGTAACTCAGCAAATGAATCGATTGAACCGAAGCTGACACCGAGCACGAACCGAAATGACAACTCCAAATTCGAACCTAAATTGAAGCTCCTCGTGCATTACCGAATGTACAGTCTTCTTTCCCTCAAAGCATTTACTAACCACGCTTATAGCTGATGTTAACAAAAAAAAATAAAATAAAATAAATACCCCCTCAAGCAGCTATGGAGCAGAAAGTAAATCGAGTCTTCATTGAAATCGTAAGGAAAGCATTAGATCCTTCATCTTCAAATAATGGTCATCTTCAAGAACAAAATAACCGACCAGGGAATTTTCTGCAACCAAACTCCACCAAAGGGAATACGATCCCGTTGAAGACCAATTTTTCTTAACACTCCCTCCCCCCTGCCTCCCTCCCTCAAACTCGCACTTTAAAAATGTAACCAGATTTAAACTGAACTGACTTCTACCTGCGATTTGATCTAAAAAGCCTCTCCTTTAGGTAGGTGTTTTAATCTAATAACGGCTCAGGCTCTTAATCTTAAGTTCCCAGTTATGTTGAAAACTACTAAAGCGTTTTAATGGAAATGTTACTTAGAAAGCTACATTGAACTACTTAGATAACAAATTGTCAGAGAATCTGTAAATCTCTTGTTAATATCAAACCGAAGAAGCTCATGATTAGTTAACTTAGAAAATGTCAAAAGCATATTTTCCCCATCACATTGTTTCGTTTCTGATCCGCTCATTTCATCTGATATCGTCATTAACCGAAAAATATTCGCTTTATTCATTTCCTACTTATGATATTAGATTTAGGTGCTTCCAAACAGTATGACCTAGGAGTCCCACTCGAGTTAAATATTATAATTTTTTGCTCATTACATTTAATATATGAAAGCATACATTGGTACAAAGATTCTAAACAGAATAATATTTGGTATGTACAAAACAGTACATCAGTTTGATGCATATAATAATTATTTCCTTAATAGCCATAATTTAAATTTGTTTTTAAACGTTATAACAGTAGTTATATTTCTTATATCTTTTGGTAGATTATTAAATATTTTAAGACCAGAAAAACTAAAATGTTTTTTAAATAATTCATTATTTGGTTTAGGAACAATTATTCCATAGATATAGTATTATAAGAGTTTTCAATCCTATGAAATAAACAATAGGTAAAATAATATTGTATTATAAATAATAAAAAATTGGCGTGCACAAACTTTGGCCCTCGCGAAAATTGGATCGTATAAAATATTTTTTTTTTAAATCTGGCACTACTGAAGTAAATGACAGTATAATAAGAAAAAAAGGAGAAAATGTGAATAAATTTATAAAACTAGTTGCAAGGTCATTGACGTCTAATGAATGCTGAGCAGCTCATTTCTGGGTTCTACTCTCATCCTTCGCATACGGCTTCGATAAGCCAAATTCAGTTTTGATGTTAAAATAAACTTTATATCGATGTTCAATTTTTTATTATTATTATTTTGCGCCTATATTATATATGACAAATAAAATGTAATAAACAATATTAAATTGCTTTTGCTCATTTTATTACCCTCCCTCCCACCTATTGGCCCACAGCAAATATAGCATTTTACTATTCTGCCAGATGCCGAAAACGTTTTTTCATCCTTTGATCTTGTTTTTTCATCCTGAATCTTTTAAGCATTAAAAATTTATTTCTGATGAAATCCATATTTGACAATTATTATAATTTGTGATTTTTTTGTGATTTTTATTTTATTATATGGGTATTTTTTCCTCGTGTGTGACAGTTACATTTTTAAGGTAAATACAACTGCAATTGAAACATTTTATTAGTTTGTAAATCCACGATAATCATTGACGAAATGTTACCAGGGGCGCTAGAATACCAAGTTTCGACAGTGCTTCAAAATCATAATCGTTTTCTAAAGCATATCCAAAAAGTAATAAAGTGTTCATCGGATGAATGATTTGATTCCCGGCGATTTTTGATTCAGAAGAATATTCTATAACTGAAGCGGAGGAAAGAAAAAAAGTGATTATTTCAAAGATAAGATTATTTCTCAATGGAAAAAATGCAATCCAAATTAGCAATAATTTTTTTATGTTTTCATCTTCTCGTCCAATGCATCTATTCTACATAAAATTGGATTGGATTTATTCATCACTTGACTAAATTTGATCTGGTTTTCAGAACTCTGATATATACGTAATGAAGTCATCAATTTAATCCTGCTTCTGTTTACGCACGAAGACATTTCTCATAAACAGAAATCGCAACCGAAGTTTTTGTGAATCATCTTGGTTGAATCGTTTGCTCACAGGAAGTGAAGTACAGGGATTTATTTTGCTTGAATAATCTAGACTCTTGTCTCTGTTACGTAATCTCTATGCGTGAAACTTATCAATGTGTCTGATTTGAGCTGAAAATTCTGATTGAGCTGAAATTCTGCTTCCGTTTCATCCTGTGATGTTATTTGCATATCGCTTGCATTTCTTGTCTTTTCGTAATGCTTTATGCATCATTCTCCAGCAGGGTTTCAGTTCAGTCACTCATTTGGATACTCTGTGAAGACGGGAAGTGAGGGGGGAGGGTACTTTCATACCCCCCTTTACGCCCCGCTTTTCTATGCATTTCTCTATTCACATACATTTTTCTCTCATTGGTGTTTGCAATAAACGTAAAGTGTAGAAATAAATTTTGAATATCTGCCTCATGGACAATTACGAGTGCTCTTTGAGGTCTGATTCCACCCATCTATGAATAAACTCAATCAATAGTAAATGTGCTAGCAGCAAATTTATTTTTATAAATAACTCGTACTAAATTCATCTTCATTAAACTTCTTTCTTAAATAATATATCTGCTGAATATTCAGTATATATTTTCCCAGACTCTTCGTTTCAGTTATTTTCACGCCATATTGTCTCAAAAAACGTGAAATTTATAGAACTGGGATGATTTCTTATTAAACAGCTGCAAATTAATTCAATAACAGAAAGCACCAAAATAAAATTTAAAAAAAAGTTCCTGTCCAAAATTTTTTTCTAGGATACCACTTTTCTCTCCGTGACACTGCAGCTATTAGTGTCCGTGTTCGAATCCTGAGATGGTTCGAATCCTGAGGTGGTGTTAGAATGCAAGCTGTGATGTTTTACTGTTAGTTTTTCAATTCAATTGTAACAGTTTCGAAGGCAAGCAGCAATTAATTAGGTGCCAAGGGATTGTCAAAATTTGTAATACTGAGATTCATTTCTCCCTTTCTTAAAGCGACCTGGATTCAAGAACTAGCAGATTCATTTTTCATTTTCTTCTCTTTTAAATCCGAACTGGCAGTTTTAGTAAGAGACATTTCCCTTACTAAAGGAATGCAGATGAAAGTGTAAAAAGAACCGTTTTTACGTCACCTTTAAAGCATTACCATCAGCCATTCGAAGACTAAATTATCTGAATATCACTAAATTATCTGAATATGACTCTGAGATGAAAAGGTTGGCTGTTTCCTGTATCTTCAAGGTCCAAAGGGAACGTGGAATACGAAGATTTACAAATTACAACAAATTAAATAAGAATTTTTTCTAGTGCTTAATGGAGATATTTTCTGGGACTAAAATGAAATTTTGGTCAAACTAATAATGTCGTCATAAATGAAAGTGTGGAAATGCAATTGATTCTAATATTGCTCTGAGGTAAAAAAAAAAGAAAAACGCATTTCATTGGACTACAATTTGATTATATTTTCGCATTTCGTATTATGTGAAATTTTATAGAGATTTTGTATATGCATTTCATCAGGATGAATAAAATTTTTAGTACAGATATATTGAACAGATATATTTATATTACAGATATATTGAACGATTCATGAGGCAATAGGGCTTTCTTATTTTGCGAAGAGACAATAAATGAAGTTGTAGTTGAATCATTTTCAATTATGATTACAAACAAAAGTTGGTGTTAAGACGCTTCTCGGAACTCTGAACATGTATGTGCAAGTTTCTAAAAAGGTTCTTATACTTCCTCGTATCCTAATTCTGCTGATCTAGCTATCTTCTATGCACATTTTTTATCACTTCTTGTATTTTCACAACAAGTGCTGACTTTCCCTGACGCAACCCTCAAGTGTTTCCATGTGATTTAAATTGGTGTTCGGTCGAACAGCTCAAACTTCTATCATCAAAGAGATTTTAATCCCAAAAACGGTGAAATTAAAGTGAAAATACTACAAAAAAGTGTTAAATTTAAAATTGCTAACATCAAACTTACTTCCCATTAAACACTTCATTTAAATACTATTTTAAAGAAGGCTCATTTAAAAAAGAATAACCAATTCATCGCTAGTTTCATTTTGGGTTTGAATTCATAGAAAACTATTGAAGTTAACGAAATTGTAAAGAAACAAAAGGAGGAAGAAATACATTGTCCTAATTTACATTTGATGTTGATGTAATATGTTGTGAATGTAATAAAAGCTAAAGATATTTTTAAGGATACTTGTACAGTTCTAAATCCAACTGTATTTCAAACTCGAGATATGATAATTTTGAATCCTATGGCCCAAATTTCTGTGGATCAGACTTTAAGAACCATTGTCTAATTTTTTTCTCTTCAGATGTGAACAAAAATATTTACCGAAAAGGATCGTTTGATCAGGTACACCACAAATACTTATGATCATTTAAGTCCGCTGAACATATTATTCAATCTCTTTGAAGATAGAAGTTTGAGCTGTTCGGCCGAACGCCAATGGCCGAGTATTTTGGACGTTCGGTGTTTGTCATAGTGTTCGCAAAATCAAGAGTCGATACACTCGCTCCTAAATATGGCACTGCTTAAGCACGAGCAGCATTTTAAATGACTAAGTAGGGCTTCATGTTCAGTTGGATCTAAGCCTTCGTATCTAGTTGGAAACATAACTCGAAATGAAGCTGTACAAGTTGCTAGAGTTAAAATCTCAGATCCGGACGAAGCCAAACAAAACAGTCATATCTACAGTTTTAAATCCAGCTGAATTTAGAACTGTACAAGTAACGTTAAAATATCTTTAGCTTTTCCTATATTTGGTATCTCTTAAACAATTTATTAAATCGACATCAAATTCCAATTAAGGATATATGTATATTTTGCTCTATCTACTGTTTCTATTCAATCTTCTTAAATAATTTGATTTGAATTTAACCACGAAATACAACCAGCGATTAATTATTGTTTTTATAAACTGAACCTTATTCACAAACCTTTTTAAGTGAAATGCTCAATAGAAAGTAATTTGGTGTGATCAATTTCGGATTTCATTGTATTTATAATAATTGCCTTTTATTTTCTGGTATATAATAAAATTCAAGACATCGGGATTTTTGGGCTGAGTATGTTTCAGCTGAAAAAGTTCATTCCCTTTATGATAGTTATCAACGTTATTGATTACGATTTTCATTATTAGTAAAAGGTTTCTTTTTCTTCTCGTAGATAGTTGTTTGGGTTGTTTGACCTCTGAGCGGCACTTTTTTGCACACCATGGGCTAAATGGACAGGTCACATGGACCCCGAAGGCTCAGAGAAGATTGGGGGAGGGGACCCACTGGAACAGCTGTTAGGAGACAGAAGGTAGCCTCCCGTCAAGGCCAGCCAGCGTGTTCTTTAACGTGCACAGGGTATGTCTCTCCCGTACACGGGGCCACGGCTTAACGTCCCATCCGACGGACGGCGGCCTTTCTAAGCCCATCGGTGTCCCCTACTGTCCGTGGGCAGGGCGGGGAATTTTGCGGAGATAAATCTCAACGCTGACCCAGCTGGGACTCGAACCTGGGAACTACAGATTACGAGTCTGGCGCGCTACCGACTGCGCCACCCCCGCCTCTCTCGTAGATAGTAATAATATAAAATGTGAAGCATTTTATATTATATAATACAGATAGATCTCAGTGAAGTGTCAATCAAAATACATATTAGTCCCTCTGTTTATTTCACTATACAGTATTCGCTTCACTGTACGACGTCAAACAGTGCATGGTGTACTAGATGGCAGAATAAGAAAGCAAAATAACTTTCCGATATTTATACTTATTAAATTTTATACATTAATCATTTGGTTGATGGATAAAATCAACAAATGAGATGAATATCAAGCACTTCAATAGAGAATATAAAAGTTGTGATCGATATCTTCGTAATTATTTAGACTTCTTCAGACTTACGATAATTGGAGTATTAGCTTATAAAACAGGTACATTTTATATTATTTCTTAATTTTTTTGGCCTGTAAATGGTGGATCCTGTAAATGGTAGCTGGCCTGTAAATGGTGGGCCCTGTATATGGTAGCTGGCCTGTAAATGGTAGCTAGGCGTAAACTGGAAGGAGAGCTGTGTACCAATCCCTAGTGATGATGCACAGAACCGGCCAGGTCTAGCACCTAATGTCCGACCCCGCCTTCTCGTGGTGCAGGCCGTTAGTACCTTTCAAAACAGATATTCTCTTTTGGAAGGGAACGGAAGGGGAGGGCTGCCAGTTCAGTATGGCCTACTGATCTGGTCATCTATGGCCACTTTTTTTTCTTTTTTTTTTCAACCCTGCTGAGGAGTGGTCAACTTCACAGGGTCCTGGTGCTGACCATTTATACCTACTAGACTGGACTTGTTTATGGATTTGAGCTTGATTATGGATCCTGGACTTGCTGCACTGGTAGGCCTCTGTTGAGGGAGAGTCTGCCGCTGTGTTTTCTGTTTGCTTCTGGGTTGCCAGCTCTAAGTGAACAGAGGCATAGGATACCTTATATCAGATGGTGGATAATCCTAATCAGAGGCCATCGCAGGTACCTGAACCTTATTTAGCTAGTTGGGCATCGTCAAGCCTAAACTGGAGTAATGTGTCTCAAGCAGGCCATGTGGCTCTTGAAAATGTCCACTTGAAAAGGTGGTGCCTGAAGTTCCTACCAGCATCGGTGACTTCAGCCTTTAGGGGAGGAGGAACAGGTCTTTGCCCCATGCCTGCGATCAGGGGGCTGTTTGATACTGTTGTCCCTACCAATCTCAATAAACCTAGTTTCGTTTAAAATACTACTAATCATTTTCTCTCTGCAGGAACGTGGAACGTGAGGACATTACATAGAGATTATTCTCTTGATGTCTTCATGCAGGAATTCCAGCGCTATAACCTAGATATTCTAGGCTTTCAAGAGACCAGATGGACAGATAAAGGTGAGATACTTAAAATTAACTTTAAATTTCTCTTTACAGGGAGGGAGGATGGAAAGCATCACCAAGGCGTGGGTCTGCTGCTCAGCAGACATGCTAGTGATGCTCTTCTAGGATATGAGTGCATTAATGAAAGGTTTCTTACAGTAAAATTTCAGACAAGTATTAAAGACTTGAATGTTATCTGCTGTTATGCCCCCACTGAGAATGCTGATGAGGATGAGAAGGATAGGCTTTACGGACAACTTCAGGATATTTTGAATTCTGTCAAGAAAGGAGATATTACACTTGTTCTTGGTGACTTCAATGCCAAAGTTGTTACTGACTCTGACCTTTGGGGAGGGGTGATAGGCCCTTTTGGTATTGGTAACTGCAATGGCAATGGACAACGTTTCCTACAGGTAAGTAAACTCAATGGTTTCAAACTAACACATTTACAAACACCATGACATACATAAATACACATGGGTTTCACATGATGGGCTGCATAAGAATATGATTGATTACATATTAATTAACAGCAAATGAACTAGTTCTGTTAAAAATACCAGAGCATATAGGGGAGCTAAAATTGGATCTGACCATTACCTTGTTAAAACTGTCTTGCAACTTAAACTTAAAAAGCGTTGTGCTAAAGCTAAAAAAATTAACTTTAATACTGAAGCTCTGAAAAACCCTGTTATAGCTAAAGCTTACCATGATAGGTTGCTTAGTCATTATGACAGTCATGGTTTGCTTACTACTGAAGTTTAGGAAGAATGGTATCATTTTAAACAGGCTTTTTTGGACACTAACAGTACTCTTTTAGGAAAAAAGGAGCAGAGGAGACAGAATTATTTAAGTGATAAGGCACTTGAGCTTATTTCAGAAAGAAGGAACTGCAGGAATGTCCTTAATCAGTACCCTACTAGTCCTAATAGGAAGCATTACAGAGAGCTTAATAAACGTGTAAAGGATCAGTTAGCTACTGATAAGAATCTTTGTCTTGATGTCTTGGCTCACAAAAGTGAGGAAGCAGTTAGACAGCACAACAGCAGAGAGCTGTACCAGAGAGTTAATGTTTTGTGTGGTAGAAAACGGACAGGCATACAAGGATTGCAGGATAAACTAGGTAAGGTTATAGAAGGGGAGGATTCTGTCATGGCTAGGTGGGCTGAGCATTTCAGTGATGTTCTAAACAATGTGGTTAGTTCTACTCCCATTGTTTGTAATGGTGATAGATACATTGGCGGCTTTAATGTTGGCCCTATAACACAATCTGAAGTTATTTTCGCTATTTCTAAACTTAAACTTCATAAATCCCCAGGTGTAGGTGAAATTACTACAGAAATGCTCAGAGCTGGGAATGTTTCGGTTACCACTTGAATGACTGAAATTTTGAATAACTTTTATGATAAAAGGCATGGCCCCTAAAAATTTTACCAGAGCTATTATTATCCCTATTTTCAAAAAAGGTGATCGCAGTTCTTGTGATAACTATAGGGGTATCAGCCTATTCTATGTTCCAGGTAAAGTTCTTCCCCATGATTGTGCTTAATAGAATTAAGAATCTGGTTGACAGTCAATTGCGTGATGAGCAATGTGGATTCAGAAGTGGTAGGGGATGTGTTTATCAGATATTTTAATTTAGGCAGATTCTTGAGAAATGTTTAGAGTTTCAGAAACCTTTGGTTGCTAGCTTTGTTGATTTCAGAAAGGTTCTTGACTCTGTTGATCGTCATAATTTGTGGTTGATTGTGAGATCATATGGTATACCAGACATATTAGTCAACATAATGATAGCTTTATAATAACACTGAGTCAAGTGTGAGAGTTGGTAAGTCTTGTAGCAATTGGTTTAGCATTACTTCTGGTGTTCGACAAGGGTGCATTTTGTTTCCTTTTCTCTTAGTTTGGTTATTGATTATGTTATGCGAAATTCACTTCAAGAGAAAGATTTTGGCCTGAAATGGGCTGGAGATACGAAAATTTCTGATTTATATTATGCTGATGATTTAGCCCTTTTGGCAAATGATGTTGATGAGATGAACTCTTTCATTCGAGCTGTTGATGAGATTGGGAGTAGAGTAGGTTTGGCCATAAACAGAGTTGGGTTGTTTGACCTCTGAGCGGCCCTTTTTTGCACACCATGGGCTAAATGGCCATGTCACATGGACCCCGAAGGCTCAAAGAAGGTTGGGGGAGGGGACCCACTGGAACAGCTGTTGGGAGACAGATGGTAGCCTTCCGTCAAGGCCATCCAGCGTGTTCTTTAACGTGCACAGGATATGGCTCTCCCGTACACGGGGCCATGGCTTAACGTCCCATCCGACGGACGGGGGGGGCCTTTCCAAGCCCATCGGTGTCCCCTACTGACCGTGGGCAGGACGGGGAATTTTGCGGAGATAAATCTCAACGCTGACCCAGCTGGGACTCGAACCTGGGAACTACAGATTACGAGCTTGGCGCGCTACCGACTGAGCAACCCCCGCCCCTATAAACACAGAGAAAACTAAAGTGATGAAAATTGGTCAAGCAGGTTGTGATTCAGTTCATCTGAATGGTTGCAGTCTTGAGCAGGTGTCACAGTTTAATTATCTTGGGAGCTATGTAACAGATACTGGTGATGTGCGGCATGAGATTAACAGAAGAATAGGGATTGCTGTCGGGACTTTTAAGAATCTATGGAGATTGTGGAGAAATAGGCGTGTACACCTAAAGACTAAAATTAAACTCTATAATAGTTTGGTTTTTTTCTAGGGTTAGTTATGGTAGTGAAACCTGGACGCTGTGTAAACATGATAACAGGAAACTTGATGCTTTTGATTCTAGATGCTTACGCAGTATCTTGAGTATTAGGTGGTTTAACTTTGTAACTAAAGATGAGGTTAGGCAAAGGAGTTTGCAACCTCCTTTAAGCAGCATATTGTGCAGAGAGAGACTCCGCTGGTTTGGCCATGTTGCCCGTATGGATAATTATAGATTGGCGAATAGGGTTATGAACAATGTGCCTAAATGCCTCAGAAGGAGGGGGAGACCTAGGATGCGGTGGGCAGACAATGTCAAACAGGACCTTGTTAGAATTGGTGTGCAGTGGCCGGATGCAGCAGATGTAGCTCAGGACAGATATGCTTGGAGAATTAAATTGCGCGGTCTGGTTGGACCTCCGTAGCCCATGGCTGCTTGAGGATGTTGTTGTTGATGATGATGATGATGATGAAATTTTAAAGTTTTGTGTCAAAATTCGAATTCCCAGTGTGAATGCTTCATTAATTTGATGTCTTCACAACTGGAATTGGAATTTTGAATTAGAACTTTAAAATTTACCTGTTTTATAAGTTAATTCTCGAATTATCATATGTCTGAAGAAGCCTCAATAGTTGGGAAGAAATTTATCACATCTTTTATATTCTCTATTAGAGTTCTTAATATTCATCTTATTTGTTCATTTTATCTATCGGCTTCATATGATTAATGTATAAAATTTAATAAGTATAAATATCGGAAAGTTATTTGCTTTCTTATTCTGCCATCTACTACATCATTCTACAAAGCACTACAGTTTTTATTGTTTCCAAAAACATTTGTGATTTCCCTGTTTCCTAAATTGTTTGCTTCCCTTGAGATCAAATAGAGTAAAAGTTAGCCGACCGCCAGTGCAGTTTTCTTTTCAAGATTGGCATCACAATAGGGAGCCAACCTGTGCTGGAAATAAAACTTCCATCCTCTTTTGCCAACAAGTTGAACAAAATACAGATTCTGGCTTCAGCTGTAGGAGTCTTTGTCTATTTTCTCAATGCAAATCAGTTTGAATCATCGCAAAGTAGATGCTTCTATTTTAGATCCTTGAGTACTGCTACTGTTGTGCAGAAATTCACTTGACTTCATGAATCTACTATTTCGAACTTGTTCAGAGAGTTCTTAATAGATTAAAATAATATATCGGAAACCATACAGGATCAGATTTAGGGAGAGAAACAAGGGAGCTTTTGAAAAAGTTATTAATCGGAGTCAAAAAAAAATCAAGCATATATATATTTAAAAAATATTGTTAAATACCATGCAAATGGAGGAGAAAAAATGAAACCGAAACGGTATACCGGTTCATTTTTTTCAATCTCCCCCCCCTCCTCACACTATATTTAGCGGTTTTTTTTCTAGATTCGGGCCTGCTTTGTGAGGGGGGGGGGTGTCTTTCTAGCTACTCTTTTCATTACTGTTAATGATATCAACAACTTAACATTTATTTCCACTTGTATGCTGATGGCACTGCGATTTTAGGGTACTGGTGACAATATTAGAAGAATTAATAGCAACCTATAAAAAGATATTGATACAAAAATAACGTTGATAACCATCATAAAGAGAATGAAGAGGGGGAAATACTCAGTATAATAATCCCAACGTCTTGCACTTTATTATATACCAAATAATATTCTTATGAGTATAAAATATATTGAAACTCAAATGAGAAATCAAATTCCGTGTATTTGCATCTGCTTAAAAATTAAATTCCTACTTGATATCAAATATTATTTCATTGACTTAATTCTTCTAATTTAATTCGGCTACCAGCGCTTCAGATAGTTGTCAATATAATAATGTCTTGGAAAAAATTTCAGCTGTTACGTATTTTGGTTTCATTGTTGATGACTTATTCAGGTGGAAAAAAAACTATAAATTATGATTTTTTTGCCAGTAATGATTCTGGCTATTGGTTAATCCTGTCATAATCTAGGGCTTAACTATTTAAGATAAAACTTACGTTACACTATTTAAAAACTACAAAATTATTAAAATTAGAAGCATTCAAAATAAATGGGAACACTTTGCGCTAATTACAGCAAAATCACTTTGAAATTAACAATGACTACACTTTGATGAATATACTGTATTACCTATTACTCAATTTCTTGGCAAATTAATAGTTAGTGTCATGATAAAGCTTATGAAATCAAGATTGATCATAACAAAATGCTGGATTTGAATTGAAACGATTTTACAGTTTCCTAATTTTAAACGTAATCATGTAGAAAATGGTAGAAATTTTAAACTTATCTGGGCGTTTCAAGACATCCCGAAAGAGTTATTTAAACTAAAAACTTAAAAGATTCATAGGTTTTTAAAATTATAGTGAAATATGTATTTACCAAAGTATTAAAAACTCATAAATGTTGTGATAAAATGCATTCATTGCATGATTTTAACTGTGTTAGAATTGAATTTTTATCATAATTTTGCTTAGATAAGTTCTATACCTTCATGCGACTATGATAAGGTACTAAAGAGGATTTAAATAAATCAATATCATTATTCTAAAAATGAAGGTTGCTGCACTTTTAGATGAAGCTGACATTTTCAAATGAAGGAGATTTCTATGATTATCACACTCAACTATTGAAATGAACTATTGAACTATCTATACTATTGAACTATCAACACTCAACTATTGAATTGAATGAAAGTAGCTTCGTTCGTTCCAGATTATAAATCACAGTTCTCGTTTGAAACATTCCCTCTGATAATGTTTTACGATACGAACAAATGATGATGTTTAAATGTATGAATACAAACACTAAGCTTTCTTCTTTCATCGCCACTGGTTCGTCTGAGCAAGGAACACGAATGAGGATTTCAGTTACGGATCAAAGTGCTGAGATTATATCCTCTCTCTCTCTGCCCTTGGTGATCAAGGGCAATCACCCTTGATCACCGAGGGTGGTCACGAGTGAAGATGAAAGTGCACTTTGAAACGCTGCTCAATGGTTTTTCCCTTTGGATCCTAAAAGATCTCCAGTGAGTCCCAAACCTCAATCCTTTTCTGTCTTGGAGTCCATCAGATTTGTTACTTAGACTCGTTTCGTAGCAAATAATTACAGCTCATGGCTTCAGCAACTAATATCCAAATCATAACTATAGAGATATCATTAAACTTCAACTGTTGTCAAGTATTCTGAATTTTTTTTGGTTTTAGTAGGAGGAGATATCCTTCTGGTATCAATATTTAAGAACTATTGTTCCGTTTCAATTTCGCTTCGTATCACAGATTATGATCAGATATTAATAAACAATTCTGCTTATAGAGCCTACTCTTTTTTAAGTGAACTGATGATTAAAAAAAGTTTGTTCAGTTCTCTGTTAAGTAAATATTTTATTTGGAAGAAAGCATCGTCCTCTTTCTTATATTTAACCATGTGGCTGAATGCGCGTGCGTACTTTGAAATAACCTCAAAAGAAGTATTTCAGAAATAATGAATGCAGGAAAAGGCTTAATCAGTAAAGTAAGAAACACGACGAACACTTACTATTACAAATTAACAAAAATCAAAGTGGATTCGTATAAAGACGGATATCGATTTCTTAATGAAGCATTGAATGCAGCATTAGAGAGCACTGTTGCATTCTCACCATTTAGAGTTTGCATTAGAAATGCAAAAAGAACTGCAAACGTCAATATCAAACACAACTAACTATCCAAAACAGATAGTTTTCACTTGGCTACTTCTTTATGTCCTGTCACAGAAATTTTCCTAGAAACAAGGAATTTTCCATCCTCTTAACATGTATAACCCAGTTAATCAGCAACAAATCGAAATAATTCAAGTTTTGCAACAACATATTTCAGCAAAGAATGTTTTTGTAATTCAGTTCTTATGTTTTGCAATTTACATCTCTTAATTTCATTCACGATTTTGGGTGCTGAGTTACATTTAATTGCTTTTAGTTATTATTTTTCTTATTTATTAATTTTTAATGATTTCTACATTTCTTTTTCTCCTTTCCAAATTTATGACGTCATTTTATATTTTCACTTTTTTCCCATCACTTACTCTTCCATAAATCATCTTTCATTTCGTCTAGGAACAAAATATTTGAATTAGGAACATCTCATCTCTGTCGTTAATCTCTTCGTATGCCTTGTGAGCATTTCAGTCTGATGCGCTGAACTTTTCATAGCATAATTTCTAAAAACAATCTACGCATTACAATAAACTAAATTCATCATTAACAAAATTAGCATTTTGAAATGCTTTCTAGAACGCATTTTATAGTGTACTCATAATTTCAAAAATGCAGCATCGTTTGCCCACATTTCAACAGCATATTGCAACTATTCTGCCCTTCTGTTTTTTGCCATCAGTTCCTCCCATCCTCATTTTTCTCATTCCTTTCAGTTCCCGATTTCCAAAGATCTCCCAATTCTTTTCCTGATAGTAATAAATTGCATTCAGCCATTAATTCGGCAGTCCGCTTTGCTTATGACATGATTATTTCCCTTTCTCTAACTCTCATTTTTCACGAAATTCGTTTCTTCCTCTCATCGATCCAACATCCAATTTCCACCTCATTCCAAACCAAAAAAGAAAATGATCACAGCCAACATCCAAGCCACGTACCAATCTACAATTTCACCAAACATCTTTCATCATACATTTCCAAATCAATCATCTTCTCCTCTTCGAAACGCATTTTCACCGTGTGTAACGCCAGTGCAGAACTTTCGATTAAAACAAATCAACCCCACTCCTCAACTTCCTCCAATCTTTGACCATTAAAATCCCTTTCTTCTCTTTACTAAGCGATCTATCTTCTGCATCGCCCGTTTCCTTTTTGCCATTAAACCTCGCAAATGGTCATCTTTCGAAATGCCCTCTTTCAAGGGACGCAGCTGATCTTCATCCTCTGCTATGAATCCACTCTTCACTCAAAAGGAGAAATCTTCTCTTACATGAACTGTTTCTAAATGAGATCGATACTCTGGGGTAGAGGTAGCTAGCCTAGAACGAGTGGTGACATCGCTCAGAAAATGCTCAACTTTCATCAAGTAAATGCAAAACATACAGATTACTTACTTGTTTATCATTTCAGTCCGTTTTATATTTTGGAATGAAACGTTAACAGAGTCATAATCATTTATTTTCGTTCTGGATGTTCATATCATATGCCGAAATCTAAACAATCAAGCCGGTAAGAGAAATTTTGTTTTTCTCATCAATTTCAGTGAGAAACATTTTTGTTCTACTTGATGATAACGTCTTACAATCGTTTTTTCGCAGCATAAATATCCATAATCGGAGCACCGGCGTAGTCTTGAGGTTTCCTACGTCATTACAACCAACTACTAATAAAACGTTGTCGACCACTTCTCTTGTGTGTACATACATAAGTACAGAATCCCAGGTAACCAACCATAGGCTATAGAAGTCCAACCAAAATGTCTAATTTAATTCTACACGCATGTCTATCCTGAGCTTCAGATATTTAAGCGCTATCCGAATAAAGGCGTGCTTGGCATTGTCTACCCGCCTCATTCTAAATCTGCCAAATTTAAACATTTAAGCACAACGTTTATAACTCTATTTACTAATCTACAATCCTGTATGTGGGAAACATTGTCAAACTAAAATAATCCATTCCTTCACTAAAAACTATATAAAGATAGTTGTTGACTCTTTTGTCAAAGCTCTTCCTTATTTATAAAATCAGTTTAGTTAATAATACTTAAGATATGATATCTGGAATCAAAAGCATTAATCGCCCTTTTCTCTTGCTTACAAGTTGTCCAAGTTTTGCTAAAGAGAAAATTTTAGGAGACGACCTACTACACAACTGCACTTTAGATGCAACAGCTTTTCATACTTTCCACAGATTCTTAAAAATTTCTGCAGTCATACCTGTCCTGTTTTTTTTTAAAGTTCTACATTGACACTTTTTTGTCGCACAATTGGCAAGAGAACTGAAAAACGTTCTCAACAGCACAAGCAGTCAAAAGAACTAGAGCACATTTCCCATCACCAGTTTTAATCACCTGAGTTTTCTCTCTCTGCTTAATCAGCAAACTTTACCAGCCTGTCAACAGCTCTTAATAAAAGAGTTCAACTAGTGAAAATCAATATCACCAGGGCTAAACCATTATAATCTAAATCTTACATAATATAAGTCATCACAATAATCTAAGTCAAAATTTTTTAGTTCTCTAGACTAGAAACTTGTGACCTCAAGTTGGATCCAGCGAATGAAAAAGGTTTGCCCATCCCAAAGAGTGAATGAAAATTTTAGAAGACGATCGAGCTACTACACGAAGAATCCAACGAAGATGAGCAATGAAAAGATACGTGCACATTTCTAACAGTGGCATTCATTAAAAGCATTACTACCATTGTAAGCATTCTCCACTGTATTCTCTGTGAGTCAACTCACACCTGTGAGCAACGAACACATCACCTCGAAGAAATTGAGCCAGCATTCTTGAGAGAGAATCTAAAACTGATTTTCCACAGGTCACAGGTTAATAATAATATGTTTTAGAGTACCAGGCTGAGAGCACACCTTCTTCATCATGATTTTTTAAACAGTTCCCAGGTTCGAGTCCCGCCTGGGCCAGCGTCGAGAATTGTCTCCGCAAAACTTCCTGCCCTGCCCACGGTCAATAGAGGACACCGATGGGCATGGAAAGGCCGCCGTCCGTCGGATGGGATGTTAAGTATTCGCCAACAGGACTACCACCAAGCGTTCCAGAATTGCGTAGACGTTTTAAACTTTGCATAGGTGCTAGAGCGGAATACTTTTAAGAAGAGTAAAAGTTTTAGTTGAGGTAAGTGCAATGGTGTTTGTTCTGCAGATGCATGTCAAGAACATTTCGAATGCCTCTCGTAAATAACCCAGTTGCCTATATGTACTATGCAGACATTATGTGTCAAAGTGACGGTCATTTCTATATCTAAAGATATTATTTTTTATTTATATCAAATAATAGTTTATTAAATTTATATTTGTACATTTACGCAGATGAACAATGAATACATATACTGTATTTGCTTGTGAAGTGAGTCCAAGACCAATAGCTCGTCTAGGTTAAAATTGTGAATATTACGTTTTATTTCTAAAGCAGCAATGAATATATATAGGTATATTTTTAATTTCTTGAGACAAAAAAATTAGATGATTTTAAAACGTTGTAAAATAGCGAGAACGTGCTCTACATTGCCAATATTTTAAAGATAATCCTTCAGTAGACACTTAAAATAATAGGCATTTGATTCATTTCGCATATGTAAAAATTAATGAATTAAAAATCTCTGATCCAAAACCATAGAAGTGTTTATGCATAATTTATTTTTCCACGATTAGAAATAGGTATCGTAAACCATTAAATTCAGTCACCAAGCCACTAAATTTAGTTGGGTTGGGTTGTTTTACCTCTGAGCGGCACTTTTTTGCACACCATGGGCTAAATGGCCAGGTCACATGGACCCCGAAGGCTCAGAGAAGGTTGGGGGAGGGGACCCACTGGAACAGCTGTTGGGAGACAGATGGTAGCCCCCCGTCAAGGCCATCCAGCGTGTTCTT
Source organism: Ryuthela nishihirai (assembly GCA_038380435.1). NCBI lineage: Eukaryota > Metazoa > Arthropoda > Arachnida > Araneae > Heptathelidae > Ryuthela > Ryuthela nishihirai. Next base: position 8,722,432 of record JAWZYU010000021.1, read on the forward strand.
TAACGTGCACAGGGTATGTCTCTCCCGTACACGGGGCCACGGCTTAACGTCCCATCCGACGGACGGCGGCCTTTCCAAGCCCATCGGTGTCCCCTACTGACCGTAGGCAGGGCGGGGAATTTTGCGGAGATAAATCTCAACGCTGACCCAGCTGGGACTTGAACCTGGGAACTACAGGTTACAAGCCTGGCGCGCTACCGACTGAGCCACCCCCGCCCCACTAAATTTAGTATTATAATTCTTTTACAGTCGCCAATGAACTGTTAAAGTAGAAAAATTTAGCAGTCGAAAATGAATAAATGTCTAAGCGGAAAAATGGTTAAATTACAATATTTTTCAAATTGCACTACATTTCTCTCGTTACTCTTTATTACAACATTAATTATTCTATTTTGAACAGAAACAATACTTCTTAAATTTATAATACAAATGCCACCCCAACTTAAAATACCATATTGCACCCATGAAATGGACTCACCCCAACTTGAAATACCATATTGCACCCATGAAATGGACCCATCCCAACTTGAAATACCATATTGCACCCATGAAATGGACCCATGAAAAATAACGTATTTTACACATATCGTTATCCATAATATTTTCAAGAAGTAAAACCTTTTTTCAACATTAAGTTTAGTTTATCAGTAAGATGTTTTATACGCGGTTTCCATGTCAAATTATGATCAATTAGAACACCGAGATATCGAAAACTGCAAACTTTCTCAATTTCAGCACAAGGACAATTTTTTTAATCTTTATATTTTGGTTTATGTATCTTTAGTAGCAAACTTATCAAAATTTTCATCTTTTGAATTTTGAAACGGAACAGAATGTTTGGACACATTTCCAGGTAGTTTATTATCATAGAACCTATTATTATTATTAATGGACGCATTTATAGATAGTTTATTATCATAGAACCATTATGCAAATTTTTAAAGTTCTGAATTTACCAAAAAATGTATCTTTAAATTTACCAAAACCGTATCATCATAGGTATTAATATGACAATTTAGGTTTTTATTACAAAAATAATTAATATACATTAAAAATAATATCTAGCCTAAAACAGATCCCTGAGGAAAACCATTTTTAACTGATATAGGATCCCTAACATTATTATGTAATTTTACAGCTTGTGTTCTTTCTGAAAGATAATCTCGAAATAGATCCAAAACAATACCTCTAATCCTAACATATTCCATATTTTGCAATAATATATTGTGCTGCATTGTTGTCAAATGCTTTTTCCAGATCAAGAAACACAGAAAGTGTTAATTGACTCTTATCTACAGAATGAACAATTTCATTAATAAAACTCACTAAAGTTTTCTCGGTAGCAAACCCTACCCTAAAACCAAATTGTTTTTCAGAAAAAAGTTCATGTTATTTAAAACATTTAGTAATCTAGATTTAACAGCTTTTAAAACATTTTATTAAAAAGCGGTAGAAGACAAATCGGCCTGTAATTTGCAAAATTATTCCTATCTTACTTTTTTATAAATTGGAATTATAACAGTGTTTCAAATCTTTGGGAAAGATAAATTAATAATATAAACCAATGCTTCAAATATATAGTCCTGACACTGCGAGCGCCAATCCCATCAAAACCAGGTGAACTATTAAGCTTCAAACCGGAAATATTACTTTTATTTTCTATACTACTTGTGAGAAGTAAAAACATAGTATTATTATTCCAAATAAAATCATGATTTTGCAGAACAGTTTTTTTTTATTATATTCTCTTATATTTCTGCCACACTAGCAAAAAATTGAATAAAATTATTATCTGTATTTTCAACTATTTCATTGCTAAAATTATTAGATGGATCAATGCTAACAGGTTCAACATTCTTTTTCCCTGAATTATCAAAGAACATATTAACAAATTTCCAATGTTTTCTGCTCTCATTAGACCATTTAAGGAATTCAGGTTTAAAATAATTATTTTCCATCGGAAGAATCTCAAAATTAATGAGATTTCTTATGTTTTAAAGTTATCTTGATGTAACTGAATTATGTAAATATTTTTTACATTCCTTATATAATTTATCCCTTGATTGTAACATATTAACCAACTCCCTAGTAATCCAAGGTTTTAAAATTTATTTCAGTTCTTACATATTAATTTTTATTGTTGATTTACGGATTATTCGATCAGATATCTTCATAAATTCGCTAATTCGCATTTCATATCCTCGTGGATCATAAAATGTAATTTTTGTAATTTATGTAATGTTTTCGTTTAATAATTTATAATTAATTCTAGAAAGAAACCGATCTGTATTATTTAGATCTTGTTTATTTTTTATTTGGCTACTTCTGATTTTTAAAGCCTTTGGATAATGAGCAGATATTGCTATTTTAGCAATCGCAGTATCAACTTACAATCGTGTTTGAATTTAACAAAAATAAGATCTAGGCAGAGCCGTCCCGTGGCCGAGTTGTTAGCACGCTTGGCTCCTGATCTGAGGGACCTGGGCATCCAGCCCCGGGTAAGGCATGGATGTGTATGGCGTTTTTCTGCTGAGGTCCTGCCATCCTCTCAGACCTTCTACTCTGGCATATAAACTGACAGGATCCTGTCAGACCTCTGTGGCAAGCAGCTGCTTGAGGGGGTATTTTTTTATTTATTTTATGATCTAGGCAAGACACAGCCATATGTTGTCAAAGAATTTAACCATTCGTTTACATAATCATATTTTTGTAAAATATCAATATTTAGATCTCCAAATAATGCCTTTTTAATGACAAAAGAATATTTTCAAACTCAGTTGAAAATGTTAATGGTGAATAGTAATCTGATCTATATACGTATATATATATATACACAAAATAAATTGAGTTTTTTAAATGAATGATTAGGATATCTGTGGTAATCATAGCATTACTAATACTCTAATTAGCTATTAAGTTACATTTTGCAAAATACATTAGCCCCCAATCCTATTCACTCTCTACATTTGTAAAATAAATTATAATCCTTTAAATGATACCAATTGATTTCATCTGCTTTCACTCATATTTCACTTAAAATTTAAATATCAATTTGATTAGTTAAGCGCTCATGCAAAACTTGTAACTTGCCTAATTTTTCTCGAAGACTTCTAATATTGATATGTAAATATTTATTAGTAGATCATTAATTGGATTATAAAACTCTTTTAGTTCAATTAAATCATCAGAAATTATACTTTCGCGAATACCATTCTCTAAAATAAATCTATATTCACTATCTGTAGCCTTCGAGATGTAAGGGATTAATTACACATACCGACCACTGAATTAGAAACCTTTATTCAATACCGTGTTGGACCTCCTTTAGTCCGAATTACAGAACGTATGCGGTTTGGCATAGATTCCACAAGGTGTTGGAGTGTCTTTACATCTATAGCATACCAGGCGTTCACCAGACAGTCCTTTAACTGGCTCAGATTTGACGAAAGAGGACCATGACACCGCCTCCAAAACCTTGAGTTGTGTTGAGAAGGCAAGCTGGGTCCATTGCCTCATGGGGTTCCCGCCACTCTTTGCCTACCGTCGGTACAGAACAAGGTGTACCGCGACTCGTCGAACCATATGGCATTTTTACAGTCTTCCAGTGTCCAGTCACTGTGTTCCTTATACCACTGTAGACAAACTTTTCGGTTCTTCGCAGAAATCAGTGGTTTCCACATAGGCATGCGACTGCTGATACCGATCCCCTTCAATTCCCTGGGCGTAATTCGCAGAGATATGAGTCGGGAACTGCCTTCTTTGAATGCTTCCGTCAATTGCTGCACATGGAAGTTCTGAATCGTCGCTCCAGCCAGACGGGCACCCACAATAAATCTTTTACCGAACCCCGAAAGATCCTTTGTTTTTCCAATTGTGAACATTCCATTATTGACGAGCAGCAGTCTTAAAGAGTTGTGTAGATCACGTAGTGATGTACATGACTACGTATTTTAAATATACGCTGCGCAAGTGACGTTTACGTACTTCTGCATAAAGGTTTCTAATTCATTTCATTTCTAATTCTGAATAAAGGTTTATAATTTCCTGTGTGTGTACATTTTGAAATTACTAGTGAGTTAATTCATCTTTTGCATTACGATCCGATCATATTTAGGTCATTACTACATTTGAGTCCTATGATCTTTTCATCCTTCCTCATAGATATTTTCCCATTCTTTATCCAAGAATATTTGAAGTAGAAATCTTGCTTGCATTACTTTGATTCGCAAAATAATTGTATATCTGGAGTTATATGTTCTTTAAGATAGACCTTCTATTGTTTGAAATGTGGGTTGAAATCAGTGGATTTCAGATTATATCTAGGTCTATCTTATCAGTTTGGCTAAGAAAGGAATCAGACGTTAACATGTGTAGTCTTTTTATTCCAACGCGTTCCGGTCAAAGAATATATACTTCATTTATTTTCCCAATGTCATCCCGTGGCCGAGTGATTAGAGAGCTTCGCTATTGATCTAAGGAACATGGTTTCGGCCCCGTGTTAAGGCATGGGTGTATGTGTTGTTTTTCTGCTGAAGTCCCGCCTTCCTCACAGACCTTCTTCCATGTCGTATTAAGCTGACAGCTTCGCTATTGATCTAAGGAACATGGTTTCGGCCCCGTGTTAAGGCATGGGTGTATGTGTTGTTTTTCTGCTGAAGTCCCGCCTTCCTCACAGACCTTCTTCCATGTCGTATTAAGCTGACAGGCTCCTGTCAGACCTCGGTGGCAAGCAGCTGCTTGAGAGGGTATTTTTTTTATTTTCCCAGAAATATTCTGTTTCAACCAATCTTATTGCGGTAATGATATCATCCCCGTCTATCCAAAATATCGTCACGCCGGTTTCCATTCATTAGAGGTGATCATCCTATATCATCGTTTTCCTGCATTACAATTTATTTTGTTAAATGTCACAAAATGAGTATCTACCGGCCTAGGTACTAAAATGCATCTTTCGCTATATCCAGGGCTGTAAATGGAAGGGGAGGATGCCACCCCTAATTCCAGTTTTCATTTTTTTCTGTTTGTTTGTTTTTTGTTTCGTATATTTAACGACAGGAAATAGATCTATTGAATGTATGTATGTTCACTCCTTTGTAAAAATTTTTAGTCATAATTCCTTTAATATATATATTTCTATAATTAAATTTTTTAAACATATTTTTATGTACTGGTTAACGTCTCCTTTTCAACTGCAGGAGTCTCTTTCCAACTGATTCTAGAGGGTCCATCTAGTTCCGAAAAACCCATTTCCATCCTGGCTATATCGGTACGTTGGCATGTATTATCAATGCCTTTCATAGGAGTTGGGGAGGTAACATTGAATTTGCCCCTCCCACTGGATTTTGCATGAAAATAAAATTGAATGTAAAATAACATAGAATCTTCCAAATCGGCAGGTAGTTTTATTTATTTCATTTACATTGCTCTCATTACTGTTATTCTCCATCTGTGTTCTTATCTCTATATGCATTGTACCAATTACTGTATTGCAATAGGCAATATTTTATTTTTTATTACACCTTGCATTTTGTCTATATTATGTGGGAAAAAATTTTTTATACTACACTGTATCAATTAAGATTTTACATTGGGCGGTACATTGGGCCTTACTGGTGACTCAGTCGGTAGCGCACCAGTCTTGCAACTTGCAGTTTGCAGGATTGAGTCCTACCTGGGTCAGCGGTCAGAAAAGGACACCCGATGGGTTTGGAAAGGCCGCCTTTCGTTGGATGGGACGTAGATCCGTGACCCTTTAAAAGAAGAACTATATATATCTATATACTATATATATAGAACTATCCCTTTAAAAGGATAACTAACTTGCGCTCATCAAAGAATATTCTAGAGAGTCTTGACGGGAGGCTCCATCTGTCTCCTAAAAGTTTCACAGTGGATCCCTTTTCCCCAAACTTCTCTGACCCAAGGGGTCCTTATAGCGTGACCATTTAATTCATTCTCTGCAAACCCATTTTGATATCATTCTGCACCCCACCTCCACGCCCTACCTTAGAAATACCCTGTGGACGCCCATTGTTTACTAATAAAAAATTTCATAAATTTCTTTGTTAATCATTTTAATCAATTAATCAATAACATTTTTTTTCCAGAAAATGAGTAGCCAATTATGCCGTAATGCACATTTCAGTTCAGGCAGTAATATTCACCTTAAAAATAAAAAATGATTACTGCTTAATTGATTTAATTGGTGCAGCAGTATGATAAAATTTACAATCTGAAAAATTCAAATTATAATATTCAACTGCGTATATAAAATATTTGAGAAGAAATGACGCGAAGTTATGGGACAGTCAGGTATGGATTCACAGACTGGATTCGTTTATTGAAATCATATTATGAACTTTAACGATAATAGCGTAAACCCAGAATGAAGAATGCGTTCATGGCTGACGAATATCAGCGTTTTTTTTTTAATCTTTATGGTCTTTATGAACTAAATCGATAAAAAAAACTGTGTCATTTCCCAAAGCCCATTCGTTTTCGATGCATTTTGTACATCAAATCTTTTTTTTTGGTTTCTCTTTTAACTTTTATTTTTTCCTTTATTGACGCTGAAACAACTTCATCAGAACTATTCACTTTCAGTTAATTTTTTACTCCACTTGAAGAACTCAAAGTTTCAACGCAAGGATCTCGCTTTGAATGAAGAGGAGAAGTTCTGATTGGCTCTCTCCCACAGCTTCCGATGCGCGTGTATCTAGAGATCTGAGATTTGGACGGCTAATCCTCACATGGGGGGATAGAGCAGAAGAAACAGATATTTTTTCGGCCGCTGCGTTGCATCGTGTACAGTCGCTCAAAAAGTACCCGAACACTATGGCTTCAGCCATAGTGTTCGGATACTTTTTTGAGCGACTGTACTTACAAGTCTGCGCTTACCCTAAATCGGTATTAATATTTTCATTTCGTCGGCAAATGATGATCAATTTAAAATGTTTTACGTTTGATTTTGAACAGATAATGTACGAAAGCTTCTGAATACCAACAGCATGGTGTAAGCGGCTTTCTACCGTGGTTCACGATAATTGGATGTGGATAAGAAGTCCGCTGTCAATTCGAAATATTTATATCCCCTAATCATTATAATACATAAATGTTCTGTGTCCCGGGTTGCCTTCATTATCGTAAAATAGCCCATTTGTTACTCTTATGGAAATATGACCAAAGATTCCAGAAAATATTGCATTAAATGTTTATTTAGGATTTGAATTTAGTTTCGCCCTGAATCTTTACATTAGAAGAGCCTTATTATCAAACTATCGGTAAATTAGCAAGTTCAGAATTCTGTGAATAGAAAAGTTTTAATTGGGCTAACAAATTAATAAATTGACAAAGGTGAAACATCCTTTCATATCGACATCAGGGTAGACGACGATTCCCGTGACATCAGTGTCGAAGGCTAACAATCCAACTACGATGCACCAAGCGAACTTCGTATCAGCGAGAAAGAATCGAAGCTGTTAAAAGTTGAAAGAAAGCAATAAGGTCACGTGAATGTGTCGAGCTCCTCTTGGCAAATTGCCAGCCAGAGTAGCACGTGGTCCAGGTAGCCGTAGCGAGACACGCTCAATGGAGGTGGGGGAGAGCGACTCGCGTCAGGTGTCACCAGTAGCACGCACTTTGCGGCCGAGCCAGAACACGAAAAGATCAAGAACGAAACAATTGGATTACAAGAGACGAATGTTTCGGACAAGCGTGGCACGAAGTGGACTTCTGCCAATGCTGAAATACTCAGGCGAGAAAGAAGATGGCGCTGCGGACCCTTTCGGCTGTCCATGATGTGGTTATTCCTCGATGCCATTCCTCCGACCGCAAAGAAACGGTAATAGAATTGCAATCACGTGCAATTACAAAAGACAGGATAACTGGGAGAAATGATCGATCGCGGAGGAGAAGTATCGCCTGACCTTTATATTAAGACGAAGATAAATTCTGAACTACTTAAGTAAATGGGCGGACATACGCCCAAAGATTAAATTTTCATTTGACGATGCTGGCCAAGGTGTTGTTAATATGGATTTTGGAAACTGCATTAATAAGTTAAAAATGCGGTGTAGATTGAGGTATAACTGGATGAAAATGACTTTTAGCGAATGAAACAGCCAATTCAGTATCAATGTTTCCCTAGAAGTGTTGCCCAGAAGCATTACATTTCAATGATTGGCCAATGACTATCCATCGTTTAGTGACATTCTCAGGGCCGCCTTTCCCATAAGCCTTGTTACGCACTTACCTAGGGGCGCCAGCATTGAAGCGTTAAATTTGTTTATTTAAAGGGAAGTGAAAGCCATATACTTGCAATGGTAAATATTTTGGGTCACAACTGCACAAAAATGAAAGATTACTCGAGTTAGAGAAATTGTAGGGGATTACAGAAACTTGAAAATAAAATTATGGCTGAGTCAAAAATAGAAAAAAGAGAAAATATTTTTAGATATACGTTTTTTTCACTTGCAGATTTAACTATGAAATATGTCCCCTTACAGAAACTAGATGGCGCTACTCTTCCTTCTGTAGCATTTCATTACTGTAAGACGAAATACTTTTTGAAAATAATTTATTTTCTAATCACATTTCCTAAAAAAATAAACAGCAATAATGTGTATCACATTCCATTCTGTAAACCTAATTACTTAGATTCTATATTATATGCTTCTTTATATACGAATATGTGGACGAAAAGTCGCATAGCTATGTTTCAGTCGGCAGTCCGCCGTTTTAACGGACACCAGGCACCTCAGGCTTCTCTTCCCCCGACCAAAGCAATAAATATGTCACCACGGAGCCGACCCTCCTTCTCCTCCCTCCCCCTGGCCGAACTTGGACACTCTAGGTAGATGCATGTCCATTGCCTCTTGACAAGGTCGCTTGGAGTGGGGGGGGGGGCTCGGTTCCAAGATTCTAACAAGCGGTGGTGGGAGCGCACGAGTTTTGTGTCATTATCCGTGATTATCCACCGAATTCTTGCTTTTATTCAAAACCAAATAACGTAAACTTTTCCTTTGCATGAGTCCTGATGTGTTGATTGGTGACGATGATTTGGCAGAGGTTTTGTCCGTCGTCTGCAATAATGTAAATAAAAATGTATTAGTTTATGAAAACACGCAATCAGTATAAAATTAAAAAATGATGAATCTTGTTTCCTCTCCAGAAAGCATAAATATTATATTCGAATTCAGGGTCAATCAGCTATCAGAAATAGGAAATGATGTGATTTTTTTTTCTTTTAGTGTGAGACCGATTCGAAAAATAATATGAATTGAGAGATATATAAACTTTCTGGGAAAATATTTCCTAGAAAGCTTGCTTTTTTTTCTTCTTTCACATGCTGTCCTTTTCTGGGAAAATATTTCCCAGAAAATGTATGCATTTTTAGTCCAAATTACATAAATTTTACATGAAATCTGCCATCCAAGAGAATTTTGACCCCAAAAGCTACAAGAAATATGCCACTAAAAGAGAGAAAAGGTATATTCCTGATACTATTAAAAAATAAAAATTAATAACTAAACAGACTGAAAAAGTTTCAAGCGCTAATAAGTAAGCAGTAAGAAAATATCTCAGGTTTTAGATGCTGATGATGTTAAACCAGAAATTCAGCGAAATACTCAATAAGCTTTGTACACATTGAAGAGGGCGGGGTGGCTCAGTTGATAGCGCGCCAGGCTCGTATTCTGTAGTTTCCAGGTTCGAGTTCCAGCTGGGTCAACGTTGAGATTTGTCTCCGCAAAACTCACCACCCTGCCCACGGTCAGTAGGGGACACCGATGGGCTTGGAAAGGCCGCCGTCCGTCGGATGGGACGTTAAGCCGTGGCCCCGTGTGCGGGAGAGTCATACCCTGTGCACGTTAAAGAACACGCTGGATGGCCTTGACGGGAGGCTACCATCTGTCTCCCAACAGCTGTTCCAGTGGGTCCCCTCCCCCAACCTTCTCTGAGCCTTCGGGGTCCATGTGACCTGGCCATTTAGCCCATGGTGTGCAAAAAAGTGCCGTTCAGAGGTAAAACAACCCAACCCAACCCAACAAAACATTCTCTGTTCTCTTAAAGCATAACTCTTCTTTTTTAAGTTTTGACTTTCATTCTTTTATATTTATTTTTAATTAAATTAATTTTTTAAACTCGGTTTTTTCCATCTCAAATTTGTCCCCCTCCCGCACACACACCGTTTGATTTGGCTCCCTAGACGACTCCCTAGTTCACCTATACGGACGTACCTCTTCTGTCTCGGAGTATCGCTTCCTTGTCATCCAATTCGTTCCGATTGCAAACTATTGTGAAAATAATTTTTCTCTCCAACTATTTCCGGTATCTCTGTGCTCTTTTCATTTCCACATTTTAATTTCTTTGCTATTCTGAGCATTTGTGGGCAGCAGACATAATACTCTTAGGCAGTGTTCTTTTAAAGAATGAATTTAATCACTTAGATTCTTCTGAAAATGGATTCATTAAATGATTATTAATTATAATCGTAAAATTAAATTTGAATATTTGGGAAGAATTCGCAATATTTCCTTCACCTGGCATCACATGCATTTAAGAACGTAACAAAAGAATAACCCAATTGTTGAAATACCGAACAATACAAGGAGAAAAAAAACAATTAAATGGGGGTAAATGCATTAAAGAGGAAATTGCTATTTTGAGAATTGCTTTGTGCAAACTTGAGCGTCGAAACGTATGTTATGTTGTGACTTAGTTACTGATTGGATAAGTTGTAGTTGATAGTTGGGTATTTGGAACGTATTTGGGAACGTATAGAGAAACAAAGACGAAACTTCAGGATGCTTAAAAGGAGGATTTCGTGGGAGAGATGTTGGATTACGCATCAGAGAAGAGAAGAAATAAGGAAAGCGAACGAGGTAAGTCTCTACGTGAAGACATGGAGGTGGTTCAAACTCATTTGCTGCATTAAGACTGTTGAAGAAGAAAAAGAAGAACACTTCTTCCCATCCACCACCGATTACGGAAGCTACGAGAACATTTACGAAAAATTGTTCTTAAAGATGTCATCGAAAGCTGTGGAATCGCATCGACGGCATTCTGTTAACCTATCATCATCGACCAGTGAAGTCAACGAAGACTTGGTGGCCAACGTAGATATGCACGTCACAAGCTCAGAGGGCATTTACCAGCAAATGTTCTTAAAGATGTCATCGAAAGCAGTCGAATCTCATCGACGGAACTCTGGTAACTTATCATCATCGACCAGTGAACTGACCGAAGTCTTAGTGGTCAACACAGATAAGCACGTCAGAAGATCAAAGGACATTTACGACCAACTGTTCTCAAAGATGAAGTCGAAGGCTGTCAAATCTCATCGACGGCATTCTGTTAACCTATCATCATCGACTAGTAAAGTGAAGGAAGTCGTAGTATTCAACGTAGATAAGCACGTCAGAAGCTCAGAGGACATTTACGAGCAAATGTTCTTAAAGATGTCGTCGAAAGCCGTCAAATCTCATCGACTGAATGCTGGTAACCTACCACTGAAGTTACCGAAGACGCAGATAAGCCAACGCAGATGCAGCCACGTCACAAGCTTTCACTAGACTCTTCTACCAAAAAGCCCTTTTCAGGGCTACTAAATAGTGTCTAAAGGATTACCGATCGTACTTGCATTCGCAAATTTATCATTTTATACGTGAACTCCTAAAGGTAAACCTAGTAGGCTATTTAAACATTTTCTCCAACCGCATCCATTGTCTTTCGGTTTCTGATTCACTTTTTCCTTACAGAAATTGTCAGATAATGGATGGCAAATACGAAGCTCTGGTGCCCACTAAAAACTAATTCTAACACAATACCTTACCTTATGTAATATCATTTATTTTAACACATGATGCTATATGTAAGCAAGGGAAATCAAAAACATCAAACTTCCTGTTATCCATATCAGTGGTTCTCAAACTTTGCCATCCCCTCTTATCTTTTATGGACTTTCCGCTCCTTCCTCTTATCATTGATGGACTTTCCCTTTAACCCTCTTATCATTGATGGAATTTCCCCTCCCCCTTACCATTTATTGAATTCTTTTCAGCCTTCTTTAAGTAATAAATGAATTGATCAGGCACAACCTTCCCATTGAAGGAACCACAGATTCCTTTATCATTGATGAAAATAACTCTAATTCTGGAAAAACATTCTCACAAGAGAATGCTTCCGACAATAACACATTGTGCAGAATAATAGTAGACGGTGCAGCACTAGAAAGTTTTGATGAACTGAGGGAAGTAGGAAAAAAGGTTAGCGACAGTGATGGAATGCTCTCGGAATGGTCCATAGGCAAGGGAGATGGAGGACAACCCTCCCGCCCCCAACCCCTGAGGATCCGACCTTGACTAGGGCGTAATTCGTGACATCACGTTAGGGGGAGACATTTTAGCTTGCTCTGCAACTTATCGGACTTTTGCAGGTTTTACCCATAACACAATTTTATTTCACATATTCCACTGAATATTTATCTCACGCTTTTTTGTTTTATGTGTAATTCTGTTTAATTTTTTGTGCAAAAGAAAACCATCACAGTTTTCCTTTCAATAATAAAGCTGTTATCGGCATTTCAGCTGAAAATTTGAGCAACGTGTTTTTATTTTCGCAGTATAAATTAAAAACATTTGCATGTGAAGTCTCAACATTTTCCTCTCGTATTTATTTTACGTTATTACCTGTTACGGTATAACATTGTGGCATTAGTACTGTGGTGGCATCTTTCAACTGAATCCCATAGAACACGATTGGGATGATCTTCATTGGATGCTTTGCATATCTTCATTTTCCTCTCTGGATCACCAAGGTATGCAAGTGACCTTTGTGTGTGAACGGCACCTCATAACGAATGCAGTTTTCGATAACCTCATACACACTATGAGGTTCCATTGTAAGATGTGTAAAAACTGTGGAAAATTGCTATTTTTTTTAAATATAGTATGTGTGTTAAACACTAGATACAGTTTGCCGTACTTGGAATATATCGCGACTTTGTGGTGAGAGTGATGACGTCAGTTCGGGTGGGTGATGACATCAGAAACCAGGATGGCGGCTCAGGACGGGGAATTATTTCGAGTTTACTTCGGATGGATGAATACGTCAGAATACAAGATGGTGTACGAACGGCAAAGTTTGTGGCATGAAGTTGATGGCGGCGTAGAGGGTTTTTAATGAGGGGAGTGGCAGTTTTGATAAGTGTTTAATTAATTAGTTAGTTATGAATATTAATAAGGGGAAGTAGTGTGGCGCATAAGAGGGCGTAGTCAGTTATGAATATTAATAAGGGGAAGTAGTGTGGCGCATAAGAGGGCGTAGTCAGTTATGAATATTAATAAGGGGGAAGTAGTGGGGCGCATAAGAGGGCGTAGTCAGTTATGAATATTAATAAGGGGAAAGTAGTGGGGCGCATAAGGGGGCGTGGTCAGTTATGAATAATATTAAGGGGGCATGGTCAGTGACGTCATAGGGGAAAGCACTGTGCGTGGGAGGGACTATTCTGTCTTGACGCTACTATCGTGTGACTTTTCTATTTTACGGGGCGGGGGTGGCTCAGTCGACCAATTTTGCTTGAAACCAATTTTGCAATTCAGCTTGACCAATTTTCATCACTTTAGTTTTCTCTCTGTTTATAGGGGCGGGGGTGGCTCAGTCGGTAGCGCGCCAGGCTCGTAATCTGTAGTTCCCAGGTTCGAGTCTCAGCTGGGTCAGCGTTGAGATTTATCTCCGCAAAATTCCCCGCCTTGCCCACGGTCAGTGGGGTTACCGATGGGCTTGAAAATACCGCCGTCCATCTGATGGGACGTTAAGCTGTGACCCATGTGCGGGAGAGCCGTACCCTATGCACGTTTAATAACACGCTGGATGGCCTTGACGGGAGACTACCATCTGTCTCCCAACAGCTGTTTCAGTGGGTTCCCTGCCCCAACCTTCTCTGAGCATTCAGAATCCATGTGACCTGGCCATTTAGCCCATGGTGTGCAAAAAAGTGCCGCTCAGAGGTAAAACAACCCAACCCAACATTGAGTAATTGATTTCATCATTGGCATTATGCTTTATTTTCGTTTTAGGGGTCAGAGGTTAACCGAGTAGGCAGATCGCAAGGCTCGTAATCTGTTTCCCGGTTCGAGTCCCAGTTGGGCAGCGTTGAGATTTATTCCTAATAAAACCCCTCAGTGAGAAAGTAGACTTCGATCGATGGAAAAGGTGCCGTCAGTCGGATGGGGACGTAAAGCCATAACCCCGTGTGCAGGAGTGTTCTTTGCATGTTAAAAAAACACGCTGGGTGGCCTTGACAGGAGGCTTTTAGCCGATTGAGATACGCATTGCTGACGAGCAATGAAATTTAAACATAATATTGCCATTTTCTTGTAAACCATATTTTCAACGTATTTCACATTTTCATACCAAATGTTCCTAAAATTTTCATACATAAGTATCATTCATTGGCAGAATAAAATGTTGGCAACCCGATTCAAACACATCTTATCAGGAAAGTTTAGGCTTGTTGAGCTCTATAGATGAGCCTTCCACAATCAAATAAAGATTTTCACTACGCAACAAATCTTCACCTATTGGTTGCTATGGTGGAGTCAACCAATCAAGTGTCACGGATCACTACAAAGTCACTACACTCCTGTAGTTCAGCGCTATTGTATTTTCAGAACATGCGCATTTGTGTCATCGTTGTAATATATAATGCTAAGTTTTCGGATTGTAGTCATATGATAAAATTCGTATTGACAATAGTAAAGCAGCCGACGTAGCCCTGATCCGTAAAGTAAATTCTGTGATTGTCTTCGTAATACGCAATTAATAATTACAAAACGAATAAAAAAAGATGTTGCGTTCGTTTAGATATGACAAGTGATACTAAATAATAATTTCCGTTTGCATCCTTTAGGAGGAGAAGAAATTAATATAAATATAAAATCTATTTTAACCAGGATTGGATTATTAAGAACAAATATTTATGTTAATATGAGTTGTTTCAGTTTCCTTTACGAGTTGCTCTGATATTCGATTGTTTCGTTTAGAAACGAAGAACGTTTTAAGACAAATATAAATTTAAAAAAATGAAAAATACCTATCTTCCTATAGGGCCCTAAAAATTAGAAAATAAATTTAAATCATGTCGATGGTGCAATTAGTCACTGAGTTCGTATTCGCTTCGAAGGAAAATAGGGCTCTAATTTACGTACTGAACAAGATTGCACGCTCCCTAACTTCATTTGAAGTGAAAACGAACTCAGTGATTAATTGCAACATCGATATGCTTTAGGTTTATTTTCTACCATTTTAGGCGCAATGGGAAGGTAGGTATTTTTAAAAAATTTTAATTTATATTTTCTTTTGTTATCACTAAAAACACCTACTTTCAAAAACTTTGATATATGATTCATAAACATCGATCACATTTACCACCATTTTGGAGTCACGTTTGAGGTAGACCACGACATTGCAGACGTCACAAGCTTTAATTTGAGATAAGACTCATTAAAATCGACCCTCGCGAAAATCTTCCCCTTCATATTTTATCAAGGAGAAATAGTGAGGGCGAAATTCGAAATAGTTAACGACCGTCATTATACAAACTTTCATTTGACATTTAACTCATAATTGTAGGTCCTGGCGTTCGGAAGATATAGTAGAACGATTTTCATATTTCTAGTTTTTTAAGGAGGAAGAAAGCATGGGGAGGGGTCTTTTTTTATAGCTTGTGACACTCCGCGCGTCACAAGCTTTCATTCGACACATAACTCGTTACTTCCTACACTCGCGTTCAGGAGATATATGGGAACAATCATTTTCATATTTTCCCCTTTTTTTAGGGTGGAAGAAACCGGGGGTGGTCAATTTTTCGTAGCCTATGTATGACATTCCCCGCGTCAGAAGCTTTCATTCGACGTAAAGCTGAGATGAACAGTGTTTGCATAATATATTAATTTAAAAAAATTCGTGTCACAGTAAACTTGAAACTTAATTTTTGAGGCCCCTCATAATTGTGAGGCTCTAAGCTGTAGCTTAGTTAGCTTATGTGTAAGTCCAACCCTGGATCAAATTCAGTTTTTCTGTGTAATAAGAGGAAAATTTGCAACTTTTTTATTTCCTTTTAATTTCACAATTATTATAACTCAATGTAAAATAATAAAGACACGAAGAAAAACTTTGATTTTCAGAAATTTTGGGGAAGTGGGCATCATTAATAATGAAAGCTTTAGACCAGGGATGTCAAACTCAATCTTGTAAAGTGCCAATTTTTCTTGGCACTTTACAATTTTTACTTGGCTTACTTTACAATATTTATCAAAGTATATCAGCGGGCCGGGATTCAATTAAACACTAATTTTATATAAAAAATCTTTTATTTAAATTTAAAGTATACTTCAAAATTAAAATGACATTAAATCATAACGGTTAAAAAACAGCGCATTTTTTCGAAGATCAAGATACTGGACTTCTTTTCTGTAATCTGTATCTATGGGTTCAATGCATAGAAAAACTATTCATGAAATTCGAGTATTATTAATTGAGGTCGCGGGCCGCATCTAAATGCCCCGGCGGCCGCTCATGGCCCGCGGGCCGTATCTTTGACATGCCTGCTTTAGACATTTCTCTTCGGAATAAATAGATATCTCTGAGTTAGAACTAAATTTATCCAATAGGATTTGACTGCAAATGTCTTATGCAGTACCATAACATTTTGTGGCATTGAAAAAAAATTGGGAAGATGATCGTTCGACACAGGACCCGACTTCGACCTTCTGAGGCCCTAAGCTACAACAAGTTTAAGAGGCACCAAAAATTTCGAAGTAGAATTATGTGAATCAATAAATAGTAAATATACAAATTACCTGTTGACATAGAATTTAACCTGCCAAGTGACTGAAGAGCGTGGGTTCGAGTTTTATTCATCGGCCAAACACAAGTTTGTCGAAATATATTGTATTTATTATTCTGATTGAAGGGAACATTAAAAAATAAATGCAAAACATTATACTAGCATTGCTGTACACTAAGACTGTGTAGAGCTAAGATGAACAGTGTTTGCATAACAGATAAATTTGAATTAAAAACATAAAAAAAATGTAATCACATTAAAAACTGAGATACTATTTTTATAAGCAGCCAACCTAAGTTGGAACTGGCAACTATTAAATAAATCTTCTGTTAAGAATAAATTATTGTAACCCCACTGAAATGATAAGGGAACATGATTCCTCAGGTATCGTTTCAATTACTAGGATTAGTGTAACTAATGGCAACTGTTAGACCAGGCATTTGCAAACGCATATAAGCAAGATAGTTTGGTAGCACAATATAAAAAAAAAGTACTCTAATTCACTAATAAAGTATGATAGGAAAATATTCTGTAGACAAGAAATACTTCAAACAATTAGCTGGGAAAAAAAATGGTTGTCCTGGAAATGATTCTGGGAGACCGGGTTCAAATCCCATTCAGGCAACCAAATTCTTTTCAGCTAATTATTTCAAATGTACTCTACACTTTTGAAAATACAATACATTCTGAGAAAATCAGAGACCAAAAAATTTCTGCCAAGCTTTTATAAAAAAAAATTCTTTAAGCACTTGCTTGCCATATCGGTCTGACAAGAGCCTGTGAGTATAAATATATCCCAGTATCATTGTGTGGAACCAGAGAGTCAACACAAGAAACGAAATATCATTTCCTTATCCGAGGCTCGAACCCAGGTCCTTTTCATTAGTAGTCAAGTAAGCTAATCTCTTGGCCATCAGAATTAAATTTTTTTATCACAGAGCAAAACTCATATATATATATTAAATTATTAAATATAGACCACATTGAATATTTCGATATGGTCTAATTTCTTTTGATTTTTTTGGAAGAATGACTTATAACTGAAACTGTAATATATACATATAAAAACGTATATAAAATTAAACTACAAATATACGTAAAGAATTATTCATCTGAAGAAAATTATTGCTGATGTAACGGGCAATAATTTTTTTCGGATGAATAATCGTTGAATTCTATATCTACAGGTTATCTGTGTATTTACAATGGACACGTAAAGAAGTTTGGCCTGAAGAATTATTCAATGAAACTAAAAACATTCAAGAATAAAATGATCGTAAGAACTATTTCAGCTGTGAAAAGCAAAAGAAATCGGAAGCTCAAGGAAGCAGAACTTAGGGCTTGGCCAACAATGAATTGTTGGCCAAGCTTAGGTATTTAGCTTCTCGTATTCAGCGCCATCATAATTGTATTTTCATTCTCGATATTCAGCGCCATCTGTTGAGCGAGGATCAGCGTAGAATCGCCTTTCGCTTCACCTTAAGTAACAGCAAAATAATGTACTTTTCAATTCTTAGAAGGAATAAAAAATACTATACAAATATCCTGGATTAAAGCAGCTACCTGCAAAAAAAACTTATTTCAAAGTTAGGAAGCTTTGAATATATTCATTTTCAGACCAAAAAAAAGAAGTGAGGAAGAAAAATATTCAAATATAAAAATTAATAATTTGATTTTATATGTTTTAGCACATGTAGGTGATTAAAAAATAACTTTTCTTCAGCTACTAAAAGTATCAGAGATACGAATATATCTTAGGAACGTTTTAAATTTAGTCCATTAAATGATTTTACCGACATGGAATATTATGAATTATATGCTATGCATAATAATGATTTATTACATTAATTTTTAAAGTATTTGATAATAAAACCCTTACAACACCTGTTCGATTATATCATCTTTTTCTTTATTTTCTTAAGGCTGTTTGAATAAAGAAACACGAATCATGAGGGCGCAATACCAGTCCATGTGCCTAGGGGGCGCGTGAAGTGTAAATCCGGCACTACACATCCTTTATATTAATTCTAACACACTTCTTATTTAGAAATTGAAAACAAGTGCATGATATTTTTCCTGAGAAACTTTATCCCATATGTATCCTGATACCTTACAGAAAACTCAGTCAGGATTTGCTTTGCCAAAAATGGTTTTATCTCTAATAGTTTCAGATCTCATTTATTGATCAGAGCTCACCCATTAAGGGTGATCATAAGTATTTGGCCCAAAGCTCATGCTGCGAATTTAACTCTGAAATTAACAAGCTAACGATCTCAATCAACATCAGAAACTTTCAGCCTTGCTCTGTTCGATATCAGATTACTGTGCAATTTATCTCTGACTGCAAAATCAATTAAATTCCCGTTGTCGCAGTAACTCTTTACAGTATAAATACCTGTGAATACAGATGTGTATGTTGCTGAAGAAAACCAGATTTTCCTCTCACAAACTCCACTAGCCTCTACAAGAGTGGATACTCGCCATCGTTTTTAAAGAAAAACATTGTTATTTTTCGATGAGTTTGTGCACATCACCAAAGCAAGTATAATATATCTATTTTCCACCACGGTATTTATATTGAACAACCTCTTCCCTTTTCTAGGGAAAATAAACAAGATGTTAATTTTTCAGAATACTGTTAGTTGCATTACGAAATTGACAAAAAGAAAAGCACAATAACGGAAACAGTGTGTAAACTATTCTCAGACTACTCTATTTTTTATTTCCTCTTTCTTGATAATGAGAAATAAATGCAAGAATTAGGATTATTGTTCCACATGAGGAATGCACTTCCTACAGCCAGACATTGAAAGTCCATGGGTATTAATATTTTCTCGTAGTTGTCAACTGGGATTTAATTTACAATATAACTCTTGAAGAGAACCTGCATGAAACTTCTGCAGTCGATCAGTGCACTTTGGATATTTGTGGCTTTGCCCACGATTCACGAAATTGTATCTTTAAAGCGAAGTACAGCTGTTTTTTCAAAAATTCTGAATAATTTAATCAGTACAAATACATCTATGTTTCGGCCCTCAAGTGCCATTATTATTTAAAAACAAATAGCTCGCTTGTTTATTCCATTACGAGAAAGACCGCTACACAAAGGTTGGATGCCTTAACTTAGAAGAATGGCATTTATTTTTAAATATTATTACGTTAATGCCATATTTTTACAGATAAATTTACAATAGATATTAATGACTTGAGAGCTATTTGTTGCTATGCAACCACAGGAGACTGATTAGAGCGAGGACAAGTTTTATGGATAATTTCAGGATATTTTGACTTTTCTTTCTAGTAGTAAGGTCTATTGAAGCCATAGTAAAATACAAGGGGGTCGAAAATTCGCGCAACCGACAATAAACACACATATTTTGCGAGGTTAATGATAAGCATATATATATATATAAGCATATATATATATTTAAACAGCTACAAACAAGCTCTAATCTGATCTTTCTAACAAAAGAAGAATAGAAATGTCATTACAACATGTGTTGAAAATGGACTCCTTGTTCAGGATGCCGGCGATTTCTTCTATCACGTTTGATGCCACCTTGTGAAGCACTTGAAGACTGATGTGTGAGGATTACTTTTATTGTGAGATATGTGAGGTTACTTTGAGATACCCCAAAGGACCAATTCCTATTGTTTTGACTATTTAAAGAGCCACTTAGGTGGAACCACGCTTCCTAAAAAAACTCTATCAAGCTGCATTATTCATTGATCTTCAACAAATGACCAAAGCCATGATGGACAATAGACTACGCGTTTTCCTGTATCCAAGTTCTTCAGTTCCTGGACCGAGCGCACAAGATATGGTGTAAACTCTCTCACAGCTTTCTGTATAAGGTGTAACTCTCTCACAGCTTTCTGTGTACTTCCGTTCAATATTCCTCATTGCACTGCAAGTTTCCTGAAGATTTTTGTAGGGGACCGCTTTGTAAGGGACATCCAATTTAGCATCAGTCAACATGGTAGGTCTCCCAGACCGTCTCTTGTCAGCAGAAGATCCCGTTTCCCAGAAATGTTTCATTAATCTGGCTATCGTCAACCTCTGAAGGACAGCAGCAGCCAGATACTCCTTATGAAACTCCTCGGCAACACGTGCATACGAATGGCTACCAAAATAATGTTCTGAAATGAAAATTCATTGTGCCTGGTAAAAATACATTTCAATTCCTCTATGAACAAAGCTACACTTACGACATCCTCACCTGTCAAACTGAAATCAGCGTCTCCGATCGTTTCCAGTAGGCTTATGGTGATATCTAGTGGAAGGGAGAACAATTACAACTATTTCGAAACAATTTATGTAAACTTCAACTTTGGGTTGAGCGACTTTTTGATCACCCTGAGAACTGATTTTGAGTCTGATAGACCCTTCTGTAACACTGAACGCTTAAGAAGGAAATATTACTTTTGTTTGTAAGTGAGGCAAATACCACAGTTGACACTGACTCTTTTTTTCCGGAGGCTCGACTGACAGACCCTTTTGTCACTGATAGTTGCAAAAGAAATGGGAAAAGTCTCCTATAAGTAAGTAAACAAACTTTTTCCAGACACTTTTATAAGCGTATGTGATAGCATATTTATATGATTAATTATCTATTATTTCCAGTAAATGGCCGTGTTCTGTTAGCAAAGCGGTGTAATCATTATCAAGTGTCTGCAACTGAAGTTTAAGAAATATGTTAGGATTTAAAAAAACGCTTAATATTGAGTCTCTGAAAGATCCAGAAGAAGAAAGATTGCTCTATAATTGGTAATTAGGTTGCTATGGTAATAACACTTGGACTTTTTGTAAGCATGCTAATAGGAATCTTGATTTTCACCGCAGATACATGCGCTGCATCTTGAGAACAGATTTTGTGATTACACGAATAATGATGAGGCCGAAGAAAGCATCAGAGGTTTTTTAAGAAGTATTTTCTGTCTTTACATTCGTTTGGCCATGCTGCTGCATGAAAGCTGCAGATTTACAGAATAGAGTTATGAAGAACGTTAGAGAACACGTTGGATGGCTTTGACGGGAAGCAATCCAACGTGTTCTTGGAAGCTGACACTGCCTTCTACAAGGCTGACAATGTCTCCTAACAGCCGTTCATGGGTCCCTTTCCCCAAACCTTCTCTGAACTCTCGGAGTCCTTGTGACCTGGCCATTTAGCCCATTGTGAGCAAAAAAAGTGCAGCACTGAGGGGAAACAACACAACTCAACATGGCTACTTATTGACCACCTCTAAGATCAATGGTAGCCCAACGATTCGAAATCCGTAAATGAAGTGTTGGGCTTCAGGAGCACCAGACACAATCAGAGCACAACATACCTCTACTCAAAGATTCATTGTTCCATTCCTCTCTTTTCCAGCAAGGCATCACTGCTTCATTGTTTGTCAACCTATGAGTAAGCGAGTAATCTGAAATTTGGCTGACACGACATTTTTTAAATAATGCTTTTGTCAGAGGAACAAAGGATCAGGTTTGAATACAGGATTAGATATGGAATTGAAACTACAGACAAATGATGACAATTGATGACTCTTTCAACAATTTAACAAAAACGATCTTTGCAATTTTCAAAAATTAATTTGTGATAGTTATTTCATATTAATGCAATTGGATCGTCGTCAAATAAGTACATTTCGCACTAAACATTTTCGAAACATTTAGCAATAGACTAGTCAGTCGTGCCGTTGGCATTGTAGTTAGCGGTGCTTGGCTCTGTAGCAAAGGAGTCATGGTTCAAATCCCTGTTAAGGCATGAACGTGTGGGCTGTGTTGCTTGCATCGGATGTCTTCGCTATGCTATGTTTATAAGGCTCCTGTTAGAGACTTTCGTGGCAAAGGGATCGACCGACTCAGGCGGTATTTATACTGGCGTAAAGTGAAAAAAAAGCACCATTAACAATTGAAGCATTAATTTAATTTAATTAATTTAATTAACAATTGAAGCATTAATTTAATCTCTAAGAATGAGATTTATTTAGTAGAAACAACTTGTTGAGAAAGGACAGTGTTCACACGTGTGAAGTGATTCAGTGTTTATTTTACCTTTTAATGAGTATTGCATTTTACAGAAGGCACATTATAATAAGGTATTGAACCTCCTCGAGTAGCAATACAAGCTTCCAATCTGGCATGCAATCGGTCGTACAAATGCTGGTTATCACCATGGGGGATACCATTCCATGCGCTTTCAAGTTGGACGCGTAATTCAGCAATGGTCGTTGCCAGCCACGGTCCGCGGAAGAGTCTTTGTCCCATCTAGTCCCAAACATGCTCGATTGGAGACAAGTCCGGAGAGCGTGCTGGCCAAGGGAGTTGGTTCGCTGCCTGAAGAGCATGTTGAGTTGCTCGGGCAGAGTGTGGGCGGACGTTATCCTGCTGGAATATCGCATTTGGGATTGCACTCAAATAAGGCATGATGACCGGTTGTACGTTGTCACTGACGTACGTATTGCTATTCAGTGTACCCTGTACAAACACCAGAAACGTACGAGGGTGATAGCTAATCGCTCCCACACCATGATGCCCAGCATTGGACCTGTGTGTCGCCGGCGGATGCACGATGGAAGAAGCCGCTCACTTTGTTGCCTTCGGACGCATAAACGACCATCAGACGCTCCTAAGCAGAATCGGCTTTAATCACTGAAGACCACAGACTACCATTCTTCCCTCCAATGAGCTCGTTCTTGACACCACTGCAAACGTGCTCGAGAGTGACGAGGTAACAGTGGTAACCGTGCCAGTGGCACGCATGTCCGTAGTCCTGCTTCCAAAAGATGATTGCGTATCGTTCTTGTAGACACCCTTGGTACGACAAGGATTGAATTTGTGACGCTGCAGCCGTCCGTTCTGCCACCGCCGCCCTCCTAATAAGCGATCCTCTCGTGCGCCCGTAACTCTGTGTTGCCCAGAACCACGTCTGCAAGTGTGCGAATAGTCTTCTGACCATCGACGCCACCATCGTATCACTTCCGATACCCCTCGTCCAAGCGGTGTGCAATTTGATGAAAGACCAACCTGTTTTCCGAAGACCGACTATACGATTTCGCTCAAATTCCGCTAACTGAACAAATGTTGCACGCCTGCGTCGTCCAGACATGGTAGCTTCTTGAAAGAGCACTGAACAACACGACACAAGACGAATAACTTCTTTCTTCACGTCCTAGTCCTTAAATACGCGTTGAGTACATTTGCATGTTGTCGTCCTCAGTGATGTCATTATTTCATCCAATGACTTTCAACCTTGGATCACGATTTCTGCTGTCCTTAGCTATTAACGTATTATAATATGACGTTCCTAAAGGAATTGCTTCTGGGTGTTCTTTTTTTCAATTTCCGCCAGTGTATTTCCATTTCATTTGCAATAAGAAAATTAGTGGCTACGATGTACCTCTCAGAAAAAGTTTGACAATATAAACTGGTCCCATCTAACCAACAACATATTCTTATTATATGTCCTCATGTATTGCATTTCTTAGATTTTTCACTTGAATATTTACCTAAGGATGCGTAATATTTCGTAAGTGGGTGAGCCATTTTTCATATAACTGCTAAGATGGTGCGCAATGTTTGCCAAACACTTGGACAACCGACACTTAGCGTCCTTGCGTGCTTCGTTTTCAATCTGACAATAGGAACCTTTTGCCAAAGGAAACACTTATAGGAAAGGTCGACAAACAAGGAATTAGATACAAGGACAATTAATTATTATTTAATAAGGAAGTTTGGAGCGTCCTCTAATATTAAAGTATTAAAACTTCGGTTCTTTTAGTGAATGCATTGATTCCGATAATCAGTTCGTTTCACATAATCGTTGGATCTGAGTGATGAAGAGATCCCGTAACTTTGGAGCACGAAATCTTGAAGAACACAATCGTTAATAAGCAAAACCTAATGGAGATTAGCTTTGGCTTTTCCAAGCTTTAGAGCAGTTCAATTGGCTGGTTGCCGGAATCATAAATAATCTTTGAATGCGACTTTACACACAAACATTTTGTTGAGTGTTTAAATACAAATAAAACGAAATCTTAAACATAATTTAAAATCATTTAATTCGATTTAAGAATGGTAAGTAAATAAAAACGAAAGTATAAAATAAAAAAAAAATCAGAATGAAATAGAATATGAGTGATTGTGGATTCTTTCTAGAGTCAGGACTAGGCAAGTATGAAAAAAAGCAGCCTCCATATAGAGAGTTGGATGATTCGTGGAAATCCTTTTAACGTTAAACTTTTTACCATAAATTTTATCTCATTTTTTTTTTCATTTTTAACACCCATTTATCTCACCTTATTAATATTATTATCTCCATTTATAGTACTTCATTAACAAAATGATATTTTCAAGCAAATTTTAAACGGAAGATTTTGAATTTCTAGAATTTACCATTCGAGGTTGTATCAATTAAGATTTTGTAGTATTATACTAAACTATAGACATCAAAGTTTTTGAAGTTTTTGAGACTGAAATTTTAAACATCGTCGGGTTTAGAGATTCTGTCTCATACAGATGTCGTTTCACCTAATTGGGATTGACTGACAGAATGCTAGTATCCCAATTACTAATCCCCCTGAATCATTTTCCAAAATGCGCTTTTCTTCTTCAAAATACTCATTAAACGTATATCAAATGATACTCTATTCAGAAATGAAATGGTGGTAAACGACGAAAACGTTTTTGTTCAGATTTAAATATTCATTTTCTTTAAAAACATTCTTCATAGCATGATGGAAAAAGAACGCAGTTAACCGTAAATGTACTTTGATAAATTATAAATATTCCCTCAAGCAGCTGCTTGCCATAGAGGTCTAACAGAAGCTGAGATCCCGCCATAGGATGGTGGGATCTCAGCAGAAAACAATACAAATATCCATGCCTTACCCGGGGCTCGAACCCAGGTCCCTTTGAGTAGTAGCGAAGCCTGCTAACCACTCGGCCACGGGATAGCTTTGATAAATTACCCCAATGTAATCTGAGATTTCATGCTGAGCATGGATTTCATCACTTAATTGTTTAACTGTTTTTCAATACACACCAAATATTCGCTCGCTTAGGGCACCACTCTTTGTTAAAGTTCAGATTGACAAATCCAGAAATGTTGACTGCAACCTAAGTTTATAAGAAATGATACAGTCAAGTTTTTTTTCGAGCTAACAAAGTTTCCTTTGTTTTACCGCATTCTGTATCCACTCATGTGTTTGGCAAGAGTAAATAACGATGAAAAAAAAATAACAATACAGCCAATAGAATATTGCTGTTATTTTTCTGCTAGCGAAACCAAAATCTAAGCCAAAGGTCCACCAAGACCTTCCTCTTCCTCAGCGCTGCACTTTTCCATTCCATCGCATCAGAAGCAGAAAAGAAGAGCCCTGATATTTTATCCGAAAAATCCGAGCTGACTGGCAACACGCTAACAAGCGCGCACTGATGCGTTGGAACAATCCGCAGACGCTGAGCTCTCCTTTTTCTGTTTTCTAGTGCCGGCAATGGACGTCCCCCTCGTGGACGCGACCGGCATCTTCATTGGAGCTGAAAGGTGCCCTGCGGTGCGCGTGCAACATCCTTCGAAAGCACCGACAAAAGAAGCTGGCAGATTCTGGATTCTTTCCACGACACTTCCGGTGTCCAGAGCGAAAGAGCCAAACATCAAAGCAGAGAGTAAATTTACTTCTGACAAACTCTATTTAGTGATTCGATGAAATTCCTGCAAGACAAGGTTTGCTGCATTGTCATTTATCCATTTAAACTTTCCAATGACATGCTACATTCGAGATTTTGACTGAGAATTAAACTAAAAATTTCTGAACAAGTCATCGCTCATTTTTATGCATAACCTTTTCTTTTTGAACAATGAAATTAAAACCACTCACATTTAATAATTGTTTATTTCAGGAGGAAAAAAATCCCATGATTAATTTCAATATATATCAAATATAAAGTTGGTGAAAAAAATTAGTAACAGAACAGTACAAAAACACGACAGTTAAAATACGTCTTAAATATAATTATCTATTAATCAAACACTTAAATGCGAAACATATATCACAATCAAATTTAGTGTGAACAACAAACAAGTATTCCCCCTACTCTTAGCATTGCTTTAAAAGAAAGTAAAGTTGTTTGCGTGTGTATCTGTCCACATATGCACTCGACCCCCACCCAGAACAGTTAATGGCACCAAACTTTACATGAAAGTCCCCTTCACCCAGGAGAAGAAATAGCTATGTGCGAACTCGCTGGGGTCAACCAATATTGGGGTGGGCGCGTTTAAATTTCGGAAATCCCAATAGACTTAATATTAGCGGTTAAAAACCTGTTCTATCATTGACTTAGCATTGGCAGTTATTCAAAACAACGCATGGAATTTCATCTACTATAACTTTAGAGAGTTTGAAACTTTCCCTTAGAGGAGGAGGATATTTTCACCGGGGGCGGGGACGACGGATTAATTTTAATGAGTTTTGTACCAAATGAAAGCTTCCGGCGCGGGGAATGCAATCTATTATATACCGTAGAAAGTTCAGACTTCTCCTAAAAGAGATTATATAAAAGTTTTATTGAAGGGGCGTACTGGTGGTGATGGTGGGGGTTCTAGGTTGAACGATCTTCCAAAATCTTTCCAAAATCAAACGACTATATTGGGGTCACTATTGGTTCAATCTCTTTAATTCTTAATTCAATAAAGGATTCACGTCTACTCTCGGTAATTCAACATTTCACTACAAAGGATTTTATTTCAACAAAAAATCATCACAGGAAAGCGGCCAGTGGACCTAAAACCCTTGAAATAATCAGTAATTGTTGGAAAAATGGTCAGTTCTTGATGGTCCAGCGGTTAAGATGCCCGCTGGAAAACCTGGGTTCGAATCCCACTCAGTCATTTTCAACGGATTTTATTTATTTTTTTGTAGCATATCCTTTCTAAGGAAATGAAATGGAAATGAAAGAACCAACTGAAGGAAACGAAACTCTTCGGGATCATTCAATAATAAATTCACATATTACCTGTTGACATAAAATTCAAGAAGTAATTTTGTGGTAAAAATGAGTTTCGCCGACGAATGGGATTCGAACCCATGCCTCTCAGAAACACATTTCTCACACAAAATTATTTCCTGTATAGGGATATCAGCATTCTCACTAATCCGATTTTCGATAAAACGTATTATTTTCGATTTTTATCCTCTTAGAAAGCAGCAAGAAAATTGTCTACTCGGAAACGAAAATATACATTTCTAATACTTAAAGGGTCGAAAACATTTATATTTTTACGGAATCATGAAATGATCTTGATTGAAAACAAAACTATGTTTTTTTAATGAGTATATATGTATGTATGCACACACAAGTACATACATACATATATACACACCTACAAACATGTGCAGATAGATTCTCGGATATACACACACATATATATATACACATACAGACATGTACACAAATGCACACATGTAGGGCCTAATCTAGGGTAATGGAGATAAAAAAATATTATTAAACTGATTTATATTCCAATGATTTTTTTTTAAAAGACCTTTAAACGGAGGGGGAAATGTTATGCTGCATTGGAAATCCAATCTCTTGCTTTTTTTCACTCCCTCCACCTTTTTACATTTTACTCCATTGTGTCCCTCTCCCCTCAATTGATTTCTAGATCCAGGCTTCCACACTTATTCACACTTACACACATGTGCACGCGTATAAACACACATACACACACATAAAAACATAAATGGAAACCAGACCTAGAAAAAAAATCGGGGGTGTGGGGTTGGGCATGGAACACAATCGAGCGGGAAAAACGTAAAAGGAGACTGGATTTCCAATGCAATATAATATTTCTCCCTCCATTTTAGAGGTCTTTTAAATTTTCCTGAAAAATATGTAAAAACAAATAAGTTTAAAAATTTTCCCTCTTTTAATTTTACTGGTATTTTGAAAGGGGAGAGGGGGCATGGCCCTCTTAGACCCCCTAGATCCAGACATACATACATACATACATACATTACACATATGCATGCACATATTTTAGAAGTCAATATTATTCAAAATAACTCGCTCATAGAACTGCCCAAGCAGGAGAGAAAGCTAATTGGGCGGAATTTTGCACGAAAGTAGGATCTTTCCCTGGTTTGGGAGTAAGTCGAATATGTGCAGTCTTCTAGACGATGGGAAAATGTTTTCTTCGCAATAGTTTGTTAAAAAATCTTGCAGAGGAGGACCACAGTCTTATGGGGCAGTTTTCTTAGTATTTTGTTAGTGATCAGGTCTGGACCAGGATATTTTTTGATTTTCAGCTTCTTGATGGCTTCATACCTTGGAGTGGTGAATTTGACATTTTCTACCTCGCTGTGTTGCGAGAGTCTGATTAAGACATCCTCAACTTCATCTGTAAGGTTATCGTCAAGAAGTTCGCCATTATCCTGAAACTGAGTTTCGAGTGTGTTAGCGAAAGCTTCTGCCTTGTCCTGATCACTATACGCAAGCCATATAATAGGTTCCATGAATGATGGGGTATGTAGTGTAAGGTTTCTTGAGAATTCTAGACATTTTCCAAATAGAGTTATCGCTGACGGATAGGGACCAGATTTTCCTCTCCCACTGTTCATTTCTAAATTCTTTGAGTTTTTCCCCAACATCGTCTTTTATGATGTAGTATTGTACCTTGATCTTAGGATTCCTAGAGATTTGCCGCCGTCAGCGAACCCATTTTTTTTCTTTGATGAGGCCAGCAGGTTTTCTGGCAGTGTGTTGAAGTCGGGAACTGGAGCAGAGATCTTGGTGGCGTGAGCCTTTGCAGTGTAGATGTTTTGACAAAGATTATTGTTTTCATGATTTATGCCAGTACTAGAATTTTCAGAACTTCTGGCTACTAATGTAGTATTCAGATAGGGATGAAACTTAGCCCAGTTAATTGTCGTACGTTGAGAAATCTGCATCTCTCTGTCTGCCAGCAATCTTAAAAGAACGGAATTATGATCTGAGTTCAGTTGGTTAAGGGACTGGATAGTATAAGTAGGGCAAAAATGCCCAACCATAATCAGACCCAGAACATCTGGGCAGTGTGCAGATATGAAAGGATAAAATGTCGGTTCTTCAGGTGCATCCACAATAAAGTTTAAGTCTCCTGCCAAAATAGTGGGAGTATTTCCATGGAAAATGGCATCTAGGTGTTCTGTATCCAGCTTGGTGTTAGGGGGCTTGTAAGCAGCAATAAGATTAATCCTTTCAAAGTTCAAAATAAATTCAAAGTTAAAAGAATTCAAAATAGTAAAGCCTTGGTTTCAATACTATGGAGGTTATTAAATGAGTAGGAGTGGTGAGCAATTATTCT
This sequence comes from Ryuthela nishihirai, assembly GCA_038380435.1. Classification (NCBI taxonomy): domain Eukaryota; kingdom Metazoa; phylum Arthropoda; class Arachnida; order Araneae; family Heptathelidae; genus Ryuthela; species Ryuthela nishihirai. The sequence goes on from JAWZYU010000021.1 coordinate 8,752,621, forward strand.
TCTTCACCACAACCGCAGTTCTGCCTCTTCCGTTGTGGAGTCTGTCAGTTCTGTAAACAACAAAGTTTGGAACTTTAAACGAATCACAAGCCCTCAGATGGGTCTCATTTAAAAATGCAGTCGACTCATTTAAAATTTCATTTCCGAGAGAACGTTTTTGAACTCTAACATGTCGCTTATGATCCCATTGCAATTTCATGCAAGAATGTTAAGATGATTCCTAGACATATAGATCTTATCCATTGGCCATTATGGACACTATGTAGTCTAATGTCTTAATGCCAATATTAACTTTTTCCATGCGTTTCAAAACTCAGTAAGTATTTGTTTAAGTTTGTTAAGGATATCTGTGATGTTCAGATCTCGAAATATATGAAGAATATCCTTCAGATCATTTATGAAATTGCATCCACTGCTGTCAGATTTACTTGGGATATTTTTCAAAGTTCTCTGCCGATGCAAAACTTGTTTATTTGATTGAACTGGCAGAATGCTCTTAGTAGGCTTTGATTTCGTCAATTCATCATTTGGCTTTTTACTGATGACATCTGCAAAAGACTTGCCTTGTTCAATCATTGAATTCGATCTTACAGAAGCCCATTTATCAGGGACTTCCATTTCATTAACTACAGGTTTAAAAGTAGAAGGCTTTGGAAAGAACTCACAGCCTTTGTAGTTGGTGGGTGTTCTTACCGGAGTTGGCCCACTTCGGATGCCCATCTTGAGGATTTCGTGTACACTCCACAATGAAATGTTTGCCAGCAATTTTGACACAGCGGTGGGTGTTATAACAGCTGTTTTGCGAGTGACCATACCGCTGACATTCATCGCACTGCGTAAATCCAGCTATTTTTATAACTTTCTACCGATATCTTGAAGTGGAAAAGTTCAGTTAGGTTTCAGAATTTTTTATTTGCTTCGTCCTTAGGCAGCTCAACAAGAAAAATAGGTAGAGGTTTCTTATCCTTTGCTCTTTTCAGTTGTGAAACATTCTGAATTTGAAATCCCAGTCCGATCAATTCAACTTAGAGATCATCAGAAGTTATTTCATCTGGAAGGTTTTTGAAAACAGCTTTCAACCTTTTATCTGCCTTTAATCTGTATGTATGGAAAGAGAATTTTTCACCCTCCAGATTACGAACGAAGTTTCTGTAATCGGTTGTGCTTTGGTCTGGATGCGAATTGTTTCTCCAGACCTCTTAGCCACAAAGGCTTCTACAGCAATGAGAGTAAGCTCTTTGTGTAGGTTTAACCTACCAACAGTATTTCTGAACATTATTGGAGGAACTTGCTCACGTTTTTTCACATTATTTGAAAACTCAGTTTTCTCTTCCATTTCGGAATGAGATTCAGTGCAACATATTTCAGATAGATTTTCATCATTAATAACTTGTTCCAGAATCTTAAATCGATTTTTACATAAGGTGCTGGGCTCTTCCGGGTTAGAAAGAGATCTTTTGCCGCCTTTTTTAACGGTAGTAAAATGATTACCCTGATTGGAAATAAGAGGACTTACTTTTGGAGAAAAGTCAAATAGTTGGTCACTAAGGGGTCTCATCTGTTGGCAAATGATAAGCCAAGCGAACCACAACAACGATGATTACGTAGATGGCCTCGAAACCCTTTTTCAACGAAACAGTGCTGCATAAACAAGCCATTTATTTTTAATATATCTTCTTGTGAGAGTTAAAATTGAGAGGGCAAACAAATTAACAGATGTATCGAGCTCAAAAAATCTAAGTAGTAACAAATTTAATTCTTTGCAGTTGACGTTAGCTTCATTCACCTGCTGAAAATCAAATAAAGTTTCTGCCAGGTCTGGAGAAAAGCATTCACCCAGGGATAGAGTCGAAAAATGCGATACCGTGAGATTAGATATAATACCAACTCGAGTATAAATACCTTTCAATTATACTAGATATACTTAAAAGAAAATCGATACAAGTTGACTCAGGCCTCCACAGGGGTTAGTTACTCTGTCTCAGTCCTGAGTTGTTCGACTGCACGAAATTGGGCAATCTGGAAGCAGGAGCTCCTGTCTAGCACGTTCGTACGTTCTCCACTCCACTGAAATCATGTGCCCCTTTCCCTCTCTCTCCTTCCTCCGGTCCCTCTCGTTCACAAAGGGGTCTCATCTGCTCCCTTCATTGGTCAGTATCAACCAATCAGAAGGAGCAAATATTAACGGAGTTCTAGCACGTGGGTCGTTCCTTTCCCAGGAACACTCTGATGCCATGGTCCTGATTGCCTCCCTGGGGATGCATCTGGTGGTAGGAGTGCCTTGCACATGTCGTAGGCGGACGTCCGAACGCCTACATCACCGCGATCGACGTCAAGCCGTAGCAGCCCCACAGTCTGCAGCAGACGACATTCGACGATGTGTACAGGCAGCTACGGATATCCCCGTGTCGATACGAGCTGTGAATCGCACGTTGGTGAGGCAGGTGTGTGTTCTCGCCAGCCATTGTGACGACTGCCACTCAAGGCAGCACATCATCGCGCAAAGTTACAGTGGTGCCGTACCAGACATGCATGACGGACGAATGGAACTATGTCGTATTCAGCGATCAGTCTCACTTCTGTCTCAGCGCCGGCAATCGCCGATTGAGAATCCAGAGATAGCGTGATTATCTGGCTGATCTTGCTGTCATCCGTGAGCGTGACACGGCTCCCCAGCCTTGTGTCATGGTTTGGGACGCTATCAGTTTCAACAGTCTTTCAATGCTCATAAGCATAGTAGGTACAATGACAGCACAATGATACCTTGATAAGGTGCTGAAGCACTTTATCAAGGTATCATTGTGCTGTATCTCCGTGGTATCCCTGATGTCCTGTTTCAACACGATAAAGCCTGCCCGCACACTGCCAACATCAGCAGACAGTGCCTACAAAGTGTCCAGGTGGTGCCTTGGTCAGCGCGATCCCCAGATTTCTCCCCAATAGACAACGTGTGGGATGTCATTGGCAGACGACTCTCTGCCTCTGCACGACCTCATCGCAATGTTGATGAATTATGGACATTCCGATGAGGACGCAGATCAACGACGCATGGTCCATGATGCCTTAGCACACCATCCAGGAACTTTTCAGCTCGATTCCATGCCTTGTTGTTGAATGTATAGCCCAGAATGGTGGTCATATGACTTACTGACTCAGGCCACATTATACTTTCTCCTCGCCCATCACATCCATGTAATCCCTCAGAAATTAAATCACTTCTTTCCCCTCTACTTCCCTACATGTGGGGTAGGTTTCGCCTAATTTTGTACATTCCTTCATGGTGAGGCATTTTCTATGTCGAGCAGTGTATATTAGAGTTTCTATTTTCCATCTCTGCAACAGAAATTAATAACGTTGCTCTTTCGTATCTTAAAAATCCAACTCTGGTCTCTTTCTTACAAAGCAATCATCCAAATTTTCTCTTTTCACATTTTCTTTATCAATAACGTCTACTAAATATCACCAGAATTACTCTTCGAATGCAGAGTCAGTCTATTTATCGCTTTGGCCGTACCATTTAGTGTATACGAAGATCAATCAATCAATCATCAAAAAGTATATTAAATTTTCTATAATATCTTTTGAAACAAAACAGGTCTTCAGTGAACTAAATTAAATACTTTGAACTTTAGCTCATAACATATGTATTGCTATCAGTGATTCAGTAATGAATTGTTCAGTTTACAGGAAAGAATATTAAAATACCCAACAGTTACATTATTTCCGATGATGCCTTGGTGGTCAATAGAATAAATACAATATAGATTAGATATTAAACCGTCTGCTCATTGGAATTAATTTTTGATTAAAACGAGGCCCAATTTTCACTACCCATTTTAGATGCGATAGCGAAGTTAGCAGCAAACCCAATTGTAAAATGAGGTCCTCGGATTCGGGCTCAACTGTGCTATTACTTCTTCTGTCCAGTTTACAGAATCCAACGATGAAGAAGGTATCATTAGATTTGGAATGTCTGCTAACTTCAGAATGGAAAGGGGAGACCTCTGGTGGTGAAGAGACAATGAATGGGCAATTTCAAAATCCCTCCTCATGGTTCCCATCCTCTCGTAGTATATGTTCAATGAATCCCCTTTTCAGTACTCCTATCAAATTAGAGTCCTTGTGACCTGATCTTATAGCCCATTGCTAAGGAATTACAAATCGCAGAAAGGAATAAATGCGGACATTTTGTTACGTATTGGAGCAGGGCTCGAAAAATACCGGGCACCTGGTCGCCGTGTGCGTAGATATTTTATTGCGGCGCTGAATTTTTTTAGTCTTGAGAATGGCAGTGAAAGGTAAAACAAATATGTCATCACCATCATCATCATCCTCAAGCAGCCATGGGCTACGGAGGTCCAACCAGACCGTGCAATTTAGTTCTCCAAGCAAGTCTATCCTGAGCAACATCTACTGCATCTGGCCACTGCACACCAATTCTAACAAGGTCCTGTTTGACATTGTCTGCCCACTGCATCCTAGGTCTCCCCTTCTTTCTGAGGCCTTTAGGCACACTGTTCATAACCCTATTCGCCAATCTATAATTATTCATACGGGCAACATGGCCAAACCAACGGAGTCTCTCTCTGCACAATATGCTGCTTAAAGGAGGTTACAAACTCCTTTGCCTAATCTCATCATTAGTTACAAAGTTGAACCACCTAATGCCCAAGATACTGCGTAAGCATCTGGAATCAAAAGCATCTAGTTTCCTGTTATCCTGTTTACAAAGTGTCCAAGTTTCACTACCATAACTAACCCTAGAAAGAACCAAACTATTATACAGTCTAATTTTAGTCTTTAGGTGTATACGCCTATTTCTCCACACTCTCCATAGATTCTTAAAAGTCCCAGCAGCAATCCCTATTCGTCTGTTAATCTCATGCCCACATCACCATTATCTGTTACATAGCTCCCAAGATAATTAAACTGTGACACCTGCTCAAGACTGCAACCATTCAGATTAACTGAATCACAGCCCGCCTGACCAATTTTCATCACTTTAGTTTTCTCTCTGTTTATAACCAAACCTACTCTACTACCAGTCTCATCAACAGCTCGAATGAAAGAGTTCATCTCATCAACATCATTTGCCAAAAGGGCTAAATCATCAGCATAATCTAAATCAGACATTTTCGTATCTCCAGCCCATTTAAGGCCAAAATCTTTCCCTTGAAGTGAATTTCGCATAACATAATCAATAACCAAGCTAAAGAGAAAAGGAGACAAAATGCACCCTTGTCGAACACCAGAAGTAATGCTAAACCAATTGCTACAAGCCTTACCAACTCTCACACACGACTCAGTGTTATTATAGAGAGCTTTCATAATGTTAACTAACTTGTCTGGTATACCATATGATCTCACAATCAACCACAAATTATGACGATCAACAGAGTCGAAAGCCTTTTTGAAATCAACAAAGCTAGCAACCAAAGGTTTCTGAAACTCTAAACATTTCTCAAGAATCTGCCTAAGTGAAAATATCTGATCCACACATCCCCTACCACTTCTGAATCCACATTGCTCATCACGCAATTGACTGTCAACCAGATTCTTAATTCTATTAAGCACAATCATGCAAAGAACTTTACCTGGAACAGAGAGTAGGCTGATACCCCTATAGTTATCACAAGAACTGCGATCACCTTTTTTGAAAATAGGGATAACAACAGCTCTGGTAAAATCCTTAGGAACCATGCCTTTATCATAAAAGATATTCAGAATTTCAGTCATCCATGTGGTAACCGAAACATTCCCAGCTCTAAGCATTTCCGTAGTAATTTCATCTACCCCTGGGGATTTATGAAGTTTAAGTTTAGAAACAGCCAAAATAACTTCAGATTGTGTCATAGGGCCAACATTAAAGCCACCAATGCATCTATCATCATTGCAAACAATGGGAGTAGAACTAACTACATTGTTTAGAACATCACTGAAATGCTCAGCCCACCTAGCCATGACAGAATTTCCCCCTTCTATAACCTTACCTTGTTTATCCTTCAATCCTTGTATGCCTGTCCGTTTTCTACCACACAAAACATTAACTATCTGGTACAGCTCTCTGCTGTTGTGCTGTCTAACTGCTTCCTCGGCTTTGTCAGCCAAACCATCAAGCCAAAGATTCTTATCAGCAACTAACTGATCCTTTACAAGTTTATTACGTTCTCTGTAATGCTTTCTATTAGGACTAGTAGGGTATTGATTAAGGGCATTCCTGCAGTTCTTTCTTTCCGAAATAAGCTCAAGTGCCTTATCACTCAGATGATTTTGCCTCTTCTGCTCCTTTTTTCCTAAAAGAGTACTGTTAGTGTCCAAAAAAGCCTGTTTAAAATGATCCCATTCTTCCTCAACTTCAGTAGTAAGCAAACCATGACTGTCATAATGACTAAGTAACCTATCATGGTAAGCTTTGCCTATAACTGGATCTTTCAGAGCTTCAGTATTAAAAGTAAATTTTTTAACCCTAGCACAGCACTTTTTAAGTTTAAGTTGCAAGACACTTTTAACAAGGTAATGGTCAGATCCAATTTCAGTTCCCCTATATGCCCTGGTATTCCTAACAGAACTAGCCCATTTGCTGTTAATTAATATGTAATCAATCATATTCTTATGCAGCCCATCAGGTGAAACCCATCTGTACTTATGTATGTCGCGGTGTTTGTAATAAGTGTTAGTTATTCTGAATCCATTGAGTTTACTTACCTGTAGGAGACGTTGCCCATTGCCATTGCAGCTACCAATACCAAAAGGGCCTATTACTCCTCCCCAAATGTCAGAGTCAGTACCAACTTTGGCATTGAAGTCACCAAGAACAAGGGTAATATCTCCTTTCTTGACAGAATTCAAAATATCCTGAAGTTGTTCATAAAACCTATCCTTCTCATCCTCATCGGCATCCTCAGTGGGGGCATAAGATAGCATTCCAGATAACATTCAAGTCTTTAACGCTTGTCTGAAATTTTGCTCTAAGAAACCTTTCATTAATGCACTCATATCCTAGAAGAGCATCGCTAGCGTGTCTGCTGAGAAGCAGACCCACGCCTTGGTGATGCTTATTGTCGTCCCTCCCTGAAAAGAGAAATTTAAGATTATTTTTAAGAATCTGACCTTTATCTGTCCATCTGGTCTCTTGCAAGCCGAGAATATCTAAATTGTAACGGTGGAATTCTTGTGTGAGGACATCAAGAGAAAAAGCTCTGTGCAGAGTCCTCACATTCCAACTACCTATGGAGAGAAAATGGTTAGTGGGATGTTTAAAGAAACTATGTTTATTGAGAGAGGGAATGCCGACAATATCAAACAGCCCCCTAATCGCAGACATGGGGCAAAGACCCGTTCCCCCACTGCTAAAGGCTGAAGCCATCTACACTGGAAGACTTCCTCCAATGTAGAATTTGACGATGCCAATAGAAGCAAAGAGTTCAGGTGCCTGCGATGACTTCTGCTCAGGATTATCCACCAGCTGATAAACATATCCTGTGAAAATGTTCACTTGGGGCTGTCAACCCACAAACAAACAGAAAGCACAGCGGAAGATTTTCCCTCCACAGAAGCCCACCAGTGCAGCAAAATCAGGATCCATAATCAAGCTCAGAGCCATATACCTGTCCAGTCCAGTAGGTTTATATGGTCAGCACCAGGACCCTGTGTGGTTGACCACTCCTCAGCAGGGTAGAAAAAAAGAAAAGTAGCCATAGTTGTCCAGATCAGTAGGCCACACTAATCTGGCAGCCCTCCCCTTCCGTTCACTTCCACAAGAGAGTATCTCTTTTGAAAGTTACTAACGGTCCGCACCACGAGAAGGCGGGGTCGGACATTAGGTGCTAGACCTGGCCGATTCTATGCATCATCACAGGGGATTGGTGCATAGCTCTCTTTCCAGTGACTACCTAGCTACCATTTATAGAGGGAGCATTTGGGAGTCACGAACATAGAATGTCAATTTATTGAAATGAGATGCCTTAGTCTCAGTGTAATGTTGGTTTCAGTTGGGTAATTTGCTTCCATAAGATTCAAAAACTCTCAGTAATGCAGCAACAAAGCATTTTAAGTCTTTTACTATTGTATCACACCGGCCCAAAACACCAAATCTGAGGTAGGAGGTAGTGAACATTAACATTGATTGGAAAAGTCCATATAAAAATCTCGGCCGTTTCTGCTCGTATGTAGCGAAAGTGTAAATAACATAACAAATAGCGCGTTAAATAGGGGTGGAGGTTTTCACAGGTTTATTACGCCACCCCCCTCCCCATAAAAGAAGCTTCATCGTAGAAAGGAATATTGTGAATGATTTTACTATTGTTCATAGCATTGTACAGTATTAAAATTTATAAGAAAAACCATATCAGTTACCTTAAACGCTTTCTGTGGACGACAAAATAGAGTTTATTTCCAAAAGTTACAAAATGACTACTAAATATGAAACAAAAACTATACTTATACTGTCATACTTATACTGATTATGGTTGATATCAGGTTATTTTGCCTATGAGCAAACCTTTTTATCTACAGAATCGCAAAGATCAGGATTGAGAAAATTGAAGCAGGTAACAAAATCCTCTCTTCAGATGTTTGCTCTATTGAGGGTGTTCATTAATGAAAGATGCAATTACGTTCCTGAACAGATAACCACACTTCAACGCCCCAAACTGGCTACTTTCTTTCTCATCGAGCAAAGAAGGAAAGTAGGGTAGAAAGGCTGAAGAAAATCTTTAAATTGCCCGTAATGTTAAAATGGTCGGTCACTTCGGTTCGAGTTATCTACGGAGCTATTGAGATGATCCATCACAGAATGAACTCTCAAAGACAGCTGCCTGCCATTTCCAGTAAATGATTTGCTCTGTAAATGTAAATTTTCTCTTTTAAACACTAACTTCTTCATAAAATGTAATCCAAATGGTTTTCATTGCAAAAGATCTGTTACTTTAATTGCGTTAATCTATCTAAACGCTCATTGTTTATATATGCAAAGCAAAGGAAGTGAGAGACAGAAAAAAGATTTTGTTACTTTGTCATGACACATAAGTCTATGAGCTGCAGAGATCAGTCTTTCATCGGCTATGTTGATCTACGACCTCCTCCATCTTTGCAGCCTCCCAACGATCGAACAGTCAAAAGGGGCGATCTGACTAATGACTCCAACTAAAAAGCCGAAGAAGCCACATGGCATCAACATTTCGGAATCATCGCGTTACTACCCGGCTGTTGAAAGGGCCGGGAAACGGGGCAGAAATGCCGCCATATGTCACGCTCCGTTTAGACACGTCACTTCGAAGGTGCGATGCAATGTCACATTCTGTCGCCACCCAGCAACCAAGGAGAGAGAGTGGGCGAACCCCAAGAGGTGAGCCAGAGCCAACGACGACTCACCTTCTCCCGCTCCATATCCTCTTGCCCCGCTTCATCGCGGAAGCAGTTACAATGGGAGAGAATAGCGGAAGCGCCGCTCCTCATAACACGAGGTGGAAGGAGTGACAGATTCTCGCAACACTCGGGATCATCAAATACATGTCTAGTTTATCACGAAGACTTAAACTGTATTAATCCAAAAGTTTATACTTTCTCAATAGTTGCCCTATTTACCAAGCCATAAATAATCCTTGCAACAGCAATCTCTACCGTTAATAAGTGTGCTAAAGATCAGTCCACAATCGATTCGGAGCAAAGTCACTTCACCTCAAATCACGGATGTGGCGTCGATATCTGTTATCACCAGATGAAGCAGATAAGGATATATATATGTCAACTAAAACATAGAGTGAAACATAGAGTTGCACTATGGACATATCTGATATATGGAATAAACTGGAAGGCAAATGGAAACAGTAAATCATTCTAAAAGCACGAAACATGACAACTGTTAATGTTTTTTAGCATTCATTATGTAACAAAAAAAAAAACGCGGACATATTGCTACATATCAGCGCAGAGCTCGAAAAATACCGTGTACCAGATCGCCGTCGTCCGTAGATATTTTTTAACTTTACTTCATTATGGTTTTGGTTGATAAAACCTTCGAAGTCGAGCTCCTAAACTGCTAGACCCTTGTCTCAGAAAATTGTCTGTGCATATACAACCTACAAAGTCCTATAAAATAATGTACAACATATTATGTATTCTTCTTATATGCATGGTGGAAAGCAAAGTCAAACGCGACGTAGACAAAAAGACTGATCTGACTGACTTCAAAAGAGGAATGACCTTTGGAGCGTGGTGAGCAGAAGCATCCAAAACGGAGGTGAGGGAACTCAACGTATAACGGAAATTCAATGGAAAATACATCAACGGAAAATAATGGGACACAATATCCCAAGTGATGAAGAATAACAATGGTCTCAAAAAAACGTCCGCAATCGTGACAAATGGGGATAGAAAAAGACTCTGATTGTTGGCACGAACTGTACGGCAATGTAGAACTGCTAGAGTTCATCAGATGAAAGAGATGACTTCTAGAAGTACTTCAAAACCCCTTCCAATGAAAACTATGCACAGCGAACTGAAAATTTTGAAATTTGGGGGCTGTATCACATGATACATATGACGAAGTATTAGGTAGGTGTTCACAATAATTTGGCCAGGCAGTGTAGGTGAAATGGGCGAGACAATGAGAGCATTCAAAGGTGTCTTGTATAATAAAGGAAATAATACAAACGATCGTAGAGAAATAATTGAGAAATCGTGTTAAACCGAGGACCAGTCGTATTAGTTGACAAACAGTTGTAGTTTAAAAATTGTGATGGTTCCGGGACTGGGACATCGGCATGGGTACAGGTGTGCCGGGTGTAGCCAAGCACATCGTAATGTCTCAAAAAAGTGGCTTTGCATTTTAATATATACATAAATCGCTCTTTTAGATTTAAAGTGTGGATTGTTATATTATGCAAAAAGAGCCGAATTGTGTAAAATAGGATGTTGCAGAAATGTATTGTAAACCCGCGCTCTCTCGTAGCATACATGCCTACTATTTCGCCGCATTATTATTGCTACATCTCTGGGTGCACAGCCTAATGAAATATGCTGCGCACCCCTATGGATTGGGAATATTAACAAGCTTCCATACAAGTATGAATTTCTCATTTATCAGATCTTTAAAGGAGTATAATTTATGCCCATGTAAGAAATTAATGATATATATTCGTGATGGGTAAGATTCGAATTTTATTCTTATTGAAAATGGGAGACTGATACTGACACCTGATACATGTACTCTTTAAAAACATTCAGCAATGGGAGGTAGGAAATTTTCAAACACTCCGTCAATGGGGCGGGGGGGGGGGCGTTTTTTAAACTCAATGCGGCTGGTAAAAGTTTTGGAAACAATAGAACATTTTTCCTTTGATCTCAGGAATGTTTTAGAAACAGAAAAATGAAGATTGCAATTAAAATCAAATTTTCTATTCATTAATATTTCCAACCATTGCTAACAGATGCAAATTTGTAGTTTTTCTCTATTAAATATTTTGCCCAAATGTCCCCTTAAACACAAACATTCACGAAAGCAATATAAAATTCAAATTTTGAAAATACAGCTTCATCGATAAGTCCACTGGTTTTTCTCATTTATCGTCTCATTATTTTCCTTTCATAATATAATAAAACTGGCTGTAGCGTTTGCAGGTACTTCCCCAGGAGAGGAAGTCAGAATCATTCTTTTCTGGCCAAGCGTCTCATAGCATTTACGGACAACTTCAGGATATTTTGAATTCTGTCAAGAAAGGAGATATTACTCGTGTTCAGGTGACTTCAATGCCAAAGTTGGTACTGACTCTGACCTTTGGGGAGGAGTAATAGGCCCTTTTGGTATTGGCAACTGCAATGGCAATGGACAAAGTCTACTACAGGTAAGTAAACTCAATGGATTCAGAATAACTAACACTTATTACAAACACCACGACATACATAAGTACACACGGGTTTCACCCGATGGGCTGCATAAGAATATGATTGATTATATATTAATTAACAGCAAATGGGCTAGTTCTGTTAGAAATACCAGGGCATATAGGGGAGCTGAAATTGGATCTGACCATTACCTTGTTAAAAGTGTCTTGCAACTTAAACTTAAAAAGTGTTGTGCTAGGGTTAAAAAATTTACCTTTAATACTGAAGCTCTGAAAGACCCAGTTATAGCTAAAGCTTACCATGATAGGTTACTTAGTCATTATGACAGTCATGGTTTGCTTAATACTGAAGTTGAGGAAGAATGGGGCCATTTTAAACAGGTTTTTTGGAAACTAACAGTACCTTTTTAGGGAAAAAGGAGCAGAGGAGGCAGAATTATTTAAGTGATAAGGTACTTGAGCTTATTTCAGAAAGAAGGAACTGCGGGAATATCCTTAATCAATACCCTACTAGTCCTAATAAGAAAGCATTACAGAGAACTTAATAAACGTGTAAAAGATCAGTTAGCTGCTGATAAGTGTCTTAGGCTTGATGGTTTGGCTGACAAAGCCGAGGAAGCAGTTAGGCAGCACAACAGCACAGAGCTGTACCAGATAGTTAATGTTTTATGTGGTAGAAAACGGACAGGCATACAAGGATTGCAGGATAAACTAGGTAAGGTTGTAGAATGGGAGGATTCTGTCATGGCTAAGTGGGCTGAGCATTTCACTGATGTTCTAAACAATATGGTTAGTTCTACTCCCATTGTTTGTAATGGTGATAGATGCATTGGCGAGTTTAATGTTGGCCCTATAACACAATCTGAAGTTATTTTGGCTATTTCTAAACTTTAACTTCATAAATCCCCAGGTGTAGATGAAATTACTACAGAAATGCTCAGAGCTGGGAATGTTTCGGTTACCACTTGGATGACTGAAATTTTTAGTATCTTTTATGATAAAGGCATGGTTTCTAAGGATTTTACCAGAGCTATTATTATCCCTATTTTCAACAAAGGTGATCGCAGTTCTTGTAATAACTATAGGGGTATCAGCCTACTCTTTGTTCCAGGTAAAGTTCTTTGCATGATTGTGCTTAATAGAATTAAGAATCTGGTTGACAGGCAATTGCGTCATGAGCAATGTGGATTCAGAAGTGGTAGGGGATGTGTGGATCAGATATTTTCACTTAGGCAGATTTTTGAGAAATGTTTAGAGTTTCAGAAACCTTTGGTTCCTAGCTTTGTCGATTTCAAAAAGGCTTTCGACTGTGTTGATCGTCATAATTTGTGGTTGATTGTGAGATCATATGGTATACCAGACAAGTTAGTTAACATAATGAAAGCTCTCTATAATAACACTGAGTCGTGTGTGAGAGTTGGTAAGGCTTGTAGCAATTGTTTTAGCATTACTTCTGGTGTTCGACAAGGGTGCATTTTGTCTCCTTTTCTCTTTAGTTTGGTTATTGATTACGTTATGCGAAAGTCACTTCAAGGGAAAGATTTTGTCTTAAATGGGCTGGAGATACGAAAATTTCTGATTTAGATTATGCTGATGATTTAGCCCTTTTGGCAAATGATGTTGATGAGATGAACTCTTTCATTCGAGCTGTTGATGAGACTGGTAGTAGAGTAGGTTTGGTTATAAACAGAGAGAAAACTAAAGTGATGAAAATTTGTCAGGCAGGTTGTGATTCAGTTAATCTTAACGGTTGCAGTCTTGAGCAGGTGTCACAGTTTAATTATCTTGGGAGCTATGTAACAGATAATGGTGATGTGCGTCATGAGATTAACAGACGAATAGGGATTGCTGCCGAATAGGGATTGCTGCCGGGACTTTTAAGAATCTATGGAGAGTGTGGAGAAATAGGCGTATATACCTAAAGACTAAAATTAGACTGTATAATAGTTTGGTTCTTTCTCGGGTTAGTTATGGTAGTGAAACTTGGACACTTTGTAAACAAGATAACAGGAAACTCGATGCTTTTGATTTTAGATGTTTACGCAGTATCTTGGGCATTACGTGGTTCAACTTTGTAACGAATGATGAGGTTAGGCAAAGGAGTCAGCAGCTTCCTTTAAGCAGCATATTGTGCAGAGAGAGACTCCGTTATAGTTTGGCCATGTTGCCAGTATGGATAATTATAGATTGGCGAATAGGGTTATGAACAGTGTGCCTAAAGACCTCAGAAAGAATGGGAGACCTAGGATGCGGTGGGCAGACAATGTCAAACAGGACCTTATTAGAATTGGTGTGCAGTGGCCAGATGCAGTAGATGTAGCTCAGGACAGACTTGCTTGGGGAACTAAATTGCACGGTCTGGTTGGACCTCCGTAGCTCATGGCTGCTTGATGATGATGATGATGATGATGATGATGATGATGATGATGATGATGATGATGATGATGATGATGATGATGATGATGATGATGATGATGATGATGATGATGTACTGGAGTTTAAATATAATGCAAAATACATATGTAATATACATTCATGAACCATAACTTATGAGCATCTATCCAAAGTGTGTTGGGCCGCCTTTCGCCGCTATAACCGCTTGCCTCCGCAGTGGCATCGACTCCGAAGTGGCAAGACCGTGGAATGTGTGCTCAGCTATTCTGTACCAGCTGGACAGAATGACCTCCTGAAGTTCGGCGACCGACGACGGCGAATGCGTCGTTCCATTGCTTCCCATAAATGTTGATGTGATTCATATCAGAAGAATTTGGAAGCAAGGAGAGCATATAAAACGCTTGGATATGGCCTTAGAATCATTTCTGCACCATATCACAGCATTGCTTCCGACATGTAGCTTTTTCTTGATGAAAGTATTCAATACCACTGGATACAAGGCTAGCATGTAGGGCACCACTTGTTCTGAAAATATGCCTAGGTAGGATCTGGTGATGAAGGTATGTACAATGGGGATGAAAGGGATCCAGTGATGTCCATGAGAACAATACCCATACCATGAAATCGCCACCCCTGGCCTGATTCCGTCCAACCGTGCAGTCTGGTTGCAGCTATTACCCTTAAGTCGCCAGTATGAACACATCCATCAGCATAGTTGAGCTGGAACCTGGACTCAGCGGACGAGACAACTCTTTTCCAGTTGTCCAATGTCCAGTCACGGCGCTTCCCATGTCCACTGCAGTCTACGACGGTCGGTAAACATGGACGGCCCATCCACAAGAGAGTCCGCTGGATTGTGTGCTCGGAAACGTTTCTCTCTGCGTCCTGGTTGTAGTCTACCACTAATTGAGGGATCGTGAGCCGTCTGTTTTCCTGGACAGCACGTGCCAACCGGCGTTCCTCTCGACTGTCAACAAGTGATGGTCTCCTCTTTTCGCAAGTTGAAGGGATGTGTGTCCCTCTTTGGAGCATTCCCGCCACACCTTCACTACGGTGACCCTCCAACAGCCAACAATGTCTGAGGTCTGAGGTTTCTGAGATACTGGCCCCCGATTTCCTAACGCCGATAATCATTCTTTGTTCAACCTCCGACAATTCCTTCCCTTTCTCCGTAGCATAGAGTTTTTACTGACGAATCGACACGCCCTTCCAGTACTGTTAAATATATTCCGCGCCTGTCGGTGACGTCACTGCTACTACTGTGGGATGCTACCACTCGCAGAGACATGAGTGGCCATAATGATCTGGCACATGATTGCATATGTTTGCTATTCTTTTCTCATCCGTTCTTACTATTAAAATTCTTCAGGGTGGTCTAGATGTACTCTAGATGACTTTATGGTGGGGAAAATGATTACGGGTCATTTTACATTAGAAAAAAATTTGCTCTTCTGGCCAAAAAAACAAAATGGTCCTTCTAGCTGTATATTCTGCAGCTCTGCTTTAGATAGTTCATATCTAGATGACTTTGCTCTCGAATTTTGTCGGGCCCAAAATGGCACAGATATCGTTGGGCTGACTAGGGCTCAGAATACTTGAAATTTCAAATATTGCATGCAATTGTACAAAAAAATAAGTAAAAATGCAAACTATATTTATTGTAATTTTAACCTTTTAATCAGTCTTTAGTAACTAAGAATAAACATCATGTGACTTTTGTTTATTTGTTATATGTATTCTCTATCTTTAATCAATGAGCGGCTCATTGTGTTTGTAATTATGCTATGCAAGAACTTTCATTTTCTTCTAGCATTTCTAATATATTTCCGTTCCAATTAATATTAAAATTTTGATTTTGTCAGAAAATGATTAGTGATATGCATTTCTGTGCATGTCATATGATACATCAGAGAATGTTTTATCTCAAATTGGGCTCGGGCTCAACAGTTGCCGAAACATTTCAGGTTTGGGACTGAGAGGAATTGAAAAATTGAGCCCGATCCCGAAATAAAGTGCTCCGATCCATGTCCAAAAAACTCCCACTTACAAATTTAATCTCTTTCTAATTACTACCAGAAAGTTTTTTCTATTCATTTCGATGAAAAAAAGATTATGTTTCCATCTGTAACTTTTCGGGTATGACCCACATTTTACAGTCATACCTGAATGACAGAAGATTTTGCGTTAGGACTGATAACTGCCTTTCCCCTGAAAGAAACATAGATCCAGGCTCCTTCTTGGGCCCTGCTCTATTCAGCTTCTATATGCACGATCTCCCGGATTTACATTCTGTAATGACGACACTTTACGCCTGATGACATTGCTCTACTCTCTGCATCCCTGAGCCAAAGCCTAGCCATCAAAAGGTTGAAGCTTCGGATGGACAAAGTAGAGCGCTGGAGCTCCAAATGGAAAATCAAGATTAACCCAGATAAAAGCCCTCCAACAGTTCTCTTCTCAGAAAGAAGATTATTAATCCTGATTCTCCTAAAATATTTGGAGTTGAAACATCCTGGACACCAACGGTCAAATACCTTGGTGTCATTCTACATAAAAAAAAAACTTTGTTGGAATGCACATAATGATCATGTGCTCTCAAAAGCTCAAATCATCAGATGTGAACTGGCACCTCTGATAGGGTGGAGTTCGAAACTGCCTGCAGAAAAGAAATTATTTCTTTATAAGACTCTTCTGCGGCTAGTCCTACATATGCCTTACCAGTATGGGGTATTACTACCAACACCAATGTCAGGAGACGTCAGAGCTTCCAAAATAAAATCCTCAGTTCTGTGGTCAGTACTCCTTGGTTTGTGAAAAACATTCACACTGATTTGAGCAATGACCATCATATGCACTCATATTCGGAAGCTCGCGCAGACCTTTTTCGAGGCAGTGGGAGATAATATTTATGACATAATTAGATCTTTGATTAATTATGATCCATTGGTTTTAAACCAATTCAAGCGTCCTAAGATTTGTGGTGTTTAACCCTAGCACGTTTAACTTTTAATTGTGCTTCTTTAGCAAGTTTGTTTTGCCCGTGTGACCCCTCATTATGTGTTTTACTTTTGTTATTGCCAATCAGGCACTATTTTAGACTTCAAGATAGAAGCTCTAGGCTTATATCTTGGAGCGTTTAAAAAATAATTCAAGATATCAGATATCAGATCTGCAACTTATCGCTACGTTACTTTTTAAAAATTCTTTTGTATTGCTGTATACCATAGAAGTTATTTATATTACGTTGTCGACGATTATACTATTAATAACTCAGATGCATTATCCTAATTCTTACAATATATCAGTTTACACTTTTAATAAAACTTTTTCTTAAACATACCTTTTAAAAATC
Organism: Ryuthela nishihirai; assembly: GCA_038380435.1. Taxonomy (NCBI): domain Eukaryota; kingdom Metazoa; phylum Arthropoda; class Arachnida; order Araneae; family Heptathelidae; genus Ryuthela; species Ryuthela nishihirai. Next base: position 8,770,210 of record JAWZYU010000021.1, read on the forward strand.
GTTTAAGCTTTTAATTGTAACAGAAATTTTCCAAAGCAAAAATTTTCGCGATTTCATTCCCATTCTTGTCTCTCTTCGTTAATGAATTTGAATCGTCGATATTTTAATCTGTTGTTGCGACTTTTCCCAAATGGATAAAGAAGAGTTATTGTGTTTCGTGTTCTAGCAAAGAAAGCACGGCTCTCATTTCATTGCTTATTGCCCGCTGCCAGAAGATATTCGCAGTCTGTGTTATTCTCTTATTTATTTGCAGAGATAGACAATTGCTGAGATTCAGCAGACGACAGAGCCGCTTCTGTCCGATGGTAATACTTCTGCTTATTCTCTGAGCCAATCAGGTGCATAAGCTGACAGAACGTATCGCTAAGGCTTCTGCAGAAAGAAGCCTTTGCAAAATCTGTTGATCATCTTGCCGTAAAAAAAATTTTCTGCCTTCCATTATTCTGACTCATTTTCTGTGCTTTTTATCTATATTGTTGCTGGTACCAGACACAAATCTATAAAAAATATGACGGTGACAGTCACTGGATCGAGCAGGAAAGTCGGGGTTTTTTTACCTATGAACGTCACTTTTTTGCACACAATGGCAAGGTCACAAGGAACTCGGGGGCTCGGAAATAGTTGAGGGGAGGGAATCACTTGACAGCCGTTAGGAAACTGATGGTAGCCTCTCGTCAAGGCCATCCAGCGCATTCTTTAACGAGCACAGGATATGACTTTCGGCCCACGATGTTACGTCCCATCCGACGACGGATGGCAGCCATTCCAAGCCCATGGCTGGTCCCCTACTAACCGAGGGCATGGCGTGGGTTTTGCAGAGATAAATATCAGTGCTGCTCCAGGTGGGACTCGAACTTGGAAACTGGCACCTCGAACCGTGGATGATTACAAGCTTGGCTCCCTACCGACAGAGCACCCCCCCCCCGCCCCCAAGCAGGATCGAAACAGTACTCGGTTCAGGAGTAAAATTTTACCCTCCGTTTCAGTGACAGTTATTTTTTTTTATCTTAAGTTTCTTCTTATTTTTTTGAAAAATATGTGCAATATATATAAACATCAGTATTTTCTCTACCTTTACCTCTGCAAAATCGTCCATTTACCGCAATACACCCGTGTCAAAAAATCAATCTTACTGTTTTATTATATATTTTAAATTACAATTTAGCAAAAACTGATCCTAAGCTCAATATTTGGCAAAAAACATTAAAAATCATAATAAAACATTTTTACATGTACTAAAGTACAAACTGTTATGTAGCATTAATTTTTTTCGTAAATTTTCTCAACTGACCTGTTGTGACGCAGTGATATAAAGGTTCAAATTTTATTCTCTTCCATTCCAATTGCTAACACTCTCAAAGGGTGGGAGCATCCCACTTCTCTCCCTCCCCTCTGGGGATGGGGGTGCGGGGTCGTTAAGGCGCCAGGCTCGTAATCTGCAGTTCGCAGGTTCGAGTCCCAGCTGGGTCAGCGTTGAGATTTTTCTACGCAAAATGCCCGCGCTATCCACGGTCAGTAAGGATACCAATGGACTCCATCCGTCGGATGGGATGTTAAGCCGTGGCTCCGTGTGCTAGAGAGCCGTACCCTATGCACGTTAAAGAACACGCTGGATGGCCTTGACGAGCAGCTACATGTCTCCCAACAGCTGTTCCAGTTGATCCCCTACCTTCTCTGAGCCTTCGAAATCCTTGTGACCTGACCATTTAGATCATTGTGTGGAAAAAAACTGCCGCACAGCGGTAAAAAAACCGAATCCTCTGCCCTCTTAGATCCGGCTCGCTGATATTATTAAAAAAGTGGTTCTTTACGTGCAATATCCATTGCAAAAATTTTCGTGTTTGGCAAACATTTTGAATGAATAAAAAAAATGCAGTCTTCCGTTGTCATAGCTCAGAGGGCCAAATCAACATAATAGCCAACGCGGCCGTCTCCGGGGTCTACATCCTCACTTTTAAGGTGCCTTAATATTTAAAAATTTTGAGAAAGAGTCCAATAAAAGGGAGAAAGAAGCAGAGAGATGAGAGGACTAATTTGAAATTAATGAAAGCTAGGACCCTCCCCCACCACCGCATCAATCTCTGTTAACTCTATAAGATAACTGATGTCATTGCTCTATTCGCTCAACCGTAGATAACCCTAACCTCAGAACATCTGCAGCTCCTTATAAATTAATTACTAAATTTAACCATGGCAAAATATTGATTTTTGGCATGTTTTTTGCAATTCTTGAGTGAAATTATAAATTTATTTTTTAAACTAAAATTAAGTAATAATAATGATAAGAAAATATTACATTTAGTAAATCGCTGAAATAATTTTATTCTCTCATAACAAAATATTTATTATTGTCGTTGCGTGAAATTGTTCATGCGCCAGATTTGTCCCTGTTTCTTACATAAACTCGATCTCGTAGGTTACGAGATCCGTTTTAAGGGCTTCAGCAAATTTTAACATTTCGTAAATTTAGGCAGATATCTCTTCTTAAAGGTTCTCTTGTATTCGGCGAGTCTTACTCTGTCTCCAGTTTACTGTATGATGTCTGATCACTTTATTAAATTTTCGAAACTGTCTAAAACAACTACGTGGAAGAATAATCAAGGGCTATATGAATGAAACTCGAGGAATATTGCAATAAGTACAAATGTTAAAATAAATGCATGTTCAAATAGCATAAGATATAAAGATGAATATATATCATATTATATAATAGCGGTAGTTTCTGGCCAACGAACGGATGAGCGGGCAGTCGGACGAACAGACATGTGTGACGTCATTGGTGGCAAAAATTGTTGATTTCCCCCGTGATTCCGCGGGCACTTGAGCGATCGGTCCCAAATTTAGCGGGGTGGTTCCATTAGTTCTACCACACACGGATCGGGTTCCTAGTTGCCTCAGTCGGGAATGATCGCTTGAAAAGTGTCCGAAATTTTCTGGGGACACTTCCTTTCGCCTAGCTTGGGACTGGCCTAGTGAGTAGCCCGTGTGGAAAGCTGTGAATAAAGTAAGAGTAATCAATGAACATACGTTTCACGCTCTCGCCAAACTTTTGGCGTGTGTTTAACTAGTGTATACAGGGTGTTCCTGAATTCATGACCCAAATGTGAGGGGATTATAGTACACACCGAACCCACCAATATTCATCATAGAATGTGCGGCCGCAAACGCAGCCCAGTGCCGGTAGGGGGCACAGACGAGGCGGCACGGCTTAAAAGAGCTGGATCGGCCAAACCCCAGCATTCTCGGCGTCGACCGGACACGAGATGGAGCAGTTTACGAATGCAGAGAAAGTGGGTATGCACCTGATGAACGGCGTAGCCGAGAGCAATGGTAAAGAGGCGCAAAGACTCTACCGTGAGCGATATCCTATGCTCCGTGTGCCCGATTATATAATGTTTGCACGACTGCACCGCCAGCTGTCTAAGGCAGGCACCTTCCACGTCAGTCGACATTATGCCGGACGAGCACGGACGGTCAGAACGCCAGTTATGAGCGAGGACATCTTGCATATGGTGACAGATAACCCAGGTACAAGCAAACGATCCGCCTCCTGGAGCCTGGGTGTGCATCAGAACAGTGTCTGGCGAGTACTGCATGAAGAAGGGCTACACCCCTATCACTTGAAGCGAGTGCAGGCATTGACAGCTGTTGATTATCCCCTGCACATGGATTTTGTCCAGTGGTTCCTGCAGCAAAGTGCCACACATCCCGATTTCTCCGCGCATGTGCTCTTTACGGATGAATCAATATTCTCACGTGAAGCTGTAGTGAATGTCCATAATACGCATTTGTGGGCTGCCCAGAACCCCCATGGTACACGCCCAAATTCGAATCAGCAACGGTTCGCCGTCAATGTCTGGGCAGGGATCGTGCATGACTACTTAATTGGATCCTACTTACTGTGTTCGCCCATCGAGGCGTTCCGCCTCGATGGGCGATCATATTTTTCTGCAACAAGTTTTGCCGGAATTGCTTCAGGATGTTCCAGCTGCAATCCGCGCCCGTATGTGGTTTCCAGCACGATGGAGCACCCGCCTATTTCAGCATGGACGTGCGTCAGCATCTTCATACCACATTTGGGAACCGATGGATTGGGCGCGGTGGTCCCATCCCGTGGCCCCCCAGATCACCCGATGTTTCTTGTCGATTTCTTTCCGTGGGGACATTTGAAGAGTGTCGTGTACGAGACGCTCGTGCAGTCCATGGAGGATCTGGTTGCCCGACTGTCTGTCGCAGCCGCCGATGTGCGTGACAAGCCCGGTGTTTACGAGCAGGTACGCCGATCACTACTCCGCCGTTGTGCCGCCTGTATCAACGTTGGTGGGCGGACGTTTGAGCATTTGTTGTAATGATCTCCAATAAATGTCACTCTGGAAACCTCTGTGTCTGTCCTTCATTTCCGACTACTCACTGCATTTGCGGCCGCATATTCTGTGACGAATATTGGTGGGTTCCGTGTGTACTACCATCCCCTCACGTCTGGGCCATGAATTCAGGGACACCCTGTGTAATATTTGGCTGAAAGATGTCTGAGAGTAAAAAGAAATTGCAAAGAAATAATTCCTACATCTGAAAAAAAAATTGGCCTTTCTTACATTGGTTACCCAACATTCTAATTTTTTTTAATTTGTTCCTCGAAAGTTCAGTTCTTCCCATATTATTCCTCTTAGTTAGTGATTGCTATTTTTTCAAGTTTACTAGCTGCAACCCTGTTATTTTTTAAACAGACCTTCGTCATTATTGCACTTTTTTCTAAAACTCACCAGTTAAAATATTGATCTTTCTGGAAGAGATATTCCAACAAAAGTGATTACCCACTCTTAACTTAAGACACTGATAAATAAAAATCAAACATAATAAACTCTATTGTATCTTTTTATTGTATCTTTTTCTATTGTATCTTTTTTCTTAATTGCATTGGGAAATTGCAATATTTTCCTCAGAGCTTTCACAATAAATAACACTTTTAGTAATCAGAAATAATTAGTGGGTTGTTTATCTGATGTTTCTTTGAGGAAAACAATAGTTACATTAATAGCCGAAACTCGGACAAAACTTCAAAATCTAATAGATAAACTTGATATAGAAAGAGAGAAAACGGATGTGAATCATTTTCTCTCATCATTTTCTCTCATCATTTTCTCTTTCAGAATCATCTGACACAAGAAAGACGAAAACAATGTACATCAACAGAAAGAAATTAAGAGTAAATATCACATGCAAGAACAAAAAAAAATAGATCAAGTCGGCGAGTTCTGCCATTTGGGAAGATATATTTACACTGATAATGACCAAAGTAAAGAAATAAGCCATCAAATTGGACAAGCTAAAAACCAATTTAACCAGATGGAAAAAATTCTGTGTGAGGAAAGTTAAACCATCTGGTTCCATCTGGCCCATCCTACTGTATTGGTGCGAGACCTGGACTCTAAAGAAGAAATCAAAAGACAAATTGGAATCATTTGAGATGTGGTAGCTTAGGAGGATACTAAAAATAAAGTGGGCCAGCAGGACGACAAACATAAGCTCCTGGATATAGCCAAGTCAACTAGACAACTATTAAATATTGCAAAGAGGAGGAAACTGGCATATTTTGGACATATACTGAGAGGGAAAAGTATGATATCATATAACTCGTCCTAGAGGGCAAATTGGAGGGCAAACGGACATAAGGACGAAGAAGAAGACAGCGTGGGATAGATGACCTTTGCGAGTGGACGGGTTTGGACACAGAAGACATAATCCATGATGCAAGAAACAGGGAATTATGGTATTTGTTGGCCGCCAACCTTCCAATCGGAGACGGCACTTAAAGAAGAAGCAAAAAGTCGCTTTCCGTTGCCGATTCGACAAAATATGGAAAAACGTTTTGCTCACGACAGTGATAAAAAAGCGAAAACGAAGAAATGGATGTCGATAAAGAATGCGTCTGCAATCAAATGAACGATGGATGATTAAAATGAGTCTATATTCGGATAAAAGATGATCCTAGATAATGAGCCTATAATTATTTTAATGGATAACGGTGTGCAATTATTCTGCAGTGGAATAAAGAAGAGCTTTATAGAATGATGGATGGCTCTGAAAAATTACTCTCAATAGGATGATGGTTGAATGTGGAAAATAAGTCTGCAATCGGATGATGGATGGCTGAGGATAATGATTCTGCAATCTGATGATGCCTGGGTATGAGGAATTAGTGTGCAATCGGTTGGATGGGTGTGGAGAATGAGTCTGCAACCGAAAAATGGTTGGCGGTGGAGAATTGCTTTGGAATTGGATGATGGATAGCTGTGGAGAGGGAGTCTGCAACCGAATAATGATTGGCTATAGGTAATGAGTCCGCAGTCGGAGAATGAATGGTTGTGGAGAATGAGTCTACAGTTAGATGATTGATGGTTGCAGAGAGTGAGTCCGTAATCGGAGGATGAATGGTTATGGAGAATGAGTCTGCAGTCAGAGGATGGATTGCTGTGGAGAAGGAGTCTGCAACCAAATGATGATTGGCTGTAGGAAATGATTCTACAATCTAATGATGGTTGGCTGCAGAGAATGATTCTGCCATCGGATATAAGCGGAGAATGATCTGCAATCGGATGGCTGTAGAGAATGAGTCCTCAACCAAAGAATGAATGGCTGTGGAGAATGAGTATGCAATCGGATATAGAAGGATGAAATATCACATTAATAACTGTGTGGACATATACTGAGAGGGGAAAAGTACGACCTCAAACAACTCGTCCTAGAGGACAAACTGGAGAGCAAACGGACATAAGGACGAAGAAGAAGACAGCGTGGAATGGATGACCTTTGCGAGTGGACGGACTTTGGCACAGAAGACATAATCCATGATTCAAGAAACAGGATGCTGTGGAGAAGGGATTTTCAATCGAATAATATGCCTATGTAGATTGAGTTTGCAATCGGTTAAAGGATGTTTCTGGAAAATGAGTGCAATCAGATAAAAACATTTTCCGAAAATTAACTCGCTAGAAGGTAATTCTAATTAGTATTGTACTAATGAGCTCGTGCGTCAAATCCACCACCGTCATGGAAGAGAATAATTAATTCTCGAGCATCCCCGTCAAGGAGCGACTTCGACACATTGTGCTTCTGCAGAGTCAATTAAAATCGACGCCATCGAGCGACGACGTTGTTCTGCCGATAACGATCTTCCCATTTTGAATGGGAAGAAAAGACTGAAGCAGACAACAACGTGACTTGAATGGGCTATCAAGTGTTTCATTTGGACTCGCCCTGCGCAGAAAAATCATCGCGTAAAAGCCACGAGTAAAAGTGTTGAAATGTGCATTGGATCAAACAAGGGATCTCCAACATGTAATGTGCGAGTCATGCGGCAATCCGAATATGATTCACAATCAAAGCCAATCATAGATATATGCACACTGCTCGCAAAGCACTGATCTACAAAATGCACCTACAAAATGCACTGATCTACAAAATGCACCTACAAAATGCACTGATCTACAAAATGCACAAATCTACAAAATGCTAGATATATTTGAGGAAATTTAAACATATTCCAGAGGAAGATACAAAAATAATAGTGAGGTAAGTCATGCATATTTGAGCCAAAATGCTTATAAACTAAAAACATGAAAAAAAGAAAGTTAAAAATAGGGAAGGGGTTATGAATGTAAAATATACAGTCAGCAGGGGATGTGCTTCCTTATATTAGTAATGTAGGCCTTACAAGTCAAATCATGCCCTCAATATTATAATCCTGGGAATTGGAAGGTGGGGGGCCAGTCTTGATGTCGGGGGAGGTTTGAAGAGAGCTTTGAAGGGCAGACATAGATCTCCCCAGGACATCTCATAAATGTTATGTCGTGTTCAGTTCCGGATGTGCATATAGAGAATGCCAGCTACTCCTTCGTTGGATTCCTTCTTCCTCAACATATTGGCTAGTCGCCAGGCTTGCTCATAATGTCGTCAATGCTTGACTAGCATTCTCGTACATTAAGAGGAAATCGTCACTTAGTGTATCAGTGAAGGGACATAGGGATCAAGGATCCCATCTCAACAGAATTTCCATCGATACAGAGGTCGGTACGGACACCCAATGAAAATCTGGAGCAGTCAGATCGCACCCCTAAATGCACTTCTCTCAAAGACATCATGGGGCTGGTAACAGGTTCCTTCTGTCTTGAGATCAGTACAAATTATGGGACTGGGAACCGGTTACCTCCTCTCTCTCGAGATCAGCATATATCTGCTCACCGACTGTACATAAAATCTCGGTTTCTACGTGAACAGAACGCGATTCCAGTGTTCTCGGGGTCTCGGCTACACGATCCTGACACAATTTCAGGTGTCCCTGTCTGTTTTTGGAAGTTAAAGGGACACATACATAGGGTATATGGACTTAGAGTTCTGATTTGTGAATCCTTCTGGTCACAGCTGAGACATATAGTTTCATTCCTGTAGGTTCAATAAGGTTTTAAGGTAGAGGTTGTGCTGGTGCTTACTTCTTCCATCTTGACGACAATCCAATATAATGATAATCTTAAGTGTTTTATTACTATATGACACTATTGAATAGGTCTTCTGATAACAATTTGTGCTATTTGGAATTTCTGGCATATCCTTTGAAATAATAGAATATCGGACACCAAAGAATATGGTCACCTCCATGATTGTTTGACCAGCCTCCAATCTTCCAATGTTTCTCCGTTTGTTTTGAGTCATTTAAACGTTTTCTTTGAGGTATTATGAAACAATCGGCTATCCCAGACTAGCAATGTAATGTTTCAATCATTTCGGTTTGAAATGATCGAGCGTCCATGAAAGTACATCTTTTATAAATATCTGCTTTACATATCGTGATGTTATATGGGAAAAATACATACATATATTTATATTACCCACGTACTCTCAAGAAATTTATTTATCGCTAATGATTGTTTTTTATTCACATTTTGATGATCCGTGATTAAACCTTCGACGAGCAGTATTTTATATTTCACACCTTTCACCAGATAATTGATAAGGCCGCCATCCGCGGAATTGGGACGTTAAGACGTAGCCCGGGTTCAGTAGCGCCATACCCTCTCTAAACCAAAGACCATACTGGATGACCTTGATGGGAGATTTCCATCGGTCTCCTAACGCAGTCTAGTGGGTTCCCTATTTAACTCTGAACCTATAAAGTGTTTGTGACCTGATCATCTCATCCATTATGTGCATCTGATCACAATGATACTGATCAACAATCGATGTTTCCCTTTTTTCTAGAGGAATCTAGATTTCTAATGACATTTTAATCACGAAACCAAAGTCCATATAAAGGAAAGTCTCTATTGTGTATTTAGGGTGCTGTAATTTCTGTGCTGGTCAGAATTTCAGAACAATTATTTACATGATATTGATCACAAATCTTGTGTGGCATAGAAATGTTGACAATAATTTGATCTGAATCATTTTCAAATTTGACTTCGATTCAAGAGAAACCGAAAATTATTATCACAAGAATTGCAGTGTACTTTTCTCACAGTGGAAAGGATTTTCTTTTTATAATACCGTATTCGGTTGCCGACAATTTTTTTTCTAAGATAAGCATTCGAATGAATTGCAGAATTTGAAACATCCTCCTCCTTTAAGTTATGCAAATACTTCGCTTGCCAATCGATTGCGTCTTCCGTACCCCATAAATGCTTAGCAAAGAGTTATCTCCGACTTCGAATCGTCTCTGTTGCCTTGATTTCAAATTTGATGTTTTCCTTTTAATTAGGATGCTTCATGCTTCTGTAATTGTGAACCGATATTCAGTTTCTATTTAAGGTCTAATGAATATGGAACAAATAAATATCGTATCAGTTGAAATTCGATAAAAACACTCTTGAACATCAAACTGAAATTTAGAAAAAAAATTGTCTTGCTAGAGGTGAGAACAGAACCCACGATCTCCTGAAACAATGGCTCAAGGTAATATGGTATCCTACCCTGCTGAGACAATTTTTGCCCTAACTTTGAATTTGGTGTTCAAGAGTTATCACTGAATTTCAATTGAACCAACATCAGCTCTTTATTTATAAAAATATTGCATCATTTATTGGTCTACTTAGACTATATGTTAGTTCGCAATGATTGGTACAATCCCAACATCTATCAGCTCCCTAAAATAATCGATGCCTCAGTAATTAATCCTATGAGGACACTACTGTTAATATTGAAACACTTTCTCCTTGTTTAAGATAAATTTGGCTTTAGCGATGACAGACACTTTAAACCAGGATCCGTAAATTTCATCCATTCTCAAAATAGCGACTATGTTGTTACTGTCAAAATCAGTTCTGCTGAACTTACCAGTTTGTATCAAAAGAAACTCTCAACTAGTAACATAAACATCAATGCATTTATTGTCGGTGGTCTGTTTAAAGTCCTTTTACGGATATTATTCAATTAGGAAGTATTCAAAGGTTAAGGTTTCAACGAGAGAAAAAGAAATAGTGAAGACTGGAGCATACGAAGCAAAATCTCGTGAGTAACATTTCATTGTGCACTTTTAGTTTCGTCTTACTCATTCAATTCTTTTTAGACATGTTCAGAAATATCTCTTTTTTGAGTTGTCCAATGTTCAACGTTTCACTGTGACATGATTTCATTAGCTCCCCTCGCAACATTGCTCCGTAAGTCTCCTCGGCAGAGAACTTTCAGCGAGCGGTCACAATCGATTTTTCTCGGTCGCGTTAAGAATGCGTCTCACTAAAAAATGACCTCGACTAGCAACGCTACGGAAACGAGCAGATGTTGCCATCAATGGCGCTTGCTTTTGTGGTTGCCTGAGTCGGAAATATGAAATGATTAATTGCATGTTGAGCTTTGCTAATATTTGAACGGCCAGGTTCTCAAAACTCTGCTCCACTGCTTCCGCTGTTCTCATACAGCGAGAATCGATATAATCTCTTTCGTTTTGCTACTTACCTTCTTTCTCTGGCCATTTTGAATTTCGTTTCTACTTCCAAACGTTTGTTTTACTCCCGTGCTTACAAGAAAATCGAAATTAATTCTTTCAGAGTTAACGTGCAAAACAAATACATTAGTTTTTAAATGTAAAACATTTTATTCAATGTAGCTTTGGCAAGAACTCTTCGTTTTAAACTTTTCATGTTTTAAGCAAACTCATAACTCTTGTAACTTATGCTGTTCAGTCATCATTCAGCTTCTCAAGAGTGTTTTAAAATCCTTTAAGAGTAATCAAACAAATGTATCATATAAAGTACCATTTTTTTTATTTTATTCAATCTTAACTATTCCTTAGTTGTCACAATTATTCTTCTCAGCTCATGTGCATCAAATTCGTTACTAAATTAAGCACATACAAGCACAAAAATACATTAATTGAGCTTAGCTTCTTGCATATTGTTGGGATGTCAATGGGCAAAGTGGACAGTTGTTCAGGGTCTGAAAAGTGTTGGCTGTAATGCAACGTTACCATAACGTCATCTTCAGTGATCTCGTGTAGAAGCCCCAAGTAAGTAATATTACCAGCCATACTCTATTTATAATATTTGTAATATCATTACATAGTATACTTTAGTTTCCAGAACATATAACCCCATAGCCCCTCCGCCACCAAAGATTTCCAGGAGGATCTTTAAAAAAGCAAAAATAGAGTGAACTGTTTTGTACCGAGCTCCATAAGGTCTTGGCTCTCCCCTCCTCTGACGCATTGCGAGAATGGTTACTACACCTCTGATAGTAACGAAACCCCAGTACTCAAGGTTACTGTTATTTATCAGTTTCTTTATTAAACGTAATATCGTTTGAAAAAATAGGTTTTAACCACTTTCTTTTCATTTTGTTTTCAAACTTTTATGAACCAGTTGTCTTTGCCACTCAATTGCTAATGCTAATTTTGAGCTCATATTTCATCTTAATATTTTACTCAATGAAAACTCGAAAATCGAGTTGCTCTTTAACGGTAAGACCGAAACCACCGCACCGTATTCCCTCCTGGATGTTACTCTACCTCAACAAAATAGTTTTTAGAGGAATGCTCACTCAGCATGATAATAATTTAACTTTAACTTTTTCACCAGCTTTTTGATGCGGAATTCTTATAGAATTCTGTACAAAATCAGAGCTAATATTAAGAACTTAAACTTAAAGATCGAAAAAACTTTGTTAAATTGTAAGTTCCATAGAAAAATAAATATTTTAAACAGCTGTGTATTTTAGAAGGGATCATGAAACTGGTTACCAGCATGAAGTTACTATCGCTTCTGTATAGCACCTTCATAAACATTGAGCATGGAATAAATAGAAATGGAAATTCTACTGTGAATGCAAGAACAAAATGTCAGTTACCTGCAGCGTCTCGATAATCTGCAATTAGAGTTAATAGAGTATTGCTTTATTACACTCTTTGATATCATTTAAGGAGAATTGAGGAATGCGGGACAACCGAACAGAGAAATGTCTCGTTGATAATCATCACAGAGCAAGGGACAAATGGACTGAAAACCAGACATGGTCACTCTAGTTGAGTGTGTAATAAAAAATCAGATGAATAACAAAAGATTGTTTCTTAAAATTTTTTTAAATTTATTTTACCTCTAATAATTGCAGTTTATGAAATTGTATGGGATTTTCTTTGAAACGTGTCTGCTATAGTAATTCCCATCGGTTTATGCTTTGCTCAGGGACCAGTCGGGTCTCAAAGTAGACCTGCTCAAATGCAAATAGTAGAGTAATTGAGAGCGCACACAACTTAATGTACTTCACATCAAGAGGAACTATCTTATCGTCATTATGAAAATTAATGTACCAACCGAAATCAAATTACTATTATATTCTGTGCATTTAAACTTTAAAATTTATTAACTGACGCAGTATAATACTTACATTTGTTATAGGTAAGCCAAGATGAGTTTTAACGCTTAGTTTACTCATCTGGAATAGTAAGTAAGTTATAAAACAAATAATGTTTCACCAAAACTGAAAGAAAGTAATCGAGCATCATACTTTCTATAAGATGTTAACACATTTGCAAACAGATGTTAACTATAAATGAAAATATTAAAAACTTAAAAACTTTCAGTTACTTTTAAATGACTTTTAATCTGCGAGTTCTGATTTTTTTTTTACACTATTAGTCGTATTTAGGAACACATACATTGCCAAATACAGAATATAGGCCGAAAAATATATGAAATCAATTTATTTACAAATTACAAGATTGCTAATGGTGACCAAAATTACCATCCAATCCAATTACTGTACCACACAAATTTAACTAATGTAAATTTGAATGTGTAACACCATTCCTAAGAAACCTATCCATAATGACGAATATTGAAAGCATTATTCACAACAGCTTGAAATATGCACTTATTGTATTAAATGGATTGAATAATGCTTCTCATCTAAGCTTTAATTAACTACTGAGGTAAATTTTTATGACCCTCAGTGCCGTTGTTAAATAGTGTTACAAATTCAAAAAATTTTAAATTTTGAAAACGTATTGTTGAAAATCAAGATTTAGACATAATTTATTGGGATCTTAATTTATCTTCAGTCATTTGGTTGCATAAAAAGCTTATTTCAGAGACTGTAAAACTTTAAAGTTAACTTCCAGTTGATGTCTTGGATGGCGGTGATCGAAATTCAATGGCCATCCCACCTTCATGTGTGGTCAATGGGAGTAAAACAAGTGCATAAAAGACAGGAGCTGACAACAGTCGATAATTTACTCCTATTACAGGGTCAACTTGCCTAATATTCTATCTTATCTACCTCTACAAAGAAGATACAATTACAAACAACATATTAACAATTAAAGGAATTCAATTACAACAGTAGAATCTATCAAAGCTCACCCCGATACACGTATAAACGAAACTCATTTTCAGTTGATGAAAAGCGAGGATTGTGTCTTTCCAGATTAAGAGCAGGTAACATCATTTAATTATTTAGGTTTATTTATTGATAAGCATTTCAGATGGCAGACCCAGATTAATAATCTATGTGATAGGCTTAGAAGACATGCTTATAAAATATATAAATTACAGAGTGTAGTTACCACTAACGTATGTGTCTTAGTGTACAAATCTTTATGTGAATCTATTATTCGATGTGGCTTATCAGTTTATGGTTCAACTTACTCCTCTCACATTGACCGCATTTTTAGAATACAAAGCAGTATTTTAAAACTAGTATAGATTTCTCACCCTATATTTTAACATTTTCCGTTTTTTAGGGGGAAAGAAAGCACGGGGGTCAATTTTTCGTAGTCTACGACACTCCCCGCTTCACAAGCTTTCATTCGACACATAGCTAGTTGTTTTCCGCACTCGCATTCAGGAGATAGATGGGAAAAATCACTTTCACATTTTCCCTCCTTTTGTAGGGGAGAAGAAAGCAGGGGGGGGGGGGTCAAGTTTTCATTGCCTATGACATTACCCGCGTCAGAAGCTTTCATTAGACGTATGACTTGTTACTTTTCGGCTTCGCGATCTGGAGATATAAATTAAAATAATTTTCACATTTCCCCATTTTTAGGGAAAAAGAAAGCATGGGGGCCAATTTTCTTATAGCCTACGACACTCTCCACGTCACAAACTTTCATGCGGCGCATAAATCATTAAGTTTCTCTTTCATGTTCGAAATATATGGCGGAACAACGTTTTGTCAAATTCGCAAAAACGGATGAAATGTCAAAGCCACAAAAGCAACAAGAAGATTGGTAATGACAATGATCAATACGAAGATAAGCGGGAGACTTTTTATATATCAGTGCTTGTATTAAACATGCTTCTGTCTCTTCTATTTGATTCTTACTAATCCAAAATAAGGGCAAATAATAAACCCTCCTCCTACTTTAAACTCAAAGAATTGCATATTCTTCAAAATTTCAATTTCAGAAACTTTCCGGAAAGATCATCTTTGTATTTTGTAATGATATTAATATTTACTTTAAGTAAATGGTTTGTGATATTCAGTGAGTTCTTCCTGACCATATTACTTCAGACTTAATGACTTAGTTTCAAATATTCTTACCTCTTGCTAAGATTACGACGAGAATTTACTTTCATTCAATTTTCCCTTCTTATCCAAGGTCATCATGATCACTCAGCTACATCTATTTTATCTTCTCTAACTTCCTACTCTTTTTTCAGTAAAGGTCATCGGCGGAAGCTGCGGATTTCCTGAAATCTCCGCATCCTTCTTCATCCTTCATCAAACGACCTTGCTGTGGCAACGGATTTTCTGCCTGCGAAGCACCGAGTCTGGCTGGAGCCTGCCAGTTGGCTACGTCGTATGCAGGCTGTGCGAGCAGAGAAGCCATCTTTACGATGATTTTGGTCTCAAACCTTTTCGTTCGCTGATGCCTCAGCAGTGTCTGTCGATAGCTCAGCAAATAAGGCGGTGGACTGTAATCTTCAATTTAGAGTTACTCTTACTAGAGGTATTCTTGCTTTACCGTTTCTCCATTTACAAGAGAGGTTGTTAATTTACTTATTTTCCATTTCAACTTCATATTTTTCCCGACTTTGATTTTGTACCTCTTTTGTTTTCTTTGATTTTATTTCAACCCATTTCTCAGGACACGTGCGTTACATTTTTTCATACGAATGACAAATGTTATGCTACTGACAAAATGGCAATAAAATCTACTGGATATCTGAATGTGTGGCGCTTTATCATAGACACAGTCGTCAACAGAGCATTTCAAAAGGAATGAATGAGAGATGCCGCCATTGTACTGTTTGTCCTTTCTTTGACCTTCAAAATACCCTCAGATTTCCGTAAAAATTTCACAAAAATAGATAATCCACGTTTTTCCAATGAATGCAGACGAACAAGATACCCAAATGTTTTCCATGCATTTTGTCCTCATAAAAGAAGTTGTAGTTGTAATATAGCGATCACGAAATGAGGTTTATTGATCATAGCTACTGACAAAATGTGACTTCATTCAGTTCGGAAACAAACATCATTGATAAAATCAAAAAATACATATTAAATTATATTTTCAAAAACGCTTATTAATAAGCTATTAAACATATAAAATCTAGTCATGCTCATACATATCCAAATTTTTCACTTAGCTTTTTGCCTTCCTCATCCTTTTTGTTCGCCCAAGCTCTGTTATGAGTTTTCTGCTTTAACAATTCAACAGAAATTTGAACATTGGTTGAACATTGGTTGAATGGGAGATATGTTGAGCTGGCATGGAATTGGGGTTTTCATACCTGCATTTGCAGTAGGCTACTGAAAATGCGTTTTCTTTTCTGCAGGATACCTCAATAAGATGTGCACACATTTTAGGAAACAAATAATATTAGTAAGAATCCTCATAAGCTATTATTTAGGGTGTCCAGAAGCAATAATTTGTACCATATGTTACGTTGAACTTCGCATATGTTCAAATTCCCCACCATTTACTTCTAGGTACTATTATCAGCAGCGAACAACTTAATAACAAACATTTTCCAAAGGAACTGCTGGGAAAGCTTCACATTCTTGTTTAATTCACCCTTTATTTATTGCAGTATGGCTGGGTGTCTACTGTACACTACATCCTTCAGGTAGCTCTCGGAAGTAGAAGTCGAGTGAAATTTAGTGCGGTGATACTCGATACTTCCTCTTTGGCCTATCCACTGGTCTGTGAAATGATTATCAACATGGGCCCTAACATTATGAAAATAACATGAGGATGCCCTGTCCTCTTCGTTCCTTCTTACGCAGCTCATAAAGGGTAGACACAATGGATGCATTAAGAATGTGGGAATACCTATCACCGGTAACTGCCCCTTCTAAACAATACCATCCAGAAATTTTCGTGGATGAGACACCAGACGATAACTCCTGTTAAGTTCACTGATGTCTGTACATGAAAGTTTGGATTATCAGATGACCAATACACACAATTATGTCAGTTCACTATACCACTGAGCTTGAATGTTGCCTCATCCGACCAAACAATCTCATCCAAAAAACTTGCATCCTCGTCCTTTTCTCTTTAAACCATTCACAAAACTGAACTCGGCGATCGGGATCACCTTCATTCATATCATGCAGCAATCTTGCCCTTAGTTCTTTCGAGAATGCGACGTACACTTTCTCTGCTGATTCGAATCCCACAAGCAACTCACCTTACAGATTTTTGAGGTGATCGTGAAAATCGCTGCAAACCTTATTCGAATTCCCTCCACCCGTTGATGAGAGGGGTCTCCCAGATCTTTGCTGGCACAAACCTTGCCCGATACAATACGCCTTAAATCGATCACGAATCCTTGAGATTTTCTCCGGGATGGTGATTTTCATGGAAAATTTACTTCTTAAATGTCTTTGAACTTCACACTTATTATAGGATTTCCAGTGCCACTTAAAATTGTTTTGCTTCGTTTCAAAATCAAACGTCCAACCACCATGTTGCTTACGTGTTGCATCATGGATATTATTTCGCTTTTGCTTTAACAACCAGCGCCATCTTTTGTCAGCAAAATATACTAATGAAAGTAAAATTTATTCAACTATAAATACGTGATTACATATTTATGATGAAAATGTGGATGCATCTTTTTTTTAAGACATTAAGATCATTGTAGTTAATATTCAAGTGCATATATAAAAAGGGCATATTTCCGGAAATGCATAATGTGATGAGAAATCTCCCACATTTTTTTCGATAAAAACAGGAACAAAAGAAAATCGTGCTAAATTTGGCAAATATCCCCTATTTTGTTTTGATCCCAAAATATCCGCAAAAACGATCGTTGAAAGTGAGTGTTAGAAATATCATTTACGAGAACGTCTATTCCGAGAGTTGTAGGCATTTCTTCTGAAATCGTTTGATTGCTTCCAAAGAAATGTAATGAAAGATCTACAACCGCATAAAACAGTCTCCAAAGAAATGAATAAAACAACTCATGGCAGATCATTTCATCCCGTAAAACTTCCATTGCCATCATGGCTACCAAGTTATTTTTTAAGCATTTCGAATATACGGTAAAATACCGATAATCTGACGGTTTATAGTTCGGCATCTGCCAGGCCGCAGGACTTGTCGAAAGAATCTGTCTCCTAGCGCAAACTTTATCATGCTTTATGTTTATATTACCTACAGCCTGCAAAAGAGATTGCTGGTGTTTGTGTATTTTCTATAGTAATCCCTACAGTTATCACAGGAACTGCGATCACCTTTTTTGAAAATAGGGATAACAATAGCTCTGGTAAAATCCTTAGTAACCATGCCTTTATCATAAAAGATATTCAGAATTTCAGTCATTCAAGTGGTAACCGAAACATTCCCAGCTCTAAGCATTTCAGTAGGAATTTCATCTACCCCTGGGGATTTATGAAGTTTAAGTTTAAAAATAGTCAAAATAACGTTAGATTATGTTATAGGGCCAACATTAAAGACACCAATGCCTATATCATCATTGAAAACAATGGGAGTAGAACTAACAACATTGTTTAGAACATCACTGAAATGCTCAGCCCACCTAGCCATGACAGAATCCTCACCTTCTATAACCTTACCTTGTTTATCCTTCAATCCCTGTACACTTATTCGTTTTCTACCACAAAAAAAATTAACTATCTGGTACAGCTCTCTGCTGTTGTGCTGCCTAACTGCTTCCTCAGCTTTGTCAGCCAAGCCATCAAGCCAAAGATTCTTATCAGTAGCTAACTGATCCTTTACATGTTTATTAAGCTCTCTGTAATCCTTTCTATTAGGACTAGTAGGGTACTGATTAAGGACATTCCTGCAGTTCCTTCTTTCTGAAATAAGCTCAAGTGCCTTATCACTTAAATAATTCTGTCACCTCTGCTCTTTTTTTCCTAAAAGAGTACTGTTAGTTTCCAAAAAAGCCTGTTTAAAATGGCCCCATTCTCCTCAACTTCAGTAGTAAGCAAACCATGACTGTCATAATGACTAAGTAACCTATCATGGTAAGCTTTAGCTATAACAGGGTTTTTCAGAGTTTCAGTATTAAAGTTAAATTTTTTAACTTTAGCACAACACTTCTTAAGTTTAAGTTGCAAGACACTTTAACAAGGTAATGGTCAGATCCAATTTCAGCTCCCCTTTATGCCCTGGTATTCCTAACAGAAATAATCCATTTGCTGTTATCTAATATATAATCAATCATATTCTTATGCAGCCCATCAGGTGAAACCCATATGTACTTATTATGTCGCGGTGTTTGTAATATGTGTTAGTTATTCTGAATCCATTGAGTTTACTTACCTGTAGGAGACGTTGTCCATTGCCATTGTAGCTGCCAATACCAAAAGGGCCTATTACTCCTCCCCAAAGGTCAGAGTCAGTACAAACTTTGGCATTGAAGTCACCAAGAACAAGGGTAATATCTCATTTCTTGACAGAATTCAAAATATCCTGAAATTGTCTGTAAAACATATCCTCCTCATTGACATCCTCAGTGTGGGCATAACAGCAGATAACATTCAAGTCTTTAACGCTTGTCTGAAATTTTGCTTAAGAAACCTTTTATTAATGCACTCATATCCTAGAAGAGCATCACTAGCATGTCTGCTGAGAAGCAGACCCACGCCTTGGTGATGTTTATTGTCTTCCCTCCCTGAAAAGAGAAATTTAAGGTTATTTTTAAGAATCTGACCTTTATCTGTCCATCTGGTCTCTTGCAAGCCGAGAGTTTTTAAATAATATAAATTTAGTTTTTTGAACATTTAAGCTCAATTTATTTAAATAGAACCAATAAATTATTTGCGCTAAATCCTGCTCAACTATGAATTTAAATCGGTTATATTGCTGGCTGAATAAACAATGGCTGCATCATCTGAATAACAGGTAAGTGATCCATTAAGGTTAATATTACAAAAATCATTAAAATGAATTACAAGCATCACAGGACCTAAACCTGAGCTTAGTAGCGGTGCATCTGCATTAATTGTCACATAATCACAACTCTGAAGCTCAATATAGACAGCTTGTAAACCGTTGTAAACAAATACCTCTTATGCCACTATTATAAAGTTTATTCAACAGAAGGTCATGGCTAACTATGCCAAATGTCTTTTTATTATCAAGAAAAACAAGTTACTATTATCAAGAAAAACAGCTATTTTTTTGCCTTCATTAATATTTTTAACAATTTTTTCAGTTTATCCAATATAACTTGTTCAGTATATTTGTTTTCTCTAAAACCAAACTGAGAATCATGAAAAAAATTGCTTTTCAAAGAAGCCAATAATTCTCTTTTTTAGTATTTTTTTCAATCACTTTTGGAAAATGATTGTTCTTACAATTATTTTATTACCCTCCAACATATAAAAATGCGAAATAAAATTTGTCTGATGGTTCTTGGGGCTATTTCCAGAATCCAGCAGTCCAGAATATGTAATACTCCGGCACCATTCAATTTCCAATGGTGCCGGACTATCCGAAGCTTACTCTATTTTTATGAATACTGAATATGTGTTGTTAGAATACATATTCACCTAAGTTTATGTTACTTTCTAGGTGAACATCTGGAAATTAAACACATTTACAATATCGAGCTTCTGGTAAATCCACGAATTGTTTTCTAAAATATTTTTCACTGCGTCTAATTGCACTAAAAATCCTTTTAACCTACGCCGACATTCTGTTTCTTAAAATTCTGTTACTGAAATTTTAAAGTATTCCATTTTTCCTATCTTCAGTCATCAACCAAAATATGCAAATTTCAAGCATGTTTAAAATGAGTTTACTTCAGCATATTTAAATAACCCAGCCATTGTAATATTTCTATACTAATTTAAAAGATCGTTTAATTGATTTCTCAATATTAAGTTCATGACATCGTTAAAAATTTCACTTTTAAGTGGATTATTTTACAAGTATAACTTTTTAGCTGCTTTATGAGTTTAACTGGCATACGAACACCCCAAGACTCGGAAGAGAAATTGGAAAAGAGATTCGACAGCTGTTAGGGGCCGACGGGGAGGATGCTTCAGCTAAGCCTTTCCAACTTGTACATCATATGCATATCCTCCACGCAAGGCTGAACTTTGCATACAACATATTGTGTTCATTCCCATCCCAAAGACATTCGTTTTCTCACTGGGGACAGTCTCAGTTGTGATGTATCAGTCGGGACCTTAGGTGAGGAATGAGGTACAGTGTCGACATCGTCACCTCACTTTCAAAGTGTCCAAAATTTAAACATTGCAGTATTTAATCAATGCAAGTCAATGTTTAATTTCTTTATTAAAATATTTGGTAACAAACTGCATTGTACTTCTCCACACTTCGTATCTTGAGTAAATGTTAGAATATCAGATATACACTGATAATCTAACATTTACTCAAGATACAAAGAGATGGCCTGTAAATGGTAGCTAGGCATAAACTGAAAGGAGAGCTGTGTATCAATTCCTAGTGATGATGCACAGAACCGGCCATGCACAGAAATGTCCGACCCCACCTTCTCGTGGTGCAGGCCGTTAGTACCTTTCAAAAGAAATATTCTCTTTTGGAAGGGAACGGAAGGGGAGGGCTGCCAGTTCAGTATGGCCTACTGATCTGGTCATCTACGGCCACTTTTTTCTTTTTTTTTCAACCCTGCTGAGGAGTGGTCAACTTCACAGGATCCTGGTGCTGACCATTTATACCTAAACCTGGACTTGTTTATGGATTTGAGCTTGATTATTGATCCTGGACTTGCTGAGTCTGCCGCTGTGTTTTCTGTTTGCTTCTGGGTTGCCAGCTCTAAGTGAACAGAGACATGGGATACCTTATATCAGCTGGTGGATAATCCTAATCAGAGGCTATCGCAGGCACCTGAACCTTACTTAGCTAGTTGGGCATCGTCAAGCCTAAACTGGAGTAATGTGTCTCAGGCAGGCCATATGGCTCTTGAAAATGTCCACTTGAAAAGGTGGTGCCTGAAGTTCCTACCAGCATCGGTGACTTCAGCCTTTAGCGGAGGAGGAACAGGTCTTTGCCCCATGCCTGCGTTCAGGGGGCTGTTTGATATTGTTGGCCCTACCAATCTCAATAAACCTAATTTCTTTAAAAATCCTACTAATCATTTTCTCTCTGCAGGAACGTGGAATGTGAGGACATTAAAAATAATAAATAAATAAATATCCCCTCAAGCAGCTGCTTGTCACAGGGGTCTGACAGGAGCCTGTTAGTTTATATACCATAGTAAAAGGTCTGTGAGGATGGCAGGACCTCAGCAGAAAAACAACACACACATCCATGCCTTACCCGTGGCTCGAACCCAGGTCCCTTAGATCAGTAACCAAGCGTGCTAACCACTCGGCCATAGGACGGCTTTGAGGACATTACATAAAGATTATTCTCTTGATGTCCTCACGCAAGAATTTCAGCGCTATAACCTAGACATTCTAGGCTTGCAAGAGACCAGATGCAAACCATGACTGTCATAATGACTAAGTAACCTATCATGGTAAGCTTTAGCTATAACAGGATTTTTCAGAGCTTCAGTATTAAAGTTAAATTTGGTGAGATACTTAAAAATAACATACTACTTTTTAATAATACTACTACTTTTTGGAAACTAACTTATACAAAGGTGAGATACATAAAACTAACTTTAAATTTCTCTTTACAGGGAGGGAGGATGGGAAGCATTACCAAGGCGTGGGTCTGCTGCTCGGCAGACATGCTAGTGATGCTCTTCTAGGATATGAGTGCATTAATGAAAGGTTTCTTACAGCAAAATTTCAGACAAGCGTTAAAGACTTGAATGTTATCTGCTGTTATGCCCCCACTGAGGATGTCAATGAGGAGGATAGGTTTTACAGACAATTTCAGGATATTTTGAATTCTGTCAAGAAAGGAGATATTACCCTTGACCTAGGTGACTTCAATGAGAAAGTTGGTACTGACTCTATCCTTTGGGGAGGGGTGATAGGCCTCTTTTGGTATTGGTAGCTGCAATGGCAAGCAATGGACAACGTCTCCTATAGGTAAGTAAACTCAATGGTTTCAGACTAACACATATTACAAACACCATGACATACATAAATACACATGTGTTTCACCTGATGGGCTGCATAAGAATATGATTGATTACATATTAATTAACAGCAAATGAACTAATTCTGTTAGGAATACCAGGGCATATAGGGGAGCTGAAATTGGATCTGACCATTACCTTGTAAAAAATGTCTTGCAACTTAAACTTAAAAAGTGTTGTGCTAAAGTTAAAAACTTTAACCTAGTATTAAATTAAAAATATTAAAATTAATTTAAATTTAACTTTAGTATTAAAGTTAAAAAATTTAACTTTAATACTAAAGCTCTGAAAGACCCAGTTATAGCTAAAGCTTACCATGATAGGTTACTTAGTCATTATGACAGTCATGGTTTGCTTACTACTGAAGTTGAGGAAGAATGGGGCCATTTTAAACAGGCTTTTTTGGAAACTAACAGTACTCTTTTAGGAAAAAAGGAGCAGAGGAGACAGAATTATTTACGTGATAAGGAACTTGAGCTTATTTCAGAAAGAAGGAACTGCAGGAATGTCTTAATCAGTACACTACTAGTCCTAATAGAAAGGATTACAGAGAGCTTAATAAACGTGTAAAGTATCAGTTAGCTACTGATAAGAATCTTTGGCTTGATGGCTTGGCTGACAAAGCCGAAGAAGCAGTTAGACAGCACAACAGCAGAGAGCTGTACCAGATAGTTAATGTTTTCTGTGGTAGAAAACGAACAGGCATACAGGGATTGAAGGATAAACAAGGTAAGGTTATAGAAGGTGAGGATTCTGTCATGGCTAGGTGGGCTGAGCATTTCAGTGATGTTCTAAACAATGTGATTAGTTCTATTCCCATTGTTTGCAATGATAATAGATGCATTGGTGGCTTTAATGTTGGCCCTATAACAAAATCTGACGTTATTTTGGCTATTTCTAAACTTAAACTTCATAAATCCCCAGGGATAGATGAAATTACTACGGAAATGCTTAGAGCTGGGAATGTTTCGGTTACCATTTGGGTGACTGAAATTCTGAATATCTTTTATGATAAAGGCGTGGTTCCTAAGGATTTTACCAGAGCTATTGTTATCCCTATTTTCAAAAAAGGGGATCGCAGTTCTTGTGATAACTATAGGGGTATCAGCCTACTCTCTGTTCCAGGTAAGGTTCTTTCCATGATTGTGCTTAATAGAATTAAGAATCTGGTTGACAGGCAATCGCGTGATGAATTAGAGTTATTTTCATCAATGATAAAGGAATCTGTGGTTCCTTCAATGGGAAGGTTGTGCCTGATCAATTCATTTATTACTTAAAGAAGGCTGAAAAGAATTCAATAAATGGTAAGGGGGAGGAGAAATTCCATCAATGATAAGAGGGTTAAAGGGAAAGTCCATCAATGATAAGAGGAAGGAGCGGAAAGTCCATAAAAGATAAGAGGGGATGGCAAAGTTTGAGAACCACTGATATGGATAACAGGAAGTTTGATGTTTTTGATTCCCCTTGCTTACATATAACATCATGTGTTAAAATAAATGATATTACGTAAGGTAAGGTATTGTGTTAGAATTAGTTTTTAGTGGGCACCAGAGCTTCGTATTTGCCATCCATTATCTGACAATTTCTGTAAGGAAAAAGTGAATCAGAAACCGAAAGACAATGGATGCGGTTGGAGAAAATATTTAAATAGCCTACTAGGTTTACCTTTAGGAGTTCACGTATAAAATGATAAATTTGCGAATGCAAGTACGATCGGTAATCCTTTAGACACTATTTAGTAGCCCTGAAAAGGGCTTTTTGGTAGCAGATTCTAGTGAACGCTTGTGACGTGCTCATCTGCGTTGGCTTATCTGCGTCTTCGGTAACTTCAGTGGTAGGTTACCAGCATTACGTCGATGAGATTTGACGGCTTTCGGCGACATCTTTAAGAACATTTGCTCGTAAATGTCCTCTGAGCTTGTGACGTGCCTATCTGCGTTGAATACTACGACTTCCTTCACTTTACTAGTCGATGATGATAGGTTAACAGAATGCCGTCGATGAGATTTGACAGCCTTCGACTTCATCTTTGAGAACAGTTGGTCGTAAATGTCCTTTGATCTTGTGACGTGCTTATCTGTGTTGACCACTAAGACTTCGGTCAGTTCACTGGTCGATGATGATAAGTTACCAGAGTTCCGTCGATGAGATTCGACTGCTTTCGATGACATCTTTAAGAACATTTGCTGGTAAATGTCCTCTGAGCTTGTGATGTGCATATCTACGTTGGCCACCAAGTCTTCGCTTACTTCACTGGTCGATGATGATAGGTTAACAGAATGCCGTCGATGCGATTCCACAGCTTTCGATGACATCTTTAAGAACAATTTTTCGTAAATGTTCTCGTAGCTTCCGTAATCGGTGGTGGATGGGAAGAAGTATTCTTCTTTTTCTTCTTCAACAGTCTTAATGCAGCAAATGCGTTTGCACCACCTCCATGTCTTCACGTAGAGACTTACCTCGTTCACTTTCCTTATTTCTTCTCTTCTCTGATGCGTAATCCAACATCTCTCCCACGAAATCCTCCTTTTAAGCATCGTGAAGTTTCCTCTTTGTTTCTCTATACGCCAAAGTTCCCAAATATACAACTATCAACTACAACATACCCAATCAGTAACTAAGTCACAACCATAACATACGTATCGACGCTCAAGTTTGCACAAAGCAATTCTCAAAATAGCAATTTCCTCTTTAATGCATTTACCCCTTTAAGTGTTTTTTTCTCCTTGTATTGTTCGGTATTTCAACAATTGGGTTATTCTTTTGTTACGTTCTTAAATGCATGTGATGCCAGGTGAAGGAAATATTGCGAATTCTTCCCAAATATTCAAATTTAATTTTACGATTATAATTAATAATCAT
The DNA here is from genome assembly GCA_038380435.1 of Ryuthela nishihirai. Taxonomy (NCBI): domain Eukaryota; kingdom Metazoa; phylum Arthropoda; class Arachnida; order Araneae; family Heptathelidae; genus Ryuthela; species Ryuthela nishihirai. The sequence continues at coordinate 8,796,057 of JAWZYU010000021.1, forward strand.
TTAATGAATCCATTTTCAGAAGCATCTAAGTGATTAAATTCATTCTTTAAAAGAACACTGCCTAAGAGTATTATGTCTGCTGCCCACAAATGCTCAGAATAGCAAAGAAATTAAAATGTGGAAAATTATACCACCAGGCAAAATTATTACGAACCTAAGACTTCGTCTGGCCTCAGCCGACAGGGATAACATTTCGGACTCGGCGTGGCATACTTTACAGATACTTTCGAATTTGGGTTGGGTTGTTTCACCTCTGAGCGGCACTTTTTTGCACACCATGGGCTAAATGGCCAGGTCACATGGACCCCGAAGGCTCAGAGAAGGTTGGGGGAGGGGACCCACTGGAACAGCTGTTGGGAGACAGATGGTAGCCTCCCGTCAAGGCCATCCAGCGTGTTCTTTAACGTGCACAGAGTATGACTCTCCCGCACACGGGGCCACGGCTTAACGTCCCATCCGAAGGACGGCGGCCTTTCCAAGCCCATCGGTGTCCCCTACTGACCGTGGGCAGGGTGGTGAGTTTTGCGGAGACAAATCTCAACGCTGACCCAGCTGGAACTCGAACCTGGAAACTACAGAATACGAGCCTGGCGCGCTATCAACTGAGCCACCCCGCCCTCTTCAATGTGTACAAAGCTTATTGAGTATTTCGCTGAATTTCTGGTTTAACATCATCAGCATCTAAAACCTGAGATATTTTCTTACTGCTTACTTATTAGCGCTTGAAACTTTTTCAGTCTGTTTAGTTATTAATTTTTATTTTTTAATAGTATCAGGAATGTACCTTTTCTCTCTCTTAGTCGCATATTTCTTGTAGCTTTTGGGGTCAAAATTCTCTAGGATGGCACATTTCATGTAAAATTTATGTAATTTGGACTAAAAATGCATACATTTTCTGGGAAATATTTTCCCAGAAAAGGACAGCATGTGAAAGAAGAAAAGAAAGCAAGCTTTCTAGGAAATATTTTCCCAGAAAGTTTATATATCTCTCAATTCATATTATTTTCCGAATCGTTTTCACACTAAAAGAAAAAAAAAATCACATCATTTCCTATTTCTGATAGCTGATTGACCCTGAATTCGAATATAATATTTATGCTTTCTGGAGAGGAAACAAGATTCATCATTTTTTAATTTTATACTGATTGCGTGTTTTCATAAACTAATACATTTTTTTTTTACATTATTGCAGACGACGGACAAAACCTCTGCCAAATCATCGTCACCAATCAACACATCAGGACTCATGCAAAGGAAAAGTTTACGTTATTTGGTTTTGAATAAAAGCAACAATTCGGTGGATAATCACGGATAATGACACAAAACTCGTGCGCTCCCACCACCGCTTGTTAGAATCTTGGAACCGAGCCCCCCCCCACTCCAAGCGACCTTGTCAAGAGGCAATGGACATGCATCTCCCTAGAGTGTCCAAGTTCGGCCAGGGGGGGGAGGAGAAGGAGGGTCTGCTCCGTGGTGACATATTTATTGCTTTGGTCGGGGGAAGAGAAGCCTGAGGTGCCTGGTGTCCGCTAAAACGGCGGACTGCCGACTGAAACATAGCTATGCGACTTTTCGTCCACATATTCGTATATAAAGAAGCATATAATATAGAATCTAAGTAATTAGGTTTACAGAATGGAATGTGATACACATTATTGCTGTTTATTTTTTTAGGAAATGTGATTAGAAAATAAATTATTTTCAAAAAGTATTTCGTCTTACAGTAATGAAATGCTACAGAAGGGAGAGTAGCGCCATCTAGTTTCTGTAAGGGGACATATTTCATAGTTAAATCTGCAAGTGAAAAAAACGTATATCTAAAAATATTTTCTCTTTTTTCTATTTTTGACTCAGCCATAATTTTATTTTCAAGTTTCTGTAATCCCCTACAATTTCTCTAACTCGAGTAATCTTTCATTTTTGTGCAGTTGTGACCCAAAATATTTACCATTGCAAGTATATGGCTTTCACTTCCCTTTAAATAAACAAATTTAACGCTTCAATGCTGGCGCCCCTAGGTAAGTGCGTAACAAGGCTTATGGGAAAGGCGGCCCTGAGAATGTCACTAAACGATGGATAGTCATTGGCCAATCATTGAAATGTAATGCTTCTGGGCAACACTTCTAGGGAAACATTGATACTGAATTGGCTGTTTCATTCGCTAAAAGTCATTTTCATCCAGTTATACCTCAATCTACACCGCATTTTTAACTTATTAATGCAGTTTCCAAAATCCATATTAACAACACCTTGGCCAGCATCGTCAAATGAAAATTTAATCTTTGGGCGTATGTCCGCCCATTTACTTAAGTAGTTCAGAATTTATCTTCGTCTTAATATAAAGGTCAGGCGATACTTCTCCTCCGCGATCGATCATTTCTCCCAGTTATCCTGTCTTTTGTAATTGCACGTGATTGCAATTCTATTACCGTTTCTTTGCGGTCGGAGGAATGGCATCGAGGAATAACCACATCATGGACATCCGAAAGGCTCCGCAGCACCATCTTCTCCCTCGCCTGAGTATTTCAGCATTGGCAGAAGTCCACTTCGTGTCACGCTTGTCCGAAACATTCGTCTCTTGCAATCCAATTGTTTCGTTCTTGATCTTTTCGTGTTCTGGCTCGGCCGCAAAGTGCGTGCTACTGGTGACACCTGACACGAGTCGCTCTCCCCCACCTCCATATATTATTATCTATATATTCCTCCATCTATATATTTCTATATGTCACGCCTCGATTCAGTGTTAAAATTGTCTTCGTTTCTGGCATAAAAACAAATATTCCGGAGAGGGACGTTCAATTCGTGTCATCAATCTAAGCCAATAGTTTGATATAATTGTGGTGGAGAATACGTCGCTTCATTTGACAAATGTCCTGCTCTAGGAAAGGCTATTAAGACCCTAAGACTTTTGGTCTTTAAGGCCTTACTTTGGCTAAAACTCTTAAGGTCTTGTCTTTATCAACGAAAAAAAAAACAATCCTACTGCGCAAAACAACTTCTTCAAACGTGAAAGTTAAGAAAGAAGCGACTTCTTCAAAGCAAACGGATACTATTATGGAACTTATTTCTGAACAGTCTACTCAACATATTTCATATTTTTTTCAACCTAAAGACAATAACAACCTAAGAACAAGTAAACGTTTCAGAGCCATATATGCCCATGTTTACATCTCAGAAGAGTAACGTTCGTCCTTTAACAAGATAGCGGTAGAAGAACTCTCAAACTGGAAAAAAAAAGCCTAAATCTTCCAACAATTCTACACATATGTTTATGTAATTTAATTGTATCTTGGACCTCATTAATGAACCGTTACTTCCTTCTGGCAGGAGCACTGAAACTGAGATGCTTAATAGCTCTGTTAAACAACTAATAAGAAATTTAAATAACTAATGATGTTGCTTTTCTTTCTGTAACAGAATCATATCACGAACATTTGCCATCACAACTTTCATATTTCGCTCATTTTCTACCGTGGAACTACAAGTTAGTCAACAACGAAAAAGAGACTTTATTAATAACATTAATTTATTTGTTTTTTACGTCATTTCGATCCAGGAATCGTATACGAAGAATAACTTTAAAATGTACAGTTGCGTTGTCTGTAATTATTCTTGTCATAAAGATAAGTGATATGTGACCTACGTCATCAAAAAGAGTGTGCCACACTGCGATAAAGTCGCCGGCAGGAACTTTGACTATATGGACATTGTCATAGACGACATTTAATTTGAAAAATACATTGATCTCTATTATTAATCTGCTTAGTCATTGTGATAATTTTCTTTATTACCGTGCAATATAATTCTGATTTTAAGTCTCTGCCAAAAATGTTATAATTATCAGATTTCTATGCGAATAGGATCTGGAGTTCTAACGTTCAAATCCTAAAGGAAAAAAAATCACTGAAGATTTTGATAACTTGATTTTTTTAAACAAATGTACTTTTACTTATTTGAAAACTACAAAAAAAAAAAAACATTATATCTAACTTTTCTGCAACTGATCCGATTCTATTGCTGGACTAGATGTTGATTGAGACTTCTGGTCTAGCGATTATTTTCCCATTATAGTAAAATTATCTAAAAATATCAGTGGCAGAACAAGACCGTTTATAAGCTGGTATCAATTAAAGGCCATTTTTTCAGTCTGATCTTAATAAATTGAAAATACATTCATCTCTATTATTACACTGATAGCTCAATGCATGCATCAGTTAATAGTTATTTACCACATCGAGCTATCAGTGCAAATAGTTATTTATTGCAAAACATTTATGTAAAAATTCAGGACAATATTCATTATAGTATAAACTGTAGCAAAATTGCTGTAACAGTGTGAACTGTCATAACGATAGAACGTTTCTTTTAATAGCCTTACTGATTAATATTCTCTGTGCTATTAGGCACCGGCAAGAAAGAAGAGCAAGAGCCTCTGGTAACCTTGGTTATTTCATTGAACTGAACAGAATTAGTAGGAAAAATCAAGAGGGCATTTAAAAATTAAAGAAAGCAAGAGTGGAAACACTTCTAAGATACTATTGATCTTAAAACAAATGAAAACATATCTATAAGATCTCTATCCTAAACTTAACATAAACGATCATTTGTAATTTTATATGTGTAAATATATACAAGATGTAAGAATTTAAATAAGTAACCGATGTATATTAACTGTTTGAAAACTGCATATATTTAATGTTTCCTGCGGAAAAACTACACCAGGCTTCGAGTGAATTTTCTTAACACTATTTTAAGTATTTACTCTATTCTATATCTGAATGTACTATTTATAAGGAGTATGTAGCATTTGTTCTTATAGTCGAGACCTCAGAGCTTGCTACGGCAAACTTTGCATTTGTAAATGCAAAGAAAATAAAGAATAAAGAATTGTGAAAAGATTAGCTATTTGAAGGTAGCCTCGATGTAACACAACATGCAAATCAGTTTCTCAAAAGTTTCACTAATCCTGCAGGTGACACTGATTCTCTTTATTCAACTGAGAATATTGTCGCCTATCTAAAATACAAGTGACATATCTAAATTCCTTAGATGCCACTTTGAATGAATTGTAATATGTCATTCACATTCCGGACAATATTTCATCGTTTATACTTAAAAATCTCCCAAAAGGATATTTAGTAACTTTTCAGTATTTTAATAATTGTTGGAGAGATGAGACTTTAACAAAATATTATAGAAAAGTTATCATTAATCCTGTATTGAAACCGCAGAAAAAACTCATTCAATAAATTCTTATAGATTTATCACTCTTATTTCCTGTGTATTGAAGACCCTTTAAAAAATGGTGCTTCTTAGCCTTCAATATTTGTTTTCCAATCACAACAATATTCTTCCATATTGTATTATTGATTTTTGAAAAAAAAATTTGCAGCCTTTGATAATTTCCTTCATATTTCTATTGATGCAGAAAAGGGAATCATTAATTAAGGGATCAGCTTATTTGTGCTTTTAATTCAGCATCACATAAAGGTATTATTTTTAGACTTAATATTTTAGGCATTTATGGAGACATACTTTTATTCATTAGTACTTCCTTGCCCTGCACAACGCTCTGTGTCAATTTGCATGATCAATTCTTAGGCTCCTGTCTTCGAACTAGAGTAAGCTTCTTCGTGTGCGATATTAGCAGCGATCCCGATTCATGCGAATAATGAAAGAAAAGAAATATAAAAAGTCGCTCTTGAAGATATCTGCAGTGTGCAACGGGGAACTCAGGGTGAGATTTTGAAATCCCACCATTGACTCTTGAATGTTTCACACTCATTATTATTTCAAGCTGAACCATTCTCATTCATCATTGGTTGACCAGTGATCTTTTATTTACAACCAAAGAACTTTTATTTTTGCATACTGACACTTCTTGGGAGGACTGTTGATTTTGTTTGCCGAAAGGTTTTACTTAATTTTAAACGTTACGTTCCTGACTTAAATAAGGAAGTAAATAAAAATAATTAATTGAAAAATTATCATCAAAGAGATCAACTGCGCAGCTGTAGAGTCTCGCAGAGAGTCTCCAATTGCCACACAAGTTATTACACAGGTCGTGTTAAAGTTCAGAAACGAAGTGATCCCAATCGCCCAGCAATCTTTTCATACATTTTTCAAAGCAATCCAACCTCTCCAATTTCTCTAAACCCAACAAATATTCAGCAGCTTTTTATGTATTTATGCTTAGACATAAATTATAACACTGGAGATGACCTCACGTAGCTAAATATGGCTATTTTGAAGTTTTAGACCAGAAGTTTTGGAATTTAACGTATGACATTATTTGAAATGGAAAATTACACTTCGCCTTAATGTTGTTTCGTTAACGTTGCGTGTTTCAAAAACGAATTAACGACGTTAAGCGGAGCCGCACCGTATACATGTAGAAGAATGTCAAAATGAGAGTCAATTTTCTCTCCCTTTAGCCAATGAACGTAATTTAATTTAAATTGGGGACAACACTAGAAATAAACACGCTCAGTAAAGTGTAAAACAATCAATGAGTTGCTGGTACCATTCTGCAGGGATGACAGCCCACACATCCTGCAGTGCAGACCATAATTGTGTTGCATTGGATGGTGCTGGATTCTGGATCATAAGCTTGTTTCCATTGTTCCCACAGATGCTCCAAGGGGTTCACATCGGAAGACTGTGGGAGCCAATTCATGGTGGTAAAGTCCATGGAGTGTTCCTTGATTCACCTCCTAGCAACCAAATACTGATGATGCATTGCATTATCTTGTTGGAATACCCCTTTACCATCAGGGTGCTCGAGAGTCATGAAGGGTGCATGTGATCTGCGAGAAATGTCCATGTATCTCATACCTGTCAGTGATTGCTCCGAATGGATGAGAGAGCCCAATGTAGACCACGTGAACACACCCCACTAATTTAAAAAAAAATACATATCTTATTACAGGGCCCTAAAAAGTAGAAAATAAACCTAAAGCATATCAGTGGTGTAATCAGTCATTGAGTTCGTATTCATTTCAAAGGAAAATATGGTGCCAGCAAACTTGTTGAGTAAGTAAATCGACGTCCTATCTTCTTCCTTTGAAGTGAATACGAACTCAGTGACTGATTGCACCATCGATATGCTTTATGTTTATTTTCTACATTTTAGGGCCCTATAGGAAAATAGATATTTTTTAATTTTTTCAATTTTTTTTTTGTCATTAAAAACACATCTTCGAAAACTTTCATTTCATATATTACACATAAACATCGAGCACCCTTTTGGAGTCATGTTTGAGGTAGCCCACAACATTGGAGACGTCACCAGCATTAATTTCAGATACGACTCGTTAAAGTCGAACCTCACGAAAATCCGCCCACTTCCCCTCTTTTAATCAGGGAGGAATAGTGGAGGCAAAATTCGAAAGAGTTTACGATCGTCATTATACGAGCTTTTATTTTACACCTAATTCGTAACAGTAGGGCCTCGCATTCGGAATATGTAGTAGAACGACTTTCACATTTCCTGTTTTTAGGAGGGATGAAAGCATGGGAGGTCAGTTTTGTATAGCCTATGACACTCCCCGCATCAGGAGTTTTCATTGCATACATAGCTCCCATAGCTCGTTTACTTTCGGCAGTCGCGTTCAGGAGATGTAGGAGAACAATCATTTTCATATTTCCCCCTTTTTAGAGAGGAAGAAAGTACAGGGATCAATTTTTCATAGCCTACGACATTCCCCGCATCGGAAGCATTCGTTCGACGCATCGCTTGTTGCATTCGGCATTTGCGTTATGGAAATATAGCATAGGAATAGTTTCATATTTCCGTTTATTAGGAGAATGGAGCATGACGGGTAAATTCTTTATAGCCAAAGACACACCCCGTGTCACAAGTTTCATTTGGCACATAAATCATTTAAGTTTCTCTACCGCGTTCGAAAGATATAATGGAACAACGTTTTGTCAAATCTACAAACCGACCTACCGATAAACTGACAACTCAACTAACCGACAAATTGACAAACCGACCAACCGACAAATGTCAAAGCCAAAAGCTATAGGAAGATAAGTAAAAAGTGAATAATTGAAGCAGAAAAGGGTTACGTGAGAAGGAAGATAAGTAAAAAAGTGAATAATTAAAACAGAAAAGGGTTACGTGAGAAGGAAGATAAGTAAAAAGTGAATAATTGAAACAGAAAAGGGTTATTTGAGGAGCAAGATAGGAGTCTGGCTGAACGTTACTTCTTATTACTTGGGACCCGACTGGCTCCAGGGGGGAGGAGGAATAAGTCCACGCTGCCCGCGCCAACACTCTTTGAGAATGCTAGTAATGGCAATGGAGCCCAAAATTAATAAACTTATGCATATTTCATGTATTTTTCAAATTCTTTTTAAATCACTCTAAAACTAAGGAGAAAAATCTTACTCTGGATTTCCATTCCAGTTTCTTCCCTCCTTTACCAATTTGCCATTTGGTTAAATGGCAATTGAGCACAAATATTGGAATTAATTTGAAATATTTCTATTATTTTCATTTTGAACGAAATTTTAAATTGCATTTTCAGCAAATTTCTTTCCCATCCCACCATTAGCGTACACACTTCTTCAGAAATTCCCCTTTTAGTGGAAATTTAGAATTTAATGGTAATAGTTAAAAAGATACAACGCACGTAAAACTGAATCTGTTATACCACTGAGGAAGAGAAAATTAATTGGCCGTTAAAGTAGGAGGTGAGGAAACAGAAAAGAAATCGTTATTGAAACAGTTATAATGCGTCTGTTCTAAATTAACAACTAAATTGCAAAGAAGATCACATGCACAGTTTGGTTAGGGGCATAGTCTTTACTGCAGAAATCATCACAAAATGCTATATTATTTATGTTTATAAATAGAATGGAATTAATTTCCATGACGAAGGGAGAAATTCACTCCTCCTCTACAAAAAAGAAAAAAAAAATGTGGGCGAAGACTTTCTTCGAATGTTTGCAATAAGTCCCCGCTGTTGGTACTAAGTGTCAAAACTCCTGATAATGAACTTGGTGCACGCGCAAGTCAGCACAGTTTCGCCCGTCTGTTCAGCCAACGAGACGGAAGGGGAAATCGTTTCCGACTCAGAACATTAGAATGCTGTGGAACGTAAAAAGAGAGGGCTTAAATAAGGTCAGAGGTTGAGAAGTTAATATATACTTTTAAATTTAGTAAGTAATATTTTTAAAAAATTAAGTAAGGTCATATTTGAGAAGTTAATATATTATTTTTAAATTTTATATATATATTTCGTATAAATTTGGATTATGAAACGTTATATATATATTGAGAGGGGGTGAAATTTCTAGCTCTTGTCTTGGTGTGAATGTCGGCAGCGTCCGCTTTGTATTTATGTTTTATGTTTTTTGCAGCCATGTTAATTGCACCCATATTCTTCGCATCCATGTAGATTTCAGCGTTCTCATCAGGAATATAATAAGTATCCCATTGGAATTGATGTGTACAATTACTAAGAATTTTGAAGTCCAACGTAAAACTTTAGTGTATAGAAGGTGATCTATTGTTGAACTCTTATATGATTTTAAACATGAATTGCTCGCGGGGGGGGTGGAGGTGCTCATTAATTTTTTTCTTTTTGTACGAGTTTGTCTATGTTGCAGAGTTGGTAATTTGGTTGCTGATTTTTTATGCTGATACTAATATATACAAAAGCATGGTGCTGTATGTATGGCAAGTTGTGCAGAGGAAATAAAATGGTTTTAGGTAATTGGGATTTCTATTTAGAATTACTTGACTATGGTTGGGTTGTGGTGTGTGTTGGGTTGTGAATTGGTGTGTCTTTATTTATGAACAAGCATTTATTATAGTGATGATAATTATGATTGAAATTGGTAGTGTTGTGTTTTATATTTTTCCAGCAGTATCTGTAGATTTTATTGTAGGATATAAAAATTATTGGCAGGAATTTTTAGTGGCACATATATACATGCTGTTCCCAATGCCTGGGTGAAGCTTATAGTGAGTTTTCTATTGTTTGTTAGGATTACTTTGGGGATCATGACAGTTTTGCTTTGTGAATTACTCAGGGTTCAAAGTCGATTTTTTATGAATGAGTATATTACTTTACACCGGGTAAAAGATATTGATTCATTGCTGGAATATGTTTATGGACTGCACATGATACTCCAATATATTCATAACATGAGGCAGAATTTTCTTGAATTCTAAACTATGATTGAAATGTTAAAAATTGAACATCTTTGTTCTATCTGAAATCTAGCTGAAACCATAAGCTAGTTATAAAACATCGGGCTGTACTGTTTATTACAAATGTGATGAGTAAATAGTGCTAGTGTGTAGCTATTTATGTCAAATTAAAATTCAAATGTAACCAGATTCAAATGAATTTTACTACTGCCAATTGTGTATTACTGAATTGTATTGGGAATATATAGCTATAATTGCTTTTCCTGTGATGGTTTCATAAGCGAATTCGTTAACTTTTGTCTACCATTGCAAATGATACATACATACTTGATGATATGAATATAAATATTTCTAATGTTGGAGGTGGATTCCACGCTAACTATCTGCTTGAAATGTCCATAAATAGTCTGACTTCACTTGTTAATTGTCAACTATTCCAATTAGAATAGTTGGCAATTCGAAGGTGTGCACAGCTAATACATTTTCTGGATCTAAAATATTATTAAATTCTTATACAGCAGTAATTGACTTAGGGTTAATAGATCACAATTTGAGACTTTTATCTATTAGACACAATATTAATGAGTAATCCATTCTGTTTATTGTAATAAAGATTTAAGTGGGGTTAATTATGATTTGCTATAAGAGAGAATGTGTCAAATGTAAATTTGATGAGGATTTTGCTCTGGATGATGTAAATTTAGCAAAAAAATTTCTTTTTCAAAAATATTAAAAGAATGTACATCGAAATCATATATCAACAATTTCGTGCTTCGTCATTGCAGTTTGCAACTAAGCGATAGATTGCATCGAATTTGCAATTTAGAATTAATAAAAAGTACAAATTATACAGAGAGGAAGGAAACGCCCTTTTTTCTTATATTTTAAGCGGTTTTACGATGAATATCGTATAAATTATTATCAGACTTGCGTGGCAAGAAAAAAATAGGCAAAAATAGGGGGAATGTCAGAGCACTGTTGAAACAAATTAAGGATCTTATAGGGGAGGGAAATAACTCACCGATTACCGAAATCTACTCTCGAGCCGGTTACATAATTAAGTATCCTGAATATATTGCAAACGAATTTAAAAATTTACTTATTAGTGCTTCTCAATCATACACAGGAAATGATGCAAATTATCATACTGGAATTGCTTCCTCTCGTTTTGATGTTGTAAATTGAATTAAAATATTTTTATGATATCAACCAATGAGCATAAAATTCTGACTATAATAAATGTTCTTCCTCGTAAAAACTCTTCCGGTATAGATGGAATAAGTGTGGATTTGCTTTTGGTTGTTTCTCCTTATAAATGCAATGTGTGTTTCCATATATGTAATTTAAGTTTTCAAAGGGGGAAGTTTCCTTCTGCACTGAAACTGCTATTGTGGTTCCTATTTTTAAGAAAGGTAACAAAAATATTGGAAATTTTAGACCCATTTTCTTAGTACTTGTTTCATCAAAATTCTTGAAAAACGTATTAAAATTAGAAACACCAACGTTTTTAATTCTACATTTTTTTATACGCAACAATATGTATTCTTGAAAGGAAGTACTGGAAAGGATTTGCTTAAGCTATTGAGATCCGTATGTGCTTCTTTAAATAATCGTAACAGAACTTCTGATTTTTTCATAGATATTAAAAAGTATTTGATACTGTTGATCACAATATTCTACTAAATAAATTGTTTAGAAGTGGTATTAGAGGTTTGGCACTAGAATGGTGGCAAAGCGTAAAACTTATAGGGTATCATATAATGATAATAAAATGTTACATGCAGGCGTTCCCCAAGGGTCAGTTTTGAGAACCAATCTTATTTTGGATCTACATAAATGATTTATGTTCTTATTCTTTCATGGCTTCTTTGACAGCTTCTGCTGATGACATTGCCTTATGTTATGCAGCAAAGACTAAAGAGGAAATTCGTTCGAAAATAGATTGTGATTCACTTCTGTTACAACATGGTTTGAATTGAATAAACTAAATATTATATTGAAATCAAAGATAATGAATTTTAGTGTAGGCCTGATATCTGAAATCCATGTTCCCTTTACGTATCATGAGGTAGAATGTATTGACCTAACTAAACTTGAAATTGTAATTGCAGTGTGATGATTGAACAGGTAACAAGTTTTAAATATCTGGGGGTTACTTTAGATAGTAGATTCACTTGGAAAATACATATTGATGGAATTAGCAGGGAAATAAATAATTTTCTATGAAAGTTTTTACTTTCTACGAAATCTTTGCCGTCCTTCTGTTTTACGCATAGTTTATTTCTCCGTGGTGTTTTCCAGATTTAATTATAGTATAGTTTGTTGGAGTGGTACTTACGTTACTGTTTTTAAAAGTATTAATTGCTGAGAAACATTTTTTTAAGATTAACTATGTATAGATCTAGAAAAGAACCCTATCTTCTGCCGATTAGGCATTTGCATATCTACATGGTTTTAAAGATTTTTTTACCAGTAGAGGTAATAGGATTCTGAATTATTATAGAATATATGTAAATAGTTTAAGAGGGAATACTGTCTTTTTACAAAGGCAAATTCAATATATTACAAAAATTTTACCTTTACACGACGCTAAAGATTTTTAATCCCCTACCTTACGAAATAAAAATGGATAGTATTTTTCCAAGTTTCTCTAAGCAATTGAAAATTTGGTTGTTGGGCCTATCTGACATTAAAGATATACTTCAATTTCGATTTAATTTTCAATTTTAATTTTATAGTGTATGATGGTTAACGAAATAACTTCCAACTTGCACGGCCACAGTCCCGCTTATAATTAAATATAAGTATGTTCATCTGTAGTCTCTCTTGTGTCTTGTTATGTATTTTATACATCTCATTTCTTGCTTTCACTGCTCGCATAGAGTACCTTCAAAAGTTTGTTATGAATGTTATATGAAGGAAAATAAAATATTATTATATATGTTTGTGTTGTAATGAGGATAAACGATTAAATGCAGTGTTGTAAACTTCGAAAGATGAAATCCCGCCGAATGAATCACGGAAAATCATCAAAACAGCTGAATAGTTCATAATAACCGCCGGAAAAAAACACTAAATTAACGTAAATCTTTTACGTCTTGCGTTTAATTGAGAAAGAAATTCTACATTTCCCAAGTTACTTTTCAAAATGCTTCATAATGTGAGAAAATTAAACGAGCGGAAAAGGAAGACGAGGATTATTGCGCCTAAACGTCAGAAAATTATAGCAATGAATTTAGCAGCGATTACTGTTTCCCGTAGGAATAGCAGGATAAATATTTATTTGTTTCTAGCAAGACCTCTTTTTGGAATTTCGACTTGAAATTGATCACTTGAACGACAACCAAAAACATTCTACCAAATTTTGAAGCGTCAACCGCTATTTTCCGATGACAGACACACAGACATCTCCTTTTATTATTACAGATAGGTGTTATTATTATTATATTCCTTCTCAGGGTTTTCGAAATATAAAGGAATATTCTTCATTTATCTTCAAAATTTCTTAAATTTATGAAAAGCATGATTTTTGAATATCAACCTCAACACATTGATTATTGATTATTCAAAAGTCTCCTTAGCATTTTAAGAAACTGCCTCTTTAATCCACATTAGAGAATTTAGCTAATTTAGCTTATTTAACATATATTATATGACATGTGGGAGAAAAAAAGGGGAAACAGGTATAAATCTATACCTCTATATCCTCCCACACACACACACACACAAACCTGGAAAGTGGCAATATTACAGATATGTGCATTACATGACTTTCTTGTCAGCTACATTACATGGCATTTTCCCACGTACCCTCCCTAGAAAACAGTTAGGGAGAGGGGGTTGACAGTTGGAGCGAGCATTTGCATGCAGGGTACATAAAATTTGAACAATGTGTAACGTGTGTGCTGTAATTCTTCGAAAACCAAAAACAACTGAATTCTTTTGCTGTAGATCTCTATTCGCTAATGCAATGTAATGGCACATATTCAGAGATATTCTTTAAGGCAATGGAATAGGCTTACTGCACGTGATAAATGGGCACGGTAATTCAACCTCCACAAAAGTCAACAACTTCTTCCCTAGAGGGTGATACACGCTTCGAGAAACTATGGAGCTCTCTGCACACAAGGGGCCCATTGAAGGCTTTGTCATTAAGTCCCGTCAAGCAGAGGAAAAAATAAATCTCTGTTGCGTAAAAGTGTCCAGCTCAGCTGATGATCTTCTAAGAGTGGTGATTAAAGAAAAATACTCGCTTCAAAGAAACAGAATTTCTAAAAAATAAATGAAAATATCTTTTTTTTTTGCAACAGCATGAGCAATTCTGTTTACTTCAGATTTGTTTGTAAAAGAGAATATCACAAAAGCCGTTGAATAGAAATTAATAACGCCAATTCGTATAAAAAATAAGCTTAGGAAAATGCTTTGCGTAGGATTTTTTAAACTCAGAGCTCCACGTTTTTCATACAATAGTCTAAATGGCCAGGTCACTAGGTTTCTGAGTCCAAAGGCTCAGAAAACGTTGGGAGAAGGGGACCCATTGGACAACTGTTAAGAAGCAGATGATAGCCTCCCATCAAGGCTATTTACTGTGTTCTCGGCAAGATGGAGTTTAACGGAGATAAATCTCAACGCTGACTGGTACAGTTGGAACTTGAAACTGGGAGCTTTACGAGCCTGGGCGCTAACGACTGAGCCAGCACCGCCCCATAAAAAATATGCTTTTTTATTTGTTCACAGTCCCCGTGGATTTCAGTGTCAAGTTTTTTTTATCATCGCAAGGAAAGAAACTAAGCTACGGGATGATTTGACATCATCTCTAAGTGGCATTACTCAGCTCCTAGAGTGATATTTGCGGCGCTTCTGTTTGAGCTACAAGCCACTGCTAATCTGTTTACGAAAATGAGGTTCAATTCGTTTCCTTTCATTTCCGTCCATATTCTTTATCTTCTTATTAAAGATATTTGTTAACTCAATCATTGATTTGTCTGCAACAATTCGATTAGCGAAAAAGGGAAATTAACCATTTCCTACTCTGAAATGTTTTGAACAGTCTCCATTCCCCCTTAGCTACTTTTCCTCCTCCAATTTTGATCTTTCTCCATCGATTCAGAACAAAGAAACCAATACGACGCCATCGCCAAAGCTTTAGGGAAAAAGGTTCGATTTTTTAAACCAAAAATAGGAAGCGAGGAGAAGAAATCGGATGCAAAATGTCAGAGGGATAAACTCATCGCGAAGAAGGGAAATGATTCTCCGGTGATGACTCTACGTCATTCGCCATTCAAGCATTTTTATTTCGAATATCCCCTTTGAATTTTAAGAACTGACTTCTTTTAATCCACGATGAAAGATTCAATCGATTAACAGCATTGTTATGTTTTTATTTTGTCTCACTGTGCATTTAACAGTTTTAAAAACAAAAGTTATCAAAAGTTTTAAATTCCAAAGGTAATATAAACCATTTGTTTTTTCTTGTTTTCAGCTGGATAAAATTTATCACAAAATGATACCGAATGAAATATGAAGGATTAGTAAATCTAAAATGCCACTGTCAGAATTGGCAGCAATATAGCAGCACGTTTCATGAAGGTAGTCGAACACGTCATAGGGCGCGTCACAGTGAGTGCGGCACGTGACACGTCCAGGTTTTCTATCTTGTTGGCTTGAAAAGAATAAGTAGAATTCAATAGCTCTTCTGTACTTGGAACATTAGAAGCTTTTGAAATGTCGAAGGAAGTTAGAAATTGCAAATGCGATGTCTTGTCCAATATAAAAAATTTCAGATTCATGCAAATAATAAGGGATGGGTTCCTAATAACAAAGCATTTGTGGTGACCAAAGACTGATTGGTAAAATGTTACCGGAAATAACCCGTGTAAGCAAATATTTTGAATGAAACTAATCATTATGATACAAATTTCGTTTGAGAGAGCACAGAGATTAGAAACATTATAAATGATCTTAAACTTAAGTTTCGTCAAGAAATAAATTAATAATATGGTGGAGATAAGGGAGAAATAAGTGTGATTTCATACTAATAATAGCTAACTTATCGAAAAGATCCTGTAGCTGCGCGTTTGGCTGCTATTAAAAGTGACCTGGGTTCGAGCCCAGAAGTCGCTATGGATGTTTCTTTGCCGTGTTGCCTTTCTACCAAGATTTCGCCTTCCTCCTCTATCTGTGTTGCAGACCTTCTCTATTAGGGTATTATCCTGTCAGACCTTTGTGCAAAGCAGCTGCTTGAGGGGTAATGTTTCTTTTTAACGTATCGAAAAACGATTTCAATCCGTTTCAAGAAAAATGTTGCGCAAAAAGCAATGATGTCGCAAGCTATACAGTAGAAAAAAAGAAAATTGTACAAAGTTTATTTGGCAAAGGAAGTGTGCATATGTCATAATATAAAATTCAGAAATCATTAATTGGACTTTTTATCACCGAATATCGCTTTTTTGTAACACATTAGACTAAACGACGTTCCCTTGGCAACGGGTTCTGCACCTTTTTTGTCCTCTTAAATATATCATTCAGGTGAGCTTCATTTGTCGCTGGTTGTATCGTGGAAGGCGAAAAATTCCCTCCTGTCGTAATTATTCTGTTTTACTTTTAATTTGCTCTTCCCAAGAGCGTTACCAGCAGCCATTAAATCACACACAGTGCTTTGGAATAGAGTGTAAATGCAGTCAAGATTATTATTCTCCTTGATTGCTCCAAATCTCAATACATAAAGAGAATCATAAGTTCAGAAAGCAAGTTGGTGACTAGAAGATAGGCTGACTGTCGAGCGTCAAATTTGCAGCCACATGATTCGATTCCAGAAATGATTACTCCGCACTTTTCGGCAATCAATAAACTGAAAGAGGAATTTCAAATTATTTTTTTATTCACTGAAGAGATTGTATTATAACTAATAGGCCAAGATCGACTGTGGTTTTTAATGAGATAATTTTTGTGTATTAGCAAAAGCCATGCTTTTCGTATACACAACCGTGAAACCAGGTAATAAAAGAGAATAAAATATACTAATAAAAAGGAAAAGACATGAGAAACTTTAGAGTTCAGTTGAAAACGTAAAACTGCCTTGTGAAAATGTATAACATACGATGAAACAACTACTAAAATGAAAAATGTGCCAAGAAGATTTATGATGGAAAAAAATTGTTTCGGTGGTTATTATTGCAACATTTTTCTTGAAACGGATTGAAATCTTTCGGTATCGTTTTGTGATTCGGTATCGTTTTGTGATAAATTTTATCCAGATGAAAACAAGAAAAAACAAATGGTTTATATTACCTTTGGAATTTAAAACTTGTGCGGAGTTGCGATTTTATGCGCAACATTTTTCTTGAAACGGATTGAAATCGTTTTTCGATACGTTAAAAAGAAACATTACCCCTCAAGCAGCTGCTTTGCACAAAGGTCTGACAGGATAATACCCTAATAGAGAAGGTCTGCAACACAGATAGAGGAGGAAGGCGAAATCTTGGTAGAAAGGCAACACGGCAAAGAAACATCCATAGCGACTTCTGGGCTCGAACCCAGGTCACTTTTAATAGCAGCCAAACGCGCAGCTACAGGATCTTTTCGATAAGTTAGCTATTATTAGTATGAAATCACACTTATTGCAAATTTCGGTTTTTATTGCAACTTGCAATAAAAATTTCCTTCAAATGTTTATTCGATGTGCGATATCTGCTGTTGTTGACCAGAAGAATAAATATGAGCAAAAGTCGTAATCATCTCCCTTCGAGTTTCAACAGATTGCGGAGTGAATGAGCAGAATGTATAGGACTGGGCCGTGACTTTATGTCAACAGAGAGCTTCTGTCACAGCGAGAAGGATAGATTAATCTGGTTTCGTTGATGTCACACCAACTGAATCATCGATCTTCCTTTTGTTATAGAGGTGTCCAGGATTGATTGTCGCAGCCAATATCCCACGGTATTGAATTAAACGTTCGGGAAGTAAAGGCTCGGCAGTGATAGAGTTAGTAGATGGTTCTGTTACGTTGATGACAGTGTGTGTGATGCGTGGAAAGCAACCCCTCCACCGAAGAGAAGCACTCAACAGTATCGTGTCCAAGAGTGAAGACGGCCTATAAATTATAATTGTATAAGAAAGTTGCAGATAATCAGGTAGCTGGGTCACTTAAAACCACGTGAATTCCATCCTCCTTTTGGAAATTTACGAAAGAAATAAAAACTACTTATTACTCCTAAAATATTGAAGGCAGAAAGGTAAAATGCTGATTTTAGAGCAAGAAATTTGATAAAATTAGTCGTTTATGTGCAACAAAGATATTTGCGATAGGATATTAAGGTGGCAGTTTAGTGTACATTGCATTCGTTTCTTAAGACTAAATACTAAGATCGAAGTTGAACGTGTTTCAAATGTGATACCTTCTTTGTGAATAATTCCTTATATTTAAAATGTCTTTCTTAAACAAAGTATCAAGAACAAATGTCAGTTAATGAAAAAATACGCTTTACTGAGCTAAGATAGCAGCAGGAAGATTTGACAACCTATAAATACTAATTGAAATCGAAGGAAAATCCGAAAACTATTAGTTGACTCTTTCCAACAGATCGGTGGGAGTGACTCACTCCCTAGCAAGCCCGGATCTAGAAAAAAAAATCGAGAGGGGAGGGGAAAGAAGCTGGAAAAATGTAAAAGAGGAGGGGGCAAGAGACTGGAATTCCAATGCATTTTAACATTTCTATCTCCGTTTTACAGTGTTTTAAAATTTCTTGAAAATGCACGAAAAAAAATATAAATAAGTTTAATAATTTTTGCCTCTATTACCATTATTAGCATTCTGAAAAGGGGAGGCATATCCCCTTTATCCCTCCCCTAGATTCGACCCTGATCCCTAGCATGGCAGACGGATAATCTGTAATTCCCATTCGTTAAGACTTATCTCTTCTAACCGCGACTCTACCCTTTGTGAAAAAGCGACACCAATGCGCCTAGAAAAGTGGATCTCTTTTCTAGACTCATAAGTGTCATTAATCCGTGTTCCCGTGTTCAGGGCAGCCATAACCCTTGCACCTTGAATAACATGCTGGATAGGCCTTGACGAAAGGCCTATCCAGCTTGTTATATCATCTGTATCCTACCAGCTGTCCAATTTCACTTTCTTCTACCAAGCGTATTGGTCCCTTGGGGTCTTTGTGACCTAGCCACCTTCAACTAGTTGTCCATATCCTTCGAGAATTTATTTTTTTAAACATTTATTTTTAAGAGTTATGGATAATATATTTCAAACATATATGGGAGATACTATCAGTGATTTTTAATACTTTCTCGCAATTTCCGTGTTATATGGGCCACTTTGTTATGCTCTGTAAGAAGTCTTATTCTGCATGTTATTTTCCGTCACTGCAAAGCCACATTGAACTAAAAACAAATGGCTATTTATTTTTCGAAATAACTGCAAAAGTAGATTACGAAACACCAGATGGCAGAATTATAGCAGACCCATAAAACGCGGAGATCGTGGAGACGTTGTCTGACATATGCATGTCAGTCCATATGTAAGAACTAAAGGAGTTTGATTTGCCCAGGATTTAGATTTCACTGACGGCATGAAGACTGCCTCAGGAGAAGAGGAAATCTGCAAGAGAAGAACTGGATCAAATGCGGATCGTTCTCATGAGGAGGAGGATATCTGCAAGAGAAGAACTGGATCAAATGCGGATCGTTCTCATGAGGAAGAGGAAATCTGCAAGAGAAGAACTGGATCAAATGCGGATCGTTCTCATGAGGAAGAGGAAATCTGCAAGAGAAGAACTGGATCAAATGCGGATCGTTCTCATGAGGAAGAAGAAATCTGCAAGAGAAGAACTGGATCAAATGCGGATCGTTCTCATGAGGAAGAGGAACAGAATAAATCTCTTCCTGGAAGGTCCGAGATTCAATCTGGTTGTAAAAATTGCGGATTCGATTTTCTTTAAGGTCGTGGACTCGATCTAGAAATCAGCAGCAGTATCGAAAAGAAACCAGGTACAACAGATTTTTGCATTTGAGTCTACCTGTCTGGACCTGTAAAATCAGTTAGTTGGTTATTGTTAATCTCAGAGTGTCTACACAATTATTCGTTATGAAATTATCGTTAAAATGAGTTTTTCAATACTAGTTATTGCTTCTGAGCTTAGAGACAAAAATACCTTCAGCTAAGAGAAATGCTTAAAAGAACCAATAGATTTTTCTGCGAAACTAAGAAAATATTAAATTATTGTTTTAACCACTGGCACAGATAAAATATACACGCTAACCTGAAAAACAAAATAGTTGTGGGGTTGGTGCCTCTTCCTATGTGATAACCACGATCAAAGAATGATTATACAACACCGTGGCCGAGTGGTTAGCACGCTTGGCTACTGATCTAAGGGACCTGGGTTCGAGCCCCGGATTAGGCATGGATGTGTGTGAAGTTTTTCTGCTGAGTTCCTGCCATATTCTCAGATCTCCTACTTTGGCATATAAACTGACAGGCTCCTGTCAGACCTCTGTGGCAAGCAGCTGCTTGAGGGGGTATTTATTTTTTTTTATTTATAAACATGGCAAGGGTTCTCTTCTACAGAGGCGAAGCTTCACCAAGTTAACGTTCTTTAAACTCCTTAGATGCTAAAGGTAACGAATTTATTCTCATCTGTTCAGTATGACAGTCGCGCGAACTGCCTGCAGAAAGATTTAAAAGCGCACACGTCCTGAGTTAGAGTAATTCGTAGTTAAAGACTACACACGTTCAGAGCTTCGTACAACCGCGTTTGTCAATAACAAAAATCTGTTGTTCAAACTTTATGAAGATACCTGGTATTTTGCCAATGTTAACAATTAGTTGAGAAAAGTTTCTAAGACTTTCATTAAAAAGTCCAACCACCACTACCACCTCTCCAACTTGCTAAAAATGAAATTACTTGCAATGAAGAATATAAAAATGAAAAAGGTATATGAAAATGAAACGAGAAAAGCAAAAAAACATGGAACTAGAGAAATCAGAAATTTCATTTTTGCAACTCATATCACAAATGCATAATTCATAAATCGTAACACAAAAGCAATAAGCCTCCCCCACCCAAAACGAATCGACAAAAACAAAGAGTAGTTTAATTTGTTATTATTTAGAATAAAGTATTCTTTTTTCTTCAATGGGAAATTCACCCGATCAATAGAGTGAAAAAGGTTTAGCTCGTGAGGAAAGAGTATTTCGTTTTATTTAACTTTAGATTGAGCCAGATATGGTCCAAAAGTTAAGAACAGTGTACAAATTCTAGATGTCAAAATCGCGCAAATAAAATATTGTGAGATTTGGAGTGCCAATGCATTGGTGTATGACGCAATAAACAGTGAGACATTGATCAAACCAGTCACATTATTTCAATGGCTTATACAAATGAAATGAACAGTTAAGAGATCTGTTTAAGTGGAAAGGAGAGGTTAATACGATGTATGATACCCTCAACAACTACACAAGCAGTAGAACGACTGATCATACAATTTACTAGGCTAGTCATGATGTCCGGTGTCAGTACATCCCATTCTTAGCGAAAAATAGATCGGAACTCGTGAAGGGTTTCTGGGGGGGGGGGGGGGGGGGGATTGACGACGACCTCCAACGTGTCTCTCCAACATGCTCTATGGGGTTCAGGTCCAGAGAAAAGGTTCGTCACTCCGTCTGATAAATATACTCAATTTAGAGGAATTCATAGACTCTCTGAGCCTAACGAGGACATTCATTATCATCCATAAAAATGAACTGGGGCCAACAACGCCCCGCAAATTTCCGATTCCTCCGATCAGTCAGAGTTCCTCCTACAAAGACTAGAGTGGGATATTTATTCCCTCTGACAAAATGCCATCTAAGACCGTCACATACGTCTGTATCATTCTGTGATATTAGAGAGCTGTTGAAGAGTTCCTTTATCTCTCCTGATCAAAACGCGTCGAGAACCAATTTGAAGACTGAATTGTAATTCGTCGGTAAAGAGCACAAATCCGGCCCTGGACGTCGGGCTGTCAGCGAAAGATCCTGCGATGTCCTTACTCTTTTTCGTCCTAGACCGTCTAGGCTAACGTCACCTATCTGTTGGAAATATCTCCAAATTCTCCAACAGTTCTAGCCATATCGGTCTGGGATCTGCTGGACTCTAACATACCGATTGCCCTACCACGTGTAAAAGCGTCAATGTGATGTCTCTGTGCCATAATGTTGTTATGAAATACTCGTTCAACAGAAAATGAGTGTTGCAGAATCAGATTTTTTTTTTTAAAGCACCCTGAATTTGCGGTTAAAGTTTAAAGGCGGTTTAAAGCACCCTGAATTTGCTTTTTGAGTTACGTGTGCAAATTGTGCTTGTTCAGGTGTTTTTTTTTTGAGAGGGGTTTGCTTATATTCCATTTCACTGACATATAAAATATAATGTTAACAATTTCAGCCATTTGTGAGATATTTAACAATATATGATTTTTGCTTATTTTTTGGACACCAGTGTAAAAGCAGACTGGAAAAAGGATTTGAACTATCGTATTTCTTCGATTCTAAGACGCACTTTTTTTCCCATATAAACGTCTCTAAAAACTGGGTGCGTCTTAGAATCGATGGCGTCTTAGAATCGAAGAAATACGGTATTAATACCCATTTTAGAGTACATATTTGACCTGTCGTTACCCGAATTACAATGATACTCTAGCAATGGCAAATTGCACTCTTCACAATTATCTATAAAGTATTCTGAGAATAAATATAAATCGCAGTGTTACGTGAACTTTGAAGCTATAGGAAATCGATATTTCGCAGAGTGAGAATCGTCTTTGATACTTGATCTGGAGGTTAGGTTCTAGATATCTGAAATATATTCAGCTGTAATTTATGCTTTTCTTAAGTCCAATTACAGATAATGCTCTGAAGAGAAATTAGTTAAAACATAGCATTAGATTGCCATTCTAAAATTTAAAAAATTGATTTCTCCATTCCTCAAACAGCACTTTCATATTGAATTATTTTAACTAATTTAATCACAAGCATCAAGAAATGAAGAATCCGTGGACCTGTCATCAAAACGAATTTGCCGTCGTGTCCCCGTAGCACAACAGAAGCATACAGAGGGGAGGACATAACAGTACCTAACCAACAAATAAATAATTCTTTACTTATCCCTTGAAAGGAAAATGTTTGGTGGTTCTCTCTTCTCGTGGAAGGGACAAGAGAGCTGTGTCCTCAATCTAAAAACCTCGACCATCACACCGTAATTTTAATTTTCTCTCATATATGCTATTTCTCAATATGCAGTTTATATCAGTTTAGCTTAAAGTTTTGCCATTTTTCGAATTTGGTGTCATTTAAATGTGATAAATAAGACTAAAATATGATTCGAAAAATGAAAATTTGATTTTCATCGAGTCCTTTTTTCCTGTAAAAATTCCCATTGTAGAAATTGAGTTATTATTTATGCAATTGATATAATGATATTATATCATTATATCTAGCAAGACTATTTGTAGAAATTGAGTTTTTATCTATGCCATTGAAAAAGAATTTCATTCATGTTTAAAAACGAAAAATAAAAACATAGATTACCGGAAACCAAAGTGAAAACAATATTGTGTATTCTTAAAGGAGCTAATAAATAATTTATATAAGTACAATATAAAAAAAATAGCTACATGACATTGTAGAA
Organism: Ryuthela nishihirai; assembly: GCA_038380435.1. Lineage (NCBI taxonomy): Eukaryota > Metazoa > Arthropoda > Arachnida > Araneae > Heptathelidae > Ryuthela > Ryuthela nishihirai. The sequence continues at coordinate 8,819,895 of JAWZYU010000021.1, forward strand.
ATCGCTTCAATTTTATTCGGTTCGATCTCCTAAAAGATGTCAAGGATTTGGAAAAAATTAATACTATCATAATTACCAAATCCGAAATTATTATTTCAAAGATCCCAAATAAAAATGAACGACTTCTGAATTTTTAGTTTTCAAATTATTTTGGAAGTCGGTATAATTCATGAATCTTTGTATGAAAATTTTGATGGCCGATATAATGATATATATAATATGATAACATCTCTTAGCAGGAAAACGAAAGCTACTGTTGATACACATAGAGTGCCTGCCACCAAACGTCCAGTATGACAGTAATTATAAAATTTTCTAAATAAAACTGCGACAGATGGACAGAAAAATGGAAACATTCCCATATTAAGTCAATGGGGAGTCAAATTGGAAGATGCTCAATTTCTACAATAGGAATTTTTACAGGAAAATAGGACTCGATGAATTAAAATCTCATTCAAATCACTCCAAATCTCTGTTTTGAACAATATCTGTTTCAGAACTTAAAGAGGTATAAAATTTTGAATACTCAACGACAGCGATGTCAGGCAAAGGAATTTTACCTCAGAAGTTGATAGAAACTCTCTAAAAATTTTATTATTGCAAACTATTTAATAAGTATATGTTTTAGAATTTTCGGCAAATATTTCTCCAATAATTTTCAGTTTTCCATAAGTTTCTTAGAACTGACTTTGATGCTGTTAAATATTCCTGTATTCATAGCTCTTTAAATACCCAAAGAATATTGTTAAAAACAGAGAGTTAGAGAGGTTTAAATGTGATTTCACTTTGTCTAGTCCTATTTTCCTGCAAAATGCTTATTGTAGAAATTACGTATTTTCGAATTTCACTCTCCATTGACTTCACATGGGAATGTTCCATTTTTCTGGGCATTATCTGGATGCTTCAAAGCATTTGAATTAAAAAAGAAGCATTTTTTCTAGCAGTGGCTTGTTCGACCAGCGAATCATCAAATCCGTGAGCGGCAAACTCACAATCGGCGAAGGCCTAATGTATTATATAATCAAGGAATACCTACAGAGGTGCATATTGGACTCTTTATCAAAATTAATCAGTATTCGTTCAAGTTATTTATAAAATACCATAATTTTAACATTTGATATTCTTCCCTTCACCTGGGTGACAGAATATTTCTTCTGCTTTTTATTTAACCACTAATATATATATTAAATAAACTCTTAAGAAGCACAGAGAAATCACAAACGAGCACAGTGTTTGGCGTCTAAGACCAAATAGCACAAATATGTACAAATGCAAATGATCAGATTTGGCCTTGGTGAAGAAGTACCGCTCAGAACCTTGGTGAAGAAGTAAAAAAGTGCCGCTCAGAGGTAAAACAACCCAACTATGGCTACTTTTCTTTTTTTTCTACCCTGCTGAGGAGTGGTCAACCACACAGGGTCCTGGTGCTGACCATATAAACCAAGTGGACTGGACAGATATATGGATCTGAGCTTGATTATGGATCCTGATTTAGCTGCACTGGTGGGCTTCTGTGGAGGGAAAATCTTCCGCTGTGTTTTCTGTTTGTTTGTGGGTTGACAGCCCCAAGTTAATATATTCACAGGATATGTTTATCAGCTGGTGGATAATCCTGAGCAGAAGTCATCGCAGGCACCTGAACTCTTTGCTTCTATTGGCATCGTCAAATTCTACATTGGAGGAAGTCTTCCAGTGTAGATGGCTTCAGCCTTTAGTGGTGGGGGAACGGGTCTTTGCCCCATGTCTGCGATTAGGGGGCTGTTTGATATTATCGGCATTCCCTCTCTCAATAAACATAGTTTCTTTAAACATCCCACTAACCATTTTCTCTCCATAGGTAGTTGGAATGTGAGGACTCTGCACAGAGCTTTTTCTCTTGATGTCCTCACACAAGAATTCCACCATTATAATTTAGATATTCTCGGCTTGCAAGAGACCAGATGGACAGATAAAGGTCAGATTCTTAAAAATAATTTTAAATTTCTCTTTTCACGGAGGGACGACAATAAGCATCACCAAGGCGTGGGTCTGCTTCTCAGCAGACACGATAGTGATGCTCTTCTAGGATATGAGTGCATTAATGAAAGGTTTCTTACAGCAAAATTTCAGACAACCGTTAAAGACCTGACTGTTATCTGCTGTTATGCCCCCACTGAGGATGCCGATGAGGATGAGAAGGATGGGTTTTATGAACAACTTCAGAATATTTTGAATTCTGTCAAGAAAGGAGATATTACCCTTGTTCTTGGTGACTTCAATGCCAAAGTTGGTACTGACTCTGACCTTTGGGCAGGAGTAATAGGCCCTTTTGGTATTGGTGGCTGCCATGGCAATGGGCAACGTCTCCTACAGGTAAGTAAACTCAATGGTTTCAGAATAACTAACACATATTACAAACACCGCGACACACATAAATACACATGGGTTTCACCTGATGGGCTGCATAGGAATATGATTGATTATATATTAATTAACAGCAAATGGGCTAGTTCTGTTAGAAATACTAGGGCATATAGGGCAGCTGAAATTGGATCTGACCATTACCTTGTTAAAAGTGTCTTACAACTTAAACTTAAAAAGTGTTGTGCTAGGGTTAAAAAATTTAATTTTAATACTGAAGCTCTGAAAGACCCAGTTATAGACAAAGCTTACCATGACAGGTTACTTAGTCATTATGACAGTCATGGTGTGCTTACTACAGAAGTTGAGGAAGAATGGGATCATTTTAAACAGGCTTTTTTGGACACTAACAGTACCCTTTTAGGAAAAAACAAGCAGAAGAGACAGAATTATCTGAGTGATAACGCACTTGAGCTTATTTCAGAAAGAAAGAACTGCAGGAATGTCCTTAATCAATACCCTACTAGTACTAATAGAAAGCATTACAGAGAGCTTAATAAACGTGTAAAAGATCAGTTAGCTGCTGATAAGAATCTTTGGCTTGATGGCTTGGCTGACAAAGCTGAGGAAGCAGTTAGACAGCACAGCAGCAGAGAGCTGTACCAGATACTTAATGTTTTGTGTGGTAGAAAACGGACAGGTATACAGGGATTGAAGGATAAACAAGGTAAGGTTATAGAAGGTGAGGATTCTGTCATGGCTAGGTGGGCTGAGCATTTCAGTGATATTCTGAACAATGCGGTTAGTTATATTCCCATTGTTTGCAATGAAGATAGATGCATTGGTTGCTTTAATGTTGGCCCTATAACACAATCTGAAGTTATTTTGGCTGTTTCTAAACTTAAATTTCATAAATCCCCAGGGGTAGGTGAAATTATTACCGAAATGCTTACAGCTGGAAATGTTTCGGTTACCACTTGGATGACTGAAATTCTGAATATCTTTTACGATAAAGGCATGGTTCCCAAGGATTTTACCAGAGCTATTGTTATCCCTATTTTCAAAAAAGGTGATCGCAGTTCTTGTGATAACTATAGGGGTATTAGCCTACTCTCTGTTCCAGGTAAAGTTCTTTCCATAATTGTGCTAAATAGAATTAAGAATCTGGTTGACAGTCAATTGCGTGATGAGCAATGTGGATTCAGAAGTGGTAGGGGATGTGTGGATCAGATATTTTCACTTAGGCAGATTCTTGAGAAATGTTTAGAGGTTCAGAAACCTTTGGTTGCTAGCTTTGTTGATTTCAAAAAGGCTTTCGACTCTGTTGATCGTCATAATTTGTGGTTGATTGTGAAATCATATGGTATACCAGACAAGTTAGTTACCATAATGAAAGCTCTCTATAATAACACTGAGTCGTGTGTGAGAGTTGGTAAGGCTTGTAGCAATTGGTTTAGCATTACTTCTGGTGTTCGACAAGGGTGCATTTTGTCTCCTTTTCTCTTTATTTTGGTTATTGATTACGTTATGCGAAATTCACTTCAAGGGAAAGATTTTGGCCTTAAATGGGCAGGAGATACGAAAATTTCTGATAGATTATGCTGATGATTTAGCCCTTTTGACAAATGATGTTGATGAGATGAACTCTTTCATTCGAGCTGTTGATGAGACTGGTAGTAGAGTAGGTTTGGTTATAAACAGAGAGAAAACTAAAGTGATGAAAATTGGTCAGACAGGCTGTGATTCAGTTAATCTGAATGGTTGCAGTCTTGAGCAGGTGTCACAGTTTAATTATCTTGGGAGCTATGTAACTGATAATGGTGATGTGCGGCATGAGATTAACAGACGAATAGGGATTGCTGCCTGGACTTTAAAGAATCTATGGAGAGTGTGGAGAAATAGGCGTATACACCTAAAGACTAAAATTAGGCTGTATAATAGTTTGGTTCTTTCTAGGGTTAGTTATGGTAGTGAAACTTGGACACTTTGTAAACAAGATAACAGGAAACTAGATGCTTTTGATTCCAGATGCTTACGCAGTATCTTGTTCAAACTTTGTTACTAATGATGAGGTTAGGCAAAGGATGATGAGGTTAGGCAACTTTGTAACTAATGATGAGGTTAGGCAAAGGAGTTTGCAACCTCCTTTAAGCAGCATATTGTGCAGAGAGAGACTCCGTTGGTTTGGCCATGTTGCCCGTATGAATAATTATAGATTGGCGAATAGGGTTATGAACAGTGTGCCTAAAGGCCTCAGGAAGAAGGGGAGACCTAGGATGCGGTGGGCAGACAATGTCAAACAGGACCTTGTTAGAATTGGTGTGCAGTGGCCAGATGCAGTAGATGTAGCTCAGGATAGACTTGCTTTGAGAACTAAATTGCACGGTCAGGTTGGATCTCCGTAGCCCATGGCTGCTTGAGGATGATGATGATGATGATGATGATGATGATGATGATGATGATGATGATGATGATGATGATGATGATGATGATGATGATGATGATCGCTAAATGGCCAGGTCACATGGACCCCGAAGGCTCAGAGAAGGTTGGGGGAGGGGACCCACTGGAACAGCTGTTGGGAGACAGATGGTAGCCTCCCGTCAAGGCCATCCAGCGTGTTCTTTAACGTGCACAGGGTGTGGCTCTCCCGCACACAGGGCCAAGGCTTAACGTCCCATCCGACGGATGGCGGCCTTTCTAAGCCCATCGGTGTCCCCTACTGACCGTGGGAAAGGCGGGGAATTTTGCGGAGATAAATCTCACGCTGACCCAGCTGGGACTCGAACCTGGGAACTACAGATTACGAGCCTGGCGCGCTACCGACTGAGCGCCCCCCCCCCCCTGTAGTACTCGTAGCGCAGAATATCTAAATAGCGTCCGCTTCTCAAACAGCGAGGCAAGACAATGGTTTGGATGTCGATATTCCCTTTTCGTGAAAAAAGAATTTTACAGTTTCTTTAGGAAACTATTTTATTTCATATCGAAGCGATTCTAAAATTTTGCTGCAAACACTGGTCAAAGTTTGTGAACGTTTTTTATATAAAACTGGTTTACAAGGATTTTATAACATGAACAATTGTAGCCACCTTTAACTATTTTTCAGGTGCTGATTTCAGATCTGGCCTTAAAAAGTCGCTAGCATGTCACGTTTTTATGTCATTGGTGATTTTGACTCCTATTGAGATCTTCTAATACCAACACCTAGAGGCAACTGAGAAGATACTAGGTATTTTACTTTTCGTGGTTGGCAACATTGATTGCAAGTGGGAGAAAACGTGTAACTGTAACCTAACCTCAACCCGCGCCATTCTTTTTGTTTTCATTGTAGGAGGAACACGTGCTGTACGTTAAAGAGTAATTTTGACGTTTAAATGGCACAAAGACAGCGTTGCGGATGTGTATGCGTCAGATAAGTTTTGTTATGTGTGGAAATTATATTTTAAAATTCCAGGGTCGCTCTTTGACAAAGATTGTGAAGAAAGCCTATGTATTTTGGATATGTTGGAGATCAGGACAAAACATGGGTTCCACATGTGTACTGCAAATCAATATCCAAATGTGCCTTCATACATAAGGGTAGTTCCTCATGGAGAAGATCTTCCCATACCAACACCTCCAACCAACTGGGAGGAGATGGATTAACATTGATAAGAGGAAGACTTTGAGGCACATACAGATCCTGATCCTACATATAACCCTAAAAGGTTAGACGGACGAGCCTCATCTGATTCAGCAAAATGAACTAAATGATCTTGTTCGAGACCTAGGACTTTCCAAACAACAAGCTGCGTTTTCAGATTCAAGACTTCAAGAGTGGATTCTTCTGGCCAAGGATACCAGATTCTCTTTCCAGAAAGATAATTTTGACTTTATCTGCTTTTTAAGAGATGCAAGATGGTTTGCGTCTCTGCACAGATATTTCAGGGCTGATGGAAGAAATTGGACAACTCAAGACTCTAAGGAATGGCGTCTATTTATAGATTCCTCAAAATTCAACACAAAAGCTGTCCTTTTGCATAAATGAATCCAAAAACCTTGCATTCCAGTGACACACGCTGTGGGAATGAAGGAAAAATACTCACTGCTCTAAAATATGACCAGTTTAAGTGAGCAATATGTGGTGACTTAAAAGTCATATCTCTCTTGCTCCGGGCTTCAAAGCGGCGTCACAAAATTCTGCTGTTTTCTGTGTTTGTGGGACAGTTGGGTCAGAAAGGAACACTACAAAACAAAAGAATGGAACCAAAAGAGATGTTTTTATTCCTGGAAAGAGTAATGTGTGGTACAAGCCTCTAGTTGATCACTCTGATGTTCTGCTCCCACCACTGTACATCAAACTGGGGTTATGTAAAACTTTGTAAAGGCTATGGACAAAACTGGTAAAGGTTTTTGGACTTGATGGAAAATTTTCCAAAACTAAGTGATGTCAAAGTCAAAGAAGGCATCTTTTTTGGTCCTCAGTTCAGGAAGCTACTGAATGATACTCTCTTCGAAGAAAAACTGAATATGATGGAGAGCGCGGCATGGAATTCCTTCACGTCTGTGGTCCATGATTTTCTGGGGAGTCACAAAGAGGAAAACTACCATTAGCTCATTCAAGATCTTCTCAAAACCTATGAAAATTGTGGCTGCTGAATGTCTCTGAAGATCCATTTCTTACACTCTCCTATCGACTCTTTCTCAAGAACTTAGGAGCTTCAGTGATGAACAAGGGGAAAGATTACGCCAGGATATCCGAACCATGGAGGAGAGATACCAAGGCAGGTGGGACCCAGCAATGATGCGTGACTACCGCTGTTCTTGCACAAGGAAGATATCTCAGCACATAAAAGACAAAAATGAACTTCTTGTAAGTATAAAAGATCCTTACCCATGTTTTCTTATTTTGTTTTTCAATATTATTTCATTTGCTACTTTATATTCAGTGGTCTATAACTATGATGGTTCTAATTCTTTTCACTGTAATCATGTAATTAATTAATGAGTTTTAAGTTGTAATTTAATAAAATTGTCACATTTATTTTCATTTCCCAGAATGAAATTTAAAATAGATCAATCCGTAATTTAAAAAACACTGCACGTGCTGCAGATTTCTCACAGCTATATTTGAATTCAACACTCCAAAATTAGTTAAAAACATCCTATTTGACCAATGTTATAAAAAAAGTTTCAATTTGTTGTCTAGTGTAATCGCATGTTCATAAATTTATTGAAAAAGCTTCGTGCAATAATTATTGTGTCTCAACTAGTTTTAATTTAATTTGTAGCTTGGTCTTTTATAATTCCCTGGGTTCGAATTATAGCTGGATAGAAACAAGAAATTGTAAATTATTGCCTATTAGCTGTAATCGGGTAAATTGTTAACTGAAATTGTATTATTGGGAAATAAATAATAACCCGAGCTATTATTTATGTTCGAATAGTAGGGAAACGGCTATCCTTTACTACTATTCGAGCATTAGCTACTCTTTGGCCATTTACAGTACATCGTTTGTGAGACCCCTATGGGATGACTCCTAAGGTAGGAATATACCCGGTGGTGACCAGAGTTTCCGGACCCCCACCTCCCGGAAATCCGGTCGTCTTATACGAAATCTCAAATTTATCCACCTGCTTTGAAATCCAAACCAGTTGTCGCTTTGTAATTTTATTTTAGCCTCATGGTATATGCCCTGACTGTTTTAAATCTATTTTAATGAAACCACAAGAGAACACAATGATTCAAACCTGTCTATTCAATTAAACTGCCTCAAGCCTCCCTGTTTCAGAAGCGGTCAGTATTTAGAAATTCTGCGCTACGTGTATTAACCGGTTTACAATTCAAACACATCTTATCATTAATGTCTCGTCGTTTAATATGTTATATACGGTCAATTTTCCACGAAGACACAGAAAAATTCCCCTCTTAATTTAGTCAGCTGTACGTACTTCTTCACTAAAGCTAAATCTGATCATTTGTATTTGAACATATTTGTGCTATTTGGTCTTAGACGCCAATCACTGTGTTCGCTTGTGATATCACTAAAAATGTATTTAAAAAAAACGTAAAATTTTATTCCATATAGAATATATAAAATATCATTTTAATAATTTCATTTAAATATTTCCTTTCTTTTCGTCGGGTGGAATATTTTAGTAATTGGGAAACACTACTCAAGTCTTATTGTCAGATATCCCTCGAAACTGAATGCGTCCCACCCCCGCAAAAACATATGCCCTATGATATGTTAATTTGGTACTGATGCACAACTTATATGATATTATGGAATTATCGATTTACTGGAAAAAGCGTTTTTACTCTCTAATTTGCAGTTTTTATCCAATTTGCAGTGAATAGGAAATTCAAAACCACAATTTGTCATTAGAATAGATTTTGATCAATTTTTTTTAGTTGTGTCAGTATTGCATTTGCGTAAAACAAATACTTTAGAAGTTTTCATGTCGCCCTTTACCATCGTAATCTCTTGAATAAATCTGTTTGAGAAAAATGGTGACAAAATCAGGCATTGCTTTTGCAAATTCGTTACACATATTTCATGGTCCGCTTCCGTTAGCACGATTCCTTTATATTGTCAATCAACGGGTAATGCAAAACGAAACAATGATTAAAAGTAGTCAACGCAAAAAGAACAACAGAAAAAAAGGGGGAAAGGAGACCATTACGAGAAAAATTCATTATCCGATTATTACACATCTGCATCATGGGCAAGTCTTTTCCCATTTTCCAAACTCATCTTCAAGTTTAAAATGCATTAATTTCAAAATGTCAGTTTTTTTTATCAGTTCGAAGATAATAGCTTTAATCTCCCTCCCAAATTCCAGGAGCCGAAACAAGGATCTTGGAGCGATCGTCCATCGCTGGTGTCATCTGCGGAGATTTACGAAATGCGACGTGTTGACATTTCTGATATTAATTCCGTCGTTAAGATCTCCCTTTGACGACATCGACCATAATGACTGCGAGTGGCGCCGTTTCACCTTTTCCTTCACAGACTGCGATCTCGTGATCCGCATCAGTTCGTTTAGCACAACCAATTCCATCACCAGAATAAATTGGAATCAAAAGGGAGATGAAAAAGATGCATGAGATTAGGGTTTGGAAAAAAAGACGTAAATGACATGTAGTATGTCTGGTAAATGTTAATAAAAAGTTTTGTGAGCACAGAACTGGCATAAATTAGTTTTATTGCATAGAGATTACCATAAAAAATGATTAAATAAGGTATTATCTGCAACCATTAGTTCATTTTCACTTTCCTTGCAGTTACGCTTATTTCTTACAAAAAATTTGTAGTCATAAATTTTTTTTATTTTTAGACTACAATTTATTAGAGAAAAGACAAGAAATACTTTTTTATCTTTGATAAGAAAAGAATTTTTTTTATCTTTTTTTGAAGATTTGAAAATTAATTGTTTAGCTGAAATACGCATGTAAATAATTTAAATTGAATAAATCATTGAGGTAATTTTATCATCAAGGTTGCGTTTCACCGTTAAAAGTATTTCTTCTCTAGACCATTAAGACAAACATTCTGAATAACGGAGGAAAATTCAAACGAATGTTTCAAAATAAAATCTTACATCTAGGACCTAAAAAGGTTCAAGCTAGCGACGTCTGCAAAAAAAAATGGATTCTAAAAATTGTTGAGTTATAAGATCTGAAAGGCAAATGCAATAAATATAAAAATGATACAACTTCTCATACGTTCATGTTTTCAATTATCCAAAAGATTCATCGAAGTGCTCGTGTTGATTTCTAAGGCAGTTATCAATATATGAGTGCATCAATATATGAGAATATATATCTCAGATTGTCTTCGTAAACAAAACAGTAAAAATTTGAAAAATACCGAATACCGATCTTTCTATATGCGCCCTAAAAAGTGGAAAATGAAACTAAAGCATATATGTGGCGCAATCAGTCACTGGGTTCGTATTCACTGCAAAGGAAGACGGAGCGCCGATTTCTCTACACACGACACAGCGGCCACTCCATCTGCCTTTGAAGGAAATACGAATTCAGTGACCTGATTGCATCATCGATATGGTTTAGGTTCAATTTCTTCTTCTTAAGGCGCACAGAGGAAGATTGGTATAAAATAGTTTTGCTCTTTCAGTATATATACATTTCAGATATGTGTATATCATATACATTCAGTTTATGCAGTTTAGTGTTTGCTCACTCGAAAAAAATTAGTAGCTAACATTCTTACATTTTAATTTATTTTTACGATTTCGCATTTTACTACATTTTTAATCGACCTCTACTCTCGGGGAAGGGGAGAAAGAAGTAGAAGTTGAGAGTATAAGAAATGTCTCAGAATTGATCCTCGTTTAAAAACCACGACACTGATCGAAAATATCGCTTTTGGCAACCTCGAGCGGCACTAAAACACTCAAAAAAGGAGAAAAAGTCATTTTAAAAATGATCCGACTTTTGTTCCTTGTAATTTTCGAACGTTATACACTCTCAGAGCACTTGGAGATAAATAAGACAATTCGAACTCTCGTCCTTTCGTAGTTTCTGAAACGAGAGGCAATGAAATGGAAGCGACGGAAGAGAGGAAGGCATTGAGGCAGGCAGCAGCAGAGAAAGACAAACCTTTCACGAAAATGAATCCCCAACGATAAAGGTCGAAGCCATCCTTCAAGGTCACACACAGTCCAAACGACTCGTATTGTCTTCTATTTCTGGAGCGAAAAGAATTATGCCCCACTCTTAGGGAATCGATTTTGCAATAAATAGGTTGGTTTCAGTTCTCTTACACAATTCATTGCGGAACTCAGTTGGTTATGAATCGTCTGATATATGAAAGTGGCAGACGAATGTGAGCTCCGTGTACGAAATAGAAAATAATTTCTGACACCGAAGCGAAAAAGACTTCAACAATTCACACACATTGCCACAGGTTAGACGCAATGAAAGCCTTCCACCTGGTCAGTTCCCTTTTTTCAGTTCCTTTATTGCTGACAAAGACAAAATTGATTAATTTAAGACTGTATTTTTGAGTCTATCTACACTTCTCTGATAGCAGGTACAATTCGTGATTATTATAATTGGAACAAATAATTAAGACACTTAGAGCAAAATAATACGGACCGTTTAAATTTAAGGCCGATAATATATGCTATTAATATTAGTAATGATAGTTATATCTTTAAAGAATATATCATTACTAACGAAATTATTCTTTACCTCATATGGCCATAATATTCTCATTTCAAATATTTATCCTAACATTTGCACCTCAGAACTGCGTTCAAAATTTCCTGTTGCTTCTGAAATCACCTCCATTAGCCAAGTTTCTCTCAACTGATTTAAGTCTGTAGCTTGAATTCGGTTTCGTTGGCGCTCGCTCTTCCGTTTCCATCTTCCCTTCAGTAACTAGATTTTCATGAACGAGGCGGAGCTTAAAACTGAACTTCCGGCAGAGGCCCTCGACACTAATAGGATTATTCTTATTAATAGGAAGCTTCAAAGCATGATGTTCCATTTATCAGCACTGATGATGCAGTCCCTTGCGCATCTCATGCTTTGAATCTATAAGTGATGAAACCATTTCTGAAAGAAGTAATCAACCACATCTGCTAAAAACTAATTTGTTAAGAGAAGATATCCATATATGCTAGAGACCATATTGTCAAAAGTATCAGGTGAAATCAATTCCGCATCTAGAAATAAAGTCATGGGGGGAAAGAGATGCAATCGAAACGGAAAAAGGTAAGGGGAGGGAGGGGGAAGCACGAGACTGTCTTTCCATTGCAGTGTAACATTTCCCCCTTCGTTTCAAAGTTTTACAGTTTGTTTTTCGTTTGGTTTCGTTTTTCGATTTATTGTAAAATGCATGAAATGTGCACAAGTTTATTAATATTTCGCCTCCATTTCTCTTATTAGCATCTCAAAGGTGTGTTGGCCATGGGCTCCTTCCACCCTCCCTTATATCCGGCCTTGAGCGAAACCAAAGGATAGCATAAGAGGGTAAAGTTGCACCTAAATGCATTTATTGAGATCTTTAGATTTGCTACGAATGTATTTTAATTCTTTTGGGGCGATGGGGAAGGGTGGTGGGGAATCGGCGTTATCGTGGGGCAGGAAATTCTTTAATCTGATTTTCGTAATTTCTTTATAGCCCAGAGTTCGCAACCAGCTTTATTTGAAATGGAAGCTGATCATCTGAGTAGCATCAGAGGTTTTAAACACCTAACTGTCTCTTCTGTCTCTCTCTCACACAGAATGAGCCATTCACAGCTCTCAGCAGCATTCAGACAAAGTGATTCTCCTTCGCCCTGAACCACGGCTTTTCCAAAGCTTCAACACCATAAAGGGGTGGCGGTGATATAGGGAAGAAATCTCGACACCCTTCAAAAAATGAATTTCTTCCATCATATCATCATCCCGAACCCATTGGCCAATCATAACGAGAGTAATGAGATGAAAGCTGATATTTCGGTTTGTGTCACAGGTTATGAAATCTCGAATCCCTTTCTTCACTTCCTTCCCCTTGTGGAAAAAAAGAGAGAGACTATAAAAGCATGAGCCACTATCAGAACTCTTTCTAGGGAGGCAAAGGTCTGTCCTTCCTAGAGATTTTTAATAACCATAACAAATTAATAAATGTATCCATGCATTGTACATATTCTGCAAGACCACTTTTTAAATGACCTGTAGAACCTAAAAAATGGCATATATAATACTATTTGTTAAAAGTAATTTCTCAATAGAATATACTGGAGCTCCGTTTTGATACGTTCTCTTTCAAGCCAGCCATTTGTCCCTTCCCTTGTCATTTTTTTTCTAGATTCCCGCATGAATACTCTATCTCCCCATCCCAAAGGACAACTGCTACGAGTTGTATATCCAATGAAACTATCTGCCCTGAGGGAGACGTGGATTGTCTTCCCTCTTTGTTGGAGTTGCCTCAATAGATAGTATGCTAGGTTTGCAATATGATGCACAGGTTCGTGTTTCAACTTGCCTGCATCGATAATTTCCTCCACTCTCCGCCACTCTGCCTCAATAAGAAATGTGACATCGGTATCCACTTTCCCATCGGATGGGACGTTAAGAAGTGATTTATGTGCAGGGGAGCTATACCCTGGGATCTTTAAGGAATACGATCTATGGGATCGATAGCTTCCATCTGTTTCCTAACAGCTGTCCAATGGATCCGCTGCTATTTAACTCTCAGTTCTTGGAGTCCTTGTGACTTGATGAATTAGGCTGTGTCTAAAATGTGCCTCTCAAAAGGAAAATAATCGAACCATGCAAAAGTTGGAGTACAGCAAAAGTTTGGTTTACTATATCACCCGTGCTTGGGCGCCAATCCTAACAAGATGCATATCAGTTGAAATTGTCTTGGGGAGTGTCATAAGGAACTAATAAACTCACCTACCTCCTATTTTAACTCGTTACGATGATCCTTCAGATTGAAGGGACACGGTGCCATGATAGAAATCCACATACAAAGAGAGTAAGCACCTGACAAGTGAAATGTTTTATGTTATATCGTACATAATGAAGTCGATGACCTGAGGTTTTTATTTTCCAAAAAGCTTAAAATATATTCAGTAAATAGCCGTACGAATGATAAAGAAAGAATTTGATTAATACTTTCCTTAATCACAGGAATTAGCCAAGCCTTCAACTCGTATAAGCAAACTGATAGTAAACGAATGTCATTCATCAGAAGTAGAACTTTTTGACTCTCCAATAAATTAAGCAGATAGGTCACAAACACCCCTATAACTCATAACAGGAAAAATAAGATCAGTGAACAGCTGTTAGACGTAGACTGTCTCTTCTGTCTCTCTCACACAGAGAATGAGCCATTCACAGCTCTCAGCAGCATTCAGACAAAGTGATTCTCCTTCGACCTGAACCACGGCTTTTCCAAAGATTCAACACCCTAAAGGGGTGGCGGTGAGAAAGGGAAGAAATCTCGATGTAAGTACGACCGTAAAGCAAACTAGAAAACAGCACACCTAAACTGATACCATACGTTTTAGAAGTTTCCGCCTCAAAACCTTTGAATTCGTAGACAAATGCTGATGTGAGAAAAACACAGAACACGGTGATAATGAGAAGCCGTGGAAATCAATATAGGTTACCAAAGATGTTCTCGTTCTTTTGCAAGAAGAAATCGAGAATGGAATTGATTCTATTATTTTCCATCGTTTCCAAGAACTAGAGCCTTTTCTCATATTCCTCCTATTTTAGTTAGGTAAATATTTAACTTTCTAAGCCACCGCCTCATTGAAGATTCACTGAAATCCTTGAGAGATTCCTTGATTTATTTTTAATCCGCGAAATGGCCTCATCATCCTGGTGAATGGAGAAGTTGTGGACTAACTGAAGTCATCGACGGCTCTCTTTCTGTTGTTGCATTTGCTCTTTTCGAACCTTACCGAGCTGAAATCCAAAATACACACTTGTCTAAAAAGTTAATCTACGTATATTATTCACAGTGGGATAGATTAATGTTTTAAAAATTACTCTAAAGTAATTTAAAACGCGCAATAAATAAACTACACATTGCGGATTTGCATTTTAATCAACAATAACTGCTATCGGTTTCAATATTTCCAATCTTTTCTGTTTGCTAGAGGCAGTGGTTGATTCAGACGATTTCTATTCAGGAGATGGTATAGGATCGACGCATTTGGCGTGGAGATGTATATCTATCTTTTTTCCGTTTTGCTTCAGCATTAAGAGGGAGCCATATCCCTCCTTCGCTCTTGAATCTACCAGTAGCTAATGGTTTGGAGTTACCGGAACCTACTACTGCGTACAATACTTTCTCTTAAGCATTGTCATTTGTAACATGTTTAACATTTGGGGAACGAATTTCACTTAGGCTTCCAACTTACAGCGAACTGGTGGTTTGGCACCTTGTCCTTTATACACTATTGCCTAACAGGGAAATTCCAGAATTAGCATGCAAATTAAAAATTAGGTTTAAAATGACCATGATGATATCTCAATTAAAATGCAAGCAAATAAAGATTGAAATATTATAAACTTTAGCCAGCATATCAATTGAAAAGCAGTTGCTTATTTAAAACAAAAGCCCACTTT
Source organism: Ryuthela nishihirai (assembly GCA_038380435.1). Classification (NCBI taxonomy): domain Eukaryota; kingdom Metazoa; phylum Arthropoda; class Arachnida; order Araneae; family Heptathelidae; genus Ryuthela; species Ryuthela nishihirai. Next base: position 8,835,313 of record JAWZYU010000021.1, read on the forward strand.
TCAAAATAAAGATTTTGAACAATTCTTGAAAGTTTATTAAACATTGTACCAAGAATACTAATTATTCATATTATCCTTTCGACAAATACAATTTCATTACACCTTCGAAATCGTTGTTAGATATAGTGTAATTAATCCAACTGTAGTGTGAGACAGAGGAATAATAAAGAGTATAGCAAACGAATATAAAAAAGCACGAAAATATTTTTATCTCTTTTCTTTCTTCTGTCAGAGTAGAGCAACAAAGTCAGATGGCAAATTTTATCGATTTGTATTTCATACTTTTTACAAACTGTACAATAACGGCTGAGGTTGCAATCTCCCACTACTCATAGAATAATCAGTAATCTTAGTATAGTTATATTTATCACAAAAAAATCAGATTTTCGCTTTAAAATGCTAAGAAATGCTTTTCAATTAAATATAAAGGCCAAATTTCTTAATGTATTCAAGTGTATTCCTAGAATATTTTCCATTTACTCTTTCAAACAGAGCTGTGAAACTTTTAATAGAGTTAAAGAAAGTCAAGCTAGACAAAGTCAGAGAGAAACTAAATGAAGAGCAATGTTTAAGGCGAAAAACAAAAACGAAGCCAGATTTTGAAACTAATTCATGAATTGATTTTTCTCATGAAATTAATTTTTGCAAACCAACTATTTCCCCATACATAAATGCAATATCATCACATATACGAGACACCAATTGTGATTGAGGTTTAAAATGATCCGTTGGTTTGATGGCAAAGAAATAGCGAATTTGTCTGCATTGAACGAATAGAAATCCTCGAAGCCACTGGAGTAAAGCAAAGTTCAGAGCACTCGCCACAACCACCCAAACATTTTTAAATATCCTTCGCAAAAGTATAAACAATTACAATTTTATTATACCAATCAAAAATTTTCAGATATCCTTCGTCAGAGTAGAAACATTGAACCTTGCTTAGTTGATTCATTCCTATATCGCAGGGGTTGTGACAGTAGTTGCCATATCCCTGACGTAAATTGTTTTAAGAGCGTCCTAAAAAATCTACATATCCGTAGTCCACGTGATTCCTTAGTTAAAATGAAAGACAAAAAAGATCTGAAATTGCCTTTCTAAATTGTCCAATAAGCACAAAAGAACACTTATTAATTGTGAACTAAATCTTAAACAACGAGAATATTTCTCAATAATTTAGCCAAAGCTTCATCGTAACGGACCAACAAGCTAATAAACTCATCATTGTTTTTCTGACATGCAAAGCCAAAACTTTGTAGCCACGAAACTGCATCTCTTAACAGACAGCCGATTCGGATCTAGAAAAAATACAGAGGGGGGGGGGGAGGGAGTAAGAGATTGGATTTCCGTTACAGTGTTGCATTTTCTCCTTCGTTTTAGAAAAGAAATTCTACGCTTTCTCTTAAGAGTTTTTTTAAATAATTCATAAAAAAATGCATGATGTATGCATAGGTTTACTAAATTTTTGCTCCCAATACCTTTACCAGCATTCTCAGGCCCACGCCGACGACCCACGGGTGCGGATGGAGGCCCACACCGTCTTGCTCCTCTCCCATGTGAACTATTTTAAGCACACACTTAAATTTTATTAAATAAAATAATTACATTTAATGCTCATAACTAAAAATAGTAATATTTTTTTACACTGAAAATTTTTTTAACTTTCAAATACAGCTTCCTTGAAAGCGTAGAATATTGACACTACTTCTGAGTTAGTAATTGGCAATGGCAGGAACCGATGACTGTTTGCTTACAATTACCAACACTTTCTGAAATTAAGTTTCCAGTTGTATCCATTCTTACTCCTTGGTTAACAAATCTCAGCCAGTATGCTCTCTCTGTTTTGAAAGTTATCTCGGATTGGTCTCGCGGGAGGTCTGTTTTGGTTTATCGCAAAAGATTGTTTGGTTTAAAAACAAAACAAAATTGAAGAAGTGGTAATGAGATCGCCATGCTTCCGCTAACGTTCTCTGTTGGTTCATCCCCCGTGTGAGGGGGGGAGACAGAAGGCATCTCCTTTTGCCTGCTTCAAGGGTCAAAGGGGACAGAACATCGCCTGCATGATGGGCAGCACAGAAGTAACTCTGCAATGATAAAATTCTTGATTTTATCTTTGCCATTCGTCATTATATATTCGTCATTGATTGCCACTTTCTATTTGGTAACTTTTTTCTCTTTCCGTTTTTCTTTGCAGGTATTTTTTATGTATTGCATTTTTATTATTCAAGCAAAAAAGCAATGTTTTGCTTAATCGCTGGCATCTGACATAACTGAGATTTGCAATGAAAAATACCTAACTTCCTGCCTCTACCGTTAACCCTCCTTCCTGCCTCTAACCACTTTCCTGCGTCTACCGTTATAAACCTCGGTCATTATGAAGGATTGCTGGCAAAAGGAAAATATTATCTATTATCAATAATGTTTCATGCTGCTTGCACACTTAGAACTGATCTGATCATCTGAGCCAGTATGGAAAGAAGTTGGATGTCCTAATCTTATATCATTTCGATAAAATTTTAGACTTGTTCTGATGTTGCTCTCGTGTTTCTACTGTGAATGATAATTCCGAGAGGAAGATAGCCTCTGCCAGATAAATTATTTCCTCTCCTCTTACTTATCACTGGTCAAGATTCACAATGCACTGAATTGTTCTGTTGAGGATCTGTGGGTGGAGATACCTGTACCCGTCCGTTGTTTCGCATAAGTGAGAATCGTGACTCATCATTCCATAAAAAGAAATCCTCTTCTCTGTGTCTGTCATTTCAACCGAAACGCATTGTTCCGAGGATAAACTGACAATTGAGACAATTTCCCAGTCAGTTAGCTTTTCTTTTGCGCACTTACTCGCAATCTGAATCTAACTTCTATGCCTTTCAAATCGCAATCGTTGGTAGAAAGTATCTTAGGAGTTACATCGGAAGAAGAAAGTGTGCGGGGTGAACATTTCAAAATTTCTGATTTCAAGTTCTGCTGCATTTCATTCCTTAAATTATCTAACAGACAATGCAATCAACTTATAATTATAGTTCAAAGAAAAGGAAACAATCTTAACTGACATAATAATAACTACTTCTACAGCTGTTTAGACTTTGTGCGAATTGAACAGTCAATTACCCTGACTTGTTTTTCAATCTGCGATGCTTTAGTATTTACTAACATAGTTAAGGCGGAAGTCCTTTCTCATCCCTTTGTGGAATATAAAAAGTGGAGGAAATATTTTACTGATTCTCGTTCGAATTGAATCTGACGTTGAAAACAATTCTATTCCGAGCCACTAATAGTGGCTCCGAGGTCAATAAATACGTAAATTTTAGAGATCGCAGCTTTATCGAGATGCATCTCATTGGGTTTTAAATAATTATCGACATTTGTTCAGTTTCGTAGAATTTATCTCAAATTGTGTGGGAACCAAAGACTTCAACGAATACTTCCAGTTTATCATTTTGGCGGAATGAATTGAAAGTATCATGCAAAACAAAATATCTACAAAAATAAACGGTAGAGGGGGAGAGGGGAGGAAGTGACGCAATCTAGTCGGAAAAAGGTAAAGGGGAAGAGGTGGGTGGGGGGGGCAAGAGACGGGATTTCCATTGTCCTGTTAATATTTTTCCTTTCTCTTTACAGGTCTTTAAAATTCGTGAAAAATTCTAGAAATATGCACTTTTAATAATTCTTGGACACTATTCACCTTATTAGCATTCTCAAAATGGGAGGGGGGTTGCCCCCTTGCCCCTCGATCCGGCCCCTGGTATCATATAATGAATAAATTAGGAAAAATGAAAATAAAAACGGAAACTACGCAATTAAAACCTTTAAAAAGTAATATCAGGCTATAAAGATATAAAAATAGTAATTTCATTTTACTTGGTTTTGATTATTCCATCATTTCTGAGTTGAGTGTTCCTAATCCTCTTCCTTTTGTATGTCATAACTAATTTCGATTAGTTCACGTTAGTATCAATGGTGCAATCTTTAGTTAGGCCCTGGTTACCGATTATGCCGTAAGACCCGGGCCTACGGTCCCTTATTCTTAGGGGCCCCAAACTCTATAGATTATTTTTTACTTAAATTATGTTTACTCCGTAGGTGGAAAGAAATTCTAATAAACATCATCATCTTTAAAGCGATTATTTATAATTTTCTTGAGAAATATTTTTCTTACAAAAATGTTTTGATCAGTGTAATTGTACGTTTCGCTTATTCATTATTTTTTGCCTTTTATTTTCAGCTGCAAACCGTAACTAAATTCTAAAACCTGTTTAGACTGATTTAGTTTTCCATAATCTCGAACATTTGCTATAGTGTAAAAGTGTAAAGAGCTGTGTAATATTACAAGACGAAGAGAAACAACTGCATTTGGAAGTTAGAATAATGTTAGAGAACATCAGGCCTCCTGGGTGGCCCCCGTAAGCACGATGTGTTTAGGGTCACTTAAAACTTTAAGCGTTCTCTGTCTTCAGTCTTGTTTTGTTCCGTTGTTCTAAGTCAGCGCTGTCCAACTAGAGGTCCGCGGGTGTGGCCCGCGAACAAAATTAAGTTTTTACTTGAAATTTTAATTAAATATCTGTAATCCACCTTATAATTTTTCGTCAACTTATATTACTTTACTTGATATGCAATCTTCAACTTACTCATTCTATTTGCAATTATTATTGCATTATTTCAACTTACTCATTCTATTCTTATTGCCCAACAACTACGGCCACAATGCTCCCATTAAATTTATTAAATATTTGATACGGTTTAGAAAATTTATATTGGCTTATTATTACTTATTATTTTTTGTATAAATAAGATAATTTTTGAGGTGACATGAATTGACTTTTTTTATCCTGTCCTTATCTTTTCTTTGACCCTCGAAATAAAAACTTTTTTGGCCCGCGAAAAAGAAAAATGGCCCGAGGTCTTAGAGAAGTTGGACAGCACTGGTCTCAGTCATCGATAATTTGTATCTATAATTTAAATTCGTTTATTTCTCACCCGAAATTTCTCAAAGAAACATTAATATAAGAACACCTATTAATTGTGTTTCATCTCTACAACAATTTTATCCTTCCCTATTTACAAAACCATTTCTTAAATTATCTGAAATAAATCTTAACTTAGGAACATTTTGACATTTGAAACAGAAAAAAATACTACGAGAGGAATCCAAAGATTTAATAGGGAAACATCAGAGAGAAATAACTATCGATTTTCAGGAGTCTATATTTTGAAATGTTTTACTCTTTTCGGCTGATATTTCAGAGTTCCGAAAGGACATTTTTTTAATTTATCCACTAACCTATCCGTAAACAGCCTTTATTCCTTTAATTTTAAAGCTATAAATTATAAGTTTTCCAAGTAGAATTAAGGAGAGAATAAAAACATTTGTAAATAGGACAAAGTTCAAAGGACAAAATAGGAAATTTTAATTTTAGAAATGGGATTTTTCAGAAAGTCTCTGAAACTAACGCAGTTCGATTTTTACTTCTGAAACCAGGTAAGTAGTAGTGAGAGGAAAAGCAAAATAAACATTTTATAAAGAAACTCGATGTGAGCACTGCGTACGAACGTTGAAGATATTCGTTGATTAAATTCGATCTGTTTTCTGATCTGCTATGCCTGTGAATCGGCAGCAGTGGTCACAAGCCAGATCCTCCTCCTCGACGCACACGAAGGAGGAGAATCCTCTTCGTTAATCTCATTTCTCTGTGTGCGTCGGATCGCTCCGATGCATTGATGTCTCGGATCAAGGTCTCGAGATGCCACGCCCACGTCGCCGCCGGTTCAACTGGTGAAGTTCCAAAGGTAGCGAGGAGGAAGAATAAGGTCGAGGTCGCCAAGAAGGAAGCCAGCCAAACGATCGCAGGAAGTGAATATTAGTCTGCTGTCCTGTGCCAGAAGCACGCACGGACCCCTTCGCTCTCCCCCCCCTTTTCACATACACACAAACGCACGCAAGCACCCACAGGGACGGCGCACGCGGCAGCAGCCGCCGCTTCCCGTCTCTGCCTCCGCTAGGACTAGGTAGGAGCGAGATCACTCACCAGATGAAGTCTTTGCAGTGGCTGCAGAAGGTCGGCTGCTTGAAGAATCTAGGAATGAACCGGTGATCCTTAACACAGATCACGTTTTTCTTCTTGAGCGCCCCCTTCCGTGCACGGGACTTAAACGGCGATACTCCTTGTGGCTGGAAGCAGCCCTGATCTTCGTGCTCGTCAGCCATGTTCACACCGCGATACCAACAAACGATTCTGCGGAGCACGGTTTTATCTCGATTCGACGGCGCATGCTCCTCGAGAAGCGCCGCCCGCGCCAGCGCCAGATGCCTGCAAGTGAGAGATCACGAGGCGAGACGGGATGCGCCATCATTGCTCGCCGAGCAAGGGGATAATTATCAGTTCATATCGCAGCGATGGTGGCCAAAAAGAATCAGGAAATATTAAAAACACTGGTGGGCCCGTTGTTGGGTAATTGAAGGTGAACTGCTGGGAGTGTGATGATTCGATCATCCATCCTAAAAGTAAGGATGAAGTTATTCCGATGCAGTTGTGACGAAGCTATTATATTACTAAGTTACCCTATGAAGGTTGGATTGCTTTACCTCTGAGAGGCACTTCTTTTACACACAATGGGCTACAGTGGCCGGGTAACAAAAATCAAGGATTCAGAGCCGGGAAAAGGATCTACTGATCAGCTCTTAGAAGGAAGATAAGAAACCTACCTTCAACGACATCCAACGAGTTTTTATCGTGCACGTGAATGACTCCTCTGCACACTCTACCATGGCTTAGGACCAACGGATGATGACATTTCTTTTCTGTTAATCTGTTCCTTTTTTCTCACCGTCGAAACAGTGAATGTTAAAATGAATGTTAAAATGGAAAATCCCAACGCAGGCGCAATTGAGACTCGAATATGGAAAGGTGATATTGCGATAATGGGATGCTACCAACTGATCCCTTACGTGAAGGGAAATTCAAATCGTCTAAATCTGAAGAGCAGATAAAATCCATTTTTAGTGCCAAAACTGTTTAGTATCTGTTTCATCATTATCACTACGAATTATCAGCGAAATATTTTAATTACTAATTAAAGAAGTAATTTTAAAATTAGGAAAAAAATTATAAGATTCAAATTCTCTTCAAATTTCGATTTTTTTTTAAATTAACTCTACGAATGCTCTTTTAATCAAAGATGTATGTGTGATTTTCTCCGGAATGAGAACTACTAACTATACAGTGAACTTTTATTAGGAACAGACCAATATTATGTGAACCAGATTGTGATCTAGATACTCACTTAAATAAGCTCTTTATGGAAAAATGTGAGTGAAGATAAAAACCTTCGTTAGATTTACCCAAATCTAAAATTTTTTTCAAATTTTAAAAAGTCGTCCAAATTGAAACATTTAACTAATTTTCTCCTTATGCAAAAAATCATTCAAAATTTTCGAAAATTGCTACAAATAATCTTATAAATTTGAAGTTTAATTCGGAGTTGCAACCATCAGTTTAAATGCATTCGAATTAACTTTTGAATCAATTATTTTAAATGATATTGCTGCTTGATTATTTCGTATAATATCAAGTGTAAAAATGCAACATTCAGATTCCCTTCAGTTTTGTTAGGTATCAAGATATATGGACGTGCCAAACTGTAGCTCCACTTAGCAATTATATCCAAAGTTATACCAATTTCAAAACTGAAAAAAAAAATTGGGGGTATTTCATTAAAATTAAAAGACAGATATCTCATTCCTTAATCAAAACAGAGCAGTGCCGTTTAAGTCATTTTGAAACTCTAATATAGGACTTCAGGTCATAGTTTCTTAATAAGACTTTAAGAAAAATTTATTTTTAAATTTATTGAACTAAATCTTACCCTTGAGCATTTTTAGAAATCGGGCTTTTGAAATTCTGGGAAAAAAACATGCTCTCTTGAAGACTTGACCACACATGTGCCAAGCAAGTTTCAAATTGGGATAAAAATAGGACTGAAAAATTAAAAGTTATGAAATTTTTCTCTTCTTCTCCCTAAAAGGAAGAAAATAAAGATAAGGCAATGATATTTGTTCTGAGTAAGTAAATCGGCATCCTATGAAACTAACACCAATTCAGTTTGGGAATTCATTGTCGTATTATTAGCTTTATTTTTCACTTTTTTTAGGGAGAGAAAGAGTGAAATTACCGTCTCCGTGTTTCGGAGAAAGAAGGTGGGAGGGCAAAACTCATAATAGCGTACAACAGGACACATATCCAAAGCTCTCATTTTACAACAGGACACATATCCAAAGCTCTCATTTTACAACAGGACACATATCCAAACTCTCATTTTACAACAGGACGCATATCCAAAGCTCTCATTTTACAACAGGACGCATATCCAAAGCTCTCATTTTACAACAGGACACATATCCAAAGCTCTCATTTTACAACAGGACATATATACAAAGCTCTCATTTTACAACAGGACACATATCCAAAGCTCTCATTTTACAACAGGATGCATATCCAAAGCTCTCATTTTACAACAGGACGCATATCCAAAGCTCTCATTTTACAACAGGATGCATATCCAAAGCTCTCATTTTACAACAGGACGCATATCCAAAGCTCTCATTTTACAACAGGACACATATCCAAAGCTCTCATTTTACAACAGGACACATATGCAAAGCTCTCATTTTACAACAGGACACATATCCAAAGCTCTCATTTTACAACAGGACACATATCCAAAGCTCTCATTTTACAACAGGACGCATATCCAAAGCTCTCATTTTACAACAGGATGCATATCCAAAGCTCTCATTTTACAACAGGACGCATATCCAAAGCTCTCATTTTACAACAGGACACATATCCAAAGCTCTCATTTTACAACAGGACGCATATCCAAAGCTCTCATTTTACAACAGGACACATATCCAAAGCTCTCATTTTACAACAGGACGCATATCCAAAGCTCTCATTTTACAACAGGACATATATCCAAAGCTCTCATTTTACAACAGGACACATATCCAAAGCTTTCTTTTTGCACCTAACTCTTTACTCTCGCGTGACACGTGACACGAAGGTTGCCAGATCACTAATTTCTAAAAAAATCTTTGCCAGATATTTTTCCTGAATTCTGTAATCAACCATAGTGTTCGGATATTTTTGAGCGACTGTACATCATAAACATATTAATAAAACTGATAACATAACATATAATCATAACTAATTGTAAATAGTTTATCGAGGGCCGGATTAACACATCACGCACCCCAGGCACACCAATTGCTAGTGCGCTCTTACGTACGGTTTATTTTTTTCATTTCGCATTAAAAATACTGAATTTTTTGCTTTCACTACATCGAAAATAAAAATAATTTAATTGAAATAGATGTAGGAATTTTAATGATAATACGGATTTGTTAATAATTAGTAAAATTAATGTAATAAATTAATATTATGCATGGCATTTAACGTAATATTCATTACGCAGTAACATTTAAAAATCAAATTATTAATTTGAAATTGAAACATTTTTCTCCTTCGTTTTTCTTGTTTTGCGAATGAACAAATTACACTAAATTATCAAAAATATTGGGACAGTCTCATGTTATATAAATCGAAAACTGTATTCAAACATTCCTAACTTTGAATCAAGCGTTTTGCAGCAATACGTCGCAAGAAATGGAGAATCTCCAAAAATTCTCCAAATACAGATTTTGAGATTTTGGATACCTTGTGTAATTCCGTTGGATGCACAGAACTAGCCAGGCCTAGCACCTAATGCCCGACCCCGCATTCTCCTGGTGCAGGCCGTTAGTACCTTTCAAAAGAGAAATTTTTCTTCTAAAAGAAAACGGAAGGCGAAATCTACCAGATCAGTGTGGCCTACTGATCTGGTAATCTGTAAATGGTAGCTAGGTAGTCACTGGAAGGAGAGCTATGCACAAATCCCCTGTGATGATGCATAGAACCGGCAGGCCTAGCACCTAATGTCCGACCCCGCCTTCTCGTGGTGCGGACCGTTAGTACCTTTCAAAAGAGATACTCTCTTGTGGAAGTGAACGGAAGGGGAGGGCTGCCAGATTAGTGTGGCCTACTGAACTGGACAACTATGGCTACTTTTCTTTTTTTTCTACCCTGCTGAGGAGTGGTCAACCACACAGGGTCCTGGTGCTGACCATATAAACCTACTGGACTGGACAGATATATGGCTCTGAGCTTGATTATGGATCCTGATTTTGCTGCACTGGTGGGCTTCTGTGGAGGGAAAATCTTCCGTTGTGTTTTCTGTTTGTTTGTGGGTTGACAGCCACAAGTGAATAGATTCACGGGATATGTTTATCAGCTGGTGGATAATCCTGAGCAGAGGTCATCGCAGGCACCTGAACTCTTTGCTTCTATTGGCATCGTCAAATTCTACATTGGAGGAAGTCTTCCAGTGTAGATGGCTTCAGCCTTTAGTAGTGGGGGAACGGGTCTTTGCCCCATGTCTGCGATTAGGGGGCTGTTTAATATTGTCGGCATTCCCTCTCTCAATAAACATAGTTTCTTTAAACATCCCACTAACCATTTTCTCTCCATAGGTAGTTGGAATGTGAGAACTCTGCACAGAGCTTTTTCTCTTGATGTCCTCACACAAGAATTCCAACATTATAATTTAGATATTCTCGGCTTGCAAGAGACCAGATGGACAGATAAAGGTCAGATTCTTAAAAATAATTTTAAATTTCTCTTTCCAGGGAGGGACGACAATAAGCATCACCAAGGCGTGGGTCTGCTTCTCAGCAGACACGCTAGTGATGCTCTTCTAGGATATGAGTGCATTAATGAAAGGTTTCTTACAGCAAAATTTCAGACAACCGTTAAAGACCTGAATGTTATCTGCTGTTATGCCCCCACTGAGGATGCCGATGAGGATGAGAAGGATGGGTTTTATGAACAACTTCAGGATATTTTGAATTCTGTCAAGAAAGGAGATATTACCCTTGTTCTTGGTGACTTCAATGCCAAAGTTGGTACTGACTCTGACTTTTGGGCAGGAGTAATAGGCCCTTTTGGTATTGGTGGCTGCCATGGCAATGGGCAACGTCTCCTACAGGTAAGTAAACTCAATGGTTTCAGAATAACTAACACATATTACAAACACCGCGACACACATAAATACACATGGGTTTCACCTGATGGGCTGCATAAGAATATGATTGATTACATATTAATTAACAGCAAATGGGCTAGTTCTGTTAGGAATACCAGGGCATATAGGGGAGCTGAAATTGGATCTGATCATTATCTTGTTAAAAGTGTGTTGCAACTTAAACTTAAAAAGTGTTGTGCTAGGGTTAAAAAATTTACTTTTAATACTGAAGCTCTTAAAGATCCAGTTATAGCCAAAGCTTACCATGATAGGTTACTTAGTCATTATGACAGTCATGGTTTGCTTACTACTGAAGTTGAGGAAGAATGGGATCATTTTAAACAGGCTTTTATGGACACTAACAGTAGTCTTTTAGGAAAAAAGGAGCAGAAGAGACAGAATTATCTGAGTGATAAGGTACTTGAGCTTATTTCGGAAAGAAAGAAATGCAGGAATGTCTTTAATCAATACCCTACTAGTCCTAATAGAAAGCATTACAGAGAACTTAATAAACGTGTAAAAGATCAGTTAGCTGCTGATAAGAATCTTTGGCTTGATGGTTTGGCTGTTATAGCCGAGGAAGCAGTTAGACAGCACAACAGCAGAGAGCTGTACCAGATAGTTAATGTTTTATGTGGTAGAAAACGGACAGGCATACAAGGATTGAAGGATAAACAAGGTAAGGTTATAGAAGGGGAGGATTCTGTCATAGCTAGTTGGGCTGAGCATTTCAGTGATGTTCTAAACAATGTGGTTAGTTCTACTCCCATTGTTTGCAATGATGATAGATGCATTGGTGGCTTTAATGTTGGCCCTATAACACAATCTGAAGTTATTTTGGCTGTTTCTAAACTTAAACTACATAAATCCCCAGGGGTAGATGAAATTACTACCGAAATGCTTAGAGCTGGGAATGTTTCGGTTACCACTTGGATTACAGAAATTTTGAATATCTTTTATGATAAAGGCATGGTTCCTAAGGATTTTACTAGAGCTATTGTTATCCCTATTTTCAAAAAAGGTGATCGCAGTTCTTGTGATAACTATAGGGGTATCAACCTACTCTCTGTTCCAGGTAAAGTTCTTTCCATGATTGTGCTTAATAGAATTAAGAATCTGGTTGACAGTCAATTGCGTGATGAGCAATGTGGATTCAGAAGTGGTAGGGGATGTGTGGATCACATATTTTCACTTAGGCAGATTCTTGAGAAATGTTTAGAGTTTCAGAAACCTTTGGTTGCTAGCTTTGTTGATTTCAAAAAGGCTTTCGACTCTGTTGATCGTCATAATTTGTGGTTGATTGTGAGATCATATGGTATACCAGACAAGTTAGTTAACATAATGAAAGCTCTCTATAATAACACTGAGTCGTGTGTAAGAGTTGGTAAGGCTTGTAGCAATTGGTTTAGCATTACTTCTGGTGTTCGACAAGGGTGCATTTTGTCTCCTTTTCTCTTTAGCTTGGTTATTGATTATGTTATGCGAAATTCACTTCAAGGGAAAGATTTTGGCCTTAAATGGGCTGGAGATACGAAAATTTCTGATTTAGATTATGCTGATGATTTAGCCCTTTTGGCAAATGATGTTGATGAGATGAACTCTTTCATTCGAACTGTTGATGAGACTGGTAGTAGAGTAGGTTTGGTTATAAACAGAGAGAAAACTAAAGTGATGAAAATTGGTCAGGCAGGTTGTGATTCAGTTAATCTGAATGGTTGCAGTCTTGAGTAGGTGTAACAGTTTAATTATCTTGGGAGCTATGTAACTGATAATGGTGATGTGCGGAATGAGATTAACAGGCGAATAGGGATTGCTGCCGGGACTTTTAAGAATCTATGGAGAGTGTGGAGAAATAGGCGTATACACCTAAAGACTAAAATTAGACTGTATAATAGTTTGGTTCTTTCTAGGGTTAGTTATGGTAGTGAAACTTGGACACTTTGTAAACAAGATAACAGGAAACTAGATGCTTTTGATTCCAGATGCTTACGCAGTATCTTGGGCATTAGGTGGTTCAACTTTGTAACTAATGATGAGGTTAGGCAAAGGAGTTTGCAACCTCCTTTAAGCAGCATATTGTGCAGAGAGAGACTCCGTTGGTTTGGCCATGTTGCCCGTAAGAATAATTATAGATTGGCGAATAGGGTTATGAACAATATGCCTAAAGGCCTCAGAAAGAAGGGGAGACCTAGGATGCGGTGGGCAGACAATGTCAAACAGGACCTTGTTAGAATTGGTGTCCAGTGGCCAGATGCAGTAGATGTAGCTCAGGATAGACTTGCTTGGAGAACTAAATTGCACGGTCTGGTTGGACCTCCGTAGCCCATGGCTGCTTGAGGATGATGATGATGATGATGATGATGACTGATTTGGACTACTATGAAAGTTTCTTTCTTTTTCTACCCTGCTGAGAAGTGGTGAACTTCATATGGTCCTGCTGCTGATCATTCATGCCCACTGGACAGGTTTATGGCTTTGAACTTGATTATGGATCCTGGATTTGCTGCATTGGCTGCATTGGCTGCATTGGCTGCATTGGCGGCCTATGTTGAATGAAAATCTGCCGCTGTGTTTTCTGTTTGCCTATGAGTTGCTAAGTGATAAAAGGTAGAATCTCTTTTGTTGCGATCTTATGCAACCACGGCAATTCCCGGTTCCGCTTGTACAGCACTTCCTGGTTATGAAGAGCAGTGCTTATCTAGAGCCGGGGGCAAGGAATACGCCCTATAGGCGCACCTCAACCCCAGCCTCACATGGCAGCAGTCCTATAGAAGGAAAGCTGACCACCGGAGGAAACCTTACTTTAATCTGTTCCCCGGTTTGCAAATGTGCAAGGATATATAGATCCAAGCTCGATCGGCACCCGGGGTGGAGACTCTTAGTAGGACCCGGACTTTTGAGAGGGCTCTGGCTTACTAGGAGCCAATTCCGTTCTGCCGAACCCTCGAACAGCTCCAGTGAGCTCCTGAGAGGTGAGGTCTCAGACACTGTCACCGACCAACCGGCCAGGGAACCAGTTGGCAACATCGTCGACCTCGGTTGGCCTTAGCCATGTCCAACCGGGGCACCAATCCGGTCGGCACAGCCTTCAGCCGGGTTGCCGGACCCTAGCCCCCCCCCCCCCCGCCACGACAAGGTGGTCCCCTATCGGGGGGGGGGGGGGATAAAAGGTAGAGTATACCTTATATCCCTGGTGGATAATCATGATCAGAGGCATCCATCGCAAGTACCTGAACCCTTATTTTAACTAGTTGGGCGTCGCCATTCGTACACTGGTGTAATCGTCTCAGGCAAGCGAGTTTCTATCTAGATTCTGGCCTTGAAACCGTCCACTTATAAAGGTCATGCTTGAAGTTCCTCCAGCATGGGCAAGCCACCCATGCTGGAGGCAGCAAGGCTGAAGCCTCCAGCATGGGTGGCTTCAGCCTTCGACGGAGGCAACAGGCCTTTGTCCCATGCCTGCGAAAAGGGAATTGTTTTATATTGTTAGCCCTACCTCTCTCAATAAACTTACTTTCTTTAAAAACCTACTATTCATCTTCTCTCCGAAGATACCGGTAAGTGAGGACGTTGCGTCGAAATGATTCTCTTGACGTCTTCACATGGAAATCCCATCGTTATAACCTAGCTATTCTGGGCTTGCAAGAGACAGATAAAAAGGTAAAGGTTAGATACCTAAACTAACATTAAATTTCTGTTTTCGCGTAGAGAGTATGGAAAACATCTGCAAGTCGTAAGTTTGCTTCTCACAGCAGACATCACCTCTCTTTTTTCACCCTTTCTCATTCTTCTCACAGCAGACATCACCTCTTTTTTCTTCTTTTCTCATTCTTCTCACAGCAGAAAGAGTGAATTTTGGTGTTTAAATGGCAAAAAGACAGCGTCGTGGATGTGTTAATGTGCCAGATAAGTTTTGTTATGTGTGTGGAAATTTTATTTTAAAATCCCAGGGTCATTCTTTGACAAAGATTGTGAAGAAAGCCTGTAACTTGTATTTTGGATGTCATGTTGGAGATCAGGACAAAACATGGGTTCCACATTTGTGCTGCATTTTATGCTTTGTTGGTCTAAGTGAATGGTTGAAAGCTAAGATAAAATCCATGCCCTTTGCAGTTTTTTGCACTTGAAGGAAAAATATCCAAAACTAAGTGATGCCATACTCAAAGAAAGGATCTTTGTTGGTTCTCAGATCAGGAAGCTACTGAATGATACTGTCTTCGAAGAAAAACTGAATATGAAGGAGCGCGCTGCATGGAAATCATTCACGTCTGTGGTCCAGGGTTTTCTGAGGAATCACAAACTGGAAAACTTCCATCAGCTCATTCAAATCTTCTCAAAAACTATGGAAATCTTGGCTGCCGAATGTCTTTGAAGATCCATTTCTTGCACTCTTCTCTCGATTTCTTTCTGAAGAACTTAGGAGCTGTCAGTGATGAACAAGGGGAAAGATTTCATCAGGATATCCGAACCATGGAGGAGAGATACCAAGGCAGATGGGACCCGGCAATGATGGGTGATTACTGTTGGTTCTAAAAAAATAATAAATAAATACCCCCTCAAGTAGCTGCTTACCACAAAGGTCTGACAGGAGCCTGTCAGTTTATATGTCACAGTAGAAGATCTGAGAGGATGGCAGGACCTCGGCAGAAAACAACACGAACAGGGGCTCGAACCCAGGTCTCTTAGATCAGTAGACAAAGCAGAAAGAATATACCTCAGCACATAAAAGACAAAAATGAACTTCTTCTTAGAATAAAAGATCCTTACCCATGTTTTCTTATTTTGCGTTTCAATATTAATTCATTTGTTACTTTATATTCAGTGGTCTATAACTATGATGTTTATAATTTTTCCACTGTAATCATGAAATTAATTAATGAGTTCTAAGTTGCAATTTAATAAAATAGTCACATTTATTTTCATTTCCCAGATATGCGTATTCATTGAAATTTGAAATACATCAATCCGTAATTTAAAAAAACCTGTACATGCTGCAGATTTTTCACAGCCATATTTGAATTTAGCACCCAAAAATTATTCAAAAACATCCTATTTGGTCAATGATATAAAAGAATTTCAATTTCTTGTGTAGTGCAATCGTGGTTTGCTTAGTTCTATTCTATTCTATTCAGCCAAGACACTTTAGTTTAGAATGAATGGGATCAAACAGGCTTTTCTTGAAACTAATAGTACTGTTCTGGTAAAAAGGAAGAGAGGAGACATGTTATTGAGTGATAAGGCTATGGATCTTATTTCTGATGGAAGGAATTTAAGGAATAATTTAAATCAACACCTTACTAGTCCTAACGGACGATATTAAAAAGTGCGTAATAAATGTGTAAAGGTTCGATTAACAGCTGATAAGGGTCTTTGGCTTGATAGCTTAGCTGACAAAGCTGAGGAAGCAGTTAGATAGCACAAAAGCAGATTATTAATGTTTTATGCCGGAAGAAACAGACAGGTACGCAGGAATTAAGGGATAAACGTGGCAAGGTGGTTGAAGGTGAGGATTCTGTGATGGCTAAGTGGGCTGAGCATTATAGAGATGTTGAAAACATTGTGATTATTTCTACTCCCATTGTTTATAATGAGGATATATGCATCACTGACTTTAATGTTGGCCCTATATCACATTCTGAAGTTGTTTTGGCTATCTCTAAATTAAAACTGCATAATTCCCAGGGTGTAGGGAATTACAACTGAAATGCTTAGAGTTGGAAACACTTGCGTTTTCATTTGGCTGATTGAAAATTGAATATGTTTTATGATAAAGGTGTTGTTCCTAAGGATTTTACTACAACTAATATTATCCAAATTTAAAAAAAACAATTTGAGAGTAGTTCTTATGATAATTATAGGGGAATCAGTCAACTTTTTGTCCTAGCTAAAGTGTTTTGCATTATTGTGCTTAATAGAATTAAAAATTTGTTTGCTGGACAACTGCGTGAAGAAAAGTATAGTTTCGGAAGCGGTAGCAGATGTACAGATCAACTTTTTTCGTTTACGCAGATTGCTGAGAAATTTTTAGTTTCAAAAATACGTGGCAAGTATCTTTATAGATTTAAAATGGCTTTTGACTTCGTTAATCATCATAATTTATGGTTGAGCGTGAGATCGTATTGCATGCAAGTTAAGTAGCATTATGATGGCTCTCCAAAATAACAATGAGTGGAGCGTGAGACTTGGTAAGGCTTGTAGCAATTGGTTTAGTATTCCAGTGGAGTTAGATAAGGGTACATTTTGTCTCTTTTTCTGTTTAGTTTGATTATCGATTACGTTATGCAGAATTCATTGCAAATTAAAGATTTTGTACAAAAATGGTCTAGAGATCTGCAAATTTCTGATTTAGATTTAGATATTATTTACAACTGGATGTTGTCAGGAATGAAGTTATGAGCAATGTTCCTAAAATCTTGAACGAAAAGACAAATTTTGAATGAAGCAGAGGAACAATGTCAAACAATACCTTAAAATTAACATTCAGTGTCCAAATATACATATCTTCTAATATACTTCATCTTCCGTTGTATGGATGTATGTATCGTACATACTTACATACCAGCCACGGATTTATAAAAATAAAATAAAGGTGGGGGGAGGGTCCAAGCGACGTAGTCGAGTAGGGTAATGGTAAAAGGGGGAAATACATCTGAACAAGATTGCCATGAAGAGGTAAATAAGGTACCACCTGAAAACCAAGGTGACGACAAATAATTCAAAATCTCAAAGTCCTCCCCCAAAGAATTTGAATATAAAGAACTTGAATAACGCCTTCATTTACCTTGAGAAGTTCTTAAATATTATAAAAGAATTTGACCCCAGTCCGGAAATCAGTTTAGTGATCCGCATTGATTTTGAGAGATTTACATCTTTCTATAGACTTTTGTACCAAGAAATGAAGGCACATGTTCAACTTTCTCATGACAAACTTTTAATGAATGCTGATGAGACATCATCCAAGTGAGCAGAAGAGTCTTCAACATTTGAGGCTGTATCACCATTCTCTGCAAGATCCCCATCTACAATTTCCACTCCATTCCCTGCAAAATCTGTAAGCCTTTCATCCAACCATAAAATGTGCTATTTGTGCCAAAAAAATGCCACCATCACCAAGCTCAGACGAGTTGATTTTAAGGTAAGAAATTAGTAGTCGTGATTAATTATACTGATTATATTTGATGTCAAATTTAGCTTTTTAAGAATTTAAAAATACTATGTATACATTGAATAACACGCAGAGATAAAACAAAATTAAATTTATACCAAAATGAAGAATTTTATAGTGTTTTTCTGCTCTCTGGGAACGGAACCCATGTTATAATAACCCATGTTATAATATGTGAGTCTATAGCTCGACTTTCGCACTCGTTTTCAGGAACGCATTATGTCCGAAAGTCGGGGACTGCCGTAATTCAAATCTCTATAGCTCCAGTTATAACTCCTCCGACCTACTATGAATATCCTAACTATTGAGACCGTTGTACAACTGCCTTAGTGAAATTTTCTGTGGGAACTTCCGAGAACATAATGTCTTAGTTTCAGTAAACTGAAATTGAACCATTTACTAAACTGTCTAGATTTCAGCTTTCTGAAACTGGGACATTTACTGAAATACCTCGGTTCTCTTTTTGGACAATCTAGTTTACGTAAACGAATTGGCAAGCACTTTTCAGCGGCATATTGTGCAGAGAGAGAGACTTGCGTTGGTTTTATATACTACAGAATGACTGTATTGGCTATGCGATTAAATGGCCTCATAACAGAGGGGAGATCTAGGATAAGGTGGTCAGACAGTGCCAAACAGGACCGTGTTAGAATTCCACTGCAGTATGTAAATTGAACAGATATAATTCATGACAGACATGTTTAGAGGAATAATTTGCAGTCAAATTGGACATCTATAGCTCAGGGCTGTTTCCGGATAATGGATGGATGGATATCTTGCTACATCCTAGCCATTCAATTAATGAAATGAATAACCCCTTTGGCAGCACAGTGATTCCAACTACGAGAATAACAATGTGTAATAATTTTACTGTAAATTCGAAACACTTTATATATGTATTATGGCTTTCAACCACAAATGTCTGAAGTGCAGTGACCATTTGTTTTTTTCTTTTTTGAGGAAAATGTAGGACACTTATTGACAAATGTATTTTCTGCCAATCTTTGTCATTAATTTAAAATTAAAATTAAAATGCTATTTTTTGTCAGTTTTTCTCATGATACTATTAATTTCAGTCTAGCAAAGTAATCCTCAGAAAGCCCTAAATATCCTAAAAAGCTCTAAAGTAAAAAAAAAATTGTATTTTAATTTACAATAATTGAATTATACATTCATTTTATTGAAAAAGCAAAGCATTATTCAAAAACGTAAAAAAGAGCAAATGTATCAATAAAATAATTTTCAATTTGTCAACGGTTCAAATTATTATAACAATTGTTTAATAATTTAGTACAATTAAATAATTCTGAATAATTCAAACAATTCTGATAATATTGTAGCAATGTATGATATTATATATTATTAGTTTCACGTTGATTTCAAATTTAGGGAAAACATTGTCTTGAACAAGGTGGGATAATAAACGACTACATCCTGATAACATGTCATCCCATCCAATAAAGACAATTTTTCTACTAAATTTGATCAACGTGAGACAAGAGTGATTGCATATATTTCAGTTGAAACTAGCGTAGATATGTTTGTTAAGTATATAAATATTTAAGTAATGTGTTATTAACTCCTGATTCGCATCAAAAACAATAAGAAAAATTTATCAAAATTGGTGTCAAGATAGATTTTTATTTCGTATCAAGAATATAGGACATTTAAAGGATAGAACAAAAATTAGGCCAAAAATGTGTTTGCGATTTTTTTAATAAATACGTAGGAAAACGCCCTAAAATATAGGACGAATAATCACCGTAGTCTAAAGCGATATGCACTCTTTATTAAGAATCTTACGTTTTGTGCAATTATTTACCAAATGTTTTGCGTAATTTAAACGAACACTGAGAGTTCAGTGTTCCAGAAATTATATATTTACCTTTTAGACAATGAGTATTTACTAATAGCTACTAATGAAATCATTTTGGCTGCTAATTAATATGTTAATTAATATTCAATCGGATTATATTTTCTGTTATATATTTTGGTATAACTACTTAACTGGAATATCTGTGAATGTGATGAACTTTTGAAGTGAATTTGAGGTCAGGGAATAAATGCTGATATATGGAATCAAACAACAGATGTGTCTAAATATTTAAATTAGGCATCTAATGCTAGATTTGCATATTTTTATATGTAATAAGATGGATTCAGCCTGAATCATTGAATGTGCTTCGCGCAAATTTTATTTATAACAAGCGATTTTTTAACAAAGAGTACTAGTTGCTCAAATTGCTTCGTATATTTTGGTGATGCATTGACATGTAACGTATGCTAGATCGAGTTGTTTGATTTTGTTGTGGAGAGTATTTTTTGTAGTTATTAATTTATTTCTTCAAAGTTACACTCTTCTGGGGCGGTTAATTACAAACTTTTGACTCAAAGCAATGAAGGAAAAAGAAAAATTTAGGAAAAATATATAAAAATTACATTGACGATTTTCATTAGATAGATAGAATAGACAAATTTCATATATTTATATGACACAGTTAAATTATAGAAAATTTTTTAACAACCCTCGTTGGGTGAGGAAAAAAACGTTGTCTGTACCATAACTATAATTATACTCTTTGCCACAGCTTCTGATCTGAAAGAAATCAATTTCATTCATATATAAGAATTCTAACAAGTTAGATACCTCAATATTTTATCAGTAATTGCAGTAGAGGTAACGAGCAATAAAATTTAAATCATTTAAATAACCTTTCAGCTTCTATTAAAGTAATAAAACTCGCATTTAAAATATTCTGATGAAAGTCAGTTTTCTAATTTGTTTAGAATAGCTTACTGATGTTTTCAAGGGGATTTTGGTAAGTTGGAATTGTGGGAAACAGGTGCATTTCAAAGGGGTAAAAATAGTTAAAGAAAAACTTGTATGGGTTATCCTAGTTATGGATATAGGAGAAAGTTTGTAACGAATTCATTGTCGTGATAGAAACCCGTTAATTTGCGCTTACTCTGCACCCATTAGTCTATGTATCTATGCGCCATTTGGGAGTTGATGCAGACTCATTGGTATGATACAGATATGCACACTGATATAGTTGCTTCAGTTATAATGCTGCTAATGGTATTCTATAAATTTTTGTTGGCTGTAATGAGATCATTTATTCATTGAAATTGTTTATTCCAGAAAATCGTTAATAAGGCATAGTGATTGTTTATGTCTTAATATCACGTTTAGTCTCCATGGCTTTCTTAACTGCCGAAAGCAAGTGCCTTGTTCACGAATTTGCGTCGTTTGGACTAGTTGTTCCCGGATGATTCTGATATGATGATGACACAGTTCCGTTTCACACATAAAACCATCGAGGTTGAATTATTTAATCTCTAGGACTTATCAATTTTCTTGAATAAATTACGGCGATGAGTAAATGTTCTTTAGGACATTACAGAGAGCCAATGCAAATTTACAGACTATCATTAATAGTATCGCTAGTTCAAACAACTGCATAACAATGCAATCCTTTATGAATCATATCCATGCTATTTCATCACTCTAATTCCAAGCAGCAACAGTTGTTTGCATTTTATTTCTTTTAATTTGAGCATTATATTTCAAACAGGTTTATTTTCAAAACAATTAAAATCATTTCTATAAAAATTCAGTTGAAACACCAAATACATGCACATGAGGACCAGTCCAGATTTATTAACCTTTTATGCAAGAGCTCATTAGTCTTGTGTTAACAGCAAATTTCCCGTTGAAATTCAATAAGTCCCCTCTTCCTTCCAACTAAACATGTACCCCCTCAAGCAACTGCTTGCCACAGAAGGTCTCAGAAGAGCATCTCAGTTAATACGCGACAGAGGTCTGTGATGAAGACGGGGACCTCAGCAGAAAAATAACATAAACATCCGTGCAGTGTAAAGTAATTTGACAGTAAGTTTTGAAGACACAGATCTCTTTAATCAGCAGCCAAGCGTGCTAACCACTCGGCCATGGGGCGGTTCCTTCCAACTACACACCAGTTTCATTATAACTACTGTGTACCTGTACCCCGAGTTACATTTAACGCAACTCGGGGTACAAGTACACAGTGAAACCTGTATGTGTAATTTAATAACAATGCAATCAGGGTCTTTCTAAAGCAGGGGCGAGTGGGGCATCTACCCAGATGCAAATGAAACCTAGAGAACAATTTGTAATTGCTGCAGGTCAAATTTCACTACTTTATAAAAAAAAAACTATCCAATGGTTTGCAAAATAACTCTTGCCCTGAGAGCTAACACCTCCCTTCGCTTGCCACTGGCGTAAAACTCTCTAAGCACGGCCCTGTATACAATATGTCGATAATTTCACCTTATACAAAATTTAGATACAAATAGGCATCAGAAATTAAATAATAAATATTATAAATGAATAAATTTTATATATACTTGCTAAGTGAAAAGAGTTCATATGTGCAGCCCATCCCTTTCCGCTTCTGACTATAAATATTTAAAAAGGAATTCATATAGCAGAAGCTGAAATATATATGTACGTAAAGAGTAGAGTGGCAATAAGTATTTAATTGTGGTGAGTTGTGAGCTTGATCTATGCGTTTTTATTTCTACATTTTTTATGCACTAAGAACTGTGATAATGTGTTTTTGTTTCATAGTCGCTTGTAGTGCTGTTTAACCTTCAAATGACTTGTTGAATTTAATGCAATATTGTATAATTCTTTTAAGATTCCATATGTTAATTTTTCTGTTCAATATGGCTGTCACATTATGAATAAGTGTTCCATACGTGACTGTGTTTATTGTCTTAGAAACGGAGTTGTTTAATGGCTTCAGTTTGATGTATATTGTTGTAACTGAATATTAAAAGAATTTAAGAGCTTACAGCAATGATGAAATTCCATAAATGCAATCAAGAAATTAAGGTAGAAAATGATTTAATTAAATGTAATGCTATCTGTAACAAACATTTCCACTAGTTTTGTGCTGGATTTGCAGAAAGAAACTTTCGTAAGTTAAATAAGGAAAGCAAATCAAAAGTGAAATGCTTGGCGTGTGAAAATATTCAAAATAATTAACAATCCTCAACTGAAGAGATGAATCCTATACTGAGCAAAGAAAATCCACTCTTTGATTCGATTAAGCATTTGATCTCGAAAGAACATTGGAATATCTTCTACGAAAGTATAAGAAAAGAAATAAATGCAACTGTAAAACATGCATTCCAAGAAGTTGTGAAATCTCTTAAAAATAACTCAGAAAGCATCTATGATCTCACAAATGAAGCAAAAGATCTTAAAAATGAAATATATGACTTAAAAAACCAAAACACTAGTTTAAACAATGTGATAACATGAAATTAACTATAGAAAAAATGTAAGATGTTTAATGAATTAGAAAATTATTCCGTCAAATGTACATTGAAGTCAATGGAATACCAGAATCTTTGGGAGAAAAAGTAACTGTTTATCGATAACATCTCTAAAACCCTCACTGTGAAAAAAAGAAGATATTGTAACTGCACACAGAGTGCCAACTACTAAAAATCATGTAAAACTATTAATCATCCAGATCTCTAATAAAACTAGAAACGATGAATGGATAAAAGCCTTCAAATGCAAGAAAATAATGAAAGCAAATGAAATTGACCACGAATTCGGTAGCACAAATGTTTATTTAAATTAGCATTATCTCGATATTACAAAAAGTTGTTTTATGAGGCAAAACAATGCAAATTAAAAATAATTTTAAGCTCCTAAAAAATGGTAAACATTTTTTAGAAAATCGGAAAATAGTAAATTGATTAGAATAAGGAGTGAAACAGATTTATCAAACTTCTAATGGACAATGATTAAAATAACGTTTGAAATATAGTTCATAATCTTGAACAACTAATTGATTTTTTTAAGGAAATGCATTATATATGTTAAATGTTATGCATATTAACATTAGAAGTCTTAGAAGCAATTTTGGAGAAATTCAGATTCTTTTATCAGAAGTAAATTATATTATAGATATTATTATTTTAACTGAAATATGGATATGGGATTTCGAAATTAATAATTATAAAATTGATGGCTATAATAATTTCTGTAATTCTCGACATTACAATAAATCAGTAGGTACTATAGTATATTTTAAAGAAAATACATATTTAGAAGAATGTTATACAATTTTATAACTGCAGATGATTTACATGTTTATGACAAATTAAATGATATTTGCATAATTTTTTATATAGATCACGTAATATACTATTAACGATTTTCTAAATGAATTGGGTTGAAAAAATTGTTGGTCTTCAAAAAATTAAAAACAAGCATGTATATTTCATCGGAAATATGAATTTAGACATGAAATGTTGAATAATGAAAGTATGAAATATATAAACACTATGTCTTTTTATGGATTTAATTCACACATAAAGAATTTTACAAGAATAACATCTATGACAGCCAGTTGCATAGACCAAATTTTATTAGAAATATAAAATATAAATTTTTGAATAAAACAGCTATTTATAAAACTGATATAACAGAACATTACCCATTATTATTAGTTATCAATGGGAAAAATATTAAATAGAAGGAAAATAAATTCAAAATTAAAACTAAATTAAACTATTTTAAATTTGAACAACAAATAAAAAAATCTAAGTTAGACAATTCCATTTATAAAGAAAAAGATGTAAATTTTGTTTAGAAAGAATTCGTCAACATAATACAAATAGCAATTGAAAATAGTAAATTTATTACTATGGTTTCATATTCTGAAATTAATAATACAATTTTTAAAGATATTGGATTTTGCATAGTGTTAGAAATAGCCTTATTAAAAGGGAAAAACTGTATAAAAATTATGCTTTAGTTATTTCATAAACAAATAAAAAAAAATAATAATAAAAATATTAAACAAATTATAAAATCTAATAAACAAAATTATTACAAAAAGCCTTTTGATATCTGCAATAATGATCGTACAAAGCAATGGAAATTAGTTAATGAAATTACAGGGAATTTTCATTTCTATTAGGAAAAATATTATCTATCTTAATGAAAAAGTAACTGAAGCAACGGTAATGAATTTAATGACTATTTTATTAATATTGCAAATGGAAAATATATATTTTTCGAAATAAATCATGGATCAATAGGATTTTTAAATGAACATAGCATGTCTTTGAAAACAATATATTTTGAACAAACTGATAACGATGAAATTAAATATCATCGTTATCAGTTTCTATGATTATATAGATTAAATATCATATAAAATCTATATAACAAAAAAATAGGGTTGGGTTGTTTTACCTCTGAGAGGCATTTTTTGCACACCATGGGCTAAATGGCCAGGTCACATGGTCCCCGAAGGCTCAGAGAAGGTTGGGGGAGGAAACCCACTGGAACAACTGTTGGGAGACAGACGGTAGCCTCCCGTCAAGGCCATCCAGCGTGTTCTTTAACGTGCACAGGGTATGGCTCTCCCGCACACGGGGTCACGGCTTAACGTCCCATCCGACGAACGGTGGCCTTTCCAAGCCCATCGGTGTCCCCTACTGACCGTGGACAGGGCGGGCAATTTTGCAGAGATAAATCTCAACACTGACCCAGCTGGGACTCGAACCTGGGAACTGCAGATTACGAGCCTGGCAGGCTACCGACTGAGCCACCCCCGCCCCAAAAAAATAGGTTATGAATGTATATCTGTAGATATATTAAATATTATATCTAAATTTAAATTAGATTTATTTGTTTACATAATAAATTTATCAATTGAAACTGGAAATTTCATTGAAATTTTAAAAACATCAAAAATTCGATCTATTTTAAAGGTGGTAATAAGAATGATTATAATAATTATGGACCAATTGTAATATTTCCATTATTTTCCAAAGTTATTGAAAAAAACGTAAGAAGAGAATTTTGAGTTTCTTAAATAATTCACATTTTTTTGCTAATAATCAATAAAGATTTCGCGAAGAAAGAAATACTGGGCATGCTCTCTTCAAATATAATAAATTCGTTTATAAAGAACTGAACAATAATAAAAATGTTTTAACAATTTTTCTTGATATTAAAAAATTATTTGATTCTATAAATCATAAGATACTTTAAATAAACTACATCGTTATGGATTTAGAGGATTGGCTTAAAATTGGCTAGCGTCTGACATTGAAAAAAAGACAACAATATGTAGTGATTAATAACATAAAAAGTTATACTTCTTATATTAAACGTGGTGTTTCACAATGATTGGTTTTAGGTCCTTTATGGTCGAATGGTTAGCACGCTTGGCTACTGATCTAAGGGACCTGGGTTCGAGCCCCGGGTAAGGCATGGTTGTGTGTGTTGTTTTTCTGATGAGGTCCTGTCATCCTCACAGACCTTCTACTATAGCATATAAACTGACAGGCTCCTGTCAGACCTCTGCCAAATATGTATTATTTAACTTAAAGGACAAAAACTTACAAAATTCACAATGCAATTTCACAAAATTAAATGTGTTAATAATACTTGTAATTGTGAAATTGTCAATAAAACTAAAAGTTATGATTATTTGGGTACAACGGTTGATTCTAATTTAAAATGGAAAACGCATATTTACAATACATGTAAACAATTCAATCAAATTTTATGTTCAAAAAACTTTTATAGATATCAACTTCCTTCGTTATGTTTATTTTGCATCGGTATAATCGATTTTATTATATGGTATTTTTGTTGGGGTGGGAATTATTAATCTAATTTGCAACCTTTATGTTTCGTACAAAATCGACTAATTCAGAATTCATCGAAAAATAATTATTCCAATATAACTACACTATATCGCAGTTATAAATTATTACATTTGAGAAAATATTATTCATCTATTTTCTTACACAAAAATCAAAGTTTAATACCATTAAGAAAGTTAAATTTTAATTCTAGAAGTACAGTTTTGAAATTTCATATTCAGAAATCCAGCAAAGAAATTTTTCGCAAAAGATTATTTTCATAGTACTAAATTTTTCAGCACATTAAGTATTAATATAAGAAATGAGAAATGTTTAAAAACATTCAAAAACGCTGTTAAAAGAATATTTATTAACAATTCACTAAGTTGATGATGCTATTGACGATGTACAAAATTAAAAGCATTCAATTTCATCGCTATTGAAGATTCAGCTTAATTCTGCAAGCGTTTAACTTATTTTTCGGTGCTTATTTATTAATTGTTACCATTTTTAATTTACTCTTATGAAATATGCAATAAATTTTGTATAATAACCAGGATGAGTTGTATTTTGCTCCTTGGTTATATATATTAAAAATATGTTATTTTTCGTGTGTGTGTGTGTGTAATATATATGATACTGTATTTTATATTATACTGTATATGTATTTTTATTTAAATATTTTAATTTGTTTTCCTTGATAAGTAAAATTACTCAAGATTTCATATCATTCATTGTTGATGCATTACATGTTAAATAAATAAATTATTAATAAAATTTATTTATTAATTTGCGATATTTATTAATCATCGGCTGGTAGCTCAATTGTCAGAGCACCTGACATGTCATCAGGTGGCCGTCGGTTCAGATCCCACCTGGCTTAAGACAATTTTTCCTCTCTACTCATCTTCATCCTGTTATTTAAAAGAACAGCTTGATAGCGGATAAATATTCATTAAATCTACAAAGTACATTTTCCATCTTTACGCGATTTGTTTTTTTAGCACCTGGTTAAGGTGCAATGATTTAAACGCTGCTAAATATCTAACTAACCACAACGCTACGCATCACGGTTTTTTGCCGATATCCCTATACATGCCTCGGCATGTATAGGATAAATGCCGATAATATATATGATCGGTTTTAAAAAGACGTTACCACATTTTCCTCGCAAAAAAATTAGATTTTCAAACTTGGAGATTTAAGTGATTCTGATTGTATTGCATTGCGAATAACGGTAGCGTTAGCGAAAAGTTCTTTCAAAGCAGTTCCAATCTATGTGTTTCATTTTATCATCCGTTAAATTTAAGTTTATGTTATGTTTGTTCGTTATTATTATTGTTTTAAATATGTTTGTTAATTAGTTCAGTTTCGCTATTAGCAAACAATATGGCGCGAAGTCTTCGCCATTTCTTAATGACCCGGAAAGATATTCCGAACAATATGTTGCAGAGTTGCCGTATCATTTACGTATTCACGGATGTATGGTTGTTGGAACAGAGAGTTAAAAAAACCTCCTTTTTGAGAAGTAAACTCTAATACATGATAGATTTCTTTCATAATGATTAGTTTGTTTAATGTAACTATCAGAGAATTTTTTTATTGCATTTCGGTATAACGAATGTATTTTTGGTCTCCCGATTGATTTCGTGCATAATGTTTCACTCCATAATGTTTAAATGATCAAGTCTTGTGAAAATATCGGCGGGAGTGGCATATAATATCCAACCAGGGAAATTTGCGAAATATTTGTCCGAAGAGCATTTCCTTTTCCCACCCACCCACCGGCAACTCCGGAAAAAGTATAAAATCCTGGGTGCCCCACTATGTTCGGGGAAATGAAATGGGATAACAGACATTTCCGCGGAACTTTGCAATTTGTGTTGGAAACGTATATAAATATAGATATGATTTGAATCCAAACAAAGGAGAATTATTGATAATGAAAACGCAATATTTGTTTCTTTGATGCTGTACAGTTTGGAATTTTCAAGAAGAAGAATCATTTGATTCTTTTATTGTCTTTTGAAATACACTATACGACACTGAAAGTGACTCACCCAGAAGGATTGGACAGAATTTTCTGAAACTGATGACAGACAGAAAGGAGAAATGAGTGTGAGATCGTTTCGTTAACTCAATACAACGAATTAAACGAACGTCATTCAGTACAATGTACATCCTTCAATAAAT
Organism: Ryuthela nishihirai; assembly: GCA_038380435.1. Classification (NCBI taxonomy): domain Eukaryota; kingdom Metazoa; phylum Arthropoda; class Arachnida; order Araneae; family Heptathelidae; genus Ryuthela; species Ryuthela nishihirai. The sequence continues at coordinate 8,864,453 of JAWZYU010000021.1, forward strand.
AAAATAAAAAAAATTTTAAAAAATTCTGACTATAATTTTGGCTACCAAGAAAAAAGTGTACAAAAGATGTTATAGTCATAATATCAAATAAAATTTATAATTCTCTTAATGAAAATAAAAACGTTTCGGTATTATTTATTGATTGTAAAGAATTTGATTCTTTATCTTCGAATATTTTATTAAAGAAAATATTGAATATTGGAGTAAGAGGCACCCAATGATTGCTTTAAGCAATATTTAATAAATAGACGTCAACAAGTAAACATTAAAAACATATTAAGTAAATAAAGAGTAATTAAATTGAGAGTATCACAAGGTTCTGTATTAGGACCACAATTATTTTTAATATATGTTAACGATTTTAAAAATTTAAACTTTAAAGGATATACAGTTTCATTTGCTGATGATATAGCACTTATATACGTTAGTGATAGTGACAACGGATTGAAAACAAAAATTAATGAAAGTTTGAAACTTTTAAGAATGAGATTTGATAAGAATAAATTATTTGTTAATATAAAAAAGGCAAAACATATATATTTCAATATATTATCATTCTTTAAAGTGTTTGTTTTCATCTATTAATAACATTACAAAATATCAGTGTGACTGTTAAAAAAATAAACCCTCCAAATGCAATGAAATATCTAGATTTTATTTTTTATAAACATTTGACTCGAATAATCACATATAAAAATAGTTAAAAGTATTAAGATACTTATGCCTCAAATGCATATATTGAGAGAATTGTTAAATATATGTACATTGAAAAAAAGTTTATTTTGTAATCTTTTATTTTAGAATACAATATGGAATAACTTTGAGGAACACATGAAAATCATTCCAAGTTAATAAAACAAATACATAATTACGTATTAAAAGTATTAACATCTAAAAGAAACTATATGTCTTCTTATCAAAGCTTTCAGATCTAAATTTATTAACTGTTGAAAAATTTTATAAGTTAAAAATTTTAATTTTATGTATAAAAATATTCACGTAATTAAGAAATATAACTAATACTAAAACATTTAAAAAAGAGATTATATTATGGTTGTTAAGCTGATAAATATTATATGCATCAAATTAATGAAATATTTTGTACATACCAAATACTATTCTGTTAGAACCTTGGTATCATGTATATTTTTTATACTAAATGGGATGAGCAAACATTTATAATATTATTAATCCCCTGGGGAGTCAATTAAACTCTTGCGGTGAGTTCATTTAAATATGTAATGTAAAATGTTGCATTGCAATAAAATTTAGATTTGAATTTAATATCTAGCGAAACCACAATACATTCAGCGACACATTGAAGCAGAGAAATTTCTAAGGAGTCATGAGGGATGTCCCCACCCTACCACTTGCACATAGTCCCTTAGTGCAGCTTTATTTTCGGTAGGCTGAAGATGGGATTATAGGCGACATCATGTCCCAAAGATGCTCGATGGGCCACAGGACTCGGTACATGGTTGGCCACAGAATAGTCTGGGTGCCTTGTTATCTTGCTGGAAGATGGCATTAGATATACCTACCAGAAATGGCATTATGACTAGCCGTAGAAGAATATTGACATACCGCCGTGTGTTCACATTGCCAATCACACAATATCAGAAGTGACATGCTGTCTTAGCTGATGGCTCCCCAAATGAGGACACTCTGTAAGCGAATAGTATTGCATTCCCTAGCAACGGTCATCTCTAGGAGTGAAAAGTGACGATCATCAGCGCTCAAGCAGATTGACTCTCTGCTGAAGACAACGGTTTCCCACTGCTTATTCCAGGTAGCTGTAACCAGTCCCCTTAATGAAGGTAGCACCATGGTCCATACCAGTCAGCCATTGATACACGGTACAACTGTCCTTGCATCGTGACCCACATGGAGAGCAATATCGTGGCAAGCAGAGGAACCAATCTAATACCTTTTTAAACCAATGCGCAGCAAGCAGGCAATATGATGGCAAGCAGAGGAACCAATGTGCAGCAAACAGGCAATATGATGGCAAGCAAAGGGACCAAGGCGTAGCAAGCAGGCAATATGATGGCAAGCAGAGGAACCAATGCGCAGAAAACAGGCAATATGATGGCAAGCAAAGGAACCAGTATGCAGCCAGCAGGCAACATGATGGCAAGCAGAGAAATCAATGCACAACAGGCAATAAGGTGGCAAGCAAGCAATATGATGGCAAGCAGAGGAACCAATATGCAGCAAGCAGGCAATATGATGGCAAGCAAAGGAACCAATATGCAGCCAGCAGGCAATATGATGGCAAGCAGAGAAATCAATGCACAACAGGCAATAAGGTGGCAAGCAGAGGAACCAATGCATAGCAAGCAAGCAATATGATGGCAAGCAGAGGAACCAATATGCAGCAAGCAGGCAATATGATGACAAGCAGAGAAATCAATGCACAACAGGCAATATGGTGGCATGCAGAGGAACCAATGCGCAGCAAGCAGGCAATATGATGGCAAGCAGAGGAACCAATGCTCAGGAAGCAGGCAATATGATGGCAAGCAGAGGAACCAAGGCTTAGCAAGCCGGCAATATGATGGCAAGCAGAGGAACCGATGCACAGCAAGCAAGCAATATGATGGCAAGCAGAGGAACCAATATGCAGCCAGCAGGCAATATGATGGCAAGCAGAGAAATCAATGCACAACAGGCAATATGGTGACAAGCAGAGGAACCAATGCGCAGCAAGCAAGCAATATGATGGCAAGCAGAGGAACCAATATGCAGCAAGCAGAGAAATCAATGCACAACAGGCATTAGATATACCTCAGCAGAGACCTCAGCAGCATTAGATATACCTGGCATGCAGAGGAACCAATGCGCAGCAAGCAGGCAATATGATGGCAAGCAGAGGAACCAATGCGCAGCAAACAGGCAAACATGATGGCAAGCAAAGGAACCAAGGCGTAGCAAGCAGGCAATATGATGGCAGGCAGAGGAACAAATGCATAGCAAGCAAGCAATATGATGGCAAGCAGAGGAACCAATATGCAGCCAGCAGGCAATATGATGGCAAGCAGAGAAATCAATGCACAACAGGCAATATGGTGACAAGCAGAGGAACCAATGCGTAGCAAGCAGGCAATATGATGGCAAGCAGGGGAACCAATATGCAGCAAGCAGGCAATATGATGGCAAGCAGAGAAATCAATGCACAACAGGCAATATGGTGACAAGCAGAGGAACCAATGCGTAGCAAGCAGGCAATATGATGGCAAGCAGGGGAACCAATATGCAGCAAGCAGGCAATATGATGGCAAGCAGAGAAATCAATGCACAACAGGCAATATGGTGGCAAGCAGAGGAACAAATGCGTAGCAAGCAAGCAATATGATGGCAAGCAGAGGAACCAATATGCAGCAAGCAGGCAATATGATGGCAAGCAGAGGAACCAATGCGCCCTTGACTGAAGGTCATGTTTCACCTCTCTGTTGACAGAGCTATATCCCGTTTTGCATGGACATCTAAGCCAGAAAGGAACGTCATTTGCCCCATCGAAACTCCCTGTTCTACAAAAGTTTAAAGTAAAGTGATTTAAGGAGAATGAGGAACAAGCAGACGGAATCTGAGCACTAACGCCGTCTTTCGGGAATGGCAGAGGTTGCTCAACTAGCGGATTGTTTGTTAGATCTGATGCTTTAGAGTTAAGCGAGTTATTGAGGAACACAGGAAACAAATTTATTTTTTTCAGTAATCTAATTGATTTGAATATTAATAATTTCCTAGTAGTATAAATATATCGGTTATCAATTTATGCCTATGAAATTGCATTTATATGTTCCAAGTGTCTTTTTCTAGGATGTTGATTGTGATTATTCTTAGGTAGTATATGGCAAGCGTGATACCATTCTCTCAGAGACGGCAAGCTCTAATTACTGAGTTAAATAAATTTATATTTAATTCGATTTAAATGTCAGATTATTTCTAGTTACTATGATGAATCTTGTTGTTTCAGTTGAAGTGAACTTTCCCTGCCAGTGGCCCCAAGCTTAGAATTTCCCAGATGCCTGCGTATTCACGAAAGGAAGGGAAGAAGTGGTTTCAGAAAAATATTTCATGTAGTGCAGGGAGAACCATCTTTGATTACCTTTTGCCTAGTATTAGATTTGATACCCATTGAGTTGATTTTCAGAGAGTGTTTAGTATTAAGCGACAAGTGTTACCCCCTTTAATGTAGAGTTTTTCTTTTGTTTTTTTTTTTTAAGTTATTATCTCCACGTGGGCTCAGCTAGGCCGCCATACCTGTCTGGTTAGAAACGTTGCGTTCCACAATTCAAATGGTCCCCATTATTGATAAGATTGTCATTACTCCTTTAACAGAATAGCCTCGAGCCACACGACCTAACCTCTGGTGAATGTGCGACACTACTGCTGCGTAATTATCAATGTCTTCTAAACTTGGACGAGGTGTAAATCTACTAGACTCAAAATAGTTATGACCAAAATTTTGTTTCCTATATGAGTTGTTTTGAACTGTATTTGTATTTGTATTCTATATGCATTTTGTATTTGTATTGTATTTGTGTGTGGTTGCATTGTACTGTTCGGTATTAAAGTATTGCAAAGTACACTGAGAGTACAATTTATTTTACACACCCACCTAATAACATATAGTCCATTTTTCACCTTGACAACAGCAGCAACACATCATGGAATGAACTCTACCAGGTGTAAGAAACGTTCGGGTGGTATTGCAACCCATTATTCCAGTACATCATCATCATCATCATCATCATCATCATCATCATCATCATCATCATCATCATCACCACCACCACCACCACCACCACCACCACCACCACCACCACCACCACCACCACCACCACCACCATCATCATCATCATCATCATCAAGCAGCCATGGGCTACGGAGGTCCAACCAGACCGCGTAATTTAGTTCTCCAAGCATAACTGTCCTGAGCTACATCTGCTGCATCTGTCCACTGCATATCAATTCTAACAAGGTCCTGTTTGACATTGTCTGCCCACCGCATCCTAACTCTCCCCCTCTTTCTGAGGCCTTTAAGCACACTGTTCATAACTCTATTCGCCAATATATAATTATCCATACGGGCAACATGGCCAAACCAGCGGAGTCTCTCTCTGCACAATATGTTGCTTAAAGGAGGTTGCCGACTCCTTTGCCTAACCTCATCATTAGTTACAAAGTTGAACCACCTAATGTCCAAGATACTGCATAAGCATCTAGAATCAAAAGCATCGAGTTTCCTGTTATCTTGTTTACAAAGCGTCCAAGTTTCACTGCCATAACTAACCCTAAAAAGAACCAAACTATTATACAGTCTAATTTTAGTCTTTAGGTGTATACGCCTATTTCTCCACACTCTCCATAGATTCCTAAGTCCCGGCATCCCTATTCGTCTGTTAATCCCATACCACACACCACCAGTATCTGTTGCATAACTCCCAAGTAATTAAATTGTGACACTTTCTCAAGGGCGCAACCATTCAAAGCGACAGAAGCACCATTTGCCTGACCAGTTTTCATCACTTTAATTTTATGTTTGTTTATCAATCAACAATCCAACTCTATTTCCAGTTTCATCAATAGCCCTAATGAAAGAATTCATCTCATCAATATCCTTAGCCAACAAGGAAAAATCATCTGCATAATCTAATCAGAAATTTTCAGATCTCTAGATCATTTAAGGCCAAAATCTCCCCTATGCAGTGAAGTTCGCATAATATAAACAATAACCAAACTAAAGAGAAAAGGAGACAAAATGCACCCTTGTAGAACACCGGAAACAATGCAAAACCAATTGCTACATGCCTTACCAACTCTCACACACGACTCAGTGTTATTATATAGAGCTTTCATTATATGTACAGCCATCAGTAATGTCCCTAACGTTGCTGATATTTGGTTTCAGGCTCAAATGATCGCTCCATTTCGTCCCACAGATGCTCAGTAGAATTCAAATCTAGAGAGTGAGAAGGCTATTCAATGATTGTGAACTCACTGGAATGCTCCTCCAACCAATCTTCGACTAATGGGAACGTTGACACTGAGTATTCAGTCTCATCGTTTTATTTTCACAATATCTAATCATCCAGATTTCAACAGCATTCAAGGTCTGGTTGAAAGAAGGTATTCTGGTGAAGAAAATAGATAGCCATGAATGGGTGTAGGTGATTGGTGAGATGTCAAATTCACCTTGTGCAGTGATGGTAGTCTCAATAGGTATAATGGGCCCCAAGGTAGCCCATGTAAACATGCCCCAGAACATTACACCGCATCCGCTAGCCTGTAACACCCCGACTTTACAGTTGGGGTCCAATACCTCATATGGCTATGCCACACACACAGTCTCCAATTGGTGTATTGTGTTGGAACCATGATTCATCAGACCAAGCTACCCATTTTCAGTCTTCCTCCTTCCATTTGGTGATATTCCTTCACCCACTGCAACTTAATAGCTTGGTGGCATGCTGTTAATAAAGGTACTAGATATGGGCTTCAGTTACCCTAGCCCCTTCGTGCCATCGTGCATTGAATAGTCTTTGCTCAAACCTCCGTAGCTGCTCCGTCGTGGAATACCAACGCTATCATCTGCACTGTAGCTCTCCATTCTGACCATATGATACGGGAGAGGCGGTGCTCACCTCGAGCATCAATGACCCGGTTATGGACACAGGTTTAGTTGGTTTTTATATAGTCCTGGTACACATGTGTGAGAGTTGATGCAGAAATCTCAAACTTTCTGCATCACTGATATGGAGAACTCCATCCTCCTGGTACCAACTATCTGTCCACAATCGAACTCTCTCATGTCGCCATGTTTACTCTTCATATCAGTCACAGTAACGTTATTCAGAAGATAGGTATCTGACCTATTTAGGGGCGGGTGGCTCAGTCGATAGCACTCCAGACTTGTAATCTGTAGTTCCCAGGTTCGAGTCCCAGCTGGGTCAGCGTTGAGATTTATTTCCGCAAAATTGCCCGCCCTGCCCACGGTCAGTAGGGGACACCGATGAGCTTGGAAAGGCCGCCGTTCGTCGTATGGGACGTTAAGCCGTGGCCCCGTGTGCGGGAGAGCCATACCCTTGCACGTTAAGAACACGCTGGTTGGCCTTAACGGGAGGCTACAATCTGTCTCCCAACAGCTGTTCCAGTGGGTCCCCTCTCCCAATCTTCTCTGAGCCTTTGGGGTCCTTGTTACCTGGCCATTTAGCCCATGACGTGCAAAAAAGTGCCGCTCAGAGGAAAAACAACCCAACCCAACAATTCTGACCTATTTATAGCCCACAAGGGGTTTATGCTGGACGCATTATTGTGGCAGAGTACGACACATTTGTGGATGAATGTGGTGTGTATAATAAATTGTGTATATTTCAATTTTTTTGCAGTGTATATTTTCAGTGTATATTTCATACATATAATATTTTTTTACAGAAAAGAGACAATGATGAAAATAATAGAAATAAAAACTGCTACATGCAGTTTTATTTTAATAGATGGTACGTATAGACGATTGTTAAGTAATGGCGCCTGAAAATGAGAAATTGATTGATGTAAAAATTGTTTTGAGCTTGGCCGAGTTGTTAGTGTGCTTGGCTACTGATCACAGGGACCTGGGTTCGAGCCCAGGGTAAGGAATGGATGTTTGTATTGTTTTTCTGCTGAGGTCCCGCCACCCTCACAGGCTTTCTGCTATGGCGTATAAACAGGCAAGCTCTTGTCAGTAATGGCGACTGAAATGTGGCAAACAGCTGTTTGAGGGAATATTTATTTCTTTTAATTTGTAATGAAGATGACAGCACACTTACAAGCTGTTCTACGCTACACAAAACAAATTATAAGCTTGAAGCAATCGGAGAATTTGTTTACGTTTGCGCGTGCGTTGCCATTGATCTCCATTGTTTAGAAATATATCACGTGTTATAGCAGTTTAAACAAACGAATTTCTATAGGCAAATGTGAAAATTCTTTTTGGAAGAGCTGAAATTATCGCCAAGGAGAAGTCAAGTAGTTGAGACAAGGAAAACATCCAAGATGTCATCTCATATGGTAAATACAATTACAGTCGGCCCTCGGCTTTCGCGGGTTTAACTTTCGCGGATTTGATTATTCGCGAGTTTGCCGTCAATAATTAAATGGGAAATGATGTGCAAAAAAGTGCCGCTCAGCGAAAAAATGCAGACGACGCTCGTAGGCCATAAAATGTAAAGAAAACTAAAAAAAGTTCAGTAAGTCATTTACTACCAAACATACACAAAATATACACAAAAATACGATCAACATACAGTCGGCCCTCGACTTTCGCGGATTTGATTATTCGCGAATTTGCCGTCAATAATTAGATGGGAATTTTATACACAAATTTTATTATAAAAAGTTAAGTTTTGAAAAAAGTTTCAGTACGCTAAAAGAATTGCGATAACTATTTTTATTATATCGACCGGTCTATGATACGTTCCTTGAAGTTGAAGGCATTGTCTACGCATATCAACGTTTCTTGAAGTTATAGGCATTGTCTACGTTCCTTGAAGGATAACATTCTTGATAGTTGGATACGTTCCTTGAAGTTGAAAGCATTGTCTACGTATTAAAAAAAAATGTAGAGGCAAAAGAGCCCAACTGAAATCACAATGTATTTCAAGAAGAAAACACTGAGTATCCCTACTTCCGCTTCTACCCTTTCCAGCTCTGCCACTCCAGAGGCACCCGCTTCTCCTCCTCCTCCACATACGGAACACGTAGAAGGCGACGAAGGATGAAGACCCTGACGATCAACTTCCACTGCTCGAATAAATAACAATAATACAGTACAATTACAATAAATATTGTTTGAATGTGTGTGTGTGTGTGTACTGTAAGTCTCATAATTGTACAGCAAGAACTGTGGGTCAGAAGTGTTTGTATTTCATCATCATCTGTACATACTCATCGCTAGCTTAGTCATCTTGTGAAAGACGAAGAAAATTTTAAAAGCATAAAATTATTAAAGTTTATAAAACACAATACTGTATTGTACTGTACTGTATATAACTGTGTTTTATAAACTTTAATAATTTTACTGTTATCTAAATACTGTACATGTATTGCATCACATACTGTACGTGCATTGTATTACGTCTCTCTCACTCTGTGTGTGTTTGTGTTAGTCTACATTGTTCATACTGTAATTTTAAATTTTTAAAACATACCGTTGCATCACAGTGTATTGTTTTACTTTTTTGTGTTAGATATGGTTAACAATATTAGGAGTTAAGGTTTGATGGGGGCCCAGAGTTATTCGTGGTTTTTTCACATTCGCGGCGGTCCTGCGCCCCTAACCCACGCTAATGTTGAGGGCCGACTGTATATAAATGTTTTACAGAAGTAGTGAATTCTTTTTTAAATCGAATGACCAATGGCGTTGGTCGAAAACCCGCCCTATTTTAAAAAACCGTGTTAAACCGAAATATTCTTGGTACAATTTTGTGTTTATTCTGGGACTCGGTGAACTTGAATGCCTGGTTGTAAATTTTTTCACACAGGTTCCAACGTGTTACAATGTGTTGCGTTAAAAATTCCACTCAGTGTCTGATGGAACTTTCCTTTTTGTACAACCGTTTAATTTCAATGGGAAATTTTCTGCCATTCCCATATTTGCCATTTCTGAAACATTACTCTGTGCTGCCTGTGGTATTGACAATTTCTGCAGCACTCCTACTGAGAAAACTCGATGAAACAACAAAGCACAATCTTGAGTGATTTAATTTGCCTACTTCTTGTATCAGCTAGAAAGAGTTTTGAAAACAATATTACATATATATTATACTTCAGAGCTGAATGATTACATTTGGCCTACTTCTTGCATCAGCTAGAAAGAGTTGGCAAAAACTTTCCTGTTTATACTTAAGGTCAGAATGACTAGATTGTCCTTTTTCCTGAACCAGTTAGAAAGAGTTTTCAAAACATCTCTCTTCTTAAACTTCAGGCCAGAATGGTTGGATTGGGTTTCTTCTTGTACCAGTTAAAAGAGTTTCCAAAACAACCTTTCGGCTTACACTTCAGGGCAGAATGATTAGATTGGCCTACTTCTTGAACCAGCTAGAAAGATTTGGCAAAAAACCTTTCTGCTTAAACTTCAGACCAGAATGATTAGGTTGTTTTTTTTCTTGCGCCAGTTAAAAAGAGTTTTAGAAAACAACCTTTCGTCTTATACTTCAGGCCAGAAAGATTAGATTGGGTTTCTTCTTGCACCAAGTTAGAGTTTTCAAAACAACTTTCCTCCTTATACTTCAGGCCATAATGATTAGATTGACCTACTTCTTGAACCAGTTAGAAAGAGTTGGGAAAGCAAACTTTCTGCTTATACTTCATTCAGTTCAGGATGATTATATTGTAGTTGTGCTTGAGCCAGCTAAAAGAGTTGGCACCTCTTTGCTTCATATCAATCAAAACGTGTTCTTGTTAAACATAATCGCAATAATCGCTAATTCCGTGTCCATGTCATCAGATGCATAATTAATGGACTTTTGTAGCAAAAAAAAAAAACAATTGCTATTGAAAGGCCAGAATAATCTGATTGGCCGTCTTCTCGCACCAGTCGATTAAGAAAGTTTGTGCAAACAAAATAATTTCCAAGAAATAACGTAAAAATGTATGACACGAAAAATTGTTTAAAATAATATATAATAAAATTGACGAAAAATTTTCTGAATATGGTTCAGGAATGATTTTATTTATTAGAATATATCTTCAAACTATAACAGGAAACTAGATGCTTTTGATTCCAGATGCTTGCGCAGTATCTTGGGCATTAGGTGGTTCAACTTTGTAACTAATGATGAGGTTAGGCAAAGGAGTTTGCAACCTCCTTTAAGCAGCATATTGTGCAGAGAGAGACTCCGTTGGTTTGGCCATGTTGCCCGTATGAATAATTATAGATTGGCGAATAGGGTTTTGAACAGTGTGTCTAAAGGCCTCAGAAAGAAGGGGAGACCTAGGATGCGGTGGGCAGACAATGTCAAACAGGACCTTGTTAGAATTGGTGTGCAGTGGCCAGATGCAGTAGATGTAGCTCAGGATAGACTTGCTTGGAGAACTAATTTACACGGTCTGGTTGGACCTCCGTAGCCCATGGCTGCTTGAGGATGAGGATGATGATGATCCCTAATGTTGTTTTGAATGTGATATATAAATGTTTGAATTGTTGTTGTTTAATTTGATTAATTTTTCTCAAGTTTCATTGCCTGTTCTTCCATTAACAATCCACAAAGATAAAACCTTAGACTCTTTGGATATGTGCTAATTTTCTCCGTACAATACGAAACATATGGGCCAAAGGACCAGGTAAATGTTTACACAATAATATCTTAACCTAAAAGCAAAATATTAAAAAAAAATTATTTCAGTACAGAAATTTGAAAGAAAAAAAAATTATATTTTGTAATAGTGGGTTTGAAAATTCTCTGACATTCCCTGAAAGTCTTGGTGATTTGTGAATTTGTGAAATGAGAGTGCTAGTTGTGGCAGATATGTCCAGTCCAAAGTGTTCAATTGAATATCATTTCTGAAAACACGAAACTGTCACTACCCACGAGCATTCGCCCGACGGAACTTAGCCATTTACTACGGAGGCCTCATTCGGCCGCGTGACATAGATCGCGTGTCGCTCCTTTAAACTATAATGTACAGAAGAACCTTTTTCCCCTCAGTTGTTATAGTCCTCTACTTCTCTCTGGTTCTTGCAGTACCAATATAATTACTTCCTTTAACGATTTCACTCCCATTTGCCCAAATCTTCCTGTTCACTCTTCCTCACTCGATGAGTCGATAAAATCTCTCAATAGATGTTAGCAGACGGAGACAAAGCCGTTTGCGATTACTTTTCGATGTCACAGCAGAAAACAAAGATCGACAAAGCAGGCGAAGAAAGGTCAAAGGTAAACAAAAAAGAAAAAAAAGATCATTTCATCTGTCAAAGGTTTTCATCTTGCTCAACATCAACGAATTCTCTCCTCCGTTGTTTTCTCATTTGAATGGTTTTCGTTTTTCTTCCTCTGATCTTTAATTGCCTGATAATCTTTCCATTGTCTAACAGAAACGGGTTTTGATTTCCTCCTCAGAATTATTTGCCGCTTTACTGAGATCAAGAGTGGCTCTTCCTTGCCCTCAACACGTGCAGCTGAGGTTGATAGTAAAGGATAGGCGTCCAAAATTTCATCCAATCCTCTCATTGGGAGAGGAAGGGGGGGGGAGGAGAATATAACGGCTAATGCCAATGTTTTTACTAAGTATTAAAATCAGAAATGGTTTTTGAATTTTGAGGGAAGGATGTTCGCATTAAATTGACAGTTCTGCACGTGACCAAGAAATTGAAACAATTTGGAAAAGAGGAATATCACCACCCAAAGGGAATGAGGATTTTAAGAAAACAAAGCTGGTTAATGTGACAAATCTACACGAAACATATTCTGGTTAAAAAACAGCGCAATAATCACTATCTCCATTTTCGTGTCATCAGAAGCATTAATATGCTTTTGTAGCAAAAAAAAATCAAAAATTTCTATTGAAATAGTTGCAACTTTTGTTGTACTGGGAATGTTTTTGAAACCTAATGTCCGACTCCTCCTTCTCGTGGTGCAGGCCGTTAGTACCTTTCAAAAGAGATACTCTCTTGTGGAAGGGAACACAAGAGGAGAGCTGCAAGATCAGTGTGGCCTATTGATCTGGACAACTATGGCTACTTTTCTTTCTTTTTCTACCCTGCTGAGAAGTGGTCAACCAAATAGAGTTCTGGTGCTGACAATATATACCAACCTGAATGGAATAATGGCTCTGAACTTGATTATGAATCCTGAATTTGCTGCACTGGTGGGCTTCTGTGGATTTAAAATCTTCCGCTGTGTTTTCTGTTTGTTTGTGGGTTGACAGCCCCAAGTGAATAGATTCACAGGATATGTTTATCAGCTGATGGATAATCCTGAGCAGAGGTCATCGCAGGCACCTGAACGTTTTGCTTCTACTGGCATTGTCAAATTCTACATTGGAGGAAGTCTTCCAGTGTAGATGGCTTCAGCCTTTAGTGGTGGGGGAACGGGTCTTTGCCCCATGTCTGCGATTAGGGGGCTGTTTGATATTGTCGGCATTCTCTCTCTCAATAAACCTAATTTCTTTAAAAATCCTACTAATCATTTTCTCTCTGGAGGAACGTGGAACTGAGGACATTACATAGAGATTATTCTCTTGATGTCCTCATGCAGGAATTCCAGCGCTATAACCTAGATATTCTAGGCTTGCAAGAGACCAGATGCACAGGTAAAGGTGACATACTTAAAAATAACTTTAAATTTCTCTTTACAGAAAGGGAGGATGGAAAGCATCACAAAGGCGTGGGTCTGCTGCTCAGCAGACATGCTAGTGATGCTCTTCTAAGATATGAGTGCATTAATGAAAAGTTTCTTACAGCAAAATTTCAGACAAGCATTAAAGACTTGAATGTTATCTGCTGTTATGCCCCACTGAGGATGCCGATGATGATGAGAAGGATAGGTTTTACGGACAACTTCAGAATATTTTTAATTCTGTCAAGAAAGGAGATATTACCCTTCTTCTAGGTGACTTCAATGCCAAAGTTGGTACTGACTCTGGCCTTTGGGGAGGAGTAATAGGCCCTTTTGGTATTGATAGCTGCAATGGCAATGGGCAACGTCTCCTACAGGTAAGTAAACTCAATGGATTCAGAATAACTAACACTTATTACAAACACCGCGACATGCATAAGTACACATGGGTTTCACCCGATGGGCTGCATAAGAATATGATTGATTATATATTAATTAACAGCAAATGGGCTAGTTCTGTTAGGAATACCAGGTCATACAGGGGAGCTTAAATTGGATCTGACCATTACCTTGTTAAAAGTGTCTTGCAACTTAAGAAGTGTTGTGCTAGGGTTAAAAAAATTATGTTTAATTCTAAAGCTCTGAAAGACCCAGTTGTATCTAGAGCTTACCATGATAGGAATTTTGTCTCCTTTTCTCTTTAGTTTGGTTATTGTTTATATTATGCGAACTTCACTTCTTAGGAAAGATTTTGGCCTTAAATGATCTAGAGATCTGAAAATTTCTGATTAAATTATGCAGATGATTTTTCCTTCTTGGCTAAGGATATTGATGAGATGAATTCTTTCTTTAGGGCTGTTGATGAGACTGGAAATAGAGTTGGATTGTTGATTGATAAACAGAGATAAATTTAAAGTGATGAAAACTGGTCAGGCAAATGGTGCTTCTGTCGCTTTGAATGGTTGCGCCCTTGAGAAAGTGTCACAATTTAATTATCTTGGGAGTTATGCAACAGATACTGGTGGTGTGTGGTATGGGATTAACAGACGAATAGGGATTGCTGCCGGGATTTTAAGAATCTATGTAGAGTGTGGAGAAATAGGCGTATACACCTAAAGACTAAAATTAAACTGTATAATAGTTTGGTTCTTTCTAGGGTTAGTTATAGTAGTGAAACCTGGACGCTTTGTAAACAAGGTAACAAGGAACTAGATGCTTTTGATTCTAGATGCCTACGCAGTATCTTGGGCATTAGGTGGTTCAACTTTGTAACTAATGATGAGGTTAGGCAAAGGAGTTTGCAACCTCCTTTAAGCAGCATATTGTGCAGAGAGAGACTCCGTTAGTTTGGCCATGTTGCCCGTATGGATAATTATATATTGGCGAATAGAGTTATGAACAGTGTGCTTAAATGCCTCAGAAAGAGGGGGAGAGTTAGGATGCGGTGGGCAGACAATGTCAAACAGGACCTTGTTAGAATTGGTGTGCAGTGGCAGATGCAGTAGATGTAACTCAGGACAGACTTGCTTGGAGAACTAAAGTGCACGGTCTGGTTGGACCTTCGTAGCCCTTGGCTGCTTGATGATGATGATGATGATGGGAAAATAGTGAGCCGTAAATTTTCGTAAAATATCTTCTTATAGAATAATTAAATATACATGGCAAAAGTAAATGCAAGGAAATCTATACAGGGTGTTTCAAAACTCTCTGTACAAATTTCAATGGGAAACAGGGAACACCATGACAAACCTTTTTCATCTATGAATGTATGTCCGCTGAGGTAACCCTTCGGTGCTATAGGGCGCTGAGAGCAATATCGGTGGAGTTGGCACATAAATGAATGGAAACAAGTGTGAACAACATGTTTATTTAAAGATGGTGCTGGAATCAGCGACTGGCAACAGCATTGCATGCATGATAGCATCGAAGCATTGAATTGACGTATATTTGGAAAAATTCCTGGAATTGCACGAACAGTTCCAACGGCGACAGTGATTCTTTCGACGAGGTTTTCATCTGTCAATGGGAGTCTCGTACACGAAGTTCTTCATGTGTCCCCAGAGGAAGAAATAAATACATGTTAAATCGGGCGATCTTGGTGGTCAGGCGACGGGTCCACCCCGGCCTACCAATCGGTTCCCAAAAAGTGACGTTCAGATAATCCTGCACATCATTGCTGAAGTGTGCTGGCGCCTCGTCATGCTAAAACCACATTCGTCTGCGAATAGCCACGAGAACATCTTCCAGCGGTCCCGGCAACGTTTCTTCAAGAAATTCCCGATAAATCTGCCCGTTGAGTCGGGGAGGCAGCAGGTCTCAAATCAAAATGTCATGGACGATACCCGCCAAACATTGACTGCGAACCGTTGTTGATGACCATGCACCATTGTGGCATGTGGATTTCGTGTCCCCCAAACTTGAGAATTGGGCATTATAAAC
Source organism: Ryuthela nishihirai (assembly GCA_038380435.1). Classification (NCBI taxonomy): domain Eukaryota; kingdom Metazoa; phylum Arthropoda; class Arachnida; order Araneae; family Heptathelidae; genus Ryuthela; species Ryuthela nishihirai. The sequence goes on from JAWZYU010000021.1 coordinate 8,880,211, forward strand.
ACACCCTCACGTGTTAAAGAGGTATCATCTGAGAGAGCACATGAGCTGGAAAATCAGGCTGCACTGTGGTCTGCTGCAGAAACCAGTATATGAATTCTACACGAAGAGGGTAATCCTGAGGTTGCAATGTCTGGATTCTCTGACGATGAAACGGATGTACGTACCTGCTGCTCGTGTAACACTCTCCACACGAGGGCGTGATTCACACCGAGGTTATGATCAACAACTCGCGTGCTTATGCCTGGACTGTCCTCAATACAACCGTACGATATCTTCTTCCATGTCAGTTGTGCTAAAGTTCTCTCCCGACCAGTGTCATGTGTGTGTGCATGGAATGTTCCAGTTCCTCACAGTTGCCGGTGCAAACGAGCAAATGTTTGGTGGGTTGGCAACATCTGTTATGGGAAGTGCTGTCCGCACAACCTCACAGCAGCTCTTTCGTTTCCATTGGCAGCCGCATACGCCAGATGCATTTCAGCCATCTCAGGAATCATGAAACACTCCATGTTACACGTAATGTGTCTGATTTACGAATACCGACGGCAAGCACAAGTCCGTTCTCCGTTCCCCCTTCGCCCCTCTAGACAATTGCAGCGTCGCCAAATAGCAAATAGCCGCTGATAGCGCCCTCTAGCACCGTAAGGTGCTAGAGGGCGCTATCAGCGGATATATGTACATTCATAGATGAAAAAGGTTTTTCTTCTTAGTTCCCTATCTCCCATTGAAATTTGTACAGAGAGTTTTGAAACCCCCTGTATTTGACTTAGTTATGGGAAAAAGATCTGTATCTTAAATCGATAAAAACTCTAAAAGGCTTTAAAACGATTTCAGATTCTTTACATTAGAAATGAAGAAAAAGCAAAGTTTGCTCATCACAAAAAACCGGAAATATATTTGAACCTATTACAAGGCAAATGTAGTGTAAATGTTCTACTGTTATAAAACATTGCATACCAAAGGAATTTCCTTACCAACAACTTTTGTAGAAGAGGTTCAGTCTTCTTATAAACTGAAATAGTCTGCTGAAGAAGGAAATAAAACCTTAAAAAATATCTGTCTTCCTATATGTGTCTTAGAAAATAAAAATGAACATACCAATGATGAAATTACTTACTGGATTCATATAACCTTCAAAGGAAGATAGGATCCAACGATTTTTGTTCAGCTGGTAAGAGAAATCAGTTTTGGCTCCCTGTCTATTACTATTACTCTTATATTATTATCTATTACTATTACTCAGTCTCAAAATTGAAACACTACATAAATCAGTTGGGTAGATAAAATTACTACTGGAATGTTTGGACTAGGTATACTTGTGCTGTCACATGGCTGACAGAAATTTAAAATATTTTTACGATAAAGATGTTTATTACTTTTTTAAATGGATCACAATTCTTGTGATAATTATTGGGAATTATTCTTTTTTCTGTCCCAGGTAAAAATTTTTACATTATTCGTTTTAATCGAATTAAGAATTTTGTTGATGAACAAACTGTTTCAGAACCTACTTTTACTAGCTTCGTAAATTTCAAAAAGATGTTTGATTCTGTTGATCATCAGAATTTGTCACTGATTCGTTAGAGCGCATGTCTACTTGACAATCATTAATGGCTGATATATGACTGTACTGGTAATTGATAATATGAATCCTTTCAATATAAGTTAGTTAGTTTATCAAAACAAGTTAGATAGCATAATGGAAGTTTTCCATCTGGCAATGGATACTCAAGTCTGCATGAGGTGTTCGAAAGTTGTCTTAAGGAAAAAATGAATTTATCCAATGTTTAAATGGGTGCAAGAAATGCTACTGCTTCTCATGTGCAGGATTTGCTGAGTCAAACTTCCGGAGATTATCCAAAGAGCGGAAAGGTAGGGGGTTATGCTGTAATTGTGTGAAACTGAAATCTTCTACATCAAAGGAGCTCGATGCTGCATGAGCCGCCATGGACACACCTCGTGATGCTCCCGATAGCTGTGGGGGAGGTTCTCCGCTCAAAGCGACAGACCAAGGTCGATGCATCAGGGGTTCTGCGCGCGGCAATCTTGTGGCTCCAGATATATCCAGATATAGCCAAAGCATATCATGATAGACTACTAAATCATTATGACAATCGTGGTTTGCTTACTGCTGAAGTTGAGAAAGAATGGAATCAGTTTAAGCAGGCTTTTCTTGAAATCAACAGTACTCTTTTGGGTAAAAGGGAACAGAGGAAACAAAATAATTTGAGTGATAAGGCTATGGAACTTATTTCCGAGAGAAGGAATTGCAGGAATAATATGAACCAACATCCTACTAGTCCTAACAGACGGCATTAAAATAAGCTTAATAAACGTGTGAAGGATCATTTGACAGCTGATAAGAATCTTTGGTTTGATAGCTTGGCTGATAAAGAAGAGGAAGGAGTTAGATAGCACAACAGCAGGGATTGTACCAGATTGTTAATGTTTTGTGTGAGAAGACACAGGCATGCGCATTGTGTTTACACTTTAAATAAAGCTTTAAAATTATATTTTGAGTGAAGATGATTCCTACTTGTGCTGCTATGGTTGTTGGGATTGAGGGATAAACACAGTACGGTGGTTGAAGGTGAGGATTCTGTGATGGCTAAGTGGACATTCATTTCAGAGAAGTTCTAAATACTGTGATTATTCACATTGTTTGTAAAAAGGACAGATGCATTACTGGCTTTAATGTTTGCCCTATGTCATATTCTGAAATCATTGTGGCTTTCTCTAAATTAAAACTGCATAAATCGCCAGGGGTGGACGAAATCACCACTGAAATGCTTAGAACTGGGAACATTTGTGTTGTCACATGGCTGACTGAAATTTTGAATATTTTTTTATGATAAAGGTGTTGTTTCTAAGGATTCTACTAGAGCTATTTTCATATCTATTTTTAAGAAAGACCAAAAAACTAAAATAGGCTGTATAATAGTTTCGTTCTTTCTAAAGTTAGTTATGATAACGAAAGATGGATCCTTTGTAAGCTGGATAACAAGAAACTGGACGCTTTTGATTCTAGATGTTGCGCAATATCTTGGGCATTAGACTTGTAAGGTAGTTTGACTTTGTAAGTAATGATGAGGTTAAAAGGAGTCATTAATCTCCTTTGAGCAGCATATTGTGCTGAGAGAGACTTCATTGGCTTGATCATGTTGTCTGTATGCACAACTAGAGATTAGCGAAAGGGTTATGAACAGTGTGCCTAAAAGCTTCAGAAAAAGGGGGAGACGCAGGATGCGATGGACAGACAGTGTCAAACAGTACCTTGCTATAATTAGTCTACACTGGCTAAATTCAGCAGCTGTAGCTCAGGACAAACATATCGGGAAAATCAGAATTACACAGTTTGGTGGGATCTCAGTTGCCGAATTCTATATGAGGATTTTTTATGTATGTAGTTATGGAAACGATCAACATTAGAAATTGGAAATTTTGGTGGTAGGATTTGATAGTCAAGAGATTCATGCCAGCAGCAATGATTTCCCCCCTTACCACAAGGAGGGATGAGCAAAACGAAACCTCTTGTTTTAAGAGATTTGTTAGGCTCGATAGCCATCCCCTGGTCGTGTGGTTAGCGCGCTTGGCTACTAATCAAATGGACCTGGGGTTGAGCCCGGGCAAGACATGGATGATTGTGTTGTCTCTCTGCTGAGGTCCCGCCATCCTCATAATCCTTCTACTGTGGCTTATAAACTGACAGACTTCTGTTAGACGTCTGTGGCAAGCAGCTTCTTGAGAGGTCATTATTCGTTATATAAGAGTTTACGCAAATCCTCTATTTTTCGTGTAGAGACAAAGGCAACGTTTACGTCCATTAGAGCCATGATGACAGAAAGCTAAATGTCAAATTCCGTGATCTTAGTTCTTACCCTTTAGGAAAACATTCCTTTCCCTGTTTTATGTACAGGAACGTTTTCTTTTGCGAAAGTTATAGATTGGGTAGTGAGAAGACAAATATTACTTAAAGCGAGGGTGAGAGAATGCTCTATAGGAATTTAGGCGATCCTATCTTTTATAATTTAGGAGAATTTCTCCGGTATTTGCATATATGTGGGTATTTTTAGGGGAGAGAGGAAAGAAGGATTGAAGGACAAATCCTTCGTTTCTTTAATCCATTATGTTGGGAAGTTATATACCGATTTCAATAATCATAACTCTTACCATTTAAGAGAAATGTCTTCCCGTTTTTGCTATAGAAAAGGTAAAAGAATTTCATGGAACCATTTTTGAGGGTGGGAGGAAGAAATACTGAGGTCCAAACTCTTTCCCTACTTTGGGTTGCTTTTTGAGGAAGCTGTATATTGGATTTGGTGGTCTAAGTTCTTACCATTTAGAAGTAGTTCGTACCACGTTTATCCGGGGAAGATTTTTTTTTTTGAGGGAGAGGGGAAGAATAAAAATTTAATTATTCTAACACGTTTATTTCTCTAAATGATGATTTAGAGGAAGCTGTACACTGAATTTGGGGGATCTGTTTCCATTTAGAAATAGTTACTACCAACTTTTTTAACAAGTGAGTGAGGGGGAGGTAATTTTTTTAGGGAGGGGGTAATTGTTTTATCCAACTCTAACGTTGATAATTTACGATTAGAGGTTTGAGTTGGGTTGTTATACCTCTGAGCGACTTGTTTTTTCACATAATGGGCTAAATGGCAGGTCACAAGGACCCCGAAAATTCACAGAAGGTTCGGGGAGGATCCCAGTGGACAGCTGTTGGGAGACAGATGGTAGCCTCCCATCAAACCCATCGAAAGCGTTTTTAACGTGCACAGGGTAGCGCCCCATCCGAAGGACGGCGGCCTTTGCGAAGCCCATCAGTGTCCTCTACTGACCATAGGCAGGGAGTTTTGTGGAGATAACTCTCAATGATAGCACAGCTGGGAATCGAACCTGGGAACTGCCGCGCTACTGACTGAGCCACCACCTTCCCTACGATTAGAGGAAAAATGTGTAGTACGTTTGGAGGTATTGGAGGTACCTACCACTATTTAAAGAGGGAGGTGATCTCTTTGGCGAGAGAATTAAATTGGAAAGGGGTGAGTGCAAACGCTTGCGTTGTTTAAGTACTGAGATTGTCGGCTCTAGCACTTACTATTTAAAAGCAGTTCGAACCTCTTTTTAAAATGGGATCTTTTTTTGGGAGTCCTGAAAACAGAGAAGCAGAAAAAAATAAGAAAGAGGCAGGCAGATTACTTTCTTGTCTGGCATTTAGAAATGCTTTGATGCCACTCACAGATATAAAACTGTGAAATATTGGTTGTTGAAAGAAAAAAAGAATAGGGCTATTATTTATTGCCTATAATAGATTAATATGTGTATCAATGATAAGAATATGTTTCAAATTAGTAAAATAAAAGTTTCACTAATTGTCTTCAGAGACACACGTCTGTTTCAAAACACGTGTGTCAATGTGTTGTCAAAACAGAGACAGAGTATATGAGTTTAACGTTAAGAAGCATTATCATGGGTATATGAGACCCAATGCCACCATTTAAACCGTGCCTCCATATTTTTTTAAAAAAATATGAACTTAATTTCCAAAATTTCTTTAATATTTGAATATATGTAGTAAACATAAACTGATTAATTTAATCGATTAACACCGTCTGATTTGCCCTTTAATTCTAGATTATCAATTTAAATTTCTCAATTTTAATTCTAAATTTTAAGGGATAGAGGAGAAATTCTTTTTGAGTTGTACAGGACTAATAATAATACATTTACAGACCAATGCATTATTAGTCCTATTTTTACATTTCCAATCACCCATTAGTACGAATTACTACTGTTAAAGGGTGCAAATTTAGGAAAATGAAGAACGTTCTAAAATTTTATTTCATTTCTCTGAAAACGAAGCATTCGATATTCACTAGGGGCGATATGTTACCCATCTAGATTCTAATACATTTTAAAAGGTATACATTGGACATCTGGTTATTGGAGAAATGTGCATGAAGGTAGTCACAAAAGGAAGTCTTTGTAGTGACTGTGTATAGTGAATGAATATAGCGACTTAATGACTGTATGTAGGTTCAGTTGTTTTCTTCTGAGCGGCACTTTTTTGCACACAATGAGCTAAATGGCCAGGTCACAAGGAACCCAAAGGGTCAGAGAAGGTTGGGGGAGGGGACCCACTGGGCAGCTGTTGGGAGGCAGATGATAAGCTCCCGTCAAGACCATCCAGCATATTCTTTAATGTGCACAAGGCACCACTCTCTCCGGTGCATGGGACAACGGCTTAACGTCCCATCTGGTGGACGGCGGCCTTTACCAAGCCCATCGGTGTCGCCTACTGACCATGGGCAGGACGGAGAGTTTTGTGGAGATAAATCTCAGTGCTGTTCCAGCTGGGACTCGAACCGGGAACTGCATAGTACGCGCCTGGCGGTTTACTAACTGAGCTGCCCCATGTGTAACATGTATCTATGTATGTGTGCAGCGAGTGAGTGTATGCATATAGTGAGTAGTGAGTAAGGGAGTGACTGTGTGTTGCGAGTGAGTGACTGTATGTTGTGAGGGAGTGAGTGTACAGTGAGTGAGTGACTTAATAGTTATAAAGTTAATATAATGAGTGAACGAGTGTGTAAAGAGTGAGTGAGTGTGTACATACATAGCATGCATATAGTGACTGCATAAAGTGACTGCCTATAGTGACTGCATAAAGTGACTGCCTATAGTGACTGCCTATAGTGAGTGAGTGACTAGATGGAGTGAGCGTATGCAGTAGGTGTGTATGTAGTGAGTGAACGTTTCTATTGTACCAGAGCCTCATGTTAGCCATCCATTATCTGAGGTTTCCCCTAAAGGTGAAATGAACTTATGGGGAAATCAAGAGATGATGGATGTTGCCCGTCTCCCACGATCGGGGACGTCTGAGGATGGATTTTGTAGGAGACATTTTTTTTAAATTTTTTTTTTTTTTATTTTTTTATTCAAATATTTCTGTTTTTATTTCGTTCTCCTTAATTTCATGTTTCATCTTTTTTTTTTCTAAATGACATTTGTTTCATTTTTTCCACCTGATTTTACATGTCGTTAATTAGAAGTTCGTTAATCTCTGAAGACATCAAACAAGATAATCCAAGGCAAGAACAGTTTCAAGATAAATACAATGATAAGCAACAGGAGGAAATCATCTTCATATCCAATATCGTCACATGTGACCTCACGGAGATCTTGTGTATCACAAAGACAAACATCGTTAGCTTCTTTCGAGTGCAAATCTTCCTTTGCCTGCAATGGAGATGGTTCATATGAAGTTGCAGGTGTGTCTTCATCATCTTCCTCATCTACTGATGGAGTTGATTCCCTGTCATTGGTGATCTGATCAACTTCACTGTCTTCAGCAGAAAAACTTTCATCTCTTTCGAAAAACTCATCGTTCATTTCTTCACTTCCGCCAGCAGAGGTGGAACTATAATCTTCATCGGAAGTTGCTGATTCAGAAGTGGCAGAAGACTCTTCATGATATCTATTTACCATGACGAATGAACGAAATCGTTCAAGTTCACGAAGGAAGTCTGAATCAACAGAAGAAGAGTCTGAGGAAAAGCCTTCCCCTGGAATGTCTAATGAATCAATGCTCGAGGCATTACAGACATTGTGAGTGGTGGCGAGAGTAAATATAGATCGTGGTGAAGGTCGGATATTGATATTTCTCCCTTCCATGCTACTCCCTTCATCATTTCTCACTTCCATGCTACTCCCTTCATCATTTCTCCCTTCACTCTTTCTCCCTTTGCAACATGATCCGAAACAACAGATGACAGTCTTTTTAAAGCGCCGCCATCCAGTCCGGAGGCATTCTCGGCGCCTCCTAACAAATTGTGAAGCGCTTTGGCGTACATTACGCGCTCTGCGCATACAATTGGCAGTTGACATACTGCCAATATAATCAATAATATAAAAGGCAATACAAATAAACACTCTCTACTAACTTATTCAATATTCGCGTACAATCAATTCACAAATGATAATATACTCACTAATACACCAAAGACGTATTTCCACTTAACTTTTCTAACGAAAAATATAAAAATATATAAACGGTTTAATTGTTTTTCACTTACATTGTTCAGAATTTTCAATAATTAAGAACTTCACTTGTTACGTTTGCTAAATGTTTCTAATGCCAGATGCATATAACAATGAGCATCATTTTCACATATTAATATTTACCTATTTACTTTTTATTTTGGCCATTTTCAATACATTAAAATCAGTTTGGGGAACATCAAATGATCATTCCTTGGAAGTACACCGATTAAATATTTATCTGTTTCCTTACTCCACACAAGTGATCAGGCAAACTCTTAATTTACTTAAGACAAAATCCCTCTTAATGGAAACTTACCCGGTGATCACATCATAGCATTCAAATCAAGAATAGAAATTTCAGTGACATTTTTTGGTGGGTCACTTTAACTAGCGCATGCAGGACCCGAATGTAGGGAAATATTTTGGAGAGATATTTGATATTGAACTGAATCGTATCGTACTGAAACGACGTTCCGTAATATATATGTTCCTTTTCGCATCTCTAAACTGTTCATACCTAAATGTCACCATTGGGAAAATAAAGAAATTGAAATTCCTACTGGAAGATATTTCGCTAAGCACCAAGATCTTCGACTATTCGTTGCTTTGGATGAATCAGCCAATCAAATGTAGCAGGCTACTCTGAATTCTTGGCTTAAACATTGCAGTTCAGCGCATGCGCAATTGTCAAAATAGATAATCTTAAGATTCCGGCATTGTCCCTAATGGATAGATTAATATGGCGTAAACTAAAGCAGACATTGAGATTGGCAATGGATACTCAAGTATGCATGACGTGTTCGAAAGTTGTCTTAAGAAAAAATGAATTTATCCAATGTTTAAATGGGTGCAAGAAATGCTACTGCTTCTCATGTGCAGGATATGCTGAGTCAAACTTCCGGAAATTATCCAAAGAGCGGGAAGGTAGATGGTTATGCTGTAATTGTTTGAAACAGAAATCTTCTACAACAAAGGAGCTCGATGCTGCACGAGCCGCCATGGACACACCTCGTGATGCTCCCGATAGCTGTGGGGGAGGTTCTCCGCCCAAATCGACTGACCAAGGTCAATGCAGCAGGGGTCCTGCGCGAGGCAATCTTGTGACTCGCGTGAACGAAGTGGCCGCTTGTTAAGGGGACTCGCAGGCAGAAATCTCCGTTTCAAATAGATTTTCTGTATTGGAAAGGGAGGAGAGTGATTTTGTGAATCAGGTGGTCATGTCTGAGTATAAAGATCTGTCCAATGATCCTGCTGTATGCAAAATTGATAATTTGCAGGTTTTATATGCTAAATTAAGAGAAGACATAAAAAATAATGCAAACGAAATGTATAATGAAATCAAAGAAGTTGCGAAAGCTATTCAATTTAATTCCGATTGTATAAAAGACTTTATGGAAGAAATAGCTAAGTTAAAATCCGAAATTTTAACTGTCAAAAAAGACAATCTTGAACTACGTAACGAAAATAGACAGTTGCAAAAAGACTTGGCAGATTTAAAGCAGGACATCGACGATTTGCAACAGTACAGCAGAAACTCCAATACAAAAATTGCAGGTTTGCCGGAAACCTCAGATGAAAACATCGGTTCTGTAGTAATGAATATAGCAAGGATAATGCAGGTTAAGGTGGATATCGGAGACGTCGTAGTCGCACACAGAGTTCCTACGATGAAAATGGAAAAAATAAAACCTATCCTGTTGCAATAGAAAAACAAGTCGATAAGAGATAAATGGATTTCAGAAGAAAAGAAGAAACGGATTAAGGCTAGCAACATAAACAGAAATTTTGATGATAAACCAATTTATCTAAATGAACATTTTACAGAACGAAATAAAACATTGCTCTATATGGCAAAGCAATTCAAATTAGAGCATAACTATAAATTTTTATGGGTGAAGGACGGTAAAAATTTTTTTAACAAAGGAAGAAAACTCCAAGGTTAGAAGAGTAAGAAATAAAAGAGACATAACGGATTATACTGAACAAAATGGATGACTTAATCTGTGATATTCAGTCCGAACTGGATTCGTGTACTTTGTTAACAGATATTGATGAAGTTAATAAATTCCTTTCTTGTCATTTTTTTTTAAATTATACCCTTTTGCATGTGAATATCAGAAGTTTGCGATTGCATTTCAATGATTTACTTATATTAATGTACCAATTTCGAAATCTCATTGATGTTATAATCTTAAGTGAAATTTGGGTAAAGGATGATGAAGTTGTAAATTATAAAATTGATGGTTACCAGCAATTTTTTACTAGTAGGCAATATAATAAATCAGGAGGAATTGTAGTTTATGCAAATGTTACGAAGTTTAGTTTTTATGATTGTAATGTAAATATGGAAACTGCAGAGAATATTAATCTATTTGACTGTAACACAGGTATATATTTATGTGCTATATATCGATCTCATAAATACTCCGTCAGAGAATACATAAATGAATTTAGTAGTACTTTGCAAAATATTAAAAATAATAAGCTAATAATAATTGGGGATATAATTAAAGCAACAGCTCGGAGGTGTCAGATTATCTTGCTGTAATGTCTTTAAATGGTTTAAAGTCATTTGTGAATATTGCTACGAGATCTACTTTTTCCTCTCATACTCGTATAGATCATGTATTTATACGAGATAAGAATAATGATTATACTTACAATACAGCTGTCTTCCAAAATGATATTACAGATCATTATCCAATACTTGTAAGCGTAAAAAAAAATAAATAAATACCCCCTCAAGCAGCTGCTTGCCACAGAGGTCTGACAGGAGCCTGTCAGTTTATATGCCAGAGTAGAAGATCTGAGAGGATGGCAGGACCTCAGCAGAAAAACAACACATACAACCATGCCTTATCCGGGGCTCGAACCCAGGTCCCTTAGATCAGTAGACAAGCGCGCTAACCACTCGGCCATAAAATAAGTGGGAAAGAAATTTTTTTCAACCCTAAACCTTTAGTGAAAAGCTGTATAGATTATAATTCATTCGAGAAATATATTAAAGAATATAAATGGAATAATGAAGGTGATAAAACTGATGATGTAAATGTATTATATGATAAATTCATATACATGATAAATGAGGACAAAACAGCAAGTACTAAAGTTACTAAAAACAATAATGTTTTGGGTCCTACTCAGAGGAGCAAAAACAAATGGATAACAAATGAAATTATAATTTTAGCGAAAGAAAAGCAAAAATTATACAATAAATATAAAAAACGCCCTTTTGATAAATCACTTGAAAAACAATATAAATCATTAAGAACTCAAGTAACAAAAAAACTTCATTATTTAAAAGAGTTCCATAATTGTAATAGTGATGTGAAAAAGCAATGGGCAACAATAACAATAAATAGTATTTTAGGGATCGAGAAAAAACCAGAGATATATCCTTCAAAAAATGTTGATGAAGATCTAGAAAACAAATTTAATGCACATTTCATAGAAGTTAACCAGGGGTATCAATATACTACAAATAATTTTAATACCGAATTTAACAAATCTGTAAACCATAATGATAACTCAATGGTTCTGTTTGAAGCAGATTAAACGGAACTAAAAAATATAATATCACAATTGAATAATAATAAATCTTGTGGTTATGATGAAATAAATGCCCATATGTTAAAAATTGTTTTTAAATATAAACCTCATATTTTTGTAAAAATTGTAAATTTATCTTTTTCTACTGGAATGTTCATAGATGCTTTAAAAATTGCTAAAGTAAAGCCAATTTACAAAAAAGGTAAAAATACGGATTTTAATAATTATAGACCAATTTTCATATTCCCTATCTTTTCAAAAATAATTGAAAAACCAGTGAAAGAGAGATTAATGAAATTTCTATCGAAATATAATTTCTTATCATATAAACAGTTTGGATTTAGAGATAAATTGGGTACAGAACATGCTATGTTACAACTTACCGGCAACATCTATAACTGTAAATGAATACAGGAAAACTTTACCCTTATCTATTGACATAAAAAAAGCTTTCGACACAATAAATCATGAAATTTTAATGCAAAAATTAAGTATAATAGGAATAAGGGGACTTGTATTCAAGGGGACCACATGTCATACGTAATAGACTTTTGGTATTGTTCCATGCACTGCCCCTTCATGTAAATTGTACGATCATGATCGACACATGCACATTATACGATTACCTAATGCCTGCACGTTATACGATTATGTATTTCTTCTGCTTGATTAATATTGTAAAGTAATAACAGTAGTGAAACAGCACTTGGGGCCGATTGGACTTTGACCCTATGACGTCCCGACCCCGCCCACTTCCAGTCACGTGATATGACCACGCCCCCTTCCGCACCCTTAATAATATTCATAATTGATAATTCATAATTAATGATTAATTAAAAATTAATTAATCCCCTTTATTAAAAAAAACCCTTATTAAAAATTCCTTCCCCTTTATTAAAAAAAACCGTGGCGCCATCTAGTGTATATGATGAGTACTATTTTTAGAAAAGCCATCAATTTTAGTCGTAACTTTTCCAATTTTTGACTCCCCCTCATTAAAAAAAACCCTTATCAACACCCTGCCCCCTTTATTAAAAACCAAACCTGTATTTTTAAGACCCCCTGGTTGACTCACCTGTATTTTTAAGTACCCCTGGTTGATCCACCAGTATTTTTTAAGCCCCCCTGAATTTCCTAACACCTGAAAAAGATTTTTGGTGGAGTGCATATTACGAGTACTGAGTCGTGTGTGAGAGTTGGTAAGGCTTGTAGCAATTGGTTTAGCATTACTTCTGGTGTTCAACAAGGGTGCATTTTGTCTCCTTTTCTCTTTAGCTTGGTTATTGATTAGGTAATGCAAAATTCACTTCAAGATTTTGGCCTTAAATGGACTGGGGATACGAAAATTTCTGATTTAGATTATACTGATGATTTAGCCCTTTTGGAAAATGATGTTGATGAGATGAACTCTTTCATTCGAGCTGTTGATGAGACTGGTAGTAGAGTAGGTTTGGTTATAAACAGAGAGAAAACTAAAGTGATGAAAATTGGTCAGGCAGGTTGTGATTCAGTTAATCTGAATGGTGGCAGTCTTGAGCAGGTGTCACAGTTTAATTATCTTGGGAGCTATGTAACAGATAATGGTGATGTGTGGCATGAGATTAACAGACGAATAGGGATTGCTGCTGGGACTTTTAAGAATCTATGGAGAGTGTTGAGAAATAGGGGTATACACCTAAAGACTAAAATTAGACTGTATAATAGTTTGGTTCTTTCTAGGATTAGTTACAGTAGTGAAACTTAGACACTTTGTAAACAAGATAACAGGAAATTAGATGCTCTTGATTCCAGATGCTTACGCAGTATCTTGGACATTAGGTGGTTCAACTTTGTAACTAATGATGAGGTTAGGGAAAGGAGTTTGCAACCTCCTTTAAGCAGCATATTGTGCAGAGAGAGACTCCGTTGGTTTGGCCATGTTGCCTGTATGAAAAATTATAGATTGGAAAATAGGGTTATGAACAGTGTGCCTAAATGCCTCAGAAAGAGAGGGAGACCTAGGATGCGGTGGGTAGACAATGTCAAATAGGACCTTGTTAGAATTGGTATGCAGTGGCCAGATGCAGTAGATGTAGCTCAGGATAGACTTGCTTGGAGAACTAAATTGCACGGTCTGGTTGGACCTCTGTAGCCCATGGCTGCTTGAGGAGGAAGAGGATGATGATGATATTAAGAAAAGCCCTCTATTTTAACCATATTTTTTCCAATTTTTGACTGCCCTCATTAAAAACCCCCCTTATCAAAAGTTCCACCTCTCTCTATTAAATACCCTACCTGTATTTTTAAGACACCCTGGTTGACTCACCTGTAATTTTAATCCCCCTGGTTGATCCACCTGTATTTTTAAGCCCCCCTGAATTTTCTAACACCTGAAAAAGATTGTTGGTGGAGCCATCTAGTATATATGATGAGTTCTATTTTTAGAAAAAGCCTTAAATTTTAGTCGTAATTTTCCAATTTTTGACTCCCCCTCATTAAAAAAACCCTTATCAAAAGTTCTGCCCCTTTATTAATATGCACCACCTCATTAAAAACACCTTATCAAAAGTTCTCTCCCCCCTTTATTAAACTCCCTCGCACTGATCACAAACTCCTGTCCCTTGACTTCTACCCTCATCTGAAATTTTCCAAGTCCAACTAAACATTTTTGGTGGCAACGCTCATCCCCGTCTCAGAATGGCTGATGCAATCCTCAAAAACAATTAATAAATAAAATAAATAAATACCCCCTCAAGCAGCTGCTTGCCACAGAGGTCTGACAGGAGCCTGTTAGTTTATATGCCACAGTAGAAGGTCTGAGAGGATGGCAGGACCTCAGCAGAAAAATGACACATACATCCATGACTTACCCGGGGGTCGAACCCAGGTCCCTTACAAGGTCTCATATTTTGCGAATTCGACCTTCACTAGAATAAGGACTATACCGCAGTAACTGTTTTAAAAGACTGTCCCGCAGAAAATGAAATGAAAAAATGCTATTGGGTAAAAATAAAAAAATTTATAAAAAAAAATTTATAAAAGGAAAACGGCAAATAACAAATTATTCGTAATTATGAAAAGTATTGAAGGGTAATATGGTCTGGTGACTGTATGGGTGACATAAAAGACCCGCTTTAGAACACGCAACCAGCGTTCAGAACCTCCCCCCCCCCAGACCACGTTTTACTGACGGATGGTTTTACAATCTGAAAAAGTCCTGCGAAATTAAAAAATATTATTCCAAACGGGGAGATCATAAGGGTTTTATTGACGGATGAATCTTGGATCACCCCCTGCGCTGTCGATAACCCTTTGCTTCCATATCAGACACGATGTCTTACAACATGATAACCCACTGGCACTCTTGATTGTAGTTTTCGGACTCGAAATTTTTTCCAAGTCCAGAGACGGTTGCCAGCCCATCTGACTAAACCGCATTGTCACTTCCAATTCTACCCCCCTTTGTTTCAGGTCAACACAGGATATGGAAACCCTCTTATCGAAACATCCCATTTATGATAGGTCAGCTATTTGTTTCAGTGCACCTCGTCGGAAGAAGACAAGCCATTTTGAAATTATGCGCCCCTAAACCTCCAAGAGTTGAGCATCTCTTATTTAGTCTCCATCGGATTGAAGGATGACGCCGTCAGATATCTGTGATCACACATATTCTGCACTTTCCACGTCAGGACTTGTTTTGGAACGATAAAGTGATTTTACGTTAAATTCTTATCTCTGCCATGTCTCAATTAATTACTCTCCGTAAGTATATCCGTTACGTGACATGATTTAAAACTTTTTATTCCTAATACTCATTGTTGCTGTATCCTCAGTAACAGTCGATAACAATTTCTTCCTCGGAAGAAAAAACAACTACTTATTTGGAAGTAAACAGTTTTTAAAAATCGTGTCTTCCACCGTTTACGCGCGAACGTATACTCCATCACGCTGCATTACGTGTCGCGACGTTAGTACATGTGCGTTCGCTTTACAAGGTCAGCTGTCTTTCATAGGGTAAATTCTGCAAAGAAACGCCGCAGAATGGTATAGAAAGTACGTTGCAGGTACTTTGGCGTTTCTCATTACGGTGCGTAAAAACTTTAGTTCTACATCCAAACACAACTTAAGTGTAGGTTAATGGAGTAGAGGATATTAGTTTTAACAAATACTAAGCTACTATAAAAATAATACATAAGTCTCACTCGAACGTACCCTCTCAACATTCCTGAGCTAATCCTTCGAAATGAGAAACCTTCGTCGATAGGCTACCGGCAACATAAAAATCCGTCTAACTATGTTCTGATATATATGTTCTGATAGGGCCTCAGTAAAATTCTGCACTTTTGTCACAAAAAAATCGATGTTCTCACATAGAGCGTACTAAGTGGCAGATCAAAAACAATACCTTTACAAACTAAGAGCGTGAAAAATCCCAAGTCCAGCAATACCCTTCCAAAAATAGGAAGATTCCCTACACTCTACCACTTCACCATCGCCTCTGTTAAAAATTTCAGAAAGCTTCTGCTATTATTGTCGCTTAAATTCCAAGAAATGCCGGGAGACGAGCACGCAGCAACAGGCAACCGGTGATAAAGGTCACGGGGTCACTCGCGCACTGACCTATGGAAAGCAAATAACCCGAAGCATGTCTAATTCCTTGTGAGCAGACTGCCAGCTCCGTGCTTTATCTTCGTCAATGATCTTTTGAACACTAATGAATAAGGTAAATAATTACTGTTACATGTCGAAATGCTGCACTTTATCAGAACAGGCCAACGGAAACTCTCCCTGTATGCTGCCTTCGGTTCTTTTGGGGACTTAAGCACACAGCAGTTTATCGCGTGCTCCAATCTGTCAGCTGATTTTAAAATGTCCTCTTATATTGTTCATTACAATTGAAGAAACAGAAAATTATCAATGTCATCAGAAATGCGTGACCTAAAACGGTATCGGTGTAACAAAAAAGTATCATTTAATACGAGTTTCGCAAAATGTGTGAAAATTTCAATCCCAGTGTGATATGAAGTAATACGAAATCTGTAGTCTTAATCCCCACATCATTTGTTAGGTGGTGATAGTGTTAACATCCACGAATTTTCAAATGACATCCAGGGGTTATCACTTAAGTTTCAACTTCTTTTATTTTTTCTAATCAATAACCACGATAATGTACAGTTTCTGCAGAACAGTTCCGGTGGTGACTTCGATGCAAAAATGGCACAGGGGGGAGATCTTTCTGACACTAGCGATATGACCATGCACTTTGGCTAAAAAACAAACCTGGTTCATGCATTTCTCATAGACAATAAATATTTGAACTAAAAAGTCATTAAAACCGTGAATGGACTGATCTGATTGATAAAAAAATATGTGAAACGTAATGTACTGAACTTGAGGGTTGACAACATAGTGTGATAATATAGACAGGGATTGCCTTCCTCGCTTGTTTTCTCTATACTATCATAAATTGGGAAACCTCGATGCTTGAGAAATGATTCATTTAACTATCAAAGATGAATAGACCTGTGTAAAGTTTAATTCTCCACACAATCTTCTGAGTTAATTCTGCTGTAGAAGTCTAATTCTGTCAGGATCACAAGGGATGTTTTACACAATCAAGGACTTTCTCTTTTTCTGACATCTTATTCCCTAAATGTACTCATCAAAGTCGCTATCTACACAAGATACTACTCAACAGAGGTTAATGACTCATCATTACACCGACAAACTACCTATCTGGTTCAGATGTTGTGTAAGCATTTAGAATGAAAGACAACATGATTACAAGTTTCCTTATTAAAATTTCACGACCATACAATCTTAGAGATAAACTCATTATATACCTTAATCTTCAGATGCATGTTTCTCCACAGAATCGTAAATCTCTCATTATGTATTCTTTGCTTTCTCTGATACAATACCACTATCACACATCTCACAAGATAATAAAGTAACTTGCTCAAACACTGATTCATCTTCCACATATGCATATTTACTTTCATCGCACCATTTGTTGAAAAAGGTAAAATCGCAAGCATCATCCGAGACAGATTATTATTTTCCCATATATCTTTACAATGAATTCGTCACACTAACCTGGAAAGAGATGAAATGGATACTCTTCAGTACTTTACCCACGAAGCAGCTATAAGTTATGATAGTCATCAGATTAAAAGTTTTAAATCCATCCCACAGACAATTGGTTAACACACGTGGCTTTTGATCTAACAAAGCCAAGGTTTGAGATCCATAGTAAGGCATGAACGTTTGTGTTGTTTTCCTGCTAAGATCCCGACATCCTCTCACCCCTTCTACTGTGTCCTATGAAAGGATCCTGTAACTGATATGACAATTAGCTGCGCGAAGTCGTATTTATTTGTTAAAGATACAATAATTTCGGACTCGCTAGCTAGAGAACGATATATTAAATTCCTTGTTAACGTTTGATTTTAACGATCAGATAGTGTATATATCATCACTTTTTCAGTTCATACTAATAACTTCCAACTTTTAGAGGAAATATTGTCTCATTATAAGCGATTAGATATATACAAAGAGATACGCACTCTATGGTTCACATTTAAATCTATAGAGATCACGATCACTACCAATGGAACACATCTGTGAAAAAACACGCTATGAACGGGTTTGAGAAAGATTTTTAACCCATGGGGTGCTGCACTGCAGGAAAGCACAACAACTTTGATACCAGAACCTACGTGAAAGTTATACTGTTTGGGTTTGAGAAAGATTCTTTAGTACACAGGGCACCACATTGCAGTAAAGCACACTGTCTTATGCATATGTATGTGTGTGTCTGTTTCTGCGAATCATATGTTAATATGTCTGTCTGTATATTTGTTTTCTCTCTCTCTGTGAGTGTGTAAATATGTATGTTTCTACGAATTTCTGTACGTGTAGGTGTGTGCATATATGTTAAGATGTAACTGTGTCTTCATGTTTGTTTCTCTGTGTGTGTTAATGTGTGTGTTTCAGCGAATTGCGTATGTGTGCGTGTGTGTTTGTTTCCGTCTGTGTTAAGATGTCTATATGTGTACGTTTGTGTTAAGATATCTATATGTGTGCGTATGTGAGTGTCTGTATGTTCGTGTATGTTAATATGTTTGTTTTTCTATATGTATATGTTATCGTGCGTGTGTCCCTATGTGTTAAGATGTCTGTATGCACATAGTCGTTTCTCTGTATGTGCATACGTCTTCATGTTTGTTTCTCTCTCTGTGTGTGTGTTAAAGTGTCTGTATATGTTTCATCTTTATGTGTATATGTTTATTATGTGTATATGTTTATTATAAGTGTCTGTATATTTACATCCTATGTGTATATCGTATGTGTGCGTGTGTGTTTGTTCACATGCAAGAATAAACATATTGTCTTTAGGACACTTGTTTGCTACAGAAGAAGCTAACAATTTAAAACGAGACTAGTGGTTATGCAAAATATCACTGATCTTAACTTGAATACTCATATTTCAGTAGGTGTAAGGATTTTTCTTCAACACGTTCGAATATTTTTTGAGCACGACTGTCTTACGTTACGTTTTCTGTCAGATGTCTCGTAATAGAGAAGAGGCCATACAAAAGAGAATTTTTTCAAACTTAGAATAACACAACATCCTGATGCGGTAAGAACGAAGCGGAGGGATGCTAACAGCTGAACCATGACTTGAAACGGGCGAAATCCTGTTGTTTCGCGCAAGGGCTAAGGATGATAATACGTAATACCCCTGAAAAAAGACATGTACCGTACCGTCCTTGTACCGTAAAAGGCATTCTTTTTTTGAAACAACTGGATTTCCCTTTTCAGATTATTACATATTTTATCATTCTTAGCCCTTGCGCGAAGCAAAAAGGATTTCGCCCGTTTCAGGTCATGGTTCAGCTGTTAGCATCCTTCCGCCAAGGAGTGTCTCTAAGGGAGTGTCATCCTGAAGGAAAGAGGAGATAAGTCGCGCAAGATAGGTGGGCAGCTTACTGAGCAGCTAGAAGGAGATGTACTGACTACAGGAAGAAAGTGCTGTACCGAATACTAGCATTTGTCACACTCTTGCTTCTCGCAGTTTGACATTCAGAGGGTATGAGGAAAAATTTTGATCTATGAACAATAGATGTTGCTTGAGGTAATATCTGAATTTCATTCTTTTTAGCTCAACACATTGCTCAGTTGGGAAACCCAGGGAAAAGGAGGACGTCGTACTTGTCGTCAACTGTTTGTGATGTTGAGTTCATATACAGTATTAGCCAAAAATGTACTTCGTCATATTTTGTCTGAAGTGAAACAGGAAATACACTGAAGTGCCACTGAATTAGAAATAGGTGACGTTATCCAAATTCAGCACCGCATTTGCGTGCATGAGTGGCTAAAACTCTGGTCATATATAGCTGTCAACTTTGGCTTCCCCAAGCATTCATCATGAGAAGCATAATAGGAAAGGCGCGAGATTTAGATGCATTAGACAAAGGGCAGATCGTAGGTGCCCGACTGATGGGACACTCGATCTCCGAAATTGTCAACGAACTTGGATTTTCTCGTATGACAGTTTCAAGAGAGTTCCGGGAATATGAAAATTCCGGCAAAAAAACAAGCACCAGAACAAACTGCAAAGGGCAACCAGCCTTGAAAGATAGTGGGTTTCGCCGTCTGACCCACATCGTATGACCGATAGGGGATACGATGTGGACATTATCTGAACGGAGGTTTGAATGAAGGAAAGGATTATTGATGGAGGTGATTTCAGACATTATCTGAAATCACCTCCATCAATTCAGACATTATCTGAAATCACCTCCCATCTGAATGCGGGTCCCAGCCAGGAAGTCAGTGCACGGACCGTGCAATGCTCACTTCATCGTCTCGCCTTCGGGAGCCACCAACCTACGAGAGTCCCACTTTTAACGGCATGACACTGGGTTCAACGCCTTGCGTGGGCTAAAGAACATCGAAACTGGACCAGCGAAAATTGGCAACGGATGGCTTGGAGTGATGAATCCTGATATAAACTTTATCACGCCAATGGGAGACTGAGGCTATGGCGTCAACCCCATGAAACCATGGATTCTGCACGTCAGGTTGGAACAGTACAAGCTGGTGGTGGTTCAGTGATGGCCTGGGGTGCCTTCAGTTGGAGGTCTGTGGGACCTTTGGTACGTGTACCGATGACTCTAAATGCATCCCGGTACGTAGAACTCATGGCTGACCATTTACACCCATTTATGGCCATCATGAATCCCAATGGAGATGGCGTCTACCAGCAAGACAGCTGTTTATCTCACAGGTCCAGGTTGGCTGCTGCATGGTTGCAGGAGCATTCTGCTGACTTTGAAATAATGAATTGGCCACCTAGAAGGCCATATTTAAATTCCATCGAAAATTTTTGGGATTGTCGAGCAGAGTGTTCGGGTCCGTGTCCCATCAGCGACGACCTTGAGAGAATTGTAAACAGCTCTGGAGAATGCATGGGTCGCCATACATGTGGAACATTTACACAAGTTTGTGGAGTCCTTGCCTCGTCGTGTAGCGGTCGTTATCAGTGCCAGAGAGGGTCCAACACGTACTAGGTTGCTATCTCTAATTCAATGGCACTTCAGTGTATTATTCAATTATAATGGATTCAACTTCAGATATCGCTCATGTCGACCAACTGGCTTTACTTTTACGATATGTCAAAGATAATGGCGAACCCAGTAGAGCAGTTTATACAGTTTTTACCGAAGATCGGACAGAAATGTCAATAATTATTCAACCAGGATTTTGTTTCGAGGGGAGAGGGTTCAGAGAATTTAGTTTCGTGGGGGGGGGAGGGCTGAGAATAAGACTTGAGTAGGGTTTCTGAATTACCAAAAACTAACAGCATGTAATCCATTCATTATCTGTCTTTGTAATACTTATAATATGACATAGACAAAGACATTTATTCCCATTGAATAGACAAGTTATACATTTCATATAAAGAATTTTGTATAACTTCTAAAGTTTTGTATAATTTTCTAAAATTATGTGTTGAATTTTAGGAACATTAAAAATAACCACAAGAGTTCAAGTAACTCGCATGTGGGTTTGCCATTTTGAAATAGGCAACAAATTTAATACAAATTTTGTAGATGTGATATAGTTTCCATTCTATTTTAAAATAATGAAAGACAGCAATTTAAATACACAAAAATACACGTATACCTATCAAAATAATGATTATTAAATTTTTTAAAGAAGTTTTCAGTATGGGTATATTCAAAATCCAGATTTTAAAATTATTTTTAAAACAGAGAAAGTTTGTTTGATCTTTAAGATTTCCGGATAAAATATTAAATATTTTTGGTTCAAAATATGTATAATGCTTTTGTACAATGTTTTTTTTTAGGAAGCGGTAAAGTAAGATTTATGTGTTTAGTTATTGTTGTACTATAATTTATATGCCTAATATTACTTTCAATCCAGTGTTTTTTCAGATATATAATAATAAGGTATATATATATATAATTTCCTTAAAGGTAATATATGCAATTCACTATAAAAGTGCCTAACACTATCATATCTTCTTTTCCTTAAAATGCATCTAATTATTCTATTTTGAATTTTAATTAATGGTTTAATATTGCTGTGATACACTCCACCCAAGAAAGAAATCCATCCCACCTAATGTTAAATGAGATTTAACCCATGCATTATAAATTAGTTTTAAAAGTGAATAAAATCTTGTGGTTATTTTAAAAGTAATATTTAGAAAAATTCTGATATAAAATAATTGTGGTATTATTGTATTAAGTTTGTTTATTAAAGAATTAATGTGTTTATTTCCAGTTAGTTTACTATCAATATGTACTCCTGAGTATTTATGGCACTCAACACTTTCTAGTGGCTTGCATGAACAACCAGTGCCGATGCATTTAAGTGTATGATAAAATAATTTCATTTTCAAATTATCTCTCTTACTTTTTCTCAATCGACAATATATGTATTTTGTTATTTTCTATATTTAGAAACACTTATTTTTCATAAACCAATTTCTGATATACTATAATGGGTTGTTGTTGTTGGGTTGTTTTACCTATGAGCGGCACTTTTTTGCACACCATGGGCTAAATGGCCAGGCCACAAGGACCCCGAAGGCTCAGAGAAGGTTGGGGGAGGGGACCCACTGGAACAGCTGTTGGGAGACAGATGGTAGCCTCCCGTCAAGGCCATCCAGCGATATACCATAAATCTCGATTTATTTTTTCAATCAAAATATTTTCAGTAGTTGCTGTATATGTCAGAGCAGTATCATCAGCTAATGCTATTAATTCTCCTTTCAGTTCCAGGTTACAAAGATCATTTATAAAAATGTTAAATAATATCGGACCTAATACTGACTCTTTCGGAATCATCACCATCATCAAGCAGCCATGGACTACGGAGGTCCAACCAGACCGCGTAATTTAGTTCTCCAAGCATAACTATCCTGAGCTACATCTGCTGCATCTGTCCACAGCATATCAATTCTAACAAGGTCCTGTTTGACATTGTCTGCCCACCGCATCCTAACTCTCCCCCTCTTTCTGAGGCCTTTAAGCACACTGTTCATAACTCTATTCGCCAATATATAATTATCCATACGGGCAACATGGCCAAACCAGGGAAGTCTCTCTCTGCACAGTATGCTGCTTAAAGGAAGTTGCCAACTCCTTTGCCTAACCTCATCATTAGTTACAAACCACCTAATGCCCAAGATTCTGCGTACGCATCTAGAATCAAAAGCATCTGGTTTCCTATTATCTTGTTTACAAAGTGTCCAAGTTTCACTACCGTAACTAACCCTAGAAAGAACCAAAGAATCATAGAAGAACCCTAGAAAGCACCAAACTATTATAAAGTCTAACATTAGTCTTTAGGTGTAAGAGCCTATTTCTTCACACCCCTCATAGATTTTTAAAAGTCTCGGTAGCAATTCCTATTCGTCTGTTAATCTCATGCCACACATCACAAATACATCACCAGCTCCCAAGATAATTAAACTGTGACACCTGCTCAAGACTGCAACCATTCAGATTAACTGAATCACTGACCAATTGATGAAAATTGGTCAGGCATTTTCATCAATTGGTCAGTGATTCAGTTAATCTGCAGTCTTGAGCAGGTGTCACAGTTTAATTATCTTGGGAGCTGGTGATGTATAACCAATTGCTACATGCCTTACCAACTCTCACACACGACTCGGTGTTATTATAGAGGGCTTTCATTATGTTAACTAACTTGTCTGTTATACCATATGATCTCACAATCAACGACAAATTATGACGATCAACAGAGTCGAAATCCTTTTTGAAATCAACAACAGGTTTGAAACTCTAAACATTTCTCAAGAATCTGCGTAAGTGAAAATATCTTATTTACACATCCCCTACCACTTCTGAATCCACATTGCTCATCATGCAATGGCCTGTCAACCAGATTCTTAATTCTATTAAGCACAATCATGGAAAGAACTTTACCTGGAACAGAGAGTAGGCTGATACCCATATAGTTATCGCAAGAACTGTGATCACGTTTTTTGAAAATAGGAATAATAATAGCTCTGGCAAAATCATTAGGGACCATGCCTTTATCATAAAAGATATTCAAAATTTCAGTCATCCAAGTGGTAACCGAAACATTCCCAGCTCTAAGCATTTCCGTAGTAATTTCATCTACACCTGGGGATTTATGAAGTTTAAGAATTAGTTTAAGAATTTAGAAATAGCCAAAATAACTTCAGAATGTATTATAGGGCCAACATTAAAGCCACCAATGCATCTATCATCATTGTAAACAATGGGAGTAAGAACTAACCACATTGTTTAGAACATCACTGAAATGCTCAGCCCACCTAGCCAGGAGAGAATCCTCACTTTCTATAATCTTACCTTGTTTATCCTTCAATCGCTGTATACCTGTGCGTTTTCTACCACACAAAACATTAATTTTCTGGCACAGCTCTCTGCTGTTGTACTGTCTAATTGCTTTCTCTGCCATTTCAGCTAAGCCATCAAACTAAAGTTTTTTATCCGTAGCTAAATGATCCTTTACACGTTTGTTAAGCTCCCTGTAATGTTTTCTATTACGACTAATAGGGTTAATTAAGGACATTCCAGCAGTTCTTTCTGAAATAAGCTCAAATGCCTTATCACTCAAATAATTCTGTTTCTGCTCCATTTTACCTTAGAAAAAGCCTGTTTAAAACTGTCCCATTCTTCCTCAACTTCAGTAGTAAGGAAACCATGACTATCATAATGACTATGTAACCTATTATGATAAACCTTAGCTATAACTGAGTATTTCAGAGCTTCTTAATTTAAATATAAGTTTTTAATCTTAGCAGAACACTTCTTAAGTTTAAGTTGCAAGACATTTTTAACAAGGCAATGGTCAGGTCCAATTTCAGCTCCCCTAAATAACCTGGTATTCTTAAGAGAACTAGTTCATTTGCTGTTAATTAATATATAATCAATCATATTCTTATGCAGCCCATCAGATGAAACCCATGTGTACTTATGTATATCGCGGTGTTTGCAATAAGTGTTATTCTCAAACCATTAAGTTCATTTACCTATAGGAGACATTTCCCATTGCAGCTACCAATACCAAAAGGGCCTATCACCCCTCGCCCAAAGGTCAGATTCAGTACCAACTTTGGCATTGAAGTCACCTAGAACAAGGGTAATATCTCCTTTCTTGACAAAATTCAAAATTACCTGAAGTTATCCTTAAAACCTATCCACATCGGCATCCTCAGTGGGGGCATAACAGCAGATAGTATTCAAGTCTTTAATGTTTGTCTAAAATATTGCTATAAGAGACCTTTCATTAATGCACTCATATCCTAGAAGAGCATCATTGGCGTGTCTGCTGAGAAGTAGACCTATTATCATCCCTCCCTGAAAAGAGAAATTTAAAATTATTTTTAAGTATCTGACCTTTATCTGTCCATCTGGTCTCTTGCAAGCCGAGAATATCTAAATTATAACGGTGGAATTCTTGTGTGAGGACATCAAGAGAATAAGCTCTGTGCAGAATTCTAACATTCCAACTACCTATGGAGAGAAAAGAGTTAGTGGAATGTTTAAAGGAACTATCTTTATTGAAAGAGGGAATACCGACAATATCAAACAGCCCCCTAATCGCAGGCATGGGGCAAAGACCCGTTCCCCCACCACTAAAGGCTGAAGTCATCTACACTAGAAGACTTAATCCAATGTAGGTTTGACAATGCCCGTAGAAGCAAGAGTTCAGGTATCTGCAATGACCTCAGATCAGGATTATCCACCAGCTGATAAAATATATCGTGTGAATATATTCACTTAGGGGCTATCAACCCACAAACAAACAGAAAACATATCGGAAGATTTTCCTTCAAGAGGTTCAGTGCAGAAAATGCAGGATCCATAATCAAGCTCAGAACCATTAGTCCATTCAGGTTTTCATATATGGTTAGCACTTAGGACCCTGTGTGGTTGACAACGCCTCAGCTAGGTAGAAAAAAGAAAAGTAGCCTTAGTCGTCCAGATCAGTAAGCCACACTGATCTGGCAGCCCTCCCCTTCCGTTCCCTTCCACAAGAGTAAATGTATCTTTAAAAAGTTCCCCACCAGGAGAAGGTGGGGTCAGACAATCCAGTTATTATTATTTCGTAGCGGTTTCGGTTCTGTCTTATTTTAAAATAGGAACGATAACCATTAAAGTTTTCTGTTGTTTAAGACAGTAAACCCACCAAAAAACAGTTCCCAGTCCCCCAAAATCCACCCATCTTTTTAAAAAGGTCACCCTGTTGTCCAATACCATCCAAAGTGTCCCCTAAGAGCGAAACAACCCCGTAGAAAACGCCCAGAGAGAAGCTAGGATCGAAAAGCTTCCAAAATTTCCCCATAGAGACAAAAAATAGGACGCCATTTTCATTGTACTAAAACGCTCTCCCCGGAGGGTAGAGAAGTGTATGAGCCACATCCCAGAAGCCTGTACAGAGCAGAGAACAAAGGAATAACTCAATTGGGTACTTTCCCGCCAGCCTCAGGCCACCGAAGTGGGTGGATGTGTTTGTGTTGGGTGTGACTTAATCATAGTTTGTGGCAGGAATTTTTGGTAAAGGTGAGAATTTTGTGGCATTGTGCTTTCGCTGTGACTTTTATTTGGAACTGTGATCTTCGGATTAACTTATTTAATTAAATGTGATTATAAAGTGTAGTGTGGAAAAAATTTCACAATATGGTTGTTGGTCATAAAAAGAAATTAGCCTCACCACTACCGTGAAAAATAAAAACTAAAAGGAACAAAACAGGATATTCAAATCAATCCAATAGGAAATATGTGCAGGATAGCAAGAAGGATTTTTCCATTTTGGAGGAAGATTTGAAAATGTCGTCGGAATCGGAAGTATCTCCTTCTAAACGTAATGAGGATGGTGTGGATTTGCAACGGAATGCTCCTACAATCAATACAAGTAATATTGTTACTACAACATCAAAGGATACAGATACTGAGCAGGTATTTCTTGAAAAAAGTCTACTGCAGAATGTTTTTCTGATAATATCATTATTAAAGATGATCATGAAATATCAGATAAAGGGAGTACTAAGACAAACTCCTCTGAAAAAGAGAATATTAAAACCAAACTAAATTATTCAGATAACAAGAATAAGGATAGAAATTATATAATCATTACTTCTATGGATACAGATGGATTTAGAGATCCAGAACTTATTTCGGAAAATATCGGAAATGGTAATGATTTAGCCCTAGTTATTACAGGTGTTAAGAAAAATATTGGAGCCTTGGATATTATGAAAGTGACCTCTTATTTTAATAAATTACTAGATGACCATATCACTGGTAGATTTATATCATTGGGTAGACTGTTACTTTTTCCTAAAGATCAAACACAATTTGATATGATCATGAAAATTGATAAAGTATTAGATATTCCGGTACAAGTTGAGATACCTAAATTTATGAAAACTACATTTGGCTCTATAATTGGAGTACCTACTAATCTAGATGACTTAGAGAATCTTGACATGTTAGAAGATCAAAAGGTGTTAAGCTTTAGACGGATGTTACATTTTGACAAGAATTTTGATGCTAACTCGGAAACTGCTTGCTCTCCCACACACAAGGTCATACTGGAATTTGAAAGGACTGTATTGCCTGATTTTGTGTTTATGGGCTTCAGACGTTACAGAGTGAAAAAATATAACACGCCTCCGAATTTATGCTTAAGATGTTACGTATTTGGACATGCCATTTCCACTTGTCGTGGTAAATAACTTGCAAGAAATGCGGCGGTCGACATCATTATAAACAGTGTAATGCTAACGGTTTTAAATGCCCAAACTGTTACGGTCAACATCCAGCAACTTGGGCTGGATGCCCAGCGAGAATTATAGCCTGTAAAGCAAAAACCATTCAATTAGAAACTGGAATAACTTGGCAACAAGCTATTATTAAAGCGAAAATTATCATACAATCTGCTAAAGTAAATGCATATGGAAACATAACAGAAAGATACGATGGTACAGGGGAGATAGATGAGCCTTCTGCAAAACGGATTCAAAGTGAACAATATGCGGACCTGAGAGAGGACAATCTCAGGATTCAAAACGAACATTATGCGGACCTGGGAGAGGACTCTCAGACTGATGATGGTGAGATAAATGAAGAAAACTTTGAAGCCATTCCATCAACTTCTAAGATATTACCCAAGCCTAAAAAAAGATTCTAACTTCAAAAGAGATGGATTTCGCGGGTATAGTAAAAAAAATATAACAGGAACCAAAACATCAAAGAAGATTGAACTAAATAAAAAGAGACTACATGAAAAGAAAACAAAGCATGAACAAAATAACACAGATAAAGATACATGGAGTGATACTGCTAAAGGCCATATTATTGGACTTTTTATTCAATTACTGGAATATATTATGCCAGTTTGTCCAGAATTGAAACTTATTAAAGATATTCTTCTATCTTTTGTAAATGGAGGTTCATGGAGAAAAATTTAATATTATGTCATTGGAATTGCAGAGGCATAGTACGTAAAAAGCATTATTTAAAACATCTATTATATATCAAAAATATTCAAATATTATGTGTCCAAGAGACACAAACAGAAAATTTACCTAGTTTAAATAATTTTATAGTCTATTCACAAAAAAAAGGAAAAAAAATACTAGAGGCATTGCAACCTACTTTAACAAATTAATTCTTCAAAGAAGGATTTATATTAAATATGTTAGAGAAAAATTTGAATATATTATACTAGAAACTAAAATTAACAATATAAAAACATATATTATTAATATATACAATCCAAGTAATTATATTACATATAAACAATATTCAATATTATTGGAAAATTTAAAGGGAGAAATAATAATTTGTGGGGATTTCAATACTCACAACAAATTATGGTATTCCTACAAAAATGATTTTAAGAGTATACATTTAATTAAATTAGTAGAAAATTTTAATTTAATAATTTTGAATGAAAAAATAGCTACAAGACAAAATAAGTATAATAAATGTTCAATAATAGATCTAACAATATGTACTTCTGAAATCTCAAAAAATTCAAAGTGGAGCTTAATGACTGATAATTATGGAAGTAATCATTGGTCTTGCTATTCACTTCCAATATGGATTAAGAATAAAAGCAACAATTAAATTAACAAACTGGGGATTATTTAGGAATAATATTAATATAAATTTACCACTAAAAAATAAAATAGAATATATTGAAGCTGTTGAATTTTTAACCAACCAGGCTAAAGAATGTACAGCGAACATTATTAAAAAAATTCCAAAAAATAACATTGAAATAATTTTCATTAATAAATTGATTGCAATAAGAAGAAGGGCAGAAAGACATATAAAAAGAAATAATACATTTCGAGATTTCGAAAATTTTCAAAGGCTAAGATGCAGCTATTACAAAAAAAAAATTAAAAACGTACAGAAATAAAATTGGAATAAATTTGCAGAAAAACTTTCTACAAACACCTACACTATAAATTTATGGAGGATATTTTAAAAACTACATAATGGAACTGCAATAAAAAATCCAATAGAAATTTATGCTTTAAAAGAATAATATATCTATACAAGATACTACAGATGGATTAGCAGAAAATTATATAAATTTACATTATAGACCAAATAAGAAATTAGACAAAAAATTTAAAAATTCCAATATCTTTCACAAACCTTTTCAGTGTAAGTCTACAGAAATGTTAAATATGCCATTTACTCTATTCGAAATTAATAACGCAATTAAAAATCTTAAAAAGAATACATCACCAGGACCGGATGGTATAACTAATAATTTATTAAAGAACTTATCACCTAATTGGATTAAAATGTTACTAGACATGTTTAACAAAATTTTGTTAACTAGAAATTATCCCTCAGACTGATTAGAAAACCATATGGTATTTATTAAGAAAGAAAATAAACCAGCAGAGGACATGAATTCATACAGGCCAATATGTTTGAATTCCAACTTACTCAAACTTTTTGAGAAGATTATTGTTATAGATTAACTTGGTCTTTAGAAAAATACAATAAATTTCACAAATATTGTTATGGTTTTAGATTTGGAAGAGCAACAAAATATTTATTGTTGGACATTATAACAGATGCTGAAGATGCCATTATGAATAAATGCTATATGGTGGCACAGTTATAGACCTTCAAAAGGCTTTTGATTCAATTTCTTTTCATGCTCTGTTAGCAAAAATTAGAAATTTGAAAATATGTGGAAATTTATACTACTTCCTTTTTTATATTTTGCAAAATAAATTCTTTAAAGTAAAAATTGGAAATACTTTTTCTAAGAAATATAATTTACTAAACGGAATAATTCAAGGAGATATTTTATCTCCGACAATTGATAATAACATAAGATTTGGCACTTATGCAGATGATCAGATATTTTGGACCACTCATTTTGACACAGAAATTATTCAAAAAAGAATACAGCATACTTTAAACAAGTTATATAAATACTGTGATTATTGGAATTTAAAAATAAATGTTGAAAAAAACTAATATTATATATTTTCATAAATATAATAAACTACCAAATGATTTTGTAATTAAATTAAAGGAAGAAAATATTAAAATAGTAGATAATTTAAAGATTTTAGGAATAATTTTAGATTCAAAATTACTTTGGAATAAATATGTACATTCTGCACAAGATAAAGCAAATAAACTTTATAATTATATATCAGATATTTAGGAAATCCAAAATGGGGATGTATAAACAAAAACTTAATTTTATTATATAATTCAGTGATACAACCTAAATTCACATATGGATATGAGCTTATTAATAACATATCAATAACAAAAATGAAATTAATGGAAAGAATTGAAACTAAGATTATAAAATTTTGTCTAGGACTTCTTCAAGCTACAACTAATATTAATATTTATGCTGAAACTGCTGTAGCACCTTTAGACACAAAAAAAAACAATATCAACTATCTAATTTAGCAACTAGAATCATAACAAAAAATACTACGCATTCTATTATTGACAAGATCATTCTTGATTTTCAGGATATTACATTATCACATTTACCAGAAAAAAATTAATTTAAAGAAATAATGCACAGGAAGATTAGTGGAGACTATTATTAACTTTCCATATTGGACAACTGCTTTTACAATAATGTAAAATAATATACCGGGAATATATACAAAAAAAGAAATGGATACGAGTAATTTAAAACTCTTAACAGAAACCCACATTAATGATATTTATAATGAATTTAAGAAAATATATACAGATGGATCACTAAATACAGACAGAACTATTGCAGCAGGTGCTGTTTACTGCGAATCTGAAAAATGGCAATTTAAATTCCAATTAGATACACCTAATCCAATAGCAATTGCAAAAATTACTGCAATTTTATATGCTATTAATTGGGCTCTAAAATTTAATAATGAAAAAATAGTGATATTAACTGATAGTAAAAAAGGATTATTATATGAGAAATTTAATGTTTCCATTACATATAAATATAAAAAATAATGAGATAGTAGATATACTTGCAAAACAGGCACAGGAATTAAATACTACAACACCTGCAACTTATTTTCTATTTTTGCATAAAAAACAAAACAACATAATATTATGGGATGAATTAAAAAATTGGTATAATGAAAAGGCCATAAATTCACACAGATTTAAAATATCTCAAAAAATAATTCAGTTTATGGACTTTGGTTTAAATAAAAAAAGAATAAATTTTAAAAGGTTATATAAAAAAATAAAATATTTTGGTTTAAATAAAAAATAAAAAAATAGAAAAGAAATTAATCTCATTATGAGAATTAAAGTAAATTTAGCATTACCAAATTCAACTCTATATACGATGAAAAAACTAAACTCTCCTAATTGTACTATCTGTAATACGATTCAAAATATTGAGCACATTATTTTTAAATGTAAAAAATTTAACTTACAAAGGGAAAAATACTTTGATAAATTATCAAAATATAATGTTACTCAATTTAATTTTCAAAGTAGTTTAGAACCTCAAAAAAATTCTTTGAGAATTAATTTTTATAAATTATTGATCTCGTTTTTCAAAGATATTGAATTATTTGATAAAATGTAAAAGAAAATTATATCTTAATTTTTTTCTAATTTACAGGTTTCAGTTTTAATATGTCTGGATGAGTCTGTGTGCGAAAGATAGTACACAGGAATTTCCAAGTTGATGGGTTGTGTAAGTCAAGTCATTTCATAAATTTGAATTAAAATTAATGAATTTTGAAATGTTTATTAAGAGAATTCGTGATATTTTTCACGTCTGTATGTTCTAAAAAATTCTCCTTCAACTTAATTTTCAAAAAACCTAAAGATAAACTTCCCTTTTTTTCTAATACCCTTACATACAGTTCAATATGTTTATAACATCGATTTTCTTTCATACCAATTTACACAAATTTGAGAAAAAAATGAGAAATTTCATATCCAACACAACATTTAAAGTGAAATGGGGGTCAGAGTGACCGTCAATAGGTCACAAAGCTGCAACCGATTTCTCGTATAATGAATATTTTCATTTAATTTCAGTTTATTTGCTAATATGATATTATTAACTGACAACTGATAATACAAGATAGTGATTACTAATATCACTAGAGTGAATACCTACTTATGATGGCGAATTTATTATTTCTCAACAAAATATATTGAAAACAAGTATTTCAGTCTTTGTAGATATTATCATTTATGTGAATAAAACACCTGAGACGTTAAATCTGATAAATAAACATGACCATTTTTTCTCTCTTAATGCAAATTATTTTCCTTATCTCCTTTTGCAAAACTTTGTTAAACCTTTGTCCACTTTGGATACTCTAAATCATCATCTCAAAATCAGTTGTAATTTCTCTAATAGGGAAACTCAAATTCTATATACACTGAGTTGGCTTTGCATTAGCAACACCTATTTAACATCTCGTGGAGCCACCTTTTGTCCGTAATAGAGTCCGTACACGTCGGGGCATGGACTCCACATGGTGTTTTAGGGTGTACTGTGGTAGTAATATAAGAATTATTTGAATGAGATTATTTATTTTTTACGACGATAAAATGATAAGAAAAGAAGCGGTGATCACAACTGATCTTGACTGGCCGCTTTAATATCCCGTGCTAAGCAGATTTCATTTAGTCATGTTATGAAAATTGGTGGAGGGTTGCTTTGCGACCCGCCTTAACCCACTCTGTATATAATTGGCCCTCAGCTGTCCAAAAGTTGTGCAACTCTGTTCTATACCAAGTAGAGAAAGCATTTGTAATGAATGTGGGGACTAGTTAAGGGAAAGTTTAGAAAACTTTTCTTTCGATAATAATTGTTATTAGCTGCAATTAGAGAAATATAAAAGAGATATAAACTGATTATTAATTTTTGAAATGGTGCCCCAAGATGTAGTTCTCTTAAGAGAAAATGTTAGGCATAACACTGTCTCTAGTGAATAAGTTATCCAGCTGCCGTGTTAAACTTTGGAAACAGTTCCCAGCATTTTAAAACCCTTAGAGCACCGGAAGACGGTTTTTAGAAACACGAACAAATGGGGTTTGCATCATGCTTTTGAAGTTTATCTATAACATAACCTAGATCCGTTCTTTTCTAATTTTATAAGATCTGGAGTATGCAATTTAAAAAAGAAACAAGCTCTTTACTTTAAGAGTTATAGACGACGAAACTAATTCAATATTCATTTTAACTCACGAAAGTCTTTTAATCACAAAATTCTCTATGTTCTTCTCTTTTCAGGGAGATCTCATCATCTCTAGTCCATGTAGATTTATATTTTTGCTTTATCTTGGACTGTTTAGTTTTCTATAACCATGTTTATTATTAAAATGAGTTGAATGTTTATTATCAGAGATCTTTTGGAAGTACTTTTCTTTAAGTGAAACTCAGATACAGATATTTTTCTTCTTAGCAGCTGTTGTAAATTAGTTTTTCAGTTCATTTCTTAAAAATGAAAGAGCTAATGTTTTTAATTTGTCATCTACCTATCTGGAGGTCTGGAGGCACTTAACGTTTTTGTGTTCGAGTTAAATTTAAACAAATTATAGGTTGGATAGGTATTGATGAAATATTACGATTTGCACTTTCGGAATCTCCGAAAAATTTAATTGTGCCCTCTTTAAGGTAGAAAAAGTTGAATATTGCAAGCAATGTACTTATTCTAGGAATTCGAAATTTTCCTAATGGATTGTAAGGGATGAGCTCAGACATAAAACCTACAAAATGCAAAATGTTTATTCGGATCACTAATTCGTTAAAATTATCTGTAACTGAAGCTTAAGAAATGTTGTGGTAAGGTTAAAAGAATTAGATTTAAAACTGAAGCCGTGAAAGATACAGATATAACCAAAACTTAAATTATCGTTATCTTAATCGTGGTTTGCTTACTTACTTTGACGTTGAGGAAGAATGGGAGAATTTTAAACTACCCTTCTTTGAAATTAACAATATGTTTAGAGTAAAGGGGAGAAGAGGAGAAAAAGTCATTTGAGTGATAAGGCTGTGGAGCTTTTTTAATTCAAAGAAAGAGATGCACCGATAAACTGAACCAACAACCTATTAGTTGTAACGCAGCGGTACAGAAAGCTTAATTAATCGTGAAATGCCTAAGTTGAATGATGATCTAAATCTTTGGCTTAAAAAAGAGACGAAGTAGCTAGACAAACAGCAGCAGTGCGTTGCATTGTCAGTTAATGTTTTGTGTGGAAAGAAACAGAGTGGCACACTGCGATAGAGGGATAAACATGGTAAGGTTATTGATGATGGGCTGAGCATTTGAGAGTTGTGACCAGTGATGAGATGTCTATGTACTGCCTGCAGGCGAAATGCATACATAATAATGTCTGATAATGTCCAAATATAGAAGGAATAACTTTTAAACAGGTACAAGAAACATTTTTAAATGCGGTAAAAAATCTTAAATGGAAGAAACAGAAAATAAAACTTACATGAGAGGAATAATTATAAAGTAAATAGTTTGCGTATATTATTATTTCTTTTTTAATGTCATTTATCATTGTTTTTATTGTGATTTCATTATTCTGCATTATTAATATTATTTGGAGTATTTCAATTGCAACTTGTAATCTAATTCGAGAGACAACCATTGATGCGCATTTCCCATGTTCGCAACAAATGCTATTTGTCGATGTAACGAAAGAGCCAATTATGAGCCGCAAGTTTTAGACATTACTTTTTCTCTAGTTAACTATGCTCAATCTCGAAATGTTGCTTTTCGTAATAAATATGAATCTGTGACCTGGCTATTTAGCCCATGGTGTGCAAAAAAGTGCCTCTCAGAGGTAAAACAACCCATCCCAACTTTTTCCTGTATATCAGGCGACTCTATGATCAGCTACTGGCTTAACCAAAACCACACCTTTACCACTTCTTTATGCTGATACGGGAGCACTGCCCCTCCCTTCACTGGTTCGTCTTATGTCTGATGGGAGTACAATAAAGGAATTCACATCACCGTTACCATCGGATCTAGGAGCAATCTGACGTCAGCCACAATTTTTACATTTCCATCGCTGGAATCGGAAGTGTGGGGGGGGGGAAATCATTACATATTAATCACACTCCTTCAATCAGACAACCGCCTGCTATTTCATTTTTATTTAATGTTGTCGTAAAATTATTATAATTAATAATATAAGAATAAATGATTAGCGAAATCCATTTGTGTATATAAGTCTTATGATGCATCAGTATGTAATGCATGTATATGTATGTATATAAAATATATGTATGTATATAAAATATATGTATGTGTAATAATGAATGCATTTATATATGTTTGCGTATGTATTGTATATGTGCATATATATTTTTATATGATATATTTAGGCATGATATGTATTTATATATCTAGGTATCATATGTATGCATATATCTGTGTACGACATGTATGTATGTATATATGTATGTATGTATGATATGTATGTGTGTGTGTGTATATATAAATTTATGTATGTATGATATGTATTTATATATCTATGTCTACATATATATATGTTGCACCAGAGCCTCATGTTAGCCATCCATTATCTGAGGTTTACCTTAAAGATGAAATGAACTCTAAGGAGAAAGCAACGGATATTGGATGTTGCCCGTCTCCCACGATTCGAGGACGTCTGAGGATGGATTTTAGAGGAGACAATTTTTTCATTTTTTTTTTCTTTTCTTTTTTTTTATTTCTCACATATTGCTTTTCATATTTTGTTGTTGATCTAATTATATTTTCTTTCATCTTTCTTTCATTATTAGTTCTTCATCATTATCATTTTCTGTGTCGAATACGATGTATCAAGATGCTCACAATTATGACACAGGACAAAACAGCGAAAATTGCATAAGAAATGATCTCTCCCAAGTAATACCTAAAGCCTTTGCTCTTCGGGACATAAATAACGTTCTTGTTTTGCCTGAAGATAATTCCATGATCAGTTTCTAGTTCCCAACATCCTTCTTGTGCAGAATCTGCTAGCAATTGATGTTTCCTGCTATCGGAACCGGACTCTTCTGTCACATTACTACTAGTACTGCATGCGACCGAAAAACTTGAAACGTGAGGATCAGATTTCCTGAGACTTTCACTGCACTCCGACTGTGGGGGCCCAATTTCATCACATGGCTTTCCCCTTTCAACATGCAGCTCTTCCATTTCAACAGTTGCTTCCCCCACTTCACCTACTCTTTCACTGGATTGTGAGGGAGCATATATTTCATCATCATTATCTGATGATCCACATTTAATGCAGCAGCATAAACTGCTTTTGAAACATCTCCATCTACTTTTTGATTTTCTTCGCCGTCTGCAAAGAAAACGAAAGACGCGTTGTAGCGCCGTTTCTCTCGTGCCATTTGCACTTTCTGCCATTGTGCAGAATATCCAATCAAAATAAGTCGCTATATCTCTATAATAAATCACTAAAATATCGTAAATGTTTTCTTCTTAATGCGAATTACCGAACTCAAAATACCACAATTCTCACTTTTCCAATAACGACGACAAATCTCTTATCTTAAGAAGCAGACGTTTTTTAACTCGTTAATTGTTTTTCACTTGCATTGTTCAGAATTTTGAATATTTATGATCTCCACTTGTTGCGTTTGCTAAATGCAGGAAACAATGAGACGCATTTTCCTGTTCCGGTCGGCTCCCGGTTTATGTGCGGTTGGTAATCTGAAAAAATAGCCGCCTAAACAAGCGTAGTTTTCCCATAAGAAAGAAAGCAAATGGCAGGGATAGGGAAGAAACGCAGAATCAAAATTCATGTATACATCTACATCCTTCACTGTTTAATTTTTCACTGTAAAATGTTTGCTATAATAATAAACACATTAATAACGTTTTAAATCACAACACAGTAACAACATTTTAAACAGTATTATGCGGTAGGTCAACGCGGACATGGAGGAAAAATTGTCTTAAGCTGGGTGGGATCTGAACCCACGTCCTCCTGGTGACATGCCAGTGGTCTGACAGCTGAGCTACCAGCTGCTGATCAGTTATCCTCGATTGTGGATGCTAAATCCTGTCATTATGGAATCAGCCCTCTTGTGGCAGCCTTATAATGGCAAGTGAATATCTTTTATTGCAGATCTCTCAGGTTCGGGCCACGACAAGCCACACTCTATGGCAGTGGTTCTCAAACTGTGGTCCGTGGCTACGTCCTAGGTGGTCCGCGGAATTTTCTAAATTTTCTGTAGAAAATCTGTATTTGTAACACGCAAGTAATGCAACTTCAAGATACGCGGCGTGTACAGGGTCTATCGCACTAAGCTGGGAGTGTACCTACTCCACCGCCATGCGGCTCAGGCAATCAAGGTCAAATGCGCTAAAGGATGTGCAGTACAGTCGCTCAAAAAAGTATCCGAACGCTATGGTTGATTACAGAATTCAGAAAAAATATCTGGCAGCGTTTTTTTAAGAAAGTAGTGAACTGGCAACCTTCGTGTCACGTGACGCTGCCAGATATTTTTTCTGAAGTCTGTAATCAGCCATAGCGTTCGGATACTTTTTTGAGCGACTGTACAATATACACATACAGTAAGAAGCCTACAGCTACAAGGCAATCACATCAGTAGTGAGTAGCCCTTTGCTTTCGGCAGTTAGTTATTCTTATGTGTTTTGTGTGTGGGGGGGGTTTACCTAAATATTGTATACCATGGACATTATTATTGTGTTATTTGTAATTTATATTCAGAATGGATCGGTGGCTTAACAGTGGTTCATTGAAACGGAATATAAGTGGAATCGATACGACTTCACATGGGCCTGTTAAAACGAAAATCATTGACGATCGTTTTCAAGCCAGTTGCTCTGTTATCGCCAAAAAACAAAAGAAATGTGTAAACAGGAAATATAATGAAGATTATCTGAAAATGGGATTTTATTGGACCGGTGACCAACTTTGCATTGTGTAACCCTCTTTGTGTTGTGTGCTATGACACTTTGTCTAACGACGCGATGAAACCTTCAAAACTTTCACGGCATTTTCAAACAAAACATGCAGGTTTGGCCCACAAACCTGTTGAATATTTTCAAAACAAACGTAAAGTGATTCTGTCATCACAGAAATCAATGACTTATGTTGCCACGGGTGGGGAAGAGAGTAAAACTACAGAGGCATCATTCCAAGTGGCTTTACTTGTGGCAAAAACTGGTCAAGGGCATACTGACCCTGAAACTCTTATAAAGCCAGAGGATAAATTGGTGGTGAATATTATTATGCTTGGGGAAAAAGGCAGGGCGAGCAATAGACAAGATTCCTTTGTCGAATGATACAATTCAGTGTCGCATAACATCATTGGCATCGAATGTGGAGGAGCAATTAATCACACGTGTGCGTGGTAGTAGTGATTTTGCTTTACAATTGCGCGAAACTTGTATCAACTTTTAGTATATGTAAGATACATTTACGAAAATGAAGTTCATGATGACTTTTTGTTTTGTTTATCTTTGAAAACTCACAGTACAGGAGATGATATTTTTGGTATGGTTAATGATTATTTCATAACACACAATTTCGATTGGAAAAAATGTGTCGGAGTCAGTACTGACAGTGCGCCAGCTTTGTGTGGGAAAAGAAAGGGTTTTACAGAAAATATAAAAGAGTTAAGTGGCAGAGTGTAGTTCAACTCACTGCTTTATCCACAGAGAACAGTTAGCGGTAAAAGGAATGCCTTCGGAACTGGATCTTGTATCGAGACAAGTAGTTAAAGTGGTTAATTTAATTAAATTGCGGTCAATGGACTCTCGCCTTTTTATTGTATTGTGCGAAGAAATGGGAAGTGTGCACAAAAATTTAGTTTTCCACACCGAAGTACGGTGGTTGTCAAGGGGGAAAGAGGTTTCAAAGTTGTGTTGAGTTGTTTTACCTCTGAGCGGCACTTTTTTGCACACCATGGGCTAAGTGGCCAGGTCACATGGACCCCGAAGGCTCAGAGAAGGTTGGGTGAGGGGACCCACTGGAACAGCTGTTGGGAGACAGATGGTAGCGTCCTGTCAAGGCCATCCAGCGTGTTCTTTAATGTGCACAGAGTATGGCTCTCTTGCGCACACGGGGTCACGGCTTAACGTCCCATCCCACGGACGGCGGCTTTTCCAAGCCCATCGGTGTCCCCTACTGACCGTGAGCAAGGCGGGGAGTTTTGCGGAGATAAATCTCAACGCTGCCCCAGCTGGGACTCGAACCTGGGAACTACAGATTATGAGCCTGGCGCGCTACCGACTGAGTCACCCCCGCCCCATCTAAATCTGACTGCTATGTATGGATATGAGTCAACGATAAATATTGTTACCAGAGAGGTTCATAATATCCAGTCTTTCAAGAGTTTTCGAACTGAGGGATGAGATCAAGATCTTCCTTCATGACACTGATGAAGTAAGTAAATCTCTTTTCCGCGATTTCAAGTGACTGGTCAAGTTTCAAGTTTCAACATTTCAAGTTTCAGGTGACATATCTCAGCGATGTTTTCAGCATCCTGAACAGTCTAAATCTGTCACTTCAGGGGCGCGATGTAACCATTTTTAAAGTGCAAGTTAAAATAAAAGCATTTCTACAGAAATGTGAACTTTGGAGTTAAACGCCTTGG
Source organism: Ryuthela nishihirai (assembly GCA_038380435.1). Classification (NCBI taxonomy): domain Eukaryota; kingdom Metazoa; phylum Arthropoda; class Arachnida; order Araneae; family Heptathelidae; genus Ryuthela; species Ryuthela nishihirai. The sequence continues at coordinate 8,920,462 of JAWZYU010000021.1, forward strand.
TCGTGGGGAGTATGATTCATTTTCTGCACTTGATTTTTTTTTTGCAGTCTTCATGAGAACTAATCGATGATGAATAATACAATTATTTCAGAACCACATAACAACTCTGCAAGATAGCATAAAAAATATTTTCTAGATCCTGATGAAAGTAAGGAATGGATTAGGAATCCTTTCAGTCTGTCTTTTAATCTGTGATTGATTCCTTCGACCTTTCAGTTCGTATCTGTGATCAGCTTATTGAATTGGCATCTGATGGAGCACGGAAAATCGAGTTTAGTGAGAAATCCCTCACACACTTCTGGATCCATGTGAAATCAGAGTACCCTGAACTCGCCAACAGTGCCATCAAGCACCTGCTACCGTTTCTCACAACGCACAATTGTGAAATGGGATTTTCTGCCCTCGTTGGACAAAAAAGTGTCAAAAGGAACAGGCTTAATGTTGAGACTGACTTAACCCTTTAACTACCACAGACCTTGGAAAACGAAGTACCTCAGAATACCAAACCGGCCGAGTTTTGAAATGGACTCTTCCTAGTTTGTCGCCCCCCTTCCTTCACCCGAAGGGCGAAGGAGTTAACCGCAGCCAAGCCAGGCAGAGCTCCCTTCCACTCCGTAAATTGCCTCTCATTAAGCTGAGCATCCCTTCACCTCGAAACCCATATGGTCATGAGCTACTACCCATTGAACACGAGATATCAGACTCCTGTGACATTTACTCTTAACTCCTTTCCCAAAACAGTTTTTAAAACGCATGCATGTTTGTCGATATTTGAAAAGTTTTTTCATTATTATTTTTAAATAATAACTTTTAAAAGCTATTTAAATTTGTTTTTCTACTTAAAAACTGGCATAAGGTTGTAATTACTTGGATTATATCTTTTTACATAAAATAGATGTCATGATTTGAAATTTTTCAAAGAAAAAAGTTTCCAATGTTTCCATTTTTTGGATTCTGATGTCAGTTTTCTAACACCCAGCAAAGAGAAAGCTGTTATTAATAGTCGAATGCATGATGAAAAAAAATTAAAGAAAGATTATTAAAATAGAAGACCAAAAATAGAAAGCAGTAAGAGTGCTGAATTGATTTTTAAAGAATAGATTTTAATACAATTGTAGATAGTACTCTAACATAAGAATCAAAAATAATTTTGTGAGAAAGGTTTGCATCTGAGATAAAAGTAATCGAAGTGGATATTGCAAAAGATATCCGAGGAAGCAAAGACTAGATAAAATGGGAAATAAAGAAACTAAAGCAATCAGAGATTACATAAAAATATTGGAGGTGTAAAAAATATTATCAAAATGAGAAAGACTTATGAATATGATGGATAAAGGAAGAGGGCTAAATTTAATATGGAAATGAGAACCCGCAGGAAGAAGACGGTGAAAGAGATGGAAAAATGGTGTGAAAAAAGGAATGCCGAAAAGAGGACTTCAAGAGCAAGATTGCAAAGATAAAAATAAGTGGATAGAGAGAGATGACTGGGACCACACAGCTTAAACTTGGGAGGGTGAAAAGAATAAAATTTTCTATCATTATACTTTTTATAGAATACATTGTTAAGTAATTTAGTAAGTGATTCAATTCAGCAAATGATTAAATCAAAAGTAGTCTGTTCTGTTTTACATTTCAGATATCAGTAATGTGCCTAAAAAGTCTTATGGGTGGACATACTCGAGTCCATGGACAAGATCTAGGGAGGGGGGGGGGGCATCTCCTATTCCTTTCAGAATCATAGTAAGGGTAATAGAAATAAATATTACTAAACTTATTTATGTTTCATGGATTTTTCAAAAAAAAATTTAAAATTTAAAAAACAAGGGGGAAATGATATACTGCATTGGAAATACAGCCTCTTGTCCCCCCCCCTTTCCGTTTTTTCTGCTCGATTGTGTTTCTTGTTTCCCTCTCTTCTCGATTTTTTTTTCAGATCCGAGTCTGCTCATGTCTATTGGGGTGAGGAGGATGGAATGATGCTTGAGTTAACATATTTCATCTGAGCGGCTCTGTTTTCTGCATAATGGGCTAAATGTCCTGGTCACAGCAAAGACCCATGTACAGCTGTTAGGAGACAGATGGAAGCCTGCCTCAATCTTACTGTTTTAATGGCACAGGCTATAGTTATCCTGCACACAAGGCTAAAATTTTACTTCCCATTTAACTGACGTCGGCCTTCCCAATCCCCTCAGTGTCATATTTTCTCCCCGAGGGCAGGGTAGATATTATCTATATACCTCGTCAAACAGCTGCTTGTCACAGAAGTCTGACAGGAGTCTTTCAGTTTAATAAGCCATAGTAGAAGGGATTTGTGAGGATGGCTGGTCCTCAGCAGAAGAACAACACAAACATCCATGCCTTATCCGGGGCTCTAAACCTAGGTCCCTTTGATCAGTAGACAAACATGCTAATGAATAATAATAAATTTTTTTTAGTTTATTTTTAATCTACTTTTAGTGTTCCAAATGCAACTCTATCTATTTTTAGTTCCAAATACAAATGTTTTGGATTTCAAAGCAGGTAGAGAAGTCTGAGATATGAATAATACAAGACCAAGATTGCAAAGATAAATATAAGTGGAGAGAGAGAGAGTTGATCTGGACCACACAACCTGAACTTGGGAGGGTGAAAAGAATGAAATTGTGTATCATTATTTTTGAATTACATTGGAAAGTAATTCAGTAAGTGATTCAATTAAGCAAATGACTAAAACAAGCAGAGAGGATGGAAAAGGACAAGAGCATGGCCCATGCCTAAAGCCAGTAACCATGGCAGAGTGTGTGTAGGGGAGGGGGAGAGTCAGCGTGTACCAACCTAAGACCAGGGACCACGGAAAACGGAATGGGTGGATAACAATACAAATTTGTACGCACAAAACAATACAATATTCCGAGCCCCCTGGGTATGTCCCTGTCTCTCTCGTTACACAAGAAGCTAGTCAAAAGTTGTTGATGTCTCCATCTTCTAACCACATCATTATTTGCTTAGTCAAACCACCGACACTTCAGCGTATATAGTAGTAGTCAAGAGGAGATATTTTCTCGTTATCGCATTACAGCGCGAACAAATGAGCTGCAGCAGCATTAAGAGAAAAACGAATAAAATTGTAAGGTAAACTCAAATAGGAAAAGAAATTCAGGTAACAAAAGTTTCCGCCTTTCCTCCCACCCAATTTAAAAGTGTCTTTTTCTACTCCGCATTTTATCTCGCTTTCCGCGCCTGTGATTTCCCAACCAACCGGCAAAATAAAATCAGCTTTATCGTTGCCACTGGGCGCAATGCTGGTTATACTAACACCTTTACCAATAGAATTCTTCACAAAGCTAAGCATAAATTTCATAATCACTCTCCATCACCTCTGTAGCCACATCATAAATTCACCGCCTCCATTACCTTCCTCAATATTGAACCCCTTGTTATACCAACCTAAAACCATTTAACCTAAAAGTTCCTTTCAAAACACCACCGAATCTATTTAAATTCTTAAGCATGGCAAAGATCCCATTTAAATTCTTAAGCAGGCGGAATCTACTTCATTCCCCTAATCTCCATTTCACCCCCGATGTCCCCGCTCTCTATATCGACTGCACTAAATGCACCCTAAAACACAAGATAGACGAGCATAAAAGGGACATTAGAAACACAATTCCACGAATCGCCCTTGCTAAAATTCTCCTTGAACGCTTGGCTACTGATCTAAGGACCTGGGTTCGAGCCCCGGGTAAGGCATGGCTGTTTGTGTCGTTTTTCTGCTGAGGTCCTGCCATCCTCACAGACCTTCTCCTATGGCATATAAACTGACAGGCTCTTGTCAGACCTCTATGGAAAGCAGCTGCTTGAGGGGCATTTTTTTATTGCTGCTGTTCAAATGCCGATCTTTAATAATTTTTCAAATATTGAAGTAATATTGTTGAAAATTAAAATATACACCAAAGAGCCAAAACATTATGACCACCGAGTCTTTATGCAAATCGAAGCAGCTGCAGGTAAACGACGGCGCGTGTGAAGGTCATGAAACGGTATAAATAACACCTGATACTGAGCTCTGTTAATCAGTGTTATTCGTATTCTTCAGATGAGAAAAACAGCGGATAAAAGTGATTTTGACAAATGCCAAATTGTAATATACAGACGACTGGTCCAGAGTATTTCTGAGATGGAAGTCTTGATGCGTGTTCACGGTCAGCCGTGGTTAGTACCTTCAGAAATTGGTCTGAGGAGGGAAAACCCACAAACCGCCAGCAAGGTGTGGGTCAACCACAGCTCATCGATGCTAGAACTGAGCGAAGGCTAGCCCATATGGTACGAGCCAACAGAAGGGATACTGTGGTGGAACTCATCCGTAATTCTAATGCTGGTGCCGGGAGTAATGTGTCACAAAACGCAGTTCATCGAACCCTGCTGAAAACGGAGTTGCGTAGCCGCTGGCAGCTCCGAGTGCCCATGCTAACTTCAGTTTACCATCGAAAGCGCCTACAATGGGCACGCCAGCATCAAAACTGGACCTTGAATGATTGAAAGAAGGTTGTATGATCCTATGAATCTCGTTTCCTGTGGCACCATGTGGACGGCGGTGTAGGTGTGCATTCGTTTGCCTGGGGAAGTGTTGGCACTTCCCCAGGTAAACGATGCACACCAGTGGAGAAAGCTTTGGGCAATATTCTGCTGGGAAATCCTGGATCCAGTCATTCATGTACAGGAAACTATGACGTCTACCATCTACCTTAACATCATTGCAGACCAGGTACATGCTTTCATAGCAACGGTATACCCATCTAATAGTGCCTTTTTTCAGCAGGATAATGCACCATGCTGCACTGGCCGAATTGTTCAAGAATGGTTTGCGGAACATGAAGAAGACTTTCAGGTACTGCCCTGACTTCCAAATTCCTCAGACAGCATCTAATCGAGCATCTGTGGTTTGTGTTGGAACAGCATATCCGATCTGTGGTGGCTAAACCATGTACCTTACAAGAGTTAAAGGATCTGCTGGTAACGTGTTGGTACCAGATACCACAAGACACCTTTAGAAATCTTGTAGCGTCCATGCCTTGCCGGGTAATAGCTGTTTTAGCGGCACATGGAGGACCAACATCATATTAGGCAGCTGTTCATAATACTTTGGCTCTTCGGTGTAAATATATTAGACAGATAACTTTATATTACGTCAAAATTTACCATAAAATGCAAATTTTAGAAGCTGCGGATAATCGAATTTGGCTTTCTTGTGATATGACAAAAATTCGTTACTTTGTTATCTAGGCAATATATATCAACTGAAACGCTTAAAGCTAGGGGTATGGCCGCTAAAGCTATAGGTCAGGAGGACTGTTTTGGTAATGCAACAAGTTGCATACTGATAAAAAAGTTTAAAATGCCTTTCTTGTCACAAAACCATAAGATGAAAGAGACCTGATTTCATTGATTGTGGTTTCATTTTCGGCTGAAGGTGAATATATTCGCGTGAGATCATTATAGCAGCTGCCTTGATTACGAGGAAACGTATTGCTTGTGAACTACAAAAATGACTTCATGAGCCATATGTCCGAGAAACCCTACCCCACAGTATTTAAATAAATAAATAAAATATAAATACCCCCTCAAGCAGCTGCTTGCCACAGAGGTCTGACAGGAGCCTGTCAGTTTATATGCCATAGTAGAAGGTCTGAGAGGATGGCAGGACCTCAGCAGAAAAACAACACATACAACCATGCCTTACCCGGGGCTCGAACCCAGGTCCCTTAGATCAGCAGCCAAGCGCGCTAACCACTCGGCTCAAAGAATTTGAAAATCTGGCCCTTGGCGCTCCACCGTTTGGTGATCTTTGTCTTGTCCTTTGCGACTCATGCCACTTATTGGACACCCACAGACGGAGAAGGTTAGGGGTTTTTTTTTATCCTGTTACTTCGAAAAATCATAGTTATGCTACATGCTGGAATTTCAGAAAAGTGCAAACAGGGAAAGATATGGGAATTCCTTTAATACCAAATTAGAGTTCATGTTTAAGTTTCAATTTGATGCCAAAACACTCGATTAATTACATGGCGTGAATGAGTGATCAGATATGATCTGCTTAGGAATAGGCTAATGAGGAAACCACCTCAAACTCCAAACGTAGAAGGCTTCCTATACGATTCCTTTTTATTTACAATACATAAAATAGAGTTACACGATGTACATTTTAGAGAAGTATTTTAAAAAATCCGATAAATAGTGCATTAACGTATATTATTATTTAACTAAATGAAACAAAATCGTAAATAATAAGCAGGATGAACAATTCTAAGCATAGAGGAAATATTAACTTGATCCGGGTGGAGTACGAACCTACGACGTTCTGATGGCATGTCAGGTACTCTGATTCCTCAGCCACCAGCTCTTCACCGTGATATCTTCTATTGATTGCTTTATACCACGGAGTCAGTCATTGCAAGTTGCCTTAACTACAATTGAAGATGCTGGTCGACAAAACACCTTCCAGATATAACCCTGAGGTAGTTGCGATGAGTCTCATGTTTACAGGTCATTTTCTGTGCTTCTTCTAATATTGAAAATTACATTCCCTCCATTTGTAAAACATGAAACCTTAGGTTTTATGTAGTGCTTCAACAGTGATTTAAAATGTATAAATTTCATATATTTCTTATATCCACTAAGTTATTACTTAGTGGATATAAGTTTTTTTTGGGTCACTTCATATATAAAGATAAAGGGACATAGTTTAGAAAAAATAATATATTTTATTTTATTCTGAGCTGATCAGTGTAATTATAAAGACAATTTCATAACTTTTAACTTACCATAAAAATTTCAGATATTTCTGTATATCATTAAATGAAACACTAAAATTTCGTTTTATGTTATGCTTTCAGTTAAAGAAAGATCATTAAAAGAGGAGTAAAAATGGCTACCAGTACAAATCATAGCATTTTTTAGTGTAGTTTTATACCTCCGTTTAATCACATGCACTTTCACGATGTTCAAATCGGATTCTAGCTCAGTGACTTTCAGTGTAAAGTCGCTAGAAATTAACATAAAAATATATCACTAATAATTTTCATAGCAAGTCTTCCGTAACTTAAATAATGTCGCATCAGACTGATTTAGCATCCCAATCAAAACTGGATCGTCACTTTCATTTACGTAACGTATGTATTTTGTGTAAGAAACCTTTTGTACTGATTTAAGCATATCAAATCATTGTTAAGGTAGTAACAGTTAATTACAAGGGATAATATATGTAAAAAACTGATTTTTGTAATCGGAGACTTCAAAAATACACTAATCGCAAAAATAAATATAGCATTTTAAAATTATTTTATTTTTTTAATTAGTAATTTAAAATTATTTTAATTAAAATTATTTTTATAAATAAAGCATTTTAATTATTTATTATTTTATATACATTAATGTCTATAACATTAAAAACAGTAATATATTTATATTAAAAGGTAAGGAGTTCCACATTGGAACATATCCTCTTTCCTAAAATCATTACGAAATTTGCAGACGAGTCCCTAAAGAGCGCATGTACACTAAATAATACATGCACTATTTATGAACTCGTTCATGAAAAGACTAAAGGTCATTTCATTAAGCATGTTAGGCTATGTTATGTCAATAGTAACTCAGATGCAGAACTCATCATCATAATCAACCAACCATGGGCTATATGGAAGTCCAACCAGAACGTGCAATTTAGGTTTCCATGCATTTCAGTCCAGAGCTACATCTGCTGAATCTGGCCACTGCACACCAATTCTAACAGGGTACTGTCCGACATTGTGTGTCCACCCCGCTATCTAGGTATCCCCTTCTTTCTGAGGACTTTAGACACACTGTTGATAACCCTATTCGCCAATCTATAATTATCCATACGGGCAACACGGCCAAACCACGGGAGTCTCTCTCTGCACGATAATGCTGCAGTGCTTGTCTGATTTGAATTTTGAAGGTCTTAATAGAATTAAGAATCTGGTTGACAGGCAATTGCGTGATGAGCAATGTGGATTCAGAAGTGGTAGAGGATGTGTGGATCAGATATTTTCACTTAGGCAGATTCTTGAGAAATATTTAGAGTTTCAGAAACCTTTGGTTATTAGTTTTTTGATTTCAAAAAGGCTTCCGACTCTGTTGATAGTCGTAATTTGTGGTTGATTGTGAAATGGTATGGCATACCAGACAAATTAGTTAACATAATGAAAGCTCTCTATAATAACACTGAGTCGTGTGTGAGAGTTGCTAAGGCTTGTAGCAATTGGTTTAGCATTTCTTCTGGTGTTCGACAAGGGTGCATTTTGTCTCCTTTTCTCTTTAGTGTGGTTATTGAATATGTTATGCAAAACTCACTACAAGGGAAATATTTAGGCCTTAAATGGTCTGGGCATACGACAATTTCTGATTTAGATTATGCTGATGATTTAGCCCTTTTGCGAAATGATGTTGATGAGATAAATTCTTATGATGATTTCAGTGACAACTCCCTATGGTGATATGCAGTCTCCGTATTGCGGTGCACCGGGATTGTCACGTATTATCACGTTGTTGATGAGACTGGTACTAAAGTAGGTTTGTTGATAAACAGAGAGAAAACTAAAGTTAGTCAGGCAGTCTGATATTCAGTTAATCGTCTTCAGTATGTGTTATAGTTTAATTATCTTGGGAGCTTATGTAACAGATAGTGATGATGTGCAGCATAAGATTAATAGACGAATTGGGATTGCTGCCGGAACTTTTAAGAATCTATGGAGAGTGTGGAGAAATAGGCGTATACGCCTAAAGACTAAAATTAGTCTCTATAATTGTTTGGTTCTTTCTAGGGTTAGTTATGGTAGTGAAACTTGGACACTTTGTAAACAAGATAACACAAACTTGATATCTTTGATTCTAGATGCTTACGCAGTATCTTGGGAATTAGGTGGTTCAACCTTGTAAATAATGAAGAGGTTAGGCAAAGGAGTAGGCAACCTACTCTGAGCCGCATATTGTGCAGCGAGAGACTGCCGTTGATTCTCCCTTGGCGATATTGCCCGTATGGATAATTGTAGATTAGTAAATAGGGTTATGAACAGTGTCCTAAAGGCCTCAGAAAGAGGGGGAGACTTACGATGTGACGGACAGACAATGTCAAACAGGACCTTGTTGGAATTGGTGTGCAGTGGTCCGATGCAGCAGATATAGTTCAGGACAGATATGCTTGGAGAACTAAATTGCACGATCTGGTTGGACCTCCGTGATGGTGTTGATGATGTGGATGAACAGTAAACGAAGGAAACTTTTCAAATAACCTTTGAGAACTTTCTTACTTAGTACGATATATCTCAAACTACAGAAAATATCGTTTGGAATGAGATATCAACTTTTGAATTGTAGCATTAGTTTGTTCAATGGAGAATGTGTACGATCTCGCAGAAGCTGTGCATGGTTAAATTTTAAAATTTTGCCTTTATTTTGTTTACTAATAGACAGATTTACTCCGTTTCTCATACACCTTTCCATGATTTCATCCAAATGTTAATGGGCTTTGTTTCTGATCCAGAAGGTCAGTGAATCATTTCTTATAGTAATTAATTTTTAAGGAGGGTGGAAAATTCTTGTTGAGGTTCTGCGCATTGGTATAAGAAGGCTCAGTGCAAAGAGAAGTTTGGAAAAAAAATAAAGTGTTTTTTGAAACGGATTCTGTTTATTTTAACATACAGGGTGGTTATAATTAAACTGACATTACTCAGAGCGATTTGCGTAATGATGAAGAAAGATTTGCGTAATGATGAGAGAAGGATCTACTCGACGGATCAAGCAACAATTGCTGGATATCTTAATAAGAACATGGAGTAGAGAACTGCAAATAAAAAAAATAGTTATAGTGTTAGTGCCATCAGGTGGTGTGGACGCGCTAAAAGCGTAGTAGAACATGCCAATTTCTCGTGACATTGCAATAAATTACATGTGAGAGTCGCATGAGGCACACTATAAAATGCGATGTCTTCCCTGTAATCGGTAAAAGGAACCATAGGTATCTGCAATAAGGATCGAGCTTTGCTCGTTTGCTAGGCGTTGGTATGGCAACCGGCAAGGGTGTGGCTCCGACAGGCAAGGGTGTGGCTCCGACAGGCAAGGGTGTGGACCAGGACGAACAGGCAAGGGTGTGGCTCCGGGTAGAGGCTGGTGACCTGTTGCAAAAAGCAATATGGAAGACGTCGCACTTACCGTTGCAGAAATCCAGTCACAATCGGAACTATCCGTAGTTTGTGCAAGACAGGTATCCCGACAACTGCAACTTCCGTGGTCAACTGTCTGTAAAGTTATACGGTTCATCTTGAAATGGTATCCTTTAAAAATGTATAGGGTGCAGCAGCTGCAACCACGTGACAAAAAACAAGGCGCCGACTTCGCTTTGCGATTTCTGGCGAGGATGCAGGTGGATGAAATGTGCCCTTAGAAAGTCTTATGGACCGATGAAGCGCATTTTTTCGTACATGGAACAGTACTGCATAGTATGGCACACGGGACATGTTTGACACACTGACAGTTTGCTGTGTTGCAGTAAAAAAAAAAACTATTTCAGCTCGGGAAATGGAACACATAGCGTTTGCGGTTTTTCTAATCCATTAAATATCTGCTCATTGCATCTAAACTGCCAGTAATGATAGTTACGGCTGACTATCCAAGGATCTCATATATGACCCTTTTCACCTAAGATGCCTTCTTGAAGAATGTTTACTGTGCCCAAGACTTACAGATAATTTTAATTGAATGCATTCAACGTATAACGTACAACAGTCGACAGATCAACGGTTAAAACCATTAACCAAAGATATCGAAAAATTTTTCAAAATCAAGGAAAAATTATCAACTCTGATAGATCATTCATTTATTGCCATCGAACAATCATTATTTCAAGCAGAACAGAGATATGCATTTCAGGTAAACGATCATTATTTTAAATAGCATCATAATTTGCGACTTCTTAAAATTCCTCATTCATATTATGAGACAAAAACGAATCCTCTGGAATAATGCACAGGCCACAATGCACCTTTTCGTAGTTTACTATTAGTAGGAACTAAGAACATTTGTCATGAAAGCTTTGTTATACTATCCCATTATTTTCATCATAATCATTCACAACAGTTCATTCTGTTCATTAACATTTAATTGATTTTTTAAACGAAGAAGTTCAAATTAAACCTGAGTAATTGTATACTTTTCGGACAGGTCAGAAAGACAATATGTATAAAAGTTGCAAACAAAGCAACAAAACATTAATCCATTTCTCCAAGCTCAAAAGCAGAAATCATTACATGGTATGGTGATTTGGAACTTTAAATGATGCGAGTTTTGAATATAGAAAGCAGTGGTGGATAGAGAGTATTGTTACGACAGATGAACGCGCTACAGTGATTTCACGAGTTAACGTGATTGTAACCCTCGTGTGTGCTTCTACGTGAGATTCAATTAGCCAACGATTTGGAACTTAGAACAGTTCAGAAGAAGAAGAATGAAAATATAGCAGTGTGCAGTGTGTTAAAGTTCTGAGATCTGAAAGGTTGTTCAGATGGTTTGAGTCTGTGCGCGATAAGTAAAAGTCAAGAAGTATCTTGTATTGGTGTGTGCACGGGCGGTAGTTATGTTTTGCTAGAGGATACGTCTAGTGATCTAACAAGAAGAAGGATTCTTTATACCTGGTATATAAGGTATTCAAGAGACACGACAGACAGTATAGAGGTAAAAGTTTAGTAGTATAGACTGAGCTGTGTTGTGTACTCTGTGCAGGAATGTTAATGACTTTTGCATGTTAGTAGTCGATTTCTTTATGAAAAACTACATCCATATTTTCTTTGTAACGATTTGCATTGTATTACACTTGGCTTTAAAATATAGTTATTATTACTCACGTCCAGTGCATATTCGTATTTTGTAATTCGCAACATTTGGTGTCAGGAGTGGGATCATTTAATTGAATGCCTTTCACTAGAAGTATGGATGAGTAAATAAAGCTGATGACTGATCTGAAAGCAGATATGGCTACACAGAAAACATACATTAAAGGTGAAATAGCTGCCCAGAGAAGCGAAATGGCCGCCAAAATAATAAGTTGAGAAATAAAATAGGTGACCTGGCCGCACAAAATAATGAGTTGAGAACTGAGATAGTTTCTCAAAAAGATGATTTGAAAGCCGAAATAGCCGCACAAAATACTGAGATGAGAGCTGAAGTGGCTTCTCAAGTTGGTAAGATTATTGATCAGTTCAAGGATATTAAAACCGAACTCAATAGACAATGCAATAGCTTAAATGTTGAATTTGTCAGTGAAAAAGATGATCTTGATAGTGTTAAGTTAGATTGTAAACATGGAAAAGAAAAAGAGAAAGGCAACGCATGTCAAAATGTGAATCCAAAACCAATAGGTGAAATTTGCGAAACTAACAGCACTGGAGGTAACAGTATAGATGAACAATGTTTTAAAGATGCTAACCATAAGAATATTGTTGGGCAGTATAAAAATTATAGGAACAAAATTATGCAAGAAGCGAGAGCTGGTAGAGATGTTGTTACAGTTAAGACAACGAAATTGGTTGAAGGTGAATATATCTCCAGCAGTGGGAGCTATAGTACAGATGAACATAATGCTGATGCGGGAAAGAAACGATGCGGAACCAGAAAACATTCCAAGATCCTTCGCTATCTGAAAAAGAAGCAATTTAAGAAACGATGCGGAACCAGAAAACATTCCGGGATTCTTCGCTATCTGAAAAAGAAGCAATGTAGATTCAATTCGTTTTTACAAAATTCGACGGACAGGAGAAGCTTGCTGGGGCAGCGGCGTTCTGATGAAGCCTTCATATGGATTGAAGAGATCTCAAGAGAGATGGAGAAAGTGCGAAAGGACTACGAGAGGAAGACTACAAAAGAATCGAATCTTCGCAAGAAAGGAGAATCTCGAAATGTGGATCTGCTACTGGAAATCAAGAAACGTAGAGATAGCGCAGATAATGCCTTTGACCACGCAACTACTGGTAATGCATGGCAGAGTGTCTATGTCGCTGGTGACATGTCTAGGAACTGTGAAGAACAATCACACAAATCAGAGAGCTGTGAGACTATACAGTACGCTTTGCACTTCAAAATACCTAGGTATACAAGTCTGGCAGATCTGAAGAGAGATCCACCCGAAAGGTATTCTATTCCTCGCCGTCAGCAAAATGCGTCATGGACAATTATCGCAAAGGCAGAGTAACGAGTGGTAATGAGGGGGAACGAAACAGAGATTACGTTTCGCAGAGTGGTCCGAGTAAAGAAGAGGCGTCCATTCATCATAGATACAAAGTGCCATTCGACGTTACTGGGGAAGTCGGAGAGATTTTTCCGAAGCATATAGCCACACTCGAATCGTTTATAGAAAGTGGGGATTTAAGAAAGAAGAATTCCGAAGAATGGCTTAGAAGCGTAACAGGTGATGCTAGTAAAGGAGCTTCACGCAGAGACAGTACTTCAAAGACTAACTTTCTGGATGAAACTAAGCCTCAGAGTTACGATCAGAGAGAAGTGAAGCCCTCAGACAATCTCAACGTAGCCATGCTGAATTTCTTTTCTGAAAAGTCAATGCGCAGATTTGGACATTATAACCATTTAGATTATAAGGATATAGAAAAGTTTAATCACGACTACAAGAGCTCTAATGTGGACAATATCATGTTACAAAACTCGTCGCTGATCTCCAGAATGAACAATTTGGCAATCATGACTGATATTTCCCTGGCTAATTACAATGAGAGCTCCAAGAAAGGGAATTCGGAAGAAACAGCAACTATGACCTCCTCGGGTCATATGTTTTGCTGGAGACCCGAGTGGCGCCATCGGATGGTAGATAAACACAGCACAGGAGGTGTCGGCGACAAAGTGAGTCTTGTCTTGGCTCCTGCACTTGCTGCTTTAGGTCTCAAGGTCCCTATGATCTCCGGTCGTGCTCTCCAATTGATGGGAGATACTCTGGACAAATTGGAATCCGTCCCTGGCTTCACAGTCGACTGCACTAAAGATAAAATCGAGCAGATGATGGAAGACGTCGGATCAGATGATGGAAGACATCGTAGGATAAAATCGAGCAGATGATGGAAGACGTCGGAGCAGATGATGGAAGACATCGTAGGACAGACAGAGGAGCTGGTGCCAACAGATAAGGAGATTTACCGCTGCAAGGATCTGACGGCTACCGTAGATAGCGTTCCTCTAATGAGATGCTCAATTGTGTCCAAAAAGCTGGCTGAAGGAGTGTGCGCTTTGGTTTATGATGTTGAATTCGGAAAAGGAGCTATTGATCTCATCAGTACAGAAGATGTTGCTGTTGATTTAGTTAAGAAAATGGTTGCAGCATCACAAGCTCGTGGAATGAAGAGTTTGAGTTGTTCAGCTGTTATCAGCAACATGGATTCACCTCTTGAAAACTCTGTTGACAACTCTCTGGAAGTGATGGAAGCTGTTCAGTGTTTCCTTGGTAACGGATCCTTGGAACTGCAAGAGCTCGTCGAAGAGTTAGGAGGAGAACTTCTGCGTTTGGTGAACATTGTGGATAATAGGGTAGATGAAGCATCACGTGCCCGCAAGGTTCTGCATAACGGCAATGCTTTGAACAAGTTTCGTAACATGTTAATAGAACAAGGAGTATCTGAAGATGTTGCAAGCTGGCTATGTGAAGGTAAAACAGAAAAAATATTGCTAGCAGCCCGACACATCACTGATTTCACTTATACAGGAGAAACAGGTAAGGTTGTCGGATTAGAAGCTGCAGTTCTAGCAAGAGTATGGAAGGAGGAGATGGACCGAAGCGCTAAAAAGAATTATGGAGCTGATATTATAATTGTGAAGCACCTTGGGGATCAAATTGAATCGGGTGAAATATGGCTGAAGGTTCATCACGACAGTTCTGAATTAAGTGAAAGTCAACTGACAAAATGGTCAGACTGGAGGATGAAACTCCTCCCTAGATTTTATGTCACTAATGACTTTCATTCCTTGTTACTGTTGATAGAATTAAAAATCCAAAGGAGAAAACTTTCGACAAAGAAGAAAACTTTTACAGGTTTTCCACGAAAACTGTTAGTCGATTCTCCTCCCTGCGGAGACATAAACGTGTTCACAAGGGCTATAGGCCTTACACGTATTCTGCTTGTGGACGAGGCTTCAGTGAGAAAGAAAATCTACGTCATAATGTGATTCGCTTCCATTTTGACACAAACATGTGGGATAAACTGAGGAAACACGTGATAATGAAATGTTCTTTTTATCACCAGAAGCAAAACAAAAGCAATAAACTCGTCACCTTCCTAAAGAAGACAGCCGTCCGTATTTTGAATACAGTGGAACAAAATACGTGTTCACCTACTGCTGTAGAGAAAATAACTCCACGTGGAAAGAGGAGACATTCACCGAGACACCAGAGACCTTGGGGAGGTCCTGATACAGTAGTTAACATGATTAACGACGTGATGTATCGCATTCGTCGACGTCCAACTATTCCACGTGGAAAGAGGAGACTTTCACCGAGACTACAGAGAACTTTGGGAGGTCCTTACACAGTAGTTAACAGGATTAACGGCGTGATGTATCGCATTCGTCGACGTTCAATTACAAAGTGCAAGGTGGTTCCCATGAATCGTTTGGCCCCGTTTCGTCGAAGAACTGAAGAAGCTTCGGAATCCAGAATTGTTCTGGACGAACAAGACCTAAGGAGGGGGCAGTGTTACGACAGATGAACGCGCTACAGTGATTTCACGAGTTAACGTGATTGTAACCCTCGTGTGTGCTTCTACGTGAGATTCAATTAGCCAACGATTTGGAACTTAGAAGAGTTCAGAAGAAGAAGAATGAAAATATAGCAGTGTGCAGTGTGTTAAAGTTCTGAGATCTGAAAGGTTGTTCAGATGGTTTGAGTCTGTGCGCGATAAGTAAAAGTCAAGAAGTATCTTGTATTGGTGTGTGCACGGGCGGTAGTTATGTTTTGCTAGAGGATACGTCTAGTGATCTAACAAGAAGAAGGATTCTTTATACCTGGTATATAAGGTATTCAAGAGACACGACAGACAGTATAGAGGTAAAAGTTTAGTAGTATAGACTGAGCTGTGTTGTGTACTCTGTGCAGGAATGTTAATGACTTTTGCATGTTAGTAGTCGATTTCTTTATGAAAAACTACATCCATATTTTCTTTGTAACGATTTGCATTGTATTACATTTGGTTTTAAAATATAGTTATTATTACTCACGTCCAGTGCATATCCGTATTTTGTAATTCGCAACAGTATTTTAAACACCAATGATGATACAGAACAAGTAAAAATAAGCATTTTACGCACCGGTTATAAACCATAAAGGCCATCTGCTTCTTGCTGTTCCTTGGCAGCACCGGATATTTCACTGATACATAGAAGAGAAGGGTCTCTCAGTCGGAAGCGTGTAAGCCTCGTTATCTGCACTTCGTAGTTTCGACTATGAGAGCATTCAGAATTATCTTTGCTAATCCTCCCCCTCCCTAAGGTGAGAAAGGGGACATCGATGGGGTTGGAAAAGCCGCCGTTCGATGGGTCGGATCTAAAGTTACGCATTAGAAGTTAAACCACGCATTAGAAGCTAATAATCTTCCAAGATTTATCCAGGTCTCCTCTATAGGTCTTAAGGACCCCAATGGCTCCGAGAAGGACACCGGACAGCTCTTAGGAGACATATGGAAGCCCCCCGTCAAGACGGCGTGTTCCTTAACATGCACAGGAGATGGCTCTCTTGCTCACATGGCCACCATATGTCTCCTAAGAGCTGTCCGGTGTCCTTCTCGGAGCCTTTGGGGTCCTTAAGTCCTATAGAGGAGATCTGGATAAATCCTGGAAGATTATTAGCTTCTAATGCATGGTTTAACGGTAGAGCGCTCTGGCACGTATGTATCTAGAAAGTTACGGGTTCAATTCCCCCGCCTCGTGACCGATAATTTTTTTCTCAGATGAAACATTACTGAAGTTTATTTCTACAGGCAATCTGTGGTGTGTACTATGGTTGCCTATCATTATTTCAATAAGCTGCTCTATCAATCAGTAGCAAATGCAGAGATTTCCTGTTGCAATAGAATTCAAGGAATATTTTTGCGGAAGAAATGACTTCTGAGGATGCATAGGACCCGTACCAATCATTAGCAAAATATATTTGGCCGATGGCAATGGTTATACCATCATACTTCATAACTATTGCATGAGATATCTGCAGGCTCAACGTCCGATAAATCAGATGATCTTTGATGGGTATACACACGTCAATACATTGTTCAACTGATAACGAACATAATGATGTTCGTTATCAGTTGAAAAATGATAGGTCGGAACGTTGTGAAGGGTTTTATAGTTAAATCCATGTTGCGCGCAACTCCGCGAGCTGTGAAATTACATCACCAGAATAACCTGTGTGGCCATTTGCATATTGTTATGTACAGGGGCGTAGCCACGGGGGGATGGGGGGAGGCTCCACCCAAAATAACTCGGAGTTGGTAAAATTCGAAGCGACTTCGTAAAATCTAGATGAGTTGTGAAAATTTGTGATCTTTTTTTGCAAAATTAAGGGGACTTGTCAAAATCGAGGCAATTTGGCAAATCTAGGGAGTTTGGAAAATGGAGAGACGTCAAAATTTAGAGCAGTTGGCAAAATTCGAAGCCACTTCGTAAAATACAGGTGAGTTGGAAAAATTGGGACAACTTGACAAAATCTTAAGGAGTTGGCAAAATTCGGAGTGACTTGGCAAAATCGTGGGGAGTTGGGTTGGTGGGTTGTTTTACCCCTGAGCGGCACTTTTTTGCACACCATGGGCTAAATGGCCAGGTCACATGGATCCCGAAGGCTCAGAGAAGGTTGGGAGAGGGGACCCACTGGAACAGTTGTGGGAGACAGATGATAGCCTCCCGTCAAGGCCATCGAGCGTGTTCTTTAACGTGCACAGGGTATAGCTCTCCCGCACACGGGGCCACGGCTTAACGTCCCCTCCGACGGACGGCGGCCTTTCCAAGCCCATCGGTGTCCCCTACTGACCGTGGGCAGGGCGGGGAATTTTGCGGAGATAAATCTCAACGCTGACCCAGCTGGGACTCGAACCTGGGAAGTACAGATTACGAGCCTGGCGCGCTACCGACTGAGCCACCCCCGCCCACAAAATCGTGGGAAGTTGGCAAAATTCAGGTGAGATGTAAAATTGGGATTTTTTTCTGTAAAATTATGGCGAGTTGAGAAAACTTAGGAAGTTGGCAAAAATCTATGAAAAGTTGGCAAAATTCGGAGCGACTTGGCAAAAATCTATGAAAAGTTGGCAAAATTCGGAGCGACTTGGCAAAATCGTGGGGAGTTGGCAAAATTCAGGTGAGATGTAAAAATTGAGATGTTTTATGTAAAATTATGACGAGTTGACAAAACTTAGGGAGTTGACAAAATCTAGGGGAAGCTGGCAAAATTCAGAGTAATTTGGTAAAATCGTGGGGAGTTGTCAAAATTCGGAGTCACTTTTCAAAATCGTAGGGAGTTGGCAAAATTCAGGTGAGCTATAAAAATAGGGATTTTTTTCTGTAAAATTATTGCTAGTTGGCAAAACGTAGGGAGTTGGCAAAATCTAGGGGCAGTTAGCAAAATTCGGAGTGACTTGGCAAAATCGTGGGGGGTTGGCAAAATTCAGATGAGATATAAAAATTGGGATTTTTTTTGTAAAATTATGGAAAGGTGGCAAAATTCGGAGTGACTTGACAAAATCGTGGAGACGACAAAATTCAGGTGAGATGTAAAAATTGCAATCTTTTTTCTATAAAATTATGTCATGTTGGCAAAATCGAGGCAACTTCGCAATATTTAGGAGAGTTGGCAAATCTTGGGGGAGCTGGCAATATTCAGAATGACTTTGCAAAAATCAGGTGAGATGTAAAAATTTGAATTTTGTTTTCTGTACAATTGTGGCGAGATGGTAAAATCGAGGAAACTTGGCAAAATCTAGGGCAGTTGACAAAATTCGAATCCACTTGGTAAAATAAGGGCGAGTTAAGAAAATTGGGATTGTTTTTGTGAAACTTAGGAGAGTTGACAAAATCGAGAAAACTTGGAAAAATTTTGGGGAGTTTGAAAAATTTGAAATGATTTGGCAAATTCAGGAGAGATGTAAAATTGGGATTGTTTTGTGAAATTAAGGAGAGGTGCTAAAACCTAGAACTCTTGGCAAAATTCGAATCCACTTGGTAAAGTACAGGTGAGTGGTAAAAATTGGGATTGGTTTTGTGAAATTAAGGAGAGTTGGCAAAATCGAGAACTCTTGGCAAAATTTAGGGGAGTTGGCAAAATTCGAAGCCAACTTGGTAAAATACAAGGGATTTGTGAAAATCGTGCCTTTCTTGTGCAATTAAGGAGAGTTGATAAAATTCGAAGTGACTTGGCAAATACAGGGTAGATGTAAAAATTGCGATTTTTTCTGTAAAATTATGGCGAATTAGGGGAGTTGGCGATATTCGAATCCACTGGGTAAAATATAGGCGAGTTGGCAAAATCTAGGGTAGTTGGCAAAATGCGAATCCACTTGATGAAATATAGGCGAGGTATGAAAATTGGGATTGGGTTTGTGAAATTAAAAAGAGTTGACAAAATAGAGAAAACTTAGCAAAATATTGGGAACTTTGAAAATGTTGAAGTCACTTGACAAAGAAGGAGAGATACAAAGATAGGACTGGTATTAGGTTTGTGAAATTAAGGAGATTTGGCCAAATCAGGCAAAATTCACACTGGCTTGCTACAATTCCGACGAGATATGAATATTGGGATAATTTCCGTGAAATTATGGCTAGTTGGCAAAATTTAATAGAGTCGTGAAAATTTCCCCCCACCCCCACCGAGCGAAAATCTATACATTATTTGCTCAGTTGGCAAAATCTGATTTCCGAGTTGGAATTTTTTTTATTTCCATCCCCTCCATACAACCATAGTCCTTCGCTATGCCCCTGCACAATAACGCTGAGAGAAAATCAAAACAGTCAATAAAACTAAGCTTAACTAGTCTCGCCCAAACTTTCGACCGAGGTGATGCACTGCAACAGCTGACGCTGGTCGATGTCGTCTATCCAAGTTGTCTTCCGCTCCAAGGCGAGGTCATGATTCTTGCAGAATGAACTGTTCAATTTGCCGAAAGCCTCTTAGTTCCGGTCCTTTTTTTCCCCCATACTATAATTTAGGGAAGAATTGGCGGTTGGTGTCCCCCTTCGACTATATGTTCACTCATAGTAGAATTTTTTTTATGATTACAGCTCTCACTGCAACATTTATCTGCCGGATGGTTTAGTGAAAAGCTCTGACGCCACGTCAAGGCACCATCCATGTCAGAGTGTTTTGCTCTAACCCAGGAGAAAACCCCTCCACACATAGGCAGCTAATGTGGAAGGAAAAAGAGGGAACCGGCTTCATTAAATGTCATTACTGATATGTCAGAGTGTTTTGCTCTAACCCAGGAGAAAACCCCTCCACACATAGGCAGCTAATGTGGAAGGAAAAAGAGGGAACCGGCTTCATTAAATGTCATTACTGATATGTCAGAGTGTTTTGCTCTAACCCAGGAGAAAACCCCTCCACACATAGGCAGCTAATGTGGAAGGAAAAAGAGGGAACCGGCTCCATTAAATGTCATTACTGATATGTCAGAGTGTTTTGCTCTAACCCAGGAGAAAACCCCTCCACACATAGGCAGCTAATGTGGAAGGAAAAAGAGGGAACCGGCTTCATTAAATGTCATTACTGATATGTCAGAGTGTTTTGCTCTAACCCAGGAGAAAACCCCTCCACACATAGGCAGCTAATGTGGAAGGAAAAAGAGGGAACCGGCTTCATTAAATGTCATTACTGATATGTCAGAGTGTTTTGCTCTAACCCAGGAGAAAACCCCTCCACACATAGGCAGCTAATGTGGAAGGAAAAAGAGGGAACCGGCTCCATTAAATGTCATTACTGATATGTCAGAGTGTTTTGCTCTAACCCAGGAGAAAACCCCTCCACACATAGGCAGCTAATGTGGAAGGAAAAAGAGGGATCATAAATAAGCTTTCTTAACAGTTTTCTTTCCTTTCTCCATCCCATTTATTCGATGTCTTCATCATGGAGTCAACCGCCTTAACTGGAGCAAAGAGAGTTTCCTTCTTTTTTAATCTAGGAACCTGCTGGGACTTTCCTTTCAAGGGCACTGGGACGAATATCGACTTATAGAGTGCATTATAGTCCATTTCACTCATTTTACTTGGCCGTTTGACCTGTCCTCTAGTATAATTGTCTGAACTTTCCTGTCCTTTTCCCCACATATTCATAATTTTCTCCTTGGCACTCATTCTGCTGTATTCTGGGGTAGGAACTTCTATCATACCAGAAGGTACCTTTGGGAACTGTTGTGGAGGCGATTTAATAGGTCTCTTCGCAGAAGGATTTCTTGGCAATGTTTCTCCGCTCCAACTCTTTAAGATCTTCTCCTTGGCACTCATTCCTTTGTTATCACAAGCAGGAACTTTTATCGTACCAGGATACACTTTTCCAAGCTTTGGAGGAGGCTGTTTAAGAACTCTCTTAGTAGAAGGATCTGTTGACAATATCTCACGTTTCCAACTCTTCATAATCTTATCTTTTTCACTGTTTACACTGTTCTATGTTGCAGGACTTTGAATCCTACCAAGATGTCCTATTTCCAAATGTGGTGGTTTAAGAAATGTCTTGGTAGAAGGATCTGGCGACAATTGCTGTAATCTCCAAGTGTTCATTATATTCTTCTTGTTGTTTGAGTTTTCAAAAGGGCGGTGTTGGAAAGGTTCGATAGTGAGGCGCCATTAGCCACCCGCCTACACAAATTCACAAGCTGTCAGCAAACGGCGAATGAGAGTGTCCGGGAGTATGCTGCCCGCATTCGGACCTGGGCCTATCAGTTTTTGGGAACAGCAGGAAGAAACATGGACAGCGAGGATCAGGGAATCGGCGATCAGATGCGCCTTGCCCAGTTTTTGGCGGGCCTGGCCCCGCGGTTCAAGCGGTTCGTACTGTCTCATAACCCCCGCACATTTGAGGAGGCTTTAGCAAAAGCTACACTGGAGGAGAGCAATGAGCGTGCCTCCGGACGAACGCCAGCCATACGAGCACTTGACGAGGAAACCCCTGCTAGGAACACAGAGTCGAACCCTCTGCCCCAGCTACAGCATCTGTTGGCAACCATTCCGCTATGCCAGATCCAGGCAGATCTAGTACGTTTGGGGGAACGCCTCCACCAGATTGAGGGACAGCGAGAGAGGAGCCAT
Source organism: Ryuthela nishihirai (assembly GCA_038380435.1). Lineage (NCBI taxonomy): Eukaryota > Metazoa > Arthropoda > Arachnida > Araneae > Heptathelidae > Ryuthela > Ryuthela nishihirai. The sequence continues at coordinate 8,942,782 of JAWZYU010000021.1, forward strand.
ACCAGTCAGCCCCAGCAACAGCGGCACCCCTGGGCGGATCGCCAGGGTGTCACGTGCTTTGCGTGCGGTGGAGTGGGCCATTACGCCTGTCAGTGTGCGTCGCCCCCGACCCTACGCCCACGTGACCCGCAATACCAAACAGGACGAAACCGGCAGCAAAATCGAGACTGAGCAACTCCACGGATTCCAACCTCGGACTTCCAGATAGTAAGACGTGTCCGCTAGTGCTCTCTGTTTTCCACGTGTTTGTGAATTCAGCTAACAATGGATATCAATAAGGACTCCAGATTAAATCGTTGTTTCAAGTTTTTACATCGTGATCTCAGCTATGAGACTTTCGTGACTATATTGGCCAACAATAAGGACCCAGCTGCTATTGAAGTCGCACAAAGTATTTCCAAAGATATCACCATTATTACTTTTGCCTCTGAAGACGCTGCGGATGATTTTGCCGCTGATCCGAACCTGGTGTTTCCCACGGACCAGCCCATCGCATTCAAGCGCCTAGGATATCCCCAGAAAAAAGTTTTCATCTCTAAACTACCATTCTTCATCCCTAACTGTGACATCGTGGACGCCCTCAAGCCATATGGCATTGTAAAAAGCATTGCAGAAGAGTTCCTGAACCTCCCGGGATTGGAATCCATCCGGACGGGTACGAGGGTAGTCCACATGGAGATGAAGAAAATGGTACCCAATTTCCTCCACATCTCTACCTTTTCGGCTACAATTAATTACTCTGGCATGATCCGGCTTTGCAAGTGGTGCAGGCTCCCAGGCCACATCATAAAGGACTGCGAAGCCTTCGCCAAGAAGAACCTGCCACCTCCCGCATCAAAATCGGTCATAATTTCGGACTCTATCTCGACCACCAACTCTTCGCAACTGCTGGCACCAACCTCCATTCAAAGAGAAGAAGTTCAGGATGCTCCAAAAGAAATTCCCGCTCCTGAAGAGTCAGCTCCTTCTACTCCCCTTCAACAAAAAAGAAAGCACCTTCCCTCTCCATCGGATTCACCTTCTGCCTCTGAGTCTACTGCCCATCAGAAGAAAAAACAGCCAGCTCCTGACTCGCCTTCATCATTAATAGGTAATATTCAAAATTTCATCATAGATCGATCCACCTCCCCCTCTATTAGTCTAAATTCTGACCCCCCTGATTTTCTTGAAAACTTTGAGGACCTCCTTGATTTTCTAAAATTTCTTATTAACCCTAAATTAGCCTCCTCCGAATGGGAAATCCCCCCCCCCCCACCTTAAAGCTCTTAAAAAAACGCTATCCAAGGACGGTTGCATTTTGCCGAAGTATCGAGACCTTTACCTCTCTGCTTTAGGCAAATGCCCGCAGAGAGAGTGCTTTTCTATTTGGGACTTCCTCCAATTAGTAAAGAATCTCCTCCCTCTTTTTAAATAATTCACTATTCTTCCGTTTTTAAATTATTTTCCGTTCAAAATTAGCACTTTTCCATCTTTTTTACTCATTTAGCGATCAAAATTCTGCCTCCTCTCCATTCCTCACTCTCAGCCAATCCCAAAATTCCTTTATCCTCATTGGCTGAGACCCCTCTTGCCCACTCGTCTCCGTTAGCGTCAAACCTAACCAACTTCCAGCTCCCGCTCTCAGCCAATGCCAAAATTCCTTCAATCCCATTGGCTGTGACGTCAGCGATCGATTTCCATCATCTCGCTGCTCTGACGATACTTTTGGCTTTATTTCTCCCCCCCCCCCTTCAAATTATTGCTCCCCCGTCCACAATTTTAATGTTTAGCCTACTTAATACTAAATTATCACTAAATTATACCCTTCTCCCCCTTTTTTCTCTTTCATTCCACGATTTTCGCGACACTTACCAACTTTGGAGCAAAATAAGATCTGTGCAAACTTTCGGCCTTTCCTTCCACCCTTGCCTCTAAAAATTAAAATTCCAATTTTTAACATCTTCTCCCTCACTCTATCACCCACAGAAGACATTGGCTCGTGGTCCTGATGATAAGCAGGCCGAGGCTTGCTTTACAAATAGGACCAGCATTTAGAGGGATGTGAAAGAAGAAGAGCAACTCCACGGAGTATCCGCTGGACGAGAGAGAATGGATTACCCTTTACCCCCCCCCCCCTCAGCGAACTCGAGATCAGGGTAGAGAAGAGTTACGACAAGCCAACCACCATACGGCTCCTTTAAACTAGAACGGGAGGGAAGCCCCGGATGCACTTCCCAGAGTCCCCTCGAAGCGTCAGCCGTCCGCATTGTCCCGTGTGCCATACTATGCAGTGATGACTGCATAGTATGGCACGAACGGAACCGTGACGGAATGACGGAAACGCACGCATGACGGAAACCGTCGTCCGTCTCCTGCTCGAGTACGCCGGCTACCGCAATATCCGACGCATCGGTTGACAGGAAAAATTTCCGTCCAAAGTCGGGGTACAGGAGAAGGGGCTCGGTCATTAATTTCCTCTTCAGTACTTCGAACGCTTCCTCCGCTTCTGGAGACCATCTAAAAGGGGTGTCCTTCTTCACTAAATGGACCAAGGGGGCTGTAAGATCGGCGTAGCGATCGATAAAACGCCGGTAGTAGCCGGTTAGGCCTAGGAAGGCTCGAACGTTCCGGACACTACGGGGGCGAGGAAATTCTTCAATGGCCTGGACGTTCCACGGGTCCGGCTGGACCCCTTCTGCGGAAATAAAATGTCCCAAGTAAGTGAGGGATTCCTTCGTGAATTGGCACTTTGCTGGCTTCAACTTTAAATTGTAGGCCCTTAGGCAGTCAAATACCCTCTGTAACCGTTCTGTGTGTTGTTCAAATGTCTGGGAGGCCACCATTATGTCGTCGAGGTAGATGAGAACTTGCTCTTGTCGCATTCCCATTAATACGTGGTCCAATAAATGCTGGAACGTAGCGGGACTGTTCTTCAGTCCAAATGGTAAGTAGTTAAATTCAAATAACCCTTTCCTGCTGATGAACGCAGTTTGCTCCACGTCACGTGGGTGAACGGGAACCTGCCAATAACCGGATACCATATCCAGTGAGCTAAAATATTTGGCGTGAGCTAGTTGGTCGATAATTTCGTTTATGAGGGGGAGGGGGTACGAATCTGGGACTGTTTTCGCATTTAGGGCCCTGTAGTCGACGCAGAATCTGTAGGTGGAGTCTTTTTTCTTCACTAAGACGATGGGTGACGCAAAAGGAGAGGCGCTTTCTCTTATTATTCCTTGCTCTAACAACTCATCCACTTGTCGGTCCAATTCGCCCTGCAGCGCGAACGGCACCCTGTATGCCCGCTGCCTCGTCCTTTTTCCTGTGCAGTGTGCCTGAATGACAATCTATGATGAATCGGTGCTTTTTGAGGATATCGTGTCCCATTATCATGTCGTATCGTCGAGTGTCTATGTCAAGGGCTACTATGGGGTGTTCAAATCTAATCCCGTCAAATGTGAGGGTCACCATGTATCTGCCTATCACTGGAAGGGGGTGGCCATCTACAGTTTTCAAATTATGTTGGAGGAGGACCGTTTTGTGCAGGATTCGGCCTCTCAAGCGCTGAAAACACTGGCTGTTCATGACGGACACAATGGCGCCGTTATCGACAAGGGCCGACACCTCCGTGTCCTCCATGCGGCCAGACACAATAGGTGAATTTTCATCACTGCATAGTATGGCACACGGGGCAATGCGGACGGCTGACGCTTCGAGGGGACTCTGGGAAGTGCATCCGGGGCTTCCCTCCCGTTCTAGTTTAAAGGAGCCGTATGGTGGTTGGCTTGTCGTAACTCTTCTCTACCCTGATCCATTCCTTACTGGACAACATCTTTTCCGCCAATGTTTGATAAAATCCCAGGTTTCTCTAATAAAAAATCACATGACTCCACAATTATAAAGGAAATTTCCTTACTACACATTAATTATCAATTTAATAATTATATCAAAATTTATACAGATGGGTCTTCCAACCCAAACACTAAAAGTCATTCTGGTGCTATTTTTTGCCCAGAATTTAATTTCTCTTCAAAATTTAAATTTAATACTTCCTTTTTGAACATAGCTACTGAACTTTACTCCATTATAGAAGCCACAAAATGGGCCACAAAATTTTACAATTCTAAAATAGTTATTTTTACAGATTGCAAATCTGCACTTTTTAGCCTTTTCCAAAATCCCCTTAAAACTAACTTTAATGTATTCACAAATGATCTTTTATTTCATACTTTTAAACATTTATCACAAAGCAATATCTTAATAATTCAATGGATACCTGCCCATGTGGGCATTCCTGATAATGAAACTGTAGATAGGCTGGCTAAAGAAGCTTTAAATCACAACTCACATATTCCAACCCCATCATTTATTTATCATTATAACAAATAAAATATTACTAATAGAAGAATTGCAATCTTGGTATAATAATAATAGATCTCAATCCCACCGCTATAAAATTAATCCCAAAATTCAAAAATTCCATGACTTTAATTTGAAAAAAAACGAAATAAATGCCATTCTTCGAATTAAAACCAATACAGCACTAACTAACTATAGACTCTTTTAATATAAAATTATTGATTCTCCTAATTGTCCAAACTGCAATACTTTTCACACATTAGAACATATCATTTTCAATTGCAAAAGTTATGATAATGAAAGAAGACAATATTTCTCAAAACTTTCAAAACTTAATATTTTATCTTATGACTTTCAAAGTATCTTATTTTCTTCAAACTCAAAGCTAATACCTGTTCTGTATAACTATCTCATTCAATTTCTGAAGAACTCAAAAATTCTTGATATTTTATAAAAAAAAAAATTACAAATACTATCATCATCATCCTCAAGCAGCCATGGGCTACGGAGGTCCAACCAGACCACGCAGTTTAATTCTCCAAGCATATCTGTCCTGAGCTACATCTGCTGCATCCGGCCACTGCACACCAATTCTAACAAGGTCCTGTTTGACATTGTCTGCCCACCGCATCCTAGGTCTCCCCCTCCTTCTGAGGCCTCTAGGCACACTGTTCGTAACCCTATTCGCCAATCTATAATTATCCATACGGGCAACATGGCCAAACCAGCGGAGTCTCTCTCTGCACAATATGCTGCTTAAAGGAGGTTGCAGACTCCTTTGCCTAACCTCATCATTAGGTACAAAGTTAAACCACCTAATACCCAAGATACTGCGTAAGCATCTAGAATCAAAAGCATCTAGTTTCCTGTTATCTTGTTTACACAGCGTCCAAGTTTCACTACCATAACTAACCCTAGAAAGAACCAAACTATTATACAGTCTAATTTTAGTCTTTAGGTGTATACGCCTATTTCTCCACAATCCCCATAGATTCTTAAAAGTCCCGGCAGCAATACCTATTCGTCTGTTAATCTCATGCCGCACATCACCAGTATCAATTACATAGCTCCCAAGGTAATTAAACTGTGACACCTGCTCAAGACTGCAACCATTCAGATTAACTGAATCACAACCTGCCTGACCAATTTTCATCACTTTAGTTTTTTCTCTGTTTATAACCAAACCTACTCTACTACCAGTCTCATCAACAGCTCGAATGAAAGAGTTCATCTCATCAACATCATTTGCCAAAAGGGCTAAATCATCAGCATAATCTAAATCAGAAATTTTCGTATCTCCAGCCCATTTAAGGCCAAAATCTTTTCCTCGAAGCGAATTTCGCATAACATAATCAATAACCAAACTAAAGAGAAAAGGAGACAAAATGCACCCTTGTCGAGATGCACCCTTGTTGCAGATTCTCCCTCAACAGAGGCCCACCAGTGCAGCAAGCCCAGGATCCATAATCAAACTCAAATCCATAAACAAGTCCAGTCTGGTAGGTATAAATGGTCAGCACCAGGACCCTGTGAAGTTGACCACACCTCAGCAGGGTACTATACCATCATTAATACTATACCATCTATTTAACTTAATTCAAATTCAAAAAGCCTCTGAATGAGTGTGCTTTTATAAAGCAAGAATATTCAATTTATGTTATGTGTTCTACTACTACTACCCTGATCTCGAGTTTCGCTGAGGGGGTGTAAAGGGGAATCCATTCTCTCTCGTCCAGCGGGTCCTCCGTGGAGTTGCTCGGTCTCGATTTTGCTGCCGGTTTCGTCCTGTTTGGTATCGCGGGTCACGTGGGCGTAGGGTCGGGGGTGACGCACACTGACGGGCGTAATGGCCCACTCCACCGCACGCAAAGCACGAGACACCCTGGTGATCCGCCAAGGGGTGCCGCTGTTGCTGGGTCTGACTGGTATGGCTCCTCTCTCGCTGTCCCTCAATCTGGTGGAGGCACTCCCCCAAACGTACTAGATCTGCCTGGATCTGGCACAGCGGAAAGGCTGCCAACAGATCCTGTAGCTGGGGCAGAGGGTTCGACTCTGTGTTCCTAGCAGGGGTTTCCTCGTCAAGTGCTCGTATGGCTGGCGTTCGTCCGGAGGCACGCTCATTGCTCTCCTCCAGTGGCAAGTCCTTTTCGCCCCGGACTGCTCGGGGTATTCGTGCTGCTTCTTCACATCATACCTACATAAAACAGAGAAAGAGAATGAAATGTTGCTCAATCTGTCAGAATTTAATAGTAAATAATAATGAGTCTCACATTCGGCGACAACTGAATATAAATCGCAAACAGAACTAATAAGATTATAATTGCTTGCCGTATGTTACTAATTAAAGAAAAATCATTCATCATAAGATATAAACTTTAAAAGAAGACATGATACACGAGAAGAAATCTCAAGTATTTCCTCAAACGAACACCAGGGTTATTTTTGAAATAATTATTTTTCCTAAAATGTAAACATAGAAATGTTCGATTTTTTTTTACCTCCTAAAGACACTTTTTCTCCTACAATGTGTTAAATGAACAGAGACCTAAAGAACACAAAAGACCTAAAGGATTCAGAGAAGGTTGGTGAAAGAGATCCTTTGGACAGCTCTTAAGAAATAGATGGAAGTCTCCCTGTTCTTCAACGTGCACAGAATATTGTTCTCCTGCATACGGGGCCTTGCATTAACGTCCTATCTGATGGATGACAGTCTTTCTAGGCCCATAAGCATCATCATTATTTTAGGGAATAATCATTGTAGTTTCGATAGATGTCGATGATTTGTAACAAATATCTAATCTCGGCTATCCCTTGCAAAACATCCCCGATCTGTTAAAAATATTTTTAAAAAAGTCGAATCGATGAAGCAAGTGTAAACCAATCTGACTTATAAGTGTCATTTGAATACACAATGTGTATTCAAATGACACTTACCTAGTCATGCACACAACCCCTAGTACGAAAACATTTATTCAAATAATTAATATCCCATTAAAGCATCAGGAGAAAGACCCATCCTGGCTCTGTGATCACGCTTTTTCAAGCGAAGGGTTGAATCGTTTGCATATCTCTTACAATAGGTAAAGATAATTAATGTGATTTTGTAAGCAATGTGATGATTCTGCAGATAGATTATGAGGACGAAAGAGATGCAATGACCACCAATGATATCATTCTAATATTATTGCACAAAATCTTTCCTATCTGAGCCCACATTTAAATATTGTAAGAGAAGAAATGATTTCGCCATCTCCAAAGTGAATGAAGTTCTCGCCGTGGATTTACCGTAAGGAGCTCACTTAGATAAGGAACTAGGCAACCGTTTGCAGTGGGCTGCGAATTTCTTTAGTAAATTGCTTTAAATCCCTTCAAGTGACAAATTGATTGCATGCAGCGTTGTTAATTAAGCCATTATCACTTCTCATTTCAAATTCTCATAATGGAAAAAAAAATCTCATAAAGAACGTCCAAAGTGTGTTGCGGATGAAGTGAAGCATCGCTCGGATTGTTTCAATCCCAAACCTCTGGCTGATGGTAGGGATATTATAGCATGGGAAGTTTCTGTTGGAATCCATTGTATCTGTGGACAAAATGGCAGTTATTAAGGACTGATATCGACGTGGTTCCCTTTCAAATGGTAGTCATGATCACGTCCATATTTCAACTGGTCATGAGTGATTTCGGGAGCATCCCAGTGATCTGCTGTATCTATCTTGGCAGTTTCCATCCTTGATTCCAGTCTTATGGAATATATTTCAGATTGTTCTGAAGAAATTTAACCTACACAGAATGCCATTCCTATCAACCCTTGTGGATCTGTAAGTGATAATTGTAAAACGAAAACAGGTAACTCATCCCAAAATATAAATTCTAAGATTTTATTGTCTCCATATGGTAACGTGTTGGTAGAGTACGCAAGGATTAGGATACAAGTTGTAATTCTCTATTACCCACTTAAATATATACTTTTTGCATATTAAGAGAAGTATTTATGGAATATGGTAGCTCCTAGTCGCCAAAGTATCAAAACCCCTCAACTTTTCTTACATGAGAAGATATTGAGTACGCACTACAGTGTATAAACAGTCGTGAGGTAAACTAACTTGTTATTAAACGCATTCTCTAAAAAATTAATCACATGGAATTTGTGTATTAAATCATATTTGAAAATCATCTTAACACTGTATTGTACTAAAGCTGTTAAAGTTTGCACGCAATAAAAAGTAAATAAAAATAACGTATTCTTTATGTGAAACACAAAGGCAGTTTGCATGATAACTTGGAATTGCACCGTGTTCTCGGATTGCAACGAAATGGCCAGCTCCATGTCTTTCGAAATATATCTTTTACACTTGAGAATGACCACCTTCCGGAACTGCCAAAACATATCGCCATGTTTTATCTGAGTTACGTCATTATTCATTATTTATCAGGTGTTAATGGGTTTTTAATTGGTAACCTGGTACTTGATGTTACTTTTTTTGTCTCTTATAACTACTAAGCTATATAAATACTGCTTTGAATTTTATCATGTAATTTTCATAAATCTCGGTACCCTGTAGGTAAAAAGAGTAAAGTCATAGCACTGCGATCAGCTTAAAGATCATCAGTGTATTCTCTGACATTCGATGTCAATTTAACCAAACTCAGCTCAAGGAGCGATCTAGAGAGTTTAAACTCTCAAAATGAAAGACAATTTCGGTGTGTTGAATGGGCCAATCAGAGAGCAGATAACGCTGATTATCTAGCTAACCGATTGAAGGGAACAAGCTATTTTGAAGTCTCCTGAACAGAAGCATAAACTGAAACTTTGGTACCTGAGGTAGCCACCATGTCTTGCCTGAATCATAATCACCAGCACCAGACTAGTAATGCGATATTCCCAATTTCGAGTTCCCACTGTATCAGCGTTGAGATTTATCTCCCATAAGCTCCACCCTACTCTCGGTGTGAAAGGGAACACCGATGAGATTACAAAGGTCGCGGTCATTCTGATGGGTTGTTGAGCCCTGACCATGTATGAAGGAGAGCCATACCCTGTGCACGTTACAGAACATGCTGGAAGGCCCAGACAGAAAGCTCTCATCTGTCTGCCAAGTGTAATCCAGTGGGTCCCCTTCCCCAACCTCCTCTGAACCTTTGTGGTCCTTATGACCTGGCGGTTTAGCCCATTGAATGCACAAAAGTGTCACTTAGAGGTAAACAACCCAAACCACAACAAAATTCAGCTTCAGTTAATTCTTTCATTTCTCTGTCAGCGAGGTAAAACTCTGGCTGGACTTTAAGGCTATTCATTTTTTTCACCTAATTGACGGGAAAAAAATTAATACTGTAGTCTTGTCCCTAATAGCAGTTGAACATTAGACCGAATGACTCCAGCACATATCGATTACCGTCACTAATAAGATCATTTCAGTGAAAATGAAACGATGTAAATTAAAGCCTTTTGAAGGGTTTGAAAAATATGAATCATCATATTTCGTTAGTACCTGTTCAACTCAAAAAGAACTTTCATTAATCTCTTAAAACAAAACGTTTCGTCACTCCCTGCACCCCCCCCCCCCCTCCCGAAGTGAAGGGACAAATCGTTGCTGCACGTGTTAAGTCCTTGATTGTGATATTTTATCAGTAAAACATCATATCTTTAGCAATATATAAATGTTTGAAATTTTGGAATTATTCCACCGTCAGAGATTGCAATTAAAACTTTTGGGAGATTCAAAAACTATGAATCATAATAGTTTATCAAATACCTATTCAACGAAAAAATAATTCTTTGCTTTTGGAAATAAATATTATCACTAAAAACAAGAAAAATTGTGCTTGTGCTGATGGTGAAATGTTACCATTAATATTAAAAATTTCTAATATAATTACATCGATTACAATATTGAAATGTTTGCCATTTTCAACTTTTTTCACTGTTTGATGGCGCAATTAGTTGCATGGAGATTTCGCAAGTACGAATCGTACTATTTCACAATACCTAACCAACACAAAAGAATTTTTGATCCGTTTCTAAAAACAAAGAATTTGACAGACTTGGCGAAAAAATGAAGCATTCGCTCTTTTGTTTCTGAAAAGGAACAAAAAAAGTCTCCCAGAGGAAGCCTTTCGCTTATGACTCTGTCAAAAGCAAATTATCCTTTGGACGCTATTTAACCTTTCAGTCTGGGCCAGATGACTCTTACTTGAGACCCAAAGCTAGGATATCTTTAGGTCCTCTGACTTATTTATATATAACCTTTTGTTTATTGTACAACTTCACATTTTCGTGCATTATGATTAACAAGCAAATTTATCTTCTGTTGTTGGGTTTTTCTCTCTCTTTAAAGCAGTGATACTCAAACTTTTCATTTTGCTCACGGCACACAAAAATTTACTGATGGCACTAAAAATTTGGTGGTAATACTACGGGAAATTCGCACATGCGCAATTTGTCTTCAATAATAGCCATTTTTGTGGAGTCGTTTGTAAACGCAGAGAACTTTTTTTTAAGTTCTGACGTGTATTAAGGTTAGTACTACGCTGTCTGTATTAACGGTATGCTTTGTGTAAGGCTCGTATCTAGAAAAAAATCGAGGCAGGCCCCAAGAAACAAAATCGAGTGAAAAAAAGAAATGTCAAAGGGGAGGCCAAGAGACTTCATTTCCAATGCACTCTAACATTTCATCCTCTACTTGAAGGTTTTTAAAAAAAAATCTTCAAAAATGCATAAAATATAAATAAATTTAATAAGTTTTCCCTCTTTTACCCTTATTGTATTCTGAAAGGAAGGGGGGGGGGGGTTGGTCCCTTTGCACCCCCTAGATCCGTCCCCGCTTTGTGCCCTGCATGTTATCCCATTTTCATATGGATAAGTTTTTTATTAAACGGAAAAAAGTTAAATGAAGAATCAGTTTCAGAAAGGAGCAACAAAATGGTTTCTAAATTTCCTTTTATCTACAATTCCATCCCAAATTTCTCGGCACATCCTTTGAGAACCACTGCTCTAAAGTATATGAGATTTCACTCTCCACGTCGCAAGCTTTCATTTCGCATAAAACGCTTACGATTGATTCTCCTCTACTAATAAAATTTCGCCCCCCCCCCCTCTTTTTGGGGAGGGAAGAAGTGGATGTATTTTGGGATTCCGAACATAGTCTCCACGTCAGAAGTTTCTAAACCCGAAAAAACAATATTGTCTCATTCACAAAATGGAATTTTTCAAATAATTTCGTATTTCAATTCAAGTTCCAGCACTTGGATACAATTTGTCAGTCATAGAAAATTCTATAACGAAATAAAATTAAATATGGGCAAATTGTGCTATGGTGGGTTTAAGTTGTGCAGAAAATTTGTACGTACTCGACCTCTGTGGCAAGCAGCTGCTTGAGGGGGTATTTATTATTTATTATATTTAATAATGTAATATACAATGAAAAGGAAAAGCATTATTTACAGGTTAATGCAATTTTATTAATATTAATGTAAATATTATTAATACTAATATAATTAATGCAATTGTTATTAATGTAATTTGCCGTAATTTAATATATTTCGAAACATTTGGTAAAAAATAATTGGGCATTTTTATCTGTTGTTAAATGATAAAGAACAGAAAGATGTTTAAAATAATTGGAACCCGATTTCCAGACCAGATGTAATGAAATATCGATTTCTGTGAATGGAGGGTATAAATCAGATCCACCTGGGTTACTACAAATCGACCCGAATATATTTACTTACTATTTAGTATATTGAACGTCTTGTTAACCGGCTAAACGAAGGTTGGATTACCAAGGGTGTAAGCCTTGCACGTCTCCGTCTACTCGGTTAACACATAGATATAACATGTAACTGAACACATAACAAATAACTCCTGAGCTAAAGTATACTTAAACAATAACAGAAATCTTATTCCCCATTTAACTCCCAATATATTACCATTTCTTACCACCGCGATTTTACAGACGTCCACACTTAATGTGGTGCAACCAATCTTCTGAGCGTCCAACGCTCGACAAACAGCAAGGATATTGGCTAAAAGAAATACAACAAGTATGCACTAACATAAATTCACTACTGCATAAACACATAAGTTCCCTAACTAGATAAATGGTATATTGAAGTTCAGACCTACTTTGATTAGATGAGGATGCGAAGGAGAACGACCTCGACGACGAGGAGTTGTAGGCAATTCTAACAGAGAGACATGGCCTCTTCTCCAACGTTAACGTATTTTTCATTGTTTCGTAATGAATTATTCTGTTGCGTACAACACTATTCTACGACTTGGTTAGTTACGTATAACAATAGTGAAATCAACGCAATTGATGTCTTAGTTATTTACAAAGTCTTATCTGCGTTGCCAAAGGTATACTCAGAAACTTTCAATGAGAGTTAACATGTTTTGGTCTATTTGTAATTTCTTTTATTGTATGCTTGAGTGTTTCATTTCTGGAGACTCCATTAAAAAACGTATGATACTCAGATCCACAACCTTAACACCCCCCAACATAAGCACACTTGGGTACGCCTAGTGTTGCCAACTGTCCCGCATCATCAATATTTATCCTGCTTGTCGTACCAAAGCCATATGGGACACCGCATTGACTGATCCGAGAATACTGTCGATCACATGACGTGCATTAGATCTAATATGAGAAATGAGTCTTAGGGACAGTTCAAACTCCACTTATCTGTGCAACCCCACTCTTTAAATAGCTGAGACTCTCTCGAAATTCAGATGAAGAATCATCTAACTAATTTTGGTCAACTGCTCAAAGAGTGATTTTTGCTGTTTATTCATAAGTAGCATGTGCCGACGCAAACTTCTCATCACAAAGATACGATATTCTGACCTGGAAATTATAATTGATATATTGAATTTGAATGGAAAAATTGAATGATAAGCCATTTGTGGAATGTTGCATTTTTGAGAACAATATTCAACATACTATTGATATGGATTGGAAAATATTAATGGAAAATGAAGGTCTTTGCTATTTTTTGAAATTTGTGGTAAAAATATGTTCTAAACCATTTTACATTATTATTATTTTATATTAAGTATACCGGGCCCCAGGCCGGATCTATGGGACGGCGGAGGAGGGAGGGGAGAGATGTATAGTCCAACCAGGCAGGTGCGCAAGATTAAGTTTCGGTAGGGGGGTCCGAGAATTCAGTTTGGGGGAGACTCCAGGGAATTTAACTTCAGTGGAACAGAAATGTTTAGATTAAAGTTTATATTTAAATTCTACCTTAACTGTGTATTACCGTATTTCTTCGATTCTAAGACGCCATCGATTCTAAGACGCACTTTAATTTCAGCACCACCAACAGACAAAAAGTTTTGATTCTAAGAAATAAAAAATAAATAAATTGCTAAAATATATCTAACAAATATTTTTATTATAATAGAATTCAATTTACTAACAACAATAGTACTTATTTATCAGTAAGTATTCTATTCATCACTTCCTTCTGAATCAATATCAGAGTCTGATTCTTCTGAGCCGTCTTTTCTGCGATTCTAAGACGCCATCGATTCTAAGACGCACCCCGTTTTTAGAGACGTTTATGTGGGAAAAAAGTGCGTCTTAGAATCGAAGAAATACGGTACTCTCTTGGGATAGGAGGAGCATATCGAAATAACATAAAGCCTTTGATATTGTTACAAAGTCATATAATTAAACGAATTAATAAAAACAAAAACATGCACGTGTAATAAGCAAATGTCATGATGCAAATATTTTGCCTATAAGGAATTAAAAAAATGAATTGTTTATAATGTACCTATGACGTAAGCGGATGTGTGACGTCATAGGGGCAAAGCACTGTCTGTGGGGGGTATTATCCTGCGAATACAACTATTAGCTTATTGGCAAATTTGCAGCACGGTGAGGTAGCTTTGATCCTGGACCTTTCAGTTCTAACTTCATCTGGTATGACTCAGATGTTTGCGCTAAACGAAAAGGAAATGAAGAATAGATAACACGAACGTATTTTGGAGATTGGAGCTTCTGCAGCAGTTAAAAATTCTTTGATATAATATTAGAGTTGAGTTAAAATTTTTATATTTGATTTTATTGTTTGAGATGGCTTTCGTTAAAGTACCTACTTCCTACATCCGCTCAAAACATACAAAATAAACCTAAAGAATATTGATGTAATCAGTTATTGAATTCGCATTTACTACAATGTGAGAAAAAGCGCCAATTGACCTACTCAACAAGAGTAATTCCAAAGAAGTACCTAGAAACCCACGCTCCTGAAAAGTTCGTCCCCCCTCCCTTCGAACCTCCAGCTGTCATACTAAATCTCAAACTTCATTACCGCTTTGAAATCCAAAACACTTGTCTTTACATAATTTTATTTCAGTCTTTAATTTCATGTCCGGCACCAAAATATTAAATTAAAAAAAAATATAAAATCTCATACTATTTAGTTTGGCAAATGAGAAATCATACACAAGTGAGATTTCCCAAAACTGAATTTTCGGACTCCTCTCAAAACAAAAATCTCGGACCTCCCGAAAACAATCTCCCTCCCACTGAAACGAAATTCTTGGATCGTCCTGAAGCTAAATCCGGCCTTGCGGGCTAACTATCTTCTTTTGAAGGGAATACGAACTCAGTGACTGATTGCACAATCCATGTATTTCAGGTTTATTGTCTACGTTTTAAGGTGTTTTATAGGTAGGCCAGTTTTTTAAATTTATTTTTCATTTTTATTATACCACAAAAAGATGCAGAAAACAAATCCTGCCCACAAAAGTTTTATTTTATTTTACTCCATTGTAAACAGCGGAAAGAAAGAAATTTGAAATATTCATAAAATAATTTCACATAAAGTCTCTGCAAGATTAATTTCGTACATTTGATATAAATGTATGAAATTAATCTTGCAAAGACTTTTACTCTTAAAAACCTTAATGTTTCAATAATCCAGCTTTAGGAAAAAAAATGAGGCTCATATTGTTTTCAAAAAAATATAGCACTCGATTTTAAACTTTTGCCCAATATTTTTCTCTTTTGCGTTTGTCTTTGGATTAGAAAAAGTTGATAACTACTTATCTATTCCATGGTATTATGATTTTTCCCAAATGTCAGAGCAATTTGCAAGTGGATTAAATATTTTGTTTAAATGTTGACCAAAAATTAAGCTGTCTAAAAAACTAATAACTTACTAGATTGAAATTTTATGGGGAGCAAAAAGGGAAAAATGTCTTTTTTATATTGTATATTATACTAATCGAAAATAGTGTACGACAAGTAACGTTACAAACAATAATATTGTGTTTTTTTTTTTCTGAACCAGTATTTGGACAGTATGAACAATTAGCCTACCTAAAACATTTTTTTCTATCCTTTAGATCAGCAAATCTTTTCATGGCACTTTCTATATTTATATTCTTTGCAATATCATTTTCTATAGACAAAATTGCCAAAGAATTCATTCTGTCTTGAGACATGGATGACCGTAAGTATGTTTTTATAAGCTTTAGTTTACTAAAGCTTCTCTCGCCAGCGGCCACAGTAATAGGCATTGTAAGCATCATTCTTAATGCAACCCACAGATTTGGCATGACATCCTGTAACTTATTAGTGTTTATGAACCTAGCGTCTTCTATTGGAAGCTTTACATCTTCAGGAAATAATTCTTTGGCTATATCTAATTCAGTCAAGAGATCACATCCATTTATATCATTATTTTCTTAGTACCTTAACTTATTCTCCAAAACTGAAATTTTCATGTGACTGTAAGTATTCATGAGCATGCTTCCAGTCATTAATTCCAGATTTTCCTAACATTGAATGGCGAAGCCAAAAATTTTGCAACAAAAGCAATAAATTTTATTGGTTCTCTCTGAATAAATAAGCTACCTTCTAAGAAAATTCTCACCATTGTTTATTTTCCTATACATCATTGTCACATAGAAACTACGTATATTTGTATCTTTTGGAAAACTGTA
The DNA here is from genome assembly GCA_038380435.1 of Ryuthela nishihirai. Taxonomy (NCBI): domain Eukaryota; kingdom Metazoa; phylum Arthropoda; class Arachnida; order Araneae; family Heptathelidae; genus Ryuthela; species Ryuthela nishihirai. Next base: position 8,959,073 of record JAWZYU010000021.1, read on the forward strand.
CTGTTTATTAATAGGATGTGGCCCATTCATAATGATGTGATCACTTTCAGCTATTGATAATTCATCTGGCCATTGTGCTGGATCATTGTATTTGACATTTATTTTGATTGAGTTTTCAAATTTACTTTCAACTTTCCCAGTATTCCCTGCTGTGAGTGTGACATTATTGCCTAAGACTGTCTTCAGCCACATTACAGTTGTGATCCTGATCTTTTAATTCATGCATGCAGTTGTTCTTTTCTTCAGAAAGTGCAGTATCTTCAGTGGGTTTGACTTCACAATCATTAGATGACAAATCTGGACAGATATATGTAGCTGAAGAAGTTGAGCCTGCATTGTTCCCACTGTTTGACTTAGGACTGAAAAAACTTGATACCTTTGGGTGTTTCTTAACTGCTTCTTCTTGTTGAAGACGTCCTTTTCTGTTTTCATAGCCGGATAACATTTTTGGAGGCATTACCTAATTTTATGAGTAGTAAAAAATAAAATAAAACGAAAATGTCTAAAGAAAACAAATAAAAACACTACGGTATATCATTATAAATGGCAGAAACCAAAAACACAAGAACAATCTCAGAAGCAAAAGAAAAACTGACAGTTGTCACTTTGACGTCTGAGAAGATACTGAACAGATACTTTGTTGCCTTTCTAGTGTAAAAACGTATCGTACAGTAACGCCAATATCAATAATAAACTCCGCGTGAACTTACACTAGAGATTTGACAACCGAGCATCTTTGCGTGTCGTTAAAAGTGACACTCACACTCTCTCTCTACATATATACACATCACCTGCTGTTTTTCCATCTTAAAAACGTCAGATTGAAAAAATATTTATTATTTTCACTTTTTCTTTTTTTGGAAAATCTTTGATGGCGCCCCTAAGCACACTACGCGCCCGGGCAACTGCCCGAGTTGCCGGTACCCTGAGCCGGCACTGCTGCCACACCATATTGTGCTCAAACTAACAAAAAAACATGTTATTATCGATGGCTTGAGTGTAATGCGAGTAAACCTTGCATCAGTGGCGGCTCGCGTATAGGCACTGTGGAACTGCAGCACCCCAAATTGCAACTTGATATTATCGATAACATTTAATATAATGAGTAATTTTTTCTTTAATTCTTTCTTTATACTTGTACAATATATAATCCTTAAGCTTAAGGTCAGTAGCCATCCCCCAGTTTTTGAAAAAGATACAAAAATCTTTGTATGGAACTGTGCGCTTCACAGTACTAGCGGCGAGGTGGTTGACTGTTGTGCGCATGCGCACATAGGAAGCTACACGCGAGGCTGCAAGGGAGAGAGAGCGCTGTCGTTCCCGCAGTGCCAACCCTGGCGTGCTGGTTGAAGGTAGTTTTTTTTTACTCCGCGTGTGTTGTGCTTAAAAACCGTGTACCATATTTTTGAATGTGATAAAGTGTAGAATTAGATTATTATCCTGCTTCCAGCTATTCTATTTGATTCATTTTTTTTCGCGCAAATTAAAACAAGAAGAATGGATTTCATTTTTAAATGAATAGATTAAGCTCGAACTGTAACAATTAAGGTTAAAGTAAGTAAAAAATGTTTGATTTTGTTCTTTTAGGATTTTATCAAGTTTCTGAAAAAATTTTCTTTTTATACATGTTTGTTTCGTTTTACACAATTTTAAAACAAAGGGTAAAAATTTTCTGGAGCAGCACCCCCACTAATTTTAGCTACGAGTCGCCACTGCCTTGCATCTCAAGTTTTCAGACAATCAGTAACCACTGCCTTATGCTATTTAAGTGTATTAAAGCACCTGCCAGCCAGTGCTAGCCATATTGCTGATTTTTGTTCCATCACAAATAATCTGTTTGACATTTTGAATAGTAGCATATTTAAACACAGAACAAAATCTCAGCATTGATAGCAAACTTTGGACGCTTGAGTTCGTGGAAAACTTTCATTGAGTCATCTGCAGCATTCAGTTTCAGACCGGGGACAAAAAGATTCACTTTCCATGTCTGCAAGGATGGTTGCTGACATTATCGGCAGCCTTGGGATTAATTCCAAATTTGCCCTCTCATGTATCACATAAATTTTACACTTAATAGTAACTGAATTTTACACCTAAATAAAAATGCGATTTAAAATTTGTTTTGTGTGTAGTGCTGTTCAATATTAACATGAAGTGGAAACATTATTAACAATAATATGCTTCTTATAACCACTAAAGTGTAAGTGGTCAAGCAGCTGTAAGGGCATTTTCTGTGGTTGTGAGCAAAACCGAAGGAAATACAACAAAATCATATCCTGCCATCTACGCCTAAAAACAAAATTCTAGAATATATGTTATTTTGCTACTGTGAGACTAAAAAGATTTGGAATAACAACTCCTAATGGTTAGCTGTCACTGCTGTGGGATTGAAATTTTCGTAAAAAAATTACATTAATGCTAAATTTTACATTCTGTGATTTTTATTAATAATTCAGCTTTAAAACGTAATTTCGTTTGTTGATTTTTAATATAAGTGAAATACTAGTAAATAATAGAATAGAATAATTCGATTATTTAATAGTTTTTTTAATGACAGCGGTTGTATGCAAAAAAATATCTGGAACTTAAAAAGTATTAATATGCATAGATCCAGGGAATTACTCTAAAGAAAATGTGCATGGTTGAACGCAAACTTCAAAGTAGATACCAGTTCTTTGTATTTTCCAATTAAATTTCCTGTTAATTGCCCGTTAAATTCAGGTTTCCAGGAAAGCCTCCAACATTAAATGACAATTTTCAGCCAACAAAGAAAGAAAAAACAATTTTTTGGTCACTTGTATTCAAGGAAAACGTAAACATCGGAATATTATTTGGGAAGTTCGACAGAAATAAAGTAAGATAATTTTTTTTATAGAATAGCATGAAAACAATGGTATTTTTATACTTTTTGCAGTACATTTAAATTGCTATCTTTAGATTTTTTTTTTCATAGAAAACGAATTACATCTAGTAAAAGACTTTACTGAAAATGACAAAAATAAAAGTTTTCTTCTGGTTTCATCTGAATAAAATATAATTTTTATAATATATTAATGAATATAATTAATAAGATTAAATTTAAGTTCCTCAATAACTAATTAATAACCTATTTCAGTTTGATTTTTTTAAAAGTAATTTACGAATAAGATTTTTACTATTACTTGCTAGTTTCGAATATAGTGAATGGAATAGCATTGCCTGGATATCGGCTTTTCTACCAAGCACGTTGCATGCTCTACCGAGAATGGCGCTGCAGTCGTTCATTTTACATTCCATCTATGGAACATTTCCTTCTTTACCCTTAATTTTCTTTGTCTCACCGTCGTTCCTCTCGGTCACTCAAACCTTATCTCTCCGGCTAGTGACGGAGATGCCTTAAAGTCATTTATGGCATCCCCGTTATATATTTTATATATAAGCGCTGCAGGTCGTTCATTTTACATTCCATCTATGGAACATTTCCTTCTTTACCCTTAATTTTCTTTGTCTCACCGTCGTTCCTCTCGGTCACTCAAACCTTATCTCTCCGGCTAGTGACGGAGATGCCTTAAAGTCATTTATGGCATCCCCGTTATATATTTTATATATAAGCTTATATCGTAGATAAATACAATAACAATAAATATGAAAATAATTTAGAGGGACACGACAGCTTCACTTTTAAGAAGGGGAAATATTTGAATTTTTTAATTTAAATTGTAGTAGCTTAGTATTTATTAACAGCTTGGTATCCAAAGGGTTAACGTAGGGATTTTCCTTAATTTATGAAAATCAGTGTATTTAATTCCATCATATAACGATCGTTCAGAACAATGGTTCTCAACCTTTTATGCTTCACGTACCCCCTGGAAATGTGTATGTAACTGGCGTACCCCTTGTATAGATAGATAAAACTATAGTTATAGTAAAACAATTGGAATAAAATATAACATGTATATCAGTGGTTCTCAACCTTTTATGCTTCACGTACCCCCTGCAAATGTATATGTAACTGGCGTACCTCTTGTATAGATAAATAAAACTATAGTTATAGTATAACAATGGGAATAAAACATATATATCAGTGGTTCTCAACCTTTTATGCTTCACGTATCCCCTGGAAATGTATATGTAACTGGCGTACCTCTTGTATAGATAGATAAAACTATAGTAATAGTATAACAATGGGAATAAAATAAAACATGTATATCAGTGGTTCTCAACCTTTTATGCTTCACGTACCCCCTGGAAATGTGCATGTAACTGGCGTACCTCTTGTACAGATAGATAAAACTATAGTTATACTATTACATGGGAATAAAATAAAACATATATATCAGTGGTTCTCAACCTTTTATGCTCCACGTACCCCCTGGAAATGTATATGTAACTGGCGTACCTCTTGTATAGATAGATAAAACTATAGTTATAGTATAACAATGGGAATAAAATAAAACATATATATATGTGGTTCTCAACCATTTATGCTTCACGTACACCCTGGAAATGTATATGTAACTGGCGTACCTCTTGTATAGATAAATAAAACTATAGTTATAGTACAACAATGGGAATAAAAGATATATATCAGTGCTTCTCAACCTTTTATGCTTCACGTACCCCCTGGAAATGTATATGTAACTGGCGTACCTCTTGTATAGATAGATAAAACTATAGTTATAGTATAACAATGGGAATAAAATAAAACATGTATATCAGTGGTTCTCAACCTTTTATGCTTCACGTACCCCCTGGAAACGTACATGTAACTGGCGTACCTCTTGTATAGATAGATAAAACTATAGTTATAGTATAACAATGGGAATAAAATAAAACGTATATATCAGTGGTTCTCAACCTTATATGCTTCACGTACACCCTGGAAATATATATGTAACTGGCGTACCTCTTGTATAGATAAATAAAACTATAGTTATAGTACAACAATGGGAATAAAATAAAACATATATATCAGTGGTTCTCAACCTTTTATGCTTCACGTACCCCCTGGAAATGTACATGTAACTGGCGTACCTCTTGTATAGATAGATAAAAGTATAGTTATAGTATAACAATGGGAATAAAATAAAACATATATATCAGTGGTTCTTAACCTTTTATGCTTCACGTACCCCCTGGAAATGTATATGTAACTGGCGTACCTCTTGTATAGATAGATAAATCTATAGTTATAGTATAACAATGGGAATAAAATAAAACATATATATATGTGGTTCTCAACCTTATATGCTTCACGTACACCCTGGAAATATATATGTAACTGGCGTACCTCTTGTATAGATAAATAAAACTATAGTTATAGTACAACAATGGGAATAAAAGATATATATCAGTGGTTCTCAACCTTTTATGCTTCACGTACCCCCTTGAAATGTATATGTAACTGGCGTACCTCTTGTATAGATAGATAAAACTATAGTTATAGTATAACAATGGGAATAAAATAAAACATGTATATCAGTGGTTCTCAACCTTTTATGCTTCACGTACCCCCTGGAAACGTATATGTAACTGGCGTACCTCTTGTATAGATAGATAAAACTATAGTTATAGTATAACAATGGGAATAAAACGTATATATCAGTGCTTCTCAACCTTTTACGCTTCACGTACCCCCTGGAAATGTACATGTAACTGGCGTACCTCTTGTATAGATAGATAAAACTATATTTATAGTATAACAATGGGAATAAAATAAAACATATATATCAGTGGTTCTCAACCTTTTATGCTTCACGTACCCCCTGGAAATGTATATGTAACTGGCGTACCTCTTGTACAGATAGATAAAACTATAGTTATAGTATTACATGGGAATAAAATAAAACATATATATCAGTGGTTCTCAACCTTTTATGCTTCACGTACCCCCTGGAAATGTATATGTAACTGGCGTACCTCTTGTATAGATAGATAAAACTATAGTTATAATATAACAATGGGAATAAAATAAAACATGTATATCAGTGGTTCTCAACCTTTTATGCTTCACGTACCCCCTGGAAACGTATATGTAACTGGCGTAACTCTTGTATAGATAGATAAAACTATAGTTATAGTGTAACAATGGGAATAAAATAAAACGTATATATCAGTGGTTCTCAACCTTTTACGCTTCACGTACCCCCTGGAAATGTACATGTAACTGGCGTACCTCTTGTATAGATAGATAAAACTATATTTATAGTATAACAATGGGAATAAAATATATATATCAGTGGTTCTCAACCTTTTATGCTTCACGTACCCCCTGGAAATGTACATGTAACTGGCGTACCTCTTGTATAGATAGATAAAACTATAGTTATAGTATAACAATGGGAATAAAATAAAACATATATATCAGTGGTTCTTAACCTTTTATGCTTCACGTACCCCCTGGAAATGTATATGTAACTGGCGTACCTCTTGTACAGATAGATAAAACTATAGTTATAGTATAACAATGGGAATAAAAGATATATATCAGTGGTTCTAAACCTTTTATGCTTCACGTACCCCCTGGAAACGTATATGTAACTGGCGTACCTCTTGTATAGATAGATAAAACTATAGTTATAGTATAACAATGGGAATAAAATAAAACGTATATATCAGTGGTTCTCAACCTTTTACGCTTCACGTACCCCCTGGAAATGTACATGTAACTGGCGTACCTCTTGTATAGATAGATAAAACTATATTTATAGTATAACAATGGGAATAAAATAAAACTTATATATCAGTGGTTCTCAACCTTTTATGCTTCACGTACCCCCTGGAAATGTACATGTAACTGGCGTACCTCTTGTATAGATAGATAAAACTATAGTTATAGTATAACAATGGGAATAAAATAAAACATATATATCAGTGGTTCTTAACCTTTTATACTTCACTTACGCCCTGGAAATGTATATGTAACTGGCGTACCTCTTGTATAGATAGATAAATCTATAGTTATAGTATAACAATGGGAATAAAATAAAACATATATATATGTGGTTCTCAACCTTATATGCTTCACGTACCCCCTGGATATATATATGTAACTGGCGTACCTCTTGTATAGATAAATAAAACTATAGTTATAGTACAACAATGGGAATAAAAGATATATATCAGTGGTTCTCAACCTTTTATGCTTCACGTACCACCTGGAAATGTATATGTAACTGGCGTACCTCTTGTATAGATAGATAAAACTATAGTTATAGTATAACAATGGGAATAAAATAAAACATGTATATCAGTGGTTCTCAACCTTTTATGCTTCACGTACCCCCTGGAAACGTATATGTAACTGGCGTACCTCTTGTATAGATAGATAAAACTATAGTTATAGTATAACAATGGGAATAAAATAAAACGTATATATCAGTGGTTCTCAACCTTTTACGCTTCACGTACCCCCTGGAAATGTACATGTAACTGGCGTACCTCTTGTATAGATAGATAAAACTATATTTATAGTATAACAATGGGAATAAAATAAAACATATATATCAGTGGTTCTCAACCTTTTATGCTTCACGTACCCCCTGGAAATGTACATGTAACTGGCGTACCTCTTGTATAGATAGATAAAACTATAGTTATAGTATAACAATGGGAATAAAAGATATATATCAGTGGTTCTAAACCTTTTATGCTTCACGTACCCCCTGGAAATGTATATGTAACTGGCGTACCTCTTGTATAGATAGATAAAACTATAGTTATAGTATAACAATTGGAATAAAACATATATATCAGTGGTTCTCAACGTTTATGCTTCAAGTACCCCCTGGAAATGTATATGTAACAGGCGTACCTCTTGTATAGATAGATAAAACTATAGTTATAGTATAACAATGGGAATAATATAAAACATATATATCAGTGGTTCTCAACCTTTTATGCTTCACGTACCCCCGGAAATGTATATGTAACTGGCGTACCTCTTGTATAGATAGATAAAACTATAGTTATAGTATAACAATGGGAATAAAATAAAACATATATATCAGTGGTTCTTAACCTTTTATGCTTCACGTACCCCCTGGAAATGTATATGTAACTGGCGTACCTCTTGTATAGATAGATAAATCTATAGTTATAGTATAACAATGAAAATAAAATAAAACATATATATATGTGGTTCTCAACCTTATATGCTTCACGTACCCCCTGGAAATATATATGTAACTGGCGTACCTCTTGTATAGATAAATAAAACTATAGTTATAGTACAACAATGGGAATAAAAGATATATATCAGTGGTTCTCAACCTTTTATGCTTCACGTACCCCCTGGAAATGTATATGTAACTGGCGTACCTCTTGTATAGATAGATAAAACTATAGTTATAGTATAACAATGGGAATAAAATAAAACATGTATATCAGTGGTTCTCAACCTTTTATGCTTCACGTACCCCCTGGAAACGTATATGTAACTGGCGTACCTCTTGTATAGATAGATAAAACTATAGTTATAGTATAACAATGGGAATAAAATAAAACGTATATATCAGTGGTTCTCAACCTTTTACGCTTCACGTACCCCCTGGAAATGTACATGTAACTGGCGTACCTCTTGTATAGATAGATAAAACTATATTTATAGTATAACAATGGGAATAAAATAAAACATATATATCAGTGGTTCTCAACCTTTTATGCTTCACGTACCCCCTGGAAATGTACATGTAACTGGCGTACCTCTTGTATAGATAGATAAAACTATAGTTATAGTATAACAATGGGAATAAAATAAAACATATATATCAGTGGTTCTTAACCTTTTATGTTTCACGTACCCCGTGGAAATGTATATGTAACTGGCGTACCTCTTGTATAGATAGATAAAACTATAGTTATAGTATAACAATGGGAATAAAAGATCTATATATCAGTGGTTCTAAACCTTTTATGCTTCACGTACCCCCTGGAAATGTATATGTAACTGGCGTACCTCTTGTATAGATAGATAAAACTATAGTTATAGTATAACAATTGGAATAAAACATATATATCAGTGGTTCTCAACGTTTATGCTTCAAGTACCCCCTGGAAATGTATATGTAACAGGCGTACCTCTTGTATAGATAGATAAAACTATAGTTATAGTATAACAATGGGAATAGTATAAAACATATATATCAGTGGTTCTCAACCTTTTATGCTTCACGTACCCCCGGAAATGTATATGTAACTGGCGTACCTCTTGTATAGATAGATAAAACTATAGTTATAGTATAACAATGGGAATAAAAGATATATATCAGTGGTTCTAAACCTTTTATGCTTCACGTACCCCCTGGAAATGTATATGTAACTGGCGTACCTCTTGTATAGATAGATAAAACTATAGTTATAGTATAACAATTGGAATAAAACATATATATCAGTGGTTCTCAACGTTTATGCTTCAAGTACCCCCTGGAAATGTATATGTAACAGGCGTACCTCTTGTATAGATAGATAAAACTATAGTTATAGTATAACAATGGGAATAAAAGATATATATCAGTGGTTCTAAACCTTTTATGCTTCACGTACCCCCTGGAAATGTATATGTAACTGGCGTACCTCTTGTATAGATAGATAAAACTATAGTTATAGTATAACAATTGGAATAAAACATATATATCAGTGGTTCTCAACGTTTATGCTTCAAGTACCCCCTGGAAATGTATATGTAACTGGCGTACCTCTTGTATAGATAGATAAAACTATAGTTATAGTATAACAATGGGAATGAAATAAAACATGTATATCAGTGGTTCTCAACCTTTTATGCTTCACGTAACCCCTGGAAATGTATATGTAACTGGCGTACCTCTTGTATAGATAGATAAAACTATAGTTATAATATAACAATGGGAATAAAATAAAACATGTATATCAGTGTTTCTCAACCTTTTATGCTTCACGTACCCCCTGGAAATGTATATGTAACTGGCGTACCTCTTGTATAGATAGATAAAACTATAGTTATAGTATAACAATGGGAATAAAATAAAACATATATATCAGTGGTTCTCAACCTTTTATGCTTCACGTACCCCCTGGAAATGTGTATGTAACTGGCGTACCCCTTGTATAGATAGATGAAACTATAGTTATAGTATAACAATTGGAATAAAATATAACCTATATATCAGTGGTTCTCAACCTTTTATGCTTCACGTACCCCCTGGAAATGTTTATGTAACTGGCGTACTCCTTGTGTAGATAGATAAAACTATAGTTATAGTATAACAATGGGAATAACATAAAACATATATATATATAACATATATCTAGCGACTTTTGAGCTCTCACGGCGTACCCCAAAACAATTCACCGCGTACCCCAAATTGAGAACCCCTACTCTAAAGTGAACTAGTGGCATCTATCGGACGCAAAGAAAATGTGAAATTCATTTTAATATTTTTTATGCAAAATTTGCGGCCTTACCGGTTCACTGACCTCGATTTTTACGATATGCTGTTAAAAATCGAGTCCAACCCAAACTTAGTGAAGAGCCACTAGGAAAATAAAAAACTATATTCTGAAACAGCCGCAGGAAAACGTCTCTCTCTTAAACCGAAAAAATACAATTCTATTAAGTAATAAATTGGAAAAAACGCTATTTTTCAGCAATTATTAAAATATTATGATTAAGAACCAAAAACATACATTTTTGATGAATACTATGAACTGATTATTATGCACCTAATAGTATTTGCTCAAAAAATTTCTAGAAATGAATCAGAATCGTCATTTTTTTGTTTGTATTATGTGCCTATTATGTGCCTAGGTTTTGTATGAAAACTATTGGGATATTCGAAAAATACAAATCGTAACATTTCATCAATATCTATCCAACTCAAAAAGAGTTACCTGTAAAAACAAAATAGTGAATATCTACACACGACAAAGCCAAAACATTGGTGGCTTTTTTTTTTGAAAATGAAATAAACATTCTGTGAGCTGTAATGAATTATGTTTCTATTCTTCCGCCAAAATCGTATTCCACTGTTGTCTGTCTTGAGACACTTTAAAAACTAACAATGGTTATGGATCTGGATGAGAAATTCAAAGAATACTTCGCTCATAAAATTTTATACAAAGCGTGAACAACTCATCCCATTCCACTTGAGACATTCTTATGTTCATCACATCAACTCTCTCATTGGTATAGTTGTAATGAAGCTTAGCATAAACGAGTTTAGGACGGGATCAATTTTATCACCCCGAGCTCAAAGCTGTTGAATCCGATACCGCCTGAATCATTTCTTGAATTATTGAGCCCGAGTCCGTCTGAGCCTGAACCATTTCGTCAATTACTGAGCCCGGAGTCCATTTCATCAATTATTTGAGCCCGAGACCCATTTGGAGAAAACGTTCTCTGACGCATCATAAGACCTACGTATACAGAGAAATGCATGTCGCTAATTATTTATTCTTATTAATTATAATCATTTTATGATAAAATTAAAATGTTAATGGTATTTGAAACGAAAAAATGGAAATACTTGTAGAGACTGAAAATTCGTAGGCCTCCTGTTAAACACAAAGAGCTATTCATTTAAAAACGCTAGAGAATATGTAAAAAGAAAAAAATCGAAACCCACATGGTGTTTATTTCAAATTACTATATATTTGAAACTTAAATTATTCTGAGTCCAAGATCGCTCGAGCTCGAACTCATCTTAGAGAGCCTAAGTTCAATATATATAGTTAGGAATCTGAAAAAAAATTAATTACATATTTGAGCACTTGAATTTCATTTGCTCATTTATAAACAAATTTCACGTAAAAATTTAAAATTCAACAAAGGAATGGTATTTGGAAAAATGTTAATAATCGGTATTACATTTCTTACGATATTCAAAAGCATTCAGAGATTATTTTGTACGGTTATTTTCGCATACCTTAGATATCAAATTTTTGTAAAACCATTTCGAATTACGTCAAGGCATCGCACTAAATATTTCAGCTAGAAACTTCCAATGGGCATTAGGAAAGACTTTTTCGGAGGGCGGGTGGGGGGGTGGATCTTTCAAGGGCTACAAAAGGCTTCAAAGTAGGGGAGGGGCAATAAACAAATCAATGTTTCAAGAGTGAAATATTTAAGCCGTTCACTAATGAGCGCAGTTACAAATATAGCAATTATGCCTACATCTTACTCTAACGCAACTACGGACAGCCGAAAACGAAAAAATAGGATCGTCAATGGTTTTACCTCTGAATTACACTTTTTTGTCCAAAATGGGGTAAATGGCCAGGTCAAAAGAACCCCGAGGGCTCAAAGACGGTTGAGGGAAGAGAATTCACTGGACAGATTGTAGCTCCCTTCAAGGCCATCCAGCATGTTTTTAAAGTTCACAGGGTCTCCCACAGACGGGGCCACGACATTACGTCCCATCCGATGGCGACTTTTCCAAGCCCATCGGTGTCCCTTACTGACAGAGTTTTGCGGAGATAAATCTCAACGTTGGCCCAGGTGGGACTCGAACCCGGGATTTACATATTACGAGCCTGACGCGCTACCGATTGACCAAATGAGGTAGGCGGAAAAAGAGGGATAAAGATACTACAAAGTTGCATTAAAGTGTCAATCAGCATTTTCTGTTACATAGAAATATGTCTGCCAGATGGTTTAGTGAAAAGCTCTGACGCCACGTCAAGGCACCATCCACGTCAGAGTGTTTTGCTCTAACCAGGAGAAAACCCCTCCACACATAGGCAGCTAGTGTGGAAGGAAAAAGAGGGATCAAGAACCACAAAGTTGCATTAAATCGTCAAACAGAATTCTCTGTTGAACACATTTAATGGAATATTTTGCAGCATCTTGTGCAAGATCTAATTAAAAAAAAGAAAAAAATTAGACCTTGCCCCCATCCCTTCCAGTGGCAGAATCGTTCTATGATGCACCTTCCCTGATCTGCAGGCGACTGTCCACTAGGGCTTTCACCACTAGTGGCCGGTGATCAGAAAGTACTGCTAAGTCACCGGAATGAATGGTTCCTGTGACCATTTAGTCACTTTGGAATTTTTAAAAATAAATAAATAAAATATACTTACCTATACTTACCCAGAAGAGCTTGCTGATGAAGAGTGTCTTTACTTGCCTATTCCCTCCCCATGCTGAGAAAAGAGCGACTGATAGTCTTAAAAAAAATTCACTTTTCGTTGGTTGAATACTTAAAGTTGTGACCCTGTATGCAGGAAAGCCACATATTCTGTACACGTTTGAAAACATTTTGAATGGCATTAATGGGCGGCAAATATCTTCCCCTAACAACTCTGCATAAAAGTTATTAGAGGAACATATTTGCTTCCTATTATTCCACTCCCAAACCTTTTCTGAGACTTATGAGAGTCCTTGTGACCTAAATATTTAGCTCGTTACGAAGCAAAGAAATGATGCTCAGATTTAAAAAAAAAAACCAACCCAACAGCTCCAAAGGCTAAAGCTGTCTGATCAACAAAGACCGAAAAATATTAATCCATTCTAACAATCCTGTTATTGTTTAAAACTGGAAGTGACTTCAAATAATTGACAAGAATCTCCTAGTGTTGCGTTGGTAATTGCTTAATTACTTGTACTCTGTTTCGTTTGGTCTACTTTAGCGATTATTAAATATTTTATCCCCAACGTCCCTTTCTCCAGGTAATATTTCCTAACGCCCACTTCTTGGAAATCAAAATAATTTTTCCTGTATAAAACTAGTTGAAAATGTATTTACCTTGCGTAAAATTTTACGAATATTTTTATAATGCATCCATCAATTTCTAAGTTTTTCTGTCGATATAAAGCATTCATAAATATTTATCATAAATACAAAGAATCATTGGTAAATAATGAAATACACTGCCCTATCAAAATATTATAAAATTTTCGTGTTATGTCAATGGGAATCTAACTTCGAAGCACTATAACTTTCAAAATATGCATTTAGTGGAAAAATGTGACTGAAGGTGAAGATCGTAATGAAACTTATGAATCTCGATTTTCAACAGTATTTGTTCAGTATTTAGAATAATGGAAGTTGAAATATTTAACAAGAAATTAATTCATATTTGTCTAACATTGAAATAATCGTTGCGAAAACTTCTAAAATGCATATTTAGTTTATTAAATGATTTGGAACAATGCTTATTAGATAAGTCTTAATTAATTCCTGGGGTAAATCTAGCCTTGCATAACTATTTAAATACTGAACGAATAGCGCTGAAAAATCAAGATTTAAATAGATTTGTTTATGATCATTAATTTATCTTCAATCAAATTTTTTCATTAAATGCATATTTTAGAAGTTATAGAAAGCTTCGAACAGTGGTGTGCTGATTAGCACCCCCGCACTGCCAGAGAGCTCCCACAGGAAACTGGAATAGTTAACAATAAATTTTTTACCCAAACATAATGTTAAATCCCCCACCCCCCAATATATATTTACACACTAACCGTGGGGGAAGGCTATGGAAATACTTTTACATTTATGGAGAAACTTAATATGTAAGTATTTAAAGCAGTGGTTCTCAATCTTTTACGCTTCACGTACCCTCTGGAAATGTGTATGTAACTGGCGTACCCCTTGTATAGATAGATAGATAAAACTATAGTTATAGTATAAAAATGGGAATAAAATAAAACATATATATATATCGATACACATTTAATTCTGTATTCGTAAATTACATATATCGATAAATAAAAAATTACATAAACATTTTAACAAATCTTATAAAATTATAAACATTTTACTGGGTAATCAGTGAAATGGACTTGTTACTAGATCTAGCGACTTTTGATTTCTCACGGAGTACCCCAAAAACTTTCACCGCGTACCCAAAAAACTTTCACCGCGTACCCAAAAAACTTTTACCGCGTATCCCACGTTGAGAACCCCTCATATAGACAAATGGGGATGGTGCATGCTTCGAATATCGAAATGCCCATGTGCAACATGTATGAACCTGGTGCGTTAAAGGTTGCTTAATACTTCAATGGGACATTTTTCCTCACAATGGTCTAATTTTCCGAGCGACATGGACTCCAGAGCTCAGGAAAAGGTTAAATAATCTACTGTACAATCGTTAAGTTATGGTGGGAGTCTTCCTTAAAGCCATAAAGAGTGTTCTTTAATGTGCACAGGTTGTGGCATTTGTGCGCATAGCTACAGTTTGCATACTATTCGATAAAGGTCTGCTTTTCCAAGCTCGGTTATATATTTTTTCACATCCACGTGTGAGTGATGGAAGTGAACTCTCACAGTTATCATCCGAACCTGCAAATTTCAGTTTATTAAGTTGGAAAACTATTAAAAGCGTCATATCAAATTACTAATGCTATATGTGTGTGTGTTTAATTGAGATATCGCACTGTTTATTCTCTGTGGTATATTATACTTAGAGGTTCCTTTCAAAGACGAATAGGCTGCCTGAAGTAATTTTTTGTCTTCCAGTTCCTTATATTCCATTTTGTTCGATACTTCTTTTTTTATCGCATTGCTCTTACCTTATAAGCAAAAAAATCAGAAACAAACTATTGCTAGAATTTCAAGTGTTCTCTGCAATTACTTAAATTCTCTACGTGTTATTCTTTACATTTTTAATGAAGCTAAATTATAAATATTTCTAGGAATGTTTACCAACATTGAAACATCATGATCTGAGATTTTGTGCAAATAACAGGTATGTTTTTCTTTTCCCCTCCCTTCATTTTAAATAGCATCATTTTTCAGTAGAAATCAGTTCCTTCAGATACGTTATTCATATTTCACCAAATTAAAAAAAAAAGCTCGCAATTCAGTCTTTACTCGCTATAAAGTGTAATCGGATTACTAAGGCTTCGATTTTTACGACAAGCTCTTTATGATCCATTTGAAGATAATTGTACCTTTCAAAACTCTTCGGAATAATAACGAGCTGGATTTAAATCCCATGTGATGGCACTTCCCAAACTCTATTTCACTTTTAAATTACTCGCTGAACTGAAGATAGCGTTTTCAAAAGCAGATTTTTCCGAGCTTCCTCTCTGTCATGCGTTCATTCCTCTCACTATCCATTCCTTGTTATCAACTCATTTATTATGTTAATCATATGCATTATGATGAACGAACAATGCTCCGCTTTCCGCGAAGTTTTCGCTGCAGTGAAAACACTTTGCAAATGCTTCCTTGGATGAAATCTTCATTGAACATTTTAGGGGTAAACTTCCTTTGGCAGAGCAGTACGCTAAGCCTCAAGATATCTGTATAACTCAGTAGAACAAGTTAGTACTTCCCCCAGTACTGGGGAGAAACGATCGAGCCACAAGGGCTGACCTTGACCCCGGAGGGTCGGTAGATCTCCAGGCAGTCGAAAAGCAGGCTGTTGCTTCTCGACTGCCTGAAGATGAGTCTCCTTTTGCTGTGTCAACATTTTGCTTTTCGATATTTATCGCTAGTCCTGGTATAAATTAGTTCCATTTCACATCACAAGAATTATGGTTTGTTAGGCAACTTTAATGATATTTTTATTATTATTCGAAGTAATACTCCGCATCAGTGGTCCCCAGCTTGTATTTTAAGTGCAACATGAGACCCCAAGGGTGATTTCATTCGACTTTCAGTTCTTTTAACAAAGGGAAAATATTTGTGTACGCTCAGAATCTATAACATTATGATTATGATGATAAAACTCTATTAAATCTATTGTTCCTATTTCACGGAGTAAAATGAATGAAAAGTTTATCTATCATGCAATTCTTATTTCTGTGGCTCTTGTTCCAGGCTTGATGATTCAATGTGGTCAAAGCCGAATTAACATAATGGCCGGAGGCCACACCCTCAAAGAGGGCCTCTGTCATGTCGTAGACGAGTGGTGATCCACTCCCGAACTTCCTTTAAATTTCTCTGTTAATTAACTACTCCAAATAATTAATCCTTACCCGTTACTGTGGGTGAAATCGCATATTCGCGGGTTTTTACACCTGTATTTAAGTGTACATCAGACGTGCTGTGCCTTCGACGAAAGAAATACATGTCTAATGCCGAGTGGTTAGCGCGCTTGGCTGCTGATTTAAGGGACCTGGGTTCCAGCCCCGGGTAACGCATGGATGTATGTGGGTTTTTCTGCTGAGGTCCTGACATCTTCTCAGAGCTTCTACTATGGCATATAAACTGACAGGCTCCTGTCAGACCTCTCTGTGGCAAGCAGCTGCTTGAGGGGGTATTTATTTATTTTTTTATTTATAATGCACTGAGTAGAGAATGACACACTGTTTATTTACATTCACCCATATATATATATATATTTATGGGAATGTTCTCCATTCTGTGGGTCTCCATTCTTGGGAATGTTCTCCATTCTTAGCTGCGCTCAACACTTCGTTGGATGAAATGGTTTTATCGATGTTTCTTAGAGATTTTCTCCAACCAGCTTAATAAAATTTGAATGCTGCCTTGCTTTTGCAGGCATTCATATAATGAGATGGAAACCTGAACTTTCCCATACAGAAATCGCTTTACAGACCTCAAAACGCGGCGAAAGGATATCATAATCCTTGCCTACATAACTGGCTTACACAGAACCCAACCATGCTCCTTTAGGGTTTAAGAGAAAGAGCTATGTCACTTTGACGTACTAAGCTAACGTGACTTCTCCGTTCATAAGCAACACTCATTCTGATTGTTGATTTCGCATCTCCACCAAAGAATATTAAACTGATAAAGAAGGTAAGGCTCGCAAACACGTAACTAACGCCATCATAGATCGTTGTGTGTTGGTGTACCACGAGGACAATAAAGGACAGGCTATCATTCGCTGTTAGAGTTCAGAGTGCCGAAGAGTTGGTTGTTAGTGTATCACAAGTAGAGTAATTATCCCAATCAGTTCATAAAGAACATTGCGATTTTTGGTACGGATATATCGAACGAGTCTTCTCTCGATGATGGCAATGGACCATTATTTCCGAGGTAAGTCTGTTTATATATATATTAAATTCAATCTGGTGCAAGTATCGGTTGTACCGAAAAATCAAAGATGGCGATGTCCTGTGATTTCAATGTGCTTTTTCTTGCTAATTCTACTTCATTGTTTTCTTAAATTATGTTGTATGTACAATAGTTATGTGTAACTTATTCTGTTCGTATGTTTATTAAGTGTAACCAATACTGATTCAAGCACAGTTATATAATATTTGTAACTTCGTAAACATTAACTGATTATTTTATTTATGGTCGTATAGAATAAAGCGGCTTATTCTTGTATCTGAATATAGTACTATTTACATTTGTGCAGTCAATGCCTAATATTTATCCTGGACATATCGTGTGCCTAATAGAGCAGGGGTTCTCAACGTGGGGTACGCGGTAAAAATTTTTGGGGTACGCCGTGAGAGCTCAAAAGTAGCTAGATCTAGTAACAATACATATGTTTTATTTTATTCCCATTATTATACTGTAACTATAGTTTTATCTATCTATACAAGGGGTACGCCAGTTACATACACATTTCCAGGGGGTACGAGAAGCATAAAAGGTTGAGAACTACTGTAATAGAGGATTACAGGGAAAGGAATAAGTATATGCAGGGAATGTATAAGTTTACACCGCCCTTCCAAAATTTAGAGAAATTCCAAAGTCAATTGGAATATAAAATCGGAACTCTAAAAATTGTAAAATATGTATTTTACTGCAGATTAATCTAAGATAATAATGAAATCTGCTTTAATCTCGAATTTAAGCAATGTTTCATCAGTATTTAAATAGTGAAGCTGTAATATTTCAAAACAGTAATGAGTCATAAGAATTTACCTAAAAAATGTTTTAAAACTGTAATAAGTATTGTTTTCCAGCATTTCACAAAAGAATAAGAACATACATATTAGAGTTTGTATAATGTTTATTTTCTAATAGACAATTATGAATGATTGGAATTAAATAACACTGAATTTACCCTTGAAGCAGTCACAGAGATCTAATAAAAATCCATAAATTTAATTTTCATTCATTTATGTTATAAATATATATTATAAATATTAAATAAGTTTCTCTAATTAAAAATAAACATCCTTAATACAAGGAAACGAAAGAACAGAGATCGATGCATTTATTGCGGCACTAACAGAAAAAATTATCCCAACAGACAACTTTTCAGGTTTCCAAAAGAAGTGGAACGGTATGTGTATTATCCTTAAAATTCTTTGATTAATCGTAATGTAATGTGTGAGCTATATTTGTTTATAAAATATAGTTGGATCTGTAAAGCATTTTTAGATACATATACACATACAGGGTGAATCTGAAAAAGTGGGCAAAACTTTACGGGGTGGTAGAACGCAGCTATACGAGCAATATTCGTCATAGAATGTAAGGTCGGAACGCAAGCGGTGAGAAGTTAAAAGGTAGTTTTCCACTGTCATATTTAAAGAATGAACACAAGAAGGAGAGGAGATACTTCAGAAAACATTTTATTAACAGGTATGTAATTGAGGTACATGCTCAAAGAAAATGCTCAAAAGAGCTGCCGCCAGCTGTAATGCAGGCTTTACACCTGCGGGATAGGGACCGACGCACATTTGCGAAGACACCAGGCATTTTCCGAATATCGCCGGCAACAACGGCGATCCTGGCGACTAGATCCATATCGGTTTCAATGGGGCACTCGTAGATTAGGCTTTTCCGTACACAAAGTGCATATCCGCCATTTCGTGGTTAGTATAACCAGCCATCCTCTCGGCAATCCACGGTAGCAATGCCATTGGGTGCGAGGACCGACCCTTTTATACCATTTCCAACGCCACCTAGCGGCTCGCCGTTTGCGTTCCGCCCATACATTCTATGACGAATATTGCTCGTATAGCTGCGTTCTACCACCCCGTAAAGTTTTGCCCACTTTTTCAGATTCACCCTGTATAGACAAAGGAAGCTGGGTTCGATCCCTAGGTAATCGATATTTGTGTTGTCTTTCTGCTGAGGTCTTGCCTTCTTCACAGACTCTCTACCAAAGAAGTACTACAGCGTATAAACTATGTGGCAAACATATGCTTGAGGGGGGATATATATTTTTATAGAGTCAAATTAAAAATATTTTAGCATTAGTGTATGCATTTAATTTTCGCCATGTAATAAGATTTACCATTGGAAAAATATGTAAATTTTGGTTCTCAATCCAATTATTTCGTAATTTTTAAGTGTAATAGCAAATTAAATTACAGATGGTATTTCAGTTAAAATGCCTTTATATGTTAAACTTATCATATATCGTCTTCAGTTACAGTATTTCAGTTAAAAAAGTTATTGATATGGGTTCGAGATTATGGTTCATTCAGTCAATTCTGAAGTCACCAAACTAATAATTTGATTTTTAGTATCAAATTATGAAACAAGTAATTGTACTTATTGCAAGAAGTGTGTGTGTGTGTATGCATTTAAAGGAACTCATTTCACCCATCTCTAATAGTTTTAAAATGCTGGCCATGACATAGTCTGCTTAAATATTATTTTAATTTCAGACTTCTAATATTGTCAATTAGGTGTAGGTTGGTCCATCTTCAAAATTATCTATAATGTCAACCATTTCACAAAATAAATAAATTTCCTCTATACTTTTAGTTTCAGTAATGGGTGCAGCTGGCGGAGTGCCTGGTTTAGCTACCAAATCAGCAGAAGAACTGTACAGGAATTATAGGTTATGTTCACTCTATTTTAGTATGTGTGATTATGCATCATTAAAGATGATTAAACTTGTACCCACTGCTTCCCCGTAATATTTGAGTCAACAGGAAAGGAAATATATATATCTTTTAATACATGGTGTACAAAAATATATATATTCCGGGTGATCCAAAAGTAACAGAAAAAGTAAAAATGCAATAATTGGAAAAGTATAGACAGTAGTGCGATGCGGTTTTCACAGAAATGCAGAGAAAGACATTTTTTTTTAATAACGAAAAATTTTATTGCCAGAATAGTTACATTTGTCACCGACAGGTGGCGCTGTGTACAGCGGTCGGTCGACGTCATTGGCCATGTTGAAAGAAGCTATTCGCCATCATGTGACAAGAATTACAGCTGAAACCCTCTTCAATGCTGTGCAGAGTGTCGTGCCACGTCTGACAACCATTCTCATGAATGACGGCCGTCACATTGAACATTTGTAATCCTAGCTGCGTTGCGAACTGTGTGCGCCACTGTACAAGGTTCAATGGTGTCTTGTGTACGCTCCTACCCTGTATTGTGCTTTCAAATTTTTAATATAATTATTAATTAATTATTAATGTAATTCAAGATTTTCATTCAAATTATACATTTATGCTAGAAATTTGAAGCTGCTATCAACTGTTGCTACCCAACATTAAAAATATTTGATAATATTAACGGATTGTAAATCCACTATTAATGCTCTAAATAAAATATATCTTAATTCAAAATTTTCTACATTTTGAAATGAAATGTCTTATTAAGTAGATTCACCTAGTAAGACTAAGACACAAATAATTAAAAGTGAATTACATTCTTAAATTTGCAAAAGGGTATTAATTTCCGGTTCAGTATGAGTATTGTAGATATAACTATAAATTCACATAGGTGACGCAACTTCCGGTTTAAGTGAAGCAGAAATAATTATAGCTTCACATAGATGACGTCATTTCCGGTTTCAATAAAATGCTAACTCTATATCGGGAGTGGTAGCTTTCTCTCAGGAAGAGTTCAATAGCTGCATAGTTTATAAATAATTTTAGAGATTGTGTTGTTTGATAAAAATTTTTAAAATTTGATAAACAGAATGTTTAATTTTTTGAATTTTAAGTTTCATTATTTTTTTAACATTAGAGTATTTGATAAGGGTTAATTTTTAATTATTACATTTAGAACAATGTAAAATAATGTGTGCATGTAATAACTGATATTCTTCAGAAATAGGAGATTCTAGGATCTTTAAGTTTAAATAAAATTTTATTGGGAAACTCTTAACTAGTTCTCAGTGCAGTAATTAAATTGATGTCTCTTTTTTATCTCGTTTTCTTTGAAAACGAGATAATAGTTCCGCTTTGTCTGCTGCCTCTCTGTCCGTCTGTTACGCATAGAACGTTTTTGCTAACAGAGATAAATTAAAAATTCTTTTTCTGTTGGATAGGTATTGATGAAATATTACGATATGCATTTTCGGAATCTCTCTAAAGCTATTATTAACCCTCTAGCGGTGTAAAAATTTGAAAATTCCAAAATTTTAAACGAATATTGCAAACGATGTAGTTATGTTAAAAATCTGAAATTTTGGTGGTGGAATGTGAAGGTCACGGAATTTTTATTGCCAACAATAAGTTGACCCCTTAGACCCATAAGAATGGGTAAACACATTTTATTGTTTTAACATATAATTGTTCGTATTTAGAGATAAATGAAAAATTCTTTCTTGGGTTAGATAAGAATTGATAAAATATTATGATTGACACTTTCGGAATCTTTCGAACACTATAACTGCGCCCTCTAACGGTTAAAACTTTGAAAATTCCAAAATTTAAAACGAATATTACAACGATATATTAATGAGAGAAATTTCAAATTTTGGTGGTGGAATGTGAACGTCATGAAGTTTCCATTGGAAACAATGAAAGTGATAATTAGAAAACTCTAATTAAAAATTTCTGCATTATACTAATGAAAGATTATAATTCGCATTTTTCAAATTCTTATGTAGTTTTGATATATATATTATCTTTACCGATAACTAAGTGTGGAAACTGCAGAGCTGTTAATGAGTTTTAAAAATAATATGTATATAATAAAAATTTTAAATCTTAGTGGTAGCTTTTCAAGAGATATTTCACGGACATCAATAATGTACACATTATTATTTAGAAACCAGTGGAAGGGATCCACTAGATATGAATGAAGTAATTTTGAGGATATGTTCTAAAGTGATGCAACTAATACAAACATAATATTTAGTAAATTACCTCAAAAAGCAACATTTTAATACATCTAGAAAAAACAATTAATTATTCTACTTGTTATTTAATGTTGAAAACACTGTACGTTTGTATTAAAATAAAGGAATAAATAAATATTCTTCTCAAGCATTAACTACATTCAGATTATGGCCTAAATACTAAATGAATGAGTTTATATATATAAATACTAGAATATTCAAGACGAGATGTGTGTAGAAGGCAAGGAATGTGGAGGTTATGAAGCTTGCATTGGCACAATGAGTTGTATTCTTAAAACAGGGTGGGTGGGAAAAAGCAATTTCTCTTAAGAGATACAAAGGTGTTAAAAAATACAAAATTGCACACTTTTAAACGAATTTTGCAAGCGATGCATTATTACGCGAAATTTTGATTTTGTTGGTGGTAAGTGGTGATCACGAGGTTTACATTTATGACAATAAGTTACCCCCTTATCATAAGCGGGGGGGCAGCTTTTTTTGTTTTAAGAGGTAATTAGAAAATCATTTTTCAGTTGGATAGGTAGTAAAGAAATATTATGAATCACATTTTTTAAAACTTTAGGAAATTTCAATTTACATCGTCAGAGGGCACTAAATATGGAAAAAAATGAAACTTTTAGCGAATATTACAAGTGATATGTTGACAGTACAAATCTGAAATTGCGTTGATAGAGGGTGAAGAAATATTTCACTAAAAGCAAAAATCTGCTTCTATTTTCTCAGAGATTATGAGAAAAGCAATATTTTTTTCATTTCAATAGATAAAAGAAAAATATTCTTATGCTACATGAATTTTAAAAACATATTGCTTTTTGCGTTTTCCCAGTATTTAATTAGTTTGAATTAAAATTTTTAAAGAGTGCAAAAGCCGATAAATGTAAAAGTATATTTCAAAAAACAAAAAAAAGCAAAGATTTCATATCATCATTTGAAAGCAAGATTTCATATTTGTGAGTGACGATATGTGTTTTTCTAGTTTTGTTATAAAAACTGATGTTTCACTGAACATATGCCATTGTATATTACATAATGTCACAGTTAATTATTTAGAGACAATTTACTTAGTTTTCTGGGTCCAAAGTATTATTAATTGTATTATATGCACTTGTAAATACAAAAAGAAACTTAAAAGACTGATTAAGACGTCATGTCACGAGAGGATCGCTTTGCTAAAGACAATAATCAGAATTAGTAATTCGAGCCTTCTGTGAAATTTCAAAATGTATTTCATGATCATTGGAAAATATTCCAAGAGACTTTGTTTCCGTTTCTTCGTTTAAAGCATTATATTCCTCCCATGTTAATAGTAAAGTTAAAGTTGTTATAGTTTAAATAAAGATGTTTAGAAGTAAAGTAATCAACTCGATGCAAAAGGAAATGGATGAGCTTCAGGAACACTGGATAGAGTGAGTATTTTTACATATATTTCCCGAATTTCATTGATTTAATGTGCAAACCTTTTGGCCTTAGGTGTGTTGTTCTCGAGATGTCTCGCTTGCTGGTGCTATAGCCATGGCAGTTAGCGTGATGTGATATCTTTATCATGTGTGAATTATCATTTCGCAGAATTAGATTAGTATAAGATAGATAAATACGCTTTAGAAATTAAGTAACTCTCGTATTTTGGGAATAATTTACAATTCATGTGAAATATATCAAGCGAAAAATTTCATCTCTACGGGAAATAAACTTTCCTCAGCATACAAATTGTTAATTTAAAACTTTTGTATGATCGGTAATTTGGTTTTTGTGGGATTGAAGGATATTTCTTCATTTCTTAAAAAAATAGAGATATTTTTCTGTTTATTGATTTTAAAACTAAGGCGATAAAATAAGATTCTATTGTATCTGATGTCAGGGCTTAAATTTGGGGGGAAAGCAGTTACTGAAACGATCAGTCCAGCGGATTCGTTTACATCACAGGTATAAAAATTTGGGATGGAAACGTTGCGGTTGTGTTGCCATGCAAATAGTCTTAGGATATGAAATTTGTGCTAAAATGGTCGATAGCCAATATATATTATGAAAATATGTTACAACAGAGGAATAGAAAATGTCAGTGTGTATTTTAAAAGTTACCCCCTCTCCCCAATAAAGAAAGTTAAGACACTCCAAAGCTAAACAAATATTTAGGACATAAATATGCCTATGATTCCAATCTTTAAAAAAAAACTCAGCAATCTGAAATATTACTGTGTTGTTCATTGTGGATACGAGAACGGTTTTCTGTCGCATTTTAGGTCCTGATTTTAGTCTTAGGAGGTTTGTTGTTATTGGAAGTTATGCACAAACTCATACAATCCCAAGGCCAGTAGAATAGGTCATAATCTGACAGGTACCTGCTAGTTTTCAAAAGAAACAGTTGCAAATGGGAAATATATTGTAACCCGCATTTCCCTGTGGCTCAACTCAGTCTGATCTCATTTATGACTGAGGCGGGGGTGGCTCAGTCGGTAGGGAGTCAGGCTCGTAATCTGTAGTTCCCAGGTTCGAGTCCCAGCTGGGTCAACTTTGAGATTTATCTCCGCAAAATTCCCCGCCCTGCCCACGGTCAGTAGGGGACACCGATGGGCTTGGAAAGGCCGCCGTCCTTCGGATGGGACGTTAAGCCTTGGCCCCGTGTGCGGGAGAGCCATACCCTGTGCACGTTAAAGAACACGCTGGATGGCCTTGACGGGAGGCTACCATCTGTCTCCCAACAGCTGTTTCAGTGGGTCCCCTCCCCCAACCTTCTCTGAGCCTTCGGGGTCCATGTGACGTGGCCATTTAGCCCATTGTATGCAAAAAATTGCCGTAAAACAACCCAACAACCGATTTATGACTTCCTAATCTGTAGCTGAAACTATCAAAAGAATTATCCCTACGACAGTCAGAGGTACTTATTGCTTCAATCATAATTATCTTCATTTCCTTAGTAGCACATTAACGAGTGTTCATGAAGAAAGTTAAAGATAATAAATGTTTAATGTATACTGAAAATGTATAACAAGAAATGTAAAAATCAAATCAAAAATATGAACCATGATTATTTATTCAACCCTGATTGATTATATATATACATATAGATATGATAATACATATATATATATTTATAAAACACAGATATAAACATTTATTGAAACATGCTTAAATGTGTGCTTAAATTGTAGAGTTAGTGTTTGACCTGTTTGCGTTATTTGTTCCTATGATTTCGTAATCATGTACAGTAATGATAGTTCTCATAATGCTGCTTGGATCAGATGTTCTCTGTTTAACCCTCTTCATAGACATGTACTGGAGAATTAAGATGGCACATGAGGTCACAGTGTTGATGCATTCACACTCTTCCACTTCTGACGTACTAACTCATTAAAGAACTGTATTAAAAACCGACGAAAACTAATTGAATTCTTCACTACATAGATTTTTGTGTTCAACGTAAAACTGTTGCTGACATTTATTTCAGAAGTCCGATTCTTTCTTGTGGTGCAGACCGTTAGTACCTTTCACAAGAGATACTCTCTTGTGGAAGTGAACAGAAGCGGAGCGCTGCCAGATTAGTGTGGCCTACTGTGACTACTTTTCTTCCCCCCCCCCCTGCTGAGGAGTGGTCATCCACACAGAATCCTGGTGCTGACCATGTATACCAACCTGAACGGAATTATGGCTCTGAGCCTTGATTATAGATCCTGAATTTGCTGCACTGGTGGGCTTCTGTGGAGGGAAAAGCTACCGCTGTGTTTTCTGTTTGTTTGTGGGTTGACAGCCCCAAGTGAATAGATTCACAGGATATGTTTATCAGCTGGTGGACAATCCTGAGCAGAGGTCATCGCAAGTACATGAACTCTTTGCTTCTACTGGCATCGTCAAATTCTACATTGGAGGAAGTCTTCCAGTATAGATGCTTCAGCCTTTAGTGGTGGGGGAACAGGTCTTTGCCCCAATGCCTGCGATTAGAGGGTTGCTTGATATTGTCAGCATTCTCTCTCTCAATAAACATAGTTTCTTTAAACATCCCACTAACCATTTTCTCTCCATAGGTAGTTGGAATGTCAGGATTCTGCACAGAGCTTTTTCTCTTGATGTCCTCACACAAGAATTCCACCGTTATAATTTAGATATTCTCGGCTTGCAAGAGACCAGATGGACAGGTAAAGGTGAGATACTTAAAAATAATCTTAAATTTCTATTTTCAGGGAGGAACGATAAAAAACATCACCAAGGCGTGGGTCAGCTTCTCAGCAGACAAGTGATTAGTGATGCTCTTCTAGTGACTAGTGATGATCTTCTAGGATATGAGTGCATTAATAAAAGGTTTCTTACAGAGAAATTTCAGACAAGCGTTAAAGACTTGAATGTTATCTGCTGTTATGCCCCCACTGAGGATGCCGCTGAGGATGAGAAGGATAGGTTTTACGAACAACTACAGGATATTTTTAATTCTGTCAAGAAAGGAGATATTGCCCTTGTTCTAGGTGACTTCAATGTCAAAGTTGGTACTGACTCTGACCTTTGTGTGGTACTGACTCTGACCTTTGTGTGGTACTGACTCTGACCTTTGTGTAGGGGTGATAGGTCCTTTTGGTATTGGTAGCTGCAATGGCAATGAGCAACGTCTCCTACAGGTAAGTAAACTCAATGGATTCAGAATAACTAACACTTATTACAAACACCGCGACATACATAAGTACACATGGGTTTCACCCGATGTTCTGCATAGGAATATGATTGATTATATATTAATTAACAGCAAATGGACTAGTTCTGTTAGGAATACCAGGTCATATAGGGGAGCTGAAATTGGATCTGACCATTACCTTGTTAAAAGCATCCTGCAAGTTAAACTTAAAAAGTGTTATGCTAAGGTTAAAAAATTTACCTCTAATACTGAAGCTCTGAAAGACCCAGTTATAGCTAAAGCTTACCATCATAGGTTACTTAGTCATTATGACAGTCATTGTATTCTTACTACTGAAGTTGAGGACGAATGGGATCATTTTAAACGGGCTTTTTTGGACACTAACAGTACTCTTTTAGAAAAAAAGGAGCAGAGGAGACAGAATTATCTGAGTGATAAGGCACTTGAGCTTATTTCGGAATGAAAGAACTGCAGGAATGTCCTTAATCAATACCCTACTAGTCCTAATAGAAAGCATTACAGAGAACGTAATAAACGTGTAAAAGATCAGTTAGCTGCTGATAAGAATCTTTGGCTTGATAGTTTGGCTGACAAAGCCGAGGAAGCAGTTAGACAGCACAACAGCAGAGAGCTGTACCAGACAGTTAATGTTTTGTGTGGTAGAAAACGGACAAGCATACAAGGATGGAAGGATAAACAAGGTAAGGTTATAGAAGGGGATGATTCTATCATGGCTAGGTGGGCTGAGCATTTCAGTGATGTTCTAAACCAGACGTCGGCAACCTTTTTTATCTGCGGGTCAAAATCAACGAAAATGTGACTATTAAGAAGACAGTTCGGGTCAATGGGTATTTTCATTTTAAAACAGTCCCTTAGTGAATAATAAGATAACTTTTATTGAGAAAATTATTACAATATGCTATTAAACTCAAAACATAAAAAAAAACAAAATTATAATTCTAATTATTATAAAAACAATATAATTGTCAAGTTTTAGTTCATTAATAATTTATGAACTTTATTTACAAGCGTTCTCTTCGTTATCAATGGTTCTCCTGATGCTGAATTTGTGACGTCAATTTAGTCAAGTCTGGTTCACACTTAGTCACCTTACGATGAATACAAGCGTCTGAATTTTCGGTAGTTAATCTGCTCCTGTTCTTACTTAAAATAAATTTCATGTGTGAAAATATTTGTTCACATTTAGAAGTAGAACCGAACGCGGACAAAATGGCAAAGCCATTTTTTTTCAAAGATGAAAACATCGTAGGAAGTGATGCCCAACACGATGATATCATGAGAAGGTGATTACCTTTCCTGTTTTCTAAATCTTTCCGCAATGTCTTGAATTTGTCCGTCCACAACGTTGAACTTTTAAAATCAATCATTTCTAAACTTAAACTGTCAATTTTAAGTTATTCAAAATATTGCAAATCTAAAACATTTCCCTCTATTTTTGTCGGCTTTATTATAAATGTAAACATTTCACCGTGCTTCTTAAAACTTTGAAATCTACTTTCAAATTCACTTTTAAGACTGAAACCATCTTCCAATGCACCTGATGTAACCAAACTGGTCAAAGATTGCAAGAAACATCATTCTTCACAATGAAATGGAGAATAAAACATTTATTCGTTTATTTACTTTCTTGAAATGTGCTAATACTATTTTAATTCTAAAAATAATTATGCTGTTATTGTTTCTTATCCCTTGGTCTTAAACAGTTCCATGAGGTTATATTCTTTTAATCCACTTGTTATCTTTTGTTCATCATCTTGAATTATTTTCTTATTGATGCCTATATATCGAAAGATGTGGTTTGGTGTTGATTCTTTTGCATTACATTTTGTACAGACTTTTGTGCCATCAAGTATTTTCATTGATTTGAGATGCCTAGTTCTAAATCTTGATAATGTGGTTTGTTCTTTTCTGTTTAATGTTGGCCATGCACTTTTATGTTTTGAAATATAATAAAAAACCAGTACTTTTTTTCTTAATTTATTTTTAACTTTTCTACAATGAAATAAGTTTAATAACAAGTTTTAATGATGATAATGCATTTTAATGAGTTGTTAAATCATTTTTCCTACATTTTGGTACTAGAATGGAAGAGGTGCCAAGGTAGGTGGTCCGTGTTAGGTTGACAGTCTACACCAGGCATGGCCAACATACGGCCCGCGGGCCGGATCCGGCCCGCGTAATGAATTTATGTGGCCCGCGAACAATTTTTCAATATTAACATTTAACTTCTAGTAATTAATCGAATGAATTCTCGATACTTCTATATTTTTTAAAAAAGATTCCGTTATAAAGAATTAAAACTTTTATACTCATCTGCACTCGATGTTCAAGCGACGTTGCCAGCAGACGAGTAAAATATTTTTGCATAGTGCAAAAATATTTTAAAAATCGATCATGTTACAAATGTAGTTGTGAAATTAGTGAATTTCCTACGATCAAAAGGATTAAATCACAGGCAATTTATTGATCTCCTTGAAGAACTAAATACCAGTCATTTAGATGTACTATATCACAATAAAATCCGTTGGTTAAGTTTGGGAAAAGTTTTAAGACGTGTGTGGGACCTTCAAGAGGAAATAAAAATATTTTTAATGCGTAAAGAAAATGAGGATTTTCCTGAATTATTAGATCCAAATTGGATTTGTGATTTAGCATTTTCTTTGGATATTCTCACACATTTGAACGAATTTAACACATGTATACAAGGAAAAAATTTATTTGCTCATGATTTAATACAGAAATTAAGAGCTTTTAAAATGAAGCTTAGCCTTTTTTCTACAATTCTGGCTGAATGTAAATTTGATCATTTTCCAACGTTACAGATCATATCTTTAAATATTTTAAAAGAAAAGGTTAAAACATTTAATAAAAACATCCTTGCACTAATGACAGATTTCGAGCAGAGATTCGATTGCTTCAAAAAAAAATTGATAAAATTTTATCTATTATCCGAAATCCATTTTCTGTACAAGTTGATGACGTTCCTGTTGATATACAATTAGAAATAATTAATTTACAATGTGATGAATTATTACATGAGAAATATCGAGAAGAGCAAGAAAATTTGTGTAATTTTTATAAGCAATTGAATAATGAAAAATATGGAAATTTAAAAAAACTTGCCAAGACGTATTTAGTAATCTTTAGCTCAACTTACATTTGTGAACAAACCTTTTCTTTAATGAATCTAAATAAAAGTACAACAAGATCAAGATTGAATGATTTACATTTGGAGGCTGTGTTAAGAATAGCTACTACAAGTATAGAACCAGATATTAAAAAAATAATAAGCGATGCAAACCGCCTCATCCGACGTCGCATTAGTTATTATGTTAATTTGTTGTATTGATTTACTTACAATTATTCATAAACAAATTTCATAATAAAATTTTGTTTACTTAAAGAAATAAGTGTTTTGCTTAACATTTTTCAATTTTAATATTTCGTCCGGCCCGTGAAAATATTTTTTTTTTCCAATCCGGCCCGGGGGCAAAAACAGTTGGCCATGCCTGGTCTACACCTTTGTTGTCCGTGGTATAGGAGAGTTTGAGAACCACTGCTCTATGGTAACAATTGCCTGGCATTTTTTATGAGTTATCCTAAATTATTATTTACAATCCTTAGGTAAGAAGATATTTAATTGACTTCATTAACGGAAGGGAAGGTGTGTTCTGAGCAGGGGGTTAGCCAGGATAGTTTCTTAGGAGGGGACAGGTTGTTGACAAACAATGCGACCTCGATTAACCGACCCTAGATTATTGTTTTAACCGGTCAGTGTTGAGTGTAGAATTTTGTTACAGCTGCCACACAGTGATAGAGCTACTTTTCCTAGCCCTTCTCCCCCAAACTCCTTCATGATAGTGTTAAGAACATCTCAGAGGAAACAGTAAATTATAATCAATAAATTTTCAATTTTAGCATTAATTTTTTCAGTAAAATTTAATATAAGGTATTTACTTTCTCAATGGTGCCCTCCTTTTTCCTGATTAATTGCACCCTAAAAAGTTTCTTAAAAGTTTTCGTCATGGACGGAAAAATTATTCCGATTATTTACAGCTGAAATCACTGTTATACAAAAGGAGAACATTTGATTGAATTATATTAGGCTTCATTGTAGCAGCTGCTTTACAGTGTTAAGATGATGTTAATTCTCTTTGACAACTATTCACTATGAGGAATAACTCTCTCGTTATAATTTTATCATTATGCCTTATTAACATGGTCTTTTGTTTACATTTCCTTTAATTACTCAGGATTAAATTACATTTTCATTTTTTCCGCAGACTTTCTTAATTATCTACATTTTCTGTCAAATATCCGATATTTCGATGTTCCCGAGCCACATGCAGGTAGATTAATCGCAGTTCTACTGAACTCGGATACCCATATTATCAGTAAACACGTGGGGGATGTTATCTCCCTAGCAATGATGCCAAATCATGCTTTTTTTTTTTCTCTTTTTTTAAGGGAAAGAAGTTACTCCCCATACACAAAGGACGGATATAACCTGAAAGCTCTAATGGGCTTGTCATTGTTTCTCATACAACAGTGATTCCCATTTTGGTGGTTCGCGGAACCCAAGGGGTTCGAGCTAAAAATTCTGTAATGGCGCCTTAAGCAATAAAGAATTGTCCAATTATGTTATAAATATATGCATCTACTTTTTGTGACAACAAGCATGTGCATGT
Organism: Ryuthela nishihirai; assembly: GCA_038380435.1. Lineage (NCBI taxonomy): Eukaryota > Metazoa > Arthropoda > Arachnida > Araneae > Heptathelidae > Ryuthela > Ryuthela nishihirai. The sequence goes on from JAWZYU010000021.1 coordinate 8,991,293, forward strand.
TTGAAGCATTATAGATTTGTTTCTGCATCGATTCTAAATTTTAGAGGTTTGTTAATTATAGGTAGTAAAATTTTATATTTTATAATAATAATTATAATGTAATATTTTTCGGTTGAAAGGCGTTCACGGAACAAAAAACATTTGGAACCATGTATGTGGGGTTGGGTTGTTTTACCTCTGAGCGGCACCTTTTTGCACACCGTGGGCTAAATGACCAGGTCACATGGACCCCGAAGGCTCAGAGAAGTTTAGGGAAGGGGACCCACTGGATCAGCTGTTGGGAAACAGATGGTAGCCTCCCGTCAAGGCCATCCAGCGGGTTCTTTAACGTGCACAGGGTATGACTCTCCCCATATGCGGGAGAGTCATACCCTGTGCAAGTCAGTAGGGGACAGTCCTTCGGATGGACTGTCCCATACTGACTGTGGGCAGGGTGTTTTGCGGAGATAAATCTCAACACTAGCCCAGTGGGACTCGAAGATGGGAACTACAGATTACGAGCCTGGCGCGCTACCGACTGAACCACCCCCCCCCCCAAACCATGTATGTATATATATATATATATATATATGTTAAAGGCATGATATGTATATAGGTTAAATGTATGAATGTATGTAAAATATATGATATATAGCATGTATTTATAATCTGTTAAGATACCATGATATGTTATGATACCATGATATATGTGTTATGATATGTATTATATAGATGCTATGTATGACATGTATATTGTGATATGTATTATATAGATGCTATGTATGACATGTATATTGTGACATGTATGATATGTATGTTATGATACGCAAATTGCATGTATGATATGTATATTATTATATGTATGATATGCATGTTATGCTATGTATGTATGTGTTGTACCAGAACCTCATGTTAGCCATCCATTATCTGAGGTTTTCCCTAAAGATGAAATGAACTCTTGGGGAAATCAACAGATTGGATGTTGCCCGTCTCCTACGATTCGGGGGTCGTCTGAGGGTGGATTTTAGGGGAGACATTTTTTTTTTCTTTTAATCTTTTTAACTTATTATTTGTCTTTTTATTTCATTGTTTCTATTTCTTTCACTTTTTCTGATAGTTTTTAATCCTTTTTTTTACCATCTGATTATTTCTGTTGTGTTTTCCAGATTTTGATTTCAGGTTATTTACAGTCATACATGGAGTTTTATACAAGCAAATATCTATTTCTGTGGTGAGGATTATACTGAAGGAAAAGAGAAGAAAGAGACAACAGATCTGTAGATATCGGTAGCAATATAATCGAGCACCAGGAATAAAATGGTCATCCAAACTAAAATTATTCCCATTAGAGATTCCTCTTCAGAGATGTTGATTGAGGTATTTGATGAGAACTCAGGACTGCTCACTCTGGCAGAGCGAACCGTTGCTTCCATTTCGCTGAAGCTCTCTTCATCCAATGAACTCCCCTCCTCATCCGTTGAGTTGTATGGAGACCAGCTGAGCTGGGAGGAGATGGAGTCTTCCTCAGGAGTTATTACTCTGCCTTCTGGTGGAATATCTCTGCTATCCACGGATGGAGAGGTATCGAGGGATCCGACATCACTGGGGTGAGTATCGATGGATCCGACATCACTGATGGATCCGACATCACTGGTGGTGGGGATGTAGAAGATGCCGCGTGTGTGTGATGACGTCGGCATGTATACTTCCCTCTCCTCTCCACTGCAGTTCGTGCAGCAAACGGAAGCCTTTCTCAGGCGCTTCCAGAACTTACGGAGGCCTTCTCGTCGCCTCCTTCCAAATCGCAGAGTGCGCTCGCGTACAGACAACGCTTGGCACTCAGAATGTGCAGCGTTTAGCATCATGCGATAATCCAAGAAATATGCAATAAAATCAATCGATAACTAACAAAAACTCAGCGCTACTCAAATACAAATATAAGCCTAATACAAAATAACCGCAAACTATAATAAATACAACTACAATTGGTACCAAATATCACCTTTATCCGCTAAAGTACGCTCGACTCTCTTACCAAACGAAATTCGATTGAATGATTCTTAGGAAACATATTCTTTCAATTCTTCAATTGTTCTTCACTTACATTGTTCAGAATTTTGAATATTTAAGATCTTCACTTGTTGCGTTTGCGAAACGTTTCTGATGCCAGATGCAGGAAACGATGAGAATCATTTCCACATATTAATATATCCGAAATGTTCGAACAGTAGCCCGGGATCCTATTTACAATTTCTTTCGAGTATCTGGCTATTCAAGCACGTGCTACTATTTAAGGCCGGCGCTGTTCAAATTAATTCTGTATTCCATATATGATATATTAAACGCCAGGGCCTAAATAAAGAGTAGCCTGAAAGGATGGATTTTTAGGGTGGGTGGAAAGAAGAGGGGTTTCTTAGATTCCTTTATCCATCTAATTTAGTGTTTCTAAAGAACTTCTTGAAAAAGAAATCGCAGCCCCTTAAAGTGAGCCTATCAGGGTAATATTTCTTTAAGCCCCAACGTTTAATACACCGAAGAGCCAAAACATTATTGACCAGCGCGTCTTTATGCAAATCGAAGCAACTACAGGTATACGACGGCGCTTGTGAAGGTCATGACACGGTATAACACCTGATAGTGAGCTCTGTTAATCAGTGTTATTCTTGTTCTTCAGGTGGGAAAGGCAGCGGACTTTCCCACCTGAAGATTTGCAGCAGAAGATTTAAATTCTATTTTAACCATTTACGTTCACAGTTAGGAAGAAATAAATGGCAACAATAGATTTGACAGCGATTCTCGTTTCCCGAAGGAATAGCATTGTAAATATTTTTGCTTCTAGCAAGCCCCCCCCCCTTTTGGACTTTCGACCTGAAATTTGGCACTGCAATTCGGACCACAACCTGAAACATTCTCTGAAAATTTGGAGAGCGTACGTTGATTTCCCGAAGAATTATGGCTGCCGCAGACAGACAGACAGACACACAAACACACAGACGGATAGACACCTTCTTTCATTATTTAGATGTCTATGTATGTGTATGTGGTAGCAATAACTCATCGGAAAATTGTGGTAGACGTTTCGAAATTTCACAGAATGCTTTCTGATCGTTGTCCGAGTTGCAGTCACATATTTCATATCGAAATTCCTTCGGAAGGGAGGATCTTGATGGAAGGAACATATTTACCAAGTTATTCCTATGGGAAACCGAAGTGCTGCCAAATCCGATGTTGCGACTTACTGTTCCCTACCTTTGAACGAAAGAGTCATGACAACATGCAAATGCGCGCCGTTGTTAGATCCCCCATATTCTCGAAGGCATTATAATTTTAAGGTGTTCAACTGCAGGTATGAATCAGAATTCTTAACTCAACAAGGGGTCACACAGAGGAAGCCTCGTACAGAATTTGAGACCATTCGGTCGAGTATCATGGGAACCACAGAGTACCAAGAAATATCGAAAAGGAAATAACTAACTCGATATTAAAGCATAGATACGAATCCACAGGCTTTGAGAGAGCTCACTGATGGCGTGTAGGTATTCTTCTTGATTCTGTGTGGTAAGAAGTTGGGTTGTTTTCCCTCTGAGCGGCACTTTTTTGTACACCATGGGCTAAATGGTCAGGTCACATGGACCCCGAAGGCTCAGAGAAGGTTGGGGGAGGGGACCCACTGGAACAGCTGTTGGGAGACAGATGGTAGCCTCTCGTCCAGGCCATCCAGCGTGTTCTTTAAGTGCACAGGGTATGGCTCTCCCGCACACGGGGCCACGGCTTAACGTCCCATCTGACGGACGGCGGCCTTTCTAAGCCCATCGGTGTCCCCTACTGACCGTGGGCAGGGCGGGGAATTTTGTAGAGATAAGTCTCAACGCTGACCCGGCTGAAACTCGAACCTGGGAACTACAGATTACGAGCCTGGCGCGCTACCAGCTGGCCATCCCCGCCCAATGGTAAGAAGAGGTTGCGTCAATCGCAAAAGACACATTAAGATAGATTTCATATTTCTGTTCCTTACGTTACATTTTACTTTTATATTAGTGAAGAAGTAATTCTCATGTTGCTTTTCGTAATAAATACGTATGTGTCCAAACTGAATTTTTCATTATTTATATTTTATATCTTTAATTAATATAGGTAAATTATTTTGCATTTTGGAAAATATAGCTTACTCACCGCATTGTTCAGAGAGGAGCGGGGTTAAATTTTTTATATTTAAGGTTGTGATCGGAGGCAATTTGAGATATCCTCATCCGGACCTATAAAAATAGGTCTGCTCATCCTTGTTCTAAACGATGTGTCTAGATCAAAACCCACTCTTCGTAATGACAATTAATGCTTTACTGGCCTTATATCACGATCCGTCATTCCTTTGTCTATCACTGCAATAAAACTGCATATCTCGAAGGAAACTACCCACCGGAAGATCCTCAAGGGGAGATGAAATTACTACTGAAATGCTTAGAGTTGGGAATGGTTCTATTCTCACACAGATGATGGAAATTTCTTTTAATGATAAAGGAGTTTGACTGATTCTCAAGGATTTTACTAGATCTGTTATCATCTCTGTTTTTCTGATCGCTATGAGGGAATAAGTCTATTTTCTATCCCGGGGTTGGAGGTTGGCTCAGTCGTTAGTGTTCCATGCACATAATCTACTGTTCCCAAGTTGAGTCCCAGCTGAACCAGATTTGAGATTTATCTCTGCAAACTTCCTTCCCACTGCCAGCAGCGGACACCGATAGGCTTGGAAAGACCGCCGTCTGTTAGATGGGGCGTTAAGCTGCGTCCCCTTGTGTGTGAGAGCCATACCCTGTGCAAGTTAAAAAAAAACGCTGGATGGCCTTGACGCGAGGCTACCATCTGTCTCCTAACAGCTGTCCAGCGGGTCCCCTCACCTCAACCATCTCTGAGCCCACGTGGCCCTTGCCATTTGGTCATTTAGCCTATTGTGTGCGAAAAAAAGTGCCGCTCAGAGGCAAAACAACACACCGAACCCTTTCTATAAAACTAAAGCTCATTTCATCATTGTGCTTAATAGAATTAAGATTGTAGTTGATGGACTACTTCGTGGTGAATAGTGCGGATTGCAGAGTGATAGGGAATGCATGGATCAAATTTTGTCACAGGCAGATTCTTTGAAATTATTAAGACTTTGAGAAATCTGTGATTAATAGTTTCGTAGATTTTAAAAAGGCATTTGATACTGTTGATTGTCATATTTTGGGGGTTTTGGTGTAATTTGTTCAACAACATTTGTTCGACGGAAATTTGTTCGAATGAAAGTTGTTTGTGTAATGAATTTTCGACAGTTTGAGAGGCCGTAGGGGGCGTTCTCCTCAATAAGGTCTTTACTGCTTTGTTAATTGAAGATTATCGGAAAGGGAATGGATCTGCGAAGAGCAGTGATAAAAGACAAGGCTTCGTTTTAGATTAGGTAGAGTAAAACACTTTTTCCAAGACAATCCAGGTACCGTTTAATTCCTTTCAATTTTCTAAGCTGGGCCGATTGGTTAACACACTTGGCTACTAATCGGAGGGACCTGGGTTCGAGCCCCAAATAAGACATGTATGTTTGTGTTTTTTTTGTTGAGGACCCGTCATCCTCACATACCTTCTATTGTGGTTTATAAACTGACAGACTCCTATCAGACCTCTGTGGCAAGCAGCTGCTTGAGGGGATTATTTTTATTTATCTTCCTATTGCTTTTCTCTCGTTATTTGTCGGTTTGTTGGTTTGTCAAACAGTTGTTCCGCCATATCTTTTGAACGCGATGAGGATTTATGTATGAAACGAAAGCTTGTGACGCAGAGAGTGTCATAGGTGTAAAAAATTGACCTTCCACGCTTTCTTCCACTCGCAAGAAAGGGGAAATATGAAAGCGATTGTTCCTTTACATCTACAGATCGCGAGTGCCAAAAGTAACAAGCTATACGTCAAATGAAAGCTTATGACGTGAGGAGTGTCATAGGTGATACAAAACAGACCTTCCGTGATTTCTTCCCCTTAAGAATGGGAAATATGAAAACGATTGTTCCGCGATATTTTCCGAAAGCGAAGGCCTTTTTTTATACCTATGTCACTCCCTGCGTCACAAGGTATCCTGCGTCATAGGTGTCAAATGATAAGCTCATACGATGTAGTAGATTGTTTCAAATTTTATCCTTCACCATTCTCCCCCTCTCTAGGGGGGAAAGATTTTCGCGGGGGGTGGACCTTAATGAGATATATCTCAAATTAAAATCTTGTCACGTCTTCAATGTCACGAGCAACATTAAACACGACTTAAGAAATTCTTTTTATCATAGCGAAAAAAGACTAAACTTGAAAATATTTTCGACAATCAATTTAAATCTAAAATCTCTCATGGGAAAAACACAAGGTTACAATCCAAAAATTATTTCTAAGTTCCAAAAATATTAAACAATTACGGGAAATGTACAAGGGCATATACACTACCTTACGTGTTCAATCAATTGCCAAGGGAAATTATTTTATTAAACAATTTTAAAGAAATCAAAAATAAGATTATAAATTCTCTTCTAGGCACTAAAATCAATATAAAAATTTGAACCACCACAATGCAGCTTCCACTGAAATTCACATAATTCGATGACATTGTTTTAAACTATATCTTATGTATTTTCATGTAACGTTATTATTCTTCTCTCCTGCAGATAAGCAGATGCTTTGCGGGTCATTTGTTTAAACTCTTGTATAACTAACATGAATATGAATAAAGGTTATTTTTATTATTACCACAAAATCAGGGGGAAGAAAAATGTGGTCGATGTTCATGTATCAAATGAAAGTTTCTGAAAGTAGGTGCTTTCAGCGACAAAGAAAATATATAACTAATTTTTAAAACTTTGAAAAGTAATCTCATATGTGCCTAAAAAGTAGAAAATAAAACTAAAGTATATCGATGGTGCAATCAGTCACTGAATTCGTATTCACTTCAAAGGAAGATAGAGCGCCGATTACCTACTCAGCAGGGGCGGGGGTGGCTCAGTCGGTAGCGCGCCAGGCTCGTAATCTGTAGTTCCCAGGTTCAAGTCCCAGCTGGGTCAGCGTTGAGATTTATCTCCGCAAAATTCCCCGCCCTGCCCACTGTCAGTAGGGGACACCGATTGGCTTGGAAAGGTCGCCGTCCGTCGGATGGGACATTAAGCCGTGACCCCGTATGCGGGAGAGCCATACCCTGTGCACGTTGGAGAACACGCTGGATGGCCTTGACGGGAGGCTACCATCTGTCTCCCAACAGCTGTTCCAGTGGGTCCCCTTCTCTGAGCCTTCGGGGTCCATGTGACCTGGCCATTTAGCCCATGGTGTGCAAAAAAGTGCCGCTCAGAGGTAAAACAACCCAACAACCTACTCAGCAAGATTGGCGGCGCCCTATTTTCCTTTCAAGTGAATAGAAACTCAGTGACTGATTGCATCATCGACAAGATTTAGGTTCATTTTCTACTTTTTAAGGCGTATACAGAAAGATGGGTAATTTTTAAATTTTTAAATTTATTTATATTTTCTTAATTTGAAATACTGGTACTAGTATACTTGCAGAGTTTGAAAAATGTTGCAGTTTAAAATTTCGAACAACCCTTTCTATAAGAAGCTGACTGTAGTTTAATGTAATAGCGAAAACTACGAAGAAATAAATGGCGGCAAGTTTGACTCGAAAACAAGAAGGTTTAACACTTTATACTTAAAAAGAAAGAACTAAACCACGAATGATCCTTTTTCAGTTCTCCCTCCCCCTCCCCCCCGCCTCCATTTCCAGAGGTTCTTCAATGACAAAGCACAAGGCCTATAAGCTAATGTCCTACGGGGAGTCCTCTCCTAGCGGCCTCTCAGTCTTTCCAACAAAATCATGTCGAACAAATTTCCGTTTAGAACAAATTTCTGTGGAACAAATTTCCATTTCCAACAAATTTTCGTCAAGCAAATTTTCGTTTCGAACAAATTTTCATTTCGAACAAATTTCCGTTTCGAACAAATTTCCGTCGAATAAATTTCCGTTTCGAACAAAATTCTGGCGAATAAATTTCCGTTTCGAACAATTTTCCGGATACCGTTACATTCAGATTATTCACTTGACGTCCTCACACAAGAATTCAAACGTTATAATCTAATTATTCTAGGCTTGCAAAAGACCAGATGGACAGATAAAGGTGAGATACTTAAAAATAACTTTAAATTTCTCTTTACAGGGAGTAAGGATGAAAAGCATCACCACTTAAAAAAGATCTATGTATAGGTTTGTTTCTCAGCAGACACGCCAGTGATGCTCTTCTAAGATATGACTGCATTAATGAAAAATTTCTTACAGCGATATTTAAAACAAAAATGAAAGACTTGAATGTCATCTTTTGTTACGCGTCCACAGAGGACTCTGATGAGAATGAGAATGAAGTTTTACAGACATCTTCAGGCCATTTTGAATTCTGTGAAGAAAGGAGATATTTCTCTTGTACTATGTGACTTCATTGCTAAAGTTGCACCTGACTCTGATCTACGGAGGGGATTTTAGGTCCCTTTGGCATTGGTAGTTCCAATGGCAATGGGCAAGTCTCCTACAGATAAGAAAACTTAATGGATTGCAAATAACTTACACACATTGCAAACACCGGGATATTGTAAATATACATGTGTTTCACCTGATGGGTTGCATAAGAATAAGATAGATTATATTTTAACTAACAGCAAATGGGTCAGTTAGGTTAGGAATAGCAGATGATACAGGGGTGCCGAAATCGGGTATGACCATTACTTGGTCAAAAGTGTGTTGCAGTTGAAGCTTAAGTGTTGTGTGTTGCAACTGAAACATTTAAAAAATATATATAAATTGGGAGACAGATGGTAGCCTCTCGTCAAGGCCATCCAAAAGTCATCCAGCGTGTTCTTTAACGTGCACAGGGTATGGCGCTCCCGCACACGGGGCCACGGCTTAACGTCCCATCATACGGATGGCAGCCTTTCCAAGCCCATCGGTGTCCCCTACTGACCGTGGACAGGACGGAGAGTTTTGCGAAGATAAGTCTCAACGCTGACCCAGCTGGGACTCGAACCTGGAAACTGCAGATTACGAGCCTGGCGCCCTAGCGATTGAGCCACCCCCGCCTCGTAAAGGATCAGTTAACAGCTGATAAGAATCTTTGGCTTGATAGCTCGGCTAACAAAGCAGAAGAAGACGTAAGACAGCACAACATCAGGAGGCTGAACCAGATAACTAAAGTTTTGTGTGGGAAGAAACAGACAGGTACACAGGGATTGAGGGTTAAACATGGCAAGGTGGTTGAAGGTGAGGATTCTGTGATGGCTAAGTGGGTTCAGCATTTCAGAGAAGTTCTAAATGATGTGATTATTTCTACTCGCATTGTTTGTAATGAGGATAGATGGATTACTGGCTTTAACGTTTGCCTATGTTACATTCTGAAATCACTGTAGCTATCTCTAAATTAAAACTGCCTAAATCATCACTAAAATGGTTAGGGCTGGGAACACTTGTGTTGTCACTTGACTGACTGACATTTTGTATGATAAAGGTGTCGTTCCTAATGATTTCGCTAGAGTTATTATTATCCCTATTTTTAAAAAAGGTCATCGTAGTTCTTGTGATTATTATAGGGAAATTAATTACTTCCTGTTCCAGGTAAAGTTCTTTGCATGATTAAACTTAATAGAATATAAATTTGGTTGATGGACAACTGCGTGATGAACAGTGTGGAATCAGAAGTGGTAGGGGATGTATTGATCAAATATTTTCACTGAGGCAGATTTTTGAGAAATGTTTAGAGTTTCAGAAACCTGTGATTACTAGCTTCATAGATTTCCAAAACGCTTTTGATTCTGTTGATCGACATAATTTGTGGTTGATTGTTTGATCATATGGATTACCTGATAAGTTAGTTAGTGTAATGAAAGCTCTAAAATAACACTGAGTCGTGTGTGAAAGTTGGTACGTCTTGCAGCGATTGTGGTTTAGCATTACTAGGTAAGATTTATGTTAAAGATTTGATTTGAAATGGCCTAGAGATTTCAAAATTTCTGATTCAGGTTTTACAGATGATTTGGTCTTGTTGGTAAATGATGTTGATGAGATGAATTCTTCCATTAAGGCTGTTCATGAGATTGGTAATAGAGTCGGTTTGATGATAAACAGAGAAAAACTTGAAGAAAAATGGTCAGGCAGATGGTGCTTCAGTTGCTTTGAGTGGCTTCACTCTTGATGAAATGTCTCAGTTTAATGATCTTGGGAGCTATGTAACAGATACTGGTGATGTGCGACATGAGATAAATAGAAATTGGAATTTACTGCTGGGACTTTTAAGAGTTTATGGAGAGTGTGTAAAAATAAGCGTATACACCTAAAGACCAAAATTAGGCTGTTTAATATTTTGGTTCTTTCTAAGGTTATATATGTTAGCGGAACATGGATCTTTTGAAGCAGTATAACAAGAAACTTGATGATTTTGATTCTGGATGCTTGCGCAGTATCTTGGGCATTAGTTGTTTGACTTTGAAAGTAATGACTTGGAAGAAAGAGTCATCAATCTCCTGTAAACAGCATTTTGTGCAGAGAGATATCGTGTTAGTTTGGCGTGTTGCTCGTATGCATAACTGCAGATTGACAAACAAGATTAGGAACATGTGCCTAAAGGCTTCAGGAATAGGGAGAGACCAAAGATGAGATGGGCAGACAGTGTCAAACAGGACCTTGCTTAGAAATGGCTTACAGTGGCCAAATGCAGCAGCTGTAGCTCAGGACAGAAATGTCTGGAGAGGAAAATTGCCGTATGGTAGGACCTCCATAGCCCACGGCTGCATGACGATGTTTTATGTACAGTCGCTCAAAAAAGTATCCGGACGCTACGGTTGATTACAGAAATTAGAAAAAATATCTGTCAACGATTTTTTTAGAAATTGGTGATCTGCCAACTTTTGTGTACTGTACACGACGGTTGCCAGATCACTAATTTCTAAAAAAAATCGTTGACAGATATTTTTTCTGAATTTTGCAATCAACCGTAGCGTTCGGATACTTTTTTGAGCGACTGTACGTATATGTGTGTCAACAGGTAATTCTGTGTATTCAGTATTGATTGATTACTCCCTTATCATAGCATTTAAAGAAAAAAAAGGTGTTAGGAATTTGAATCGGAACTTTTTTGTGCCATAACATCACAAATATGCAATTTTGGAGGAAGATAGAAACCAAATTACCATTGTTTATTTTGATTTTAAGAAGCACATGTTTTGCAGGAGATCAGTGTTAAAGGTATAACACGGTACTAAATGTAATAGCAACAGCTTTAAAACATCCAGCCATCGAAATATAGTAATACCAAAGTGATATTGTATTCATTACGTTACACTTGACGGTCGATCTTGTTTGGATATTGATTGCTGACAACAGTCTTTTTTTTTTCCCGAAAATTGAATTATGGTATTTGTTTAAAGCAGATGTTTTCAAACTGTGCTCTGAGAAACAATGAATACTTTGATATTGAAAATATTGGTAGGTATTGAACTTGAATATAAGAGTTTCCTATTATATTTCTTTCATACTTCTGGCCTAGCTAAACTAAAACATATTCTGATATTTCAAATCACTCTCTTAAAAACTCCTTTCGTTTCCAACCACTTACCTATGCGAATCATGATTTTTACGATATAGTTTGATAAAAAAGCAATAGCAGAAATAAATTGAATGCCAACACAGATCTCAGATTCCAACTACTGGCCATTATTCCGATTTTCAATTTTTTATGCTCATCGATACAACCGCATCCTTCTCATTGAAAAATTAACCTACAATATAATGTTTTGCATATTTTTTGAACAAAGGTAATTTTTATCATTTTTTTTATTATTATATCATTTGTGTACGTGCATATTTTTGTTCGTATGTATTACTAATTTGATGTTTTTCGTGTCAACACGGGGATGTCCGTAGCTGCCTGTGTACTCCGTCGAATGTCGTCTGTTGTGAATTATGGGCTGCTGTATGGCTTGCCATCGAATGTCGTCTGCTGTGGATTGTGAGGCTACTATGGCTTGCCATGGAATGCAGAGATTGAGGTTTTGAACGTCCCGCACCATCCCACTACAGCGACACATGTTACCTTCTTCCAACCACTGCCACCAAATTCAGTCGCCAGTTGTTGCATCCCGATGCGATGCAGGGACCAACCAGCCGTATGTAGCCCTGTGATGAAGCCTCTGGAAAAGGTGTCCGTGTGATGGTAGGATTCCCGATGATATCGGCCAAGCATTCGCACTCCTTACACGTTCTTTCGCCACCAAGATCACCCCGATACAGTGGTCCACAAGCCCAGGTAAGGACGACCAAACCTAGCTATGCCGAGCCGTTTTGTCCTGTTATCTCCGTCACTTATCATGTGATTGGATCGCAACTGCACTCATGTGCATAACCCGACTGTCATTATTACTGACCGTCATAATAATCAAACCCACCTATTTGCATAGCGCTGCGACAAATGTTTTCTGGTGTGGCATTTTCTATGTCGAGCAGTGTATTTTGAAAGTTTTTAGATGTGTAATATTTGAAAGAAAATATTAAAGTTTTTGATCTAACATTTCGCTATAAATCACATTAATTATACAGGGTGAATCTGAAAAAGTGGACAAAACTTTACGGGGTGGTAGAACGCAGCTATACGAGCAATATTCGTCATAGAAAGTATGGGCGGAACGCAAACGGCGAGCCGCTAGGTGGCGTTGGAAATGGTATAAAAGGGTCGGTCCTCGCACCCAACGGCATTTCTACCGTGGATTGCCGAGAGGATGGCTGGTTATACTAACCACGAAATGGCGGATATGCACTTTGTGTACGGTGCGGCGGACGGGAATGCAAGTGAGGCACAGAGTATCTCCTCTCCTTCTTGTGTTCATTCTTTAAATGTGACAGTGGAAAACTACCTTTTAACTTCTCACCGCTTGCGTTCCGACCATACATTCTATGACGAATATTGCTCGTATAGCTGCGTTCTACCACCCCGTAAAGTTTTGCCCACTTTTTCAGATTCACACTGTATAAACCTCCGTTGTACATTCCAACATCTTTAGAAGGTGACGGTTGCAACTAAGACCTTTTAACCGTACAAGAGTCATGTAATTGTAATTGTCTTCTTTTAAGAGGAAACCAGATTCTTCACCTTCATTATCTCAAAAACTAAGAGTGATGTTCTCAGCTATACAAGTTTCGTTTTAAAGTAATTAAAAGTAAATTTGTAATTTTACCTTGCTACTCTAAAAGAAGGGGCTTAAAATAAACAAGGGGAATTTTAAGCTAATTTGAGTGAAACTAATTGTGAATGCACAGTGATATATTACTGCGTTTTCATCAAAGATTTTTATGCAACTATCTTCAGGCCCTGATTAAAAGGTAAGGTGGTAGGCAGCCTTGTGTACAAGGACAGTAATTCCCCTGGCTTTAGAAGTTGGAACAATTTTTCTAAATAATATGTTTAGAAATTTTTGATCTAAAGCAATAAAAAGGAAATAATTTGGTGTGTATCCGTGGGTACCATAACTCTTCATCAAAAAAGGTAGGAAGTTGGGTTTTTGACAGAGGCTAAGGAGTAAATTAATGAATAGGCAGTGAGGAAGCATTATATTTCCTAAAATTCTATATTTCTCGAATATCCGCATTTCCAGCTGACCAGATTCCTCCCACCATTGCACGTTGATGCAGCACTTGTGTTAATATTACTTGCAACACCTGTTAGAGACTAATAATGATATTCTTTAAAAAATCAATAAGGATGATCTATACGTACAAAAGGAACTGTGCGTATACATGCACGTTAACTTTAACTCGAGAAACACTTAAGTGATTTAATTCAAATATATAATATAGTTTCAGGTTGCTAAAGTTTAAAATAAATTCCAGAACATTTTGGTTCCATCTAAACAGGTTTTGTGATACCTTTTTTCGGCATTTCTTAAAATCCGTTACCAAATAAAAAAGAACAACTATACCATAAGAATAAATAAAACAAACTTGCTCCACGAGATTATGCTGTATTACGTTAAACAAATAAAAATAAAGATAATTTCTGATGTCTGTTTATTCACGAGAGATCTCATATCTTATGAAATCAAAAAGAACGTGACTCGTGAGTGGAATATCCTATTTTTTAAATACATTTCCGGTCCACAGTTCCATTTCATGCAAAATGCTCTTTTAAGGCATGATTCTTAAATCCAAAATATTGTCCGGCACAAGATTTTTTAACTCTCCATTGTGTTCAATATGCACTATTTTCCGGTCCTATGCTACGTACTCCTGTGCCATTTTTGCATCGAAGTCACCACCGGAACTGTTCTGCAGAAACTGTACATTATCGTGGTTATTGATTAGAAAAAATAAAAGAAGTTGAAACTTAAGTGATAACCCCTGGATGTCATTTGAAAATTCGTGGATGTTAACACTATCACCACCTAACAAATGATGTGGGGATTAAGACTACAGATTTCGATTACTTCATATTACACTGGGATTGAAATTTTCACACATTTTGCGAAACTCGTATTAAATGATACTTTTTTTGTTACACCGATACCGTCTTACGTCACGTATTTCTTATGACATTAACAATTTTCTGTTTCTTCAGTTGTAATGAACAATATAAGAGGACATTTTAAAATCAGCTGACAGATTGGAGCACGCGATAAATTGCTGGGTGCTTAAGTCCCAAAAGAACCGAAGTCAGCATACAGGGAGAATTTCCGTTGGCCTGTTCTGATAAAGTGCATCATTTCAACATGTAACAGTAATTATTTAACTTATTCATTAGTGTTCGAAAGATCATTGACGAAGATAAAGCACGGAGCTGACAGTCTGCTCACAAGGAATTAGACATACTTCGGGTTATCTGCTTTCCATAGGTCAGTGCGCGAGTGACCCCGTGACCTTTGTACGTCACCAGTTGGAAAGCTTGTTGGCGCGGTATGTCTCTGTAATTTCAGCAGATCACGTGAGAATGATAGTGGGAGTGTATATGGAGAGAATTTTCCTATTTTTAGCAGGGTGTTTCAGAGATGTTTCACGCTCCTAGTTTGTAACGACATTATTTTTCTGTCTGTCCTGTATATTCAATGTACGTGAAAACATCGATTTTTGTAACATAAGTACAGAATTCTTTAATTGAGACCCTATCAAAACATATATGACAAAGCATAGTTAGGCGGATTTTTATGTTATCGAAGAAGCTTTTTCATTTCGATGGATTAGCTCAGGTATGTTGAGAGGGTACGTTCGAGTGAGACTTATATATTATTTTTATAGTAGCTTAGTATTTGTTAAAATTAATAACCCCTATTCCATTAACATACGCTTAAGTTGTGTTTGGATGTAGAACTAAAGTTTTTACGCACCTTAATGAGAAACGCCAGAGTACCTGCAACTTACTTTTAACATTGCTTACTTTCTATAGCATTCAACCGCGTACAAAATTCTTTACAGAATTTACCCTATGAAAGACAACTAACTTTGTAAAGCGTAACGACCATGCGTTTTTTTAAAAAATGATATCTTCCTTCCAAATAATTAGCTGATTTTTCTTCGTAGGAGGAAATAATGTTATTGATTGTTACTGCATAGCGTTACTTCCTAGGAACGAGTAATATTTTGCATCATGTACTGAGGATACAGTGGTAATAAGTATTAGGAATAAAAAGTTTTAAACCATGTCGCGTAACAGATATACGGGAATTAAAAAAGTTAAGTCATACTTTTGCAATCACGATGTGTTGTGCCGAATAGAACACAAATATCTGACGGCATCATCCTTCAATCCGATGGAGACATAATAAGAGAAGCTCAACACTTGGAGGTTTAGGGGTGCGTAATTTCAAAATGGCTTGTCTTCTTCCGACGAGGTGCACTGAAACAAATAGCTGACCTATCATAAATGGGATGTTTTGATAAGAGGGTTTCCATATCCTGTGTTGGCCTGAAACAAAGGGGGGTAGAATTGGGAGTGACAATGCGATTTAGTCAGATGGGCTGGCAACCGTCTCTGGACTTGGAAAAAATTTCGAGTCCGAAACCTACAATCAAGAGTGCCAGTGGGTTTTCATGTTGTAAGACATCGTGTCTGATATGGAAGCAAAGGGGTATCGACAGCGCAGGAAGTGACGTGCCCTTATGATTTCCCCGTTTGGAATAATATTTTTTAATTCGCAGGACTTTTCAGATTGTAAAATCATCCGTCTGTAAAACGTGGTCTGGGATGAGGTTCTGAACGCTTGTTGCATGTTCTAAAGTGGGTCTTTCATGTTGCCCATACAGGTCTCCAGACCATATTACCCCTCAATATTTTTCGTAATTACGAAAAATTTGTTTTTAAATCAGATTTTTTCGCCGTTTTCCTTTTATTAATTTTTTTTATTTTTACCCAATAGCATTTTTTCATTTCATTTTCTGTGGGACAGTCATTTAAAACAGTTACTGCAGGATTGTCCTTAAAAGGGTGGCGGAACTGTTAATGAGGGGGACAGAACTTTTGATAAGAGTTTAAATTAAGGAAGGGATTTTAAGGAAGGAGGAATGGGAGGACTTTTTAATGATTAACGAGTTTATCGAAGATGACCGCCAAAAGGATGGTAAATCCGTCAGTAAATCGTGGTCCCCCTTGTGATTCCCCGTTTGGAATAATATTTTTTAATTTCGCTGGACTTTTTCAGATTGTAAAACCATCTGTCAGTAAAACGTGGTCCGGGGTGAGGTTCCAAATGCTTGTTCCGTGCTCTAAAGTGGGTCTTTTATGTCGACCATACAGGTCACCAGACAATATTACCCCTCAATATTTTTCGGAATTACGAATAATTTGTTTATAAATCAGATTTTTTCGCCGTTTTCCTTTTATTAAGATTTTTTTTTCATTAAATTTTTTTATTTTTACCCAATAGCATTTTTTCATTTCATTTTCTGTGGGACAGTCTTTTAAAACAGTTACTGAGGGATAGTCCTTAAAAGGGGGCGGAACTGTTGATAAGGGGGGGTTCAATGAGGGGGATTAAAAATTTCGAATAATTTCGGCTAAAATCTTGCTAAAGTATACACTAGATGGCTCCACCATGGACCTCCATCTTGGACCTCCATCTTCACCATGGACCTCCATCTTTTTCAAATGTTAGGAAATTCAGGGGGGCTTAAAAAATACAGGTGGATCAACCAGGGGGTCTTTAAAGAGGGGGCTTAAAAATACAGGTGGGTCAACCACGGGTTCTTTAAAGAGGGTGAGTCAAAATTGAAAAATTACGGCTAAAATAGTACTCATGATATACACTAGATGGTACCAGGGGTTTTTAATAAAGGGGGAGGTGGAACTTTTGATAAGGTTTTTTTTTAAATGAGGGGGAGTCAAAAATTGAAAATATTACGACTAAAATTGAGGGCTTTTCTAAATATAGTACTCATCATATACACTAGAGAGCGCCACAGGTTTTTAATAAAGAGGGAGAAATTTTTAATAAAGGGGGATTAATTATGAAATATTAATTAATTATTAATTATTAATGCCTTTCCTGTATCCACCTTACAGGATATTCTTTCGCAGTGCCCTCAGCCCTGGATTCTCTGTAGAGACCTTAATGCCCACAGCCCTTCCTGGGGTGGAGACAACAGTGATCATGTGTTCACGATACGGCTCAGCAGCCCTGCTCTGGTTCTGAGCCTTGCTATAATGATCCTTTCACCTTGCAAGAACTCACCTCTGCTATTGCGGCATCGAAGTGCTCGTCGGCCCCAGGCCAGGTTAGCTAACTGAGTCAGCTCTACTCAGTTAGCTAACCTATCACCTGAGGCTCTGCTTGTGCTTCTCAAAGCCTTCAATCACTCCTGGACCACCTGCACAGTACCTGAGTCATGGAAGGCAACACACGTTGTGCCTATCTTAAAGCAGGGGAAATTCACCATGGAGCTGTCCTCTTACAGGTCCATTGCTCTATCATCTTGCCTCTGCAAGATCCTAGAGAGACTGGTCCTTGGACGCCTGGAATGGTACCTAGAGTCCAATGGCCTCCTCCTTGACAGCCTCTCGGGTTTCCAAAAAGGGAAATGAACGTCGGACAATCTCATCGACTTCATATCTGCTGCAGATCAGGCGTGGTCCCTGGGAGAGACTACTGTTGCTGTCTTCTTCGACATCCAGAAGGCATTCGATTCCCTGTCCCACTCGGATATTCTCTGCAGGCTCCATGATCTCGGCCTCAGAGGTAATATCAACCAGGGATCGCAGCTTACCTCTCCAACAGGACTGTTCGCATGAAGCTGGGCAACACGCTCACCGTCTCCCACGCCATCAATCATGGAGTACCTCAAGGGGGTGTCTTCAGCCCGATGTTACTGAACATTTTGCTGTCAGTCCTACCCTCTCGACTCGACTCGAGAGTGGGTATTTCCATTTATGCAGACGATATCTGCATCTGGTTCCCTAGCCTGGACTCCTACCATGCTCAGCTCGTGATGAAAACAGCTGTGGACATGGTCGTCAAGTTCTTTGACAACCTAAGCCTCACTCTTTCCACTGATAAGACTGTGGCCATGGTTTTTACGAGGAGACGCCTTCCACCCACCTTCCATAACCTCTTGCTTGGACCAGATCACATCAAGGCCGTCCATCAGCATAAGTTCCTTGGCGTGGTCCTGGACAACAGGCTGAGCTGGGGGCCTCACATCCAGCATCTTAAGACAGCTGCCACTGCACAGAGAAATATACTGCCCTTTCTTGCTGGTACCCACTGGGGAAGTTCCTGCAAGACCCTTCTGGTCTTGTACCGGCACTTGATCCTCTCCCGCGTCAACTACAGTGGTCACCTTCTGTGCAATGCCTCTGATATACTGCTCAGCAAGTTGGCAACTGTCCACACTATTATCTGCGCCTCTGCCTCGGACTCTGCCCTAACACACCTAATGCATCTGTCATTGCGGAGGCTGATGACATGCCTTTCCACCTGCACTGGAAGAGAGATATACTGTGTCATCTCTCAAGGCTCCATTCCCGGCACTCTAACCATGAGCTTCTCAGGACGTTCCATGACACGCCTCACTCTGCCATCGCCCTGACCGCCAAGGACTTCTACAACCGAGTCCTTGCTGCCAGCTCCAGATGCACGAACTGGCAGGGACAGATGCTGGATGCTGGCAATACTCTCTTCCCCGACCTTCCACCCTGAAGTAACAGTGATCTATTGATAAATGTCACTATCCCTTCTCTTGGCCGGAAGAGTACTCTGATCCATTGATCATCAGACTTCTCTCCACCTCCTATGTCACTGCAGGATATGAGAGATGTACTGAGGTCTACACTGATGGATCTGTGGACCGGGAGAGGCAACATGCTGCCTCTGCCATTGTCATCCCCGATACTGGCATTGCCAGAGGTTTCCGTCTCCCGCATCTAACCTCCTCCACCGGTGCAAAGCTTCATGCTATTCTTGAGGCTGTACTTTTCATCCTCAGCCTCGAAAGTGGCAACTTTGTAATCTTCTGTGACAGCAAGTCAGCCTTGGATGCTCTCCAGAAGCGAGACAGCAAGAGCTGCAACCCCTTCCTCACCCAGAATATCATGGAGACTTGATCGAAAGTCACTTCTGCTGGAATCACGGTCCATTTCCAGTGCATTTCTTCCCACGTAGGGCTACCTGGAAATGAGCTCGCTGATCACACCGCAAAGGAGGCACTGGAGAGTCAGAGGTGTGTAACTATTACCCTCTCTCTCTCAGCGACTGCAAGAGTTCTGTCTCACAACTGGTGAGCCAGTTCTGTCTTGCTCAGTGGCAGAAGGACAGCAGGTGTTTCTCATTCAGGTACCGGGTAGAACCTTCTCTCACTGCTCTTAACCACAGTAATCTCCTCAGATCTGAGGAGACCCTCCTTCATCGTCTCCGAGTTGGTGTCATCTACAGCAACTCTACGCTGCACACTCTTGGCAGAGTTTACAGTCCAGACTGTGTCACTTGCGGCACACCTGAGACTGTATCCCACGTTCTGCTCAACTGCTCCCGCTCATCATCATCATCATCCTCCTCAAGCAGCCATGGGCTACGGAGGTCCAACCAGACCGTGCAATTTACTTCTCCAAGCAAGTCTATCCTGAGCTACATCTACTGCATCTGGCCACTGCACAGCAATTCTAACAAGGTCCTGTTTAACATTGTCTGCCCACCGGATCCTAGGTCTCCCCCTCCTTCTGAGGCCTCTAGGCACACTGTTCATAACCTTATTCACCAATCTATAATTATTCATACGGGCAACATGGCCAAACCAACGGAGTCTCTCTCTGCACAATATGCTGCTTAAAGGAGGTTGCAAACTCCTTTACCTAACCTCATCATTAGTTACAAAGTTGAACCACCTAATGCCCAAGATACTGCGTAAGCATCTGGAATCAAAAGCATCTAGTTTCCTGTTATCTTGTTTACAAAGTGTCCAAGTTTCACTACCATAACTAACCCAAGAAAGAACCAACCTAGTATACAGTCTAATTTTAGTCTTTAGGTGTATACGCCTATTTCTCCACACTCTCCATAGATTCTTAAAAGTCCCGGCAGCAATCCCTATTCGTCTGTTAAACTCATGCCGCATATCACCATTATCTGTTACATAGCTCCCAAGATAATTAAACTGTGACACCTGCTCAAGACTGCAACCATTCAGATTAACTGAATCACAGCCTGCCTGACCAATATTTTCTCTCTGTTTATAACCAAACCTACTCTACCACCAGTCTCATCAACAGCTCGAATGAAAGAGTTCATCTCATCAACATCATTTGCCAAAAGGGCTAAATCATCAGTATAATCTAAATCAGAAATTTTCGTATCTCCAGTCCATTTAAGGCCAAAATCTTTCCCTTGAAGTGAATTTCGCATAACGTAATCAATAACCAAGTTAAAGAGAAAAGGAGACAAAATACACCCTTGTCGAACACCAGAAGTAATGCTAAACCAATTGCTACAAACCTTACCAACTCTCACACATGACTCAGTGTTATTATAGAGAGCTTTCATTATGTTAACTAACTTGTCTGGTATACCATATGATTTCACAATCAACCACAAATTATGACGACCAACAGAGTCGAAAGCCTTTTTGAAATCAACAAAGCTAGCAAGCAAAGGTTTCTGAAACTCTAAACATTTCTCAAGAATCTGCCTCAGTGAAAATATCTGATCCACACATACACTACCACTTCTGAATCCACGTTGCTCATCACGCAATTGACTGTCAACCAGATTCTTAAATCTATTAAGCACAATCATGGAAAGAACTTTACCTGGAACAGAGAGTAGGCTGATACCCCTATAGTTATCACAAGAACTGCGATCCCCGTTTTTGAAAGTAGGGATAACAATAGCTCTGGTAAAATCCTTAGGATCCATGCCTTTATCATAAAAGATATTCAGAATTTCAGTCATCCAAGTGGTAACCGAAACATTCCCAGCTCTAAGCATTTCCGTAGTAATTTCATCTACCCCTGGGGATTTATGAAGTTTAAGTTTAGAAATAGCCAAAATAATTTCAGATTGTGTTATAGGGTCAACATTAAAGCCACCAATGCATCTATCATCATTGCAAAACATGGGAGTAAAACTAACCACATTGTTTAGAACATCGCTGAAATGCTCAGCCCACCTAGCCATGACAGAATCCTCACCTTCTATAACCTTACCTTGTTTATCCTTCAATCCCTGTATACCTGTCGGTTTCCTACCACACAAAACATTAACTATCTGGTACAGCTCTCGTTGTGCTGTCTAACTGCTTCCTCGGCTTTGTCAGCCAAACCATCAAGCCAAAGATTCTTATCAGCAGCTGCTCCCGCTACAGTGCCGAAAAAGATGCTTTGTTCCGGTAGCTTAATGCTATAGGAACCACTGCATACACCATCACCTCCATCCTCAGCAACAACCACAGTGCAAAGCTGCAACGTGCACGCTTCCGTATTGTCACTGGCTTCTTTCAGAACATTGGCCTCCTCTGCAAGGTGCAATGGTCAATACTTTTACATTGTCCTGAAAAGGGCCTTCTTTTGTACATTGTCTTGAAAGGGCCCTTTTTTTTCGTGAGATTGCTGAGAGGCAGATTCTTCTGCATCCGCTATCTCACTATTCCGTTGTGACTGGTGTAGGGAGCCTCTTCTCTGGAGGCTAATTTAACCATATTTACAACACCTTGAACCTTGAACCTTGGAAGGAATTTTTAGTAAAGTTTTTTGTAAAGTGGGATTAATTATGAAATATTAATTAATTGTTAATTAATTATTCATTATGAATTATTAATTATGAATATAAATATGGCGTCGTGGTCGGTTATGAATATTAATAAGTATTGGGGGCGTGTAAGGGCGTGGTCGGTGACGTCATAGGGGGAAAGCACTGTGCAAAGGGGGACCGTATTCTGCTGTTCCACTACTCATGACTTTGTAAGTAATGACGAGGTTAGAAGCAGGAGTCATCGATCTCATGTAAGCAGCATTTTGTGCAGAGAGATATCGTGTTAGTTTGGCGTGTTGCTCGTATGCATAACTGCAGATTGACAAACAAGATTAGGAACATGTGCCTAAAGGCTTCAGGAATAGGGAGAGACCAAAGATGAGATGGGCAGACAGTGTCAAACAGGACCTTGCTTAGAAATGGCTTACAGTGGCCAAATGCAGCAGCTGTAGCTCAGGACAGAAATGTCTGGAGAGGAAAATTGCCGTATGGTAGGACCTCCGTAGCCCACGGCTGCATGACGATATTGTATGTACGTATATATGTGTCAACAGATAATTCTGTGTATTCGGTATTTATTGATTACTCCCTTATCATAGCATTTAAAGAAAAAAAAAAGTGTTAGGAATTTGAATCGAAACTTTTTTGTGCCATAACATCACAAATATGCATTTTTGGACGAAGATAGAAACCAAATTACCATTGTTTATTTTGATTTTAAGAAGCACAATGTTTTGCAGGAGACCGTTGTTAAAGGTATAACACGGTACTAAATGTAACAGCAACAGCTTTAAAACATCCAGCCATCGAAATATAGTAATACCAAAGTGATATTGTGATCATTTTGACGAAAGTTTTTCAAAGTGATATTGTGATCACTTTTTCATTTTTGATCGACTTGACGGTCGATCTTGTTTGGATATTGGTTGGTGACAACAGTTTTTTTTTCCAAAATTGAATTATGGTGCAAATACCCTGAGGCCCTGATTAAAAGGTAAGGTGGTAGGCAGCCTTGTGTACAAAGACAGAAATTCCCCTGGCTTTAGAAGTTGGAATAATTTTTCTAAATAATATGTTTAGAAATTTTTGATCTATAACAATAAAAAAGAAATAATTTGGTGTGTATCCGTGGGTACCATAACTCTTCATCAAAAAAGTCTAGGAAGTTGTTTTTTTGGCAGAGGCTAAGGAATAAATTAATGGATAGTCAGTGAGGAAGCATTATATTTCCTAAAATTCTACATTTCCCGAATATCCGCATTTCCAGCTGACCAGATTCCTCCCACCATTGCATGTTCATGCAGCACTTGTGTTAATATTATTTGCAACATCTGTTAGAGACTAATAATAATAATCTTTAAAAGAAATCGATAAGGATGATCTGAACGTACAAAAGGAACTGTGCGTATACATGCACGTTAACTTTAACTCGAGAAACACATAAGTGATTTAAATCAAATATATAATGTAGTTTCAGGCTGTTAAAGTTTTAAATAAATTCCAGAACATTTTCCGTCTAAACAGGTTTTGTGATACCTTTTTTCGGCATTTCTTAAAATCCGTTACCAAATAAAAAAGAACAACTATGCCATAAGATTAAATAAAACAAACTGGCTGCACGAGATTATGCTCTATTACTTTAAACAAATAGAAATAAAGATAATTTCTGATTGTTTATTCACGAGAGATCTCATCTCTTACGAAATCGCAACGAACATGACTCGCGAGAGGAATCTATTTTTTAAAATACACTTTCGGTTCATAGTTCCATTTTATGCAAAAAATGCTCTTTTAAAGCATGATTCTTAAATCCAAAATATTTTCCGGCATACGATTTTTTTAATTCTCCATTGTGTTAAATATGCACTATTTTCCGGTCCTACGCCATGTACTTTAAACATAAATCCCCCCTCAAGCAGCTGCTTTCCACAGAGGTCTGACAGGAGCCTGCCAGTTTATACACCATTAGTAGGAGGTCTGTGAGTATGGCGGGTCCTCATCAGAAAAACGACTCGTATATCAAAGCCTTACCCGTGGCTCGAATCCAGGCCCTTTACATCAGTAGCCAAACGCACTAACCACTCGGCCACGGGAAAGCCTTTGGCTAATTTTTAATATTAGAAAGAATAGGACCATGAACCGATATTTGGAACCAATGGGCAACCTGAAAATATGTAACTCTTTCTAGTCTGCTTTTCGAAAAAAATTATTTTTAATTTAGGTATGTAAATCACGTTGTTTTAAATATAACCCTGAACATGAAAGAAATGAACAATGTTACATCAGGATAGCTTATTACAGACATAACTGTAAAGGGGAGATCTCCTCCCCCCAAAGGAAGAGGAGTATTTCAATGTTTTAAGGTGCATTGATAGATGTGTTATAAAGTGACCAGACTCTTTTCATCTCTCTTCGTAATGGTTTTCCCTCCTCTCCGTCGTTTCTTGGTAACCGATTTGCCTGTTTCTGTTTGTACCTCATTTTACTTCATATGTATAAACGTGAAGGCAGAACGTAACGAATTATACATTATATGATTGCTTTTGAATGGGGAGTGTAATAGACTATAAGAAAAATAACCTCCAGAGTTTTGTTCTTTTGAATAGGGAAAATGTGTCAACGATTGTTCCACTATATCTTCCGAACGCTCAGAGTAAAGAGTTATCTATCAAATAAAAGCGCGTGACTTTTATCCCCATGATTTCTTTCTACCTAAAAATGGGAAAACTTGTAAATGCAACTGAATTATTTTCAGAAAAAAACTGAAATTAAAGCATTTTATTTGAATTTGAAAAATAATTCATTTGTTTTTCTGCAAGAAATATATATCTAGGCGCTCCGTAGGAGCTGCAAAGAATTCGTTGGACGAAAGAGAAATATTTTGACATTAATCTACTGTAGTTTCGCATTCGATGTTTAAATTTACAAGTATGGGTGAAAATTATATACATGCAAAAATCCTCATACAGCCATGGGCTACGGAGGTCCCACCAGACTGTAATTTTCCTTTCCAGACATGGCTGCCCTGAGCTATAGCTCCTGCATTTGGCCACTGTTGGCCAATTCTAGCAAGGTCCTGTTTGAAATTGTCTGTCCATCGTATCCTAGGTCTCTCCCTTTTCCCAAAGCTTTTAGGCACGCTGTTCATAATCCTATTTACCAATCTGCAGCTACGCATATGGGCAACATGGCCAGACCAGTGCAGTCTCTCTCTGCAAAAAATGCTGCTCAAAGGAGGTTGATGATGCATTCTTCTAGCCTCATCAAAGCTATTTTACAGCCTAATTTTAGTTTTTAGATGTATACGCCTACTTTTCCACACTCTCCATAGATTTTTAAAAGTCCCAGCGCAATCCCTATTCTTCTATTTATCTCATACTGCACATCACCAGTATCTGTTACATAGTTCCCAAGATAATTAAATTGAGACACTTGCTGAATAGTACAGCCATTGAAAGAAACTGAAGCATCATCTGCCTGACCAATTTTCATCACTTTAATTTTATATCTGTTTATCACACAAACTACTCTGTTATTAGTTCATCAACAGCTCTAATGGAAGAATTCACTTTATCAACATCATTAGTCAACAGGGCCAAATCATCTAAATAATCTAAGTCAGACATTTTGAAATATATAGACTATTTAACTTCAAAATCTTTCTCTTGCAAAGTTCGCATAACATAATAAATAACCAAAAAGTAAAGGCTACAAAATGCACCTTTGTCTAACTCCACTAGCAATGCTAAACCAATAGCTATAAGCTTTACCAACTCTCACAAATGACTTATTTTTATTGTAGACAGATTTCATTAAACTAACTTATTAAAACTAAATTCCATATGATCTAACTATCAACCACAAATTATGTCGATCGAAAGAGTCAAAAACCCTTTCGAAATCTATAAAGCTAGTAACCACAGGTTTCTGAAACTCTAAACATTTCTCAAGAATACGCCCAAGTGAAAATATTTTGGCATTGGTAGTTCCAATGGCAATGGATGTAAATCTCCTACAGGTAAGTAAACTTAACCGTTTGCGAATAACTAACACGCACCACAAACACCGGGGCATTTATAAATACAAATGGGTTTCACCTGATTCGCTGCACAGGAATGTGATAGATTATATTTTAATTAACAGCAAATGGACTAGTTCAGTTAGGAATACCAGATCATACAGGGGAGTCGAAATTGGGTCTGACCATTACGTGGTCCAACTACGTTGCAATTGAAGCTTAAGAAATGTTGGGCTAAGGTTAAGAGAATTAGCTTTAACACTGAAGGTCTGAAAGGTTCAGATATAGTCAAAGCACACCATTATAGGCTACTTAATCATTATGACAATCGTGGTGCCAATGGCGAAGCGTGACTTTTTGAGTAAGGGAAGCACTTAACAGAAGCAGTGTTACAAATAAATCGGAACACCGTTCCGGTACTCGATGTTTGAGAATCACTAAACCGGAACGCCATTCCGGCACTCGATGTTTCCGAATCAGTGAACAGAATCGAGGATTCGGTACTTGATGTTTCCTAGTCTATGAGTGAAAACAAACTCTTTATCTCAAATATTACTAGAAAATAGTATTATACATAGCGTCTTTTCTAGAAAAGAATATAGGGACTCGATTTTAAACAATATTTGTTCAGTATTCAAAGAGTTGTGAACTCTGGAATATATTTAACAGGCTGCAATAAAAAAACTGACCCCAAAATTAAATTAAAAGGTGTTCAGAGATCAGAGATCATAGTTGACTCTAGTAGAGAGCAGGGTTCATTGCACCGTGTTACGGATCTCTTAATCTCTTTTAACGGGTTAATTAAAATTTGAGGTCAATCTTTTTTTTGTATCCTGTTAACTATTCAAGCATTTCATTTGAATACTGAAAAAATGTTGTTTAAAATATGGATTTAGGCAGATTTGATTGAGATCTTTAATTTATCTTTAGATATATTTATCGCTAAAAATCATATTGAAGAAGTTATCTATTGATATAACACGGAATTATTTCCATATTTCCATTTTTCAGTCCAGTACCTGTTTATATATATATAAATATGAATTATCTCTTAGTAACAAAGGAGGGGGGGGGCAGAGGGTGCAATCACCCCCTCATTCAGGAAATTTATTTTTAAGCAATCATTCATTAATCAGCGTCCCTGTGGCCGAATGGGTTATCTTGGTTGGCTATTGATCTTAGGAACCTGGTTCATGCCCTGCATAAAAGGCAAGGATATTATGCTGAGAGGCACTTGTGAGATTTAAGTGGCAAGCATCTGCTTGAGGGGGGTTTTATTTATTTGTTCACTAACTTGCATTAATAAAAAATAACCTAATTTGTGAAAAACCTAATAATTAGAAATATTTTGGCTAATCTCGCCTGTTTATAAAAGAATTATGTGTAATTCCTAAATTTCATTCGTGCTATTTTTCATTTAATTGATATTGCGTTTGCCCTTAAGTAAAGGCATTGTTATTATCTCTATATTTCTCCTTCCAATATTGAATGCTATAAACAGACATGTGTGGAAAATACGGAATTTTGTCGCCAATCGAATAACAGGTATGCCCATCATTGCTATGCCAGTTTTGAAAAGCTTTACATCTAAGAGACGCTTTTGTATACACAATGGGTTAAAGATCAGGTCACAACGCCTCCAGGGCTCAGAGTTGAGAAGAAGGGAATCCGAGCAACCGTTAGGAGACAGATGAAAATATCTTTAAAATCATCTAGCGTCTCCTTCAATGTAAACATCACAGTACCGCTCTCCTAAACACGGGACGGGGATGGCTCAGTCGGTAGCGCGCCAGACTCGTGATTTGCAGTTCTCAGGATCGAGTCTCCCTAGGCCAGCGTTGAAATTTATCTCCACAAAGCTTCCCGCCCAGATCAGTAGGGTACATCGATGGACTTGAAAGGCCGCCATCTATTGGATGGACGTTAGCCAAGGCTCTGTGTGCTGGAGAGCCATAGCCTGTGCAAGTTAAAGAACACGCTGGATGGCCTTGACGGGAGATTACCGTTTGTTTCCTAACAGCTGTCCAATGGTTCCACTCAACCTTCAGGGTCCTTGTGACCTGCACAAGAAGTGACGTCTCATCCGACGGAAGGCAGTTTTTGTGAGCCTATCGGTTCCCTTTCTTCGCTGGCTAGCTGTGGGTCAACGGAAATAAATCACAATTGGCACTCGAGCCTGGTAACGTCAGAAATTTAATCTCGCGAACTACAAATTAAATCATCCGGAACCACATGCCTGAAGGCAAAGGATATTCTAATGACTTTTCATTGGGAAGTCAGAGAAATATATGTCAAACATCAA
Source organism: Ryuthela nishihirai (assembly GCA_038380435.1). Classification (NCBI taxonomy): domain Eukaryota; kingdom Metazoa; phylum Arthropoda; class Arachnida; order Araneae; family Heptathelidae; genus Ryuthela; species Ryuthela nishihirai. The sequence continues at coordinate 9,019,838 of JAWZYU010000021.1, forward strand.
AGGAGACAGTTTAGTGAGCAATGGAAATAATTTTCGGGCTTAGTTTTTCGAATCCGCATCCGCTTTGGGAAGAAAGAAGTTCAGAAACATCACAAATCATATGTGAGCTTCTCAGAAGCCAAACTGATCAACTCCACTTTTTGTAAATTTCGCAATTTTAGTACCGAAGCACGTTACTTTTATGTATTTTTACGTCTTGTAATATAGAGCCTATATCTATTATATAACTCTACATAATATTTCTTTGTATCGTATATTTCAAGCACAGTTTTAAAATTAAATCTTAGAGATTCATCAATTTCTCCACTCTTTATTTCACGGAGATGATCAGTGTGGCTTCTGAGAGGCTCAAATATTGAAATGAATGCCACTAATCAGTTATTTTATTCTTATAATATTAATTAAAATCGTTTTATGACAAAATTGATTGCTAATGCTACTTGGAACGAAAAATACTAGAAATACTAACAGAAACTTAAATGTGGTGGGTAGTATCATTACAAATGCAAAGAAAGTCATTAATTTATTAAAAATAAGAGAATACCCAAAGATATAAAACTGCGTGGTGCTTATTTTAAATTACTAAAGACTGATTAAAAGGTTGAAACTAAATCAAAAATATTTTAAATTTATGACTTTAAAAATTTTAAAAAATATTTGAAATACAAATCAGTTTAATATTTTTTAGCTCCATTACCATTGTTAGCATTGTGAAAGAGGGAGACATGGGTCCCATCCCCCCGTAGATTCGACCCTACATGTGTGCATGCGTGTACATGTCTGTATATGTGTATGTGTGTATATCTGAGAATCTATGGGTACATGTTTGTGTGTGTCAGACTTATTTTGGCATATAAACTGACAGTCTCCTGTCAGACCTCTGTGTGCAAGTATCTGCTTGAGGGAGGTATTTATTTTTATTTATATGTGTGTGTACATGTTTGGGCATGTGTGTGCATACATATAGGTAGGTGTATGTGTGTGCATACATATGTGTGCATGTATGATATAGGTGTATGTGATTATGACATGGGTGTATGTGTGTGCATGTATGTGTGTTCATGTTCGTACGTGTGTGTACATGTTATTATGTGTGTATATATGTGTGTATGTGTGTATATGTATGTGTACAAGTATATATATATATATGTGTGTCTGCATGAGTAGGCATATGCATTCATGTATGTATGAATGTTTTTTTTTACCAGAGCCTCATGTTAGCCATCCATTATCTGATGTTTTCCCTAAAGATAAAATGAACTCTTGGGGAAATCAGCTGATAATGAATGTTGCCCGTCTCCCACGAACGGGGACGTCTGAGGATGGATTTATCGGGAGATATTTTTTTTTAAATCTTTTTTTCTTTTCAATTTTTTTTCCTTTTTACTTTAAAGGTTTCAAACAATTTCTTTTTTGCTTGTTTTTTCCTCTCTTGTTTCATTTTTTTACATTAATATTTTGCATCAGTTTACATTTTCTTTTTTAAAATTTTAGGTTTACAATGTGACAGACATATGGATACATATAAAACTATTTCTTATTTTCTAGTGAGGTTTTTTCTGTTCAATTTCTGTAAGTCTGTAAAAAGTAATCAAGATATCTTTTCATGTCACATAAAAAGAAAACGGATGTCAAAATGTAAATTATCCATAGCGGATACAGTTTCTTGGTCACTTGTTCACATTTTTCTTCTTTTTTAGTGACTACACTTTTATCCTTCACTATAATCTCAGTGGTATCTTCAAAGGAAATTGATTCTTCGGATGTTCTTAATGAAGAATCATTTGCATCACTAACACATGGTACAAGTTCATTGGTGCTTTCGGAAGCATTTACAGCCAACTGAGGATTAGAATCCTCATACAGAGAAGTGGAAGGATCTTCGGATTCCCATTCGGATGTCTTATCCACTGCATTTCGAACAGAGTCTTTAGAAGTGGAAGGTTTGGACTCTCGTAGATTCAGATCTTGAGCAGTGGGGATGATTTCTTCGATGACATCTTCAATATGAAGAGAATCCACTTCACATTCATCTTCTCTCTTTGTAGAGGTGGAAGGAAGGTAGAAAAGAGTGTGGGATGACGAGGGGATGTAAATGGAACCCTTCTCGTTTCTCCTTTCCGAAGCACCACCACTGCAGCACGTGCAGGTCATTTTTACATTCCTGAAACCTCTACGGAGGCTCTCTACACGTCTTCTGAAAAAACGCGTCACTCTATCGCGTACAACTAATGTGCGATTACAATTCACTAGACTTTGCATGCTGACCGATCACATACAAGACCAAAACGTTTAGTATATACAACAACAATACTTCACTCAATAAAAAGTAGCAGGAATAATATTTCTCTGCTTTAGAAGACAATCCTTAAGCGTATCTCTTCAACAACAACTAATTCTTCTTACAACTAATTCCTCTTAAAACTTCTCTAACTGTCACAACTAATTCTTAAAACATATCTATAGCGCCTTATAACGAACGTATCTACAACATACAATTCACTCGCAAGCAACAAATGTTACCTTTTGCCAAAGACGACGAAAATCGACTGAACGATTCTTACCAAACACATTCTTAAGAAAGAATTTTCCAATTGCATTATTCAGAATTTTTAATATTTTAAATTTTTACTTGTTGCGTTTGCTAACGATGCTAAACTTTTCTGATGCCAGATGCAGGAAACAAAGAAATCCATTTCCACGTATTAATATACCCAAAATATTCGAATAATAGGCTGGGCATCGAACTATAGCCTGCTCTTGTTTGTACTGGCAGATGGTGATGTTAGCTCGTTTCGATTTCATAGTGATAAATGGATGTTTTTTTTTTGTCTATAGAAGCTTACTTCTTTTTTAATCTTTTCACCAGTTATTTTAAATTATGGTTTTACTGTCCCGCTCCTATATGCAAGTCACAGAAAGGGAAAATAACTGGAACCTCGTTTCTTTCCTCAGGAATATCTGAATTACCCTTGTTTGAACCTGTATGGGGTACTATCCTGGCTTTTGGTCCTAAGTCTCCATCACTGGATATTAAGATTGATGAAGTCTCTTGTTCGATTCATATTAACTTCAGAGAAAAAAATGATAGTTGTTTTGTTATTTTCATGGTTGAAAAATGCATTTTTTGATGTCCTATTTTTTTCTTTGAATCAATATGAATTGAGCGAAATGATTTGGCAATGTGTTTTATTTTATCCCATCCAGGGGCGTAGCTATTCGTCCCTTATCCCTCCCCCTCCTAAGTAAATCGAAGTTGGTAAAGTCTACGAAGTTGGCAAAAATCGGAAGTGACGGTAAAATACAAGTGAGTTGCGAAAATTGGGATTTTTTTTTTTTGTGTAAACTTAAGGGAAATTGGCAAAATCTTGGAGAGTTGACCTCCCCCACACCCCCCGGAACTAAATATTGGGAACGTCCCTGACAGAGACATAATTAAACTTTTGTAAAGTACCTTATTTTCTCAGCTGGTAACATCTGATTTCCGGGTTGGAAAAATTTCATTCTCTCACGCCCTCCCTCAACCAAAGTCACTTCGTGACTTTGGCAGTGACAACTGCAGAATTTTCTGTTTTTTAAAGAATGGTGTGGAGCGAGGTGAAATTAAAACCTACGTAAAAAGCTTTCATCTGACATATACTTCGTTACGGTCGGCTCTTCTTAGTGAGATAGAAAAGAATAACAGTTTACACTTTAACTCTTTTCTGGAAGAAAGAACGGAGATAGGAAATGTTCATTTCAGCATATAATATTATCTCCGTCATAAGGATTCATTTGACATAAACCTTGTTCTCACAGACCTTCGTGTTTCTCTTCGAGAGGGAGAGATAACTTTTTTTTCTCATAATGTCCAAATACAAATACACGTTACAAGTTTTCATTTCATGCGTCTCAGTATTAAAGAGTGAAAATGAGTATAGCTGCAAAGTTAGAGATATTTCAGGTATGAGTAGGAAAATAATAAAACACAGTGTTGTATTGAAGTTAAAAAACTTACGCATCATATTTTGAAGAGAAAAAAATAGAATTTTAAGAGCAGTTTTGCAGTATGAAAAGTTCCCGATGGAAACAGCATGTTATAACGATTGGCATTATGCTGTATTATGTAAATAAAATTATGCTGTATTATGTAATATAATTTTTTCCTAACGAATGAAAACGGTATAAGTAACATTTCCAATAAAATAATTAGGATTTCGGTTAAAACGGCAGAAAGATCTTTTTTATGAAGAAAAGAGATTTGGAATCTTCAGTAGTCTCAACGTTGGCCTAGCTGGGACTCGAACCTGGAAACTGCAGATTGAGCCTGCCCGCTACCAATTGAGCACCGTTCCACCCCAAATTTGGTAGAGAAATATTATCGGATCCCTTTTGTTCTCTTTCGTATTAATGTAGAGCCTAATTTTCTATCGCTAACACTATATGAATATACTTCGGCTAGCTTTACGGAGCCGATGGGCGACATGTTTGGAACTGTTTATGTAGTTCATTTATTTATTACAACGAAGTAATTTTGGTTTTCCCAATTATTCTAACTTCCTACATGGTGTTTTGCTCTGTTGTTTGGTACATTTGCACAAGATTATATGTTGTTTTGTACATGGTGTTTTGCTTGTTGTTGAACAACGACATATAATTATGTTTACTACCTGGAGGAGTTTTATTAAACCACTTGGGTTATGCAGAACAGTTAATAAATGTTTAAATGAGAAACAAGAGGCATATTTCTACCGTTCACAGAAAATAATTTTTTATTGTTTTTAAAATGAAAATATGATTTAAAAAATACGGAAATATTTTTTCTCGTAATCATAGACTAGAATTAGCGCTATTAGTTATTAACTGCCTCAAGGGGCCGGGATGCTCAGTTGGTAGCGTGTCAGCTCGTAATCTGTAGTTCCCAGTTTCGAATCCCAGCTGGGTCAACGTTGAGATTTATCTCCGCAAAGTCCCCGCGGTCAGTAGGAGACACCGATGGACTTGGAAAGGCCGCCGCCCATCAGATGTGAATGTAGCGGCGTGACCCCGCGAAGAGCAGAGCAGCTTGCTGTGCACGTTAAAGAACATACTGGATGACCTTGACGGTAGGCTACCGTCTGTCTCCCAACAGCTGTTCTAGTGGGTCCCCTCCCTAAACCTTCTCTGAGCCTTCGGGGTCTTTGTGACACGACCATTTAGCCCATTGTGTGGAAAAAAAGTACCGCTCAGAGGTAAAACAAACCAACCCATTTCCACCATTAACCTAGTCTCACTCACAACCGTCGTCGATAATGAACTTCTCCATTCGCAGGTAGGCGACTTTAGCGCCCTCAGAAACTTCGGACCCTTTTCCGAGGAATTACTCGCGACCCAGGGCAGTTAGGAACCCAGTATGTTAACCCACAGTGGTAGAACGAAGTGGGAGCACACCACCAATTTTGGGACCTATTGCTCGCGGAACCACGAAGAGCCGATAATTTCTGCCATCGTCCGCCAGTTCACCCGGAAATTAAGGCTATTAAATAATATGATGATGATTTTTATCGACTCTATTCCAATTGCTACAATTCTTTAATGAGGTGTTCCCTCTCCTTCTAGCCTGCTCCCTATATTAGATTTTTTTTAGTATTGTATACAATTTGAATTTGATACAATGTAAAAAATTTGTGTATTTTACATGTTTTATATTTATGAATTTTAATGAACCTAAGTAACACTGTAATGAACGAGGCGAGCTGACAAAATTGACGAAACTTAGCAAAATCTAGGGGCAGTTGACAAAATTCGGAGTGACTTGGCAAAATCTTGGGGAGTTGGAAAAATTTGGAGTGACTTGGAAAATTCAGGAGAGATGTAAAAATTGAGATTGTTTTTGAGAAATTAAGGAGAAGTGGTAAAATCGACGCAACTTGGCAAAATCTAAGGGAGATGGCAAAATTGGAAACCACTTGGTAAAGTACAGATGAGTTGCGAAAATTGGGAATGGTTTTGTGAAATTAAAGAGAGTTGGAAAAATCGAGAACTCTTAGCAAAATCTGGGAGAGTTGGCAAATTTCGAAGCCATTTGGTAAAATACAGCGAATTGTGAAAATTGCGCCTCTCTCGTGCAATTAAAGAGAGTTGATAAAATTGATTGGATGATTTAAAATTGAAGGATGATTGATAAAATTGATTGGATGATTTAAAATTGAAGGATGATTGATAAAATTGATTGGATGATTTAAAATTGAAGGATGATTGATAAAATTCGAAATTCTCATTTCTAATTTTAATCTCCTCGGCGTAATGCTATGGAAAAAAACATGTTTCGCAATTCTGCAAAATATCATCGAAATCGAATTTCTTTCCACTTGTGAACTTGTTTTAATCAGTGATATGCGAAGGGAAGCATGATGAGTGATTTTTCATTCTGCAGTTGCGTAGTGACTGATTAAATAAAACCTTTGATGACGTCATGGATGTTGCATTGTCCTTGTACATTTATTCGTTTTTACGTTACCTGAAATGATGCCAAATTTCAGCTAAATTGATTTATTTACTTGAAAAACTAACTTCAATATAAACTTAAAGGATTAATGAAACAAAAATTAATCATTCTTACTTAGAGCAAGTGGCGATTGGAATTTACGAAATCTTTTTAAAGTCTTATAATATGTTTTAATCATCGCTTTTCAGAGCATGCATTCACAGAACATATCATTTACTTGGGTATAAATTATAGACACCTTATGCTTCGAAGGGTGGCTGGTCTGCGTATAGTTTTCTTATCAACAACATAAGCCTTCATTTAATATAAAATTCTATAACTAGTATCCTGTTTTGAGCGGGGGGGGGGTTGAGGGAAGATAAAAAGAGATGATAAAAAAAGAGGTGATAAAACGTAATACCCCTGAAAACAGACTTTTATTTTGCTTTTACTGAAAACAGGCTTTTATTTTGCTCAGAATTGCGAATTTTACTGAAAACAGACTTTATTAAACTGAAAACAGACTTTTATGGTGCAAAGACAAAATCTTTGCACCATAAAAGACCCTCTTTTTTGAAACAATTGGATTTCCCGTTTCATATTATTACATGTTTTATCATCCTTCGCCCCTTGCGCGAAGCAACAAAGATTTCCCCCGTCGTAGACCATTTTCACTTGTTAGCATCCCTTCGCCTCGTTCTTAACGCGTCAGGATTTTGTGTTATTCTAAGTTTTAAAAATTCTCGGATTGTATGTCATCTTCTGTATTAACAAAAACCCACACGTCTTGTTCGTTACGAAACATCTGACAGAAAACGTAACCTAAGACAGTCGCGCTCAAAAAGATTCAAATGCTTTGAAGAAATCCTTACACCTACTGAAATATGAGTATTCAAATTAAGATCAGTGACGAAATATTTTGCATAACCACTTTTTGAACAAACAATGCTTCTTCGAAACTCGTGGAAAAAACTAATTCCATACATACAAATTCGAACACTCCGAAAAACATAAGTAGGTCTCGCACGTGCAGGCGCTTGCATGAAAATTATCCAAACTGGTTCATGCTTACAAATGTTATACACAGTGTGTGGATTTCACCCCTGTTCGGAAAAGTGAATATTTGATTCACATACAACTGAAAAGTTACATGTAATATTCACATGCTTGCACAAAAGGTGAATGTTTGCAGGAAAAACAACGTTGCTGACTTGTATCTCAGCAGAAATGAACGTCGTTGTAAAAAATTGTGACATTAAACCCTAACACTTAAAAAATTCATACTTGTGGTTATTGTTACTACTGTCCTTCACACGTGCATATACTTGTAAGAAACAGAGAAAAAAGTTTCGAACGTAAAGAAACATGCATTCTAATGCGGGAAAAATAACTAAACCTTTCTTAGTTGAACATGAAATATGCATGCTTGATTTGCTCGCGTAATGAAACACGAATACATATCACTGTCGAAAAAACGTCTCCTTGCAGGAAAAATAACCACTTTTACACTTGTAAAATTCAGAAATATACATACTCGTACGGGAAAAATTTCTAAACCTACTCTTACCTAAACACGAAATATGCATGTTAAGATTTACGAACGTAGTGAAACACATATGGGAATACATAACATTATCAAAAAAAACGTGTCCTTGCCGGAGAAACAACCACTTCCACACTTATAAAACATAGTGTACTTACATACTTGTTCTAAGAATTCCACACCGGTGCGTGAAAAACAACCATTTTCACACTTACACAAACATAGTGTACTTACATACTTATTCTAAGAATTCCTCACTAATATAGAAATATATATTCTCATGCAGGAAAAATAACTAAACCGATTCTTACTTAGACATGAAATGCGCGTGTTAGATTTCCTCGTGTACTGAAACACATATGTAAATACATATCATTGTCGAAAAACGTGTGCTTGCAGCGAAAAATAACCACCTTCGCCCTCATACACACAGTTTACTTATGCGCTTATTGAGACGTAGTAGGGAACTATAGAAATACACACAGAACCCTGAAAAGAGCATGAGAACGGATCCGAAAATATATACATCCTTAGTGCAAATCTACCAATTTAACACATGTTTATCCTTTACATGTTCATATATGAAAATATTCAAGCGTGCTAACCTACTGTCTATGGGCTAGATAGATTTAAATCTTTTGATCTGTTGGCTATCATAACTTATATCTGATTCTGTATCCTGGGTAAAGTACTGAATAGTGTCCATTTCAGGCTATTGTGAGATTTTCAACGTAAAGAATTAGCAAGTCTAGATATATGGAAAAAATAATAATCTGACTCAGATGATGCTGGTGATTTTACCAACTTTGGTCGTTAAAGTACGGTTTATTAGAAAGTAAATATACACATATGGAAGATGAATCAGTGATTGATTGTGTTCTTTTGAGCAAGTTAATTTAATTATCTTGCGAGATGTATGAGAAAATGAAAAGAATAGATATTGAGAGTTTACGATTCTATGGAGAAACATGCATCTGAAGAGTTAGTTTATCTCTAAGATTGTATGGCAGTGAAACTTTAATAAAGAAAATTTTAATCATGTTGTCTTTCATTCTAAATGCTTACACAACATCTGAACCAGATAGGTAGTTTGTCGGTGTAATGATGAGTCATTAACCTCTGTTGAGTAGTATCTTTTGTAGATAGACACTTTGATGAGTACATTTAGGGAATAAGATGTCAGAAAAAGAGAAAGTCCTTGATTGTGTAAAACATCCCTTGTGATCCTGACAGAATTAGACTTCTACAGCAGAATTAACTCAGAAGATTGTGTGGAGAATTAAACTTTACACAGGTCTATTCATCTTTGATAGTTAAATGAATCATTTCTCAAGCATCGAGGTTTCCCAATTTATGATAGTATAGAGAAAACAAGCGAGGAAGTCAACCCCTGTCTATATTATCACACTATGTTGTCAACCCTCAAATTCAGTACATTACGTTTCACATATTTTTTTATCAATCAGATCAGTCCATTTACGGTTTTAATGACTTTTTAGTTCAAATATTTATTGTCTATGAGAAATGCATGAACCAGGTTTGTTTTTTAGCCAAAGTGCATGGTCATATCGCTAGTGTCAGAAAGATCTCCCCCCTGTGCCATTTTTGCATCGAAGTCACCACCGGAACTGTTCTGCAGAAACTGTACATTATCGTGGTTATTGATTGGAAAAAATAAAAGAAGTTGAAACTTAAGTGATAACCCCTGAATATCATTTGAAAATTCGTGGATGTTAACACTATCACCACCTAACAAATGATATGGGGATTAAGACTACAGATTTCGTATTACTTCATATCACACTGGGATTGAATTTTTCACACATTTTGCGAAACTCGTATTAAATGATACTTTTTTTGTTACACTGATACCGTTTTACGTCACGCATTTCTTATGACATTGACAATTTTCTGTTTCTTCAATTGTAATGAACAATATAAGAGGACATTTTAAAATCAGCTGACAGATTGGAGCACGCGATAAACTGCTGTGTGCTTAAGTCCCAAAAGATCCGAAGGCAGCATACAGGGAGAGTTTCCGTTGGCCTGTTCTGATGAAGTGCAGCATTTCGACATGTAACAGTAATTATTTCACTTATTCATTAGTGTTCAAAAGATCATTGACGAAGATAAAACACGGAGCTGGCAGTCTGCTCACAAGGAATTAGAAAAGCTTCGGGTTATTTGCTTTCCACAGGTCAGTGCGCGAGTTGACCCGTGACCTTTATCACCGGTTGCCTGTTGCTGCGTACTCGTCTCCCGGCATTTCTCCGAATTTAAGCGACAATAATAGCAGAAGCTTTCTGAAAATTTTAACAGAGGCGATGATGAAGTGGTAGAGTGTAGGGAATCTTCCTATTTTTGGAAGGGTATTGCTGGACTTGGGATTTTTCACGCTCTTAGTTTGTAAAGGTATTGTTTTTGATCTGCCACTTAGTACGCTCTATGTGAGAACATCGATTTTTTGTGACAAAAGTGCAGAATTTTACTGAGGCCCTATCAGAACATATATATCAGAGCATAGTTAGACGGATTTTTATGTTGCCGGTAGCCTATCGATGAAGGTTTCTCATTTCGAAGGATTAGCTCAAGAATGTTGAGAGGGTACGTTCGAGTGAGACTTATGTATTATTTTTATAGTAGCTTAGTATTTGTTAAAACTAATATCCTCTACTCCATTAACCTACACTTAAGTTGTGTTTGGATGTAGAACTAAAGTTTTTACGCACCGTAATGAGAAACGCCAAAGTACCTGCAACGTACTTTCTATACCATTCTGCGGCGTTTCTTTGCAGAATTTACCCTATGAAAGACAGCTGACCTTGTAAAGCGAACGCACATGTACTAACGTCGCGACACGTAATACAGCGTGATGGACTATACGTTCGCGCGTAAACGGTGGAAGACACGATTTTTAAAAACTGTTTACTTCCAAATAATTAGTTGATTTTTCTTCCGAGGAAGAAATTGTTATCGACTGTTACTGAGGATACAGCAACATTGAGTATTAGGAATAAAAAGTTTTAAATCATGTCACGTAACGGATATACTTACGGAGAGTAATTAATTGAGACATGGCAGAGATAAGAATTTGACGTAAAATCGCTTTATCGTTCCAAAACAAGTCCTGACGTGGAAAGTGCAGAATATGTGTGATCACAGATATCTGACGGCGTCATCCTTCAATCCGATGGAGACTAAATAAGAGATGCTCAACTCTTGGAGGTTTAGGGGCGCATAATTTCAAAATGGCTTGTCTTCTTTCGACGAAGTGCACTGACACAAATAATTGACCTATCATAAATGGGATGTTTCGATAAGAGGGTTTCCATATCCTGTGTTGGCCTGAAACAAAGGGGGGTAGAATTTGGGGTGACACTGCGGTTTAGTCAGATGGGCTGGCAACCGTCTCTGGACTTGGAAAAAATTTCGAGTCCGAAAACTACAATCAAGAGTGCCAGTGGGTTATCATGTTGTAAGACATCGTGTCTGATATGGAAGCAAAGGGTTATCGACAGCGCAGGGGGTGATCCAAGATTCATCCGTCAATAAAACCCTTATGATCTCCCCGTTTGGAATAAAATTTTTTAATTTAGCAGGACTTTTTCATATTGTAAAACCATCCGTCAGTAAAACGTGGTCCAGGGGGGAGGTTCCAAACGCTTGTTGCATGTTTTAAAGCAGGTCTTTTATGTCACCCATATAGTTCATCAGACCATATTACCCTTCAATATTTTTCATAATTACGAATAATTTGTTTTTCACCGTTTTCCTTTTATTAATTTTTTTTATTAATTTTTTTTTTTTATTTTTACCCAATAGCATTTTTTTATTTCATTTTCTGTGGGACAGTCTTTTAAAACAGTTACTGCGGGATAGTCCTTATTCTAGTGAAGGTCGAATTCGCAAAATATGGGACCTTGTAATTATTTTTGAGGATTGTATCAGCCATTCTGAGACGGGGATGAGCGTTGCCACCAAAAAAGTTTAGTTGGACTTGGAAAATTTCAGATGAGGGTAGAAGTCAAGGGACAGGAGTTTGTGGTCGGTGTGGGGGAGTTTAATAAAGGGGGAAGGAACTTTTGATAAGGTGTTTTCAATGAAGGGGTGCTTATTAATAAAGAGGGCAGAACTTTTGATAAGGGGTTTTATTTAATGAGGGGGAGTCAAAAATTGGAAAATTACGACTAAAATTGAAGGCTTTTTCTAAAAAATAGTACTCATCATATACACTAGATGGCTGCACCAACAATCTTTTTCAGCTGTTAGAAAATTCAGGGGGGCTTAAAAATACAGGTGATTCAACTAAGGAGTCTCAAAAATACAGGTAGGGTTTTTAATAGAGGGAGGCGGAACTTTTGATAAGGGGGGTTTTTAATGAGGGGAGTCAAAAATTGGAAAAATCATGGGTAAAATAGAGGGCTTTTCTTAATATAGTACTCCTAATATACACTAGATGGCTCCACCAAAAATCTTTTTCAGATGTTAGGAAATTCAGAGGGGCTTAAAAAATACAGGTGAATCAACCAGGAGGTCTTAAAATTACAGGTATGCTTTTTAATAAAGGTGGGAAGGGTTTTGATAAGGGTTTTTTTTAATGAGGATGAGTGAAAAATTGGAAAAATCACGACTAAAATTGAGGACTTTTCTAAAAATTCTAAAAACAGTTCTCATCATATATACTAGATGGCGCCACGGTTTTTTAATAAAGGAGGAAGGAATTTTTAATAAGGGGGGTTTTTAATAAATGGGGGTTAATTAATTTTAATTAATTTAATCATAATTATGGATTTTTAATTATGAATATTTACAAGGGTGTGGAAGGGGGCGTGGTCATATAACGTGACCAGAAGTGGGCGGGGGCGGTGACGTCATAGGGTCAAAGTCCAATCGGCCCCAAGTGCTGTTTCACTACTAATAACAAACTTCGTTACCAAATTTCATTGCATTACCTTAAAATTACTTCGAGTTATGTACGACTTTATTTATTATCCATTAATTTTCAGCACCAGTATATGTATAGTTTGGTACTTTCTAAAGTTAGTTACGATAATGAAACCTGGACCTTTTGTAAACAAGATAACAGGGCTCTTGATGATTTTGATTCTAGATAATTATCCAGGATCTTGGGCATTAGGTGGTTTGACTTTGCAAGCAATGCTGAGGTGAGTCTAGGGCAGGGGTGGCGAACCTATGGCATGCGAGGCGCTTTTTGTTGGCACATCGCTGAGAAGGGAAAAGAAATACATGTGAAGTGCAGAGACTTGGAAACAATAGCTCTAGCAATTCAATACATACAGTATTTATGGATGAACCATTGGTGGCGAGACGGCGACTAAGTCACAATTGTGTTGTTTTACCTCTGAGCACCATGGGCTAAATGGCTAGGTCACATGGACCCCGAATGCTCAGAGAAGATTGGGGGAGGGGACCCACTGTTGGGTGACAGATGGTAGCCTCCTGTCTCCCGTACACGGGGCCACGGCTTGACGTCCCATCCGACGGACGGCGGCCTTTCCAAGCCCATCGGCGTACCCTACTGACCATGGGCAGGGCGGGAAATTTTGTGGAAATAAATCTCAACGCTGACCCAGCTGGGACTCGAATCTGGTAACTGCAGATTACGAGCCTGGCGCGCTACCGACTGAGCCACCCCCCTCCTCCTTAAGTCACTATGATTAGTACTTCAGTTCTGTGCCCATAAGTTATAAAGATCTCGTCAAATAACTGATTACACAAATGTATTGCTGATTCCAGTATACCAGTATAGAAAAATACGCAACAAATTTATCATCTGTCAACTGATTTCCTTAAAACACTTCTCTATATTTTAAATTTTAGTTATGATTCGGTTTAATTCTACGCTTGAGAGAACTATTTTCCTCTCTCAGCCAATGAAATTCATTTCTTTCTGACAAGGGCGGCGGGGTCAGCGATGCGCTACGGTCGGGTGTAAATTTTTGTGCTTAACTGAATTATTTTCCCTTAAATTATTTTTTTTTCCTTCTATAGTAGCGAAATCTAAAACTTTGTATTTTCCTATCATTATAATTAAATCGTTAACATTTTGCATCATTTAATTTGTATTGCATGATAAACGTATACGTAACTTTAGCAGACATAAATAACATTTTAAAACATTTTTGTGAGATTGGCACGCGAGATCGAAGGGTTCGCCAAATAAACCACGATATTTCAGTAAATGCCCCGGTTTGAAAAACTGAAATCAGAAATTAGTTACGTTTCAATTTCAGTTTGCTGAAATTGAAACATTAACTCACTGGGCATTCTTCTTCAAAATATAGCCCCAAAGAAAACTTATTTAATTTTACTAAAGCAGTAGTGCAATGACGAGCAATTTGCAGCAGGCGCCATATTTCGTCCACACGAAGCTCGTCGAGGTCAGATTGCAGAGTTATGATGCATAGATAAACCAAGATCTTACACAGATGGGAATTTTATTGTTGCTGGAAGCATGTTGGAGAGGAGAGTTTTCTCGTGGCGCGGCTGATTTGAACCCTCACGTGCGATGCTTACTGTAAATTTCGTGCATCGCCGACAGCCCTGAAAACTGCCAGTGTGCATCGTTTGGTGCTCAGTGCAAACAGCGTTATTCCTCAAAACAAAAATGTGCACGAAATTAAAAAAGGCGTAAATATAGCGCCCGAGTCAGTCACCAGTAAACATGTTAATTAAAATCACGTAAATCGAGAGCCGACTGTCGCAAAATTTCACAAAAAACCTACACATTTGAACTTCCCGAAATGTGTTTTCGAGACCCCAGACAGTTATCTAAAAACCGGGGCTTATGGACATTGTGGGTTACGCAAAGGAATTGACAACCTCCTTTGAACAGCGGTATTGTTCAGAGAGAGAGAGAGACTGTTTTGGTTTGGCCATGTTAACATGGTCGTTATATGCATAACTGCTTATAGATATATGATTACTAACAGTGTGCCTGCAGATGGGGAAAAAGAGAAGAGAACTAGGATGCAGTGAGTGCACAGTGTCAAACAGGACCTTGGTAGAATTGGACAAATGCACGTTTATACGTATTTGGAGCACTGAATTTCACAATCTGATTGGACCTCCGTAGCCCATGACTGCTTGAGGATTTTGTATCTTTATATTGTTATGAATTTTTAATAGGAAATCTTGAGCGTGAGTTCAAAAATTCATAAATGAGCTAATTTATTAACAAAGAATAAAAACATGTACTTAAATAAATTCAACTAACACAAATCCTTATCTTCATCAGTATGAAGCTAATCATCAAAAGAATACTTTGCATTACCACCAATACTTCAAATAGTCGTATTTCAATTCCTTACAGTCTCTTTTCAAAGCATAAAGGAAAACTTTTACAACATTCAATAAGTGTCACAATTATCTTTGAGAATAAACCTGTGAATTACGAAGATTAACCTTGTCAGTTCTTTTTACATATTAAGTTCACCACTCACCAGACGATTAACTCTTCTTACAGAGAAGCTAAGGTCAGCTCTGCTCGCATCTTCGCTTTGATCGCTAAGACTGAACTACTTTCCGAAGATTAGCTTAATACCAATTCACTACAAGAATAATGATTATACACTTTCAGCCTCTACCGACAACTCTTCAATTCTCTCTTTTAAACATCGTTAATAATTCAAGTCCTTGTCTGTTCCAATCAGCTACTGACGTAATTCTCACGCTGAAGCACATGCGAGCGTCAATGACACATCAATCATGGTTTTATTCTAGCACGTTCATATGTCGTAACAGTATCATATATTCGATAGTGCTTATTGATGCAAGGGAAGCAATGGTCCTTTTAAAATTCTCATGAAAAAAATTAAAATATATATTGGAGAACAGATTTTTAACGACAAAGGTAAAAGCATTTTCATAACTTTAAAAAGTTTGTTGTAACAAAAATTTTGCATTAGTAAAATATTCTTCGAATTCCCCTGTTATGTAATAATAAATAAATAGAAGCACTGATTTACTAGGCTGGTCGAACTGGGAGTGTATGAACAGCGTCGGTTCTTCGCTACTCCATTGGTCATCGTATCGCACAGCAGAAGTTATACTTCGCATGCTCAACCAGCACAAATTTCTCTCATTGGAAGCAACGTGGTTTCTCGCTTGGTAGAATTGCCTCGTATATCACATCCTTCTCACTAACCACTAAAGGCCGCTAGAAGCAGACTATTCCTAGAGGTCTTCTATAGTTAGGGTTACCAGATGCCAGTGTCCTAAAAGGAGGACAAAAAAGCTAGAAATGGAGGACAAAGGAGGACAATAAAGCAGAAATGGAGGACAAGCTTTCAATTTGTGAAATAGGTTTTTTCCTCCTAAGTTTTCTATCAAGTACCGACTAACAATGAGTCAGAAACAGGGACATTTATTAAATATACTTTAAAATATATGACGTGCCGATTTCTATTCTTACATGATAAGAAATCAAGAGTTATTTCGCCTTAAGTGGCATAATGGTTAATAACTATCTGATGTTGCAGAGGTTTCTATGAACTTTGAATAGGGTAGTGATCAGCAGTAATTTCGGTCTTGATAGGGCATGCTCTTGTATGAGAAGGCGCCTGCAAATTAGAAGTAGTCCTTTATTCATTCGCTGTCTTTTATATAACTTTCGTAGCTCCATCTATCCGTAGGCGGAAGCAATTTTTTTGCCGTTTCTAAAGCTCATACGTTTTTCAATCTGGCATGCAAATTGCACATATTGAAATGTTAGAAAAAAGAAACTTTTACGTCATTAACAGAGTTCATTAACCTGTTTGGATGTTTTCAGCAATCAGCTGGCTGCCATGATCAAGTAAGATGCTTTACCAGTTATAGCTGCACTGAAGAAAATATTAGTAACTGACATTGTTGCTTCTACTGCAGAGAACGGTGGTTTAGTTGAACCCAGTGTTGTGGGAAACTCTTCGAAAACGACAACTCTGATGTGTACTACACCACTACTTGCAAAAACAGTCGGAAAACAAATGGCCCAAATTGAAACTGAAAGGACGTGTTTACGGGCTTTATATTACATTCAGCCAAATCATGTTGTACCTGCAACATTGCTAACAGCATCTGTAGCATATATTGGTGGCTATGCAATTCAAATTGCTAATGAAAGAACTAACTGCCAATTTTGCATCGATTTATTGCAGCGCCCAAGATGTAGCAACCCTGTACTACAGTTAATTTTTAACAAAGATCGAATTGGCCTTAAGTATCCGAAGGATTCATTAATATCGATACTTTTAACTCTGCACAATTTCTTAAATTACTGTTTGCCCATATTATCCAGCACCCCAGATGTACTGACAAATATAAAAGAGTTTGTTGTTCCATATATGCTGAAGTGTCCAGCACTGAAGTATAAGAATCCTGATGACGGCTGCAGGGAAGAACATAAAATAATTTCTATAAACGTTCTTCAACCAAAGCTGTTAAATTTTGGCAAAAAATATTACAGAAGCAGATCTATTGGCCAAAAACATTAAAAAGAAACTTTTAGGGAAAAAAATTCATAAAGTATAACTTCTTGTTAAGTCCACAGCTTGGTAAAAAAATCTGTAGGGAAAACAGTAGCAAAAATAGAATTTTAGTTGACAGTCACAGTGCATAAAATATAAAATATAAGAATAAAGTTACTCTCGATTATAATTAATCTTATACACTGATTTCCTCCTTCTTTTACTATTATTTTACACTTTATTAATAACAGTTTAGGTCTTCTGAGGATTAGTTTCTAGTGGGCAAATTCAAGAGCTCCAGGAATGACTTTTTTGCAAGACTAAATTACATTTGCTTTGGCCTATATAGCCCATGATGTGGAGGATTTTGGAATTGCAATTATTTCAGTTGGAATATCTTTTCCCACTTTTTTAATGCATTTCAGATGTCCTAAGGTTTTAATGATATACAGGGTGAATCTGAAAAAGTGGGCAAAACTTTACGGGGTGGTAGAACGCAGCTATACGAGCAATATTCGTCATAGAATGTATGGTCGGAACGCAAGCGGTGAGAAGTTACAAGGTAGTTTTCCACTGTCACATTTAAAGAATGAACACAAGAAGGAGAGGAGATACTTCAGAAAACATTTTATTAACAGGAATGTAATTGAGGTACATGCTCAAAGAAATTGCTCAAAAGAGCTGCCGCCAGCTGTAATGCAGGCTTCACACCTGCGGGATAGGGACCGACGAACATTTGCGAAGACACCAGGCATTTCCCGAATATCGCCGGCAACAACGGCGATCCTGGCGACTAGATCCATATCGGTTTCAATGGGGCACTCGTAGATTAGGCTTATCCGCCATTTCGTGGTTAGTATAACCAGCCATCCTCTCGGCAATTCACGGTAGAAATGCCGTTGGGTGCGAGGACCGACCCTTTTGTACCATTTCCAATGCCACCTAGCGGCTCGCCGTTTGCGTTCCGACCATACATTCTATGACGAATATTGCTCGTATAGCTGCGTTCTACCACCTCGTAAATCTTTGCCCACTTTTTCAGATTCACCCGGTATATATATAATTAAAAAAAAATTATATATATACAGATGTTGTTTTCTGATTGCTGCAGAGGTCTGACAGAAGCATGTGAATAGAATACAGCCAGAGAGCCGATCTATGAGGATGGCAAGACCTTCATTTTTAATCACGAAATAATCCATTGTGAATAATTTTCTTAATTGAATATCAGTCCATCAAATTAGCTGTTTTCATTAATTAAAAATAACAGATGAATATTCCCTCAAGTTGCTGCTTGCCACAGAAGCCTGTCAGTTTATATGCTACAGTAAATCTCTGAGAATGGCAGGACCTCAGCAGAAAGACAAGACAAGTATCCATGCCTGACCCCGCGCTTGATACCAGGTCCCTTTGAGCAGTAGCCAAGTACACTCACCACTCTACCAGAGGATGGCGGGTTTTCATCACGGAAAAATATTTATTTACAATTGCCATGTGGGAGAATTTGAAACATGCCACTATTCCTACTTTTGTCCATGGATACTGGACTACTTATTTATCTAAATTTGATGGAAGCATATGCCATCAGATTTCTGCTCATACGTTTTGTAGCATTACAATTGTAAATGTTATGTGCATGCTCTCTGATGCAGTTGTCACGGTTTGGTCACTGAGGTTTATGATGCACTAGCAGTTAAGACGATAGTGTGCTAAAACAAGATAAAGGTTAAAAGTCATTTGACCCATAACCACAGTTGAAATTGTAAATTCTCCCCCCCCCCCACCTTCAAAAAAATAAGTACTATAAAAGTGGAAATCACACTTTAATATCCAAAATAGATGTAAAGAACACATAAAAGGCAATTGATAGATGAACAATAACAAGATACAAGTATGACGTCCCAGAAAATGTTAAAATTTAAATATATCGTGTGAAAATCATGAATGGGAAAACATGTCTGATTCATACCCCCCATCATGTTACCTTTTAAATTCACCATTGACTATCATCTTCAGATTTCTTCACTAATGATACAATGTGAGTCACCCTGAAAGGTGTCCCTCTAAACCCCATGAAGGACAGATACGTTGTAGTGCTTAATTTGCTAAATAATATATTATGACATTGCATAAGAAATATATTTGAGTTAAATTAAATATCCTGGCTACTGATCAAAGGGACCTGGGTTCGAGCCCCGGGTAAGGCATGGAAGTTTGTGTTGTTTTCTGATGAGGTCCCGTCATCCTCACCGACCTTCTACTATGGCGTATAAACTGACAGGCTCCTGGTAGACCTTTGCGGCAAGCAGCTGCTTGAGGGGAAATTTATTAATTAAATATCTATGGCGTAATGTGTCAAATAGTTGCACATATTTTACCACCTTATGTTTTATCCAATCTGCTCTTAGTTGGAATGTCAGCAGTTGATATATTGTGCAGTGATTGGTCTGTAACTGGTAGCTAGGTAGTCACTGGAAGGAGAGCTATGCACCAATCCCCTGTGATGATGCATAGAACGGGCCAGGTCTAGCATCTAATGTCCGACCCCACCTTCTAGTGTGTGCAGACCGTTAGTACCTTTCAAAAGAGATACTCTCTTGTGCAAGTGAACGGAAGCGGATGGCTGCCAGATCAGTGGCCTACTGATCTGGACAACTATGGCTACTTTTCTTTTTTTTTTCTACCCTGCTGAGGAGTGGTCAACCACACTGGGTCCTGGTGCTGACCATATACATACCAACCTGAAAGGAATTATGGCTCTGAGCTTGATTATGGAACCTGATTTTGCTGCACTGGTGAGATTCTGTGGAGGGAAAATCTTCCGCTGTGTTTTCCGTTTGTTTGTTGGTTGACAGTCCCAAGTGCATAGATTCACAGGATATGTTTATCAGCTAGTGTATAATCCTCAACAGAGGTCATCGCAGGCACCTGAACTCTTTGCTTCCATTGGCATCGTCAAATTCTGCATTGGAGGAAGTCTTTCAGTGTAGATGGCTTCAGCCTTTAGTGGTGGGGGAACGGGTCTTTGCCCCATGTCTGCGATTAGGGGGCTGTTTGATATTGTCGGTATTCCCTCTATCAATAAACATAGTTTCTTTATACATCCCACTAACCATTTTCTCTCCATAGGGAATTGGAATGTGAAAGCTCTGCACAGAGCTTTTTCTCTTGATGTCCTCACACAAGAATTCCACCATTATAATTTAGATATTCTCGGCTTGCAAGAGACCAGATGGACAGATAAAGGTTCTTAAAAATTCTTAAAAAGAATTCTTAAAAATAATCTTAAATTTCTCTTTTCAGGGAGGGAAGAAAATAAAACATCACCAAGGCGTGGGTCTGCTTCTCAGCAGACATGCTAGTGATGCTCTTCTAGGATATGAGTGCATTAATGAAAGGTTTCTTACAACAAATTTTCAGACAAGCGTTAAAGACTTGAATGTTATCTGCTGTTATGCCCCCACTGAGGATGTCAATGAGGAGGATAGGTTTTACAGACAATTTCAGGATATTTTGAATTCTGTCAAGAAAGGAGATATTACCCTTGTTCTAGGTGACTTCAATGCCAAAGTTGGTATTGGTAGCTGTTTTTGGCATTGGCCCTTTTGGTATTGGTAGCTACAATGGCAATGGGCAACGTCTCCTGCAGGTAAGTAATCTCAATGGATTCAGAATAACTAACACTTATTACAAACACCGCGACATACCTAAGTACACATGGGTTTCACCTGACGGGCTGCATAAGAATATGATTGATTATATATTAATTAACAGCAAATGGGCTAGTTCTGTTAGGAATACCAGGTCATATAGGGGAGCTGAAATTGGATCTGACCATTACCTTGTTAAAAGCATCCTGCAAGTTAAACTTAAAAAGTGTTATGCTAAGGTTAAAAAATTTACCTCTAATACTGAAGCTCTGAAAGACCCAGTTATAGCTAAAGCTTACCATCATAGGTTACTTAGTCATTATGACAGTCATTGTATTCTTACTACTGAAGTTGAGGACGAATGGGATCATTTTAAACAGGCTTTTTGGACAATAACAGTACCCTTTAAGGAAAAAAGGAACAGAGGAGGCAAAATTATCTGAATGATAAGGCACTTGAGCTTATTTCAGAAAGAAAGAACTGCAGGAATGTCCTTAATCAATACCTACTAGTCCTAATAAAAAGGATTACAGAGAACTTAATAAACGTGTAAAAAGTCAGCTAGCTGATGATAAGAATCTTTGGCTTGATGGCTTGGCTGACAAAGCCGAGGAAGCAGTTAGACAGCTCAACAGCAGAGAGCTGTACCAGATAGTTAATGTTTTGTGTAGTAGAAAACGAACAGGTACACAGGGATTGAAGGATAAACAAGGTAAGGTTATAGAAGGTGAGGATTCTGTCATGGCTAGGTGGGCTGAGCATTTCAGTAATGTTCTAAACAATGTGGTTAGTTTTACTCTCATTTTTTGCAATGATGATAGATGCATTGGTGGCTTTAATGTTGGCCCTATAACACAATCTGAAATTATTTTGGCTATTTCTAAACTTAAACTTCATAAATCCCCAGGGATAGATGAAATTACTACGGAAATGCTTAGAGCTGGGAATGTTTCTGTTACCACTGGGATGACTGAAATTTTAAATATCTTTTATGATAAAGGCATGGTTCCTAAGGATTTTACCAGAGCTATTGTTATCCCTATTTTCAAAAAAGGGGATCGCAGTTCTTGTGATAACTATAGGGGTATCAGCCTAGTTTCTGTTCCAGGGAAAGTTCTTTCCATGATTGTGCTTAATAGAATTAAGAATCTGGTTGACAGTCAATTGCGTGATGAGCAATGTGGATTCAGAAGTGGTAGGGGATGTGTGGATCAGATATTTTCACTGAGGCAGTTTCTTCAGAAATGTTTAGAGTTTCAGAAACCTTTGGTTGCTAGCTTTGTTGATTTCAAAAAGGCTTTCGACTCTGTTGATCGTCATAATTTGTAGTTGATTGTGGGATCATATGGTATACCATACAAGTTAGTTAACATAATGAAAGCTCTCTATAATAACACTGAGTCGTGTCAGGCTTGTAGCAATTGGTTTAGCATTACTTCTGATGTTCGACAAGGGTGCATTTTGTCTCCTTTTCTCTATAGCTTGGTTATTGATTTTGTTATGCGAAATTCTCTTCAAGGGAAAGATTTTGGCCTTAAATGGACTGGACATACGAAATTTTCTGATTTAGATTATGCTGATGATTTAGCCCTTTTGACAAATGATATTGATGAGATGAACTCTTTCATTTGAGCTGTTGATGAAACTGGTAGTAGAGTAGGTTTGGTTATAAACAGAGAAAAAACTAAAGCGATGAAAATTGGGCAGGCAGGCTGTGATTCAGTTAATCGGAATGGTTGCAGTCTTGAGCAGGTGTCACAGTTTAATTATCTTTGGAGCTATGTAACAGATAATGGTGATGTGCGGCATGAGATTAACAGACGAATAGGGATTGCTGCTGGGACTTTTAAGAAACTATGGAGAATGTGGAGAAATAGGCGTATACACCTAAAGACTAAAATTAGACTGTATAATATTTTGGTTCTTTCTAGGGTTAGTTATGGTAATGAAACTTGGACACTTTGTAAACAAGATAACAGGAAGCTAGATGCTTTTGTTTCCAGATGCTTACGCAGTATCTTGGGCATTGGGTGGTTCAACTTTGTAACTAATGATGAGGTTAGGCAAAGGAGTTGGCAACCTCCTTTAAGCAGCATTTTGTGTAGAGAGAGAGACTCCGTTGGTTTGGCCATGTTGCCCGTATGAATAATTATAGATTGGCGAGTAGGGTTATGAACAGTGTGCCTAAAGACCTCAGAAAGAGGGGGAGACCTAGCATGCGGTGGGCAGACAATGTCAAACAGGACCTTGTTAGAATTGGTGTGCAGTGGCCAGATGCAGTAGATGTAGCTCAGGACAGACATGCTTGGAGAACTAAATTGCACGGTCTAGTTGGACCTCCATAGCCCATGGCTGCTTGAGGATGATGATGATGATGATGTAGTGATTTAAAAATTACCACCATGAAAATTAAAAACAATGCTGTATGGTCTGAAATTTTTTGAGATCATTATCTTTAACAGACACACAAATAATAACTATCTTTCTTAATAGCATGAATAGATCCCAACCCTTTTGAGAAACCATTTAAAAAGTTTTCATTCAAGTTCACAAAATATCTCCCCTTGTGACTATTGGACTATTTATAAACGAAAGGTCATTATCTCATCAGATATTTAAAGTCACGAAATATAATCTAACTCAATTGAAATAAATTATTTATTCATGATAATTAATTGCAAAATTTGGCAATTGGTTCACCAGAGCAGTTCAATTATCGAATTGCTAGAAATTGAAAATTTGTCTTATGGACACAAAGGAAAAAATATTCCTTTAAAACTACTCTTAAAGACGTGGTATTCTTAACTTTTTAGCATTCCTTTGTAAAAAAACAACATAATATCTGGAAAATATAAGTAGTATATTCTTTTCAACTTGTACCATACCAATTTTAGGAATTTTTGCCTGTAATAAATTAATTGCAGGTGTCCTATTTTTAAAAATGCTTCCAAAATTCCTACTGCATGTTATGCTTAAAGTGATAACTAGCATATGTTCCTTGAATAACTAAATATAACTTAATATTATAAGAAGAGTATTGGAATGAAGTGATGTTTAATAATTTAGCACTTCCTATTCACAGAGGATGAAATGTCCATATTGATGTTTCCTAAACGGAGAGAACTACGTTGATGTGTTTTGGCTTTTAAATTTTTAACATGAACTTTAATGGGAATAAAAATATTTCAGAAATTGCAAGGTGTCTTTTATTCACAAAATATTACAGAAAAAATACGGAAATTTAATGCTGTTATGACGAGAATTTAATATTATTATGAAATTTAATGTATATAGATATTCATAATAAACATTTCACTTTTGCAAAATTAAATATTTCAGTAATTAATTTTTCCCCACTGCCACATTGCTTTATGGATAATATTGAAGGCTGTACATGATTAAGTTTATATTGAAAAATGCTCTCAAAACCAGATCTCTGAAAAATAACTTGCAATTGTTAGAAAATGATGAAATCCATAAAAACAAAAACATAATAAAAGAAATTGATTTTTTTTAAATTATACTATTCTTTAAGTTTAAGTACGTGTTTCCCAAAAATTGATTGTTTTGAGATAAAAAAAATCAGCTGTGACAAAAGAAATTTAAGCAGCTCTTTAACAGTTCCGTTTAAGGAATGTCATAAAACAACAATTTATTCATTATTTCGCCATATATTTATTAACTACCTCCACTAATAGCATTACTGCATTACTTACATTATTATTAAGCAGAGTTTATTTTTCCACATCATTAACTAACTGAAAATCTTAGTTGTGTATTTTATAAATGCGTCAATGACGGTACTTCATAAATTGAAACGCACTGAGAGAAGGTCTCTGATACAAGGCGGCCACTGCCATCTGGCGACCAACGCAAGAACTAGTGTGACAGGTGTTTCCGCATTTTGAGGCTGAATCGACAGGCAGTGTCCTAGAGGAGGCTGGGATCAAATATTATCTCTAATATTTCGCCGAGTGCTCTCTTTCTCCTAAATTAATAGCACGGCATATCATTGCGGGTGTTTGGCCTTCTTCATAGCGTTTTATCACATCTAATTTCTGCTCCAAAGTTATTGATTTTCGGCCTGGTTTTTCAACACTAGTACCACCACTTAATGGACACTTGGATGACATCGTTATACAATATTAAAAATATTTTAAATTATAAAACAGTGAATCTTAAATAACAGCACCATAATCAGCAAAATCACTTGCAGAAGTTCCGATATACGCAAACAACAGCGTGTTTCCCACGATACTGACAAAGGATTGTGGATATTTCTGTTTACCAGTTACAGTGGCGCCTCATATGATGTGAGAATGGAGTAAACCATTTCAATTCACTCGGCCAACTAGCTATCAAATTTAACGATTCCTCACGAAATTTTATTTCATTATTCGTATTATTTAAAATTTTTCGCATAAAGTGAGACTTTATTAATATCTTTCATATTGCACTATTTCAAATAAGCATAAAATGCGACCGCACTGTACTGCGATTCCCTGCACCAGGGGTGACTCAGTCGGTAACACGCCAGGCTCGTAATCTACAGTTCCCAGGTTAGAGTCTCAATTGGGCCAGCATTCAGATTATATCCGTAACGCACCCCCCCCACAACACACACATACACACACACCCTGCCCTCGGTCAGTAGGGGACACTGATGGCCTTGGAAAGGCCTCTGTCCGTTGGGTGGGACTTTTATCTGTGTACCCGTGTGCGGGAGAGCCGTACCCTGTGAAAGTTAAAAAGCACGCTCAATGGCCGTTACAGGAGGCTTCCATCTGTATCCTAACAGCTACCCAGCGGATCCTTTTCCCTCAACTTTCTCGGAGTCCTTGTGACTTAGCCATTTAGTCAATTTTGTGTAAAAAAAAACTGTTACTCTCATCTCAAAAAAATTCAACTCTGAACCCCAGCGCCTTTTTTTTTTGCTTGTGGAGCTTACATATATCATAATTTACTATATATTTCAGAGAGTCTGTCTCTCTGATCCAAAATTCCTCCTCGGTGTACGGCTTCTTCTAACAATGACTTAAAGAAAGCCAAGAGTTGGCCTGAAATATTTCTTTTCCCTCGCAAAAAGGCTTCTCCTCCCCACTGTAAGAAGCTGAAGAGATTTCGCTTAAAAATTAAGCGCTATGTCCATTGAAATTGCTACAAAGTTTTCTCTCATAGTAAGTTAAAGTAAGGATTTGATTCCCACAACCTTCGCCCCCCCTGTACTCCATATAAGTTTCGGGGAAAGAATTTCTCCCATTCAGTAAGATTTTGAATCGCCGAATTCGAACAAATGCCCACCGAGTGAAAAATATTGCCATCTTTCCTGGGTCCCTCATTTAGTAGTTAACTCACGAACGCAAAATTGAAAAATGAAAAATTAATCAATCCTTTTAATTTAACTCCCTAGGTAAAAAATTTAATGTTTGGAACTAAATGTATTGAAGGAACTATTATTGCCTAGATTTGAAAATTAAGATATTGATTACATTATAATATAATCAATAGATATATATTGTTAAAATAAAATTGAGAACAAACAACAATCATCCGGAAGGGAAGCATTTCCATGCTTTTATAAATAAATAAAAAAATAAAATAAATACCCCCTCAAGCAGCTGCTTGCCAGAGAGGTCTGACAGGAGCCTGTCAGTTTTTATGCCATTCAAAGTTACGCCGAGAAAGAAACAAACTCCGTCAGGAGACGGAAATGGCCTGCAAAAGTGAAACGAGCTAACTGCAAACAAACAAGTATGAGGAGCGTTCAAAGAGTTCTTGACTTGCATCTCAGAAACCTTTGCGTTTACCTAACTTTTACTTCAAGTAAAAAAATTCTTCCCTTCAGCATCTTGCAAAGTTGCAGACCTCCACAATTCTGGAATGCTTGGTGCTACTCATGCTAGGGAATTCTCCGCAAATCTGAATGAACACATTTTGCAAGATCTTGCATTCTTGAAAAAGGCTTCCCAGCAACTTCCTTTTTTGTTTTTGGAAACAACCAAAAATCGCATGGTGCAAGATCAAGTGAATATGCAGTATGGGATAGATGTTTGATTTTTACCTGCTCCAGCTAGGCCGTAACTTGTAGGGTTTTGTGGCTTGCCAAAGGAGAACCCTTGACCCGCTTCTTGTTGGATGCTGCTCCTTCATCTCCTTAACCATTTTAGGCAAAACAATATTGGTGTAGTATTGATTATTTAGAGGCATTTGTTTTCAGGTAAAGTGTCCACTGCTACCCCTCCTTGGTAATTGAAAAAAAATTGTGAACATCATCTACCTTGAGCGAAAGTCTTGTCAAAGGATTTTGAGGCGAGGTTCATCTTCTGCAACCGAAACATAGATGTCGATCTTTCTGTGAGTTATATAGATTTAAAACCACGTCTTTTCCACTGTGACATTATCTGTTAACCGTTTGAAGTCACTAGGTCCCTACATTGTCAGTAGTATTTCCTTACACGAATCGATTCTAACCCTTTTTTGCTGCTCTGTCAGTTTGTGGGGTACCCTTTTGAAACAGATTTTTCCGAACTTTAAATGTTGATGAATAATTGTTTCCACACTGTCAATCGACACACTGACATCTGAACTTGATTCCTGAAAAGTGATATGCTGGTTTTTCTTAATGAGATCAAGAACAGCAGCGATAATTCCCTCGTTCACGGTCGCCTTCGGTCTTCCTGCACGAGGGAGGTCTTCGAAGTTGTGCTGTCCTCCTCTGAATTTGTGCATCCATCCCGTAACAGTGCCGTATGAATAGGCATGATCCCCATATACTTGTGGTAAATCGGCATGCATTTTTTTCCCGTCGTCCCCAAGTTGCATCCTTGTAAAAAAACGGAAAATCTTTCCCGTTTTCAGTAGGCTGTGTAGCAACAATGCACAGACCGCACTTTACCCGCCGCGGGCGAAGAGAGAAATGACGATATGACCTTAGTTTTTAACAAACAAGTATCAACAAGTTTTCAAACAGTCGTATCTCGTTGACTTTGGAAGAACGAGTGCAAATCTACAGACACGTGTCAAGAACCTTTTGAAAGCACTCCGTAATTTCTTTTAGTTCGTTTGCAAAGCGAACTAATATCTTTACTTTGTCTTCTGTCTATGCTAACGTCGAGTCCATTTGCGCAGTGACTTATTTTGGTGACGACAGCGCAGAATTTTACAGATTTTGTGTGGAAAACAAAGGAAATTACTAGAAAATTTTTAAACTGACGGATATTCATATCGGCGAAAAATCTAGGCCAACGGTTTTCCAAAGGGGCTTTAGGATTCTTAATGTCGATAACTTTTTTTTTTTCAGCTGGAATTTGATATACCTTAACTTCAGTCATATAACAAGTCTAACTGTGGCGTCGTTATCACAAGAACAACGTATTGAAATCATTAAAACTTAATATGAAAATAGATGTTCAGTGAAAGAAACACATCGCAAAATTCGTGATTTTTTCGGCGCATTCAATCGTCCTACTGAACAAGGAATTCGAAATTTAGTGAAAAAATTTGCAGAAACTGGATCTATTCATAATAAACCACCTTCAAGGGAGACCAAAAACTGCAAGTTCTGCTGAGAACATTACTGCTGTACGTGAAAGTATCACAAATGACCCCTCAACATCAATTCCACTACGTTCTCAAGAATTAGGCATTGCTCAAACCAGTTTATGGCGAATTTTGCATAAAGATTTGCATTTGCGTGCTTCTAAGATTCAGTTAACGCAGGAACTGAAGGAAATGGACCATTTGCAACGCAGAAATTTTGTTACTTGGATGTTAGAACAGAGGGCAACGGATCCTCAGTTTTCGCCAAAATCATTTTCAGCGATGAGGCACATTTCACGTTAAATTGAAGTGTCAATAAACAAAATTGTCGACTTTGGGGGGAAGAAAATCCTCGAATTATTCACGAACAATCACTTCATGCACAAAAATGTACGGTTTTGTGTGGTTTGTGTTCTGGAGGAATCATTGGTCCATTTTTCTTTGAAAATGATCTTGGCAATGCTGTTACGGTGAATGCAGAGCGTTATAATGCGATGATTACAGAAATTTTGTAGCTTCAAATTGATGGAATTGACATTTCTGATGTTTATTTTCAAACAACACGAGCGAACATAGAGTTATTACGCACGAAATTCCCTGGACGTGTAATTTCACGAAATGGAGATGTGAATTGGCCGCCAAGATCTTGCCACTTAACACCATTGGATTTTTTTCTTTGGGGCTGTTTGAAAAATAAAGCTTACGTCAACAAACTAGGAAACATATCAGACTTAAAAGATAACATCCCAGCAATCATAAGAGAGATTAATACCTCAATGATTGAGAATATCTTACAAAATTATGATGTTCGTATCGATGCCTCTAAACGTAGCCGTGGTGGACATTTAAATGACATCATCTTTCAAGTTTAATTGTAATCGATGAAACTTTAATTTGCAATAAACAAATCAGGTATATTCAGTGTGTTTTCCTTTTTATTACAAAACAACATCCTAAAGTCTCTTTTGGAAAACCCCATATTTATCATCAATATTGCTGTTCGTAGTAATGTAACTCAGAAAAAAAATCGTTACTGAATAAATGCAATTTAAAAGTTTGGGTAATGGTTTTCACTCTGCACCAATTTCGGAACGGTATTTAGGACGAATGTAACAGCAGTATCTGTTGTCAAATGCGTCCCCGTTATGTTAGTGCGGCCTAGGTTATGCCTACCGTGCCTAATGGGAAATCCGGGCCTTCGACGATTAATCAAAGAGGTGAGGTGCAGTGATTGAAAAAAATTTGAAAGATCTTTAAAATTATGGATTGGGGACAAAATCAAGAAAGCCTTTCAGTCATCCTTTCAATCATTCAAGGTAAGATAGACTGTGAGTTTGTATAATGATTGGATGAAACGTTTGGCCAAAAGTATTACTGTAATGCTCCAGAATTTCCTGCAAACAAAAGATGGTTTGCTAATATAACTGAACGTATCGCTCGACCTTTGGACATGTTTTTAGAAACGTACAATGTCCAAAAGTAGATGACTGCCTGCAATAAATTACCCCTGAAGCACCGCTTGCTAGTAATGAGGTATTAAGTTTCGTATTTTCCTATTCATCCAATAGTTTTAATTTAGACAGTTCGAAAGCCGCTAAAGTTGGAAAAAGGAAAATTTTTAAACGACTAGTGTAAACTAAATACACAGTCGTATCAGAATAATATGACCACCTAACTAAAAATGAGAATAACCCCCCTTGGCCCGGATGGCAGCAGCGAGACGTCGTGACATGGACGCAATGAAGCCCTGGAAGGTTGCCAGAGGCACACGTGCCCATTTGGAACTCCAGCAGAGCATAGAGGTTCCGGAGATAACGTGGTTGTGGGTCCGCATGCCAAACCTGTCGATCCAAATGATCCCATATGTGCTCTATGGGATTGAGGTCGGGCGATTTCGCCGGCCAAGGGAGAATGGAGACACCGCTGTCGTATTTCTGGAACCAGTCACGCACCACCTTAGCGATATGACACTGTCTTGTTGGTAGACACCATCACCACCAGGGTAAACATCCAACATGAAGGGATGCATGTGGTCAGCAAGGATGGACAGGTATCCATTGGTGTTCATGGACCCATCCAGTGGTACCAGCGGTTCCAGGTAATTCCAGGAAAACATCCCCCAGACATTCACACTGCCACCTCTGGCCTGTACTTGACTGACAAGCGTGTCCGGGTGTTGGCTCTCGTGTGTCTGATTCCGTATCCACCATCGCCCATAACTTCTGTGGAATAGAATCCTCTATTCGACGGAGAAGGCAACCATTTTCCTCTCTTCTACTCTCCAATGACGGTAGTCCCGTGCGAACTGCTGGCGTCGTTGCCGATGGACCTTGGTTAACATGGGCGCCTTTACGCAGCATCGATTCTGGAGACCCATGCGCAGCAGGGTTCGCTCTACTGTTATAAGGGACACGTATCGGGTGCCCATCCGTTCATTTGAGTGGTCAATTGCTGCACAGTTGCGCGTCAATTGCCCTTTACCAGTCGATGGAGGTGATGTTCTCCTCTGGGGTTGATGGCCTTTTGGACTCCACAGTTATGACGTCTGGAGGTACTCGGTGTGCCAGCGGTCCATTCTTGGTACTCCCTTACTACAGCACCTCATGAACAGCACACGAAGTCTTCTGTTTCCGAGAGGCTTCCACCCTTGGCACGGTAGCCGACGATCTTTCCTTTTTGAACGTCCGTCAAATCAATACCTCTGCCCATTGTGCTCACGTTACGCGCTATGACTCATCCGTCCTGGCTGGCTGCTTATATCTCAGTATGGTCGACCTTGTCATGTGCACTCTGTGACGCGCCTGGACGGGTACACTGTGATTACATGGGTGGTCATATTATTCTGATACGACTGTGCAATTCATGCTAGAAATATAAATTTTGGTGACAGAAAGTGGGGGGGTTAAGAGTTTATGCAAAAGTAATGATTCGCCCCTTGACCCGTATGGGAAAACGCATCGTTTTTAAGACATAAACGTAAAATTCCTTTTCGGTTGAATAAATTCTAATGAAGCACTACTATTGCATTTTCCGAATCGTCCATTTGATCGAATTTTTGCTGTTAGAAGATACTAAATGCGGAAAAAAAGAAACACAATTCTTTTGAAAGTGAGCGTTCCATATTCCCAGGGGCGACATATTATTCTTTAGTATCTTTTAACGTTGCTTTAGTTTTGCAAATTATTGTATTTCTTATATGACCTTTGGTCGGGCTTCAATAAATGCGGGAGTTATATATATATAACTATAAGCTGGAAACTGAAATCGAGGTTTCAATGTAATATTCTCCTTTATTCTCCTTTATTCCGCTATATACTCATGTACGAAAATCGCATTTTCAATGTAATATTCTCCTTTATTCCGCTATATACTCATGTACGAAAATTGCATTTTCAATGTAATATTCTCCTTTATTCCGCTATATACTCATGTACAAAAATCGCATTTCCATATGAAATATTTATGTATTGTAGAACAAAATGCTGGTAACGCATTCACAAAACTAGCAGCAAAATAATTATTGGAATTTAAATTCAGAATCAAAGGAAAAATGGTGTATTTTCAATTCGAAGTTACTTCACTGAACTTTGTCACAACAACATAACTCAAAAGACAGCGCAAAACATTTCCGCAATTTATGAAACAAAAGAAAAAACCTCGATGTGGGATCAGAGCTCAGGAAGGGAATTATAAATCTAAACCATGTTTATATTACACAATTAAGCATTATCTAGTTCTCAAATCTAAACTAAATAAATAAATAAAATATTACAAATTAATGAATATTTATATGCAATATTTTATCTTGGTACAAGGCACATCAAATTTTAAACTCTGTTTCCTTAGGCTGCTTAAATGTACAGATGTATGAAACACATATTAACCTATTATAAACACTAAAATAGTTGTTACTGTTACTGCCAATCGTTAGAAAATGATGCAAATTCATTAGACTCTAACAAGGGGGTATTTCAGGCATTATGTGCTAGCTGGACAAGCAATATAAAGTGTACTGAAGTATCTGAAATACCAAGTACGAACTAGAGTACTTCGTAAAAAATCGCTTTTGAAAAAAGTTTCAAACCTGTTTTGTATAATACAAATTTCAGCTTTTAATAGTCTGCACATGCAGCAAAAATCAAAAGTCTGCTCTAACTTTGAATAATTTCGTTCTCCCGTGAATTGTTAAGTTCAGAGAGCATTAAACATTTGCTCAGACCGGTGCTACGTTTAACACGTGACACACGTGTAATGCATGGTACATCGGGACTCTGAAAATGGCACATGAATATTTTTAAGCAAAACAATTTTTTCAATTTAAATATTTGACTAATTATAATTTTTATTTCATTTAGAAGAAATATAAGGGTAATATAATGTTCATAATTTCACCAAATACAACAGTTTGTAGCAACCTGATTTACAGGTTTTTCGCAGTGCATCTGTCGTTACTCTGGAATTAAGTTGCTTCAATAGATATACCAGAACATACCAGAAGAAGTTAAATTACGCTATATATTAACACGTGACACTATTTTTTATTAATATTCTATTACTTAGGCAGCTTTCTCAGAGTTTTAATAAAATAGCATATTACTGAAGGATTTCAGTTGTGATACAATACATAGTTATGAAAAAATATTGTTCCGGGGTTCAAGGTGTGTCTCGACGTCCCTTGTTTTAAGAACTGTTTAAAAATGAAACAGCAGTAAACGGCATAGAATTTCATGTGACAGTAATATTTAGAGTATTTTCAATCACTGCCTATTTTCAAGCTATCGTCTTGCAGAAGTCATCAAGAACTTCAAAAAATTTTATATGGCAAATTTATCCTTTATATGATTTATTATCCTTATTATTATTGATATACAGTTTTAATTCTTCTCCGTGATTCCGCAGAATGACGCCATCTTTCAACAAGACAACGCCACACCGCATGCTTCCCGAGTGGAGACCAATTGGTTCCAGGAGCATTCAACCACATTCGAATGCCACCCCCCCCCCCCCTCGATCGCCGGACCTCAATCCCATTGAGAATTTGTGGGAAGAATTGAAAAGATCTGTTCGAGCCCTCCAACTTCCACCGGTAACAATGGATGCTCTACGACAGGCGATCCTCGCTTCATGGGCGGCAATACCACCTCCGTGAGTCCTTACCAAGACGTCTGGCTGCTGTTGTGAGGGCAAAAAGGTGGAGCAACAAGTTATTAGGTAGTGTATATAACAATTTGTCCCTTCAGTTTATACAAATGATACTGATGACTGTAGTTAAAGTAGGTCAAAGGAAGTTGGGCAGACACAGTAAATATCAATCCGTGTTAAATAACAGATGCTTTCAAGTGGAAGAATCGAATTTAAATAAGAAAACAGATTCGTTGAATTTATCTCATTCCTGATAGGGAAAGGGTCAACATTGGAAAAAATGTTTTAATAAGGAGAGGCATATTTGATATCTCATATCTCGGATAACTGTTACCTGAAAGTGATGTGCTTCGTTACATGATGATAAGAAATGTTTCGAACCCTATAAAAAATTTCTGAATGATATCATTATCCTCCATTTTTAAAAGGTATGGCTATGAGAACAGTGCCTACGAGGAAAAGGGGAAGTAAGTGTGTTATGCCCCTTTCAGATTTGAGAATTCTAATGGAGACAAAACTTATTAAACTTATTTCTGTTTTATGCAGTTTTGAAAAAAAGTTTCAGAATTTCTAAAACGAAGGAGAAAATCCTATACTGCAATGGAATTCTAGTATCTTTCTCCCTCCCCCTCCCTTTATTATTATTTTTTTTTAATCCGGATCTGGTTAATGTTATACACTCTTAAAAATTCTGTTTCTAGTCATCCGGGGACACTTCGGGATTCTGTCGGTCGTGAAAATATTTTTTTTTTCGTTTATTACCATGTGATTAATTGGAAAAAGGATATGAAGAAAATCTTAAATAGACACATTATCATAATATCTGGGGAAACTTCATGAATCGACCCAACTTGAATCCCTCATCCTAAAAGGCTGACATTGATGAAATTCTATGACATTTACTGCTTGTTTCATTCTTAAACAGTTCTTATAACAAGGGACGTCGAGACACATCTTGGGCCCCGGAACAATATTTTTCCGGGTCCCCTCTCACTTGAAAATAACTCGATAATATACAACCAGAATATGAAAAATTATGTTTGGATATCATTTAATACAAATAGGACAAATAAAATTCATATTAATATATTTCATTAACAAGAAAAAAATCTGCTTCCTATGTCCAGGCCCTTGGGAGATCCTATGTCCATGCTCTTCGGAGATCCCTGGGCAGTGACCCCCACTCCCCCCCCCTCGATCCCTTGTTTATAGCATTTGAATGAAAGTAGGTAAGTGCTACAATAGGCACTTTATGTACTTAAGCAATATAGGTGATTTCAGATATTTGTATTACACATTTTGAAACATTACTCTTGGCAATTGAACCACAAGTTGAACTCTGCTTATGTCAATAGGATGGAATGTGTTGTGGAAAGAACAATGGTTAACCTATCTTCTGATTCTTACTGCAGCATAAATTCCTAAAGTTGTTTTTCAGCTGCCAAAAGTTAAAAAGTAAAAATTACCTCGGCCACTATTTGCGCGCATTGTGAGAAACTTGACCCTTTCAGATATTTTCATTAACGTACGGTGGGATAAATTCGTCGCCCGAATCTCGTACTACGTTTAATCAAACGCAGGAATAACAGCTTATTAAATCATTCCTCTTTGCATTTTTTTTGCAATGTTTTGCCTCTTTCAAGACTTTAAATTAAGTAACATTGCTGGCGTCTTTGAATTGCGAATTCCAATAGCATTTTTCTTTTCGTAGAGAACAATCCTTTTTTTTTCTTGTCTCGTTAGTCATTCTAAATTAGTTTTCGAACGGCATGATTCACTTACGTTATTCTTTTGCATTTCACTTCGAGATAAAGTTTTGTTTCATGTTCTTAATCAATGAAGCAACTTGATCCTTCAACTCATCTTGTATAGCTCATTATTTCAACATTATCAAATCAAGTTAACATATTCATTCCTCTAATTATAATTAGATTCAATGAATATTATAATTTCTGCAAACTAGCGACTTATTCGTCAGCTAATAGGACTTTTCGTTTACACTGAATGCTCTTTCTCCTACCAATGAAGTCGAGAGCGTTTCAATTAAGAGAACAGGTCAAAGGAATGATTAACAGATAATCATTTAGATATTTAATTTAATTAAGATGAGTTATTTATCATTATAATAATTATGACGCAATTTTAAATCATTCGATGCATAACAAATGACAACGTGCTTCGTGTGATTCTCTTATAAGTTGAAATAACAAGAAAAAAGTCAAAAGATCCAACGATTTGCTTTCACGATCTGCATAGTCAAGCAAAATTAGCAATTCCGTCCAGATTTATAACGATAAAAAAGTTTTTAAATCGTATTCGCTGTTTCCGTATTGAAGGATTTCCAAAACGCGATAAGAAAAATTAATGTAAATGATAAAATAATCATATTCACTGACATAAATGCCAATAATGATGATCATTCATCATGGGGGGAGGAAGGATTCTTTTCTTTTCCTGTTTGAATTTCACAAACCACCATCCCTTCCACAAACACAGTAGCACAAACTAGCCCGAAATTCCGATTAAATCAAAAATTCCAAACTTTAGATAAGAGTATCTCTTCCACGTCACGTATTAGTAATTACTCCAATCTAAATATTTCTCTTGGATACGATAATCCATGATCTGGTCAGAAGTGTTTTTTGGTTATGCAAGAATCTTTGGGAAAGATTTTAAATAACTATAAAATTTATGTATCTTTTGCAAAACTCCTTTAGTAATAACTCTAAACTTTAGCTCTTGGATATTGGTTTAAGTTTATAAGATTTTTATCGCGATCTCCCCATTCCACCTGGCAATAACGGCAAAACAAAAACGGATTTAAAACTCTTGCTCCATGCTCTTAGCAGCATGATGGCTAATCGTATAACTGATGGAGAAAACGTTCTTCTCCCGTACTTGCGATTAAGGGGAGCTTTAATATCGATATCTTTCCTCTCTTAGTAAAGCTAATTAAAAAAATTACAAATACTCTAAAAAGTCATATACATTTTATTTCCACTTTTGAATGTGAGACTCGAAATCAAGTTTACACTTTTGATGTCAATACACGAAAATTTCTGGATATTCAAGACATGAAATGGACCAGAAGGATAACGACACGTATAAGGATTTTTATTTTAAGAAAATCATAGGTTTCTCTTTTCATGTCTTGGAGATAACAAGCGTAAGCAAAATGGCACTCTAATAAAAAAATTATTTTTGAAGCGGCTGGTTGTCATGGAGTCCACCAGGAGCTTGTCAAATGCGCAATAGCCAAGATTGTGAGGATGACGACACAATACCTGAAAAACAAAAAGAGCCGTGTCCTTTTTGGGACTCCAATCCACATCCGTTTACTCCGCAACCAAGCACGCTAACCTCTCGTTCACAGAGAAGATGTAAAATAAAAATTGCAATAGAATAGAAATAGAAGAGAACTGATTCTTAATAACTTGGGTGACATCACTGAATATTCCTGAGCGATGTTCTGATCGATATCGGTGATATCCAGTCGCCTATGTCTCAATCACTTATTTTCAGATCAGTTCTGATCGATATCGGTGATATCCAGTCGCCTATGCCTCAATCACTTATTTTCAGATCAGTTCTGATCGATATCGGTGATATCCAGTCGCCTATGCCTCAATCACTTATTTTCAGATCAGTTCTGATCGATATCGGTGATATCCAGTCGCCTATGCCTCAATCACTTATTTTCAGATCAGTTCTGATCGATATCGGTGATATCCAGTCGCCTATGCCTCAATCACTTATTTTCAGATCAGTTCTGATCGATATCGGTGATATCCAGTCGCCCATGCCTCAATCACTTATTTTCAGATCAGTTCTGATCGATATCGGTGATATCCAGTCGCCCATGCCTCAATCACTTATTTTCAGATCAGTTCTGATCGATATCGGTGATATCCAGTCGCCCATGCCTCAATCACTTATTTTCAGATCAGTTCTGATCGATATCGGTGATATCCAGTCGCCCATGCCTCAATCACTTATTTTCAGATCAGTTCTGATCGATATCGGTGATATCCAGTCGCCCATGCCTCAATCACTTATTTTCAGATCAGTTCTGATCGATATCGGTGATATCCAGTCGCCCATGCCTCAATCACTTATTTTCAGATCAGTTCTGATCGATATCGGTGATATCCAGTCGCCCATGCCTCAATCACTTATTTTCAGATCAGTTCTGATCGATATCGGTGATATCCAGTCGCCCATGCCTCAATCACTTATTTTCAGATCAGTTCTGATCGATATCGGTGATATCCAGTCGCCCATGCCTCAATCACTTATTTTCAGATCAGTTCTGATCGATATCGGTGATATCCAGTCGCCCATGCCTCAATCACTTATTTTCAGATCAGTTCTGATCGATATCGGTGATATCCAGTCGCCCATGCCTCAATCACTTATTTTCAGATCAGTTCTTGCCCTCAACTTAAAACGTCACTTGACGAGAAACTGGGAGAAACAGTGAAGGAATTTGCAAAACTTAAAAAATGGAAATTAGAAACGTATTTTATTACAAATGATAATTTGCTTCAAATTCTTATTAGACTTGCTGCTGTAGGCCCATGAGGGATGCTTAATAATTCCTATTAATATTTAATGTGGATCAGATCTACTTTGGGACTACAATGCATTTATGGCATGTAAGTTATAATTTCACTTCGCTACGTTATTTACACAAAGTGTTAAATTATTTAACTTGTGTCTTACAAATTACATTATATTCAATATAATTTAATATATCCTATGCACATAAAAGAAAGAGTGTTGCCTGAAAAAAATTTCTGATAATTAATAAGTCTGTCAATTTGTTTCTTAACATTATTTCTGCTCTTTTTTATGTATAATTTAATTCTACCAATTTGGGGAGAAGGGCAAAATTCTAAATGTCCCAGGCACCAGAATTAGATAGTCCTAGTGTAGAAACGAAGCAATTGGATAAGTACAAACCTGATTTTTTAAACTACCGGGCCACACGGGGGAAGCACTGTAAGAAATTTCGACCATTCGGCCAAAATCTATCGGAACAGAAAAAAAAATCTATGTAGTTTGGGTAGAAGCCAAGGTCTATGAGTGCACTCTCTGACGTCAGGAAAGCCGTGCAATTTCTCGTGTTATCATTTTGAGAGGGGTAATTTATTTTTATGTATGTATGAATGATACAGTATGTATATATGATGCGTATGATATGTATGTATATATGATGCGTATGATATGTATGTATATATGATAGGTATGATATGTATGTATATATGATATGTTTGTATGTATTTATATATATATGATATGTATATATATGCATGTGTGTGTGTATGTAATGTGTTGTACCAGAGCCTCATGTTAGCCATCCATTATCTGAGGTTTTCCCTAAAGATAAAATTAACTCCTGGGGAAATCAACAGATATTGGATGTTGCCCGTCTCCCACGATCTGGGACGTCTGAGGATGGCTTTTAGGGGAGACATTTTTTTTTAATTTTTTTTCTTTTAATCTTTTCAACTTATTGAATTTTTATTTCATTTTTTCCATTTCTTTCACTTTTTTGATAGCTTTTAATCCTTTTTTTACCATTTGATTATTTCTGTTGTGTTTTCCAGATTTTTATTTCAGGTTATTTACAGTCATACATGGAGTTTCATACAAGCAAATATCTATTTCTGTGGTGCGGATTGTACTTAAGAAAAAGAGAAGAACGAGACAACAGATCTGTAGATATCGGTAGCAATATAATCGAGCATCAGGAATAAAAAGGTCATCCAAATTAAAATTATTCCCATTAGAGATTCCTCTTCAGAGATGTTGATTGAGGTATTTGATGAGCACTCAGGACTGCTCACTCTGGCAGAGCGAACCATTGCTTCCATTTCGCTCAACCTCTCTTCATCCAATGAACTCCCCTCCTCATCAGAGTTGTATGGAGACCAGCTGAGCTGGGAGGAGATGGAATCTTCCTCAGGAGTTATTACTCTACCTTCTGGTGGAATATCTCTGCTATCCACGGATGGAGAGGTATCGAGGGATCCGACATCACTGGTGGATCCGACATCACTGGTGGATCCGACATCACTGGTGGATCCGACATCACTGGTGGATCCGACATCACTGGTGGATCCGACATCACTGGTGGATCCGACATCACTGGTGGATCCGACATCACTGGTGGATCCGACATCACTGGTGGATCCGACATCACTGGTGGATCCGACATCACTAGTGGATCCGACATCACTAGTGGATCCGACATCACTGGTGGTGGGGAGGTAGAAGATGCCGCGTGTGTGTGATGACGTCAGCATGTACACTTCACTCTCCTCTCCACTGCAGTTGGCACAGCATACGGAAGCCTTTCTCAGGCGCTTCCAGAATTTGCGTAGGCCTTCTCGGCGCCTCCTTCCAAATCGCAGAGTGCGCTCGCGTACAGACAACGCTTGGCACTCAGAATGTGCAGCGTTTAGCATCCTGCGATGGTCCAATATGAAATAAAATCAATTGATATCTAACAATAACTCAGCGCTACTCAAATACAAATATCAGCGCACAAAATAACCGCAAACTATAATAAATACAACTACAATTCGTACCAAATATCACCTTTATCCGCTAAAGTAGGCTTGACTCTCTTAACAAACCGAATTCGATTGAATGATTCTTAGGAAACATTCTTTCAACTCTTCAATTGTTCTTCACTCACATTGTTCAGAATTTTGAATATTTAAGATCTTCACTTGTTGCGTTTGAGAAACGTTTCTGATGCCAGATGCAGGAAACAATGAGAATCATTTCCACATATTAATATACCAGAAATATTCGAATAGTAAACCCGGGGCTACAACTGATGATTTCTTGCTTGTATATGGCTGCTATTTAAACTTCGACAGTGTTCAATTTTACTCCATATTCGTTATAGGACATATTAAACGTCTCGACCTAAATAAATAGTAGCCTGAAGGACAGGATTAAGGAGGGGGGTAGAGGAAATGAGGGAATCCCTACATCCGAGATCCATCTATTTTAGCGCATATTTACTCAAAAAATCTTGAAAGAAAAAGGGGGATAATATATGGATATAAGTTTAATTTTTTCTATCCTACGCTTACTGACATTCTCCATTGCGGGATAGAGAGGGAGCAGCCCCCCTCTTCCTCCTAAATCCACCTTTCAGACTATTATTTATTTAGGCCACCGACGTTTAATATGTCATATACGGTGTATGGAGGTAGATTGAACAGCGAAATTTAGTGCTTTTTCAATGATGTTTTAGGGGCTGTAAGAGAAAAATATGTGATGGAAAGATGGTTTTTGAAGCGATATCTGTGAATGCATAAATATACTTTGGTTCAATGAGGATGAGTGAATTGAAGATGAAAAATGTAAATCCATTTGGTGCTTGTAAGTAACGGAGAAAACCAGGAAATATTTCGCGAAAATATTCGAAGAAGAATTTTTTTTGCACTGAGGATTTTCTGAGTGATTTTTTTAAATGAATTTCTGGGGTTCGCTCTACAATAAAAAATTGCAAATTTCAGCAGGTCAATGGGTTTGGTGGGTGAGTCATAATTGGCAAAGAAACTTGATGTTATCGAGAACACGAAAGTAAGACGGGAATAGGATTTCCTGTCTCTCAGGAAGTAAACAACACTTCAGCTGCTTCGGAAGTTGAGGAAAAAAATTGATGTCATCTAATTGTGATGAGAAATTGATGGATGTCATCTAACGGAATAAATTATTATATATTATAATATTATATATATTATTTTTTAGATTGATGTCATCTAATTCAGGATACCAGGCTAACTAATCCCACTGAGTCCCTCTCCCTTCCTATTCCGACTCAGACGGTCAGCTGCGAATGAACTGGCCAGCTCAATCAAGATCTGACCGTCTGCCTCGCACCTTCGCCCTCTTTTTATTGTAAGATTTAATAGAGAAATCCTTAGCCTGAAAGTCTCAACATTTATTTTTCTTTTTGCAGTGCGTCAGTTTTAGTTCACATTTTTTTTTTAATTCCCATTCTTTAATATTAGCGACATGTTCTAAAAAGCTATGTAATATTAGCACAGATAGCATAAAAAAAACAATAAGATAAATATTATCAAAGACTTATCCAAGGCAGACGAAAACCATCGAAAACCAAAACTTATCCAAGGCAGTCCGAACACCATATATAGTCTCCCGCCGAAGATCCTGTCATTTCATACGAAATCTCAAACATGTCTATGCAACTATAACCCCCACCCCCCAACTTGAAACTAAATCCTGGGTACGTGGCTGTCTATAACCACGTTTTATAAGTTGCGACTGGCATGCTATTTCTGGCTTCGATATGTCTCATATCGGAGATAAACTACATTGTTAATCCTAATCGATCTTTAGCATAAAGATGCATTTTTACCTTGAAAAAACTATTCGCGCTTTAACTTTCACCATTCAGAAAATAAAGGTTATTTCACTAACAAACCTTACAGAACGTATTCGTGACGTCACACTACCGTTGCCACCATTGTCTTCTCAAATATTTTAAATATTTAAAATCACTTATGAGAATATATGAGGATCAAATAGTTTATCGTTTCTTATTTTTGAATTCGCGCGGTGAATCAAAATTATTTACGATTGTTTTATAACAGTTCCGGTGGCTCAATGGCTACTGCACCTAACAGCTGATCAAAGAGATCCGGGTTCGAGCCTCGAATAAGGCAATGGATGATTACTTTCTTGCATTTTCTGTCTGCTGAGATCTCTATGGCATATAATAAATATCAGGCTTCTGTCAGAGATCTGTGGCAAGCAAATGCTTAAAATGTATATTATTAGGTATGTATGCATGATATGTACTACGCTCAATACTCGTATCTTCCTCCATGTTAGGTCAGTGGAAGCTAACCTCCAAGCTCTATAACTTCTAAACTAAGCGATTTATGAGAAAATAGGACGGAAGATAAATTAAAGATATCAATCAAATCTATCTAAATCTCGATTTTCAAAAATGTTCGCTTTGTGCTTAAAGAGTTATGGACTCTCAATATTTAACAGCAACAACGCAAGTCTTAAAAGAACTGAAAAATATCGAAAACATATTTACATTAACTTTTCAAATATACATCTGTTGTATTAAATGGTGTGAAATAATACTTCTTATTCAAATTATAATTATCTTCTGAGTTAAATTCTCAAGTTAGTCATTGATGTTGTTAAATAAAAATGGAAAAATTAATCTGATACCTTATCACTTGGATCATCACCCGTCACTTGGTATTTCCAGAAGCAGTTCATGGATTTATTCCGCATTATTATTATTATTGAATTATTTACACACACACTTGCTGACTTACTTACTCACCTATTTACTCACACTCTTACTAACACATATACTGATTTACTTACTCACACACTTATTGATTTATTTACTGACACATATACTGACTTACACATGACTTTGCTGAATTACCTACTCACATACATAAATCTACTGAATTGCCTACTTCATTTCTTACTTCTTTCCTCACTCACTCAGTAAAAGTACAGTAAAGTCACTCAGTAAAGTAAAAGTCTTTGATTTAGTGAGTAATAATTAGACCGTTTAATAAGACTGCAAGTGTTTTGCTGAGTGAGTGAGGCCAGCCCACATCAAGCGTCAAGCGGACGGTAGCTCAGCGGTCAGAGCACCTGACATGTTATCAGGAGGTCGAGAGATCAGATCCCACCCAGCTAATGACAATTTTTCCTCTGTATTTATAAAAGTGATGTATTCAGAGGTAAGACGTAATTTAATATTTCATTGCAAACATTTCCTTTCTATATAATGACCATTTACTTTGTTTACAAAAGTGTATTCAGATTTTCGTCATTTATCACGGAACGTAAAAGAACACCATGATCCACATACAACAAGTGTTTTCAATTAACCGTAACAGATAATAATGTAAAATAAATATGAGAGGAAAATGTTGAGACTTCACATTCAAAAGTTTTTAATTTATACTGCGAAAATAAAAACACGTTGCGTAAATTTTCAGCTGAAATGCCGATAACAGCTTTATCATTGAAAGGAAAACTGTGATGGTTTTCTTTTGCACAAAAAATTAAACAGAATAACACATAAAGCAAAAAAGCGTGAGATAAACATTCAGTGGAATATGTGAAATAAAATTGTGTTATGGGTAAAACCTGCAAAAGTCCGATAAGTTGCAGAGCAAGCTAAAATGTCTCCCCCTAACGTGATGTCACGAATTTAACGCCCTAGTCAAGGTCGGATCCTCAGGGGTTGGGGGCGGGAGGGTTGTCCTCCATCTCCCTTGCCTATGGACCATTCCGAGAGGATTCCATCACTGTCGCTAACCTTTTCCTACTTCCCTCAGTTCAACAAAACTTTCTAGTGCTGCACCGTCTACTATTATTCTGCACAATGTGTTATTGTCGGAAGCATTCTCTTGTGAGAATGTTTTTCCAGAATTAGAGTTATTTTCATCAATGATAAAGGAATCTGTGGTTCCTTCAATGGGAAGGTTGTGCCTGATCAATTTATTTAATACTTAAAGAAGGCTGAAAAGAATTCAATAAATGGTAAGGGGGAGGAGAAATTCCATCAATGATAAGAGGGTTAAAGGGAAAGTCCATCAATGATAAGAGGAAGGAGCGGAAAGTCCATAAAAGGTAAGAGGGGATGGCAAAGTTTGAGAACCATTGATATGGATAACAGGAAGTTCGATGTTTTTGATTTCCCTTGCTTACATATAGCATCATGTGTTAAAATAAATGATATTACGTAAGGTAAGGTATTGTGTTAGAATTAGTTTTTAGTGGGCACCAGAGCTTCGTATTTGCCATCCATTATCTGACAATTTCTGTAAGGAAAAAGTGAATCAGAAACCGAAAGACATTGGATGCGGTTGGA
Source organism: Ryuthela nishihirai (assembly GCA_038380435.1). Classification (NCBI taxonomy): domain Eukaryota; kingdom Metazoa; phylum Arthropoda; class Arachnida; order Araneae; family Heptathelidae; genus Ryuthela; species Ryuthela nishihirai. The sequence continues at coordinate 9,064,530 of JAWZYU010000021.1, forward strand.
GAAAATATTTAAATAGCCTACTAGGTTTACCTTTAGGAGTTCACGTATAAAATGATAAATTTGCGAATGCAAGTACGATCGGTAATCCTTTTGACACTATTTAATAGCCCTGAAAAGGGCTTTTTCGTAGCAGAGTCTAGTGAAAGCTTGTGACGTATCTGCGTTGGCTTATCTGCGTCATCGGTAACTTCAGTGGTAGGTTACCAGCATTCCGTCGATGAGATTTGACGGCTTTCGACGACATTTTTAGGAACAGTTGATCGTACATGTTCTCTGAGCTTGTGACGTGTTTCTCTGCGTTGACTGCGTTATCTGCGTTATCTTCGTTATCTTCCGTCACTTCACTGGTCGATGATGATAATTTACCAGCATTGCGTCGATGAGATTCGAAAGCTTTCGACATTTTTAAGAACAGTTGATCGTAAATGTTCTTTGAGCTTGTGACGTGCTTTTCTGCGTTGATCTTTAAATCTTCCGTCACTTCACTGGTCGATGATGATAATTTACCAGCATTCCGTCGATGAGATTCCACAGCTTTCGACGACATTTTCAAGAACAGTTTATCGTAAATGTTCTCTGAGCTTGTGACTGCGTTGACCACTAATTCTTCGTTGACTTCACTGGTCGATGATGATAGGTTAACAGAATGCCGTCGATGCGATTCGACAGCTTTCGACGACATCTTTAAGAACAATTTTTCGTAAATGTTCTCGTAGCTTCCGTAATCGGTGGTGGATGGGAAGAAGTATTCTTCTTTTTCTTCTTCAACAGTCTTAATTCCACAAATGCGTTTGCACCACCTCCATGTCTTCACGTAGAGACTTACCTCTTTCACTTTCCTTATTTCTTCTCTTCTCTGATGCGTAATCCAACATCTCTCCCACGAAATCCTCCTTTTAAGCATCGTGAAGTTTCGTCTTTGTTTCTCTATACGCCAAAGTTCCCAAATATACAACTATCAACTACAACATAACCAATCAGTAACTAAGTCAAAACAATAGCATAAGTTTCCACGCTCAAGTTTGCATAAAGCAATTCTCAAAATAGCAATTTCCTCTTTAATGCATTTACCCCTTTAATTGTTTTTTTTCTCCTTGTATTGTTCGGTATTTCAACAATTGGGTTATTCTTTTGTTACGTTCCTAAATGCATGTGATGCCAGGTGAAGGAAATATTGCGAATTCTTCCCAAATATTCAAATTTAATTCTACGATTATAATTAATAATCATTTAATGAATCCATTTTCAGAAGCATCTAAGTGATTAAATTCATTCTTTAAAAGCACACTGCCTAAGAGTATTATGTCTGCTCCCCACAAATGCTCAGAATAGCACAGAAATTAAAAAATGGAAAATTATACCACCTGGCCAAATTATTACGAACCTAAGACTTCGTCAGTCCTCAGCCGACAGAGGTAACATTTCGGACTCGACGTGGCATGCTTTACAGATACTTTCGAAATACAACAGGAAAGAGTTTGATCCATTCTTCCTGCAAAATGGTCTGAACATTTTGTAGTGAAGATGGAAGAAGTCTGAGCATTCGCATAGTGACTTTCAAATTATCCCATATGCTTTTGGTTGAATTAAGATCAGGCAATAGGACAGGTCAGGGAATGATATATAAGTCCGTTTCATGCTCCTCTATAATTCGATAGCGATGAATCGGTGCATCATCCTGTAATGTGCCATCTGCATGCATATATATGTGTGTGCATATTCTGAAATATAGCATTTCCACTGGAGTGAAAACGATGCATCATCGACTGACAGTCCAAGGTGCTTCTGTACTTCCGGGAGGTAATGCGAGAACCATGCATCGAAACCAGAGGACCCAATCGGTATCAAGATTATGCTCCCCACATCATAACACTGTCTCTAGCACCTTTAACACTAGAAGCTACAAGTGATGCTGCATAGGTTTGTCGCCACCAGAGCTACTAACGTTTCGTAGAGTGTACCGCAAGATGCTGATATGCAATGTAACCTTCGTTTATCCGATTATTGGTTTAACCGGTTAAAGTCAGTTGACCGTCAAATTTTGTACAGGTAGCACTCAGTGATATAGCTACACCTTCTAGCATCCCGCCCTCAAGTTGTGTTGAAAACTTATTAGACGATAAAACGTAGATTATGGTCACTACATTTTCCAATTTTAGCGTTAACTTTTTTCAGTAAAATCTTATATAACATGTTTGCTTGAAAAATGGATGATTAATGTACCATAAAAATGTTTTAAGAGCTTTCGTAATGGAGTAAATATTATTCAGAATATTTACAGCGGAATTCGCTGATTTATAAAATGAGAACATTTGATTAAAATAAGTGTCTTATATTAAGCTTCCGTTTAGGAGTCTCTTTACAGTGCTAAGATGATATCAACTCTCTTTGTCAATTGAGAGCCCTGTGGTCCGAAAAATTCACTGTGTGCAGTAATTCTCTCTATATAACATATTGTTGCGGATTACAAAAATGGATAGCCGCTGAGCGTGAGTATTAAAAGCTATATTTCAAAACCAAATTCAATACAAGGTAAATTGTTACAAAGGAAATATGGATGAAGTATCTTATTAACAAATCAACTATTAACATGCACAAGTCATCAATCTTCACGTAGAGCACACAACATCAGCTCTGTGTATTTTACTAAATACTACCTTTTACTTGATTTACCAGGTCACCCGAAGATCTTCACTCGTAAACCAATTCTCGTCCTGTGCTAATAACTTTTCACACAATAGCCGAACAAAAAGACAGTCCGTGTAGACATTCGAAGTTAGCCATAAAAGTTCCCACTTTTATACTTCCGCGTATACACAACACATCAAGTTACTTCTTGATACTTAACGATAAAAGATCCCACTTTTATCCTTCCGTGTATACACAACACATCAAATTACTTCTTGATACTTACGCGCCTGTCTCAGAACAGCTCACCGTCCATTTTCGAACTCTCCGACCGTTACAACACACAACGACCGTTACAATACAAAACGACCGTTAACGCTCCACTCTTCTTCTCCAAATTCTCCCAACGTTCTTATTCGTTGGCTGAAACTTTTTGCTTTCGGTTGCCAGATTCCTTCTGTCGTAACACTGCCCCCTTCCTAGGTCTTGTTCGTCCCGAACAATTCTGGATTCCAAAGTTTCTTCAGTTCTTCGATGAAACGGAGCCAAACGATCCACGTGAACCACCTTGCACTTTGTAGCTGGACGTCGACGAATGCGATACACCACGTCATTAATCCTGTTAACTATTGTATATGGACCTTCCCAAGGTTTCTGAAGTTTTGGAGATAGTCCTTTCTTTCTATGTGGACTGTATAGCCAGACAAGATCTCCTTGATTGAAAATAGTTCCATTTATTTTACTGTCATATCTTGTTTTGGTTCTGTCACTTGTTATGTCGATGTTATGTCTAACGGAGTGATGGATTTCTTCTAGTCGTTGTTGCAATTTTTGTACGTATTGTGGAGTGGACACAGGCATTGCTTCGGGCCGACCATATAAAAGGTCACAGGGAAGACGTAACTCTCTTCCAAAAATCATCATGGAAGGTGTCTGTCCAGTTGTCTCATGCACTGCCGTTCTATATGCCAGCAAAAGGAGTGGTACATGGCGATCCCAGTCACGTTGGTGGTCGTTCACAAATAATGCTAAATGCTGAGCAATTGTTCTATTGAACCTTTCAACCATACCATCCGACTGAGGGTGTAAGGGAGTTGTTCTGGTTTTCTGAATACCTAATAGTTGACAGATGCCTTTAAACACATTGGATTCAAAATTCCGTCCTTGATCAGAGTGGAGTTGTAAAGGTACTCCATACCTACTAATGAAGTTATTAACTATCATCTCAGCCACTGTTGTTGCTTCCTGGTCTTGGATGGGATATACCTCAGGCCACTTTGTGAAATAATCCATTACCACTAATAAATATCGATTTCCATCATCAGTTCTAGGAAACGGACCCATTACATCAATGGCTATTCTTTCAAAAGGGGCACCAACGTTATACGTCTGCAGCTTACCCCGACTCCTAGTCTTAGGGCCTTTCTTTGCTGCACAGGCTTCACATTGCCTACACCATCTCTCAACGTCTGCCCTACTTTTCAACCAATGAAATCGTTCCCTGGCTTTGGCTAATGTCTTATTAACACCGAAGTGTCCTCCAGTGGCACTATCATGTACATCTTTCATCACAAGTTCCACTCGGGATCGAGGAAGGATTATCTGCCAACGGATCAGCCGTCCAGTGGGATTCTCCCATCTTCTGTATAATACTCCGTCTTCCATTTTTAAGGAGTCCCACTGTGCCCAGTAACTTTTAGTAGTTGGACTATACCTCGAGATTTGCTCCCAATTAGGTCTTGCATCAGATTTTTCAATCAATTCCATTATTGGTTTTATGTCTTCATCATCTAGTTGAGCCTTCCTGATTTCAATTGGATTCCAGATGTTAGGGGTGTCACTGTTTGTTTGTGTCGATACTATTTGTCTTATGGGCATTATCTCTTTAGTTCCAAATTTCAGTTCTGCATTATAGCAATGTTTACAGTTGTCAATACATGGGCGCCTGGAAAGAGCATCTGCATTCTTATGCATTTTACCACTTCGATGTTCGATGGAGAAATCGTATTCTTGTAACCATTGTATCCACCTAGCGATTTGTCCTTCAGGGTTTTTGAAGTTTAATAACCATCTAAGTGCAGCATGATCAGTACGTATAAGGAATTTCTGGCCATAGAGATAGTGATGAAAATGTTCTATTGCTTTTACTATTGCTAATAGTTCTTTGCGTGTTACACAGTAATTCCGCTCTGGTTTGGATAAAGTTTTACTAAAGTATGCAATAACTCTCTCCTGTCCGTCTTGTTCTTGTGAAAGCACAGCACCAACTCCTGTGTTACTTGCGTCAGTATCTATTACGAATTGTTTTCCAGTTTGTGGGTACGCTAGCACTGGTGCTGTGGAAAGAGTTTTCTTCAGCTGTTGAAAGGCTATATCGCATTCGGTGGTCCACATAAACCGCTGGCCCTCTTCTGTCAGACGATGTAATGGCCTTGCGATGTTGGAGAAACCTTTGACAAATCTTCTATAGTAGGTGCAAAGTCCAATAAAACTACGAAGTTGATGAACATCTTGTGGTGGAGGCCAGTCCCTTACAGCTTCTATCTTACTAGGATCAGTCTTAATCCCTGCTGTAGTGATCACATGACCAAGGTAATGAACTTCTTGCTGGAACAGTTTACACTTTGTCGGTCCCAATTTTAACTTGGCTGCCTTAAGTTTTTCAAATACTTGACGAAGATTTCTCAAATGTTCTTCAAAAGTTCTTCCAAGCACTATGATGTCGTCCAAGTAAACCAGGCAGACCTCCAAAGACAAACCTTTGAGCACTGACTCCATTAGTCGCTCAAATGTGGCAGGTGCATTACAAAGTCCAAATGGCATCACCTTAAACTGCCAAAGTCCATTCCCTGTACTGAAAGCCGTTTTCTCACGGTCTTCAGGACGTATACCAACTTGCCAATAGCCGCTCTTTAAATCTAATGTTGAGAACCATTCTGACCCAGATAAAGTGTCTAGTGTATCGTCAATCCTGGGTAAAGGAAAGGAATCTTTCTTTGTTACGTCATTTAATCTGCGATAATCTACACAAAATCGTGTAGATCCATCTTTTTTCTTGACAAGAACTACTGGTGATGTCCAGGGACTCTGTGATGGTTCTATAATGCCCTGAGCTTCCATGTCCTTTATGAGTTGTTCCGTCTCCTCTCTTTTTGCCAATGGAAGCCTTCTTGCCGGCAGATGGACTGGAGGAGAATCACCAGTGTTGATTTTATGTTCTGTCAGGTTAGTACGGCCATAATCATTTGATGTGGCAGAAAAAATGTCAGAAAATTCTTTTAATAGGTTCTCGGCCTTAACAGCTTGGTTTTCAGTTAATATTTGTCTTGTTTCTCTCCATAATTCAGTAAGATGAGACGGGATGTCTGTATGATTTTGATATGAATCGGTAACTTCTATTTTATTTATACTTGTTACACAGGTAACAGCTTCACATATTGCTAATTCCTCACCTTTTTTTAACATTCTACTGGATTTGTTACAGTTCATCACTCTGATAGGGATCTGTTCTTTATCTATTCTGACTAAAGTCCTTGCAACCAGGATATTATGAGCCAAAGCTCCTTTACCAGAGGCATCAGTAACTGCCAATCGGAAGGCCCCAGAAGTCTCCGCCCGATGTCCACGGACTATAACTTCACTTTGTGCTGGGATCTCTGTGTCTTCCGTCACTAATATTGGAGTTACGCTTGATAAAGAATCAGTCGTCCGGCTAAGCAGAGGAATCTCTTCTGTCTCATAGATGAGTAGGTTATCACTGGGTCTAATGTTGAATCCATGTTTCTTAAGAAAATCAAGGCCTAATATGCATTCGTCGTAGATGTCAGCAATGTAAACAGGATGGCGAACCAGACAGCTACCAACTCGAATATTAAGTTCTATTTTTCCATGAACCTTTGCACGATCTCCAGTGGCCGTTTGTAGGCTTATTCTAGACTGTGTAGTATTCAAGTTTGGGTGAGGTATTATTTTCTTTATTATATCCGTTCTGAGTAAAGTTACATTTGCACCAGTGTCGACTATCATACGGCAAGGTATTCCATTTATGGCTCCATCAGCTACTAATCCATTATTATCACCATGCAATGTTGAAACTTGGGCGACTTCCCCTGGGGCCAACCAATCAACAACCAGCCTTTGCCTCGCAAGATTGATAAATTTTCTGTTTCTCTGATCCTGTTGTCTAGTTGATGTACTTGGACTCCTCATTCGTTTCCTAGTGCAGTTGGTACGAATGTGTCCGGTCTTGCCACAATTCCAACACTGGAGGTCTGTTGTAGGTTTTGAAGAAGAACCTTTTATATCTTTCAAAACGGATAGTATGGCTTTGGTTAGTTCTTTCATTTCATTATCCTTTTCTACAGTTTCTTCTGCACTCACAAATCTCACTGCACGTTTGTTCGCTCGGGAGGAAAGCCTGGAGCACTCGTATTTCATAGCATGTACCACAGCTGACTTTAAGGATTCACCTTCCAACATCCTCAGAGATTGCTGAGTGTCAGGGTCAGCAATAGCATCAATAAATTGTAATTGAGCTAAATTATCTTGAATTTCTGGTGGACAGTTACTATAAGCCAATCTAGCTAGACGCTCAATATCACTAGCAAGCTCTTGCAAAGTTTCACCATTTTTCTGCATGCGATGTTTAAATTGAGTCACGTAATATTGTTTTAAATAACTATCACCAAACCTTAGTTCTAATGCAGAAACTAGACTTTGATAATCAAGTCGTTTTTCTTCTGGAACAGACTGCAAAACTTCCGCAGCAGAATTTCTTAAGGAAGCTGCAAGAAAACTGGCCTTTTGGAATTCATTCCACTCATTGGCTGTAGCGATAACTTCGAATTGTGTTTTAAATACTGTCCAAGATGATTGACCATCATATGTAGAAGGTTTAGTTGTATTTTTAGCGATATGTGTAATAACATTATTTCCACTAGAATTATTATTATCACAGGCAGAAGGTAACATTTCATTTCTCAAAATCTGAAACTGGCGTTCACAATCAGTTTTTACAATTTCAATTTCGTGTTTATAATCTAACTTAACACTATCAAGATCATCTTTTACACTATTTAGTTCGGTCATAATGTCCTTACACTTATCAGAAATCTTATCAATTTGAGAAGCCACTTCAGCTCTCATCTCAGTATTTTGTGCGGCCAGGTCACCTATTTTATTTCTCAACTCATTATTTTGTGCGGCCATTTCGGCTTTCAAATCATCTTTTTGAGAAACTATCTCAGTTCTTAACTCATTATTTTGTGCGGCCATTTCGTCTTTCAAATCATCTTTTTGAGAAACTATCTCAGTTCTCAACTCATTATTTTGTGCGGCCATTTCGCTATTTTGACTTTTAATGTCATTCATCTGTGTAGCCATATCAGTCATCTGCGTAGCCATATCGGCTTTCAAGTCACCTATTTTATCGCTTTGGGCAGCTATATCGGCTTTCATATCGGCTTTCAAGTCATTTAACAACTTTACTAATTCATCCATACTTCTAGTTAACGGCATTCAATAAATTAATCCCACTTCTGACACCAAATGTTGCGGATTACAAAAATGGATAGCCGCTGAGCGTGAGTATTAAAAGCTATATTTCAAAACCAAATTCAATACAAGGTAAATTGTTACAAAGGAAATATGGATGAAGTATCTTATTAACAAATCAACTATTAACATGCACAAGTCATCAATCTTCACGTAGAGCACACAACATCAGCTCTGTGTATTTTACTAAATACTACCTTTTACTTGATTTACCAGGTCACCCGAAGATCTTCACTCGTAAACCAATTCTCGTCCTGTGCTAATAACTTTTCACACAATAGCCGAACAAAAAGACAGTCCGTGTAGACATTCGAAGTTAGCCATAAAAGTTCCCACTTTTATACTTCCGCGTATACACAACACATCAAGTTACTTCTTGATACTTAACGATAAAAGATCCCACTTTTATCCTTCCGTGTATACACAACACATCAAGTTACTTCTTGATACTTACGCGCCTGTCTCAGAACAGCTCACCGTCCATTTTCGAACTCTCCGACCGTTACAACACACAACGACCGTTACAATACAAAACGACCGTTAACGCTCCACTCTTCTTCTCCAAATTCTCCCAACGTTCTTATTCGTTGGCTGAAACTTTTTGCTTTCGGTTGCCAGATTCCTTCTGTCGTAACAATATTTATCATTTTACCTTATTAACATGGACATAAAACTTAAGACATAAAACTCCTGGATATTGAGTACGTTCGCAAAGAGGATGGGTCCAAGACCACTTCGTTTGACAAAACTATCCTGGTATTACTAGAAGGTTTATTCCCAGAAAAGAATAGGGCTCTGATGATGCCCAACATCAACTCCATAGGGACTATAGGAGGGTCCCACCAGACACGGAAGATGACGTTCCGTTTACAGAAGAGGAGGTGGGAGAGGTGATAAAGGCAATGGCCAGGTGTAAAGCCCCAGGCCACGATGGTCTGACAGTGGAAATTGTGATGCAGGTGTTCAATGAACACAAAGATCTGTTCACCCAGCTATATAACATCTGTCTGAGACTGGCAATTTTCCCACAAGCCTGGAAACAGGCCGAACTGGTCCTTTTTAACAAGGCAGGCAGAGATCCGGCAGACGTAAGATCTTACAGACCAATATGTCTGCTGCCGGTGATGGGAAAATACTGGTCAAGCTGCTCACAAACAGGCTGTATTATCACTGTTGTAAGAACAACTTCCTGAACAAGAGGCAATTCGGGTTCAGGACAGACCAGTCCACCACTGCGGCTATCAAATAAGTGGTGGACATTGTCAAGGTAAACAAAGGTAATAAGTTGCACACCTATCTTATCGCCTTGGATGTAACGGACGCATTTGACAATGTCTGGTGGCCCGCTATCTTAGGCAGCCTGAAAGTTTTTTCTTGTCCCAGGAACATCTTTACTCTGGTGTCCAATTATCTCAATGAGCGAGTGGTCACCTACTCCCATGCCAGTGGGGCAGTCTTAAGGAACTTGGATAGAGGCTGCCCACAAGGTTCGTGCAGTGGCTTGTTCCTCTAGAACTTAGTTGCAGACACAGCCCTTGAGTTGATCCTACCTGAGGGTGTCTGTCTCCAGGCGTATGCAGACAACATGCTTCTTGTCATATCGACATCCTCCAGAGAGAGACTGGAGATCGCAGGCAACGCAGCATTGTCGGTGCTCAAAGGATGGAGCTACACTACAAACTTGGGTTCAGCTGTGCGAAGACGAGATCAATGACAGTGGCTAAGGAGGGTGTCCTCAAAAAGAGGTACCAATTTTTTAAACTAAATGGCAATAATATCAGCCATAGGACGACTTTAAAATACTTGGGGATCAGTCTGGATGAGAGGATGAGCTGAATCCTACACCTGCAGGACCTAAAAGTAAAATGCACCAAAGTTATGTGCAAACTGGGGAGAATGACTCGCATCTCATGGGGACTAAGAGGAGAAGTCCTCAAAGAAATTTATTTAAGTGGTACTGAGAGGATCCTAACTTATGGAGCGGGTGCCTGGTGGTGTCCAAAGGATCACTCCATCATGTGTAGAAAGCTGCTTGCAGCCTAACGACCAGCTTTACTACGAATCACCAGGGCTTATAGGACTACATCTACATATGCCCTCCTGGTGTTAGCAGGTATCCCTCCATTGTTTTTGATGGTCGGAAAAGATGCGACCATTTTTAAAGTCCTGCAGGCTAGGGAAAAAGCAACATTCCTTAGAGTCCAGTTTGACCGCAAGGTCTTTGACAGTGAGACCGCTAAGTGGTCCCATCCCACCAGAAGACTAAGTGTGTCATGGTCCATGGAGTTACCATCAAGTCGACGAGTTGAAATATACACGGACAGTTCCAAGAGCGAGGATGGTGTGAGCTTAGCCTACACTCTCTACAATCAAGGTGCCAAAGTGTATAATTATAAGAGGAAGGTATCAAATAATGGCTCAGCTTTCCAAGCAGAGCTCTTGCCATCAGAGAGGCCCTAATTTGGGCCCTCAATGATGGCAGTCAGAATAACGACCTTCGGTTGTATACAGACAGCCGGGCAGCTCTGCAAGCACTTGAAGATGCAAACAGAAGGCATCAGATAGTAAACGAGATGAAGTGCCTCCTAGGCAATCGGAACATGCCCAGAGTTTCCTTCTCCTGGATCAAGGCACACGTTGGTCATGAAGGGAATGAGCGGGCAGACCAACTGGCCCGCTCAGCAGGCAGCAACACCCAACCTGAGATAGTGGTTAAGACTTCTAAAACTAATCTGAAGTCGACTTTAAGTCAAAGAGTTATGGACGAGTATCAGAGGCTTTGGGATACGACCGAGAATGGTTTTCAAACGAAGATATTCTTGCAAAGGGTCGGTCTATCCTTGATGTCCTCAGACCACTACCTAATGCAAGTACTGACGGGACACGGGAGCTTCCCAGCAAATCTGGAGCGTTTTAAGATCGCTACCCACAGTTACTGCGGCTGTGGGACTCCAGATGCAGACGTCGGGCACTATATCCTACGGTGTCCGATTATGGAAGGGTTCGCTAACGAACTCAGAAGCTCCCAGGCAATCAGCGAGGTAGCAGGCAGGGTGGTCACGGTGTCCATCAGGAGCGCCTGAGACAGGGCGCACCTGAGGGACATGGGCTGGCTCGTCTGCCGGCTCCGAGACTCACTCCTTTGAGACTGGAGCTGATTTCGCTCTTTTACTTATTTTCCATTTCTCACCCGGGCTGCACTCCACACTCCCTTTAACGCCACCCATACTCCAAGTCCCTACTAGTCTCCTCTGAGACAAACTTCATCTTCTACTTCCAGGCTTCCCGTGCCAGCTCATGTAATGTCGAAAGACGGAATATCAGCTTTTCCCCATGGGGAAAGCTCATATTCTCTAATATAATTGGGATGGGGGGCGGGTCCCAAAGGACCCGCCCCCGATCCCAATTATTGAGACCTTCTACTATGGCGTATAAATTGACAGGCTCTTGTCAGACCTCTGTGGCAAGCAGTTGTTTGAGGGAGTATTTATTTTTATTTTTCTCCATCTCCAAGAATTGGTGGTCTATCAGCTGAGGGGGGCGGGGGTGGAGACTCACGCCAGAAACGTTCGATCATGACAAGGTGGTCATAATTCAGCGAACACTGAGTATATATAGAGTATCATGAATGACTGACTACTGATTGACAGTGGATCACGCTAATTCTAACTATGATGCAGAAATCGTAGACCTCTGACAATTTGCACAAAACGGGTAATCCGGGTCGTAGATCTCGGGAAAATTCCGAAATTTGACCTCCGACTTGTGTTTCAAGGTCAAAGAGGTGACATAGAGATCAAACGTTGATATGCGCGAGGGCTGGAGATGTGAAAATTTGCGTTTGGGCTAATGTTACGAAATTTCGAATATGAAGGGTGTTTCGAGTTCAATGATCAAATTCAGATCTATCGGTGGTAGAGACTGAAAAGTGGTTCCTGGGGGTATTTTGAGTCGCAGATATCGGAAATGTTATGAAAATTTGGTTGCGATGGATCCTTTGAGGGCAGAGGTCAAATATAGATCTACCAGTGCTAGAGAGTTGAAAATTGGGGCCTTTGGGAATTTTGAGTCGTAAATATAGTAATTTTGTGAATTTTAGACGCAATGGGTCCTTTGAGGTCAAAGCTCAAATTCTGATATATATATATGTACTGTAGAGCTGAAAGTTGGAGATGGGCTATTTCAGGCAGTAAAAATCAGAAATGAGAGGAATTTTCAGATCTGGTGTCGCATTCAAGGTCAAATAGGAGTCGGAATGACGGGCAAGAAATCAATCAGTACCAAAAGCACTGATTGACCAAAAGCACTGATTGACTGAAAGCACCTAATGAAGCAATGGATTCCCTTCTCTCATCTTTTTTTACCATCTGTATCCTAATGTCGTAAACCCCCCTTTTGTATTAGGGAGGTCCGACATTGTTTTTGACTCCTTTCCTAATATCTGGCCGTGCTTCAATTGCGCTGGTTACCGAGGGGGCACTCTTTCCATAGTAACCCCAGAAACTTTACTTACAATCATAGAATTGGAGAGGAGTCATGCTTTACCAATCAACACTCAATTTATTAACCAACAGTATTACTTAAACATTCTCTTTCACAACTTACGCCCTTCGTCGGGGTACAGTTTCTTTTACTCAGCGTTTAGGCAATGTCAGCCTTTACAATGGGGAGCCAAGAAATTGCTCTGGCAAAGTCCATCCGTTAAGTCCGAGCTACTAGCTCCAAAGTCATGTTCCGTAGTCCCTATTTGGGAACACGGTGACGGTGGCAGGCAGAAAACAGTACTTAGGAAAAATTCAGATTTACAAATGATGGTGACCCGTACCTGTTTCGTAAGTAGCCGCTGCAGGGACCTCAGATGGTGAGTTAGGCACCGTCGACTTGTAGATCATCTACCTAATCTCGGCAAGACAAAGGCGGATCGCGCCCTTTTTTCTAAGGCGCTCGCATCGTTCGCCGGACGGAGGGAGAGAGACTGCTCGACCAAACTGCGAGACGAACAAGAGACAACTCACCAAAGACACACTTTCTTCTCACTGTTCATTCTTGCCACACTTTCCCGCCGCGACCTCTAGCGGTGGTCAGCGCGGAAGGCTGACGTGGGCACTGGCTATTGGTCGCGGATGCTTGAGCGAAGTCGCCCCACCTTCTCGAGGGCCTTTGATGTTGAGCGCGATTCCAGTCCAGAAGCTTCTACACCTGGGCCACCGGTGTCAACCGGCGTCAGGGAAAAATTCGTGGAAACTTGGTGACCAAAGCAAGTCTTTGTTCTCAACATACGAAATGCATATCCTAGGACCTTTTGGCCCCCCAAGTCGTGTCCGCAGGATCAATTTCTGTGGGCACGACACTAACACCTGTGCAATGGATTCCCTTCCTCCATCTTTTTACCATCTATCTGTATCCTAACACCTGCGCAATGGAATCCCTTCTCCCGTCTTTTTACCATCTGTATCTTTACACCTGCTCAATGGATTCCCTTCCCCCATCTTTTTACCATCTATATCCTAACACCTGCGCAATGGAATCCCTTCTCCAGTCTTTTTACAATCTGTATCCTAACACCTGCGCAATGGAATCCCTTCTCCCGTCTTTTTACCATCTGTATCCTAACACCTGCGCAATGGATTCCGTTCTCTCATCTTTTTACCATCTGTATCCTAACACCTGCTCAATGGATTCCCTTCCCCCATCTTTTTACCATCTGTATCCTAACACCTGAGCAATGGATTCCCTTCTCTCATCTTTTTACCATCTGTATCCTAACACCTGCGCAATGGATTCCCTTCCCCCATCTTTTTACCATCTGTATCCTAACACCTGCGCAATGGATTCCCTTCTCTCATCATTTTACCATCTGTATCCTAACACCTGCGCAATGGATTCCCTTCTCTCATCTTTTTACCATCTGTATCCTAACACCTGCGCAATGGAATCCCTTCTCCCGTCTTCATACAATCAGTATCCTAACACCTGCGCAATGGATTCCCTTCCTCCATCTTTTTACCATCTATCTGTATCTTAACACCTGCGCAATGGAATCCCTTATCCCGTCTTTTTACCTTCTGTATCTTAACACCTGCGCAATGGATTCCGTTCTCTCATCTTTTTACCATCTGTATCCTAACACCTGCGCAATGGAATCCCTTCTCCCGTCTTTTTACAATCTGTATCCTAACACCTGCGCAATGGATTCCCTTCCTCCAACTTTTTACCATCTATCTGTATCTTAACACCTGCGCAATGGATTCCCTTCTCCCATCTTTTTACCATCTGTATCCTAACACCTGCGCAATGGAATCCCTTCTCCCGTCTTTTTACCATCTGTATCCTAAACCTGTGCAATGGATTCCCTTCTCTCATCTTTTTACAATCTATATCCTAACACCTGCGCAATGGATTCCGTTCCCCCATCTTTTTACCATCTGTATCCTAACACCTGCTCAATGGAATCCCTTCTCCCGTATTTTTACCATCTGTATCCTAACACCTGCGCAATGGAATCCCTTCCCCCATCTTTTTACCATCTATATCCTAACACCTGCGCAATGGAATCCCTTCTCCAGTCTTTTTACAATCTGTATCCTAACACCTGCGCAATGGAATCCCTTCTCCCGTCTTTTTACCATCTGTATCCTAACACCTGCGCAATGGATTCCGTTCTCTCATCTTTTTACCATCTGTATCCTAACACCTGCTCAATGGATTCCCTTCCCCCATCTTTTTACCATCTGTATCCTAACACCTGAGCAATGGATTCCCTTCTCTCATCTTTTTACCATCTGTATCCTAACACCTGCGCAATGGATTCCCTTCCCCCATCTTTTTACCATCTGTATCCTAACACCTGCGCAATGGATTCCCTTCTCTCATCATTTTACCATCTGTATCCTAACACCTGCGCAATGGATTCCCTTCTCTCATCTTTTTACCATCTGTATCCTAACACCTGCGCAATGGAATCCCTTCTCCCGTCTTCATACAATCAGTATCCTAACACCTGCGCAATGGATTCCCTTCCTCCATCTTTTTACCATCTATCTGTATCTTAACACCTGCGCAATGGAATCCCTTATCCCGTCTTTTTACCTTCTGTATCTTAACACCTGCGCAATGGATTCCGTTCTCTCATCTTTTTACCATCTGTATCCTAACACCTGCGCAATGGAATCCCTTCTCCCGTCTTTTTACAATCTGTATCCTAACACCTGCGCAATGGATTCCCTTCCTCCAACTTTTTACCATCTATCTGTATCTTAACACCTGCGCAATGGATTCCCTTCTCCCATCTTTTTACCATCTGTATCCTAACACCTGCGCAATGGAATCCCTTCTCCCGTCTTTTTACCATCTGTATCCTAAACCTGTGCAATGGATTCCCTTCTCTCATCTTTTTACAATCTATATCCTAACACCTGCGCAATGGATTCCGTTCCCCCATCTTTTTACCATCTGTATCCTAACACCTGCTCAATGGAATCCCTTCTCCCGTATTTTTACCATCTGTATCCTAACACCTGCGCAATGGAATCCCTTCTCCCGTCTTTTTACCATCTGTATCCTAACACCTGCGCAATGGATTCCTTTCCTCCATCTTTTTACCATCTGTATCCTAACACCTACGCAATGGATTCCCTTCCCCCATCTTTTTACCATCTGTATCCTAACACCTGCACAATGGATCTCCTTGTCCCATCTTTTTACCATCTGTATCCTAACACCTGCGGAATGGATTCCCTTCTCTCATCTTTTTCCATCTGTATCTTAACACCTGCTCAATGGAATCCCTTCTCCCGTATTTTTACCATCTGTATCCTAACACCTGCTCAATGGAATCCCTTCTCCCGTATTTTTACCATCTGTATCCTAACACCTGCGCAATGGATTCCTTTCCTCCATCTTTTTACCATCTGTATCCTAACACCTACGCAATGGATTCCCTTCCCCCATCTTTTTACCATCTGTATCCTAACACCTGCACAATGGATCTTCTTGTCCCATCTTTTTACCATCTGTATCCTAACACCTGCGCAATGGATTCTCTTCTCTCATCTCTTTCCATCTGTATCTTAACACCTGCGCAATGGAATCCCTTTTCCCCCCTTTCACCATCTGTCTCCTAAGAGCTGTTCAATGGATCTCCTTCCCCAAACTTTTTGACATATCTCCTAAAGCTTTCCAATGGATCCTCTTCTTCAAACTTCTTACCATCTGTCTCCTAAGAGTTGTCCATTGGATCCCCTTTCTCCTTCATCTCTGAGAACTTGGAGTTCTTTTCCCTGACCGTTTAGCCAATTGTGTGCAAAAACAAAAAGTCCCGTTCAGAGGTAAAACAACCCAAGTCTATTTGGTATTATTATATGGTTCTTCGTAAAATGACCGTCGAATATGTAAATATGTTTGGTGCATAATCTTTCAAACAGTTCATTTATTACTGAGAGACAATTTGGAGACTAAGAGAATATTAAGTTAACCCTGTTGACAGTTTTCATAAATCATGCGACAATAATTTATCGGCTTTCAACCTACCTCTGACGTATGAAAACTGTCAACGTGTCAACTGCGCAGTCTCTGCAAATTTACACAGGAATACAAAAAGCGAAGATTTATTAAAGTTATCTCTTTTTTTATACATGTAATATGTATTTTGGTTTTTATTAAATGCCTTATTTTTCAGTGCCCTGGAGTCGGAATAGGAGCTGATTCAGTCGATAATAATATATTAAAATGATGTTTCCAAGTGTATGAATCTCAGTTGTGTCCGAGTTGAGATTAATCTCCTCTAACCTCGCTGTTTTCTTCACTCGAAAGGAGACACCAATGGGCTTGGAAAAGTCGCTGTCCATTGTATTCTTACTAGGTCATAGCTAAAGTGAAGCTTGCTTAAAGCAGTGGTGCAGGAGAGTCATAAACTCTGCACGTTAAAAGAGAACATTCTGGATAGCTTAGGCAGAAGGTTTCCATCGCTCTCCTTACAGTTATCCAGGCCACTTTCTTCCACTCAACTATGAGTTCCTGAGCCCCTTTTGGGCTGGCTACTTAGCCCGTTTCACGCGCAAACCAACTGCTCAGCAGTGAAACAATTAATAGCATGGTACAAGAAAAAATACACGATCACACATCAGTGCCTTATCTCGAACCCAGATATGCGATCGAACCCAGGTCTTTTGAACAGTAGCAAATCACGCTAACCATTTGGCCACATAGGGGATTAAAACTCTGTGTGGAATGGGACGAATTTCTGCATTCCTAAACGGTAAGAACTAAGACCCTTAAATTCGGTATAGAGTTTCTTCTCATCGTAACTAAGTGAAGCAAGAGTTTGGTCATCAAAATAGTATTTCTCCGCCCTTTCTCCCCACTCCTTTTTCTAAACAAAAAAAATGCTCCTAAGTAGTATGAGCTATGTTGACCTATCAATTTCGATATACATCTTTCTATAACTGTAAAGAAACAAAAGATTTTTGACTCCCTTTATTTCTCCAGCTACCCCGTAGCTTCATGCTTGGTTATTATTGATCAGAGAGACCCGGGTTCAATCCCCGGAAAAGCCGTGGGTGTTTCTTTTCCGTGTTGCTCTTTTGCTGAGGTCTCGCCTTCCTCAAAGACCTTCTCTATGGCGTATTAAACTGACAGGCTCCTGTCAGCCTTCTGTGAAAAGTAACTACTTCAAAGGTAATTTATTGTTTTTTAATATTATTCTCCTATCGTTAAAAACGGGGAGGTGTTACTTTTAAATGGTAGGGTTGGCTTACCTCTGAGCTGCACTTTTTTTTTCGGCCACAATGATTTAAATGGCCAGGTCACAAGAACCCCGAAGGTTCAGAGAATATTAGGGGAAGGAACCCACTGTACAGTTATTAAGAAATATATGGTAGCCGCGAGTCAAGGCCGTCCAACGTGTTCTTTAATGTGCGCAAGGTATAGCTCTACGGACACAGCGACACGGCTTAACGTCCTGTGCGACGGAGGCGGCCTTTCAAAACCCATCGGTGTCCCCTACCGACCGTGGGCAGGGCGGGAGTTTTGCGGAGATGAATCTCAATGCTCACCCAGCTGCAAATTACGAGCTTAGTGGGCTGCAAAATGAGCCATCCCCGTCCCTACTTTTAAACGGTAAGATCTATGATCACCAGATAGCTAAGCTTATATGTAATAAGAAACAGCGAAGCTCTTATAATAAGGTAAACATAAGAATTTGAGCGACTTTTCTAGTGGCTTATATTTAGGCTTGCAGTGACGTAAATAGTATACCGCGAAGTGAGCGACCGGGGGTGAGGTATAAATTTTTTTAATAATTCAATCAGGCATCGGGTTATGCAGGAGATAAGTTCCCGGGTAACACCTCATAAATTGAAACTCCCCAAGATAACTGATTTCGGTTTACAGCTTCCTCTCATCAGGGCTTTGAGCAACGTATAGGTCCTCCCCCCCCCCGCCTCCCAACCTTTCTTTCTTTCTCCCTCCCTCCAAAACAGTGATCACTCCATTTTTTTCAGTGAAGCAAGAAGCTTCAAGGTTTTACAGTGATCACTCCATTTTTTACTATTAGTGAGTAAGATCCACAAAACCGGCATCTTATGACATAACAAAAGACCATGACTAACCTGGAATTCGAACCCAGACCATAAGAGTTGTAGGGCAACAGTGAACTAACACGAAATGTTCCACTGCGTCACCGACACTGAAAGTTCAAACTGAAAATCATTTTTGCCACTTAAACAAATTAACACTCGGAACAAAATGTAGCATAAACAAATGCAGAATCAACTGAACCAAGCAGGATTGTTTTCTTAAACATATTGTTACGGCAGATGAACGAGCAGCAATGAAAACGTAAAGTGATGATTCGTCTTGATGCTCCCGTGTACTACAGCGTGAGAATTACGTCACTAACTACTTCGAACGATAACTTAAAATAAATAAAGGATAAGAGAGCTGTAATTAGGAAGAATTGATGTGAAGGAAGAAGTAGTTTGCCTTACTCTGTGCACGATACTCGAAACAAGAAATGGTTTTATTTTTTTCTTTCTGTCGGCGCTGGAGGATAAATAAGTTTATTAATGTGGATCTTGTTAGTAAATTAGTAAGAAAATAATTCATTGTCGGATGTGTAGTGATTAATGTCTGAAAAGAATTGGTTCTAAGAGACGAGTGTACTTAGTTGCAGTTTTAGAGTACTTGATGATCAGAATCCTGGAAGAAAGTCATTTGGTGCATAGTTATATTTAGTTTGTTTAAGGAATTGGTAAGATTATTCTTGGTAGATTACAGGTTTATTCGCAAATATGATTATGCCACTTACTGACTATTATAAAAAGCCTTATTTTATTGTTTTGAGTAGAGATTGTAAGTATTATAGAGAAACAACTATTTGTAGGAACAGGGAAAAGGTGTTATATTTTTGTGAAGGTTTATTTTCATATTGATGAAGATGAAGATTTGTGTTAGTTGAATTTAATTTATATATATATATTTTTTAGTCATACTTTTGTAATAAATTACATTATTTTAGAATTATTGTGGTTAAATATTATTTTTGAACTCACGCTTAGTTTCCATCCTTTAACTTTATAACAATTGGTGTCCGAGTCGGGAAAATAATAAAAATTTTTTAAAAAAATTAAATTTAATAAAATTAGTTAATAAAATTTTTTTATAACAATTGGTGTCCGAGTTAGTAAAACTAATAACTGATATAAGAAGTGAAATAACTGCCAAAACAGTAAAATTGGTGACATGAGAGTTGAAATAGAATCACAAAATGATAACTTGAAGCTGAAATAGTCAGTCAAAATAATGACACGAGCAGAAAATTGGTAAAAAGAGAGCTTAAATAGCCTCTCAAAATGATAATTTAAAAGCTGAAATGGCAGCTCAAACATGTGAAATAACTGACCAGTATAAAGGCAAAAAGACCGAACTGAACAGACAATGTGATAGTCTAAAGGTTGAAACTGATAGTGTAAAAATTGATAAAGATAATATAAGGTGTAATGTAAATGAAATTACTTTTTATTTTTACACAAAACTTGATGGTGTTAAGATAGATTACATTGCATCAAATTGATAGTGTAGAAACTGATTGGGAACGCAAGTGTGCAGTGTTGGAATTGTGGCAAGACTGAACACATTCATGCCAACTGTAATAAGAAAGAATGAGGAGTCCAAGTCCATCTACTATGCAGCAGGATCAAGGAGACAGAAATCAGTCCATCTTGCGGGGCAAAGGTGGCTATTGATTGGTTGGCTCCATGGGAAGTCGCCCACGTTTCAACACTACATGGTGAAAATAACGGATTAGTAGCTGATGGAACCATGAATCACCTTGCCGTGTGATAATACACACTGTACAAATGTAACTTTACTCAGAACAGACGTAATAAAGAAGATAATACCTCACCCAAACTGGAATGCTACACAGTCTAAAATAAGCCTACAAACAGCCACTGGAGATTGTGCTAAAGTCCATGGAAAGATAAAACTCAACATCAGAGATGGTAGCTGTCTGGTACGCCATCCTTTTTACATCGCTGACATCTGTGATAAATGTATATTACGCTTTGATTTCCTAAAGAAACATGGATTCAACATTAGACTCAGTGACAACCTACTGATCTATAAGACAGAAGAGATCCCTTTGCTTAGCTGAACATCTGATTCTTTATCAAGTGTGACTCCATTATTAGTGACGGAAGGCACAGAGATCCCAGCACAAAGTGAAATTATAGTCCGTGGACATCGGGCGGAGACTTTTGGGGCCTTCCGATTGGCAGTCAATTGATTCCAAATTATATAAAGGATTTAAGAAATGTAAATGAATTTGTTAAACAACTTAGAAAATGGATGGTGGAGTTAAATTAGAAAATTTTAAATTTTTATTAAAAAAATGAACGAAATGGAGACATTAAATGGAAAATTATTCTTTAAATATTACATATCATGCCAAATGTATGAAGATGTGTTTTTTATTTGTAAACCCCACAAACGAGTTTTACTCGTGTGTGATGTTCTTATTATTGTAATTTATATGGTAGTGCTACTGTAATAACAAAAATACAAGAGAAAATGCACAATATCATAATGTTTTGAATGTAAGAAGTGGAATTCACAGTTTGAAATTATATAGTATGTGTAAAATATATATTCAAGCTTGTTTGTAATATAGAGCAAAGAGTTATTATTTTAATCTTTACTTTATATCAAACAGGCACTGTATATGCATAAAAAACAGAAAATAAACTTACTTATTTCCTTACTTAATTACTTAAAGTATCACAGGCGATGTCCTGTAGACATGGTACTCATGAAATAGTTCACTGAAGAAAGAGTTAACCATTGATGGTGTAGTAATTATCACTCCTGGCATATTACTGGGAGAAGTGAGTTCGAATCCCATTCACAGTAAAACTAAATTTTTTCAGCTAACTACAGTATTTCATAGGTCCTATGTCTACATAACATCTCCTGTGATACTTTACTACCGAATTACTGATTTAACGCCATGAGCTTAGGTGACAAATATTAAATTCCATCATATGAGATAACTTGGTTGCTACTTTCTCGACATGATGGCGCCGCCAGTAAATCAATTTTTTGGGGGGGATCAAATCTATGTCACAATTGTTGTTGAAAAGTTTAGCTATTGATGGTGTAATGGTTATGAAGCCTAGCATGTCCTGAGAGATGTGGGTTCGAATCCCATTCACAGCGAAACTAAAAATTTTCAGCTAACTGTTTCACAAGTCCCATATCTTCTTAAATTTTTATTTAAAAAAAAGAACGAAATGGAGACATTAAATAGAAAATTATTCTTTAAATATTAAAGATTATGCCAAATGCATGAAGATTTGGATCTTCAGTAACCAATTACAAAATTCGGAATGCTCGCATATTCCTAACAAGAATTTCCGTTTTCTTTAGGGAAAAGTTAGTCTTTAGAAGATGTTGATGATATTGAAAAAATCCCACATAATAATATCTTATCACACAACCCCTCATCTCAAGAAAGCACTTTCCCTTCACATTCTGATGATACCAGAAGAGACGCCAACTACTCTTATAAGGAACCTGTTATCATAATCATTCAGAGTTTCACTACTCATTGTCAGATATCAGTATACATATAATTAAAACTAAAATCGACAAATTATATGATAGGTCAGTAAAGATGAGATTTACCAGAAATTGAAATGTATTATTGGAAAGTATAGAAAAAAAAATAGTATTTGCAAAAACTTAAGATGGCTAGCAGGCTTACCAGTAAAAGTCAGAATACCTTCTTTAGTCAGCTATTCTCCTCTTGGTGTCATTTTAGGAGTTCCTATCTTAATGTCAGAGGAGGAATTTCTTCATGCAAATTGTCATGTCTTAATGTCAGAGGAGGAATTTCAAAACAAATTGTGGAGGTCAATAGAGCCATGATTTATGAGAAGAATGATATCACCATTGAATTAATTCCTATTGCCACTAGAGAGGCATTTGTTAAATTCGTTAATGCCGAGGAAGCAGTTAGACAGCAAAACAGCAGAGAGCTGTACCAGATAGTTAATATTTGTGTGGTAGAAAACGAACAGGTATACAGGGATTGAAGGATAAACACGGTAAGGTTATAGAAGGTGAGGATTCTGTCATGGCTAGGTGGGCTGAGCATTTCAGTAATGTTCTAAACAATGTGGTTAGTTTTACTCCCATTTTTTGCAATGATGATAGATGCATTGGTGGCTTTAATGTTGGCCCTATAACACAATCTGAAATTATTTTGGCTATTTCTAAACTTAAACTTCATAAATCCCCAGGGGTAGATGAAATTACTACGGAAATACGTAGAGCTGGGAATGTTTCGGTTACCACTTAGATGACTGAAATTTTAAATATCTTTTATGATAAAGGCATGGTTCCTAACGATTTTACCAGAACTATTATTATCCCTATTTTCAAAAAAGGTGATCGCAGTTCTTATGATAACTATAGGGGTATCAGCCTACTCTCTGTTCCAGGGAAAGTTCTTTCCATGATTGTGCTTAACAGAATTAAGAATCTGGTTGACAGGCAATTGCGTGATGAGCAATGTGGATTCAGAAGTGGTAGGGGTTGTGTGGATCAGATATTTTCACTTAGGCAGATTCTTGAGAAATGTTTAGAGTTTCAGAAACCATTGGTTGGTAACTTTCTTGATGTCAAAAATGCTTTCGACTCTGTTGATCGTCATAATTTGTGGTTGATTGTGCGATCATATGGTATACCAGACAAGTTAGTTAACATAATGAAAGCTCTCTATAATAACACTGAGTCGTGTGTGAGAGTTGGTAAGGCTTGTAGCAATTGGTTTAGCATTGCTTCTGGTGTTCGACAAGGGTGCATTTTGTCTCCTTTTCTCTTTAGCTTGGTTATTGATTATGTTATACGAAATTCACTTCAAGGGAAAGATTTGGCCTTAAATTAACTGGAGATACGAAAATTTCTAATTTAGATTATGTTGATGATTTAGCCCTTTTGGCAAATGATGTTGATGAGATGAACTCTTTCATTCGAGCTGTTGATGAAACTGGTAGTAGATTGGGTTTGGTTATAAACAGAGAGAAAACTAATGTGATGAAAATTGGTTAGGCAGGTTGTGATTCAGTTCATCTGAATGGTTTCAGTCTTGAGTAGGTGTCACAGTTTAATTATCTTGGGAGCTATGTAACAGATAATGGTGATGTGCGGCATGAGTTTAACAGACGAGTAGGGATTGCTGCCGGGACTTTTAAGAATCTATGGAGAGTGTGGAGAAATAGGCGTATACACCTAAAGACTAAAATTAGACTGTATAATAGTTTGGTTCTTCTTAGGGTTAGTTATAGCAGTGAAACTTGGACAGTTTGTAAACATGATAACAGGAAGCTAGATGCTTTTGATTCTAGATGCTTACACAGTATCTTGGGCATTAGGTGGTTCAACTTTGTAACTAATGATGAGGTTAGGCAAAGGAGTCGGCAACCTCCTTTAAGCAGCATATTGTGCAGAGAGAGACTCCGTTGGTTTGGCCATGTTTCCCGCATGGATAATTATAGATTGGCGAATAGGGTTATGAACAGTGTGCCTAAAGGCTTCAGAAAAAGGGGGAGACGAAGGATGAGGTGGGCAGACAATGTCAAACAGGACCTTATTAGAATTGGTGTGCAGTGGCCAGATGCAGCAGATGTAGCTCAGGACAGACTTGCTTGGAGAACTAAATTGCGCGGTCTGGTTGGACCTCTGTAGCCCATGGCTGCTTGATGATGATGATGATGATGATGATGATGATGATGATGATGATGATGATGATGATGATGATGATGATGATGATGATGATGATGATGATGATGATGATGATGATGATGATATCCTGCCTAAGGTGGCCTACATAAAAAACTTCACTTTCAAAGTCGAAGAGCCCTTTTCTCCCACCTTACACTCCAAGAACTGTTGTAAATTCGGCCATCACAAACTAGACTATAGAGATCGCCTCACATGCAAATTTTGCAGCGGCCCACACAAATTTGCTCACTGCAGAGCCAACAGTATCATTGCCTAATTGTGGGGGCCAGCATTCAGCCGCCTACAAATGTTATGAGACACATAAATGCGCTACCGTAGTCCGCAAAGTACAGATCAGGAATAGCTTGATTTGGGCCCAAGCTGCCCAGAAAGTTAAGCTGAGAGACTGTAGCATTGACAGCAACTATAAGGCAAAATCTTCAAATCCTACCGTACAAAGGCATCCACGCACACTTAATCAACCAAAACCACACCTCAACCTTCAAGCTAGCCAAAAAATCTGTTAGCAGACAACAGATTGAGAATATGGAAGTCTCGTCACCAGACACTAACTATGACACTTCTCCCTCTCCTCATTCACATTCTCACACTCCTCTCACTCCCCACCCTAAGATACTACCCATAATATAAATCAAGCACATAACACTCATATATCTAGAGACAGAACTAAATTGGATGAAGTGGTTCATAAGGTTCAACAGCAAATTCGTCATTTCCTAACTACCTTCACTTTAGAATTATCCACTTATATCTCACAGAAAATGAAAATGCTGCGTAGAAATCAAGAGGAAAGACCTTCAAGTTCTAATAGCCTTAGAGGCTCTATGTACAAATATAAATTTAAAAAAATCCTTCTAAGTGCTACGGCGTCAAAAAGTCCTTTTAAGGGCTAATCATAAAAACATGCCACTACCTACAAGACAACATTTCTTCAACACCACACGAAAGTCCTTTTAAGGACTAAACACCCACAAACTATATCACAACACGAACACTTTCATTTATTTGCATTCCTTTCCTGTCACTATTCTCTACTGCTTTTGGGCCTCCTCTACTTCGCACCTACTGAAACTTGGCAGCTTCAGCCAGCTATCTGCAACGCATCTGACAGAAAACAAAATTACAAGAGGACAGGAGTCCTAACTTCAAATTTCCAGCAATGTTTCATCGTAGACCATATTCCATATGAAATAAACAACTCAACACTTTTTGGGAAGAAAAGAAAACTTTCAACACGAAAAGTTGATTCTTAGGCAGATGGTTCAACAGGCCAAACTTGCTGAGTTTCAAGATGATAAAGATTAGAAGAAGAAGATGAAGACCTCGATTTTTCCAATTTTTCACAACTCACTTAGATTTTGCCAAGTCACTTCGAATTTTGTCAACTCCTATTTATTTTGCGAGGACCCCCCCCCCCCCTCCACCAATAGCTACGTCCCTTTAGACATGCATTGTTATCGGTCTACGACAAATTAAATATTTTTTACCTTTTGCAAATATATTAAGTATCACAGCTGGTTAAATACATTAATTCGTAAACATAAAAAATATCTGGCTGAATTATGCTATACAATAATACCCCGCTTTACAACGTTTCGCTTTACCACGATCCGCTTACACGACGATTTTCAATTATTACTAATGCCCATTTATACGACGACGGATTCGTTCATACGACGGTTTTAGCGACATGACGCCGCCGTGAATCAACGAAAGCTTCTGGAAGTGGGACAAATAGAATTAAAGAATTCTGGAAAGGTTTCGCAATTTTGATTGGCATCAAAACTATCAGAGATGCGTAAAAAGAGCTTACACTTAAAGTTGTCTGGAAACTGTTGTGTCCCCAGTTTACTGATGATTTTAAAGGATTTGAAAATCCTGTTGAAGAAGTTAATGCAAATATTGTAGACATGGAAAGACAGTTAGAACTAGAAACGGGGCTTGAATCTCATTCCCAGCTCCTAACAAACGAAGATCTTTTTGAATTTGAAGAACATAGGAAAGATGAATAGGAGCACAATCCTGAAGAATATATTGAGCCCTAGCCGTCCCGTGACCGAGTGGTTAGCACGCTTGGCTACTGATCTACGGGACCTGGGTTCGAGCCCCGGGCAAGGCATGGATGTATGAGTTTTTCTGCTGAGGTCCTGCCATCCTCTCAGATTTTCTACTTTGACATATAAACTGAAGTGCTCCTGTCAGACCTCTGTGGCAAGCAGCTGCTTGAGGGGGTATTCCTAAAGAAATAACTTGCAAAGAACTTTCAGAAGCTTTCAGTCATTTAGAAATTGCCATTTCCATTTTTGAAAAGTTGGATCCCAATTTTGAAAGGAGCTCTAAAGTAAATTATGGCACATTTTAGATCAATATTCGTGTCATAGAGAAATATAAAGAGAAAGGAAAAGACGATCTACCATTCAAACTCCGTTAGCGTTAGATACATTCTTCTATAAAAGACCAACATCCTCCCAAATCCCATCTCAACCTTCAAAATCCATTCAAAGCCCTACTCGATCATCAACTAGTAGAGGACTACAAGAAGTCCTTCCAAATCTCCAGTAAGAAAGTGTTTAGCATTTGATGAAGACCAAGATGATCCAAAAGTTGTGCCATACTCTTCATCCTTCCTTCAATAATTTTCCGTTTCTTTATTTTATATTCGTGAGTCCCTATAATCAAAAGAACAATAAATTGAGGGTAAGTAAGGTGCAGTGTTTATTTGAATGGTAAATGCTTTATTTACATCAGTTACGCGCATATACGACAGCTTAAAAATGTCGTCGTCGTCATCGTCATCATCATCATCATCATCATCATCATCATCATCATCATCATCATCATCATCATCATCATCATCATCATCAAGCAGCCATGGGCTACGGAGGTCCAACCAGACCGTGAAATTTAGTTCTCCAAGCAAGTCTATCCTGAGCTACATCTACTGCATCTGGCCACTGCACACCAGTTCTAAACAAGGTCTTGTTTGACATTGTCTGCCCACCGCATCCTAGGTCTCCCCTTCTTTCTGAGGCCTTTAGGCACACTGTTCATAACCCTATTCGCCAATCTATAATTATTCATACGGGCAACATGGCCAAACCAACGGAGTCTCTCTCTGCACAATATGCTGCTTAAAGGAGGTTGCAAACTCCTTTGCCTAACCTTATCATTAGTTACAAAGTTGAACCACCTAATGCCCAAGATACTGCGTAAGCATCTAGAATCAAAAGCATCTAGCTTCCTGTTATCTTGTTTACAAAGTGTCCAAGTTTCACTACCATAACTAACCCTAGAAAGAACCAAACTATTATACAGTCTAATTTTAGTCTTTAGGTGTATACGCCTATTTCTCCACACTCTCCATAGATTCTTAAAAGTCCCGGCAGCAATCCCTATTCGTCTGTTAAACTCATGCCGCACATCACCATTATCTGTTACATAGCTCCCAAGATAATTAAACTGTGACACCTGCTCAAGACTGCAACCATTTAGATTAACTGAATCACAGCCTGCCTGACCAATTTTCATCACTTTAGATTTCTCTCTGTTTATAACCAAACCTACTCTACTACCAGTCTCATCAACAGCTCGAATGAAAGAGTTCGTCTCATCAATATCATTTGCAAAAAGGGCTAAATCATCAGCATAATCTAAATCAGAAATTTTCGTATCTCCAGCCCATTTAAGGCCAAAATCTTTCCCTTGAATTGAATTTCGCATAACATAATCAATAACCAAGCTAAAGAGAAAAGGAGACAAAATGCACCCTTGTCGAACACCAGAAGTAATGCTAAACCAATTGCTACAAGCCTTACCAACTCTCACACACGACTCAGTGTTATTATAGAGAGCTTTCATTATGTTAACTAACTTGTTTGGTATACCATATGATCTCACAATCAACCACAAATTATGATAATCAACAGAGTCGAAAGCCTTTTTGAAATCAACAAAGCTAGCAACCAAAGGTTTCTGAAACTCTAAACATTTCTCAAGAATCTGCCTAAGTGAAAATATTTGATCCACACATCCCCTACCACTTCTGAATCCACATTGCTCATCACGCAATTGACTGTCAACCAGATTCTTAATTCTATTAAGCACAAGCATGGAAAGACCTTTACCTGGAACAGAGAGTAGGCTGATACCCCTATAGTTATCACAAAAACTGCGATCACCATTTTTGAAAATAGGGATAACAATAGCTCTGGTAAAATCCTTAGGAATCATGCCTTTATCATAAAAGATATTCAGAATTTCAGTCATCTAAGTGGTAACCGAAACATTTCCAGCTCTAAGCATTTCTATAGTAATTTCATCTACCCCTGGGGATTTATGAAGTTTAAGTTTAGAAACCTGCCAAAATAACTTCGGATTTTGTTACAGGGACAACATTAAAGCCACCAATGCTTCTATCATCTTTGCAAACAATGGGAATAGAACTAACCGCATTGTTTAGAACATCACTGAAATGCTCAGCCCACCTAACCATGACAGAATCCTCACCTTCTATAACCTTACCTTGTTTATCCTTCAATTCCTGTATACCTGTCCGTTTTCTACCACACAAAACATTAACTATCTGGTACAGCTCTCTGCTGTTGTGCTGTCTAACTGCTTCCTCGGCTTTGTCAGCCAAACCATCAAGCCAAAAATTCTTATCAGCAGCTACTGATCCTTTACACGTTTATTACGTTCTCTGTAATGCTTTCTGTTAGGACTAGTAGGGTATTGATTAAGGACATTCCTGCAGTTCTTTCTTTCCGAAATAAGCTCAAGTGCCTTATCACTCAGATAATTCTGCCTCTTCTGCTCCTTTTTTTCCTAAAAGAGTACTGTTAGTGTCCAAAAAAGCCTGTTTAAAATGATCCCATTCTTGCTCAACTTCAGTAGTAAGCATACCATGACTGTCATAATGACTAAGTAACCTATCATGGTAAGCTTTGGCTATAACTGGGTCTTTCAGAGCTTCAGTATTAAAAGCAAATTTTTTAACCCTAGCACAACACTTTTTAAGTTTAAGTTGCAAGACACTTTTAACAAGGTAATGGTCAGATCCAATTTCAGCTCCCCTATATGCCCTGGTATTTCTAACAGAACTAGCCCATTTGCTGTTAATTAATAAATCATATTCCTATGCAGCCCATCAGGTGAAACCCATGTGTACTTATGTATGTCGCGGTGTTTGTAATATGTGTTAGTTATTCTGAAACCATTGAGTTTACTTACCTGTAGGAGACGTTGCCCATTGCCATTGCAGCTACCAATACCAAAAGGGCCAATCACCCCTCCCCAAAGGTCAGAGTCAGTACCAACTTTGGCATTGAAGTCACCAAGAACAAGGGTAATATCTCCTTTCTTGACAGAATTCAAAATATCCTGAAGTTGTTCATAAAACCTATCCTTCTCATCCTCATCGGCATCCTCATTGGGGGCATAACAGCAGATAACATTCAGGTCTTTAACGCTTGTCTGAAATTTTGCTGTAAGAAACCTTTCATTAATGCACTCATATCCTAGAAGAGCATCACTAGCGTGTCTGCTGAGAAGCAGACCCACGCCTTGGTGATGCTTATTGTCGTCCCTCCCTGAAAAGAGAAATTTAAGATTATTTTTAAGAATCTGACCTTTATCTGTCCATCTGGTCTCTTGCAAGCCGAGAATATCTAAATTATAATGGTGGAATTCTTGTATGGGGACATCAAGAGAAAAAGCTCTGTGCAGAGTCGTCACATTCCAACTACCTATGGAGAGAAAATGGTTAGTAGGATGTTTAAAGAAACTATGTTTATTGAGAGAGGGAATGCCGACAATATCAAATAGCCCCCTAATCGCAGACATGGGGCAAAGACCCGTTTCCCCACCACTAAAGGCTGAAGCCATCTACACTGGAAGACTTCCTCCAATGTAGAATTTGACGATGCCAATAGAAGCAAAGAGTTCAGGTGCCTGCGATGACTTCTGCTCAGTATTATCCACCAGCTGATAAACGTATCCTGTGAATCTATTCACTTGGGGCTATCAACCCACAAACAAACAGAAAACACAGCGGAAGATTTTCCCTCCACAGAAGCCCACCAGTGCAGCAAAATCAGGATCCATAATCAAGCTCAGAGCCATATATCTGTCCAATCCAGTGGGTGTATATGGTCAGCACCAGGACCCTGTGTGGTTGACCACGCCTCAGCAGGGTAGAAAAAAAAGAAAAGTAGCCATAGTTGTCCAGATCAGTAGGCCACACTAATCTGGCAGCCCTCCCCTTCCGTTCACTTCCACAAGAGAGTATCTCTTTTGAAAGGTACTAACGGTCTGCACCACGAGAAGGCGGGGTCGGACATTAGGTGCTAAGCCTGGCCGGTTCTATGCATCATCACAGGGAATTGGTGCATAGGTGTCCTTCCAGTGACTACCAGGCTACCATTTACAGACCACAAATGTCATCTACAAGTGAAAAAAAAAAAGCAATGATTCGCTATAGACGGTGGTCTGGAATCTAACCTGTCGTATGACCGGGTACTCCGGTATATAATATAGGTATAATAGGGATGAAATTATTAACAAAGGAGTTCACGTAGGTGAGAAATGGAAAGCATCGAAGGTATCTCCTTATGAGGTAAATGCAACATTATAAATGATCTTAGATAATGCAGAAATCGTGTTATATCGAAGGACCAGTAGTGGTAGTTGAAAATCAGCCATATTTTAAAAATCTTAAATTTTAATTGAATTCGTATTGGTTGAATTGGGTGAATGTAGAAAATAGCTCTGAAATTTAAATGCAATGTTTTAAACATGCATGAAATAATGTATTAAATTAACAGAACGCTTATTAACCTTAAAAAATTTAAAACTACTGAAAGATAATAAGCAGAACTATATTGAAATTATATTTAGAAGAATGAGATAGATTTGAGTAAATTAAAGGAACAGCATAAAATTAGAATTACCTTTGTAATTAACTTCAGAATTTAGACAAAAATAATTTTAAAAACAATAGTAATTCTTTACAGGTGCACCAAAAAATAGAGGTATGGTTAGGGAATCAACTGAAATAGGAATAAAAATATAATTGCACTGAGGAAAAATGTCTTAACTCTTTCTGCCTTGATTGAATTTCAATGAACCTTAAATTCATAAATGTTTCTAGAGTTTTTTTTTCCCTGTTATTTTGATTTACCTAGCAAATAATCATTCGTTTAGAAAAATATAGAATTAAGAAATAACACTAAATATAAGGTGTGTCCTCCAGCTGATGTGACACACCAGCAGAAGAAAAAACGTTGCCGATGATGTTGTAGTGGTTATCACAACTGGCATGTTTTCAAGAGAAGTTGGGTTGGGTTGTTTTACCTCTGAGCGGCACTTTTTTGCACACCATGGGCTAAATGGCCAGGTCACAAGGACCCCGTAGCTCAGAGAGGGTTGAGAGGAGGGGACCCACTGGAACAGCTGTTGGGAGACAGATGGTAGCATCTCGTCAAGGCCATCCAGCGTGTTCTTTAACGTGCACAGAGTATGGCTCTCACGCACACGGTGCCACGGCTTAACGTCCCATCCGACGGACGGCGGTCTTTCCAAGCCCATCGGTGTCCCCTACTGACCGTGGGTAGGGCGGGGAATTTTACGGAGATAAATCTCAACGCTGACCCAGCTGGGACTCGAACCTGGGAACTACAGATTACCAGCCTGGCGCGCTACCGACTGAGCCACCCCCGCCCCTTTCAGGAGAAGTGGGTTCGGATCCCACTCATGGCAAAACCAATTTTTCAACTTATTATTTTATGAGTTCCATATCCACAAGAAACATCATGTGATTCTTTATTAATGAAATGTTATATTCGGTTAAAGCAAAGTTATCTTCAAGAGATCCCTGTCATACGAGAGACCTCATTGCACCAGTAAATATGCAATTTCTTATATAAATTGTCTAGATGAAGTTCATTATTTTGTACAACCTGAGGGACTCAAAATATTACTCGGGCCGAGGGTCCCACTTGCTGACAAAAGAGTGTACTTTTGGTTTTAAACGCCGATATTGCTAATTTTTACAAACTAGTATGATCATTACTTTATTTATGAAATGAAAGTTAGAATCAACAACGTTTTAGATTATCGACCTCTGCCTAATAAATCCCTGTTGCTATTCTTCTCGTCTCATCTTTGTGTAAAACAGTTTGCACGATATCAAAAAATATAGCTGGCATCTGCAGCAGAATATTATATAACATTTCAATAGTTATCCGATACGTCGATAATGTTTGTTGATGGAAATTGAAAAGTTTCATGAATATTAATATCAATCCAAAACTCTTTTCACAAAAAAATGCTTTTTTTTTGCGAAAAATATAATGCATTGTGAAAACAGGCTTCATTTTGAGCAAAGTCTGTTTGTTGAGCACTGTAACATGGCAGCCTCACACTTCTAACTATTTCACGAGGGGTGTCAGGATGTCTCCTCATTCCTCAGGTCAGGCTCATATTTTCTAGCCAGATCCGAT
Organism: Ryuthela nishihirai; assembly: GCA_038380435.1. Classification (NCBI taxonomy): domain Eukaryota; kingdom Metazoa; phylum Arthropoda; class Arachnida; order Araneae; family Heptathelidae; genus Ryuthela; species Ryuthela nishihirai. Next base: position 9,097,511 of record JAWZYU010000021.1, read on the forward strand.
TTGTGAGCGGTTAGACAGAAAAAAATTCTGATGCAAGGTAAGATATCAAATACATTCCGCTAAGCGTTTTTAAATTCTTCGCATTATAGGATATTACAAACTTTAAAATAAATATAATTTTTAAAGACAATATTAAAATCTCAATATTATTTGTAATTAGAAATAGTTAAAAGAACTGAAAATTATCCAGAACTAATATTAAAAATTTTAAGGGCTATTATTAATGAAGACGGAAAGCATCTGATAACAATGCTAAAAAGCTGAGTTGCGTTTCGGATTTAAATTACTAATTAAATCCGAATAAAATATTAAATCATAGTTTAAAAATTCACTCTTTTTCTTTCAATCATTTAATTCTTCTTCCACAATCATAAAAAAATGTTGGATAATTAAATTATAATGGGTTGTTGTTCGGTTGCTTTACCTGTGAGCGGTAACTTACTTTACATCCCATCCGTATGAGATGTGAAAGTGGGCCGTCCATAGAATGGGATGTAAAGTATTCGTTAACCATCCAATGTCCGTTACTGACCGAGAGCAGGGTGTGGATTTATCGGAGATAAATCTCAACACTGACAAAGTCATTGGGACTCGAACTTTGGAACTGCTCCTACCTTTTCAGTACATACAGTATGAAAGTTTCATTTCTAATCAAAAGGAACTAAGAGGCATTCTTAATAGCTATATTTATTCTTATTATTTATGACAGACTACGAGCGTGTCGCTCTACCGACTGTGTCAACCCCCCCCCCCCCCGCCCCTGCACCAATAGGATGAACTGAATCTGCTGTTCGAAGACCGAGGCCAGTTACTGGACTCAGTCCAAATCAGAAGTTATCTCTACTCCATTGGCATCTGCAGTCAATGTCGTCAGATTATATTCCAATTGAATTCAAATTGAAGCATGAGCAGTTCTACTCTTTTACGATCTTCGTTCTCTAAATCAACGCTTTTCAATCACCGCGCATACAAAAATAATGGCGAAATTAAATAAAAAATGTTATTAACATTATCAGAAACATTTTTAAATATATTAAAAATTGGAAAATATTTTTATGCTATTTTTGATTGAATTCATTCAGGAACTGAATCAAAAGAATAAAAAAACAATATAGTACTTCATTCCAAAAAATATCAAAATTTCGTAAACGTTCTTGGTGGATTTTTATCAACTTGATAGTTTTTTTACTTCAATTCTTATAGTAAGAGAGTGAGCATGGGGCGGTGAGAGGGATGCCGTTCTTGTTGGATAGCGAGATGATTATCCTTGGAAAAAAATGAAGCAGGGATCAGAAAACATTTCCAGAAGAGAAACCAAGTCACTTCTTGGAGAGCACCAATATTTTTGATCACATCTTCATTCGCATCTCTTCCTCCCCTTCCTTCCATTCAAGTGAGAGAAGAAACTCTTTTTTTTCAGTTGTTACTAACCAGAATAACACGATATTTTGCCTCAGATATTCTATTATGTTTTCAAACATCGTTATAGAAATACAAAATGTAAAGTAATCTATTTATTTATTTATACAGCCAAGGCTGATTAAAATACAAATGCAGTGAACACAACATGCATATAATACACAGCAATAAAGACAATTATAAAAGGGAAACAAAAGAGGAAATGTGAAAAAAAGACATACTACTTCATTCCAAGAGACTTTTAATTATCCCAATTGATATTAAAAGATCCCATGTCCTGTTTAGCTCGAATATTCATGATCTTTATGGATTAAGAATAACATATCATTGCCCAAATTCAATTGATATTTCAAATTTAAATTATTTTCTCTAAGCAATCGTCTGCTCTGTTTTGAGTATTTGAAATGTAATTGGAGCAAAATGACATTAGGCCTTCCAACAATGTATATTTTTTAAGGACAAGAAACATTAATCAGATGAACGGATAATAATTCATAGATCTAAGAATCGACAATCTTAATGGTGTGTACACGATTAGGGCAGAAAGGAATTATTTATTATTGTTCTTACACCACAAGTAATATCTTTATGCATCGTTAGCTAAATGCCATGGAAATCTCAAAGAAAAAGAAATATAAATAGTTCATTAACCAATGCAATCAAAACGTATTGTTCCAATGACCAAAAATATCGAAAAAAAAAAGATTCAAACAAATTAGATAATCCTTCCTGTAATAGCCTTGTGTGAGGGAGAAGCAAAAAAAAAATAGCGTTTCTCTTAAAATGAAGAACATTATCTTCAAATTATAAAATTTAGTGAAACTCTTAACTCAAGATTATCCATAGAATAAAAAAATACTTTCAACATACTTCCGAGGGTTTCCCTTTTCTCAAAATATATTCTCTCAGTGGGGCTTCCTCCCTGCGGTCTTGACTGCCAACTCTGCGAAGGGACTTCCGTCTCCCTGGATCCCCCGTTGTTGGCTCACTTCGCTCGCTCCTTCCACAGAAGTGACTTATCTGGTCCCTTACAAATAGGGCGGGAAAAGCAACGATTAAAAATTTCGAATGTTGCACAAAACGTTATCAAAAGTTAATCTTTGGTACATCACGTGAAATAGAATTTAGAATTTATCACGAAACGATTTGGTTAAAAACGCAGCTTTCACAGAAATATATTACACAAATATATTTCACAGCACTCTATTATAATTCACTCGATTTAGAACCATTAGAAAGTAAAGTACTATTTACTGTGCGGTGCAATCAAGTTGCCATTCAACTGAAACTAATCTTCTGATAGTCTAGTAATTTATTTTTCAATTACAAATTTTGAATTAATATAAACATATTAATTAATTGTCTAAAACAAATATAAAAAAAAATAAATTCTCCCTCAAGCAGCTGCTTGCCACAGAGGTCTGACAGGAGCCTGTCAGTTTATATGCCACAGTAGAAGATCTGAGAGGATGGCAGGACCTCAGTAGAAAAACTACACATACATCCATGCCCTACCTGGGACTCGAACCCAGGTCCCTTAGATTAGTTAGATTAGTAGCCAAGCTCTCTAACCAATCGGCCACGGGACGACTCTAAAACAACTACACTATTTACATAATAGATTAATTATTTAATTAAATTAGTCAGTTGATGTAGCAATTCCGGCAAATATTTTACAGCACACTTTCATATATATAATTACAATTCATTCTTTCGATCGTTCGGTGCACTTAGTTCAAAAGTCATCTGTCCAATGCTTTAGAATTTCGACTATTGCACAAAATGTGTTATCCAAATAGAACGATTAGAAGATAACTTACGAACTGCTCGCAGTGACGGTGAAGTGAACTTGCCATTACTAATCTCCTGATAATCTGGTAAAATATATTTTTACTTATAGTTTCGTTTGGACGATCCGGCAACCGGACTGCATTACGCTGTTACTGAGTTAGCCTATTATTATAATAGATTTCACCCTTGACCTTATCAAAAGAGACGAAAACATCAAAAGTTCACCAATGGAAATATATATTCACACTGATTGCATTCGTTCGTTTTTATCGCATTAATTTAGTAGAGCATTTGCACTTCAAGATCATCTTGATTCGTTTTTCTCAAGGTATCATCTACTCCTCTGAAAGATGCGTTCAACGCTGAGTGTCAATAAGGATTTCTTTTTTCTGCTTTCTAATGTCAGATCATGCCAAATAAAACCAATGTCATCTCCGGGAAGAGAAATCTACTTGCCTCCGGGATGAGAGAGGCAGGGGTTTATTAGACGCTTTCTTGGAGTGAGGGACCACTCGGGTTTAATGAGCGGAGATGGCGAGATCCATCCTTCAGGGATGAAAGAGATCCAAGATGAATGAGAGAAGCAGAGAATGCTCCAGTAGGCATCTGCAGAACGCATGCGAAATACAATAAGTTCTGCACATAGCAAACTATTCCCACAAGTAATTCGGAAAAAGGTCCTAGAACCGGTCCTGAGTCTGAGTTATGTTGAAGTTTCAACTATTGTCTCTAACAGTCACTTAATCTAGCAATGTGGAAATTCAGCATAATTTTCGAAACTTTTTTCAAATTTGAAATTTACTCTTGCATTCGTCTCTTTCCTTGACCTCGCATTAACGAAAATGAAAAGTTCTATGAGGAAAAGGTCCTATTTCGTTGATCAAAAGTGAAAGCAGTAACATAATGAATAGTTTCATCACTCATACACAAAAAAAATTCAATTGGTCAAATTTGGTTCAAACAGAACAGAATGAAATATTTAACGCAGATTGGGATTCAAAAAACATAAAAAATAAAATCACCGATACACTTGGAACTGAGAATAAAGACTTCAAAATAATTAGCTTAAATTTTTGGAAATTAGAAACCGGTAAAAATAAAAATACATAAAATACTTGATAGCAAAAAATCGGTTTCATGAAACACATATTTATTACCAATTGTTCGCTTTGTGAATTATGAAAAACTATTATCAATTAAAAGTTATAATTAACTCAATATCAGGAATTCCTAATAAATATATTTTCAATTCGCTTTTGAATATCGCTACTGAAATCTCCATCCTTGACTGGAGTTACTTATTTTACAGTAGTGTTTTTCTAGCTCTTTGAAACAAAAAAAGTCTCTAATTTAAAAGATTTTTCACTTTTCTTAATTCCCTAGCTATCTTATTTTTTTAAATAAATATATAATTACAGAAATAAATATTGGAAATATCATATTGTTTGATCGTTACAACGAATTTAATTATGGTAAAAACGTTTTACCTTCTTTTATAGGTACTGTTTAACTTAATAAATTACCTTTAAAAGTTTCCTTCCCTAATTGTTCCCCCATATTGAACGTTTGAGTCAATCGAAGAAATAATAAGGATTTTGAAACTTATTCCTTTTTTTTATTCTTTAAAACCTAAATTTGGTATATCTTAATGTATTCGTTAAGTATAGAACGCGATTTCCCCATTTCATTTTGCAATCAATAATTATACCCAAATACTTAATATTATATATTAAGTATTTGGGTATAATAAAATACCAATACTGCTTGCTGTTTGTTTTCCAAACAGTAACCTCTGACACATAAACATTTCTCTGACATCATTTCATGATCTACTGAATCGAAAGTCTTTCGATAAAAAGCAGAAGCTTGTTTACCTATACCAACATATTTGCAAGTGTGACTAATAAACGGCAAGCAAGTTTTTCCATATTTTCATTTTTCACAAAAATAAAGCTGATTCTTAGTAAAGAAATTTAAAAAATTCTTTTCATTATTAAATTGATAACATCAATTAAATTATTAAGACTTGCTCCGTAATTGGTTGTTAGAATTTCCAGATTTGTCTATAGGTAAGTGTTTTTAAGTTAATGAAAATCTCTCTGTTAAAAAATGATATCAACTAAAATATTTCAAATTATATTGAGTGGTTTTCTGTATCATATTAACAAATAACTCAACAGAGTAGACTTGTTATAAGTTGTTTCGACCAAATGCATTGATTTGGAGCATTCCCGGATATAGAACAACTTAGAGGGGGAAGTCAGAAAAAAGTGAAAAGGGGGGAAAAGAGAATGGATTTCTATTGAAGAATAACATTTTCTCCTCCTTTTAAAAAGTCTTTAAACAGTTCCTTAAAAATGCTTGAAATACACACTTACCTGTCACTGGCCAGCTTAAATCCAGACAACGTGTACAAAGGGAGGAACCCTCTCGTCCGTGGAAAAGTCTTTGAGATAGTGGAGACTGGTGCCATGTCTGCGACTAAGCCTCACGACACCAGACGCCCGAAGGACTTCCCCTGAACCACCACTGAATAGTTCCCACGGAGGGACAGTCACAGGGTTGTGGGACAAGGACGTCACATCGAGAATGCTCCATTTTTCGTCCATCACACTATCCCCCCTCCCCCCTAGCGAAGAGTTGAGAGAGCCAATCAGTCACTTGGGATGTATTTTTTTGCTTTGTGTGTCCAAGAGAGAAAAAGACCTTTTTCGTCACTTGGCACCTGAGACTTCTAACTCAGAACCTGACCTCTCTGAACACTTGGCTCTCGACGGGAGCAATTCAGTTTTGGCTCCCGACTCGAACATTTCAGTCCTGACTCTCGGTCAGGGGACACGACAGTCTTGTGATGTTAGTACTTCAATTGTTAGAGGGTACGGCAGGGTATTAATGTAGCCAGCTCAGTGTTTGCATGTCAACAGACTACAGAAATTAATGTAAGTGATGTAAAAATGTAGGAATAGGCTGAAATTGTGTTAGTGTCACAAATAATTTTTTTTTGTATTTGTTAAAAAGTCATACTTGCCTTTGGTTACTCCTTTTGCGTGGGAGAATGACTCTGTTACCCAGTATGCTACTGGACCACTCATTATTTTAATGTGGGAACAATGAATGGCTTTAAGATAGGAGATCACCTTTAAAATTAACTATACGATCACGGCTAAAATAATTACCGTTTTGTGAGGGAGGATTCATTAATATTTGATGATAATTGTGCCATGCATCTTTTTAACCCCCCCCCCCTCCCCCCCGATAAAATAATCTCTTTTTCTTTCTCTGACATACCCGTGATTCGTTTCCGGCTTAATCGAATATCTTATATAGATCTATATTAATCTCTCGCTCTCTTTCTACATTACCTTAACTCCCTAATATATATGATTTCTATTAGGGATATGCAGTCGTATCAGAATTATTTATCAAACACATAAAAGGACGCAGTATATATTACAGTAACAAATAACACAGGTCTGCAAATTCAAACTTTTAGAGAGCTGTTTAAGTTTGATAACTGATTTTATATAATTCACATTTATATGGTGATTATGAAAATATCATTCGTTTTTCTGCATCACGTAAGGATTTTTTACAAATCAGGAAGCATAAATTAAAATATGCAATATCACTTTTAGTATATTATAAACATTCTGACTTCAATATCTCACATGCTAATGTGATACTTGAAACATGAGCAAAAATTAATTAAAGCAAAGACATTTTCAATATCTTTACATTATTTCCTTGAGTGAAACGTTTGCTCTCTTGTTTGGAAAACTTCACTGCATTTACATTCCTCTTTTGCATTTCAGGTCCCTACTTTGCAACATCCAATCCCCCATCAAAGAGGTATCCAACATCCTTGGTGTCGTCTTTCCATCTCTTTGATGTCTTGGTGAATCCTTTCACCATGTTCTTTGCTGACAGCTCCCTACTTTGCAACATCCAATCCCCCATCAAAGAGGTATCCAACATCCTTGGTGTCGTCTTTCCATCTCTTTGATGTCTTGGTGAATCCTTTCACCATGTTCTTTGCTGACAGCTCCCTGATTCTCTGAGAATCGCTCCAAATGGGAGAGAAGGAAATGTCCCTTGAGACTCATGTTATATCCTAGAACCTTACACTTTTCTAACATATCGCTTACAATCTGCTCATAGTTCAGATCTTTATTTGCCAAAAACTTATCAGCTACATCTTTAAATATAATTCTTGCATCCTATTCAGCAGCAATCATGGAATTTAGAAATTGTATATCCTTAACAAAAATTCTTATTTGTGACCCTATAAAAAATCCTTCCTTTAGTTTCGCTTCGGGAAGAGCTGGAAATTTGTTGCATGAGAATTTAAACAAGAAGCACGAGTATTAAACATAATCTTCGGATTTATTTACAAGTGCACTAATACTGAGCACTAAAAAATCTATATACAACAACCAGTATTGTGACCAACGTTGTAAATGGGATTTCTGAACTAGGGATATAGCAAAATTCATAAATTCCACCCCCTCCAAAAAATTATAAATAAATATTACCATTGTCCTGAAATAACACTCAAAGTAGTAGGCTAAAGCGGAGGAGAACGTGTTTGCGTTTTCTTTTTCATCTTTAGTTTTTCAATAGCTAGTTTTTTTTCCCCTTCGGAACTAGTGGGACGCAGTCCTATTGCATCCTTCCCCATTTCCATTACTGATTATGACTACACTAAGGTCCAAAGTCTCAGTGAACGATGAAGCTATCTACACCCACTGACTGCCCTAAGCCTTAATTATCCCACCATTAAAAAAAAAAGGCTAAGAATTAGCATCGACGTCTGGCTCATCTCACACATAAACTTCAACTGTCCCTTATTTTAAATTTCTTGTCAATATGGAAAACACCACCTCGCACAGTCACGTGAGTCACGTAGTCGTCTATTGGACTTGCAGGACCTGTCATCCATTACGTTTCTGACCATTTTGACCTGGCCATTTAGCTCATTGTAGGCAAAAAAGAGCCGCTCAAAGTAAAACAGCCCAACCCAACTGAATAGATGCAAATTTCAAGAGCTTCATCACTTCTGCTTTATAGTCAGAAGTAGCGTGATTCTCTATCATTAACGGAGATGCCTTAAAACTATTTAATGCTTTCGCTTCCACAGTCATTTGGAGAAGTACACAGATACTCCACGATTGACTAATGAGCAAAATTCCCTTTTAGGACACTTTTATGCATTTAAGACACTAAGATGGCCTTTCACTGTCACCTACATACTTGTAATGATCGATTCGTGTTGGGTGTTGCGTTGAAAGAACTGTTTTGACTAATATAATGAAAACATATGAAATTCAAAAAAAGGAAGCGAAAAAAAAGCAGAAAATCATGTATTGAAATGTTTTCTACGGTGATATGTTTCGATTAAAAAATTAGGCGCCCCCGAACATTAAATTTGTTTTACAATTGAAACTATGTGAAAGCGATCAGATTTTCAAATTTATGTTCAAAATTATATTAGAGAACGTGACATAAAATTTACTTTTCATCTTTAGCCATTTAATAAAGGGATTTCAATCGTGAGCACTGAAATCCGTAAACAAATGATGCCGTACGTTTTTCCGGAATCCATCAGCATTCGTGTAATACCACTCAGCTTGCGCACCGAACAATCCGAGGGACGACAAAACATGGCGTTCAATTTTGAGATAGCCAAACTCTACCTACACTGGGCCTCTAAAAATGCAAACCTTTAACAAATATTGCAGACGGTCTATTTACGCTAGAAATGTGAAAATTCGATGTTAGATTGTGATGACCAAAGTATTTGTAAAAAAATGATAAATTGTCTCTCAAAACAGCTGTTTACCACAGAGTCTGACTGGAAACTCTCAGTATAATACCCCACAGAGTATATCTGTGAGGACAGCAAGATCTCTGCAGAAATACAAAAAAGGAAAACTTTACCTAGGGTTCGAACCCAGGTCCCTTTGATCCGTAGCCAAGCAGCTTTCGGCCACAGTAAGAGCACACTGACTGATTTTGCCCCTTTAATCTAGAGGGTGAGAAAGCGCAATCTTTTTCCTTTTAAGAGATCAAGGGGAAATTCCTTTCGAGTTTTATTGTTACCAATAAAATATTACCATTCGAACTAACAGATCATTGCGAAAAATTCCATTCCCACAATCATCTATTAGTTCGTATTTACATTATTAGAGTGCAATAGTTGAAAAATGGAAAAATTTCATTTTCTTTTAAAGCGAGCATATCGTTTTCGCCAGAGATAATATGTTATTCGTGTAATGCCCCAGTCTTTAGAAAAATCAACCTAATGTTTTTACTTTGTCGTCCGTCTATCTCTACACATTCAACTTCTTCATTTTTAGAGATATATTAGAATTCTTTTCTAGGGTTCGCTAGGTACTGATAAACTATAACGATTCTCACTTTTCAAATCCCCCAAAAGCTTTAACTTCGTCCTTTGACTGTGAAAAAGGTTAAACAATTCAAAACTTTAAACTAATATTGCAAAAGATCTATTTGGGCGGCAAATTTTATATTTTATGGTGGAGTGGTATGATCAAAGGGTTTATATCGGTAGAAACATTTTGTCCCTTCACTCCCAGGAGAGTAGGAAAACTCAATTTGCTTTTGAGATATTAATGTAAAATTCTTTTAGAGTTGAACCGGTAATAGAAATAAGTTCGGGCTCAATTTTTTGGGCTCAAACCCGAACCATTTCGACAATTGTTGAGCTCCGACACATCATAAGACATATAAACAGAAATGCATGTCTCTTGAAATAATTTGCTGAAAACGTTTGGTTTCATCGTGAGTGGGATTCGAACCCACAAGAATGCCAAGCGCGTCATATACCAGCTAGACCATCAGAGACTACTGCTTTCTTCAACAATGTGACATTTAAGCATTGACGCCTGGCATGCTTCTGGGAGGCATGGGTTCGAATCCCACTCAGGACGAAAAGAATCCCTCTATGGAGACAGCAAGACCTCAGCAGAAGACAAGAAATAAAGCATCGAAAGCTTAATGATCTAAATTATCATTAAGCATTTAATTTCAGAATATTGCAAAGTACACAATGAAGCGTAAAAGAATATTGTGAAGTACACAATGAAGCCAAATCTTTTCGGCAAATTATTTCAAGTGTTTCTTGCCAACAGGACATTCCCTATGATACTTTATTACAAGATGCATATCTGTAGTCATTTATTTAATTCTTATATTACTAATTGTACTTATTTCTCACAAAATTAAAATATTAGTGTCATTTGAAATGAAAAATATTAGAAACTCTTCTCTGTTCCAGATAAAAGAATGGGGTAGTCCAACATCTAATATGTGAAATAAGTGCTTTTCTAATGTACTCGCACATTATTAATAGTACACCCAATTCTGTTTTTACACGGTAGATAGTTTCCCCAAAAAAAACGTGTAAAAAAAATACAGTGCATATGAAAAAATAAAAGTTTGGTTCCAGACGTTAAAACCCAGTACAAATAATAAGTTGTTTTCAAACAAATAATATCAAACTCTTTATTTAAATCTTTATTCGATTTTTATTCATTTAAACACATTTTTATTTTATTAACTTATAAAGATAATTATATGTACATAAATAAAGCAAATTATCCTTCAAAAAGAAAATAATATGTCACTAATTCAAGAATACAAAAGTGAAAAAATATGACTTACATATGCTTATTGACTAGATTTTATTCGTTGTCACTTTCTGACAATAGACGCATTCGTTTGCGTAAGACTGGAATTAAGTCACTTTCATCGTTTGAAACATTTTGGCCGTTGCGTTCATACTCCAATGGTGAAATGCTCTCTGTGGCATGGGGAGCCAAATTATCACCTGTTTCCAGTCATTCTGAAGTTTGATTAGTTTTCACAATGAACTCTATAATCAGTCATTGAGATCCTGCTTTGACTAGATCATTGTACAATTCTTGATAACGCGTCATACATTACTTTAGTTCACGTTTAAACTGTTCAGCTCGTTCGACAGTGTGATCATGTGTAAGAAAATTACTTTCCAATTTACCAGTCATTTGAAGCCCGTCTTTAATTAAATCTGGAATTGAAGCCCTTCTTAATTAAACCTGGCAGAGTGGACCTCTCATCACCATCACTTTTTTTTCTTTTTCATCAGGAATCTCAAGGAAAACTTCTATTATTTCATCTTTATTTCATTTTTAAGGGTTTTCTCAACCAGCAATTCTTCAATATCTGGAAACAATAAATCATGCAATCCTTCTCCACCAACTGCATGTTTTAAAGTGATGACATTAGGATATTCAGTCGTATTTGGGGGTACAGGATCTTTACTTTTTACACATTCTAGCCAAATAACTTTCCAGCATGTGTTTAAAGTTGATGGTTTTAATTCCAACGTCAATCCAGCATGTCTGATACAATCTAAAATAGAAAATTTGTTCCACACATCAATAACTGTTGTTGTTTTATCCTTATCCAGTTTATCCAAAATTTATTGGAATGTTCGTCTTTCGTAGTAAGTTTTAAATGTGGCAATTATACCCTGATCCAGTGGTTGTATTCAGGATGTCGTATTAGGCGGCAGAAAACAAAATTGCACATTTAGGTGTTCCGAAACAGGATGGCCAGGTGCATTGTCTATAATCAATATAACTTTAAATTCAAGATTTTTTTTTCCTTAAAATAGCGTTTAACTTCCGGAACAAAACATTTATGGAATCATTCATTAAAAATGTCTTTTGTACCCCAGACTTTTTTCTTTGCCATCCAATACACTTGCAATTTACTCAAATCTACAGCTTTCATTGACCATGGTCTTAGGAATCGATTGATGAGCAGAGGTTTTAACATAAGATCCCCTGAAACGTTGCTGCAAAATAAATAAAATAGAAAAGTCACACAAAATAAAATAGAAAAGTCACATGATAGTAGGATCAAAACAGAATAGTCCCTCCCACGCACAGTGCTTTCCCCCTATGACGTCACTGACCACGCCCCCTTAATAATATTCATAACTGACTACGCCCCCTTATGCGCCCCACTACTTCCCCCTTACTAATATTCATAACTGACTACGCCCTCTTATTCGCCCAACTACTTCCCCCTTATTAATATTCATAACTGACTACGCCCAACTACTTCCCCCTTATTAATATTCATAACTGACTATACCCAACTACTTCCCCCTTATTAATATTCATAACTGACTACGCCCAACTACTTCCCCCTTATTGATATTCATAACTGACTACGCCCTCTTATGCGCCACACTATTTCCCCTTATTAATATTCATAACTCACTAATTAATTAAACACTTATCAAAACTGCCACCCCCTCATTAAAAAACCTTATCAAAACTGCCACCCCCCATTAAAAACCCTTATTAAAACTGCCACCCCCCCATTAAAAACCCTTATCAAAACTGCCACCCCCTCATTAAAAACCATTATCAAAACTGCCACCCCCTCATTAAAAACCCTTATCAAAACTGCCACCCACCTCATTAGAAACCCTTATCAAAACTGCCACCCCCCTCATTAAAAACCCTTATCAAAACTGCCACCCCCCTCATTAAAAACCCTTATCAAAACTGCCACCCCCCTCATTAAAAACCCTTATCAAAACTGCCACCCCCTCATTAAAAACCCTTATCAAAACTGCCACCCCCTCATTAAAAACCCTTATCAAAACTGCCACCCCCTCATTAAAAACCCTTATCAAAACTGCCACCCCCCTCATTAAAAACCCTTATCAAAACTGCCACCCCCCTCATTAAAAACCCTCTACGCCGCCATCAACTTCATGCCACAAACTTTGCCGTTCGTCCACCATCTTGTATTCTGACGTCATCATCCATCCGAAGTAAACTAAATAATTCCCAGTCCCGAGCCGCCATCCTGGTTTCTGATGTCATCACCCACCCGAACTGACGTCATCACTCTCACCACAAAGTCGCGATATATTCCAAGTACGGAAAACTGTATCTAGTGTTTAACACACATACTATATTTTAAAAATAATATCAATTTTCCACAGTTTTTCCACATCTCACAATGGAACCTCATAGTGTGTATGAGGTTATCTAAAAGTGCATTCGTTATGAGGTGCCGTTCACATACAAAGGTCACTTGCATACCTTGGTGATCCAGAGAGGAAAATGAAGATATGCAAAGCATCCATGAAGATCATCTCAATCGTGTTGTATGGGATTCAGTTGAAAGATGCCACCACAGTACTAATGCCACAATGTTATACCGTAACAGGTAATAACGTAAAATAAATACGAGAGGAAAATGTTGAGACTTCACATGCAAATGTTTTTAATTTATACTGCGAAAATAAAAACACGTTGCGCAAATTTCCAGCTGAAATGCCGATAACAGCTTTATCATTGAAAGGAAAACTGTGATGGTTTTCTTTTGCACAAAAAATTAAACAGAATAACACATAAAACAAAAAAGCGTGAGATAAACATTCAGTGGAATATGTGAAATAAAATTGTGTTATGGGTAAAACCTACAAAAGTCCGATATGTTGCAGAGCAAGCTGAAATGTCTCCCCCTAACGTGATGTCACGAATTTAACGCCCTAGTCAAGGTCGGATCTTCAGGGGTTGGTGGGGGGGGAGGTGGGTTGCTGTCCTCCATCGTCCTTGCCTATGGACCATTAAGAATAATAATAATAATACCTTTATTAAGCCTGAGTATGGTTATATACATAGATTACCCCACTAAGCCTTATGGCTTGCGAGAGGATTCCATCACTGTCGCTAACCTTTTCCTACTTCCCTCAGTTCATCAAAACTTTCTAGTGCTGCACCGTCTGCTATTATTCTGCACAATGTGTTATTGTCGGAAGCATTCTCTTGTGAGAATGTTTTTCCAGAATTAGAGTTATTTTCATCAATGATAAAGGAATCTGTGGTTCCTTCAATGGGAAGGTTGTGCCTGATCAATTCATTTAATACTTAAAGAAGGCTGAAAAGAATTCAATAAATGGTAAGGGGGAGGGGAAATTTCATCAATGATAAGAGGGTTAAAGGGAAAGTCCATCAATGATAAGAGGAAGGAGCGGAAAGTCCATAAAAGATAAGAAGAGATGGCAAAGTTTGAGAACCACTGATATGGACAAGAGGAAGTTTGATGTTTTTGATTTCCCTTGCTTACATATAACATCATGTGTTAAAATAAATGATATTACATAAGGTAAGGTATTGTGTTAGAATTAGTTTTTAGTGGGCACCAGAGCTTCGTATTTGCCATCCATTATCTGACAATTTCTGTAAGGAAAAAGTGAATCAGAAACCGAAAGACAATGGATGCGGTTGGAGAAAATATTTAAATAGCCTACTAGGTTTACCTTTAGGAGTTCACGTATAAAATGATAAATTTGCGAATGCAAGTACGATCGGTAATCCTTTAGACACTATTTAGTAGCCCTGAAAAGGGCTTTTTGGTAGAAGAGTCTAGTGAAAGCTTGTGACGTATCTACGTTGGCTTATCTGCGTCTTCGGTAACTTCAGTGGTAGGTTACCAGCATTACGTCGATGAGATTTGACGGCTTTCGACGACATTTTTAGGAACAGTTGATCGTAAATGTTCTCTGAGCTTGTGACGTGTTTATCTGCGTTGACTGCGTTATCTGCGTTATCTGCGTTATCTTCCGTCACTTCACTGGTCGATGATGATAATTTACCAGCATTGCGTCGATGAGATTCGAAAGCTTTCGACATTTTTAAGAACAGTTGATCGTAAATGTTCTTTGAGCTTGTGACGTGCTTTTCTGCGTTGATCTTTAAAACTTCCGTCACTTCACTGGTCGATGATGATAATTTACCAGCATTCCGTCGATGAGATTCCACAGCTTTCGACGACATTTTCAAGAACAGTTTATCGTAAATGTTCTCTGAGCTTGTGACTGTGTTGACCACTAATTCTTCGTTGACTTCACTGGTCGATGATGATAGGTTAACAGAATGCCGTCGATGCGATTCGACAGCTTTCGACGACATCTTTAAGAACAATTTTTCGTAAATGTTCTCGTAGCTTCCGTAATCGGTGGTGGATGGGAAGAAGTATTCTTCTTTTTCTTCTTCAACAGTCTTAATTCCACAAATGCATTTGCACCACCTCCATGTCTTCACGTAGAGACTTACCTCTTTCACTTTCCTTATTTCTTCTCTTCTCTGATGCGTAATCCAACATCTCTCCCACGAAATCCTCCTTTTAAGCATCGTGAAGTTTCGTCTTTGTTTCTCTATACGCCAACGTTCCCAAATATACAACTATCAACTACAACATACCCAATCAGTAACTAAGTCAAAACCAATAGCATAAGTTTCCACGCTCAAGTTTGCACAAAGCAATTCTCAAAATAGCAATTTCCTCTTTAATGCATTTACCCCTTTAATTGTTTTTTTTCTCCTTGTATTGTTCGGTATTTCAACAATTGGGTTATTCTTTTGTTACGTTCCTAAATGCATGTGATGCCAGGTGAAGGAAATATTGCGAATTCTTCCCAAATATTCAAATTTAATTCTACGATTATAATTAATAATCATTTAATGAATCCATTTTCAGAAGCATCTAGGTGATTAAATTCATTCTTTAAAAGCACACTGCCTAAGAGTATTATGTCTGCTCCCCACAAATGCTCAGAATAGCACAGAAATTAAAAAATGGAAAATTATACCACCTGGCCAAATTATTACGAACCTAAGACTTCGTCAGTCCTCAGCCGACAGAGGTAACATTTCGGACTCGACGTGGCATGCTTTACAGATACTTTCGAAATACAACAGGAAAGAGTTTGATCCATTCTTCCTGCAAAATGGTCTGAACATTTTGTAGTGAAGATGGAAGAAGTCTGAGCATTCGCATAGTGACTTTCAAATTATCCCATATGCTTTTGGTTGAATTAAGATCAGGCAATAGGACAGGTCAGGGAATGATATATAAGTCCGTTTCATGCTCCTCTATAATTCGATAGCGATGAATCGGTGCATCATCCTGTAATGTGCCATCTGCATGCATATATATGTGTGTGCATATTCTGAAATATAGCATTTCCACTGGAGTGAAAACGATGTATCATCGGCTGATAGTCCAAGGTGCTTCTGTACTTAACATACGATTTTAACATACGATCTCCTGAAACGTTGCTGCAAAATAAATAAAATAGAAAAGTCACACAAAATAAAATAGAAAAGTCACACGATAGTAGGGTCAAGACAGAATAGTCCCTCCCACGCACAGTGCTTTCCCCCTATGACGTCACTGACCATGCCCCCTTATTAATATTCATAACTGACTACGCCCTCTTATGTGCCCCACTACTTCCCCCTTATTAATATTCATAACTGACTACGCCCTCTTATGCGCCCAACTACTTCCTTCTTATTAATATTCATAACTGACTACGCCCTCTTATGCGCCCAACTACTTCCCCCTTATTAATATTCATAACTGACTACGCCCAACTACTTCCCCTTTATTAATATTCAGAACTGACTACGCCCAACTACTTCCCCCTTATTAATATTCAGAACTGACTACGCCCAACTACTTCCCCCTTATTAATATTCAGAACTGACTACGCCCAACTACTTCCCCCTTATTAATATTCATAACTGACTACGCCCTCTTATGCGCCACACTATTTCCCCTTATTAATATTCATAACTCACTAATTAATTAAACACTTATCAAAACTGCCACCCTCCCTCATTAAAAACCCTTATCAAAACTGCCACCCCCCCTCATTAAAAACCCTTATCAAAACTGCCACCCCCCTCATTAAAAACACTCTACGCCGCCATCAACTTCATGCCACAAACTTTGCCGTTCGTCCACCATCTTGTATTCTGACGTCATCATCCATCCGAAGTAAACTAAATAATTCCCAGTCCCGAGCCGCCATCCTGGTTTCTGATGTCATCACCCACCCGAACTGACGTCATCACACTCACCACAAAGTCGCGATATATTCCAAGTCCCTCAAACTGTATCTAGTGTTTAACACACATTCTATACTTAAAAAAAAATAGCAATTTTCCACAGTTTTTCTCGATCCCCCGCATTTATCAACGTGTTTACCCACTATGCCAAGAGTACTATTTGATTGCAACCCTCAACGGTACATGATCTCTGTGAAGAAGGAATAACTGATCATTATACTTACGATTTTTTTGTATTTCTTATAAATTAACCCATAAATTTTTTTATTTCTTAAAAATTAACTTACGAATAAATTACATATTTTGCAAATCACATTTACCTTGGGAATAAATTATATTTTTATTTCTTGTATTTTTTTTTATTTCTCATAAATTAACTTATGAATAAATTATATATAGATATTTTTTTGTAAATCACATTTCACTTGGGAATAAATTATATTTTTATTTCTTGTATTTATTTTTTATTCCTTATAAATTAGCTTAGGAGAAAATTATATTTTTTTTTGTAAATCACATTTAACTTGGGGAAAAATTATTTATAAATGATTTTTTTTATTTCTTATAAATTAACTTACGAATAAATTATATTTCTATTAAATCACATTTAACTTCGGAATTAATTATTACTTCTTGTAAATTTATTTAGGAAAAACTATTTCTTGGGAATAAATATTTCCATACCAGATATATATGAAGCAGAAAATCCTGGCATCTGATTAATAGCATCATTTATTCCATTACTCTGTGAGATTTAAAAAATATCAGTAAAGGGGGGAATCGTGGTCGAAATATATTTGTTAAAAAGTATGGGTCACTTGGAGCTAACAAACAATCATGCCATCCCGGTACTTGAACCTGGACCTCAACCAAGTAATATCACTGCGTCACCAAGGCAGCAAATATAAATACGCTTTAGGATTTTCTCAGATTTTTATTTTTGTAATTTGGTTGGGACTGGAAAAATTGTTGCTGAACCCATCCTTATTACCAATATTTAGGACATCAAACCAAAATCAGAAAATTTAAGTATGATATTAAGGAAAATATAATGCCTTGCATTTTAAACCGATTTTGTACAAAAAGTGTTGTTAAACAAATAACATTCTACTTCTGTAGTTTGCAAGAAACGTGGTAGGGAAATGTCTGTAGATGTCTTGAATTAATATTACAAATGTACCACAATTTCATAATATTATCTGATAAAATATAACAATGGTATCAAAAGTGCGAAATGTGATATTCAGTTGGAACGCAAATTGAGGACTACTAGGTGTGTGATCATTGCACACAGGAATACACACCTCACAATGAAACCTCATAGTGTGTATGAGGTTATCGAAAAGTGCATTCGTTATGAGGTGCCGTTCACATACAAAGGTCACTTGCATACCTTGGTGATCCAGAGAGGAAAATGAAGATATGCAAAGCATCCATGAAGATCATCCCAATAGTGTTGTATGGGATTCAGTTGAAAGATGCCACCACAGTACTAATGCCACAATGTTATAGCGTTGTCTCGCAGTGACATTGCAACTACTGAAGTCCGGGTTCGAGTCTTGGGATGGCCCTGTTATTTGTTCTGTCATAACATGCAGATAGGTTTTGTAGGTCTCATCATAAATCCAAAAAATAAAAAATCTCACAGAAAAGGGAAGTAAATTTCAAAGACGATGAGTTTGGGTTTGAAAGTGCTAAACTCAGGTGCTAAAACATTATCAAGTGAATATAAATGTATAGCAATTCAAGTTAATGTTTATGGTGCTTTTCAGTATGGATATTTGTATAACTGAGAATTTAAGATTTGAAAACAATTCTTAGGAATATATCCTTTGAGGGTATATTCCTAAGAATATAAATACTTTGTGGATATTTTAGGAAGTAACTCAAAAAAGGCAATTTAAATATAATGACGACACTTATAGTTAAATAAACGGTTCCCTTAATAATTTCAATAATTTTATTTCCGCTTATTAATAAAACTAATCAGAAAGTTTTCTGTAGTTTTTGGATCGAGCATTTTTTCCCTAAAAGAAGCCGTATAATTTAAAAATTTCCGTGAAATATATAAAGACATGTTTTTTAAAGCAATTAAAATCATGCAAAGAAATTTTTATCCAGCATAACATTTGTTGTCATAATAAGGAGAAAAATATTCCTGTTGGAGTCGTTACCAAGTATGGTTAATCGCATTACAAATTTTAAGTTTGAGGAGTATTTTATTACGGAAGAAAATAAAATATGTAATACCTGTGTATTTGGCCCTCAATTCCTCGACAGTTAGATATCAGTTTTAGTAAATAGCGACAATCCACAGCGATGACTTGTAGATACAATTTTTCAGCTGTATAACATTGTTTATATTACAAATAATTTCTAATTATCATAGAATGAGAAATATTTTTAAAGAGTAAGTTTGCTTTTTATTTGCATTGTATTTACTTTTTGGTAAGAATTATTTGAAAATCCTCATTAATTTTAGCCAGCAGCATAAAGCTGATACATTTAAATTATTATCTGTCTAGTTCAAATGTCTGTCTTAGCATTGTCTAAATCCAGAAAAGTGGCCCCGCTTGTGGGAATAACAATGTTGTTTTAAAATTCTTATCAGAATGGAGTTTTGTTTTTCGCGGTTGTTCTCACTATTGGGAAAATTGCCAAGGTGATCCATATATTATATATTATATATTATAGATTATAAGGTGATCCATATATTATATATTATATATTATATATTATAGATCGATATATTATATATTATATGCTGGAAGAAAAAAATAGACAAAAATATATTATAAACATTTACATTAGATGATAATTTTATACATTTTTTTTTTGTTATAAAATCAGCCGAAATTTAAGAAAAAAGCTTAGCTACAATTGACTGAACATGATTTATCTCTCTTTTGCACTAAGCCTTTTTCACGGTGCATTAAAATTTTCTCTATGTATAATCACCAGTATTTAATCAAAATAAAGTACACCCAATTCTGTTTTTACACGGTTTTTACACGATTTTCATTTAACACAATTTCGAAAAAAATACCAATTTTCTTTTCACACGATTTATTTTGATTTAACACGGTTCGAAAGGCGCCTTTTTAAAAATCTCCAGTTGAATTTAATTCTGAAAAATTATTCCTATTCAAGAAAAAATTCCTATAATTTACATTTATAACACAGTTGCGCTTTTAGGTCACATTTTTCGAAGTAGTTTTAACTTTGAAAATGTACTATAGATACACATTTTGTGCACAAAATCAACAAAATACAAACTACAATAACATAACTACACAACAAGTTTTCTCTATTTTATTCTCTATTTTACGGAAAAATCGTACAAAAACCTACTTCATTCGGAATAAAATGGCAATATTGAGTTCCTGGAATTCCCCTCAATTATATCTTCAATACATACGTTAGTCTTGATCTCTCATTTCGTGTTTACAGTTAGAAGTGTTTAGATGTTTAATAGAAGATATCGAAAAAATTTTGTTTCGTTTTTTAAAGTTTTGTGTGCATAATATAAATTTATTAAATTTTGCTGATAGGTAATTTAAAATTTTTCGTCATCTTATTTATTAACTCATCATCATCATCATCATCATCAAGCAGCCATGGGCTACAAGGTCCAACCAGACCGTGCAGTTTAATTCTCCAAGCATATCTGTCCTGAGCTACATCTGCTGCATCCAGCCACTGCACACCAATTCTAACAAGGTCCTGTTTGACATGGTCTGCCCACCGCATCCTAGGTCTCCCCTTTCTTCTGAGGCCTTTAGGCACACTGTTCATAACCATATTCGCCAATCTATAATTATCCATACGGGCAACATGGCCAAACCAGAGGAGTCTCTCTCTGCACAATAAGCTGCTTAAAGGAGGTTGCAAACTCCTTTGCCTAACCTCATCATTAGTTACAAAATTAAACCACCTAATACCCAAGATACTGCGTAAGCATCTAGAATCAAAAGCATATAGTTTCCTGTTATCTTGTTTACACAGCGTCCAAGTTTCACTATCATAACTAACCCTAGAAAGAACCAAACTATTATACAGTCTAATTTTAGTCTTTAGGTGTATACGCCTATTTCTCCACAATCTCCATAGATTCTTAAAAGTCCCGGCAGCAATCCCTATCCGTCTGTTAATCTCATGCCGCACATCACCAGTATCTGTTACATAGCTCCCAAGGTAATTAAACTCTGACACCTGCTCAAGACTGCAACCATTCAGATGAACTGAATCACAACCTGCCTGACCAATTTTCATCACTTTAGTTTTCTCTCTGTTTATAACCAAATCTACTCTACTACCAGTTTCATCCAACAGCTCGAATGAACGAGTTCATCTCATCAACATCATTTGCCAAAAGGGCTAAATCATCAACATAATCTAAATAAGAAATTTCCGTATCTCCAGCCCATTTAAGGCCAAAAATTTTCCTTTGAAGTGAATTTCGCATAACATAATCAATAACCGAACTAAAGAGAAAAGGAGACAAAATGCACCCTTGTCGAACACCAGATGCAATGCTAAACTCATAACTACAAGCCTTACCAACTCCCACATATGACTTACTGTTATTATAGAGAGCTTTCATTATTTTAACTAAATTGTCTGATATGCCATACGACCTCACAATCAACCACAAATTATGACGATCAATAGAGTCGAACGCCTTTTTGAAATCAACAAAGCTAGCAACCAAAGATTTCTGAAACTCTAAACATTTCTCAAGAATCTGCCTAAGTGAAAATATTTGATCCACACATCCCCTACCACTTCTGAATCCACATTGCTCATCACGCAATTGACTGTCAACCAGATTCTTAATTCTATTAAGCACAATCATGGAAAGAACTTTACCTGGAACAGAGAGTAGGCTGATACCCCTATAGTTATCACAAGAACTGCGATCACCTTTTTTGAAAATAGGGATAACAATAGCTCTGGTAAAATCCTTAGGAACCATGCCTTTATCATAAAAGATATTCAGAATTTCAGTCATCCAAGTGGGAACCAAAACATTTCCAGCTCTAAGCATTTCTGTAGTAATTTCATCTACCCCTGGGGATTTATGAAGTTTAAGTTTAGAAACAGCCAAAATAACTTCAGATTGTGTTATAGGGCCAACATTAAAGCCACCAATGCATCTATCATCATTGCAAACAATGGGAATAGAACTAACTGCATTGTTTAGAATATCACTGAAATGCTCAGCCCACCTAGCCATGACAGAATCCTCACCTTCTATAACCTTACCTTGTTCATCCTCCAATCCCTGTATACCTGTCCGTTTTCTACCACATGAAACGTTAACTATATGGTACAGCTCTCTGCTGTTGTGCTGCCTAACGGCTTCCTCGTCTTTGTCAGCGAAGCCATCAAGTCAAAGATTCTTAGCAGCAGCTTGACTGATCCTTTACACATTTATTAAGTTCTCTGTAATGCTTTCTATTAGGACTAGTAGGGTACTGATTAAGGATATTCCTGCAGTTCCTTCTTTCTGAAATATGCTCAAGTGCCTTATCAGTTACCGCATTTGCCGGCGTATAGGACGCACCACATATAAGACGCACCCCCTTTTTAGACACATTTTAAGGAAAAAAAATTTTACACATTGTTACATGAATTTCCATAAAGATTTACTGTACTCATTTTATCCCCCCGATAGGGGACCACCTTGTCGTGGTGGGGGGGCCTAGGGCCCAGCAAACCGGCTGAAGGCTTTGCCGGCTGGATTCGGTCCCCGGCTGGAGCATTGCCAAAGCCAACCGAGGTCGATGATGCTGCCAACTGGTTTCCTAGCCGGTTGGTCGGTGACAGCATCTGAGACCTCACCTGTCAGGAGCTCTGGGTGAGCTGTTCGAGGGCTCGGCAGAACGGGATTGGCTCCTAGTAAGCCAGAGCCCTCACAAAAGTCTGGGTCTTACTAAGAGTCTCCACCTCGGGTGCCGATCGAACTTGGATCTATATATCCTTGTTCATGGCTAACCGGGGAATAGATTAAAGTAAGGTTTCTTCCGGTTGTCAGCTTTCCTTTTATAGGACTGCTGCCATGTGAGGCTGGGGTTGAGGTGCGCCTATAGGGCGTATTCCTTGCCCCGGCTCTAGATAAGCACGGCTTTTCATAACCAGGTAGTGCTGTACAAGCGGAACCGGGAATTGCCGTGGTTGCATAAGATCGCAACGAAAGAGATCAATTTTACTCATTTTATAGTTATTTATGTATACAAAAAATGTAACTAGGGAACATTGTAGTTTGGTACCTTTTAATGTTCATCCTCAAAACCCAGAAATTCATCTCCAGAGCTAAATGAAGAATCACTTGAAGCCTCTTTTTCAGAAACTGAGTCTTCGTATAACAAGTCATCCTCTGTGTCATCAAGTGAGTTATTAATACCACATTTCTTAAATGACTTTACAACTGTCTCATGTTTCACAGCATTCTATGAAGTTTTGACCCATTTACAAATCTGCAAAATGCTAGGCCTCTTCCTTCTTCCTGATGGTGTCACGTCAAAATCTGTAGACTGCATCCAACTGTTCCATTTCTCCTTCATGAATCCTTTAAATGGTTTATTAATGCAGACATCTAAAGGTTGAAGCTGGTTCGTTAGTCCACCTGGAATCACAGTTAACTGAATTTTAAGTTGGTTGATTTTATTTTTTACAGCTTCTGTTCTATGACTCCGAAACTGATCCCATACTAGCAAGACAGGTTTCTTTAGTAGTCTACCAGGACGCCTAGACCACACATTGTCTATCCACAACTTCATCGCCCCTTCATCCATCCAGTCCTTAGGATGAACGTGCACAAACACACCTTTAGGCAGTTTTTTCTTGGCAAGTTTTTCCTTTTGAAAATCAAAAGAGGCAGCAATTTTGTTCCATTGGCACAACAAGACAACACGACTGTGTAGTGCGTTTTCTCATGTCCACAAGTTTTAACAATAACACTTCTTACACCTTTGGAATCTACTGTTTTGTTTGAGGGTACATCGAACGTCAGTGGGACCTCATCCATGTTTCCTATTTGTGAAAGTTCAAAATTTCCTCTTTTTCTTGCATTAATGACAAATTTATGAAACTCGATAATCTTGTCTTCATATTCTGTTGGCATCTTTTGTGCTATTTTTGTTTTAGTCCGCATAAGTAAGTCATTTCTCTTCTTGAATCTAGAACACCATGACGTTGTTCCTGTAAAATCAGCGATGCCTCTGTTAGTAGCTTCACTCTTGCTTGTTGAATAGTTATTTTTGTGGAAACTGAAAATCCCGAGCTTCGGTGATCTAATATTCAAGTTTTTAATTCTTCTTCTAGTTCCGGCCATTTTGTAATTCCATGTCGCAGATTATGT
The DNA here is from genome assembly GCA_038380435.1 of Ryuthela nishihirai. Taxonomy (NCBI): domain Eukaryota; kingdom Metazoa; phylum Arthropoda; class Arachnida; order Araneae; family Heptathelidae; genus Ryuthela; species Ryuthela nishihirai. The sequence goes on from JAWZYU010000021.1 coordinate 9,122,030, forward strand.
TTATTACGCATAGCTTATTTTAGGTCTTCTTCCTGTCTTCTCCAAGTTATCATCATCTTTTCTGTTGGCGGTGATCCGAAATTCCTCTCTGCTGCCCTGTTTCCGTGTTCTTTGGCATACTCAATCACTCGTATCTTGAATGCAATATCGTAGCAGAATCTGCGTTGTTTTTGAGCCATGTTTCGCAGCAAAAACACGAGAAAGCTTCTTCGGTACTAAAAGTTTACGTTTTGGTTGCCTTGAGGCGCTGTAATCGGTAACGACGCGCCATGCTCGCGCTTTTCGAAAAAATATGCTGGTGAAATCTGATCACGCATGCGCACATTGGATGAATCTTAACCTTGAGATGTCAGTGGATCTTTTACTGGAATGCTCCCTCTGTCAGTAAATATATCACGCAACTTATTATTTTTACAGAACAGAAAAAAATATGGAAACGATTTATTTGAAACCAATCTTTCACAAAAGGACAAAATGCAAAAGAATACTTATATATGTATATTAATATAAACCAAAAGTTTTAGACTGAAATTTCAACTCAGAATTTTGATTACCGGCGCATAAGACGCACCCCATATTTTAGGCGTATTTTGAGGGGGAAAAAGTGCGTCCTATATGCCGGCAAATACGGTAATTTTGACTATAACATTATTTCAGTGTATAGAACACATGGCCAAGAGAAGCAATATTTTATTGACGAACTTTCCTCTCAATTATTACGAAATAACTATAAAAATGTCATATTGATAGGAGACTTTAATATTCATTTATTAGAAAATATAAATAGTAATTTATATGTTAGAAACGTTAAAATTTATCCAGTGTATTACGCAACCAACTAGATTTTTTGGGTAATACAGTCGCTCAATAAATATCCGAATACTATGGTTGATTACAGAATTCAGAAAAAATATCTGACATCGATTTTTTTAGAAATTAATGATCTGGCAACCTTCGCGTAAAGTACACGAAGGTTTCCAGATCACTAATTTCTACAAAAAAAGGTGCCGAATGTTTTTCTGAATTGGATAATCAACTATAGTGTTAGGATATTTATTTAAGCGACTGTACATATGTTGATCATATTTCTGTAAGGTTATCTGGTATTAAGAAAGATACATCGATAATTATTAAAACGACCGTGACGGATCATTATTTGGTAATGCTGCAACTAAAAAGAGACGTAGTAGAAAATGTTACCGAGGAAGATAGAAAATATGCTACTATTTTAAAGAACTTGAATTAAAATTAAAGAATATAAAGTTGGATACAGATATTATTAAAGCTGATCAAAGATATTGCGCTTCTTGTTTTGATCAAATTAATATGTGTGTTAGAGAATGTACAAAGCTACATTCTCTAACACACATATTAATAAAGAGTATTTGCCAAGCACCAAAAAGAAAATATTAAAGCTATGGGTCACAGACAAACACTTCAATTAATTACCGGAAAGAACAAATTATATAAAAGGCTTGAAAGCTATCCAGGTAATAATGAGGAATACAAGGGAATTAAGATAGATTCACTCTTCTCCGTAATAGCTTAACTAATAAATTAAGAATTGCTAAAAATAACTATTGCAAATATAAGGTTCTTTCCGCAAGCAATGACTCTAAACAGCAGTGGAAAATTTTACGAATTAACTGGGAAATATAATTATAGAAATATGCTAAAAGAAATCCGAATTGGTGAAAGAATACACGATGCCATTAATGATAAAAAGATAATCGCTGATGCCTTTATAGAATATTACATCAATGTGGTAGATAATCTAATAAAAAATGTTACAGAGGAAGACATTTGGGCAAACATATCAGATGGTGTGAAATATTACAGAGTATATTCAATGGCCTTGTTACTGATTAATGAAAGTGAATTGACACAAAATGAAAGTGAATTAACACAAATCTTCAGGTGATGATAACTTCTCAGTCTACATGTTACAGAGAGTGATCAGTGTAATATTTGGAATTTTACTGAAGTGTTACAATTTGTTACTTGCACGTGGATTTTTCCCGTCTTCGCTTAAGAAATCGTTGGTTACCCATTTTACAAAAATGGTGATAAAATGCTTGTAGAGAATTATAGGCCTGTTTCACTACAAACTGTTTTCTCAAAATTATTTGAAAAGTGAATGCATTTAAGATTAACTAATTAACTTACTAAATGTAATATACTATCGGAACACAAGTATGGGTTTAGGAAAAATAAAGGTACAGCTGATGCTACAGCTGAAATAGTAAAATTAATATATAATGATCTCAACAAAAATGAACGAGTGGTGGTTTTGTTTTTGGATATTTCTAAAGCTTTTTGACTCCTTGTCGATTGATATTCTACTAAATAAATTAGATGTTTTGGTATAAGGGACTGTCACTGAGATGGTTTGATTCGTATTTGAAGGGTAGAACACAATAAGTCAAAATTGGAGATGTTTTGAGTGAAAAAAAAACTCAAAACATTTCGTTATGGTGTTACACAGGGTTCTGTTTTGGTACCACAGTTATTCTCAATATATGTGAACGATCTATTACACACTAAATTCAAAGGCAAGATTGTTTCGTTTGCAGATGACACCGCCTTGGTTTACTGTGTTAAAACTGATGAAGAAATATTAAGGAATATTGCTGCAGAATTAAGAACACTTCAAATTTAGTTAAAAAATATTATTAAATGTAAATAAAACGAAATATATGTTTTAATATTGTTAGGGGAAAGTATAGAGATCTTGGAAATTTTTTCTATCATATGAGTGATTGTAAGTTTTCAAACAAGATAAAATTGGGTCTTTAAACTATGCTTGCCCAATGAATAAAAGTACTAAAATAATAAAATATTTAGGAGTTAATTTCGACTGTTATCTAACCTGGCATGATCATGTTCAAAACATAGTAATAACAATCAAACGAAACCCAAGATGTATCATTTAAGAGATATTGTTGAATATAAAATTTTTAAAGAACATATATTATGCATTAATCTATTCCAGAATACAGTGTGCAATTCTAACTTGGGGAGGAGCATCTTCAAGTTGTTTAAATCATTTGCAGTAATTGCAAAAATATGTAGTAAAGATTATGACATTTAAAAGAAGGTACGACTCGTCTGAGCAAAGTTTCAAAAAACTTGAAATACTCAAGTTAAAACAAATACACCAAATGGCTTTAGCAAAGCATGTATTTCATAATAAGGACATATTTGATGTAGTGGTTAATAAATATTTTACACGAGTGGTAGTGGCTCAGGATTTTTGCATTCCAAAACCAAACAAAGAGTTATTCAAAAAATATTATGTATATAGTGGCTTAAAACTATTCAACTCACTGCCAGATAACCTGAAAATTTTAAATAATAAAATACCTTTTTCTGAAGAACTAGAAATAATGATTGTTGAACGGTGCAGATTGCGACTGATGTTTTATTTACTGTATCAATTGATTACATTGAAATGAGATATGAGTAGTAGGAGAGAAATTTATATATTAAGAGGCTGAAATTGCTATTTTTCTGTTTATATATTTAAATATATTGATGTACTCAGAACTGAAAGATATATATGTTTTGTAAATATCCACTTGCGAGTTAAATACTAACTCTTGTGGAACTTTACTATGTATTAGCTTTGTATTCAAATATTGTGCAAATAAATAATTTGAAATTGAAATTTTGCGGAGATAAAATTCAAAGTTCATTCAGCTGGGATCCAAACCTGTGAACTTACAGATTACGAGCCTGGCGCGCTACCGACTGTGCCACCCCTGCCCCAATGAAAATGCAGAAGAAGACTTACTTTCCATGTTGATGACACATCCTTAAACCACCTTTGCTGTGGGTGAACCTAGACACTTTCATTGCCCTGATGAATGTTCAGATTCGGCGAGAAAGTGATGAACCCCCGTTTAATCTCCAATACTCTTCAGCATCCCAATATCCCTCTGTCTAACTGTGATGGAGGTGTTCCATAACAAATGTCATTATTGTTGTTCTGATTTTGGTTCTTAGTAATCCGCCGTTCGCAAACTCTTCAAAATTTGAGGCAATCGTGCAACATGTCATAGGCTAAAAGCCTGCAAGCATCTCATAATATTTTATGCATCATTGATCCTTGACCGTCTATCGGCTCAGAAATTCTAGTCGGACCCACTGCTTTTTCTTTTCTTTCGTACCACCTTTCCTTTTCTTTTCTAAACTTATGATATATAAAATGATCTTATTGTGTTGCCTCTAAAACTGTCACTAGTTTAGCTCAATATGAACATATTTATATCCTATTTCGAGTATATGCATTTGCTATGTAATTCGTAAATGATGAAATGTAAATCATAAAAATGACATTTTATCAATATTCCTAAGCAAAGCATTTTTAATCGACATATTACATTACAGGTGGAAACATCGATTTATGCGGCTAATTATTGAACGATTTTAAAGGCTAAATTATTGAAAGGAATCCTTAAAGTGACCTAATAAATGAAAAGTGATTTAGGATTGTTCTAAAAAGGAATAGTATTGATACAATCCTACATTCACTACGGGTCACACACAGGAACGGACGAGAGTCATATATGCAGTACAAGATAAAATCTCTTTTTCTTAACTTGGATATATCGCAAAGATATACCGTTGATATACTATTTACTTACCTGACCCACGGCGTTGTGAAATGAACGAAATATAGTTATCTGTATTTCAATTTTCTCTAAATCTAGTGGAAGTTAAAGTTAAATGTTTCTTCTAGGTTTTTTTGCTTCGTCATCACAAAAAAGGAGTAATTTTTTCACATTTCCTACTCTCTGTCTATCTACGCATTTCTAAATATTCAAACATTTTGTATTTAGAGATAAATAGAAATTATTTCTAGGTTCGATAGGCATTGATGAAATATTACGATTCGCATTTTTCTAATCGCCCGATTGCTTAAGGCATCTTCCAACCTAGAAAATAAATTTTGCTATTCTTATTTTAAAGGAAAATTATAAACCATTTCTTTGCACTGTAAGTTTCATATTTAGAGGTTCCATTGTTTTACCTTTGAGCTGTATTTTTTGCATCCAATGGTGAAATAGGCAAATATCAAGGAGACTGAGGGTTCAGAGAAGGTTGGGAAAGAGATAAACGGGATAACTGAGGAGACAAATCGAAGTTTCCTGTCCAGGCCACTAAGCGTGTCTTTTCACATACTCACTATAAGGCTTTCCTATACCTACGACTAGAGCTTAATTGCTCATCAGACAAAAGGCAGCCTTCTTAAAACCAATAACAATCCCTTTCCCTTGGAGGGAAAAGATTATAATTTTGATACAGACCCAGTTCGGATTCGTACTTGGGAACATCAGATTAGATAGCGTGGCACTCTACAGAGAGAGCGACAAACGCCTTGATTCAGTGATGATCAGGGGGTTTACATTTCCATTGATTTTCTCTTTAGTTGGGAGAGGGAAGGAAATGCAAATTTATTTGAAGAGATAAATGAAAAATTATTTTTGTCTTGTGTTAGTATTAATAAAATAATCAGATTTGTGTCTTCACATTTATCCATTAGTTCTTAATTTCTATTGTTAGAAGGTTCTAAAGACGAAAATACCTCTATCTTGAAAACGAGTATCCTACATTCTCCAGAGGGAGATTCTTATTCTCCATGTTTATATTCATTTTGATTCTGAATGAAATATTTAAATTTTGGAATGATAGAAGTCTTTTCCAAAAGAAATATTTATGTATCCCTCCATTAAGTTAGAAAATCATGGGAAAATATTAATATATTTTTATTTTACATCCTGATATTGTAATGAAATAAATGAAGAGGATAATTAATTGTTCTATAACAAGCATCAACATAATTTTTAAAACAAATATTGTTATCGAAGTTTATAGATTTTTTTTATATTTCTCATAAATACAATTCGGATCTATTGCTTAATTTCCAAATTATGTTTATTTACTTTCACCTTAACTGTGATTATAGATTTGTGCATTTTCGCCCAGGAAAGTAATAATGTCGTAATAACCAAGCAAGTGTAAAAATGTTTTGAAAATTTTCACCACTTCCCTTGTTACTTATAAAATGACTATCACTGTAGTGAGATTAATTCCTTCCGCTCGTGTAGTAAGTGTGAAAAAAACTTCAACTCCAATAGATACTTCAAAGTTCTCTGAGCGGCACTTCGTTTGCACAGAATAAGCTAAATGAAAAAATCACAATCATTCCAAAAACTCGGAAGAGGTGGGGAAGTGGATCAACTGAACAGCTGTTGGAAGACAGGTGGAAGCCTCCCGTTAAGGACATCCAAAAGCATTCTTTAACTTACTCGGGGTATGCTCACCAGCATACATAGCTATGTCTTAACGTCTGATCCGACGGACGACGGCCTTCCAAATCTCGGCAATAGACTCTTTCTCACCGAGGGCAGAATGAGAGATAGTTAGAGGATAAAGTTCCGAATGCAGGCGTAATTGGGATTCGAACCTGCGAACATCAGATTACGAGCCTGGTGCGCTACCAAGTGAGACAACCCCCGCTGCATTAAAAGATAATGACATGGTGAATTCATTAAGTTTGGCTTACGACATTTATCTATCACAAAAAGCTTAAGAAATAAATGTTACAAAACTGAAAGAGATATTAGTAAAACTTGGTAGCATTTATTGCTAGAACGTGCACAAGTCGAAAATCAAAAAAGTTGATTTTCCTTAAAAACGAAGGGATTAAAATAGAGAAACATTCGCTACAGGTGTATCTTTTTCGAAATAATTAGTTCAAAAAAATTCGTTGTCTTGACTGAGATTCGAACCCAGGTTTCCCAAAAGCATGGCGTTTCTTCTCTGCAGGAAGTTTTCCTGTGATACTTTGTTACTCAAGTGTATGTTATGTTCTTGATACTTAACCATACATATCACTACATTCTTATATCTTCATATACCTCCTATAAGTTATGGTTCATGTGAAAAGCTGATTAATATCGATTATTAGGTGATTTCTCTAGTTAATTAATTGCTGTAGCTAATATGAGTATTGGCGTTTTTCCCGACTTTTGATATAGTTCTCACGGTGTGTTTCTTCTAAAGTCATTTTCAGAGTAGCTTTTAAAATCTTTTTTTTTTATGTCTGTTGGTTAAGCTGTCCTGTGGCTGAGTGGTTAGCACGCTTGGCTACTGATATAAAGGCCCCAGGTTAAGACGATGGCTGTTTGTGTCGTTTATCTGCTGAGGGCCTGCCATCCTCTCAGACCTTCTACTATGCATGTAAACTGACAGGCTCCTGTCAGACCTCTGTGGCAAGCAGCTGCTTGAGGGTTTTTTTTTATTTATTTAGAAAACATTTCACACCAATATTAAAATGTTAAAAACATTTCAAAATTTTCAACGACTAGGCAGGCTCCAAGTTGTCCACGGAACAACGCGTTTTGCCATTTTCCCATGACATGGCATCACCAGGCTTACTTCGCAAACAGCTGGTTCCTTCACCTCTGTATCTGTCTCGCTCGTTTCCTTATCAGCAGCATAATCTTGCATATTTGTTCGTGTGCTTTGTTGCTAATGTAATATGAGATTCCACGCGGAAGGAAGGGGTGGAATGTCTGTATTGCATACTTTGTTGAAATTCGTTGTATTAATAATTTCTCGGAATAAAGACGTTGAAATTTAGACTTTGGAGCTATTAAGGGTGTGAAATCCATTTTCTCTATTTTTAAATTATTATTTAATATAGTTTGAGCAAATGCTGTATTCAAATTATGGATGTGTGTATTGTTTTTCTGCTGAGGTCCTGTCATTCTCACAGACCTTCTACTATGGCATATTAACTGTCAGACCTCTGTGGCAAGCAGCTGCTTGAGGGGGGCATTTATTTATTTATTTATTTCATTAAAAGGGGAAGGACTAAATTATTTTTCCCAAATACAATATATCTATCTTGTACAATAGCTGTTGTATCCTTCGACAGAAGTTCTAAGATTCTCTGTGACAATATATCTTCATCTCTTTAATCGTGGATCCTGAAATTTTCTTAATTTTGATTCCTATTCTATATTCTTATATGGAATTACCTTTACACTCAGATAGTCATTATTACGAACAGCCCACGCTCTATCAATAAAGAATCAATTACTGAGCAAAAATTGCTTTTAAACTCTTTTTAAAAAAGTTCAAAAGTTAATTTTAAATGTTATGAAACACAACTGAAAACATTTCACTCAAAATATGGTGCTGCAATCTGTTGTTCAAAATGAAGAGCTCTTTTCGAACCATAAATTACGTTTTCACCTTTTTCATTTGTTGACATTCAGCTCTTTTGCTTTTAAAGATAAATAAAGAGTTTCATTTATGTTGAATAGGTACGGACGAAACAAAGGGATTCGCACTTTTCAAAACCAGTTTGGAATTCCAGTTTGGAATTCGTCATCTGGAAGTAGAAAATTTAATAAATGGTCCAACTTTAAACGAATATTAAAAACAATTTGTTTATGCTATAAATTTGAAGTTTTGATGGTGGAATGCGACGTTCAATGGTTTTACACTGAAAGCAACGATTTTTTCTTTTAATTCCAGGGGGAATAATCCAACTTCATTTTTTTAAGAGATAAACGATTTTCTTTGTGTTTTATTGGTTCTAATAAAAGAGTACTCCTTGCATTTTCCCAATCATACATTAGTTCCAGTTTCCCCAGTTAGAGTTCAAATGTCAAAAATCAAAAAGCTCACTTTCTTTGAAAACATGCATCCCATATTTGTCAGAGGCGTATGTCATTTTCCTTATTATATACTGAAAGGCTAGTTGATTAGGTACACCAACTCAGTAGCGTGTTGCGCCTCCTTTGGCCTTCGTAACATCTCGAATTTTTTGGGGTACAGAACTTAAAATATGCTAGATGCGTTGTGCAGGAATGTTGTACCATGTGAAAATGACTGTGTCCCGCAATTACTGCAAATTGGACGGCGCCACAGTTTCGCTACGAACAGCCCTTATCACCTTATCCCAAAGATGTTCGACAGGTCAATGAAGCAAGGGAAACTCGTTGGTATGTTACTGGAACCATTCGGTGACGATACGTGCTTTTTGAATAGGTGCATTATCATGCTGCATTTATCCATCCCAGTAAAGATAAACTTTAGCCACGAAGGAATGAATTTGGTCAGCAATGATGTTCAATACGCCGTAGCATTCAAATGACCTTCGATGGGTATCAAGGGACCTAACGTGCACCAGTAAGCATCATCACACCACCACCACTCACCTAATATTGTTGACACTAGACAAGATAGCCCCATGGCCTCTTGTTTCTTGCGATAAATTTTGATCCTTACATCAGCGTGATGTAAAAGTAACCTTGAGTAGTCCAACCAGGCTACGTTTTTCCAGTCCTCAACGCTCCAGGGTCTATACTCCTGCTCCCACTGGAGATGCGCTTCTGGTTCTTCGCTGACAACATCGGCACTCCCCCCCAACCCATGGTCGGCCGCTATTGAATTATCAGGTATTATTTATACCGTTTCATGACCTTCGCACGCGCCATCGTTTACCTGCGGTTGTTTCGATTTGCACAAACACGTGCTGGCCATAATATTTTGGCTCTTCGGTGTATAAGCCCTAGCCTTGGAGCTTATAAAATTAATTGAAGATATCAGCTATCAGATGCTGTGATATATGTTTATTCATTCTGCAAATACATCATAGGTGCTTCTTAGTAGTGATGCGAACTATCGGTGGTAACTATCGATCTATCGATAGTTTACATCGACAGCAATCGATGATGAAGAAAACTATCGATAGTACTGTCGGCAGGAAAACTGCTGCTTTATTCATCGCAGGCAGGAATGAAATGAATCTTGTTGAAGAATGTAGCTTTTTAAAACGAAAAATCCATTGAATTATTTTTTTATTAGATGGTAAAGAAATAAACGAAATATGCAGGAGCATATTAATTATTGAGATACGGTAGCAGTTTTCTTGTTTTAAAATCACTGTACCTAGCATATATATCATTTATGTGGTAAGACTAGGGTGTCAATACGTTTCGGGTTTTAAAGAACTGGTCCGGTGTCACGAAAACTTTCAAATGTCCCAGTTTTCTGTGACGGTATATGTTTGCTCTCGATTTACCTGGATTAAATTAGTATGTTTTTCAAATAATATGGTCACTCTATTTACGTCTTTTTCTTTTATTTCCGGGGATTGGGTTGGGTTTGTTTTACCTCTGAGTCTCACTTTTTTGGCACACAATGTGCTATGTAACAGGGACTATGAGGGCTCAGAGAAGATTCGGGGAGGGTTTCCCTTGGAACAGCTGTTGGGAGAGAGGTGGTAGTCTCCCGTCAAGGCCATCCAGCAGGTTCTTTATCGTGCACAGGGTATGGCTCTGCGGCACAAGGGGGCCACTGCTTAACACCCCATCCGACAGACAGCGGTCTTTCCAAACCTATCTGTATCTCCTACTGACCGATAGCAGGGCAGGGAGTTTTGCAGATATAAATATCAATGCTGGGACTCGAATCTGGGAACTGCTTTAGTTGGGTTGGTACTAATGAAATAATGTAATTCGCATATTTCAAATACATAGGAAGTTTTAATTTATATCGTTAGAGAGCACTGGAACAGCGAAACGTTTAATGCATTTTGGAAGTGATCTGTTCATTGTAGAAATCTGAAATTTCGGTAGTAGAATGTTAAAAGATTTTACGCAGACAGTGGCTTGACATCACATACGACCGGACGGCGGCCTTTCCAAGCTCCTCAGTGTCTCCAACTGACCGAGGACAGAGCGGGGAGTTTCGCAGAGATCAGCTGCGACTCGAGCATGGAAATTGTAGATTACGAAACTCTACGCTACCGATTGGCGTCCACTTTTCTTGTCGAATAACGGGCTTTCCCCTGATCATCATACAGTCAATGCATGCTGGCGACGAAGTTGAATGTTGTCGACGAGGTACGAAGTTTACCTGAAACGCCAAGCGTAATGGTTTCGAATTAAACGTGCCACGAAAAAAGTCACACTCTCACAACAACAAAAAAAAGTCATACGTCTGTGAGATATAGGCTTGTTGTGAATCTATGCAATGAATCTAAGAAGGAATCATTGCTTCTCCCGTCTACTGAAAGTGTCAGTCATGCACAGGCAGGTTTACAATATTTCATACAAATAAATAAAGATATTTAGGATAACCTTGAAAATAAAGGTTGCACGTGTGTTTTAAGCAGTACAAAAATAGGAGCAACCAAATTATTTATTTAAATTCATTGTAAAAATAATAAATAAATACCCCCTCAAGCAGCTGCTTGCCACAGAGGTCTGACAGGAGCCTGTCAGTTTATATGCCATAGTAGGAAAACGTCACACACATCCATGCCTAATCCGGGGCTCGAACCCAGATCCCTTAGATCAGTAGCCAAGCGTGCTAACCACTCGGCCACGGGACGGCTTATTTTTCACTAAAGCTAGTTTTTCAGAAGGGTTTTAAAGTTTTTAGTTTTTTTTATAAAATTCCAGATTGGTTTAGTCAATATTCACTTTGCAAAAAAAAGAACACAAAGTTTGAAAAGTACTTACTGACATGAGACTCCGGATCTGTAACCAAATGTTTTTAACTGTTGAGAACTGTCGTTCAGTAGTAGCTGATATCCGAGATAGACGAACGATATATTCAATAACATGAAAAATAACCATCAGTAACAACAGGGCAAAACAAAATATAATTTCCACAAGAATAATTAAACTTCGTACCTTTTTCGATTCACATGTGGCCCCTTTGTAATTCTAGCCATTTGCATCTGTTTTCCAAACTGTCTGCAAAAACTGCGAATTCTCATTGTAATAATATGAAACACAATAAGGTTACGAGATTTCTGCCTCTGAGTAAGAAAATCGTAGAGAGAAGGGAAAGAAAAGTAGGAGACAGGTTTACGAACCATCGGGCGGGAAAACAGCTATAAACAGGGACGTACGCTAAGCTTAATGCATATGTTAGTCACATATTCAGAGCAATATGAAATGTTCAAAAATTATAAAATAGAAAATGAGAAAGCTATTCACAGATGCGTTTAAGGGTTTGAGGAAAACTCTGTAACTGAAATTGAGTTCAAAGATATCAATTCAGTTGCAGTTTCCGAAAGTATAGAAATTGGGAATTTTTACCTCTTATTTTTAATCCGCAACAGAGAAAGAATAAACATGAAGCAAAACACTAATCAGCAAGCAAATAAAAAAATAATCAATCATTTTGCACAATATTTGTTTTCTGAGCCACCAGCGCAGCTAGAGTTGTTTCAGCATAAACACCTTAGGTTCAGCATCCCTCGCCCATAAAAGAACTTAGGTTCGGAAACCCGATAAAAAAATTTTGATTCAGCACCCCACTAAAACGTTTTGGGTTCAGCAACCTCCTAAAAATAATCCTTTATGGGTCCATGCCACATGTTATGATTATTGCTGATTGTATGGCATATAAACTGACAGGCTCCTGTCAGACCTCTGTGGCAAGCAGCTGCTTGAGGGGGTATTTTTTTTTTTATTTTATTGCAACTGCCTTTGTTAATTTTTTTCTTGTTTACACTTCCAAGGAGAAATGATCGTAATTCAGTAAACTTAATAGGAATCATAACTAAACTGTACTAGTTTCAGCTTTCTAATGTCTGGATATTTACTAAAATATCCTGGATTTTATTAAGTAAAATCTGGACACCCTAGGAATAACTGAATATTTGTTAGTCATGTTATAATAGATTAAGATATACAGTATATTTCAGTGGAACCATTATTATGTGATTAGAAATTGCATTTTCGTAAAACCCTTTCTTTCCATTTGCACCATCTTCAACAAATATGTAACATACTGTTATAAAATAATAAATACAACCTTCAAGCAGCTGCTGGCCACAGAGGTCTGACAGGAGCCTGTCAGTTTATACGCCATAGTAGAATGTCTGAGAGGATGGTGGGACCTCAGCAGAAAAACAACACATACACGCATGCCTACCCGGTGCTCGATCTCTTAGATCAGTAGCCAAGCGCGCTAACCATTCGGCAGACTGTTACAGGTGCGTATTCGTGGGGAGGGGCTAAAGCATTTACCCAAATAATCTTTGAATGCTCAAAATTGAAAAATTATAAAATTATTTTTTAGGCACAGTTCATTGTTTTGGGAAAAACTATGTTATTTGAAAGTGAGTATGAAAGATACAAATCCCTGATATGTGGCAAACAGCACTATCAGTATTGGCAAGAGGCCGAAGACAGAATCGTTGGACGGGCTCCTGACCAAAAACATGCAAGCTAAAATCAAAAGGATCAGAAGGTTGCATTACTGTGATGTGGAAAGCAAGGGGAAACTACCGCATTATATTCCCAAGTAATAAACTTCATGACATGTCACAAACAAAAAATCCAGTAGCTGGCAACTCCGGGATCATGGCTTGCCCTGGTGCCGGGCCCGGCAGGAGAGGGGACAGGGCTTCTCATGTCGTTAACAAGCGAAATCCCTGGATGAATGTGGCCACATGGAATGTGCGAACCATGAGACGAACAGGAAAATTAGAGAATATCAAGAGAGAAATGAAGAGACACAAAATCAATGTTTTAGGACTTTCTGAAATAAGATGGAATGAAGAAGGAGAATACCAGAGTGATGAATACCATGTAGTACACTCGGGAAATGAAAACGGATGAGGAGGAGTGGCTTTGATACTAGATAAAAAAACAACACCCAATATACTTGAGACTGATAATCAATCATAGACTAATAATGATAAAGATGGCAACTAGACCAGTAGACACAGTAATCATACAGATATGCATGCCTACATCTGGCCACGAGGAAGAAGAAGTGGAAGATATGTATGAAGGACCTTAAGAGCTCTTGAGAAAGACAAGAGCAAAAGACAATGTCATAGTGATGGGTGACTGGAATGCAGTAGTGGGAGAAGGACAAGAAGACGATATAACAGGAAAATATGGACTGGGAACAAGAAATGAAAGAGGACAAAGATTAATCGAATTTTGCAAACAAGAACATTTCATGGTAACCAATACCAGGAACCAAGTCCACAAAAGAAGGAGATACACATGGACGAGCCCAGGAAACAGAAATCGTTACCAAATAGACTATATATTAGTCAAAAAAGTTACAGAAACCAACTAAAGAAGTCAATAGCCTATCCAGGGGCAGATGCTGATACAGACCATAATCTACTTAAGATGATATGCCTACTCAAATGGAAGAAGATTAAGAGACCGAAGAGACAGAAGAGATGTAACTGTGAGGCTTTGAAAGAGCCTGATATAGATAATAAATATAAAGAAAGAATCAACCAAAAATTAGAAGATATGAGTGGAATCACAGGAACAAATGCACAATGGAATAAGATTAAGAGTATTATAACAGAAGCAGCAGAAGAAATAATAGGGAGGAAAAAAGCAGAATCTAGAAAACAGTGGATAACAAAAGCTTTATTAGAGAAAATGGATGAAAGGCGCAAATGGAAAGGAATTATAACACCTAAAGGAGTTGAAATGTACAAGAAATTGGAAAACGAATTAGACAGAGAATGCAAGATAGAAAGAGATAAATGGTGGACGGAACAGTGCGGTGAGGTGGAAGAATTAGAACGTAGAGGGAGTTCTGATTTAACACAGAAAAATAAAAGCCACAGCAAAAAAGAATAAAGGCATACAAGCGCGCACCATACAAGATAAGAGAAGAAACCATATCACAAATCCAGAAGGGAAAATAGTGAGATGGGAGGATTATGTAAGAGAATTGTACAAAGAGGATGCCCATAATATAATCCAAAACGATAAAAGAGAAAAAGAGAAGAATTAGGAAAGAGAATCGAAAAATCCAGTCCTAGACATATCAAGGGAAAAATTTAATGAAGCACTACAATCAATACCAAATTCTAAAGCACCAGGTATAGACGACTTACCCATCGAATTATTCAAGGCCTCAGGAGAACAACTAAAGACTTGGATGTGGCATTTTGTAAATGAATGCTATTCAGAAGGAAAATGGCCAGACGAACACTTTTTTTGGGGGGGATGGGGATGAACATCACTAATCATCCCCATCCCCCCCAAAAAAACAAAAGCAACAGAATGCGAACACTACAGAACCATTAGCTTAATCCCACATGCATCTAAGATATTATTGAAAATCGTAAAGAAGAGAATGGAACAGAGCATTCAGGACAATTTGAATGAGAACCAATGTGGATTCAGAAGAGGAAAAGGAACCAGAGAAGCAATGGGAACATTGAGGTTTCTAGCTGAAAGGATAATTGATGTGCGACGCCCTCTTTTCGTTTGTTTTATTGACCATGAAAAGGCATTTGACCGGGTTCCATGGTCTAAACTATTCGAGTTGCTTAAGAAGACTGGTGTAGACAATAAAATAATTAAATTGATTGACGATCTATTCAATAATCAAAATGCAATAATAACAATTAAAGAGGGAAATTCAAAACCAATACCAATTAAGAAGGGAGTTCGACAAGGCTGCTTACTATCGCCAGGATTGTTCAATCTGTTCTCAGAGGCTATGATGGGTATAGGCCTAAATGACGTAAGGGACGGAATACTAATCAATGGTTAAAGAATTTCGTCAATTAAATTTGCAGACGATCGTGCAATTATAGCCGGATCAAGGAAAGGTCTGCAGAAAATGATAAATAAAATAAACAGTGTAGCAATAACATACGGAATGAAGATAAATAGAGGAAAGACAAAAGTTATGATGATAGCAAAAGAACCAGGAAAAATGAACATTAGCATTCATTTTTCCTGGCATTGCAACATTAGCATTGAAGGAAAAGTAATCGAACAAGTCAATAACTATCGCTATCTGGGACAGAAAATCACAGAAGATGCCAGATGCGAGAAAGAGATAAGAGAAAGATTGGGAATGGCAAAAGGGGCCTTTAGATAGAAACAAAGAATGTTAACGGCAAAGAACATAGACCTAAAACTACGAAAAAGAATATTAAAGATGTATGTATGGACCATAGCCTTATGTGGAGCCGAGACTTGGACGCTGAATAAAAATGATGAAAAGAGATTAGAAGCATTCGAGATGTGGGGATATAGAAGAATGGAAGGAGTTAGTTGGAGAGAGAAGATGTCAAATGAAAGAGTTTTAGAGAAAGTGGGTGAAGAAAGGACAATGATGAAGATGATAAGGAGAAGAAGACTGTCATGGCTGGACCACAACTTAAGACATGGAGGACTTGTTACTAGAGTACTAGAAGGTAAAATTCTGGGAAAGAGAGGAAGAGGACGACCAAGAACCACCTTCATTTCCAGAGCATGTGAAGGCACAAACCTGAAAAGCTACAGCGAGCTTTAGAGAGCCGCTGAAGACCGTACCAGATGGTGCGACATGTTATGGAGTCTCAACCAGTCTTATGACTGAATGACTAGAAGAAGAAGATGACACGATTTTTATCATGCACGAGTATTGACTTCTAATAAAGAAGTTTCAGCTTGTCAGCAGGGGAGGCGTTGTTCCACAAGCTGTACTTTTTAGGGGCGGCGAATTTCATGCAAATTAACGAACATAGCTGCAGTAAGGTTAAACACAGTAAGTAAGACCTATTTTTATATAGAAAATTTTCTTTTAAAAAACACATAAAATTTAATTAGATTAAACCTTCATATCTAAGATCAGATCTGGAGAAAGGGGCGGCAGAGTCCAAGCAAGAGAGTTGATTGCCATATAACGTTTTCCCAGCCCCATTTTATTAGAGGATTTCAAAAACTTTCTTGAAATATGTGTGACATATGCATGAGTTTACTAATATTTAGCTTCCATCAGACTTACTACATGTTAAAAGGGAAGGGATGCACCCCTAGATTCGACTCTGATTGATCAAAATGTCAGTTTTCCCCAAACCCTTCAGTTCAATATTTTACAATCACAAAGCAGGACATAACTCGACTTGGAATATCAAACAGATAAGCATTATACATGGAACTGATATTCGTAAGCAATGGCTGAAATTGCTTTTATATATAAGCAATCAGATTTTCAGTTTAGTCATAATTTTTTATATCTTCAAGACGTTGCAATGCAAATGATGTGTAGAAACAAATCGTTTCAGAAAGATGCACTTGAGAATTCAAAAGTTCAAATACTGGAAATTCTACCTCAGTTGCATTCTAATTCGAAGTACCAAATTGATTACTTTTCCACTAATCTTTGCTCCTTATTAGTTTCTGTGGGAGGCACGGGGATTACCAAGGGAACTGTTTCATAATGCCATTCAAAGACGCTAGTCACTTGTGTATTAAATTTATTACTTGAAGTTTTGCAATGATCAGTAATAGTATTAAACCTTCTTAGACACTGCACTAAGACACAAAGAAATCAACAGCCTTAAATGCATTATCTGAGCAATAACTAACAGTTAACCATTTAGACCTTTGTGCATTATGCTTCATTCAGATCTATAATAACTAAAAATTTCGAAAACTGGCTTTAATGCTGTTTTTTCTAAAGATCAGCGCAATTGTACATTAAAAAAATTACAATTAAATAATGTATATAAATGTAAAAGTGCTACTTTTATCATACACGAGTATTGACTTCTAATAAAGTTTAATCTATAAACTATTTTAGTTTAAAATAGCATTAAGGAGAAAGGTTAACCAAGCGAATTACAAAGAAAGGCACGAAAGAACAGAAGATAATGTAAATCCTTTAACTCAGCTGTCCCCCGCTGGTCATGGGTAGCTCCTGGTGACGTTAATGTAATATTATTTCCTCTTTCATGTTTGGGCGCATGGGCAGCGGCCTGAAGTAGGCTGCCCAACAATGCATGGTTTTCTTTTCTCACATGATGATGTAACTTTCGGAAGTTTTCCAACGTGCATAGCTTCGAATATTATCGGAGAGAGGATTCAAAAAGGATTTTTTTTTATCCCGTTTGTACATTGGTTTGATTAACATTTTAATTCGATCTTTTACTAACCTTGTAGCTACACAAAGACTTGACTGTGCTCCCCAAAATTCCTTCTATGAATATCCTCTCTGCCAACCCATATTGCATTATAAAAATTAAGCTACTATCATAAAACCCGAGTTTAAGGCAGCTATTAGTTCTTCAAGAATACGTTGTAGAGTCGCTCAAAAAATATCCAAACTCTATTGTTTGTTTACAGAATTCAGAAAAAATAGGTGGCAACGATTTTTTTAGAAATTAGTGATCTGGCAACCTTCGTCTACTGTACACTAAGGTTTTTTTCTGAATTCTCTAATCAACCATAATGTTCGGATATTTTTTGAGCGACTGTACTTCAACGGATGAGATCCTAGTATGTAACCAATCCTGAGATACATTGAGGAAATGAATAGGCTACATTTTAATGAATGAAATATACATTTATTTCAAATATCTTATTGTACAACTTTGAACCTCCGTAGCCCATGGCTGCTTGAGGATGATGATGATGATGATGATGATGATGATGATGATGATGATGATGATGATGATGATGATGATGATGATGATGATGATGATGATGATGATGATGATGATGATGATGATGATGATGATGATGATGATTGTACAACACTATTACACTTAATAAGTTGTCGATGTTGGTTCAATGAGGTTTTCGCTTCCTTCAAATGTGAAAAATACAGAAGATTCGCATGAAATGGAGTGTTGAAAC
This sequence comes from Ryuthela nishihirai, assembly GCA_038380435.1. Taxonomy (NCBI): domain Eukaryota; kingdom Metazoa; phylum Arthropoda; class Arachnida; order Araneae; family Heptathelidae; genus Ryuthela; species Ryuthela nishihirai. The sequence goes on from JAWZYU010000021.1 coordinate 9,140,689, forward strand.
AAATGTACGTAGCGATTGGTCAAAAGACGGATTCAGAAATGTTGAATTGTCTCTTTGGCATCAGGATACTAAAGGATCTCTTCGAAGATGTAGAAACGGCTTTTTCCCCTTTATTTTCTAGCTTCATTGAGAATTCATTATTGCCGATGGAATAGAGGTCTAACTCACAAGAAAAAACAGAAAAGAATATTGAAATGGAAGAATTACATTAAAATTAATTATATGCTTATAATTTATTAAACTTAGTTAGTTATTATTATGGTTATGAAAACAAAGGCTATTGAAATACTTTGCTCATTACAGTTTATATATAAATCCCTGGATAGAAAAAATGAGAAAAGTTTTATGATAACAGTGGGAACGAAGAAAAGTCTATTATATCGCGTATGCCTCAGCTTTGGAGTATGTTGAAGTACGTTAAGTGATTTGATGTGGAAGCGTAATAGACGTTATCAATAAAATTGAAAGCGAAATTTATAGTTATAGAGAAAACTACAAACGAGGGAATTACCATTAAAAAACTTGCATCAAAGAATGAAAAGCTACAATGAATAGCTGTTGTAGTACTTTTAGTGGAAAACGAATATTTACTCTACGATAAACGACTTTGCATCGTGATATTGCTTTGTTACGGGTGGTGTCTTCAAAGACGTAAAGAGGATCCATTGTATGTGGGTTTTGTTTTTGAAATATATCGTTTCGTGTTCACACATCAATAATTTGATGCTTAAATCGGAGATAACCTTTATATTCATTGCAAATATATATTACATATAATATTGTTACGACAGATGAACGTGATGCAATGAGTTTGTGATGGGCGTGTCATGAACTTGTGTGTGCATGAGAAATAATTAACCAACGAATTAGAACATAGAACCGATCTGAAATATAAGAAAGACAAAAGTGTTGCTAAAGTTGTGAGATCCAAAAGGATTTTATCCTTACTTTTGTAATAAATTGCACTGTTTGTAATTTTTATTGACCAATTTTTACTTGAACCCATGCTCTGTGCTCATCCATTTTAAATTACAACAATATTATAAAAATAATATATTAAAAATAATTATATAATTACATATAATAATCGGTATACTTTTATTGAAACATGTATAACATTTATTTGAGGTTTGCATGCTACTACAGTGTCAATTAATAGCTACCGGTCAAATGATTATAAGACTTCCATAAAGTAAATATTCGGTTCAATTCACAACATGCATAGTTTCTCAAATGAAAAAATCTCCGGAAATATTTCTGTATATATCAGAAATTGAAATTAACAATACTAGATGCAATTACAACATGAAGAAACTTCTCTTTCTAATGTTTAGCCTCTTGCTTATTATTTTTATGTGATGCCAACAATTCAATAATATTCACTTTAATGAATAAATTCTGCCTTGTTCAAGACACTCATAGACAAAGGTTGCGTGGTCTCATTGCAGCCATGTCATTCATTTTCATGGGCTATTTTTCAAATTATCTTGAGTGGATTAAACTATTATGAATTAAATGCATAAAAAAACCTCAAGCAGCTCTTTCCACAGAGGAACGTTTAATTCAAAATACTAGAAGTTTGTGAGAATGAAGGGACCATAGCAGAAAGACAGCACAAAAATCCTTTCCTTTCTTGGGGCTCGAACATAGGTCGTTTTGATCAGAAACCAAGTGACGGCCTCATAATGAATGTAATTTTTAAATATCTGTATCTTATAATGTTGATGCATAGTTATAATATACATAGGTCGAACATAGGTCGTTTTGATCAGAAACCAAGAGACGGCCTCATAATGAATGTAATTTTTTAATATCTGTATCTTATAATGTTGATGCATAGTTATAATATCTGCATCTTGTAATGTTGATGCATAGTTATAATAACTGAATCTTATAATGTTGATGCATAGTTATAATATCTGTATCTTATAACGTCAATGCCTAGTTTCCATACCTGAATCATTAAAGCTATTAATCAAAGGGTGGAATCAGACAAATACGTATTCTAATCTGTTACTGTGTATCTGAGGGTAACTGGTTGAATAAGTGACTGCGTTCAGCCTTTTGGACGAACAGAAAACACCCTCAACAGAAGATGTAGGGCGCTCTCTTGCTCATTATTTTTATGTGATGCCAACAATTCAATAATATTTACTTTAATGAAAAAATTCTGCCTTTTTTAAGACACTCATAGAGAAAAGTTGTGCGGTCTCATTGCAGCCATGCCATACGTTTTGATGGGCAATTTTTCAAATTACATTGTGTGGTTTAAACTAATATGAAATATAATGCATAAAAACCCTCAAGAAGCTCTTTCCACAGAGGTCTGATATGAACTTTTAATTCGCAATACTACAAGTTTGTGAAGATGAAAGTACCTTAGCAGAAAGACAGCACAAAAATCCATTCCTTTCTTGGGGCTCGAACCCAGGTCCCTTTGACCAACAACCAAATGCACTAGCCACGAGACGGCGTCATAATGAAAATATTTTTTTTTTAATATCTGTATCTTAATTATAATGTTGATGCCTGAATCAATGCATAGTTTCCATACCTGAATCATCAAACATATTGTTCTTAACACCTAACAATTATTTCTTTTTTTGCGATATTAAAATTCATAAATAAATCAAAAGAAATTATATATATAGTGCTCAAAATCCAGAGACATAACACGACTATTAAGTAGAAAAAACATGTATATTAAAGGATACTCAAACTATAATATTACAATCAAAGAGAGTTTATAGTAGTTTTTAAAAGTAATTAACAAATAAGAAGAAATTAGCTGGTTGATGAGATGAAAGTTTCCTATGTGTATTAAGAAATATTTGCTGGATAGAGGTTGTATCTATAGCAGAGGAAAAATATGAATTATTAACTGTTGGAATACAGCTACAATTTTTTAATAAGTTCAGACTGCCTACCAGAGGGTAAATGATTGAATTCATTATGATCAGAAAAAGAGGAGTCATTCTGCATTCGCATTTCTATTGTAAACATTGAAAATGTATTCAGGTGTTCTAAGTTATTTTTATTGATGGTAATATAAACGACATTGACAGCAAAATATATATATAAATACACAAAGCTGTCGAATTGGACAAAACAATACGTTAAGCTTGAAGCATACGCATGAAAAGCAGTAATTATTATATTAAAAAAGCTAGTAAAATATGCATAGTGAAAAATACTATTGCAAAAGTGTATAATTTTTTTTAAATTTAATTTGTTAAAAATCGCGACTGCCAGAATACCGTGAAAGGTTTCACTTAATTTTAAAATATTTTCAAAATCATGAACATCTGACGTTAAATACTATATTTGTTTAATTTAAACGAGCACATAAAAATAATTTGCAATTTGGTCGTTATAATTATTTATAAAAATGAAAATCTGGTTTCTCCTTTCCCCCCTTTACGTTTTTTGGACTCGATTGAATCGCAGCCAAATGATTATGAACTCAGTCAAATAATTAGCTCCGATTATTAACTCTGAACGCAGTCAAATGATAAGCTTCCTTTAGTCAAATATAGAAATCTATGTTAATAACAAGATTTCTGTCATCACAAAAAAATACTCTCCATAAAATTTGTAAGCATAAAGTCAAAAATTAATTTTTAAATTTGAATTTATATTCGAATAAAATCTTATATGCGATATCCGCATTTAAGCTTCGTATTTTTTAATCTTATTATTTTACTCTAATACAGAGATAACAGATGTCAGTCATACTAAGTAAGAAAAGTCTTCCTTTTTGTTTTAAGTTTTGTGGGCATTTTGAAAAGGCTTCATATTCTCTAGCTGCTCTAAATTACACATGAATTTCCATTGATATACATTAGGTCGCTCTGCAGACGAATGTATTCATAACCTTTCGCGTCAACGACACAGTTTTAGCCCAAACAGCAAAAGTCCGAACTTCTTAAAGACGATTTTTAATTTGCTGCAACAACTGTTCTAATTTACTACAACAACTAGTTACTATATTTTAATCGTATATCTAAATAAGATAATGGTAATGATATGCAATATAAAACATGAAAAAAGTAACTTAATAACCTTGTTTCAAGTTTCAATATTTCGAGACTGTTTTTTCTGGTAGGCGGTGACCACTATGGATGATTTTTCATTTTTTCCCATCAGTGAGAAATGAAAAGGAGGCGAAGTTTCATTTCACGTGCTTTTCTTCTCAATGCAAAATAAAGTTCTGTTGGTTGGAAAAGTCATGTTAATAAAGAAATATCATAGAAAAAAATTAGAAGAATTCGGCTTCAATAATAAAATTAACTCGAACTTATTAACTCGAACGAATTAATATCGAAACTTATTAACCCATCTCCCCTTTGTGATAGATTAGCTATTTTGAAAATAAACAAAGTACCCCATCGGAAAAAGACAATCCATTTTGAAATTTCCCTTGGCGTACCTAAACTTCCAAGGGTTGCGACTTTCTTATTAAAATTAGTCTCCATCTGGTTGAAGAATGATTCCGTCAGATATTTGTGTTCTGACATATTCTGCACCACACTTTACGCGTCTCTTACCGCGTCAGGAATTGTTTTGGAACGATGAAGTGATTAAACTCTTATTCTTCCATGTCTCAATTCATTACTCTGCATATTTTCATATTAATACTAAACCATTTCAAAAACCTCACCACACGAATCAGAGGTAAAATAAAATTCCATCTTCCTTACAAATTTCAATCTCCTCCCAATTTATTAGCCTATTTTCCCTTTTTAATACTAAGCTATTTCAAAGACATGGTGATTGCAACAGCACAAAAAATTACAGTTAAAAAAACTCACCTTCCTATTTTGTATTTCAATAGTTTATTATTAAACGGCTCAAAGAAATCGCGATTGCATCAGCAAAAGACCAGCAATAAAACTAACTTTTTTAATTCCCGTATATCGGTTACGCGACTTGGTCTCAAGTTTAATTTTTTTATTCCTAACACTTATTGTCGCAGTATCCCCAATTCAACACATGATTCACTTATGCAAAATATTACTCTTTTCTAGGAAGTAATGCTACTCAGTAACAATCGATAACAAAATATTGTCTTCTTCAGAAAAAATATCAACAAATAAAATTATTTGGAAGTAAAACATCATTTAAAAAAAACTGCAATTGTAAACGCTCTTACAATTTTAAAAATCGTCTTTTCTACCATTTACTGGCAAACGTGTGGTCACAAGACCAATGACTCACCACGCTGATGAAATATTATTTCGTGTTGCGACCCCTAGTTAGTACATGCGTTTTCGTTACGCTTGTTTACAAAGTTAGGTATATAATTGCCTTTCATCGGATAAAAATAAATCTGTAAAGAGTTTTTGTACACGGTTGAGTTCTATAGAAAGTAAGCAATGCTAGAAGTAGAAAACAATTTATACATTATGAGTACCCTTGCGTTTTCGCTTGAGTTGCGTAAAACATCTACCTTTAATTCTACATCCAAGCACAACATTAATTGAAGTGTATATTAATGGAGGTCTGAAGAATTTTTTTCCTATTATCGCGATGGCAAATAGGCTGCGTCGCATCGCGGATGTGTTAATGTGCCAGATAAGTTTTGTTATCTGTGTCGAAATTATAAAGTCCTAAGGTCGTTCTTTGACAAAGATTGTGAAGAAAACCTATAACTTGTATTTGGATGTCATGTTGGAGAAAATGTTTAAACAAACTATGTTTATTGAGAAAGGGAATGGTGACTATCAAACAGTCAGCTAATTGTAGGCATAGGGCAAAACCCTTTCCCCCACTACTGAAGGTTGAAGTCATCTACACCCGAAGACTTCCTCCAGTGTAGGATTTAATGATGCTCATAGAAGCAAGAGTTAAGGTATATGCAATGATCTCTGCTCAGTATTATCTACCAAGTGATAAAATGTATCCTGTAAATCTATTCACTTGTGGCTGTCAACCTACAAAGAAAGAGAAAACACAGCCGATGGTTTTCCCTCCACAAAAGACTACTAGTACACCAAATTCAGGATCCGTAATCAAGCTCAGAACTTTATGGTTAATGTATATGGTCAGCATCAGGAGCCTGTGTGGTTGACCACTCCTCAGCAGGGTGAAAAAATAGAAAAGTAGCCATAGTTGTCCTGTTCAGTAGGCCACACTGATCGCATCCCTTCTTCCTCTTCTGAAATGTACTAACCGAGTAAACCACGAAAAGACGAAACGTCGTCGTTCATTAGATGCTGGGCCTGGCCATTTCCATGCAACACCACAGGGATTTGGTGATAGCTATTGCAGTGACTATCCAGCTACTATTTCGGGTAGAGCCATCCTTTTTCTTCACAAGTACCACTGTCCACACAACCACAATATCTTGAAAGACATCAGACAGAGCTAATGGATACCTTATAGTATCTTAGATATCTTATGGATATTTTATGGATATTGTGGTTGTGTGGGTGGTGATGTTCATGGACTCGATGATGGTTTTATAATATCTTGACCTTCCATTTTCCTTGTGAGTTGTTCTGTCTTCTCCCATTTTGATAATGGAAGAAGTCTCTGCCCGATGTCCACGGACTATAACTTCACTTTGTGCTGGGATCTCTGTCCAGTCAATCAATAGCTAGCCTTTGCCTTGCAACACTGACTAATTTCTGTTTCCCTGATCCTGCTGTCTCATAGATGAATTTGGACTCTTCATTCGTTTCTAATTACAGTTGGTACCAATGTGTCCAGTCTTGCCACAATTTCAGCAGTGAAGTCTGTGGAAGTCTATGAGCAGGAACATTTTTTCTTTTAAAACGGATAATATGACTTTGGTTAGTTCTTGCATTTCAAAATTCTTTTCCACAGTTTCTTCTGCATTCACAAATCTCACTGCTTGTTTGTTTGCTTGGGAGGAAAGCTTGGAGCACTCGTACCGCATGGCATGTACCACAGCTGACATTAAGGATTCACCTTCCAACATGCTCAGGAATTGTTGAGTCTCAGGGTCGGAAATAGCATCAATAAATTGCAATTGAGGTAAGTTATCTTGAATATCTGGTGGACAGTTACTATAAGCCAATCTAGCTAGCCTCTCAATATCACTGGCAAGTTCAAGCAAAGTTTCACCACTCTTCTGGATACGATGTTTAAATTGAGTCATACTATAGTTTTAAATAACTATCACCATATCTGAGTTCTAATGCAGATACCAAACTTTGATAATCAAGTCGTTTTTCTTCTGGAATAGACTGTAAAACTTCTGCAGCAGAATTTCTTAAGGAAGCTACAAGAAAACTGGCCTACTGAAATTCACTCCACTCATTAGCTCTAGAGATTACTTCAAACTGTTTTGAATACTGTCCAAGATGATTGACCATTATATGTGGATGGTTTAGTTGTATTTCTAGCGATATGTGTAAAAACATTATTGTCACTATAATTACCATTATCACAAGAAGAAGGTAACATTTCATTTCTAAAATCTGAAACTGACGTTCACAATCAGTTTTTACACTATCAATTTGATGCTTATAATCTATCTTAACACTATCAAGTTTTCTGCTAAAATCAAAAGTGATTTCATTTACATTACACTTTGCTCCATTAATATCATTTTTTACACTGTCAACTACAACCATTAGACTGTCACATTTTCTGTTGAGTTCGGTCTTTACATTGATCAGTGATTTCACTGATTTTTTTATTCAGCTCATTATTTTCATAAGTAATCTTATTAATTTGACAAGCCACTTCAGCTCTCAATTTATAATTTTGTGTTGCCATTTCAGCTTTCAAGTCATTATTTTGAGAGGCTATTTCAGCTTCATTATCAGCAATTTTACTGTTCATGTCACCAATTTTATTGTTCATAAAAGTTATCAATTTTACTAACTCATTCATACTTCTAGTGAAAGGTATTCAATAAATAATCCCATTTCTTCTGATACCAATTGTTATGAATTCAATGGATGGAAACTGAGCATGAGTTCAAAAATAATAATTAGTAACAATAATTATTCTAAAATAATGTAATTTATTACAAAAGCATGAATGAAAACATTTGCATAAACTAAATTCAGCAAACACAAATATTCATCAACATGAAAATAAATCTTCAGAACTTAGCACCTTATATAATAATAATAACCCCTCAAGCAGCTGCTTGCCACAGAGGTCTGACAGGAGCTTGTCAGTTTATATGCCGGAGTAGAAGGTCTGAGAGGATGGCAGGACCTCAGCAGAAAAACGACACAAACAGCCATGCCTTACCCGGGACTCGAACCCAGGTCCCTTAGATCAGTAGCCAAGCGAGCTAACCACTCGGCCATGGGACGGCTGTCACCTTATATATAATGTTAATTTATACTATTCTATAATTACTTATATATACTATAATATATTACTATTCATACAAAGAGTTGTTTCCTCTATCATTCTTACTATCTAAACTCAAAGCATAAAATAAGGCTTTTTACATCATTTAATAAGTGACACAATCATATTTGTGAACAAATCTGCATTCTATCGAGAATAAACTTACCAACCCCTAAACAACTAAATAACTATACAACAAATGACTTCTTTCTAAGGTTTTAGTCATCAAGTACTCCAAAACTGCGGCTAAGTATAATGGTTTCTCAGAACCAATTCTTTTCAGACATTGATCAATACTCACAAGACGATGAATTTTTTTTCTTACTCGTTTTCTAACAAGATCTTTACTATTAAACTTATTTAACCTTCCGCGAACACACCACACAAAAACATTTCTTCTTTATACTGTAGTGCACAGACTAAAGCAAACTACGTTTTCCTTCACACAAATTCTTCATAATTACAACTCCCTTATTTCGTTTTTTTCTAAGTTCATTCAAATGGTTGGTGACATAATTCTCACGCTGTAGTACACGCGAGCATCAACGGTTTATTGTTGCACGTTCACATATCGTAACAATATTTAAATAAATTAATTATGAAAACATTGTTATGTTAGCTATAAAGAGTTATCATTGTATACCAATGCTGGTACAGGTGCTTCCCTACTTGCGTACGTTCAACTTACTAACTTTCAGACTTACAAACTTATTTAAAAAAAAAAAATAATAAATACCCCCTCAAGCAGCTGCTTGCCACAGAGGTCTGACAGGAGCCTATCAGTTTATATGCCACAGTAGAAGATCTGAGAGGATGGCAGGACCTCAGCAGAAAAACAACACGAACATCCATGCCTTACCGGGGCTCGAACCCAGGTCCCGTTACCGTGCGTCTAAAACTTAAATTTCGCGCGGATTCCTGTCTTTGAAGTAGATAGCGTAGTATAATTTTCCTTTTTTGTTATTTACAATACGTATTATATTGTTTATGTACAAACATATACATTAACAGCATAAGTTGTTTTATTTATAATATCGACTTTATGTTAGCATATACCACAGCAGTTTTTTTACCGCATTTGAAATATCTGCTAGTAAGCAGTAGTGAGCGGGTAAACGACTGCAATGCATTCTAGTAAGTATATTGAAGGAAGAAACACTAACAATAAGTGGTTATTTTGGTAAAAATGTACTTTTTAGGTTAGTTTTCGACTTGTTACTTACGACAAAACCTCGGGAACTTAACCTGTTCGTTATAGGGGAGCACTTGTATGATATTTTAACCTCATTAATTTCCCCGGATCTAGAAAAAAAAATAGAAATGGAGAGTGGAGGCAGAGACTGGATTTCCATTGCAGTGTAATATTTTCCCCTTCGTTTAAGAGTTTTCGTAAAAATTTGTTGAGCAATGCGTGAAATATAATAAAGTTTAATAATTTTTGTCTTCTATTACTTGGTAGACAGATAATTCTGGTAGGTAGATAATGTTGGCATTTTCATTTTCAGGGGGCTTGACCCCATAGACCCATCCCTAACAGAATAAGTATGCATTTCGACTTGCCAAATTTTGTGGCTCTCAAAGAGGACGGAGCTTAAGGCCTCAGAAGATTAAATCCGGCCATGATTGCATTAAAAGTATTATTCATAGATTCTATTTTCTCAAAGATATTATTAGAGTTAGGTTACCTTCATAATGCAGACACAGTGCCGTAGCTAGGTTGTGGTTTCTGGCGACCTCGGCTATTCGTTTCTTTATTTTTCGCTTACAATGTTCGATGACCATGGCAACTCCCAAAATGCCAATGCAATGCTACGCCACTGAGAGTCACTGCCGAAAAGTGTGGGAAATATTCATCTTAATCGCAGATTGAACTAAAAAACTGGAACTGAAGAAGTCACAATTCAATTTATAAACGGAAAAGTTAAACAAAATAAGCTGACTTTTGTCAAATGCAAAGCTATCGTTTGGCCCACTCTACGGAGGCAAATTTATTTTACTTCATTGCACAAGTTTTGTTTGACACCCTTTGGACAAGCCGCAAAGACTCATACGGGTTTGAACCATCTCATTAGCTTGAAATGCATGAGAAGCTCCGTTCGCCAGGCAGACAGGAGGAAAGCTGCTACAGAGCTTAGCATTTTGATTACGACGCTTGTAATGCGCCTGGAAATTTTTCTGAAAAGGGAAGTTTTCAATGGGCTCAAAATGAAAAAAATCTATAACGGAAGGGAAAAGTTCGACATAACTCACAAGTCTTCCATATATTGTCAGTAAAATATATAATTACATGAAATGCATTCATAAATCGCTTAGAAGAACAATGTACACTAAAAATTATTCTCTTTTAATGATCCCTTTTTTTAACTGACTTAGAATTTCGGGTGGCCATGCCCAAGGGAGGCTCTTCCTGGCTACATATCTAATAAATACCAATATACATGCGATATAGCGGCAATGACTGTAACCGCAGCATATATTATAAACGTAAAAAAAAAGTACCCGGATAAGTGCCAGCGTTTATGATTGAGAAAAAATGTGGTATATGCATTTAATATTATATTTGCCATCAGTTTATCAGTGTTTAGCTCTTAGGTAAGTAATATATATTAATATGTATTCGCCGATTTATATCCATAATACAATATTGTAAATGGAAAAATTCTTAGATTTCAGATCTACATTTCTCAAGCTAGACTTGTTTCTTTTATTTGACTGCCTTTTGATGATCAGTCGTTACTTTTAAATTGTTTTGAAGATATTTTACTATTCAACGTTTGAGATTTACATTTATGCGAAACGTGCTCCTGTACTAATAAAATGTAAAGTCCATATAGTAAGAAAATTAGTGGTTAGGTAGTATCTTAATTCTGGAAATGAACTCTAGGAATGGGCAATATAATCAGGTACATACACCATGAAAAAAACGTAACTTTAGACAATAGTGATTAGCAAAATAAGTTATGTATTTATGAAACATAAGGAACAATGAAACCATTTTTCGTATTATGCCACCTGAACCATTGTTGAGATTTATCTCTACATAATTCCCGGCCCTGCCTCAGTCAGTAGGGGACACAAATTGGCTTGGAAAGGCCACTTTCCGTCAGATGAGACATTAATCCATGATCTTATGTACAGGAGAGCCATACCCTCCCCATATGCATGCTGAAGAACACACTAAATGGCCTTGACAGGAAGCTACCATCAGTCTCCTAATAGATGTCCAGTGGGTCTCCTTCCCCCTAACCTCTGAGCCATTAGCATCCTTGTGACCTGGTCATTTTAGCTTGCCGCTCAGAGTAAAACAAGGCCATTTTATTTGTTTCTTCTAAAAGTAGCACCTCAAAGTAGTTCAATTTCCTTGATATCTACAAAACCAAAATACACGAACTGCCATTTTGCATTGAAAAGAAGCCCCAGGGGTTAAGTAACACAGTGGGCTAAAATAGATACAAAAATGCCCAAAACTGAAAGCAACAAACCACTGTTCTGCACTGGAAAAGTCTCAAGGTTTAACTCAGTAGGCTAAAAGAAAAATGCCCAAAATTGTAAACATACTGCTATTCCATACTTGAAAAGCCCCAGGGGTTAAATAACCCAATGGGTTAAAACAGGCAAAAATCCAAAATTGGGACCAATAAAATGCTGTTCCACACTTGAAAAAAAGCCCCTGAACCTCTAAGTTGCAATTTGCAGGCATTTGGTTAGTCAGGGCCTGATCATATCTACTCCCAGATACATCGATAAGGAATGCTGAATATTTTGTTTCCCTTTCATGCCATTATTGTGTGACAAAAAAAAAAATTGCATTGACAGCTACAGCATTTAACATCCCATAGAAGACTGCAAAAGACCATCTGTTTTTTTTAAGGTACTCTTAGTAAATCAGAGCTCATCGAAGATGTCTACACCACCTTTAGTTGAATTATAATATTCAATAATTTGTGTTTCATACTCTCTAGAGATATATACATTTCATCATTTGTCGATCAAAAAAAGAAGAATTTTCCAGGTGAGTAAGAAACAAAGTCAGGTTCCTGTAGAAAGCAAAAATACTAAAAAATTTACACTCATATCAGATATAAGAAAATCAGTTTGTTTTGTATGTATTAGATTGAGAGGGCCAGGCTGCTTTGATTTCTTCTTGAAGATCTGCAGGCATATCATATTTGTCTTCACTTTCAGTTTCTTTACACACAGCATAAAAGCCTTCACTATCAAATAAGCATTTTTAGGTCAATGATATTTTTTTCTTTGATTTCACACTACTTAATGCTCATTTGAATCAACTGATGCAGTGGTATTAAAATCTTAAGGCTCATTCAGTATAGCAACATTTCTTTATATGTAAAACTTTTGTACTCGTGTAACTAGAATCTATAAAATGTAAATGCTGTGTACACTAAAAAGAAAGGTTCACTGAACAAAATTTGGTAAAACACTTTTCAGGTACACTTGGAAATTCTTTGATCCAATGACACTACTGAAAGTACAAGGATGACTAATCACAAAAAGTGTTAGATGGCTTCAGCCTTTAGTAGTGGGGGAACGAGTCTTTGCCCCATGTCTGCGATTAGGGATCTGTTTGATATTGTCGGCATTCCCTCTCTCATTAAACATAGTTTCTTTAAACATCCCACTAACCATTTTCTCTCCATAGGTAGTTGGAATGTGAGGACTCTGCACAGAGCTCACACAATGAATTCCACCATTATAATTCAGATATTCTCGGCTTGCAAGAGACCAGATGGACAGATAAAGGTCAGATTCTTAAAAATAATCTTAAATTTCTCTTTTCAGGGAGGGAAGAAAATAAAACATCACCAAGGAGTGGGTCTGCTTCTCAGCAGACACGCTAGTGATGCTCTTCTAGGATATGAGTGCATTAATGAAAGGTTTCTTACAGCAAAATTTCAGACAAGCGTTAAAGACTTGAATGTTACCTGCTATTATGCCCCCACTGAGGATGCCGATGAGGATGAGAAGGATAGGTTTTATGAACAACTTAAGGATATTTTGAATTCTGTCAAGAAAGGAGATATTCCCCTTGTTCTTGGTGACTTCAATGCTAAAGTTGGTACTGACTCTGACCTTTGGGGAGGAGTAATAGGCCCTTTTGGTATTGGTAGCTGCAATGGCAATGGGCAACGTCTCCTACAGGTAAGTAAACTCAATGGATTCAGAATAACTAACACTTATTACAAACACCGTGATATACATAAGTACACATGGGTTTCACCAGATGGGCTGCATAAGAATATGATTGATTACATATTAATTAACAGCAAATGGGCTAGTTCTGTTAGGAATACCAGGGCATATAGGGGAGCTGAAATTGGATCTCACCATTACCTTGTTAAAAGCGTCTTGCAACTTAAACTTAAAAGGTGTTGTGCTAGGGTTAAAAAATTTACTTTTAATACAGAAGCTCTGAAAGACCCAGTTATTGCCAAAGCGTACCATGATAGGTTACTTAGTCATTATGACAATTATGGTATGCTTACTACTGAAGTTGAGGAAGAATGGGATCATTTTAAACAGGCTTTTTGGAAACTAACAGTACTCTTTCAGGAAAAAAGGAGCAGAGGAGGCAGAATTATCTGAGTGATAAGGCACTTGAGCTTATTTCTGAAAGAAAGAACTGCAGGAATGTCCTTAATCAATACCCTACTAGTCCTAATGGAAAGCATTACAGAGAACTTAATATAAACGTGTAAAGGATCAGTTAGCTGCTGATAAGAATCTTTGGCTTGATGGCTTGGCTGACAAAGCCAAGGAAGCAGTTAGACAGCACAACAGCAAAGAGCTGTACCAGATCGTTAGTGCTTTGTATGGTAGAAAACGGACAGGTATACAAGGATTGAAGGATAAACAAGGTAAGGTTATAGAAGGGGAAGATTCTGTCATGGCTAGGTGGGCTGAGCATTTCAGTGATGTTCTAAACAATGTAGTTAGTTTTACTCCCATTGTTTGCAATGATGATAGATGATTAGGCCCTATAACACAATCTGAAGTTATTTTTGCTGTTTCTAAACTTAAACTTCATAAATCCCCAGGGGTAGATGAAATTACTACCGAAATACTTAGAGCTGGGAATGTTTTGGTTACCACTTGAATGACTGAAATTCTGAATATCTTTTATGATAAAGGCATGGTTCCTAAGGATTTTACCACAGCTATTGTTATCCCTATTTTCAAAAAAGGTGATCACAGTTCTTGTGATAACTATAGGGGTATCAGCCTACTCTCTGTTCCAGGTAAAGTTCTTTCTATGATTGTGCTTAATAGAATTAAGAATCTGGTTGACAGTCAATTGCGTGATGAGCAATGTCGATTCAGAAGTGGTAGGGGATGTGTGGATCAGATATTTTCACTTAGGCAGATACTTGAGAAATGTTTAGAGCAGACGTCGGCAACCTTTTTTTGGCTGCGGGTCAAAATCAACCAAAATGTGACTATTAAGAAGACAGTTCGGGTCAATGGGTATTTTCATTTTAAAACAGTCCCTTAGTAAATAATAAGATAAATTTTATTGAGAAAACTATTACAATATGCTTTTAAACTCAAAGCATAAAAAAAATTATTATTCTAATTATTATAAAAACAAATATAATTGTCAAGTTTTAGTTCATTAATAATTTATGAACTTTATTTATAAGCGTTCTCTTCGTTATCAATGGCTTCCCTGATGCTGAATTTGTGACGTCAGTTTAATCAAGTCTGGTTCATATTTAGTCACCTTAAGACGAATACAAGCGTCTGAATTTTCGGTAGTTAATCTGCTCCTGTTCTTACTTAAAATAAATTTCATGTGTGAAAATATTTGTTCACATTTATAAGTAGAACTGAACGCAGACAAAATGGCAAAGCCAATTTTTTTCAAAGATGAAAACTTCGTAGGAAGTGATGCCCAACATGATGATAACATGAGAAGTTGATTATCTTCCGTGTTTTCTAAATCTTTCCGCATTGTCTTGAATTTGTCCATCCACAACGTTGAACTTTTAAAATCAATCATTTCTAAACTTAAATTGTCAATTTTAAGATAATCAAAATACTTCAAATGTAAAACATTTTCCTCTATTTCGTTTGGCTTTATTATAAATGTAAACATTTCGCCGTGCTTCTTAAAACTTTGAAATCTACTTTCAAATTCACTTTTAATCTTCAAAATACAACTTTCGAACATATTTAGATTGCTTTCATCGATATTTTCTTTCTCATGTTGAATTTTTAGTAAGGGAAAGAAAAGAAATATTTTAGTTTTTATGTCAGTTTCAAATAATATTAATTTCGAATAAAAACTCTTCCATTCCTCATACATTTTCAAAATTGCGTGGTTATTTCCTTGGAGTCGTACGTTGAAATCATTATAATGGTTCATTATGTCAGTTAAGAAAAAAAAGTCTTAAAAACTATTGTTTATCATTGAGCTCGAGATCATTTTCATCGATTTTGTAAAGAAATATTTGTATATCATCAAAGCACTCTACAAATCTATTAAGAACTATGCCTCGACTTAACCATCGTACTTCAGCATGTAACAGTAAATCTCCATATTTCGATTCAATTTCCTCCAAAAAAGTTTTGTAGCACCTGTGTGTTAATGCAGATCGTGCTACTATTATGTTTACGATCTTAACAACCTTTTCCATTACATTCTTAAGTTGTTGCATAGATGCCTTTGCAAATAAATTTTCTTCATGTATGATACAATGGAATGATAAAAGTGGGCGCCGAAGTTCATGTTCCATTAGTTTCACAAATCCAACATTTTTTTTCCTTTCATAGCTGGAGCACATCAGTTGTTATGGAAAACAATTTAACTTTTTAAATCCAATATTTTCCCATTTTTGAAATTTGTAAACTCTTGTACTTGATGGAAAATATCAATGTCTTTGGTCGTGTCATTCATTGAAACAAGAACACATAGTTCTTCATTGACATTCGAACTATTTATTGATGCAATTCTAATAATAATTGCCAGCCTAGCCATGCTATTTACATTGGTACTTTCATCGAGTGCAATGCTAATTACGTCACTAGAAAACAAATCATTTTTGACATGTGCGTCAATATTTTTTGCCATATTTTCAATGCGACGTTGAACTGTTCTGACCAACAATGGCATTTCTTCAATTCTCTCAATTATTTGTTTTTTATTTGCGAAGTCATTGAATAAGTGTTCGGAACAATTTCTGAATGTGTTTTTCAAAAATTCGCCGTCTGTAAACGGTTTTCCGTTGGTACCAATACTAATAGCTGCAATAAAGCTGGCAGATGTAGCATAATTGTGGCTGGTAACAAATCTCTTCAAAAATTTATTTTGTTTACCTTAATTTAATACACGTTTAGCAATGTATTCATATTTTTCATCATTTGGCATTTCACTCACATCTTTATGTTTTGAAGAAAAGTCGTTCAATTTGTGTCCTGGCGGTAATTATATCTGTACATAAAGTACATATCAATTTGTCACCATTTTCCATACATCCATACTTTTCAGTCCATACATCTTGAAATAATCTCTTTTTTGCTTTTTATTTGTCCATGGTAATAAAAATAATAATTATTTCGCTTAGGTAACTGTTCTCGTGCTTCTGAACTACTGTTTATTCACGTTAAAGATGAAGTAAACGTAGACAAGAGTAGATGCGTGATCTGCAGGTGGGCAGGGCTCCTATTGGTCGGCTACAGGTGGCACACAGTAGAGAGCCCAGCCAACCAATAGGAGCCCTGATTATGTGCTGATCACACATCTACTCTTGTTTGCATCTACTTTGCTTCTATTGGTTATAAACAGAGAGAAAACTAAAGTGATGAAAATTGGTCAGGCAGGCTGTGATTCAGTTAATATGAATGGTTGCGGTCTTGAGCAGGTGTCACAGTTTAATTATCTTGGGAGCTATGTAACAGATAATGGTAATGTGCGGCATGAGATTAACAGACGAATAGGGATTGCTGCCGGGACTTTTAAGAATTTATGGAGAGTGTGGAGAAATAGGCGTATACACCTAACGACTAAAATTAGACTGTATAATAGTTTGGTTCTTTCTAGGGTTAGTTATGGTAGTGAAACTTGGACACTTTGTAAACAGGATAACAGGAAACTAGATGCTTTTGATTCCAGATGCTTATGCAGTATCTTGGGCATTAGGTGGTTCAACTTTGTAACTAATGATGAGGTTAGGCAAAGGAGTTTGCAACCTCCTTTAAGCAGCATATTGTGCAGAGAGAGACTCCGTTGGTTTGGCCATGTTGCCCGTATGAATAATTATAGATTGGCGAATAGGGTTATGAACAGTGTGCCTAAAGGCCTCAGAAAGAAGGGGAGACATAGGATGTGGTGGGCAGACAATGTCAAACAGGACCTTGTTAGAATTGGTATGCAGTGGCCAGATGCAGTAGATGTAGCTCAGGACAGATATGCTTGGAGAACTAAATTGCACGGTCTGGTTGGACCTCCGTAGCCCATGGCTGCTTGAGGATGATGATGATGATGATGATACTGGCAACATCGCCAAACCAAAGGAGTCTCTGTCTGCACAATATGTTACTCAAAGGAGATTGTATCTAACCTCATCATTATTTACAAAGTTGAACTATCTAATGCCCAAGATACTGCATCTGCATCCCTCAGTTCTTGTCGTGATCAGACGTACATTCTTGGAGCTCCCGCTAGCCCGTCGTGTTTGGATATCCTTCACCACCCGAGCATCATCGGTTGACCATCTGGGACTCTTCGGACCTGTAAGTGCTGTTAACTTTTATTGCCCCTCCCCGACGTCAGTCTCCGTGTACAGTGCCTTCTGTGCTGTGTGCTGTAAAAGATCAAAAGACCGAACCTTGGGACTAATTGCTGAACTCTCCCTGTTGTCACGGATGGCTCTCGTTGTTTTTGCCAGAGGCATATCGCTTCCGCTCACAACAATGACCTCAATTTGCAACAGATGTGACGAAGCAGTACCACCCAACTCGGAATGCATAGTTTGCAGTGGATGCAAAGGCAAACTGCATTTTGTCTGTTCGGGCACAACAGAAAAAAATTACAAAAAGCTGTCCCTAGAAAAGAAGAATGCGTTGTTATGTTTCGAATGCAAGTCGAACAAAATAAGCCCAAAAGCGAACTTAGACATGGGAAGCAGAGACAGTTCGACACGTGACATCAATCTACTGATAGTAGAGATCCGTGATTTAAAGACAGAAGTGAGAGAATTAAAACGAAGTGTAGAATTTTTTTCTAGCAAGTATGACGAACTAATGGAACAAGTAATAAATTACGAAAAAAATCAAAAGGATTTAACTACAAAAATCTATGAAGCCGAAAATTTAAACACAGAAATGAGAGAAGAGATTAAGGAGCTGAAACAAAATCTTAATGACGTGGAACAATATGGACGCAATAAAAATATAGAAATTCATGGTGTTCCCATAATTGAAGGGGAGGATGAAACAGAGCTTAAAATAAAGTTGTATAAAATTTCCCAGTCATTAAACATAGTCAACTACACAGACAATATGATTGATAAAGTTCACAGATTTCCAGAAAGAAATAAAAGCAAAATCCCAAAGATAATTGTCCAATTTGTTACACGGAAAGATAGAGACATTTGGATACAAAACAGGAAAAAAAAAATTACCACCACTATTGCAGACCTTGATGATAAAGGAACACCGATATATATTAATGAAAACATGACTATGATTAACAGAGAACTTTTCTGGAGAGCTAGGATGTGTGCAAAAGAAAAAAATTATAAGTATGTTTGGTTCAAAAATGGAAAAGTTCTAATGAGGAAATCAACTGGTGAAGGAATTATCAATGTGGATATGTTCACCAATTTTGATGATTTTTGAACTTTTAGATATGTCCGATAAACCTTGCTTTTTTTTTCTCTCTTTTTTTTTGCTCTTTTCTTTTGCTTTTTTTTTTATGAATATTCTTGTTAGCTATGTCTGATTTGAATTTTGAAGGTTTTGATAGCAACTATGATGTTGCTTATGTAACTACAGGTTTAGAAGTGGAGACTTGGTTCGAAAATAATTATACTAAATTTATTCACAAAAATAAATTAGGAATTGCTCATGTTAATATAAGAAGTCAAAGAAAACATTGGGATTCATTAAAATGAAGTATTAACAATTACATGAAACACATTGATTTGCTTGTTTTAACTAAAACAAATGTAAATAAATATGAAAATTACTTATATAACATTGATAAATTTAATAAAATCACAAATGATAATATAAATAAAAATATTAGGGGGATTTCAGTATACTATAAAGAAAATCTAGATATTGAAATTATTTCACAACAAACACTTCCAGCGGAAACTATATATATAAAAGTAAAAAAAAATAATATAATATATCATGTTTTAGCACTAATACAGATCGCCTAATACAGATGTGAACTCCGAAACTGGATGGAAAATACAGAAAAAGACCAAAATCAGATTTTAATAGGTGATTTTAATATCGATACAATGAATACTAAAAAACATGGCACAGAAAAATGTATCACACTATTGGCTGAAATGAATTTTGAAAGATTAATAAGGGAAGCTACAAGAGAAGAAATAGTAAAAAATAAAATTACCAAAACCTGTATAGACCATATTAATATTAAACTGATTAAAAATATGTCAGGAAATTCAATAATTCAAACAAGCAAAATAGCAGATCACTATATGATTTTAACACTGATTAGCAACACCAATAACAATTTAAATAATACTAATTATAATGAAACAGACCAGGAAAATAAGAATTGGTCATTTGACCATAACAATATAAACAAAGCTATTTCTGAAACGAATTGGAATTTAGAAAATTATGGAGACAACTCAAAGGATGAATTAAACCTATATAAAGTATTTAAAGACATTTATGATGGAATTTTAGGAAAAAAGAGAATATATATGAGGAGAGTTGGAAAAGTAAAAAGAAATCATAGCAAAAATTGGATAACACCGAACTTGATAGAATCAATTGAAGAAAGAGATAAAGCTTGGATTAAATTTAAAAACAATGATAAAAGTGATGCTTATAAAAATAACTATAAAAAATTAAGGAATAGGGTTAATATTCAGATTAGAAATCAGAAACAACTTTATTATAGAAATAAACTTATAATGAAAAAAAATGGTATGAAGGCTACCTGGCAATTAATATATGAAATATTAGAAGGAAAACAGAAAAAATCATGGGATGATGTAATAATTGACAATATGACCAAAAAGAAATTATCTGTGGAAGAAATAGCAAATAATTACAATGACATTTATAATACACTAAGGTCCTGCCATCCTCTCAGATATCCTACTATGGCATATAAACTGACAGGCTCCTGTCAGACCTCTGTGGCAAGCAGCTGCTTGAGGGGGTATTTATTTTTTATTTAATTTTACAGATAAGAAATACAAATCACCAAGACGATATAAATTATGTTCCAACCATGATACAAAGAGTTTTGAAATCTATCTATATACATGAAATCACTGAAAAACAAACTGATGAAATAATTACTTCATTAGACACCAATAAATCACCTGGTTACGATAATGTTTGCATGAAACATATAAAATTTAATAAAGAGACACTACTAAATATTATATCAAAAATTATAAATCAGATTATATTTACTGGGAACATACCTACTGAACTCAAAACAGGTATTTTAAGACCTATTTTTAAAGGTGGTATTAAGGAGGATTTTTCTAACTATCGACCAATAACAATTCTGCCTATTTTTTCGAAAATAATGGAAAAATATATTTATAATACTGTTTTTAACTTTTTACTTAAACACAGCATAATTAATGAAAATCAGTTTGGCTTTCAAAAAGGAAAAAACACAATTCAACTAATTTCCAAAATTGCAAATAATATTAATAAATCATTGAATAATAGGGAAAAAATTGTAACTATGTTCATAGATTTAAAGAAAGCCTTCGATACAATAGATCATAGCATTTTACTAAATAAATTGGAAAATTACGGTATTGGCGGTATATTGTTAGATTGGTTTAGAAATTATTTATCAGACAGATACGCAATTACTAAAATAAAAAACTGCTACAGCAGAAAAGTAATTACACGATGTGGAATTCCCCAAGGCTCAATTTTAGGTCCTTTATTGTTCCTAGTATACATAAATGATTTGTTCAATGCAAAATTAAATAGTGCTATTTATCTATATGCTGGCGACATTGTTTTAATAAACAGTCAGAAATATTTAAATGATAGCATTTCAGAGGTTCAAACAGATTACAATAATATTATTAGATGGTTAAATTATAATAAAATCTATTTAAATGAGAAAAAAACAAAACTGATGATTATTCATTCACCAGGATTTCATATTCATCAAAACCTCTTTATCAAAACTCATAAAATAAATTGCAGAAAAAAGGATGCTTCGAATTGTGAATCATTATGCAGCTGCCCACTTGTTGAGCAAGTAAATAAAATAAATTACTTAGGAATCATTTTTGATGAATATTTTAGGTGAAATACCCATATATCCCACATATGTGAAAGCTTGAGAATATCGGCAATAAAAATTCAAAAATTGAAATACGTATTAAATATGGAAACGTGTCCTATTTTATAAAACAATATGCGAATCTATTTTAAATTATGGAATAATTGTGCATGGAACAACTAACTTAACTAACATAAATAAAATAGAAAAACTGCAGTCTATAATAGCTAAAAATATTATTCCGTTTTATTTGCAAAAAATTTATGAAACTTCTACCGATAGATTAAAATTTTTAAATCTTTTGTCCTACAGCAATTTATATAAATATAATGTAATAATTAAAAATTTTTTTGACGAAACTCACAAACTAAAAATTCAACATAATAAAAATACAAGACTTCAAAACCAGGGTTATTACAAATTGCCAAATTTTCGAAATAATTACAGGAAACATACTTCCGAATATCAAGTACCACTTATATTTAATGCTATTCCAAAAGAATTACTAAATATAGATTCTTTTAGAAGACTTAAAATGGAATTAAAAATTTATTTGTTATTTTCTAATTAGCTGATTTTTATGTGTTGTGTTTTGTGGATTTATTTGATGTGCACCATTTTTGTGGCTGAATGACTTATGTTAATATAATTTATTCATTTTCCTGCAGATAAGCTATTTAGCTTTGCGGGTCAAAGTGTAAATGTATTTGTATTCTTTACTCTTATGAATAAAAATTATATTCTAAAAAAAAACACCTAAAAAAAAAAATCAAAAGCATCAATTTCCTGTTCCTTGTTTACAAAGGGACCAAGTTTCACTACCATAGCTAACTCGAGAAAGAACCATACCATATGATTTTAATGTTAAGCTGTATATGCCTATTTCTCCACATTCTCCATAGATTCTTAAAAGTTCCAGCAGCAATCCCTGTTTGTCTCTGAATCTCATGCTGCACATCACCAGTATCTTACATAGCTCCCAAGATAATTAAACTGAGAAAAATGCTCAAGAGTGCAGCTATTCAGATTAACCAAGCCTGTGTGACCAACTTTCATTTTCTCACCAAACCTACTCAATTTTACTACCATTCTCATCAACAGCTTTAATGAAAGAGAAATCTCATAGCATCATTTGCTAAAAGAGCCAAATCATCAGCATAATTTAAATAAAAAATTTTCATATCTTATGACCATTTAAAACCAAAATTTTTCCTTTGCAGTGAATTTCACATAACATAATGAATAACCAAACTGAGGAGAAAAGGAGATAAAATTCACGCTGGTTGAACACCAGAAGCAATGTTAAACTAATAGCTACAATCCTTATCAATTCTCATACCTGACTCAGTGTTATTATAGAGAGCTTTCATTATGTTAACTAACTTATCTGGTATGCCATAAAATTTCATGATCAACCACAAATTATGATGGTCAACACAGACAAAAACCTTTTAGAGATAAACAAAGCTAGTAACCATATGTTTCTGAAAATCTAAACATTTCTCAAGAATCGCCCTAAATGAAAAAATCTGTCTACACATTCCCTACCACTTCTGAATCCACACTGCTCGTGATGCTCGTGAAAGAACTTACCTGGAACAGAAAGTAGGCTGATAGCCCTACAGTTATTACAAGAACTGCAATCACCCTTTTTAAAATAGGGCTAATAATACAGGGGTTTAT
The DNA here is from genome assembly GCA_038380435.1 of Ryuthela nishihirai. Taxonomy (NCBI): domain Eukaryota; kingdom Metazoa; phylum Arthropoda; class Arachnida; order Araneae; family Heptathelidae; genus Ryuthela; species Ryuthela nishihirai. The sequence continues at coordinate 9,164,198 of JAWZYU010000021.1, forward strand.
CAAAATAATGGAAGCACTAATGGTGACTGGAGTACACATAATGTGCCGTTTGCATATCACAGGGGTAATGTCACCCACGATGTGAGGTATATAAAGGGGAGAAGCACGATGAAAGCTGTTGGCACAGGTGAAAGCTGTTGTGGTGTAATTGTTGACTAAGTCAGATCTCAGTGACCTCCAAAGGGCATGATCATTGGTGTGCATCTTGCATGAACTTCAGTAACCAGAACAGCCGAAATAGTAGGTGTAACACGAGTAACTATATCAGAGATTGATTACCTATCAAAAAGGACAGGGCATTACCTCCAAACATGAAAATCGTGGACGCTGTATGAAGTCAGATAGGGGAACGTTGTCTTGGATTGGACAATGGAATAAGACCACAGCACCACAAATAGCAGCAGAGTTGAACACCAGTCGGAATGATCCTGTTTCAGTCATAACAGTTCATCGGGAACTTCATCGTGCTGGTATTTATGGCCATGCTGCATTCCAGAAACCTCTAATTACCAACATCAGTGCAACAAAATGTGTAAAGTGGTGCAAAGCACTTAAAAACTGGGATGCTAAAGACTGGCAACATGTCATCTGGTCTGATGAATCGTGCTATACATTGTTTCCCACCACTGGTAGAGTGTATGTCTGGTGAAAACCTGTAGAAGCGTACCACCCCAAGTGTTTGGTTCCGACTGTGAAACATGGAGGTGAATCCTAGGTGCTGTGAGGTGCCATATCATGGCATTCCTTAGGGCCATTAGTTATTTGCAGGGTCCTGTCACATCCGCAATGTATGAATCCATTTTCGAAGACCACCTGCACCCAATGTTGCAGCCATTGTTCCCAATGACCCCTGGTTTCAAGTTGATAATGCACCTGTGCATTGTGCGAAACTTATCAAGTTGTGGTTTGCAGAGGATGAGGTACAGCAGCTATCCTGGCCACCTCAATATTATTGAACATTTATGGGAATATCTGGAGTGCAAGGTCAGATCACACTTTCCACCTCCAGCATCACTGGCACAGTTGAGCCATATTTTACAGGAAGAATCGTCCCACATTTCATTATCAATATGTGCATGACTTGTATAAGTCTATTCCACTTCAAATTGTCTCAGTTCTCTGAATGCCTGAGGTGGGCCTACAGTTTATTAATAAAATGTTCTCCACAAATAGTAGGTGTTTCCATTATTTTGATAAACCCCTGTGGCTGTGGTAAAATCCTTAGGAACAATACCTTTATCATAAAAGGTATTCAAAATTTCAGTTAGCCATGTGGTAACAAACTTTCCAATCTGTAAGCATTTCAGCAGTGATTTCATCCACCCCTGGAGATTTGTGCAATTTTAAGGTAGAGATAGCCAAAGCAACTGCAGAATGGGATATAGGGCCATCATTAAAGCCAGTAATGCATCTCTCCTCATTACAAAGAATGGGAATAGAACTAACAATATTGTTTAGAACATCTCAGAAATGCTCAGCCCATCTAACTATGACAGACTCCTCAACTTCTATAATCTTGCCTTGTTTATCCTTCAATACCTGTATACCTCTCCCTTTTCTACCACACAAAACATTAATTATCTGGTACAGCTCTCTGCTGTTGTGCTGTCTAGCTGCTTTCTCACCTTTGTCAGCTAAGCCATCAAGTCAAATATTCTTATCACCTGCTAATTGATCCTTTACAGCTTTTTGTAATGCTTTCTATAAGGACTATAAGGGTATTGATTAAGGGCATTCCTTCAGTTCTTTGTTTCCTAAATAATCTCCAGTACCTTAATGTCTAAATAATTTTGCCTCCTCTCTCTCTTCTACCTAAAAGTATTAGCTTCAAGAAAAGCCTGTTTGAAATGGTTCCATTCTTCCACAACTTCAATAGGAAACAAACCATGACTTTCATAATGACTAAGTAACCTATCGTGGTATGTTTTGGCTATATGTGGATCTTTCAGAGCTTCAGTGTTAAAGGTAACTTTTTAAACTTTAGCACAACATTTTTTAAGTTTATGTGCAAGACACTTTTAACACGGTAATGGTCAGATCCAATTTCATCTCCCCTATACAGCCCGGTACCTAAGAGAACTGGCCTATTTGCTGTTAATATATAATCATAATTTATGTAGCCCATCTGGTGAAACTCACATATACTTATGTATGTTGTGGTGTGTGTAATAAGTGTTAGTTATTTTCAACCATTAAGTTTACTTCCTTGTAGGAAAGATATTACCCTTTGACATTGCAGCTACCAATACCGAAGGAACCTATTGCCCCTCTTCTAAGTATTCCCCACCCTGCCCATGGTCAGTAGGGGACACCAATGGGCTTGGAAAAGCCACCATCCATCGGATGGGACGTTAAGCCGTGACTCCGTGTGCGGGAGAGCGATACCCTGTGCATGTTAAAGAACCCGCTGGATGGCCTTGATGGGAGGCTACCATCTGTCTCCCAACAGTTGTTCTAGTGGGTCCCCTCCTCCAACCTTCTCTGAGCCTTCAGGGTCCATGTGACCTGGCCATTTAGTCCATGGTGTGCAAAAAAGTGCAGATCAGAGGCAAAACAACCCAACCCTCCTCTAAGGTCAAAATCAGTACCAACTTTAGCATTTAAGTTGCCTAGAACAAGAGTAATATCCCCATTACAGAATTCAAAATATCCTGAAGCTGTGTGTAAAACATCTTTGTCACTTTCATCAGAATCCTTGGTGGGGACATAACAGATAACATTCAAGTCTTTAATGCTTGTCTGAAATTTTTGTAAGATATATCCTAGAAGAGCATCACTAGCATGATTGATGATAAGCAAACCTATGCCTTGGAGATGCTTATTATCTTCCCTTTCTAAAAAGGGAAATTAAGAATATTGTTAAGTATCTGACCTTTATCTGTCCATCTGGTCTCTTGCAAGCCGAGAATATCTAAGTTGTAACTGTGGAATTGTTTTGTGAGGACATCCAGAGAATAATCTCTGTGCAGTCCTCACATTTTAACTACCTATGGAGAGAATTGGCTAGTGGGATGATTAAAGAAACTACTTTTATTGAGAGAGGAAGTGCTTAAAATGAAATTGTCCCCTAATCTCAGGCATGAGGCAAAAACCTGTTTCCCTCACTACTAAAGGCTGAAGCCATCTATTGGGAAGACTTTCTCTAATGCAGGTTTTACGATGCTTGAAGCAAGAGTTCAGGTACCTGCAATGACTACAGATCAGGATTGTACACCAGATGATAAAACTTATCCTGTTAATATATTCACTTGGGGCTATCAATCCACAAAGAAACAGAATACACAGTGGAAGATTTTTCCCTCAACTAAAGCCCATCAGTGCAGCAAATTTAGGATCCATAATCAAGGTTCAGAGCCCTTTTATTCCATTCTGGTTGGTGTACATTGTCTGGACCCTGTGTGCTTTACCACGCCTCAGCAGAGTAGAAAAAAAGAAAAGCATCCATAGTAGTCCATATCAGTAGGCCACACTGATCTAGCAGTCCTCCCCTTCTCTTTCCTTCCACAAGAGAGCATCTCCTTTGAAAGATCTTCTCCACGACAAGGTAGGGTCGGACTTTAGATGTTAAGCGTGGCTGGCTCTTCTGCATCTTCACAGGGTACTACTTAGCTACCTTATACAGATTATACAGTGAGAATTCAGATTGGTAACTCCCATAGACCCCATGGTACAGATTATACAGTGAGAGTACAAATTGGTAACTCCCATAGATCCCATGGTTAAAATGAAGTGATTGCAATACCTATGTAAACAAGGTCTGGAAGCTCCAAGAGCCAGGCATGACTGGTTTTGAACCTAGGATCTCTGTGTTACGACTTGAGCAACGTTGCAAGATGCCAAGGTTTTTTTTTATGAAAATTTTTAAAAAGTATGGTATTAGTGCTTTTCTGTAAATTAACTGGAATGTATTACTGTGTTTTCATATTCCATTTGTTTTTGTATTATAGTAATACTCAAATTGTGCAAGTGAATGTCAAAAATGCAAAAACTAATTTGACAAAACATTTTTGCTACTATTTCAACACTCAGCAGCACTCAACACTAAGTACCTTTTCTATCTCTTAGTATATTAAGACTGATTCACATTTTCATTTGTACAGATTTGTCAAGTAACTAGATTAAAACTTTTTCTTCCTTTCCTTATATTTTATGGCATATCAACACACTTTTCGATCTTTCTTTGAAAACTAAGAAATGAGACAGAATAATGGCAGTCTTAACAAGATAAGAGCTGAGGGAAAATGTGTAATTTTGACCTTACATTAAGATGCACTGCAATTTTAAATTAGTTACCTGTCTATCTTCTCCTTTATCTGTGCCTCAGATATTTCCTTTAAAGAAGAAAGGATTTGTCTGACAATCTCTTATCAGTATTCACTAGCAATTTATACAAGGCATCCTTTTTATCTGTTCACTTGGTACTGTCAATTGACTAAAAATACAGCAGTAGAGTTTTCTTAGCACAGGCTTACCAATGCAACAAGTTCAAAACCTATAATGATTGATGCTGTTATGTGGTGGGTTTAAGTGGTCAACATTGAAAATCTCAAGTTAATCATTCCTTAGCTAGGTTGAGAAAAAAAACATAAAAGCTTACCATGTTTTATTTTAACTAACAGTTCTCCTTTAGGAAAAAGGGAGCAGAGAAGGCAAAAATTATTTGAGTGATAAGGCATTTCAACTTATTTCAGAAAGAAAAAACTGCAGGAATGTCCTTTATCAATACCCTATTAGTCCTAATAGAAAGCACTGCAAAGAGCTTACTAAACATGTAAAGGATCATTTAGCAACTGATAAAAATCTTTGGCTTGATTGGTTGCCTGACAAAGCTGAGGGAGCAGTTAGACAGCACAACAGCAGAGAGCTGTACCAGATAGTTAATGGAGATTGTGTGGTAGAAAAGGAAGAGGTATACAGGGATTGAAGGATAACAAAGTAAGGTTATAAAAGGTGAGGATTCTGTCTTAGTTAAGCGGACTGAGCATTTCAATGATGTTCTGAACAATGAGATTAGTTCTACTCCCATTGTTTGTAATGATGATAGATGCATTACTGACTTTAATGTTGGCCCTACAGTCTGAAGTCATTTTGGCTATTTGTAAACTTTAAATAAATCCCCAGGTGTAGATGAAATTACTACTAAAATGTTTAGAGCTGGGAATGTTTCATTACCACATGGATGATGCAAAGTTTGGAAATCTTTTATGAAAAAGGCATGGTTCCTACGGATTTTACCACAGCTATTATTATCCTTATATTTAAAAAAAGGTAATTGCAGTTCTTGTGATAACTAAAAATCATTCCAAAGTGAATGCACAGTAATATCAATCCAAAGTGAATGCACAGTAAATCAATCCAAAGTGAATGCACAGTAAATCAATCCAAAGTGAATGCACACTGTTAAGATAGACATCAAACATTAATTAATAGATTCTGAAAAAAAGTTCATTGCCGCCACGGCGGGAATCAAACCTGCATCTCTCCAGATTCATGCAAAGTTCTTTGCATGATTGTGCTTAATAGAATTAGGAATCTGATTGTAGGACAATTGCATGATCAGTGCAGATTCAGAAGTGGTAGGGGATGTGTAGATCAGATTTTTTTCACTTAGGCAGATTCTTGAGAAATATTTAGAGTTTCAGAAACCATGGTTACTAGCATTGTTGATCTCATAAAGGCTTTTGCCTCTGTTGATCGTCATAATTTGTGGTTGATCGTGAGATCATATGGCATACCAGAAAGTTTGTTAATATGATGAAAGCTCTCTATAATAAATAACACTGAATCATGTGTGAGATTTGGTAAGGCTTTTGGTTTAAGATTGAGTTGGTAGCAATTGGTTTAGCATTGCTTCTGGTGTTTGACAAGGGTGTATTTTATATCCTTTTCTCTGTAGTTTGGTTATTGATTATGTTATGCAAAACTCACAGCAAAGGAAAAAAACTAAACTGCACCATCTGGTTGTATCTCCATAGCCCATGGTTACTTGATGATGGTGATACACTTATCCCTCATTATATATAAAAAAAATTCCCCCTCAAGCAGCTGCTTGCCACAGAGGTCTGACAGGAGCCTGTCAGTTTATACACCACAGTAGAATGTCTGAGAGGATGGCGGGACCTCAGCAGGAAAACATCACAAATGTCCATGCCTTACCTGGGGCTCGAACCTAGGTCCCTTAGATCAGTAGCCAAGTGTGCTAACCACTCAGCCATTGGATGGTCTCAATATATACAGTTTTGGTTTTACATGGTCTTGGTATTACACAGTCAAAAAAATGCAACCACTTTTGATTTATACTGTGATAGACTGTTTGTACATGGTACAGATTGAGTTTTTTAATGATGTAGATACACTAAAGTGCCATTGAATTAGGGATAGCAACCTAGTAATGTGTTGGACCAACACCTTCTACAAGGCCGTTCAACTATGTCACAGAAAAATGACTACATCTAGAGCGCCTATATACCAGGCCGACCTATCTGCCATTCTTATGCCAACTGGTGACGTGACTTAGTGTTATAGTTAATGCAGCCGCCGTGTGTGCCGCAGTTTTTAGAATCCTTAGTATATAAAAAACAATTATTATTGGAAGATATTCAGTTGTGAATTGTCTAAACAGCTATAGGAACAATTGCACAGTGTTTAAATTCCAGGCTGATTCAATTAAATTTAAAAAAAGTGGATTGAAAGAATTCGACTGAGAACATGCATTAGGCTTCAGCATTTTATAAGATATACTTCTGACTGTTGCTTCTCTATATTAATGTTAATTTATGTGATATATCGATTAGTAACCTGTAGATGAATGATAGCTACATTTAAGTTAGTAGTCATTCATCGTTTACGATTAAGTTTAGTTTGGTTAATATAAAATATGCATGTGGCAAACTTCAATCGTGACGGCCATAACCTTCCGCTTCCCATGCAGGCATACTGAGATCGGCGATAGTCGCTAAACGCCGATCATTGTTGGTCGGCCTGGTATATAGGGGCTCTAGACGTAGTCAGTTTTCTATGACTTAGTTGTGTGGCCTTCTCTTGTAGGAGGTGTTGGTTGGACCCCCTCTGGCCCTGATAATGGCTGCCACACGACGAGTCAAGGACTCCATAATCTTGAGTAAATGTTCCACAGGTATGGCAACCCATACATCCTCCAAAGCTGTCCACAATTCTCTCAAGGTCATTGCTGATGGGACACTGGCCTGAACACTCTGCTCGACAGTATCCCAAAGATTTTCGATGGGATTTTAATCTGAGCTTCTAGGTGACCAATTCATTATTTCAAACTCAGCAGAATTATCCTGCAACCACCCAGTAGCCAACTGGACCTGTGAGATGAACAGTTGTCATGCTGGTATGTGCCATCTCTATTGGGATGCATGATGGCCATAAATAAGTGTAAATGGTCAGCCATGAATTCTACATACCAGGATGCATTGAGTTGTCGGTACACGTACCAAAGGCCCCACAGACATCCAACTGAAGACACCCCAGACCATCACTGAGCCATCACCAGCTTGTACTGTTCTGACCTGACATGTAGGATCCATGGCTTCATGGGGTTGGTGCCATACCCTCAGTCTCCCATCTGCGTGGTGAAGTTTAAATCGGGATTCATCACTCCTGGCTATCTGTTGCCAATTTTTGATGGTCCATTTTCAATGTTCTTTAGCCCAGGCAAGGCATTGAGCCCGGTGTTGTGCCATTAGAAGTGGAACTCTCATAGGTTGGCAGCTCCCGAAGCTGAGACAATGAAGTGAGCTTTTCATGGTCCATGCACTGACTTCCCAGCTGGAACCCGCATTCAGATGGGAGGTGATTTCAGATAATGTCTGGCCCCTATCAGTCCATTTGATGCAGGTCAGACAGTGAAGCTGACGACCATTCAAGGCTGGTTGTCCTTTGCAGTTTGTCCGGGTGCTTGTTTTTTTGCAGGAATTTTCATATTCTTGGCACAGTCTTGAAACTCATATGAGAAAGTCCAAGTTCATTGACAATTTTGGAGTCCCATGCGTTGGGCACCTATAATCTGTCCTCTGTCAAATGCATCTAAATCTTTCGCCTTTTCTATTACGCTTCTGATGACAAATGTTTGGGGATGCCAAAGCTGACAGCTATATATGACCAGAGTTTCAGCCATGCATGCATGCATGCATGTAAATGTGGTACTGAATTTGGATAACATCTATCCCTAATTCAATAGCACTTCAGTGTATAATGCATATTATGAAGTAGCAATGGTATAAAGTCAAGGGACATTATTAGACTCATTCCAAAGTAAAAATCAATTTAAAGGCTTTAATTGATATTATTTATTTTCAAGAATAAATAGATAATAGGAAATTACTATATTAATAAAATCATAATCTGTTATAAGTTATATTTATATTCTAAAATTGTATTCTTGCCATTGTAATGCAGTCTGTCTCACAGCATCTTAATGCAGTGAAGTAGACTGAACTGCAGTGAACTTTGTGAACTCTTATATAGGCTAAATATAGCTTATTCATAAGTACATTGTTTCATACAATATCAGATAAATACTCATTTTACAAAACAAAGCACTAAGTGTTGTTACAAATGTTTATTTTCTGATTTATATTCAGTAACGTTCTTTTTTTTAAATTTTGTCTTTAAATTTGATAGTGTACCTTAATGAAGAGTATTTTTCATGGCCAAAAAGAAATGCGTGAAAAATTAATCTAAATTTATTTGAATAAGTTGGTGTTGAAAACTTAATGCTTGATTAGTACACACCAACATTTTGAAATTGCTGTTATTCCTCCTGAATTATTTTTTTTTATTATTTCAGTATAATGGACAAGAGAATGTACCTTTGAATGCAAGTTTCATGAAGTAGATTTAATAAAGAAAATTAAAGACTAAACTCTATGAAAAGATAGTGTTCTCAAAATGTTAAATACAGCTATTGCATCAAACATCAACAACAGCTTATCCATTGGCAAACAGGTTTGCTTTTAGCTCTTAAATAGTAAATGATTTTTGGTTAGTGAATAAGATTGCTGTTATTATTATAGTGGAAATATTTTCAAATTAGAAAAAGTTTAATATTTTCACAAATTTCTAATTTTTTTCCCTAAATTTTTTATTAGTGTTTGCACACTGCCAAAGATAAGCAGAATAATAATGTATAGGCTAAACTCAGATAGTTAGATATTGTCAATGTTGTAGCAAAAAAGTATAGTTTGAATTGCAGTAATTTTAAAATTTGTAACAAGTGTTAATTAATAGATTCTGAAAAAAATTTATCACCGCCACAGCGGGAATTGAACCCACATCTCTCCAGATTCATGCCGGAGTGCGCTACCATTACACCATGCGTCGGACAACAAACTCTTTCAGAATATGACCTTATAAATCTTCTTCCTGAGACGTGACTGAGACAGCGCCATCTATACTCAAGGAGATGCAACTTTTTCAGTCGTTGCATTTGATTATCAGATGTTAATGAGAAGGTCGCTAATGCTAAGACGTTAATATATAATTAAAAATCAATCCAAAGTGAATGCACAGTATTCCCTGTTAAGATAGACATCAAACATTAATTAATAGATTCTGAAGAAAAAAAAATCATTGCCGCCACGGCGGGAATCGAACCAAAATATTGCGGGTTCAATTCCTGCCGTGGCGGCGATGAATTTTTTTCACTGTGCATTCACTTTGGATTGATTTTTAATTGTAACAAGTGAAAACAATATATCATATAAAGCCTTTTCTATACAAACCATGATTGTTAAACTATTTTTAGGATTATAAACACCTGTATAATGGACCAGCCCATTACATAGATTTAAGTGTCTGTCAGAAATGTATTGACTATTACAGTAAATAGCTCTTTGCTGAAATGAAAGAAAGCAAAATTTAAGAGCTATTATTTTAATATGCATTTAGGTTAAAATACTTGTAACTTTTTTTGGATATTAAAAATAAAACAGCACTATTGAAAAACGATTATTTGATTTATATTTAATTCATTTATTTTAACAATTGTTGTTACAACTAATGAATTTTATTTTTTCTTAAAGTGTACAAGAAAGTTTCAACCAGGGTTGCATTTAACGGGGGGGGGGCAAAGGTGTCTTGCTCCTCCTCCTTTAATAATGCTAGTAATCGGGATGAAAAAAATTAAACATATTTATTTATTACTCATATTTTTCAATAAATTTGTTGAAAAAACACTAAAACTGAGGGAAAGGATTTATACTGGAACTAATTACAATTCATTTCACCTTCAGTTTTGGTCCTCCTCCCTTAAGGTTACTTGTGCCCTCTCAGCTTTATTTTTTGTAGATCCAGACCTGGTTGCAATCAAGATCATAATGTTGCATCTTCATTTGCAGGGTCACTCTTGATACTTTATACCATCTCCAATTTTGTTCCTAAGATTTGTTTTTGCAATTTGGGAGTGATCTGTACAAAGTATGAAATTCTTCTAGTTTCTCACTTTTCATGCAGACAAATCACATCAGTATACTTTTGTACATATGTTGCCAGAGGAGTAAAGTAAGCAATAAAGAGATGAGGCAAGATTTGATGTTCCTTCATGCATTAATATTAATTTTTTACAGACCGTGAGACCAGACCTCAACTAGAAATTTATACTTTTTCTCGCCAGAAGCACTTCTGACAAATTTACTTTATTGCCCTTGATATCCTTTGTTTTATTTTACAGAATGTTTTTGATAAAATAGGTTAAGAAAATCATTCAACTTGCTCTTACAAGTGCCAGGTTTTTAAATCTGAATCCTTTCTTGTGTCACAGTCAATTTTGATGTCTTTTCAGTATGAAAAAACTTCAGAACCTATCCTGATATACATATTCATACTGTAATAATGTGTTATAACAAGAGTTTATACAACTGCAGTAATATGTAAAGCAAAGTAACACAGAGTTCTCTCAGGTCTCTATGACAAGTAGCTGCTTTAGAAGTAATTTATTTATTATTTTATAATAGTAGCTGCCTAAACGTGTTCAGATAATTCTTGTAAATCCCATTAAGATATCAGCTTAAGTAAAAGATCCAAATTGTTTGATATATCTTAAAAATAACTACTTTTGGTCACACTTAATGATTGCTGCTTTAGAAGTTATTTATTATTTTATAATAGTAACATTGTTTAAAGATAGTGTGAGTGGTAAGGCAGCCCTAGGGTGCTTTCAGGTGCGTGCAGAGATTTGGAAAATAAAGAATTCAGCTGCACCCCAACACAACTTAAAGAATTTACAATCGTGTTTGCACCATGGGCTGTATAGGACATTAAGTAATTTGGATGTTGGCAGATGTTTCCATGACAGTTTTGTGAAATTGGTAAAATTTCTGCAAAATGAACCATTTGTATAAAAATTCTCCTGTAATTTGAAACACCTGCTGCTGTTATGCAATTCTGTGCATGAAATTAAAGCTTTATTGCTATTCGAAGGGAAAATTTTGAGGAGAAATATTTTTAAAAGGAGTAATTGAAATAGAATAAATCAGTGTTCTTGAAATTTTCAAAAATTAACTGCAGGTGTACCAGTCTGTAAAGTATTAGAAAATTATGTGAATGGATTTATTTTTTGAAAACTGAAATGTTATTTCAATCTCATGTAATAATGGTCTCACGGGAAAATATGAATCGTAATAGTGTTGGAAGCATTAGTGTGAAAAAAATTATTCCATCTGTACTAAATTGCAGATGGTATTTAAAATAGCCTGTCAATTTAAAACTTTTAACCCTTCCAGTGGCCAAACTATTTTCTCCCTATGCTCAGCCAAAAAAAATTTACCTTAGACCTTTTTTTGCTAAATAAGTAATAAAAGTAATTATGGCGTGTTGTATGCTAAATTAATCAGCATTTAATTCTTGATTTTTCTGAAAATAAAATGTTTAACAAAAAAGAAGACTAGTTTTATTTTAATAGGACCTTTTTAGTCCTATAGTAAAAAATGGGTTGTAGGCTGTTTTACCTCTGAGCGGCACTTTTTTGCACACCATGAGAAAAAATGCATCTGGCAATACAAAAATAAAAATATATTTAAAAAAACTAATAGACAGATATGGTTATAATGCACACACGGATAGAAAGACTATTTATTTCTTGTATAGCAAAAACACTATTTTCTTCTCAAGTAAATATTTCACCCATTTTGCAATTTTTTTTTGATACCATACTTTGAGAAAACCCAAAACTTTTAGCCAGTTGTGCTGAGTCACATAAACAAATCAACTTTAGAATTAAAAAAAAATAACCAATCAATAGAAATAGGACATGTTATATACCAAATTAAACAGAAGTTAACTCCAAATCTTATGAAAATTAAAAAAAAATGTTTTTTTTTATCAAAAAACGTCTTATTAAAATTAATGTTTGTGATTTAATAAGATGATATATAATCAATCATATTCTTATGCAGCCCATCAGGTGAAACCCATGTGTGTTTATGTATATTGCGGTGTTTGTAATAAGTGTTAGTTATTCTGAAACTATTGAGTTTACTTACCTGTAGGGGATGTTGCCCATTGCAGCTACCAATACCAAAAGGGTCTATCACCCCTCCCCAAAGGTGGGGTAGTACCAACTTTGGCATTGAAGTCACCTAGAACAAGGGTAATATCTCTTTTCTTGACAGAATTCAGAATATCCTGTAATTGTCTGTAAAACCTATCCTTCTCATCCTCATCGGCATCCTCAGTGGGGGCATAACAGCAGATAACATTCAGATCTTTAATGCTTGTCTGAAATTTAGCTGTTAGAAACCTTTTGTTAATGCACTCATATCCTAGAAGAGCATCACTAGCATGTCTGCTGAGAAGCAGACCCACGCCTTGGTGATGCTTTCCATCCTCCCTCCCGGTAAAGAAAAATTTAGAGTTATTTTTAAGTATCTCACTTTTACCTGTCCATCTGGTCTCTTGCAAGCCTAGAATATCTAGGTTGTAGTGCTGGAATTCCTGCATGACGACATCAAGAGAATAATCTCTATATAATGTCCTCACGTTCCATGTTCCTGCAGAGAGAAAATGATTAGTAGGATTTTTAAAGAAACTAGGTTTATTGAGATAGGTAACATGTATAGAATAGAAATTTGAAAAACTTTTGGTAGTTTTTAAGACATATTCCACTGACAGCAATAATCTACACACTTTTCTGAGAGAGGTGTGGGAAATGCAACAGTTTAGATTTAAGCATTAAAATATGAATACTTTATGTTATATAATTACTAATGAAATACTATTCGCATTTTTCCCATCATCTGCTAGCTCAAATTAAGACTTTTACGGAATGAAACAGTAGGTAAAAGAAAAACTTCATTCCCTTTAAAAACGAGATTCTCATTTGCATGCACCAGAGGTGATATGCATCCTTCTAGTTAAAATCCTGGAACTTGAAGGGCTAATAAAGTATATATTGACTATGACATACATTGCATTTATTATTATGTCACTAATATGTATATGCATATTTCTAACTGTGTAAATCTTCCATAATAATAAGTCAATTAAAGCTATAGCTTTATTTTTTTATTTATGTGATTATAGGTTGCCAGTGGGTCACGTTCTTCATTGCTAATGTCACATATAGAGTTCGCACCATGTGATAGTGAGAGGAATGTCACTACTCAATGCCTTCAACACAAGTATCATAACTTGAGTGGAAGTAAAAGCTCAAATTCAGGAGGGGATACATTTAATGGACAAAGTAAAGGATCTAGTAGTTTGGATCAAAACAGAAATCCTCAAGGTATGAATTTTTATTTTATGTACTATTTTATTGTGAAGATGCATAGAACTGGCCAGACTGCCTGTGTCTCACCCTTCTCATTTTGCAGGGGTGGCTTAGTTGGTAGTCCTCCAGGCTTATAATCTGCAATTCCCATGTTCAAATCCCACCTGGGTCAGTGTTGAGATTTTTCTCTGCAGAACTCCCCATCTTATCTTCAGTCAGTAAGGGGACACTGATAAGCTTGGAAAAGCTATCCTCCATCAGATGGGACATTAAGTTGTGGCACCATGTGTGGGAGAGCCATACCCTGTGTACATTAAAGAACATGTTGAATATCCTGATGGGAGGCTACCATCTGTCTCCTAACAGCTATCTAGTGGATCCCCTCCCCCAACTTTCTCTGCCCTTGGGGTTCTCGTGACCTATCCATTTGGCCTGTTGTGTGTAAAAAAGTGCTGCTCAGAGGTAAAACAACCGAATCCATATTTTAGACTATTAATACCTTTTGTACAAAGAGAGATTCTTTTTTCTGAAATTAAACTGGAAAGGATGGCTGGCATATTAGTTTGTCCTAGTGATTTAGTCTTCTGTGGTCATTTTTTAATAAACATGCTGTATAAACCATATAAAATGTTAATTGGCTTTGATGATAATATATTGTGAACTTGCTGCCCTGGTAATGACTAATTAGCCTATCATGGTATGCTTTGGCTATATCTGGATCTTTCACCTTCATTGTTGAAGGTAATTTTCCTAGTCTTAGCACAACATTTCTTAAGCAATCTCCTGCAAGACACTTTTGACCCATGTAATGGTCAGACCTAATTTTGGATCCCCTTTATGATCTGGTATTCCTAACTGAACTGGCCCATTTGCTGTTAATTAAAATATAATCTTTCATATTCCTGCGCAACCCATCAAGTGAAACCCTCTTATATTTATTAATGTCCCAGTGTTTGTAGTATTTATTAATTATTCATGAACCATTAAGTTTACTTACCTGTAGGAGACATTCCCCACTGCCATTGGAAAATCCATGCCAAAGAGACCTAAAACTCCTGCCCAAAGGAAGTACCAACTTTAGCATTTAAGTCATCTAGCACAAGAGAAATATCTCCTTTCTTCACAGAATTAAAAATATCCGGAAGCTGACTGTAAAACGTATCCTTCTCATTCTCACCAGAGTCCTCTGTGGGGGCATAACAACAGATGACATTCAAATCTTTAATTTTTGTTTTAAGCTTCGCTCCAAGAAATCTTTCATTAACCTTTCCAGTGTCCAGCCCAAAAAACAGGTTTCCATCCAGAGGCCAAGCTATTTTCTTCCTATGCTCAGACAAAAAAATTATAACTTTTTTGCCAAATAACTAATGAAAGGAATTATGGCATGTTGTATGCCAAATTATCAGCATTTATGCATCTGGCAACACAAATAAAAATTTATTTAAAAAAAAAACTAATAGACAGAAATGATTACAATGCACATGAACAGAATGACTATATATTTCTGAATAACAAAAAATTTTTTTGGTTTTAAGTAAATATTTTTCTTGTTTTGAAAATTTTTCCTCAATACCATACTTTGAGAAAATTCCAAGCTTTTAGCCAATTGTACTGAGACACATACACAAGTCAACTTCAGAATTAAAAAAAATAACCAGTCAATGGAAATAGATCATGTTATTTACCAAATTAAACAGAATTTAATTGCGACTTTTATGAAAATAATATAAAGAAATTTGCAAGCATATTGATTTTAATAAGCCTTTTTCAATGTGATATGGTGAAAAAAAAGATCGCACTATACAATTAAGGCTTTATTTTGAAAAACCTGCTGAATAAAAATAGTTAAATAATATATTTATTGAAATCAAATTTCCTCCCAAATAATATAATATTAATATTCAACTTGAAATATGACTTTTATTTCTTTTAATGATTCTTTTGACTATTGTACATATTTTAAACATGGCCAGTGTTATCAATGTGACTTGAACTTCTCACATTCACGTGATTTTCTAAACTGGTTATGGAAATAAAAAAAAAAACCTCCTTAGCTGCTTTTTTTTCTAAACATTATGAATTTTTTTCTTTGGGTGTTGAAGTTTGGTGATCTTTGCTAAGTGCAGAAAGGTTTGTACACCAAGCAAAAAAAAAACAGCGTTATTATCATCTGTATAGCACAGCCAAGGTACTGAAGTGGAGGAAGCGGGGTTGCCTTTAAAAATCATTCAATATAAACATGAAAACTTGTAATTTAAAAAAAATTATATTTTTCTTGATGGGGGTGGGGGAATTAAACTTTCTACATGAGTTTAGCGGAGGGACACCTTCCTGAAATTGCCCTCACACATGACCTGATTTCCGTAGCAAGGAAGTCTCATTTGCTTCTGTATCCAAGACATTCATTTTCAGAAAATGTATTAATGATGTTAAATAAAATATCTGCAACAACTTTTACACTGGCCTCCGATCTAGCATAACTCGGAAAGATCGATAAATCAGCCGATCGAAAGATCGCTAACTAACGGAAGTAAATCTACAGAAATTAATTTGCTTCCAAGACCTCATTTATTTTCAATAAATGATACTAGATCAAAGTTTTACTGGAAAAGTAATAAATAATAAAATAAAAATTAACACATAGCCTAATGTGATGTTAAAATATCCACAGCAACAAGTTGTAGGCCGGCCATACAATGTAGCATAACTATGAAAAAAATCAATACTTATCAATCAGCAATAAGTTGCAAATTTCCGAAAATAAACTACTGAAATGAAAACTAAGGTTTAAATATACAAAAAAGTAAATACTAACTTTACAAAGGGTATCAATATGCAGGACCAAAGCTGTAAATAACACTTGTAGTACACGCAATGGAGATTACATGTGTCAGCCACCTGCATCTTTTTGCCTCAGTGAAGCATAACTAATTAAATGCAGCTTCAACCAGAATTTCTAAGAAGGATGTGTTTACTTCCAGTTTTGGTTTTAAGGTGGGAAAAATGCATAAAATGCTAGGAAAAATGATAAAAATAACTTGGGAATACTAAAATAGGTTTATGACAGAAAAGAGTTTAAAATGGAAAAAGAAAAATGGACGTACGTATTTTGTAATTACTTCCAAAGTCTATCGTTTTTAAAAATAGCTTTTTTTAATTAAGTCTTAGGAGATTTTCGAAAATTTAAGGAAAAATTTATTGATAATAGTTCAAATCAAACTAGTGAGCTTAAATTGGAAGGTTGTTTCAGCAAAAAGGAATGTTAACAAGCAAATGAGCAATACCGTTTAGTGCTTCTAAGAAATGGCAATCAGATGGCGTTATAAAATTATCTATATTGTAGTTTAAAAAAATATGCATCAAATTAAAAAACAAAATATTGTTTTTGAAGCCTGAATTATATATTTTTATAAGATATATATAAATTAGTGGCAATTTTTATTTTTTAAAAATCGATTTTTTTGTTGTACTAAAAACAGATACATACGTCCTTGTCCTCTCAATTCAGATTCTTTGAACATATACAGACGACATGGACACTGGAAAGGTTAATGCAGTCGTATCCTAGAAGAGCATCACTGGCATGTCTGCTGAGAAGCAAACCTGCACCTTGGAGATGCTTTCCATCCTCCTACCCTGAAAAGAGAAATTTAAAGTTATTTTTAAGTATGTCACCTTTACCTGTCCATTTGGTCTCTTGCAAGCCTAGAATATCTAGGTTATAGTGCTGGATTTCCTGCACGAGGACATCAAGAGAATAATCCCTATGTAATGTCCTCATGTTCCATGTTCCTGCAGAGAGAAAATGATTAGTAGGTTTTTTAAAGAAACTAGTTTTATTGAGATAGGTAGGGCCAACAATATCAAACAGCCCTCTGATCTCAGGCATGGGGCAAAGACCTGTTCCTCCTCTGCTAAAGGCTGAAGTCACCAATGCTGGTAGGAACTTCAGCCACCACCTTTTCAAGTGGACTTTTTCAACAGCCATGTGGCCTGCCTGAGACACATTACTCCAGTTTAGGATTGATGATACCTAACTAGCTAAGTGAGGTTCAGGTACCTGCGATGGCCTCTGATCAGGATTATCCACCACAGTCCCATACCTCTGTTCACTTAGGGCTGGAAACCCAGGTGCAAACAGAAAACACAGTGGCAGATTCTTCCTCAACAGAGGCCGACCAGTTTAGCAAGTTCAGAATCCATAATCAAGCTCAAATCTATAAACAATTCCAGTCTAGTAAGTATAAATGGTCAGCACCAGGGCCCTGTGAAGGTGACCACTCCTCAGCAGGGTTGAAAAAAAAAAAATAAAAGAAAAAAGTGGCCATAGATGACCAGATCAGTAGGCTATACTGAACTGGCAGCCCTCTCCTTCTGTTTTCTACCGAAAAAGAATATCTCTTTTGAAAGGTACTAATGGCACCACGAAAGGGGTGGGGGGAGTGGCTCAGTCGATAGCGTGCCAGGCTCATAATCTGCAGTTCTGAGGTTTGAATCCCAGCTGGGTCAGCATTGAGATTTTTCTCTGCAAAACTCTCCGCCCTGCACATGGTCAGTAGGGGACACTGATGGGCTTGAAAAGGCCACCGTCCTTCAGATGGGACGTTAAGTCATGGTCCCATGTGCGGGAGAGCTATACCCTGTGCACATTAAAGAACTCACTGGATGGCCTTGACGGAAGGCTACCATCTGTCTCCTAACAGCTGTTCCAGTGGGTCCTCTCCCCCAACCTCAGAGCCTTCTGGGTCCATGGGACCTGGTCATTTAGCTCATGGTGTGCAAATAAGTGTTGCTCAGAGGTAAAACAACCAACCAAGCACCATGATAAGGGGGGGGGGGGGATTAGACATTAGGCGCTAGACCTGGCCGGTTCTGTTTATCATCACTGGGGCTGATACTCAAGTTGCTGTGGGTACTAGCTGTCAGCTGTTCACCAGTCCAATAGCACTGCTGTGTGGTAGTTGTCACTGTCCACTGATGCACGGAATGTTCATTTGTTTACCACATGGTGTCTGTTGTATCTCCACATCTAGCAGGATGTCTTGATAGACTGCTCTGCGATAGTGGAGTTTTTTCATGAAGCTTTAAACTGGTTGATGTCAGATGGTAAAAGATCGTCTTCTGCTGATATACACCTTTGACATTTATTTTTGAGCATTATGCATTTCTGAGTCTGCTTTGCCGACATCTTCAAATGACATCAATTCTGTGGCAGAATAGGGTTGATGTAATGTGGTCTCTCTAGTGGTACTCCGATAACTTAAATTGAAAATTGTTTAGTAGTAAGTTCGAAACAGGTGAGAGGGGTGTCAGATCAGTGTTGTGTAGGAAGTTAAAGTTTAACTAGAAGAATGCACATTGTCTCTGACACATATGGTAATCTTGTTTTCAAAGAGAATGATGTTTTTTGTTTAACTATTGTTTCACTCTTTAAAAGTTTTAATTTGAACTAATAGATGAAGGGAAAAATGCAAACAGTTGTACTTATACAACAGAAAACATATTTGTCTTTTATCTTTCACTTTAAAAAGTTTCTTTTCTCACACCCCTCTGAGAAAAGGGGACAGATTGTTGCTCTCAGTGGAATATCTCTTAACACTCTACCACTGACATTTCAAATTTCTACATAAACACATGATCAGTTCATACATGTTAAAAGTTTTGGCATTCCATATTCAGTGACCTGTAACAATGTCAATTAAAACTGTTTAAGGATTTTAAAAACTGCAAATTATTATATTTTATTTGTACCAGTCCAACAAAAAAAAAAGTTTTCCAATTATTTTTTAAAACAAAACTGTTGCATTTCTCACTCAACTGGGCCTAAGGTGTCAACTCATTGTTGTCAATAGAATCTTCAAAACTTCACACGTCACCACTAAATTTTTGAATTTTTGATTTTTTTCCCATGTTAAAGGGGCCAATTATAGCTTTTGTGAGACTCAAAAAGTGTGAATCATAATAGTTCATCAGTAACTATCGAACCCAAAAAGAATTCTTAATTTATCTCTAAAAACAAACAATTATCTCTTGAAATGAAAAAAAAGTTTGTTACTCATGCTTTCTGAGGGTTGGAAACTTCATGACCTTGACATTCTACCACCAAAATTTCTAGCATAAATATATTGTTTCCAATGTGTGTTTGAATTTTTGGAATTTTAAAAAATTTTAAATATTAAAGGGTGCAATTATAGCTTTTGGGAGCTTCCAAAAGGTGAATCATATATTCATCAATACCTATCTGACTTAAAGAAAATTTTTAATTTATCTCTAAAAACAGTTATCTCTTAAAATGAAAAAGTTACATTTTCCCACCCTTGCTGAGAGTAAGGAGATCAACTAATTGTTGCCAATGGAAACTTCATGACCTACACATTCCACTACCAAGTTTTCAAATTTGTAGCATAAATGCATTATTGAAATATTCATTTGAATTTTTGGAATTTTAAAACACTTCACTCTAACTGTGCCCTATAATAGCTTTTCGGAGCTTCCAAAGGTTGAATCATAATGCAACCTACGTTCAGAAAGTTCCGAGACTGACAGTATAAACATGAGTACGATGTACTTGCACTCTGGTGCTACGGATCTCCTTCAAAATAGATTTCTCCTGCATCAACACACCGATTCCAGTGTTTCTGGAGGTCTTTGAAGTAGTCCTGGAAAGCACTTTCTGGAATGATGCGGAGCTGTTCTGTCATGACTGTCTGAATGGCCTCTCCCGTCCTTCACAAAAATGCTTATGCCATTCAAACATACATGCACGTGATAATGCTTCATCGCTGTACACTTGCTATATTAAGTTGTAAATTCCAGTGGCACTTTTCAAATTTCACACAAAACTTATTGTTCACTCTTTGCTTGTCCATTGGCGTGGCTAAACTGTCTGTGGAAATGCCTCACATAACATAATCAAGAGCCATTGCAGTGAGTAGTAGTTTAAATTCCAGGTCTAAACATGTCAAAACTTGCACAGCATTAGGAGAAATAATCCTACTTTACTGCTGCAGAAACAGAACTGGCCAGTTATTCTTGAGTTCTCAATAAATTCAGTCTCAGAACTTTTCAGACATGGGTTGTATTTCATCAATACCTATCCAACA
The DNA here is from genome assembly GCA_038380435.1 of Ryuthela nishihirai. Lineage (NCBI taxonomy): Eukaryota > Metazoa > Arthropoda > Arachnida > Araneae > Heptathelidae > Ryuthela > Ryuthela nishihirai. Next base: position 9,185,033 of record JAWZYU010000021.1, read on the forward strand.
TGAAGAGAATTTTTAATTTATCTCTTAAAATAAAAAATTTGCATTTTCCTACCCTTGCTTGAGAGTAAGGAGATCAACTCATTGTTGCCAATGGAAACTTCATGACCTATACATTCCACCACCAAAATTTAAAATTTCTAGCATAAATGCATCCTTTGCAATATTCATTTGAATTTTTGAAATTTAAAACTTTTTCTACTCTTCGAGGATATAGCTTTTGGGAGATTTGGAAAATGCAAATCGAATCATAATATTTCATCAATACCTTTCCAACCAAAAGAAAATTTTTAATTTATCTCTAAAAGCAAAAAAGTTTAAACATAGATGATAATCACAGCATTACCTGCTGCTCTTTTGGCATTAATAAATCAATAAATATTTTGTGAAAAAAAAATTCTGCAAAATATTTATTGATTTATCAATGTTAAAAGAGCAGCAGGTAACGCTGTGATTGTCATCTATGTTTAAATCATTAATAACGTTAAATAGTGTGATGAGACTATTATTTATTTCCACTCCATTTATTTCCATTGTGCAATATAAAGGTAATAGTTGCCACCCGAGATCATAGATGGCACCAATGGTTGTCCTGAAAATCTTGGTGATAGAGTTTAGTCTTAAATTTAGTGGAAAAAAAAATTGTCTACAGACAAACATACAACAAAGTAAATATGTTATCTTGTTTCTTTTTGTTTTTTTTTGAAATGAAATAAAGAATAGCACAGTAAAATTTATATATAATTAATTTTTAATATGCACAAAATTCATTTTAATAAAATTCAGTATGTCAGGCATGGATAACTCTCAACAATACAGATAGAGGGCATCATTCTTAAATACCACATACTTAACGTTCTTCACCTGCTTGAGGAAGCTTTCAGAGTATGGGGAAATGTTGTGCAGGGAGTTTTATTTTCATATTTTTAAATGTATGTGTGACAGTTAAGTTTTTTTAATTGTTCTATTATGTTAATGGTCTCAGGATCCATGTATTAACCCCCCCCCCCCCACTGAGTAATCACTACAAAGTGTATGATGTTTCACTGATAAGAATGTCCTTGGTAACACCCAATTGATGAAAGGTTTAAGGCTACAGCTAACCATTTAACAGCCAGCAGTATTACAGCAATAGAAGGAATGGGCTGGTTTACTTGAATAAAAGCTGAATAGGCATCAGTGTCTTGCAACTGGAAATTTCAACAGTAAGCTGTTAACATCAACCAGCAGCAATTCCATTAGTTCTAGAAACAACAACAAAATTGTGTTTCATTAGGTGTGCCAGCCATCCCTAGAAGAATTTCCAGTAAAGAACTTTCAGTGGCAAACTTTAATCTTGAACTTGTTTTCCATCATAAGCATATATAGCCTTTTAGATGACACTGGTCAACAAATTTTGACTTTTTTTGCTTTCTGAATTAAATTTCTTGTTCTGTATGGATTTTGAATTGCTGAGTTTGAATCTGTTTTTTGAAAATGCTCTGTCATGCAAGTTTTCTGAGAAATCCTCAATTTAAGGTTTTTACAAATGTTAAGTGTTGTTGATTTCAATATTATGCATCAGTATTATTTAAATGAAGTAGAAATGAATGTTTTTTAATATTCTAATTCGTATTAATATAATTTTCGTTATAATAATTCGTTTTAATATTTAAAAGTAAATTGGGCTATAGCTATTAGTTTTCTTATAAATTAAGCCTAGCAAAATGAAACAAACTAGTAATTCACAAAACATACCCTTCACTTAACAAAAAAAAAATTTTTTTCACTTGAATTTCCTCTTGCATTTATTGAGAGCATCTCTTAAGCTGCCAGTAGTAGTTAGCAACATGTTGGGGCTCCATTTGTTCTGGTAGTGCTTTTCCACATGGGAGATATTCTGGTGAATCTGGTGTCTGAGATATTCTGGTAGTGCTTTTCCACATGGGAGATATTCTGGTTCACCATGTTTGTCACTGACATCTCCAAAGTCTTTTGGAAAAAAGGTCCAAATAAAAATGAAGTGCATCTCTAGTGACATGTTGCATCCCATCATTCTGTAGGCATCAAGCATTTTCTCTACTAGCTGCCTGTAATTGGGTGCTTTGAAATTGCTAGGAAGTTGTCAACACCAAATTTAAAGGGTTCCAATGCTGCATTTTCATTTCTTTCAAGGACTTCATCAGAATTCTTGTCCTTCATAAGGCCCCTTATCTGAGAACCAACAAAAAAAATCATTCTTTGACTTTGCATCACTGATTTTGGAAACTTTTATTGTAGATACATAAACCTTTCCCATTCTTACATGGGGCAAAGACCTGTTCCCCTGCCACTAAAGGCTGAAGCCATCTACACTGGAAGACTTCCACCAACATAGAATTTGACGATGCCAATAGAAGCTCCCCCACCACTAAAGGCTGAAGCCATCTACACTGGAAGACTTCCACCAACAAAGAATTTGACGATGCCAATAGAAGCAAAGAGTTCAGGTGCCTGTGATGACCTCTGCTCGGGATTATCCACCATCTGATAAACGTATCTTGTAAATTTATTCACTTTGGGCTGTCAACCCACAAACAAACAGAAAACACAGCCAATAGAAGCTCCCCCACCACTAAAGGCTGAAGCCATCTACACTGGAAGACTTCCACCAACATAGAATTTGACGATGCCAATAGAAGCAAAGAGTTCAGGTGCCTGTGATGACCTCTGCTCGGGATTATCCACCATCTGATAAACGTATCTTGTAAATTTATTTACTTTGGGCTGTCAACCCACAAACAAACAGAAAACACAGCGGAAGATTTTCCCTCCACAGAAGCAAATTGCATGCTCCATGCAGCAAATTCAGGATCCATAATCAAGCTCAGAGCCGTAATTCAGTCCAGTGGGTTTATATGATCAGCACCAGGACCCTGTGTGGTTGACCACTCCTCAGCAGGTAGAAAAAAAGAAAAGTAGCAAGAGTTGTCCAGATCAGTAGGCCAAACTAATCTGGCAGCCCTCTCCTTCCGTTCACTTCCACAAGAGAGCATCTCTTTTGAAAGGTACTAATGGTCTGTACCATGAGAAAGCGGGGTTGGACATTAGGTGCTAGGCCTGGCCAGTTTTATGCATCATCACAGGGATTGGTGCATAGCTCTCCTTCCAGTGACTACCTAGCTACCATTTACAGAACTAGGCATAAAAAAAAATACTTTTTTTTTTCACTTGGTGCATATTTTATTAAACTACGGTATAAATTAAAGCCATCTGATCGCCATTTGTTAGACCTGATCTGATATGTGATCTTGCTGATTTATTTGTTAACTTTACTCTATGCTTAATACCCCCTCCCCCCATTTAAGCTCCCAGGTTTTGTTTGAACTGTTATCGACAAATTTTCCCTTAAAATTTCAAAAATATGGAAATTAACAAAAAGTTATTTTTAAAAATGGAAGATTTTAAAAGTAATTACAAAGTATGTACCTCTGTATTTTTTTTCCCATTTTTCATTCTTTTTCTGCCTTAAACCTATTTCACTGTTCCTAGAATGATTTTTATTATTTACATTATTTATCCCAGCATTCTGTATAGCTCATCAATTAAAACTATAACTTAAAAAACTTTGTAACCAGAGCTTCTTCAAGACTAGCTGCAATGCAAGGTATCATTGGAGAGGAAGTTGCTGGTGTTCTAATTACTCACTCACATGTGCAAGAATGGGGAGATCTGTCTACTAAGTAGCTGCATGGTAGTTCTTTACATGGATGGTTGAAGTCCAAATACTTCCTCCCCAAATATTAGATATCATCTCCCTTTGTAAAGCTAGTGTTTTATTTCCTTTTTTGTAATTAAACCTTAATTTTCATTTCTTCAGATTTTCTTGATTTTCGTAAATTATTAAACTTTGGGCAATTGATTATTATCAATTTTTCAGAGTTATGCTACATCAGATGACCAACTTGTTACTATGGATATTTTATTTAACACCACATTAAGTTGTTATATGTTAATTTTGCTTTTATTATTTCTTTGTTTTCCAGTAAAAACTTTGATCTTTTATCATTTCATGAAATTGAATGAGGTGTTGGATATGGAAGCAGAAAAGACTTGCTTGATATGGAGATCAGTCCTTATATGGGAAGGCAATTATTTCTAACCCCCTCTTCCAACTTTGAGGGTGTATCTTCCCCCTCTCTCTGGCAAATATTTTTAAAGAATGTTTAAGTCTATTGTTTTAAAAGACCCATTAATATCTTGGTTGCGCTACTTAAATGATACAAGCGATTTTTTATTGTTTGCTTTTGCTTTGGTGCACAAACATTTTGGCACTTGGCCAAGATTCCCAAAATTCAACACCCAAAGAAAAAAAATTATAAAGTTTAGTAAAAAAAAATGCAGCCAAGAAAGTGTTACACCATTTTATAAACAGGACAGAAAATCCCATTAATGTGAGCAGTCCAAGTCACCTTGTATAACATTGGCTGGTGTTTTAAAATATACCACACTGAAAAGAATCATTCAAAGAAATAAAAATCATGTTTGAAGTAAATATTATAATATTGATGAAGAAATTTCCTCTCAGTTAATTTCATTTAGCTGCTTTTATTCATCAGGTTTTTCAAAATTAAGCCTTAATTTCATAGTTTTATCTATTTTTTTTTCAATATATCACATAAAATAGTCAATAAAATCAGTATGTTTATAAATTTGTTTAAATTTTTTATTTTAATGAAATTCAGAATTATATTGTTTTTAATTTGGTTTATAACATGACCTATTTCAGTTGCTTGGTTATTGTTACAAAATTAAAAAGTTGCCTTATTTATATGATTCAGCACAGTTGGCAAAAAGCCTGGATTTTCTCAGAGTATGGTACAGAGAAAAAAAATTACAAAACAGTAATTTTCTCATTTCAAGGAAATATATATATATTATTCAGAAATAAATAGTCTTTCTAAGGGTTCGAGCCCCGGGTAAATAATAGTCTTTCTAAGGGGTTCGAGCCCCGGGTAAGGTATGGATGTGTGTGTCGTTTTTCTGCCGAGGTCCTGCCATCCTCACAGACCTTCTACTTTGGCATATAAACTGACAGGCTCCTGTCAGACCTCTGTGGCAAGCAGCTGCCTGAGGGAGTATTTTATTTTTATTCATGTGCATATAATTATTTCTGTCCATTAATTTTTTTTTGAAATAATTTTTTTTTTCAAATATATTTTTTTACTCAACTCTAAAAATACCCAACTGAAACAAAAGTAAATTTTATTTTCAGAAAATCCAGAATTAAATGCTGATTAATTGCATTAGTTATTTGGCAGAAAAAGTAAAATTTTTTTGAGCTAATCATAATGAAAAAATATCTGGGCCTCTGGATGTTGCCAGTTTTTCAGGTGGAACCCTGGTACAGTTAAGGTTTTAGAATGAGGTCTCATTTTGATACATCATTTTTAAGTATATGTGAAATGTGTGAATAAAAATATTGAGTTAGAGATGTATTTTGCTTATAGGTATTTAGCACAATGTGCTATATCTTGTTATAATTTTTTTCACCCTTTGTGAAAGCAAGTATTTTACCCCTAAAGTACCATCAGACTCATAATCTACAGTTCCCAGATTCAAGTCCCACCTGGATCAGCGTAGGATTTATCTCTGCAAAACTCCCCTCTCTGCCCTCAGTCAGTAGGGGACACTGATGGTTTTATAAAGGCTGCCTTCCATTGGATGGGATGCTAAGCATTTGTCTCGTGTGGGAGAACCATACTCTATGTACATTAAAGAGCACACTGGATGGCCTTGATGGAAGGCTACCATCTGTTTCCCAACAGCTGTCCATTGGGTCCCCTCAATCTTCTCTGAGCCCTTGGACTCCTTAGAACCTGGCCATTTAGCCCATTGTGTGCAATAAAGTGCCACTCAGAAATAAAACAACTCATTAACCCTGAAGTGTCCACCCTGATCTCCTGTACTAAATATTACTGTTCCATTAAACAGATGTTTATGAAAAAATATAATTCAAGGATATTGATAAAAATATTTCAATTTAATTTTAAAATGAAACCTCTATTTCAGTCTGAAAGTGACTGGAAATTGGCTTTATTTTGTACTGAACATTAGGCATTTTTCTCTTTGGGTGTTGCAGTTTGGGGATTCTGGCAAGGTGCCAAAAAGTTGGTGTACAAAGGTTAAAAAACTTGAATATTCTCAGAATGGAACAGTCAAGATATTGAGAAGGGAGAGGGTACACTTTTTAAAACTATTCAATATGAGTTCAAAAACTAATTGTTTAAAACTAAAAAAATTCCTTGAGGGGGGGGGGGGATAAAGCCCTCATCGTAGCCACGGAGAAACTAGATGGTTGGGAGTTATAACACCCTTGATAAAAGTGCGCTTCCCACCTAGGACTGATTTCAGTGCCAGAGCTTTTTGCTTCCATATCCAAGATCTCATTCATTATCAGGAAACTATAAAAAATAATTTTTTGACTGGAAAACAAAGAAGTAATAAGAACGAAAAAAAACCTAATTTGATGTTAAAAAAAAAGCATAGTAAAAAAAGTTACCAAACCACCCATTGTTGTAGCAAGCAATGTTCATGACTCCAAAAGGTTAATAAAGGCATATAAATATATATAGGAATAAAAATCGATAGAAGAGTAAAAATGAACTAGTTATAAGCAAGTGATTGTCCCAATCAGCAATGTAGTATAATTCTGAAAGATCTACAGGAATGAAAATCAATAAATCGATAGAAATAAAAATGAAACAAGTTGTAAGGTGACCATTGCTATACCTAGCTATGTTGCATAACTCCGAAAGATCAATACATATAAATCTAAGGAAATAAAATCATAATTGAGCTATAGAAATAAACACAAAGTTTTAATTATAAAAGTGCAAATAAAATACTAACAATTAAAAAGTTAACCATTACTGATGATGCTATATGCACACAACTAACACTTGCTACTAATTACTGCTGTCTGCTGGGCTGTAATGTATTTGCAGCACTTTTGCACAAACAAGTTGCTTTTAGTTGTAATTTTGTCTTCAGTACCTTGAGAGCACAGTTGAATGCCAGGATGAATAATAAAAATAATTTTTGGCATACTAAAATAGTTTTAAGGCAGAAAAGAGAGCAAAAAGAAATTGAAGCACATACTTCTTAGTTACTTTCAAAATCTTCTTATTTTACTATTGTTTTAAAAAAAAAATTGTTTATAATAGTTCGAATCACTTTGTGAGCTTGGGGGTTGCTTCAGCATAAATTAACATTAATAAACAAATAGGCAATCCCATGTATTGCTTCTAAGAAGTGGTGATCAGATGACATTAACAAATTGTTTATATATAATATTTCAGGCTTGAATTGCATATTTTTAGAATATATATGTAAGAAAATTTTCAAATGGCATTTTCTATTCTTTTTAAAAATATTAAATTTTTTTGTTGTACAAAAAACAGACATGACTTCTTGGGCCTCTCATTTTGGATTCTTCAGTTGTATAATTGATGAGGATCCTGGAAGGGTTAGTGAATAAAATTGAGATAAAACCCTTCCAGATCAATTTTAATTAGGTACTGACTGCTAGAGAAAATTTGAACTTAACAACAGTGGCAAAAACTTGACTTACAAATTGCAAATTCTGAATGCTAGCTATGAAACTACTTAAATTTAATTAAAAATAGCACTAAAATAAATCATCATTTAAAAATTAAATTGTTTATTATAATGTCCTAATCAGATGTCTCCTAAAGTAGCTACCTGTTGCGAACAACCCTTAGTTGGAGGCACATTAATATGTAGTTAATTCAGTAGTAAAGTGTGACAGGAAAATGTAGACAAGAAATACTTGAAATAATTAGCTGAAAAAAATTGGTTTTGCTCTTTGCCACTGGCACCATCTATGTCAGCAATCAGGCAACCAATCTGCCTCATATGATGGAAGTAATATTTGTCACTCACACATAAATAATTCAATAATAAAGTATCATGGGAAAATTTCCTGTAGGCAACAAATACTTGAAATAATTAGCTGAAAAAAATTTGGTTTTGTCCTCAGTGGGATTCAAACTCAAGTCTCCCAGACATTATTTCATGTGTTTCTTGTTATGGGATATTTTCCTGCGATTCTTTATTACTTAATTATTTATATAATGCTGTGAGCATGAGTGACAAATATTACTTCCATCATCTCTCACATTGAATCCAGCTGTCTAGTGGGTCCCCTCCCCCAACCTTCTCTGAGCCTTCAGGGTCCTTGTGACCTGTACATTTAGCCTATTGTGTGCAAAAAAAGTCACTTTTAGGTAAAACAACCCAAGCTCTTGGGTGGATGCTATGCTTGGGAGGAATTTGGATTTGGTTTAATGACATTCATTAGGCCAAAAGAATAATTGAGGCATAACACTACCTAATGATTTTAGTCAAAGTTCCAAATAATTATTCTTTTTCATTGCTTTGCATATTTGAGAAGCATAGGTGACTAATCACAGTGTTACCTGGGTGACATTTTAACGTCAATATATCGATAAATATTTTGTGGAAAAAATTTCGCCCACATATCGTACTTGAACCTGTGCATCTCTCCAGAAACATACCAGAGTATTATTACCAATTAAACTAATGCTGGCTCATCTTTTTTCCACTAATTTAAGACTTTAAATCTTTCACCAACAATTACTTTTTATATTGCACTGAGTAAGATGGAAATAATAAAGTCTCTTCACGCTATTTAACGTTATTAATGATTTAAACATAGGTGACAATCACATCGTTACCTGGGTGACATTTTAACATCAATATATTAATAAATATTTTGTAGAAAAAAATTCGCTGACATACCAGGCATGAACCTGCATCTCTCCAGAAACTTGCTAGAGTATTCTTACCAGTTGAACTAATGCCGGCTTATCTTTTTTCCACAAATTTAAGACTTTAAATCTTTCACCAATGATTTTTGGTGCCACCTGTTGCTCATAGATGACGCCAAAAATCATCGATGAAAGATTAGCCTCCTCCTCCTCCCCCTCCCTCCCTCCCTCCCTCCCTCCCTCCCTCCCTCCCTCCCTCCCCATCATGGACTGTGGAGGTCCAACCAGATCATGCAGTTTAATTCTCCAAGCATATCTGCCCTGAGCTACATCTGGCCACTGCACACCAATTCTAACAAGGTCCTGTTTGACATTGTCTGCACACCGCATCCTAGGTCTCCCCCTCCTTCTGAGGCCTCTAGGCACACTGTTCATAACCCTATTCGCCAATCTATAATTATCCATACGGACAACATGGCCAAACCAGCGGAGTCTCTCTCTACACAATATGCTGCTTAAAGGAGATTGCAAACTCCTTTGCCTAACTTCATCATTAGTTACAAAGTTAAACCACCTAATACCCAAGATACTGCGTAAGCATCTAGTTTCCTGTTATCTTGTTTACACAGTGTCCAAGTTTCACTACCATAACTAACCCTAGAAAGAACCAAACTATTATACAGTCTAATTTTAGTCTTTAGGTGTATACGCCTAATTCTCCACACTCTCCATAGATTCTTAAAAGTCCCGGCAGCAATACCTATTCGTCTGTTAATCTCATGCCGCACATCACCAGTATCTGTTACGTAGCTCCCAAGGTAACTAAGCTGTAACACCTGCTCAAGACTGCAACCATTCAGATTAACTGAATCACAGCCTGCCTGACCAATTTTCATCACTTTAGTTTTCTCTCTGTTTATAACCAAACCTACTCTACTACCAGTCTCATCAACAGCTCGAATGAAAGAGTTCATCTCATCAACATCATTTGCCAAAAGGGCTAAATCATCAGCATAATCTAAATCAGAAATTTCCGTATCTCCAGCCCATTTAAGGCCAAAAGTTTTCCCTTGAAGTGAATTTCGCATAACATAATCAACAACCAAACTAAAGAGAAAAGGAGACAAAATGCACCCTTGTCGAACACCAGAAGTAATGCTAAACCAATTGCTACAAGCCTTACCAACTCTCACACACGACTCAGTGTTATTATAGAGAGCTTTCATTATGTTAACTAACTTGTCTGGTATACCATATGATTTCACAATCAACCACAAATTATGACGATCAACAGAGTCGAAAGCCTTTTTGAAATCAACAAAGCTGGCAACCAAAGGTTTCTGAAACTCTAAACATTTCTCAAGAATCTGCCTAAGTGAAAATATCTGATCCACACACCCCCTACCACTTCTGAATCCACATTGCTCATCACGCAATTGACTGTCAACCAGATTCTTAATTCTATTAAGCACAATCATGGAAAGAACTTTACCTGGAACAGAGAATAGGCTGATACCCCTATAGTTATCACAAGAACTGCGATCACCTTTTTTGAGAATAGGGATAATAATAGCTCTGGTAAAATCCTTAGGAACCATGTCTTTATCATAAAAGATATTCAGAATTTCAGTCATCCAAGTGGTAACAGAAACATTCCCAGCTCTAAGCATTTCTGTAGTAATTTCATCTACTCCTGGGGATTTATAAAGTTTAAGTTTAGAAATAGCCAAATAACTTCAGATTGTGTTATAGAACCAACATTAAAGCCACCAGTGCATCTATCATCATTGCAAACAATGGGAGTAGAATTAACCACATTGTTTAGAACATCACTGAAATGCTAAGCCCATCTATCATGACAGAATCCTCACCTTCTATAACCTTACCTTGTTTATCCTTCAATCCCTGTATACCTGTCTGTTTTCTACCACACTAAACATTAACTGTACTGTCTAACGGCTTCCTCAGTTTTGTCAGTCAAGCCAAAGATTCTATTCAGCAGCTAACTGATCCTTTACACATTTATTAAGCTCTCTGTAATGCTTTCTATTAGGACTAGTAGGGTATTGATTAAAATCATTCCTGCAGTTCTAACTTTCAGAAATAAGCTCAAGTGCCCTAAACACTCAAATAATTCTATCTCTTCTGCTCCTTTTTTCCTAAAACAGTGCCTTTAGTTTCCAAAAAAGCCTGTTTAAAATGGTTCCATTCTTCCTCAACTTCAGTAGTAAGCAAACCATGACTGTCATAATGACTAAGTAACCTATCATTGTAAGCTGTAGCTATAACTGGGTCTTTCAGAGCTTCAGTATTAAAGGTAAATTTTTTAACCCTAGCACAACACTTTTTAAGTTTAAGTTGCAAGACACTTTTAACAAGGTAATGGTCAGATCCAGTTTCAGCTCCCCTATATGCCCTGGTATTTCTAACAGAACTAGACCATTTGCTGTTAATTAATATGCAATCAATCATATTCTTATGCAGCCCATCAGGTGAAACCCACGTGTACTTATGTATGTCGCGGTGTTTGTTATAAGTGTTAGTTATTCTGAAACCATTGAGTTTATTTACCTGTAGGAGATGTTGCCCACTGCAGTTACCAATACCAAAAGGGCCTATTACTCCTCCCCAAAGGTCAGAGTCAGTACCAAATTTGGTATTGAAGTCACCTAGAACAAGGGTAATATTTCCTTTCTTGATAGAATGCAAAATATCCTATCCAAGTTGTCCATAAAACCTATCCTTCTCATCTTCATTGGCATCCTCAGTGGGGGCATAACAGCAGATAACATTCAAGTCTTTAATGCTTGTCTGAAATTTTGCTGTAAGAAACCTTTCATTAATGCACTCATATCCTAGAAGAGCATCACTAGCATGTCTGCTGAGAAGCAGACCCACGCCTTGGTGATACTTATTGTCTTCCCTCCCTGAAAAGAGAAATTTAAGATTATTTTTAAGAATCTGACCTTTATCTGTCCATCTGGTCTCTTGCGAGCCGAGAATATCTAAATTATAACTGTGGAATTCTTGTGAGAGGAGGACATTAAGAGAAAAAGCTCTGTTCAGAGTCCTCACATTACAACTACCTATGGAGAGAAAATGGTTAGTAGGATGTTTAAAGAAACTATGTTTATTGAAAGAGGGAATGCCGACAATATCAAACAGCCCCCTAATTGCAGACATGGGACAAAGACCCGCTCCCCCATCACTAAAGGCTGAATCCATCTACACTGAAAGACTTCCTCCAATGTAGAATTTGACGATTCCAGTAGAAGCAAAGATTTCAGGTGCCTGCGATAACATCTGCTGAGGATTATCCACCAGCTGATAAACATATCCTGTGAATTTATTCACTTGGGGTTGTCAACCTACAAACAAGCAGAATACACAGTGGAAGATTTTCCCTCCACAGAAGCCCACCAGTGCAGCAAATTCAGGATCCATAATGAAGCGCAGAGCCTTAATTCAGTCCAGTCCAGTGGCTTTATATGGTCTGTACCAGGACCCTGTGTGGTTGTCCACTCCTCAGCAGGGTGGAAAAAACAAAAAAAGTCGCCATAGTTGTCCAAATCAGTAGGGCACACTAATCTGGCAGCCCTCCGCTTCTGTTCACTTCCACAAGAGAGTATCTCTTTTGAAAGGTAATAGTGGTCTGCACCACGAGAATGCGGGGTCGGACATTAGGTGCTAGGCCTGGCCGGTTCTATGCATCATCATCAGGTGATTGGTGCATAGCTCTCCTTCCAGTGACTACCTATCTACCATTTACAGACCAAAAGTCTTAAATTAGTGGAAAAAAGATGAGCCGGCAAAGTTCAGTTGGTAAGAAAACTGGCATGTTTCTGCAGAGATGCGGGTTCGAGTCCCATATGTTGGCAAAATTTTTTCCACAAAATATTTATTTGAGAGGCAACCTAAATAATTATAGAATAAGTGGAATCAATGTCCTCCTTGTAAATCGGAGAAACGATAACATTCATCTTAATCGCTGTCAGAGTCATTGAAATATTTTTAAAAAAATCACATTTTTCCAGTCATTTATTTATTTTTTAAGCATTGAATTTTATTTTTTAAAATTAAAAAAAAAGACTTGTTTTCCTTGTGTTTGCAAAGTACAGATCTGTGCAGCTTAACATAATGACTAAAAGTTTCAAACGAAATGTTTGCTGTTCGATATCGGGCTCCTATCATATTGCTGATCACACAATGAAAAAAAAAATTGATTGTTAGTTTTATTTTTTCACCATATTGCTTTCATAAAATATATATTCCATAATAAATAAAAATAATTTAAGAAATTAAAATAGGTTTAAATTGCAAAATACACTGTAATAAAGCTAAAACTTAATACCATGCTATATTTTCATGCAAATCAGTGAAAATCTCCAAAGGAAAAAGAATGTTTCCTTGGTCTCTGAATTTCTTTGATTGAAAACACAGATGGGCATATTTTTTATAAACAACTCGCTAGATCCCTCTGCCAGCTAGTGGTGGAGTGGAATAAGAGTAAACTTAACCTGTGGCAGTGCAATGTCTTGCAGTTTGAGCAAGAGAAAAGGCTTTTTATTTTTTGAATAATGAGGTTGAGAAATTAGTTGAAAAAATTAGCATTATTTAGCTCTGAAACATCTATATGCTAAATAGCGTGATGAGACTATTATTTATTTCCATCTTACTCTCTGCAATATAAAGATAATGCCACCCGAGATCATAGATGTCGCCAATGGTTGACCCAAAAATCTTGGTTATAGAGTTTAGTCTTAAAATTAGCGGAAAAAAGACAGAGCTGGCATTAGTTAAACTGGAAGAATACTCTGGCATGTTTCTGGAGAGATGCAGGTTTAAATTCCGTATATTGACGAAAATTTTTTTTGTAAAATATTTATTGATTTATCAACACCATGAAAGAGCAGCATGTAACGTTGTGATTATCATCTATATTTGAAATATCTATAAATATAAAAGTTCGAAATTTAATTTTTTTTTACTATACTAATGAAGGAGCTTACCATTTGATGCCCATATATGTTGGCTTGAACCAGATTTTAGCCACTGAGCCACTATAAGGTTTAAAAAAGAAATTTCAAAGCATTCAGTCCTTTGCTGTATCTCACGGGTTTCTATCCAAAAACAATAAAAAAGCTAATTTAGCAGAAAATGCTTGTGCACTGCTCAGCATCAGCTGTTTATATACAAACACATTATGTATTTTGCATTATGTATTTATCCATGTTTTCAGAATTTAAATGCTAAGAAATACTAAGTTTATGTTTAATAGGTTTAGAAATGAGAATAGAACAAATTCACCTCTCCACCCAATCACTGACATATAGCAGGCAACCTTTGCTTGATCCATGTGTTATGTTCCTGTGCAAATCAGTCTACAAATTACTGAGAGCTTAACAAATTAATATTATTTTCAGCCCAACTCCAGATCTGAAGAAAATTATAAAAAGGGACAGAGACAGATTTAAACTCCTCCAAAATTGGGCATCTACAAACTCTCCCTACATTTGCTGGATGATTCCATTATTATATCGGAAAAACCATATCTTCTCTACAGAAGAAGTTTACAAAGTATCAGACAGATGTCAGCCAAAATAAACTAATGAGTGCTCTTATTGAACTGGCAGTTCAACACATAGCTACCTTATAGTAGGTAGATTGCTAGCATTTGCATCCACTTACTATGGAACCATCTTCCTCAAGGCTATTGAGATAACGAGCTTTTCCATACCCACCTGCAGCTGAGACATTGGAATCACCCTTCACAACATGTAGAAAGAAATTTTAAACAGCTCTTAACATCACCAAAATAGTGGCACTTCATTGAAGACAGAGCACTGTCCTTGCTCTGTAAAGATCATAAGTTTACTCCTGAAAACTTCTTGTTGTGCAGATATTTTGAAGGATAAACTTTAAAAATGTTGAAATGGCAGAGAACTTTCAGTTATTTTAATTATTTTCTGAACTAGGTCTTTTAATTGCTTTTTTGGTAGAATACTTACTCATTATGAAAATTTAAGTGTGTACTACTGAAGTTTAAGAAGAATGATTATAGAGTCTGGTTGCATCTCCATGGTTCATAGCCCATGACTGCTTTGTAATTGATTATATAATAGTACAGAATTTATAAACAGTGGCCAGGTCTCTAATAGGGATGCCACACATCCTGGAATCTGCAAGATACTCCTGCAGAGCATCAATTCTTCTATGTCCCTAAACAACCTTCAGATGGTCTATGAAATTCATTTTTTTTTTGCGGTAGCATATCTCTTATATAATGAGTTATAATTTATTTGCATTTGTGTCTTTGCTATACAAATCTTTACTGTTCAGTCTAATTCCATATAATTTATATGTTATGATGGAAAACTGTCTGGTCTTTCCAGAAATGGTTTAAAATTAAGAGTAGTTCATCAAAAGAAGTGTTTAAAAATAATTTGTTAAATAAACTAAGCCACTCAGCTGACACAATGAATATCTTGCTATTACAGCATGCTGACATAAGTTTTGCTAGCTCTTCAGCATGTGCTGCACGGTGTTTATTGTTACTAGATCTTAATTTCTATGCAAACTGTCAAAATTTATATGTTATTCAACAGATTTTGGCCCTCTGGAATTCCAGAAATACTTGACCAAACAGTCCCAAATTTTACACATAGGTTCCCCTTGTTCTACTCTGTATTTATCTAAAAAAAAAACAACTAACTATATGTGAGATATTAAATGTTGGGACATAAATAGTAGCTTGTGCTTGAATTGTAGACAGCAAGAAATCGTAAATTGTAGCCATGGCGCTACTATTTGAAAATTTACATACAAACAGACCCACACACATGTACTACAGGGTGTGGGTCTGTTTGTATGTATACATGTTGGTGTACCCATATACTACAGGGCTCAGTCAGTAGTGCACCAGGTTGTAATCTACAGTTCCCAGGTTTGAGTCCTAGCTGGGTTAGTGTTAAGATTTATCTCGGCAAAAATCCTCACCCTGCTCCCAGTCAGTAGGGGACACCGGTGGGCTTGGAAAGGCTGCTGTCCATCAGATGGGATGTTAAGCTGTGACCCTGTGTGCAGGAGAACCATACCTAGTTCATGCTAAAGAACATACTGGATGGCCTTGATGGATGGCCATCTGTCTCCCAACAGTTGTTCCAGTGGGTCTACTCCCACAACATTCTCTGAGTCTTTGGGGTACTTGTGACCTGGCCATTTAGCCCACTGTATGCAAAAAAGTGCCATGCAAAATTTAAACAACCCAACACACGTACAGCTGTTACTCAAGGTTAAAACCTGGAAGCACAGCTAGTGAACTTTTATTGCATTATTTTTTAACAAAATATGAGTTGAGTTTATCACACTAACACTGGTTAGATATAAATGCTAATATTAGTTAGGTGCATTGTAACTGGTGGTGTTGCACTCTCTTCATTACTAATTTCATTAATTAAAATTGACAAGCTGCTTTTGAATTACTTGCTAATTTATACATTTTAATTACTGTACATATTGCTTTTATGCCTTTGATAGAAATATTTTGTTATGTTTATTATTTTAGGAAAACATCACATTGTAATGAATGGCAATGTGGAAAAAATGACTTTAGAAGATGGTGTGCCTGTTCCCAAAGTACAGCTGCATTTTCCTGGACGAATTCATCTTGAGTGGCACCAAGTTCATAGAATTGGTGCAGGATTAGCAAACTTGGGAAATACGTGTTTCATGAACACTGTTATACAGTGCTTGACATATTGTCCACCTCTTGCTAACTGTTTACTTGATGCTGACCATGCTTCCAAATGTAAGTTAAGAATAGGTTAAAATTATTAATAAAAAGGGCACCCTTTGTGCTTCTTTAGTGACAGTTTATTTGATATTGCTTTTAAGGTTATGAACATTTTAAAGATACTTTAAGCTAAAAATAATTGTGCTTAATATATTTAGCTTCCCTCCAGTTTGTTAAATATGAAAAGAATGAATCTCTAACCATTGTAAAGTTAGCAAACCAATAAGAGAAAAATTGCTCTTAAGCTATATGTATGAAATTTCAGAACACAGTAGAAATATCTGGAAGCTAGTTTTGTTGTGGGATTCCATGTTTCTTTCCTTGACGAAACTTTTTACGTTTAAAGAGGGATCTTTTGTCATCATAGTCTTTTAAGTATATATTAAATATTACCATTTGTTGTAAAACAAATAAATATATATCTGAAGTATTCTTTCCAGTACTGAAGCAATGTGTTCTCAATTTTGCTACAAAACACAGTTTAAACTATTTTGTCGGTAAGGCTGACTTAAATCATTCTTCTGAAAACATTTGGTTAATATGCATAAAAATGTTACACAATGAGTGTTAATGACAAACAATTTTTGCCATTTTCAATTGTGGCTTTGCTGACTTGCTGTAAATACCATTTATTTGCCTTTCAAGATTCAAAATGCAGACATAGTGTCCTTTCTCCCCACCTATAGGTACATATGAAATTCTGTTTTTCCATTAAGTATTAATAATTTGTGGCCTGATTTAAATTCCTTCCATGTCCTAGAGCACCTACTTGAATTGCATGGTCTGGCTGGGAAATATCTGGTGATAAAAATACATAATATAATTATTTTTAAATATATTTCCAATGATTAAAAATAACTTAAAATTCTCTGTCGTTGAGCAATAAAATTTTAAAGTTTATCCTCCAACCTATCTGTATGTTGAAAGTTTTTAGGAGAAAACTCGGAAGCTTTTTGGAGCAGTGACAGCACTCCGTCTTCAGCAGCGAAATGATGTTATGTGGTGACGTTAAAGGTCTGTTTAGACAAAGAGCTTCTTTCCACATGTAATGAAGGGCAATTTCAATGTCTCCGTTGCAGGTGGGGACAGACAAGGTCATTATTTCAAAAGCTTCACTGACTATGGTTCCATAGAAAGTGGATGCACTGCTTTCATTTGTGTCCACTTCCTATGGAACCATAATCAGCGAGACTATTGAAAAAATGACCTTGTCTGTCCCCACCTGCAATGGAGACATTGGAATTGCCCTGCACGACATGTGGAAAGAAGCTCTTTGTCTAAACAGACCTAATGTCACCACATAATATCACTTCGCTGAAGATGGAGTGCTGTCACTGCTCTGAGTTTTCTCCTAAAAACTTTCAACATACAGTTAGTTTGAAGGATAAACTTTAAAATTTTATTGCTCAATGACAGAATTTTAAGTTATTTTTAATTAATTTCTGAGCAAGAAGGTCCTTTTAATTGTATTTCCAATGATTCAGTAATTACTTTAATTGGTATAACCTCTAATTATGTTTAGTAATTTTGGATTTTGCAATAGCTTTTCATCCTTTTAGGGCCCAGCCTGAAAAACAGGCTAATTATTTTTTCACTGTCTCCAAAAAAAAAAACAACAACAAAAACTGCAACTTTTCATCAAATAAGCAATGAACAGAAATAGATAATGTTACATACCAACTTAACAGCATTTAATTCTGAAATGAATGAAAATAAAATTTCTATCTAAGAAAAATATTACTCTCTATAAAACTTTCAAAGTGATATAAAAAAAAAGATCTCATAAGGCAAGTATTGTAATTTTCGGCATATAATCCATGGTAAAGTATAATCTGCAGAACTGAGAAATAAGAGAAAAGAAAACAAATTCTGTTAATTTCCCTGTTTCATAAAAATCACTTCTTTGGCTGAAAATGAAAAAAATAATACTTCAGCCTTTCATTAGGATTTTTAATCTTAAATTAGCCAATCAGCAGCTAACTGTTACGGCGACTGCCATTAACTGCAAACCATCACAGCACTCATTTGGCTTGGTGCCGAAGTCATGCAAACTGGGGTCACGAATGGAACACTGTTGTGTTTAGTGATGAATCCCGTTTTTGTCTAAGTGCTGGTAGGGAGTTGGCAAAATTTAGAGGCAGTTTGCAAAATTCATAGTGATGGCAAAATCATGGAGAGTGACTTGGGAAAATTGGGAGGAGTTGGCAAAATTCAGGTGAGATCTAAAAATTGCAATCTTTTTTGTGTAAAATTATGGCGTGTTGTCAAAACTGATATAGCAATATCTAGGAGAGTTGGCAAATCTTGGGGGAGTTGGAAATATTGAGTGACTTTTCAAAAATCAGGGAGATGTAAAAATTGGGATTTTTTTTCTGTAAAATTGTGGTGAGTTGGCAAAATTCGAATCCACTTGGTAAAATACAGGTGAATATTTCTGTGAAATTATGGCTACTTGGCAAAGTTGGAAGTCAAATTGCCTGAACTCTCCATGGGACAAAAATCTAGGTAAAAATATGACAGAGATATTATTTGCTCAGTTGGCAAAATTTGATTTTAGAGTTGGAAAATTTTTTATTTCTCCCCCCCCCCCCCAAAAAAAAAAAAACCATAGTCCTTCACTACGCCTCTGGTTATAGCACGCAATGGAGATTGCATGTGTTAACCATCTGCACCTTGTTTTCCTCAGTGAAGCATAACTAATTAAATGTAGCTGCAACCAGAATTTCTAAGAAGCATGTATTTACTTCCAGTTTCGATTTTAAAAGTGGGAAAGATGCATAGAATGCTGGGAAAAATGATAAAAATTATTTTGGGAATACTGAAATAAGTTTATGACAGAAAGAGTGTGAAACAGAAAAAAAAAAAAATGTGGTACGAACTTTGTAATTACTTCGAAAATCTACCTTTTTAAAAAAACAGCAGTTTTTTTGTTATATTTAGATTTTCGAAAATTTTAAGGAAATATTTGTTGATAATAGCTCAAATCAAACTTGTGAGCTTAAATCAGAAGGTTGCTTCAGCAAATAGGAACATTAACAAGCAAATCGGCAATACCGTTTAGTGCTTCTAAGAAATGGCAATCAGATGGCTTTAATCAAATTATTTATATTGTAGTTTAATAAAATATGCATCAAATTAAACAAAATATTATTTTTGAAGCCTGAATTATATATTTTTATAAGATATATATATATAAAATTACAATGGCATATTTTATTTTTTTAAAATCAATATTTTTTTGTTGTACTAAAGCATATACATACGTCTTGGCTTTTCAATTCAGATTCTCTGTATACAGATGACATGGACACTGGAAAGGTTAAAGAACATGCTGGTTAGCTTTGACAATAGGCTACCCTCTATCTCCTAATAGCTGTCCATTGGTTACCTTTCCCCCAACCTCCTCTGAGCCTTCAAAGTCCTTGTGGCCTGGTCATTTAGCCCATCATGTTCAAAAATTCATTGTGTCACTCAGAGGTGAAACAACCCAACTTCCTCGCTTCACAAGCTTTCATTTGACATATAAACATTAAGTTTGTCTGTTCAAAAGATACAGTGGAATGACTGTTTTGGCAGATCCATAAACTGACAAATCAACAAATGAAAATCCTTCCAGAAAAGCAATAGGAAGCTAGGTAAAACTTCAAGACAAAGAAGCATTTACTGGTACTATTAAGACAAACATAGTGAGAAAAAAAAATAAATATCCAGTATAAACCTGAAATCTCTTAGAATCTTGTATGGTTGAGGGTTCCCTTGGTATGAGCTCCTGTTCATGATGATGAGGGGACTACCCTGCAAAGGTTTCACTGGTTCATTACTTTCACAAGGTCCTAAACACTCATCCGTGTGTTTCTGTCACATGCATGGGGTTCCTCATCAGCTCTCCTCAGCTCATGACTAGTGGGGGGCCCATTTGCCCTGTCTTAATATTGGAGAGCCTGTCCATTGTGGGGGCTGGTCAGCGATTTTGAGGGCCCCTGATGCACACTGTTTTGGCCTCTTCTTCAGTTAAATGGATCCTGGGGTGGCCCCCTTAGCTCACCATACTGCATAGTTGACTTGAGCAGGTCCAGCCCATAAGCCAGATCGGCTTTTGGGCTGGACCTGCTAGAGTCAACTATGCAGTATGGTGAGTTTCTTTTTTTCTTCCGGGTACTGTCTAATAAGTTTACATCACATATTGTCACATCACACATTGTTTTTCCTTTTGCTGTTATCTTTCTTTTGTGAAGACAGTTTTTTCCCTTACGCTTTTATTTTTTTTTTCACTTATTTTGTGAGGACTCAGGTGAGTTCTTCACACTTCTCTTTTCCTTTTATTTATTTGTGAGGGCTTGGCACAATGGCTATGTGGGTATAGTATCTGTGGAACTCTGGCACCCAATTAAGCATCCTCTTGTTGTGCTCCATTGAGGGTGGGGGCTGTGGGCATTGAACCTCAAATTAACAATGAAATCCAACTTTAATTTGGATTCAGCCTGTGCTGCTAAGAGGGCAAACTGCCATATTCCTTGTAGTTTTCTCATCGCCACCAACATCTATGTCTGTTTGTTCATCCTCACAATTCCTGATCATCCATTCCATGGGTAATCAGATACTTGGCGACATGTCCCCATTTCTGATCAGTAAAGGTTTGGAAGGTCTCGCAGGATCATCGAAATCCATCAAGCACCTAATGGCTGGTGGCTTGCTTGTGGAAACTGCTTCCTCCAAACATTCTGAGCTACTCCTGAAGGTAACAGCGATTAGTGGGGTACAAAAGTAGTAACCTTGTGGGTTCTAATTTGGTACCCCAATTTTGACTTTCAATTTGCCATGCCTATATACTTCCATGAAGGCAGGATATTTATGTTGCAAAGTGCAACCATTTATACCCAACCTTCTGCATTGTTTCCAGTGCCAGAGATATGGTCATGCCAGCACAGCTTGCTGGTGTAAACTTACTTGTGTTTACTGTGACAGTCAGAATCACCTTGATCCAGACAGCAAGCTGTGTAAATTGCAGTGGTGCCCATCCTGCACATTCCCATAACTGTCTAAAGTGCAAAGAGAAAGAGGTCTAGCATGTGAAACTGATGTAGAATATCTTGTATCCAGAGACGAGTAAGATTGTTGCTCCGCCACCTCCACCGGGCAAACTTTCCTGTGCCAGTATGGCTGCTGGGAAACCTATTGTTCCCACAGCAAATACGGCAGTGCAAACTGACCTCAGTGTTCCACCAAGTTTCTCTCACCAGGCTCTTGGTTGACTCCAGTTTCCATTACTACTGCTGTGCCTTCCTCTTTCATTTCCCCCTTCTTCCTGTTCTCAGACAGCTTGACTCTCACCAGGCCGAAGAAAAAGTCAGTGACTACACCCTGTATAGCAGTCACTGATCTGTATCCTTCAGACATTTCTGAGGACATGGACACAGACCCCCCCCCCCCCCCCCCCCCGGTTTTTACTCAACCATCCTCTTCGATGGCTAAAATAAATATGAAATTGTTGTCTGCCCATTACCCTAAGATTTGAGATTGCTACACTCTTATGGTGGAATTGCCATATTTCCTGAGGAATACTGACATCAAGGTTTTCCTGACTCACACAGGCCCATCTGTATGTGTGTCTGCGGGAGACTTACTTGAGAACACTCATTGATCTCACAATCCTGCACATTTCTATCTTTTGCCAGATGGAGATGGAGCTGGTCCCACTCATTGGGGTGTCGCCATCTCATCATCAGGTTATACCCCTCACCACCAACTTAGAGGTGGTTGCCATTCGCCTCTTTGTGAAATTTGTCTGCTCTGTCTGTCTACTGCCCAGAAGTATCATTTTCCAGGAAGGCCTAGATGACCTCTTCTGACAGCTGCTCTTCTCCTTTCTTATCATCGGGACTGGAATGGCCACAGCCCTCTCTGTGGCAGTATTGACACAAATGGGAGGGTAACATGAGCAATGGCTCCTGGATCCTTCACTCTCCCTGTTGAACACTGATGTCAGTGCTTACTTTCATTTCCCCAACTCTCAGGTTCATTACTATTGATCTCATCATCTGCTCTTCCTCAATTCTTTCACTCTTTGCATGGGAGGTAGGGGACAACCTTTATGGAAGCTATCACTTCTCCCGTGGGTGGCCTTGCAATCCTTCACACATATTACAGTGGAGGCTTGATCAGGCTGACTGGAGTCACTTTGAACTCCTTTGTGAGTCTGGTGAACACTCGGTCATCCAGGAGCCAATCAACGTTGCAGTGGTGGCGATGATGGGCTGTATTGTCCATGTAGTTACGTCGATCATTTCTCAGACCTCGACCTGGTTTCTTCAAC
The DNA here is from genome assembly GCA_038380435.1 of Ryuthela nishihirai. Classification (NCBI taxonomy): domain Eukaryota; kingdom Metazoa; phylum Arthropoda; class Arachnida; order Araneae; family Heptathelidae; genus Ryuthela; species Ryuthela nishihirai. The sequence continues at coordinate 9,207,906 of JAWZYU010000021.1, forward strand.
TTCTGAAACTCTGGTGGAATTCCAACTGCACTGCAGCTCGTAAGGCTCAGAACATGAGGTTGGGGGGGAGGGGGTGGATTTGGGGGCTGCTGCTATACACTGCTTTGGCCTCTGCTTCAGGTAAACGGGAGGTCCTGGGGTGGCCCCCTCAGGATCAATCGACTGGTGGGCAGGTCCTGCTAGGGTCAACCATGCAGATTGGTAAGTAATCTTGCCCACGTCCGATAATGGTTTATGAGTTTCCCCACACGTTCACTAATTTTATTGTTTTCTTTCTTTTGTGAGGCCAGTTCTTACCTCACACTTTATTGATTTGTTGCTTATTTTCTTTTGTGGGAACTCCGATAAGTTTCTCATCATTTCTCTTTTTCTTTTCCTTTAGTTTCATTGTGAGGGCTTGGCTCACTGGCTGTGTGGTTATGGTGTCCTGGTGCCTGATTAGGCATCCCCTTGTTGGACTCCATGGTGGGTGGGAAAAACGGGCACTGAATCCCTAAAAACAACCATGAGTTTTCTAACTCAAAATTCACCGGCCAATGCTGCCAAGAGGGCTCACCATGAACCCCCATCTTTTTTGTCTTCGCCATCATCTTCGTGTGTGTCTCTGTCTCTGAGGTTCCTGGTCATCCACTCTAGGGTGATCAGGTGCTTGGAGACATGTCCCCCTTTTTTATAAACGAGGGTTTGAAAGGTCTTGCGGGAGAACTGAAATCTGTCAAGCGTCTACGATCTGGTGACTAGCAGATGGAGACTGCCTGCTCCAAATATTCGGAGCTACTCTTAAATGTCACAGCAATTGGTGGAGTGGCAGTCAAAGTCAGTCCACACAAAATGCTCAATTCCTCCCAGGGCATGATCTCCGAGTGGGGCCTCCTCAAAGTTTCTGAGGAGGAAATCCTCTCAGAGCTTTCAGCCCAGGGAGTGATAGCAGTCCACCAGGTTTCGATGTTTTCAGTGTTTTCGTACCAAGTCCTGTACCAAGTCTAGGCTTAGTGGCAGAGATCTTGGTCTGAACACTTTGGGAATAAACTTTCTAATATCAAGCCTATTGTCAAACCATGGCTTTTATGTTTTCTCAAGAATTGCAAGTAGGAAGTTGTACTTGCTCAGCTTTACTAGGTCATTGTTTATTATGCATTCATTTCTTCTATGGGTAGATAACAAATCTAAGTGTGAGTTTTGTGACAGCATTTTAACTCTTAAACATATTTTGATGGGGAGGGGGTGGTTCAGTTGATAGCACACCAGGCTCATAATCTGCAGTTCCCAGGTTCGAGTCCCAGCTGGGTCCTCATTGAGATTTATCTCTGTAAAACTCCAATCACTGCCCATGGTCAGTAGGGGACACCGATGGGCTTGGAAAGGCCTCCATTCGTCGGATGGAACATTGAGCCATGACTCCATGTGCAGAAGAACCATAAATTGTGCATGTTAAAGAATACACTGGATGGCCTTGATGGGAGGCTACCATCTGTCTTCCAACAGCTGTCCAGTGCGTCCTCTCCTCCCCCAATGCTCTCTGAGCCTTCAGGGTCCTTGTGACCTGGCCATTTAGCCCATGGTGTGCAAAAAAGTGCTGTTCAGAGATAAAACAGCCTAACATATTTTAATTGAATGCTTTCCTGTTATTTACCCTTGAACGTGATTTTTATTTTAGCATCCTTAATATTATGTTTGAGCCCCTTACACTCGAACATCTTTGATCGAATCAATCAGTTTTACCTCTTATATTTGCCTTTTTACACTATACTGGTTATTTTGCTAAATTATAGCTTTAGTTATAATCTAGGTGAATCCAATATTGTTATTAATATTCTGTCTGATCTGGGTCTTTTATACCTGGGTTGGTTTTACCTTTTTTATGTTTATATACTTATTGTTTTGATTGTTATTTGTATTATTTACACCTTTTGGTATTGTCTGTTGCATGTTTTATATTGGTTTTTAAACTTGGCTGTGGTTTACATGTCTTTTACACTTTCTTATGTCTTGTTTGACACATTATGGCCATTGTTACTCATCATCATCCTCAAGCATTTTTAAATTGTGGAATTTTGAGAAACATGAAATGGACTTTTATCACCTTACTTGGCCTGCACAATTGCCTGATCTTAATACAATCAAAAGTATATTGGAGAATTCGGAACACACTATTCGAATGCAGATGTCTTCCCACATCACTTCGAGATGTTCAAGCCATTTTGCAGAAGAGTGGTTCAAAATCCCACCTGCTGTATTTTGAAAGTATGTGGAAAACATGCTGCATCAAGTCCTGGCTGTCATCTCTGCCTGCAGGGGCCTGATGGACTATTAGGTAGATGTTCCTAACAATTTGGCCAGACAGTGTATATATATATATTTCAAAAGTACATTTCATTTTCATATTTCTCTGCATATTTCTAAATGCTTCAGTTTGACAAAAAGTATAGCATTAAACTAAATGCCAAACTGAAAGTTTTAATCAAATTGCATATTGTATTTAATGCTTCATCTCATTACTAGAATATGTTACTGTGTTTAAAATAAAATGTTTTTGAATAATTTAATCTTGTATTGTCATTTTGAGTTTTATGATCATTGATATTTTTACTTTTCACATGGGTTCTTTTTCAGCTATTGTTTGTTCCATTGAAATTTTTTTTTTATCATTATTGCTTTTTATATTTTGCAAAAAATCAAGAGACACCTCTTGATTTTAGGACTGTCACTCCAACCATATCAAAAATTTCTTAACATTTCTGAGATCTACAATCCTAAATACCTATATGAACCAAATTTTAGCTATCTAGCACATCATCATCATCCTCAAGCAGCTATGGGCTATGGAGGTCCAACCAGATCATGCAGTTTAATTCTCCAAGCATATCTGTCCTGAGCTATATCAGCTGCATCTGGTCACTACACACCAATTCTAACAAGGTCCTGTGTGACATTGTCTGTCCATCGCATCTTTGGTCTCCTCTTTCTGAGGCCTTTAGACACACTGTTCATAGCCCTATTTGCTAATCTCTTATCATGCATATTAACAACATAACCAAACCAACAGAAAATCTTTGCATAATATGCTGCTCAAAGGAGGTTGACATCTCCTTTGCCTAACATCATCATTACTTACAAAGTTGAACCACGTAATGCCCAAGATACTGTGTAAGCATCAAGTTTTCTGTTATCTTGTTTATAAAGTGTCGAAAGTTTCGCTGTAGTTGATTTTGTACTTTTCGCATGGGTCCTTTGTCATCTATTGTTTGTTCTATTGAAATTGTTTCTATCAATTTCTTTTATCTGTTTTAACAATAACTACCTAATGATTTTAGGCAAAGTTCCAAATAATTATTCTTTCTAATTGCTTTGCATATTTGAGAAGCATAGGTGACTAATCACAGCGTTATCTGGGTGACATTTTGACGTCAATATATCAATAAATATTTTGTGGAAAAAATTTCACTGACATATTGTACTTGAGCCTGCATCTCTCCAGAAACTTGCTAGAGTATTCTTACTGATTGAACTAATGCCGGCTCATTTTTTTTCCACAAATTTAAGACTTTAAATTTGTGGAAGGAAGGAGGATGTAACAGATACTGCTGATGTGCACATGCTGCACATCACCAGTATCTGTTACATAGCTCCTAAGATAATTAAACTCTGACACCTGCTCAAGAGTGGAATTATTCAGTTTAACTGAACCATGGCCTGTCTGACCAATTTTTATCACTTTTGTTTTCTCTCTATTTATCACCAAACCTACTCTACTGCCGTCTCATCAATAGCTCTAATGAAAGATTCATCTCATCAACATCATTTATCAAAAGAGCTAAATCATCAATATAATCTTAATAACTAATTTTCAGATCTCCAGATCATTTAAGGCCAAAATCTTTCCGTTGTAGTGAATTTTGCGTATAATTAATAACCAAACTAAAGAGAAAAGGAGACAAAATGCACCCTTCTCGAACACCAGATGCAATGCTAAACTAATTGCTACATACCATACGACCTCACAGTCAACCACAAATTATGAAAATCAACAGAGTTAAAAGCCTTTTGAAAATCAACAAAGCTAGTAACCAAAGGTTTCTGAAACTAAACATTTTTCAAGGATCTGCCTAAGTTAAGATATCTGAACTACACATCCCCTACTACTTATGAACCAAACTGTTCATCATGCAATTGTCCATCAATCAGGTTCTTAATTCTATTAAGCACAATTGTGCAAAGAACTTTACCTGGAGCAGAAAATAGACTGATACCCCTATAGTTATCACAAGAACTGCAATCACCTTTTATAAAAATAGGGATAATAATAGCTCTGGTAAAATCCTTAGGAACCAAACCATGCCTTTATAATAAAAGATATTCAAAATTTCAGTCATCCATGTGGTAACCAAAACATTCCCAGCTCTAAGCATTTCCGTAGTAATTTCATCCACCCCTGGGGATTTATGTAGTTTAAGTGTAGAAATAGCCAAAATAACTTCAGACTGTGTTATAGGGCCAACATTAAAGCCAGTAATGCATCTATCATCATTACAAAAAATGAGAGTAGAACTAACCACATTGTTTAGAACATCACTGAAATGCTCAGCCCACCTAACCATGACAGAATCCTCACCTTCTATAACCTTACCTTGTTTATCCGGCAATCCTTGTATGCCTGTCCGTTTTCTACCACGTAAAACATTAACTATCTGGTACAGCTTTCTGCTGTTGTGCTGTCTAACTGCTTCCTCAGCTTTGTCAGCCAAGCCATCAAGCCAAATATTCTTATCAGTAGCTAACTGATCCTTTACACGTTTATTAAGCTCTCTGTAATCCTTTCTATTAGGACTAGTAGGGTACTTATTAAGGACATTCCTGCAGTTCCTTTCTGAAATAAGCTCAAGTGCCTTATCACTTAAATGATTCTGTCTCCTCTGCTCCTTTTTTCCCAAAAAGGTACTGTTAGTTTTTTAAAAAAAAGCCTGTTTAAAATGGTCCCATTCCTCCTCAACTTCAGTAGTAAGCAAACCATAAGTGTCATAATGACTAAGTAACCTATCATGGTAAGCTTTAACAATAAATGGGTCTTTCAGAGCTTCAGTGTTAAAGGTAGCTTTTTTAATCTTGGCACAAAACTTCTTAAATTTAAGTTCCAAGGACACCTTTAACAAGGTAATGGTTAGATCCAATTTCAACTCGTCTATATGACTGGTATTCCTAACAGAACTAGCCCATTTGCTGTTAATTAATATGTAATCAATCATATTCTTATGTAGCCCATCTGGTGAACCCATATGTACTTATATATGTCTCAGTGTTGTAATAATCATCACTAGCATATCTGCTGAGAAACAAACCTACACCTTTGGAGATCCTTTTGTTCTTCCCTCCTTGAAAAGAGAAATTAAAGATTATTTTTCAGAATCTGACCTTAATTTGTCCATCTGGTCTCTTGCAAGCGAAGAATATCTATATGGTGGAATTCATGTGTTGAGGACATCAAGAGAAAAATCTCTGTGCAGAATCCTCACATTCCAACTACCTATGGAGAGAAAATGGTTAGTGGAATGTTTAAAGAAACTATGTTTATTGAGAGGGGGAATGCTGACAATATCAAACAACCGCCTAATCACAGGCATGGGGCAAAACCCATTCTCCCATTACTAAAGGCTGAAGCCATCTTCACTGGAAGCCTTCCTCCAATGTAGGATTTCACGATGCCAGTAGGAGTAAGAATTCAGGTACCTGTGATGACTCTGCTCAGGATTATCTACCAGCTGATAAACATATCCTGTGAATGAATTTATTTGTGGCTGTCAACCCAAAAAAAGAAAACACAGTGGAAGATTTTCCCTCCACAGAAGGTCACAGTGTAGCAAATTCAGGATCCATAAGCAATCTGAGAGCCTTTTTCCAGTCCTGTTAGTGTATATGGTCATCACCAAGATCCTGTGTGATTGACCACTCCTCAGCAGGGTAGAAAGAAAAAGAAAAGTAGCCATAGTTGTCCAGATCAATAAGCCACACTGATCTGGCAACCCTCCCCTTCCATTCACTTTCACAAGAGAGTATCTCTTTTAAAAGGGATGAAGATGAGAAGGAAGTGTTGGACATTAGATGCTATGCCTGACTGGTTCTCTGCATCATCACAAGGGATTCATGCATAGCTCTCCTTCCAGTGACTACCTAGCTACCATTTAGAGAGCAGTTGTTGCTATTGGATCATAAAACCCCATACAACCAAACCATGGTTTTTTGAAGGTCAGTGAAAATTTTCAAGGGATCATCCCCCAACCTATCTCTCCCTTTTAACATGCCTGAATTGAACAATGGATGTAAGAACACATGGTGTGCAATTAAGAGGTCATATGTTTCCCACTTGTGCCAATAAATACTACATTTGTAAAAATAATTATATTTACTTTAAAAAAACATTACTGTACCAGTTATTTCATAATTTTGAACATTACCCTTCATGCTTGCATTTTTTATATTTTGTTCATGTTGTGTACTGTGTAAAGACAATATAATATTCTACAATTTTACTACTGTTTTAATTGTTGCATCTTTTAATTTGATGTATGTAAAATATTTTATATTTTTACCTGACTTTAATAATGATTTTTTTTTCTCCCATATTTGCTAAATAGGTAAATTAGTGGGCTTCTGTATGATGTGTGAACTGCAGAAACATATGAAAAGGGTACTGGACAGACCTGGAGATGTTATCAAGCCTTTATATATTTATCAGAAGCTGAAATGTAAGTAATAAAAACATAATCTGATTGTACTTAAGGGAGTGTATATCAATGCAAATGAAATATACGCACTGTATTGCCAGAAGCACCAGACATTTTCATATTATGTGAACGAAAAGCCATGTCCAAAGTTCCTTAACTTTGGAAATAAGATTATTTTAGTAAAGTGGCACTTGAACAAATTGAAGATATCACTCAAACCCTTTAACTTTTTAAAAAAAAATGCTCTACCATTTATCTCAGTTATTATCAATCAAGAGTGTCAAATCAGCTCCTTAGTGACCAATAGAATTGGATCACCCTGCCAATCCATCAACAGGAAATGCTGATGGACACCCCTTGATTTTTTATTGTGGGGTTTGTAAAGAATTATATTTACATGGACAAAATTTGAGACCTGAATTGTTTGAAAACCAGAATAAGAGAGCAACTGAACAAATAACAAGAGCTATGCTACAGCACATTTGGCAATAAGTGGAATATTGGACATGTGCAAGGTCACAAATGGTGCACGTGTGAAAATTCACTAATCATGTACAAAACTATATGAGATATGCTTTCAACTGAAATAATGCTTTCTTGAATATGTGTATTATTTTCCTACATAGTGGTTTTTGAAACCCCACCATTATTTTTGACACCCTGTATTTAAATAAAAATACCAACATATTAGTTCTAATAAGACTTTTTCAGAGTGATGTAGCAAAAAAAGATCTGGTTTTGCAAATTAAAATTTATTTTAAAATCTAATTGACCAGATTAATTATGATGCATATGCATAGAAAGGAAATTTTAGAATGTTAGGAAAATAATTTTTTACCTGAAACAGAAAATTTCCCTTCTTGTAATTTTTTTCTCAGAAAAGTACTTTGAAAAAAGTTCTGATTTCCAACTATGCTCAGTCAAAAAAGAGTGAAATTTAGAATATTTTGGCCAAATAGCCTATCAACAGAAATTGGTTGTGTTATATACTAAAATAAAACATTTAATTGTAATTAATAAAATGGCAAGGATTCAAAGAAAGAGGAAAGCTTATAAGCATTTTTGTAAAATATTGCAGTATTTTTTTTCATTTTTAAGGTCAGTGAAATTAAAAATATAATTTTTTTTCCATATTTTTAAACTGTTTTATTACTTGAATGTAAAATAATTTTAACTCCTACAGGGTCAAGTGTTTTTTTTTCCTCTAAAAATGGAACTGAATTTCTGAGTCTCATAATGAAACAACTAATGAATGAAATAGTTTACATTGCATACTAAAGGAAAAAGCATTTAATTCTGGACAAAAAATAAGAAAATTAAAAGGGAAAAAATGGTAGGTAAACATAAAAAAGCATGCTGCAATTTCATTTGTAATGATTTTTGAAAGCTGATTATCAGTTTCCGACACTTAAGAGCTAATATTTTTACTACAACTTAAATCTTTTGTGCTGTGGAAAAATTGGTTAAAAATAATAAGTTTAAACACAGCTAAAGTTCTACAATAATTTAATACCATGATAATGCTGTGGTACAAAAGTTAAAACGTTCTTCCAGGGAAGTAGTTTTCAAGCCCAGGGGAGTGCTGTACATTACCATTAACTACAATGGAATATACTTAAAACAACACCTTAAAATTACCCCAATTTTTACATTCATACTCAAGGTTAACTCTTCAATATCAGAGACCAATTAAAGTTAGATATAAAAATGAGCATATTTACCAATTTTCTGGTACAATTGCATTATCAGCGATGATGTTATGCAGTTGGTGAATATAAATGCTACCAATCCTAAAATGGTCACCCTGTAGTTTTACAATATGTGCATATATGATGTGAACTGAAGTACTTCTTTACATTCCACATTCAGGTCAAAAACTTCTTTTAACACTGGTGGTGGACAATTTTGGTAATTACCTTATCTAGACATTAATATAACTCGCAAGTCACATTTCTGCGAGACTACTGTATACAGAAAACCAACATATGTACCTAATTATATCCCAATTGACTCATCACACCCTATGAAATATAAAAAAGCAAGTATTATCCTTCATTATGTTAGAGCCTACAGATACTGCTCTCAACGAATAACACTCCAAGAAGAATTACATTACATTCGAAAAACCGCAGGGGAAGCAGGGTATCCAAGTAATTTATTGCAAAAATGGGAAAAAGCTGTGAACTATACAGTAAATAGGGATACTCAACCTAATCCGCAGCAAATACAAAGTAAAAATCAATATGCTATTAGTTTCCCTTATATGAAAACTATAACTAAATCACTTGAAAACTCTTTAAGTAAACATAACATTATATTACCCAGTACCATTACCCATTCTATTAAAAATTTAATTCTAAATGATAGAGATCCGAAACCCCCCACGGGGGTAGTATATGAAGTTGAAATCCCTGACCCTGATAGCTTACTAGGGGGTAAAAATAAATACATAGGAAAATCATATAAAACAATATGAGACACGGATGCATGAACATTTTACAGATATAAGTAAAAAGAACCTTACAACAGTGTTATCAAAAATAATAGTTGAAAACAATATTAAAATTGACAAATTAATTTTAAACCTGGTATAGCCCCAAAAACAAAATTTCAATTGCAATATGCCAAGACATTACTTATTCACAAGCATCTTGACGAAGCCTGCAATACCGAGATTCCACCCCTTCCGTCGGCATGGTGTCTCCTGCTGTTGCAACGTTCGTCATGAACTGCACACGCAAACTAATCACGCATTGGGCTGGGTTGGACTGATGGTGGCTACTTAAACATCAACTTTTTACCATCTCCCTTGCCTGAGGATGCCACGTTAGGGGTTCGTGGTGAAACGCGTAGCGTATGAACCTGTGAGGTTCTCGTTTTAGATGTTTTTAAAAGTTTCTTAATATTTTGAAAGCAATGGCATAACCTATGTTAAACAATGGGTCATAATTACATTTGCTGACTTCCAGTAGTCGAGTTACTAAAGATCCTTTTCAAGCAGGGGGAAAAAGTGCTAATCACCGCATGTCAACTGTTTCTTCATTACCTTACGTTAACGGATGTGCAACGAAGGTTACCATTTCCTTGGTAATAATTATGCAATTATGCAGCGAAAAGTACTGCAGTAATAACATCTGGCATAAAGATTGAACTGATAAAACCACGAACAATTGGCAGTATAATTGCATTTCATGCACTAGTGTTAAAAGAAGTTTTTGACCTGAATGTGGAATGTAAAGAAGTACTTCAGTTCATATCATATATGCACATATTGTAAAACTACAGGATGACCATTTTAGGACTGGTAGCATTTATATTCACCAACTGCATAACATCATCGCTGATAATGCAATTGTACCAGAAAATTGGTAAATATGTTCATATTTATATCTAACTTTAGTTGGTCTCTGATATTGAAGAGTTAACCTTGAGTATGAATGTAAAAATTGGGGTAATTTTAAGGTGTTGTTTTAAGTATATTCCATTGTAGTTAATGGTAATGTACAGCACTCCCCTGGGCTTGAAAACTACTTCCCTAGAAGAATGTTTTAACTTTTGTACCATAGCATTATCTTGTTATTAAATTATTGGTTAAAATATTTTGAAGCATATAAAGTTTAATTTTACTACTGAAATTGAATTTGAATAATTTCCAGGTCAATTTGCAGTAATGAAAAAGTTAAATTTCAAAACAGCAGCAAAAATTTCATTTCAAAATAACAATTTCTGAATTCTGGTTATGAAATTAATTTTAATTTAAAATAGTACTGATAATAAATCCTATCTTTTGTAAACTGAATTATGTTATGTGACCTTAGATGTCTCATAAGGTCATGTGTATGTAATGATTTAATTTTCATTTATGTTTCAAATTATTCTTTCTACTTCCAGTATATCTGAAGAGCGATATAAATAATTCTAGAGGTAGCAAAGGAAAAAGCAATGTACATCACTAATATTATGCTCTATATTAGAATTGATATTCTGCTTCAGGATATCAATGGATCAAAACTGCCTAAAATTTGTCTGATTCACTATTGGGATCAACAAAATATTTATCGAAATAATCATGATTCTCTAACTCACTTTTATTGGAAATATTGATCAGAAAATTTTGTGAACTAATTTTAATTGCTTTTTTCAAAAAAAAAGGATCAGCCTTATAAAAAAGTGCAAATAAAAACTATAGTACTTGTTCCAGATCAGACCTATCAAGTGAATTCAAAGTTTATTACATTTATATATATATTTGTCCAATTATGAACAAAGAATACATATATATTTATACATTTGCCCAGATGAGCAAAGTATTAATATATTTGCTTGTGAAATGATATTTATAACCCAAGAGCAATAGCTTGTCTAGTTTACAATAGTGAATATTAATTTTATCTTTAAAGCAACAATGAATATATATAGATGTAATTTCTTGAAACAAAAAGAAAATAATTAGATGATTTTAAATTGTAAAGAAGGGAGAAAGTGTTCTTCATTACTAATATTTTAAAGATAATACTTTAATAGATACCCAAAATGATAGGCATTTGATTCATTTTTATATATATATATAAAGGTAATGAATTGAAAATCTTTGGTCCAAGAAAGTAGAAGTGTTTATGCATAATTCTTTTTTAATGATTGGAATTGCATATCTTAAGCCACTAAATTTACTATTATAATTCTCTTACAGTCACTAATAAACTGCTAGAGTAGAAAAAAAAAACATTCTACAATTGTATCTAGTAACCAATAAGTGTTTTTCAATGTTATCATTTCAACGAAAAGTTCCTAAGCACAATTGCAAGTGGTTTGCATGCATCGATACACAGTCCAAAGCACGTGCCAAGCTGAGTCAGTTGATGTGTAGCAAGCATGAAAAGCAGTTTAGTGAAATTGGAAAGAGTGACAAAAACATGTCTGTGTCAAATACAGTTATTGAAGTGTGCTTACTTTATTAGTTTAAACTGGGAACTAAAGTGGCACAAGCAGCCTGCAAGATATGTATGGCATTTGGAGAGAACACAGCAAGTGAATGGACAGCCTAAACATGGTTCAGAAAATTTGCATCAGGCGATGAGATACTTAAAGTGCACCCCACAAGAGAAGACCAACTGTTAAGTTGGATTCATTCAGTTTGAGTTTGAGTTGGATTCATGCCAAAAGCTTGCAGAAAGGTTCCATGTAAGTGATGAAACAATCCTTTTTGCATTTACATTGCCTAGAAAAAATCTGGAAACTGCGTAAATTGGTTCCACATGAATTGACTGCCGACAATAAACTCTGCAGCCTAGACCTGTTCATCGCTGCTTTCCCACCATAAGAATGAGCCATTTTTGACAGGTTGTTGGCCTGCAATGAAAAATGGATTGTCTGTAGGAACACCAAACATTTGTGTTATTGATTGTCATCCAGTGAACCTGTACTGTACTCACCAAAGCCGAGGATCCACCAACAGAACATTTTCCTGTGTGTCTGGTGGACTACAACTGGTATTGTCTATTATTAGCTTCTTGTCAAACAATCACTGTGGCTATCTACTTGGCATAGCTACAACAAGTTGCAGATGCACTGTTCCAAAAATAGCCTGCACTTGTTCATCACAAAGCCATTGTGGTACTTCAGGACAATGTTTGCCCTCACACAGCACGAGTGACCCGAGACAAGCTGCGCAGCCTCGATTGGGAAATTCTAACCCACCCTCTGTATTCCTCAAACATTGTCCATTTGACTATCATCTTCTCTTGGTGCTGGACAGTAATCTGAACTGACAATTTTGAAATCGAGAAGCACTGAAAACAGAGTTGACTGCTTTCTCTGCTTCTGAACATCGAGAGTTCTACCTGAGTGTCATTTGCAAACTGTATCTCATTGAGAAAAGGTTACAGATTGTGCTGGTGCTTACTTTCCTGCATAAAATATATTTATTCACTTTTAAAGCATATTGTTTAATTTTACCCTCGGAAACCCCACAAACTGTTTGGTTAAATAATAATAAATAAATAAATACCCCCTCAAGCAGCTGCTTGCCACAGAGGTCTGACAGGAGCCTGTCAGTTTATATGCCACAGTAGAAGGTCTGAGAGGATGGCAGGACCTCAGCAGAAAAACGACACACACACATCCATGCCTTAACCCGGGGCTTGAACCCAGGTCCCTTAGATCAGTAGCCAAGTGCGCTAACCACTCGGCCATGGGACCTAATATAAATGTCTAAGCAGAAAAATGCCTAAAGTACAATATTTTTTCAAATTGCATTAAATTTCAGTCATTATTTATTATAACATTAATTATTCTGTTTTGAACGAAAACAATACTTCTTAAATTTGTAATTTACAAGAGTTTATCAAAATAATGGAAACACCTACTATTTGTGAGAACATTTTATCAATAAGCTGTAGGCCCACCTTGGGTGTTCAGAACAGATGCAATTCAATGTGCAATAGACTTATACAAATCATGCACATACGGTAATGGAATGTGGAACCATTTTTCCTATCCCACATGATATTCTCACAAATGTTCAATAATATTTAGGTCTGAAGATTGAGGTAGCCAGGGTAGCTGCTGTACCTCATCCTCATGCTTTGCAAACCACAACTCGACCTATTTTGCACAATTCAGGGGTGCATTATCTGCTTGAAATCAGGGATGGTCATTAGGGAATAATGTCTGCAGCATTGGGTGCAGGTGGTACCAGAGAATGGATTTGTACATTGCGGATGTGACATGACCCTGCAGAATAACTAATGGCCCTAAGGAATGCCATGATATGGCACCCCACAGCATCAGGATCCACCTCCATACTTCACAGTCAGAACCAAACAGTCAGGGTGTTACACTTCTGCAGGTTTTCACCAGATGTACACTCTACCAGTGTTGGGAAACAATGTGTAGCACAATTCATCAGACCAGATGGCACATTGCCAGTCTTCGGCATCCCAGTTTTTATGTGCTTTGCACCACCTTATATGTTTTGTTGCATTGATGTTGGTAATCAGAGGTCTGTGGATTGCAGCATGGCCATAAATGCTGGCACAATGAAGTTCCCAACAGACTTATGACGGAGACAGAATCATTCCGACTGGTGTTCAACTCTACTGCTATTTGTGTTGCTGTGGTTTTGTGCTTCTGTTGTACAATCTGTGCCAACTTTCGCTTATCCCTGTCTGACAACTTCGCATGGCGTCCACAATTTTCATGTTTGGAGGCAACACCCTGTCCTTTTTTTTATATATAGTCATAACCTTCGATACAGTTCCTTGTGTTACACCTACTATTTCTGCCATTCTGGTTACTGAAGCCCCCTCCCTGCAAGATGCACATCAATGATCATGCTTTTTTGAAGGTTATTGAGATCTGACATTGTTGATAATTACACCACACAGCTGTTTTGCCTGTGGCACTTCTATGGATAGTGACATTGTACTTCTCCCCTTTATATACATCTCATCGTGGACGATGTCGTCTATGTGATATGCATATGGTGCATTGTGTGTACTCCAGTTACCATCAGTGTTTTTATAATTAAAAAAATTTAAAATTAAATTTAATAAAATTAGAAAATTTCATTTTGATAAACCCCTGTAAGTACCTCTCCAACTTAAAAGAACATATTCGATAACAGACTGTACTCATGAAAAATAAAGTATTTTGCTCATGCTTATCTGTAATACTTTTCAAGCAATTAAAAAACAGTAATCTTAGTTTATCAGTGAGATGTGTTATGCATGTGGTTTCCATGCTAAATTATGATAAATTAAAACACTTGAGGTATTGAAAACTATAAACTTTCTCATTTTCAGGAGAAGGACAATTTTTTTTTATCTTTACATTTTGGTTTATGCATCTGTAGTAGTAGCAACTTATCAAATTTGCATTTTTTTAAATTTTTTAAATGGAACAGGATATATTTAATTTTGGATGTTTTTATAGATAATTTATTATAAACAGTTTTCAAGTTCTGAATTTACCAAAAATTATAATTCTTCAAAAGTATTAAAGGTCAAAACCATATCATCAGCATAGGTATTAATATTGGGCAGAAACAATATTGGGTTTAAAACAGATCCCCAAGGATCATTTTTGTTATAGGATCACTAATAATATTATGCAAGTTTACAATGTGTGTTCTTTTTGAATGATAATCTTGAAATGCATCCAAAACTATACCTCTAACCCCAATATATTTCATTTTTGTGATGTACCATATCAAATGTTTTTTCCAGATCAAGAAATATAAAGCGTTAATTGATTCTTATCTATTGAATGAACAACTTCATTAATAAAACTCACCAAAGCTTCCTCAGTAGCAAGACTTACCCTAAAATCAAATTATTTTTTAGAATAAAAGTTCACGTTATTTAAAAAATTTTACTAATCTAGATTTAATAACTTTTTCAAATATTTTATTAAAAGTAGTAGAAAAATATTGTCTTGTAATTTGAAAAATTATTCCTATCTCTTTTTTTATAAATTGGATTTATGACAGGGTGTTTCATATCTTTGGGAAATATACTATGTTCGAAAGATAAATTAATATAAATCCGGTTCAAGTATATAGTCCTGATACCGCTTAATTGTAGTAACACCAATCCCATCAAAACCAGGAGAACTATTCAGCTTCAAATTGGAAATGATACTTTTAATTTCTGTATTACATATGGGAAGTAAAAACATAGTATTGTTATTGTGATGGTCCACCCATTCACTTTTACTTTTCCTTAACCAGTTTTACTTTATTTACATTATATTTATTATTTTGGGGCATTTATTCATCAGTTGGACTTATCACTTTTCCTTCTTCCGATCCACTAAAGGAGTTACGCATTTGCAACTCTGGCTTTTGATTGACAGCCGCTAATGCATGCATTAAGGACATGGCCCCTCTTATGTCATAGCTAGTGTGTGATCATAAGTTTATACAAATGTTTTTCCCAGTGTGCAATACACGTGTTGATTGCACGCCACATGTATACTGAGTGATGTTAGGTCACTGAGATAGTAATGATAGAGTGTCAGTAAGAGCAAGTCAGTTTTTTTTTTGCAGTATATATTAGAGATGGAATTTTAGTCCTCAGACTTTTGTATTCATCAGTATATTTGTTGAGTCTTGAATTTTTTTTTTGGAAATAAACTTTGTTTGTTATATGAAATATTTTGACTGCTATTTTTTCTCTTGAGCAATGATAATTGATTTTTTTTATTAAGATTTAACTTTAATAATTTGACAATCTTTTGAATTCTTACTCAATAAGTAATGCCCATATACTTAGTGAACCCTCATTTTATTTGGCAAGTTAATAATGCCTGGTGCCTGATACTATCTGGAAGTTTAGTTTAATTTGAACAGTCAAAAGGTCCAAAGAGAAGAAGTTTAATAATCTTTTGGAGCGTTTCCAGAGCCAATAAAGAAAGTGGTGCATCAAACACAGGAACTGTATATATATGTATAAATTGCATGTAATTTAACGTGATTGTCAAAGTTAACAAATTTTTGACCTCATTAAAGCCTGAAATTTTTGTTGAGCAAGAAACTTAACTTTTGTATTAGTCAAAAGTACTGAAGTTTCATCACAGTTATTCTTCCTCAACTTCAGTAGTAAGCAAACCATGACTGTTCCATTGACTAAGTAACCTATCATGACAAGCTTTAGCTGTAACTGGGTCTTTCAGAGCTTCAGAATTAAAGGTAAATTTTTTAACCTTAACACAATATTTCTTAAGTTTAAGCTGCAAGACACTTTTAACAAAGTAATGGTCAGATCCAATTTCAGCTCCCCTATGTGACCTGGTATTCCTAACAGAACTAGCCCATTTGCTGTTAATTATATATAATCAATCATATTCTTATGCAGCCCATCAGGTGAAACCCATGTGTGTTTATGTGTTGCAGTGTTTGTAATAAGTGTTAGTTATTCTGAAACTATTGAGTTTACTTACCTGTAGGGGACATTGCCCATTGCAGCTACCAATACCAAAAGGACCTATCACCCCTCTCCAAAGGTCATAGTCAGTACCAACTTTGGTATTGAAGTCAACCAGAACAAGGGTAATATTTCCTTTCTTGACAGAATGCAAAATATCCTATCCAAGTTGTCCATAAAACCTATCCTTCTCATCCTCATCGGCATCCTCAGTGGGACATAACAGCAGATAACATTCACGTCTCTAATGCTTGTCTGAAATTTTTCTGTAAGAAACCTTTCACTAATGCACTCTTATGCTAGAAGAGCTTCACTGGCATGTCTGCTGAGAAGCATACCTATACCCCATGTTCTTATTAAGGTGTCCACCACTTTTCGCTGTGATCCATCAAGTAGATCCTTCTCTACATCACTCTGAGTATTGTCAGTTTAATTATAACCAACCTGTATATAAATTGTATTTGAAGTGAATTTTTTTTGTATTTAAATTGATTCTAATATTAAAACTTGGATGGAATTGGATGAAATGTTAGCATCGTATATGATTAATTATTGATACAGCTTTTTTTTACTTTTAGATACAATGTATATGTGTTTAAATCTGTTTGGTTCATCAATGATGCATAATTATCGGGATGACATTGGCATAATTTGTTTGCATGTATATGAGCTGACCACGATGATGTCTTGAAGTTTTTGTGCTTTCTTTGAGCTGTCTCCAACAGCAAAGCCTATTTTGATTGAGATGTCACTAGCAAACTCCTGTTGGAGAAGGATCTAAAACTTGATGAAGGGGGGAGAGGGTAACTAGTTCTATTTTTATTTCAGTTAGCTCACAATTTATTGTGTTTAGGTGAAGTTTTAGCAGATAATTACACTCCTGCTTGTTTGTAAAATGAAATTATTAGCTTTGCGTATTTGATTGTAGTTAGGAGGATTTAGCTGAGTACCAATACCCATTTTCTTTATGTGTGGCAGGCACTAAAGAAGATTAGATTTCATGTATTTTATTGTTGTTAAGGGAATAAATGGAAGTTATGTTCATGCATCTGTATTTATATTCTGTGAAAGAGCAGAATTGCTGTGTTGCATGTTAACACATGTTATCAGGAGGTCATGGGTTCATATCCCACCACGTTCAAGACGATTTTTCCTCTAAAATATAAATCGATTTCAAAGTCGTAATTTATAGGTTAATTCAAAAAGGCTTTTGACTCTCTTGATCGACATAATTTGTGGTTGATTGTTAGATTTTATGGAATACCTGATAAGTTAGTTAGTGTAATGAAAGCTCTGTATAATAACAGTGGGTCATGTGTGAGAGTTGGTATGTCTTGCAGCAATTGTTTTAGCATTGCTAGTAGAGTTAGACAAGGGTGCATTTTGTCTCCTTTTCTCTTTAATTTGGTTATTGATTATGTTATGCAAAATTCTTTGTAAGGGAAAGATTTTGGCCTTAATGGTGTAGAGATTTCAAAATTTCTGATTTAGATTATGCAGATGATTTGGCCCTGTTGTCTACTGATGTTGATGAGATGAATTCATTCATTAGGGCTGTTGAGGCAGATTAAACTGAGAGGTAATAAGTAGAGATGAGACTGGTAATAAAGATAGGTTTGGTGATAAAGAGAGAAAAAGCTAAAGTGATGGAAATTTGTCAGGTGGATAGGGCTTTAGTTGCTTTGAATGGCTGCACTCTTGATCAAGCATCTTAGTTTAATTATCTTGGAGCTATATAACAGATACTGGTGATGTGTGGTATGGGATAAATAAAAGATAGGAATTGCCACTGGGACTTTTAAAAATCTATGGAGTGTATGGAAAAAAATGTGTATAAACCTAAAGACTAAAATTAGGTTGTATAATAGTTTGGTTCTTTCTAAGGTTAGTTATGATAGTGAAACATGGACCCTTTGTAAGCAGGATAACAAGAAACTTGATGCCTTTGATTCTAGATGTTTACGCAGTATCTTGGGCATTAGGTGGTTTGATTTTGTAAGTAATGATGAGGTTAGAAGAAGGAGTCATTAGCCTCTTGAGTTGCATATTGTGCAGAGAGAGACTGTTGGTTTGGTCATGTTGCCCATATGCATAGCTGCAGAGTGGCAAACAGGATTATGAACAGTATGCCTAAGGGTTTGAGAAAAAGAGGAGACCTAGGATGTGATGGGCAGACAATGTCAAACAGGACCTTGCTAGAATTGGCCTAGAGTGGCAAAATGCAGCAGCTGTAGCTCAGAAGAGACATATGTGGAGAGGAAAATTGCACAGTCTGGTTGGACCTGTTTAGCCCATGGCTGCATGAGGATTTTGTATGTATGTATGTATGTTGTATAACTTTCAGAAGATAAGCATTTTTATAAATATAATTTAGAGATATGTTCATGCATTTACTAAATTTCTAAGGCTTTTGTAATTTAATACTAATGCCATCAGTATTAAATTACTTAAGTATTAAATTACTAAGAGATTGTAATGAGTAAAACGAAATCTATTAGATCATCTGCAGTAGACAAATGAGTATTAGCTAAGGTCGTAAGATCTATGACTAAAATTCAAAAACCTAATGATCAACCATTTGTGAGGCACAGTTCTGCATTGCTCTTCATACTTCCTTTTTGCCTTTGATTGTAATATGCATATAGCTCTAGTCTTGTAATCATTTTCAAGCTAATTTTTTTTACTTTCATTATAGTTAATGCCACAAGCTCTTCTCATATGTCCGTTGCCGGTTCCATATCTGGATTTCCGGCAGCGTTTTACCACCGAGCTCTGGGCACAGTGGCAGAGATCTTGGTCGGAACAGCTTACCAACAAGCTCTATGAGATCAAACCTATCATCAAACCATGGCAGTCTTGTTACCGCAGGAATCGCAAGGAGGAAGTTGTACTTGCTCGGCTCCGCTTAGGTCACTCGTTTATTACTCATTCGTTTCTTCTACGGGCGGACGACCTACCTAAGTGCGAGTTTTGTGACACCGTTTTAACAATCGAACATATTTTAATCTCATGCTCTGCTTTTAACTTTGAACGACGTATGATTTTTAATTTCCATAATGTTATGTCCGAGCCTCTTACACTCGGACATCTTTTATCTGATCATTGCATTTTATCTTCAGTTTTTACCTTTTTTGAAATATTGTGGATATTTTAACCGAATTTCATTTTACCTTAACTTTATGCATTATATATCCCAGGTCTCTTACACCTGGGATTATTTTATTTAATAATTCTACAGTTGTTTTACTCTGTTCATATACACTTGTTTTTTGTTATTTTACCACTTTACAATGTTGAAAATGTATTTTAACTTTTGGTTACGGGGTTCTATGTCTTTTATCTTTTATATTGTCTTTTGTTTGGCGCATTATGGCCTTGTTGCCGATGCGCCATTAAACCCCAAACAACCCAACCCTCTTCTCATATGTAAAATGTATCTTTTAAACTCCAACATTTATTTTATATGTAGAGTTATAATCTAATGCAGACATAATTTAAAAAAAGCTAATAAGTTGTTCATTGGGCTTTTATGGTTTTATTTTTGTGATTCGGTATAGAGGACAAAAAGTTGAAGATGGACAATAGACCTGTAAAATATTTATTTTGCAGCATAAAAAAAATAAATTACCTCTGAAACAATTGGTTGCCACAGAGATCTGACAGAACCTATCAGTTTGATACACCACAGAAAATAAATATTTTTGTGGAAAAATAAATTGACTTTAAAATGTCACCCAGGTAACACTGAATTAATAAACTGAAAAGAAATTGGTTTTGCAGTGAGTGGGATTCAAACCCACTTCTCCAGGAAACATGTCTGTTATGCTACCACTACATCACCAATGGCTAACCCTTTCTCAGCTTCTGTGACCTTAACTATGGGTGGATTTTTAATAATAAACACTTAAGCGTGATGAGTCTCCTCATTAATATCTAAATCGTTAGCAACAATTGAAAAAAGTTGCCTCTCCTGATGTATGTAGATGGTGCAAGGTTCACCACATCTCAGTGAAAGATTTATAGGTCTTTTCTGGAAGATTTTAGCATCTGATGCATGATTTAAGGGTAGAGACTTAAAAACTTTACTTATCTTGGGCTTGAACCCAAGTCCCTTTGATCTAGCCAAGCAAGCTAACCACTTGTCCACCAGGGTAGTGTATCACAATGCTACATAATTTTCTTTTTAAGATGGAATCTATGATAGCTTACTTAACAAGCTAGTAGGTAAATGATGTTTGGTACATTGAAGAAAATGTATTATTACTTATATAATGACATTTTGCATATCTTTTGTTAAGCACATTGTGATTACAGTCCTATCTTATGATTTAATTTTCAGCTATTGCCAAGCATTTCCAGTTTGGAAGACAAGAAGATGCTCATGAGTTTCTGCGTTATGTCATTGATAACTTATGGAAATCTTGTTTAGCCAATTATGATGGACACATTAAGTAAGTTTCATTTCAAAGTGAACTAGAAAGTTAGTCACATTTGGTGAATATAGAATGCTTGTTTGTAAAGATATAATGTTATGGCATTTTCAAAATTCAGTACTTAACAATGGTAATATTTTATTTTTTATCTTTAAAACCGAAAAAGAAATTTTCATATATATATATTTTTCTCTTAGACTAAGAGTAGTGTCCCGACCCTTCTCATAAGAGAACAAGTCATTGCTGTTAATGTAAACCACTAAACATTACAGCCTCTAAAATTTAATATATCTAGCTTGGATATACCGTTTGTAATATTCGTTTAAAATTTTTCATTTCCCAAGCTCCAGTAGAAAAAATTAAGACAATATTAATCTTAATATCCTATTAAAATTTTATTCAATAAGATTTTCAACATAGCAGTAATTCAAATCAGTTTAATTAACATGATTATGCAAATAGTTTGAAGGATAAAAATTTTATTACTCAACGACAGAGAATTTTAAGTTATTAAACAATTTCTGAGCAAGAAGGTTTTTTTTGATTGGGTATCTTTTTTAATTACAGTGGACCCCCGATATAACGTGCATGTCGGGCGGGAAACAACACCCGCGTTATAAGGTGAACCGCATTATACCGAGCGGCGCGGTGGCGACACAATAAATTTACTCAGAACGATTTGCGCTATATACTGAAACATCCCATCAACTATATATATATTATGTATTTTAATAAAAAAAACAATTTATTTATTAAGTGTTTTATTAAAATTCACATAACATAGTTATACATCTTAATAAGTACATATATTTATTATTTTATTTACGTACATAAGGTACGCTTGAAAATATGTAAAAACAAACACTATCTATAACGACTAAAATCTATGTATTCGACATCATTTCAATTACAAAACATCACTAAAAAGTGAGTAATTTTTATTTGTTTGCTTTTTGATAACTTCTGTATCATTTCCCTTTTGAAAGATGCTAATTGCAACAATCTGACACTGTTAATATTTTCTTGTGATTCAGCCCATTTTATAACAGTTTCCATGGCTGTTATTGCTTCTTTGGTTGTTGGCGGTATATCAGCTATCCCACTGGCACTTTCATCATTTTCTGTTTCTTCTTGACAATATTTGTCACCGCAAATGGATTCGATAATCATTTCATCAGTCATATTCTGACAAATACTATCTTCTCTAGCGTCCGCATCTAACCAATCAGTCAAAGAATCATTAGTTATTTCTGGCTCATTCAATATTTCCCGGATACGAGAAATTTCAGCCTCAGTGAAGATATTATCTGAAGCTGAATCTGAATGTGTTGTGGTTTGGTCGAGATCAATTTGTGGGTTACTTTTTAGATCTAAGGTTTTACTTGGCAACATTCTGTAATATAATGCAGTTTCATCACAGTTATAAACTTGTACATCAGTATACCCTTCTTCCTTAATGGAAATTGTGAACTGTTTGGAAAATTCTGCAGCGCCTTCAATATCACTAGACTTTGCTTCACCAGAAATGGAAATTTGGAAGATGCCATGTCATTTTTGCCAACGCCACAACCAACTGTCAGAAGCCTTAAAATCTCCTTCTGCTTTTAAGCTTACATGGAATTTTTCAGCTTGCAACTTTAAAGCAGTTCCAGATACGGGAATACCTTCGCTTCTTTTTTGCACAAACCATGCATAGAGGCAATCGTCAACATTTTGATTTTTTCCAAGTCTTGTCTTTTTTCGAGTAAGCCCAGCATCTTGGTCAAGCTTATCAACAAATGAATTCAGTTTTGTCTCCTCTGCCATCCAACCCCTTACAGTTCCTTCAGGTATGCCGTATTCTCTTCTTATGTTTGCTTTCGAAACTCCGCTCTTTACTTTAGCAATAATGTGAAGCTTTTCTTTCACACTGTAAGCTTTTCTTTTACTCATCATGCATACAATAATTAAACACTATTCAAAATACATGCAGGAACTCAATACATACACAATTACTCAATATGCAGTAACAATAAAATGTGATACTCACTAACGCTGCACGGACCTGTATAAACATGTTTGAACTTATCGCGAACATCGCCCGTGCTATAACCGAGTGCGCGGTATAGCGAGCAGCGCTATAATGAAGGTCCACTGTATTACCAACTCATTTTTTCTTAAAGTTTCAAAATTTTTCCAAAAAATAATCAAATTAGATTAATTACACAGTGATAAATGTTAAATTAATTTAATCACAATTTCACTGTTAGATCTTAAATGTTAGAAGATCTTAAATGCTTTCAAATTAAGCTCTTAAGCTTAGATACAAGATTAGCTTTTTTAACTCTGTTATTATACCACAACATGGAGTAGAGATAGCTTATCTTTGAATCAATAAATATTTTGTGGAAAAAATTTTTGCAAAAAATTTATGAATGCCAAAAGAGCATCAGGTAATGCTGTGAGTATCATCTGTGTACTGCTGTGAGTATCATCTATGTTTATCTTTGAATATAGCATACTACTGTTATTTTAACTTAATAAAATTCTACATGCTGTTACCACTGGATACACTTGTTGAAGAAAGTAGAGACTTGGTCATACTCACTTAGCACTTGAAGTATGAATAGTCATGGCATGCCATGAGAAAAACTGCTATTCGGTATATCATGATGAAGTGATTGTGTCCATGATGAGCCAACGTAGAATATGTTGAGTGTTCATTGTAAAGACACTCGTGTTGTTTAGATATTATTTTTGAAGGTTGGCACATTCAACACTAAGATCTTGTTTTCACAGTCAACACTAAGATCTTGTTTTGTTCTCATTAGGGGAATGCAGTCCTTGTTGCTTCTTAGACATGATGAACCTTTGAAGTATTAAGACATTTAACATTTCAATGGATGATGGTACTTATCCACATAAGTTGTTGCTTTTCTTGATCTCATTCTGTTTTAAAGACATTTAACTCTTCCAGGAGCCAGCCTGAAAAAACTATTTTATATCCATAGTCCAAGCTATTTTTTTGCTATGTTCAGCCAAAAACCTGGAATTTTTTGCCAATCAACTAATGAAAAGAATTATGGCTTGTTACATGCCAAATTAATCAGTATTTAATATTGAATTTTTATGAAGATAAAATGTTTAACAGAAAAGATGATGGCTTTTATTTTAATTCAGCTTTTTTAAGTCATGTATTAAAAAAAACTGGTAGACAGAAATAATTATAATGCTTATGAATAGAAAGGTTATTTTATTTATTCCTGAATAATGCAAAAATAAATTCTGACTTGAAACAGGAAAATTACTCTCTTTTTTCTCGGTACTATAATTTGAGAAAATTCCATATTTTTTGTTCTGTGCTGAATCAGATAAACAAGTCAGCTATAGATTTCTTTAAACAAATAACCAATCCATTGAACTAGGTAATTATAAACCAAATTAAACAGAATTTAATTCTGAATTTTATGAAAATAAAAAATTTAAACAAATTTACAAACATTAATTTTCATATGACTTTTTTTTTAGTGATGTAATGGGGAAAAAATAGATCTGACACTGCAATTAAAGGCTTATTTTTGGAAAACCAGATGAATAAAAACTGTTAAATATAGACCAAAGAGAAATTTTTCCCTGAATAATATTTACCTGAAACACTATTTTTATTTCTTTTAATAATTCTTGTTAAGTATGATATATTTTGAAACACAGGCCAGTGTTATACAAATGACTTGGACTGCTCACTTTCATTTGATTTTTTTTTTGTCTTGTTTATGAAACGGATGGACCCTTGTTATTTTTTTACAAAACATTAGGAATTTTTCCTTTGGGTGTTGATTTTTGGTGATCTTGGCTAAGTGCTGAAAAGTTAGTGCATCAAGGGAAAAAATTTTTTTATCTTCAGAGTGGCACACTCAAGATATTGAGGGAGGTAAACTCTAAATCATTTGATATAAACTTCAAAACTCATAAATTAAGAAAGGAAAAATTTGCCAAGGGGTTGGGAGGGTAAAACTCCCAGTTTAGTGGCAGAGGTGGGGAGGATAAAACACCTGCAATACAGTAGGGGGGGGGGGAGATAAAATGTCTTCAGTGTAGTGATAGAGAAATTGGTGGTGGTGGTGGGGGGGGGGGGTATTATAACACTCTTACTGAAATAGCCCCTCCCTAGAACATTAATTTTCAGGAAATTATAAAAGATAAAAGTTTTTTAACTGGGAAATGATGAAATAATGAAAGAAAAATTAACATATAGTTTAAAGCGATGTTAAAAAATATCTACAGCAGCAAGTTGTAAGCCGGTCATCATCATAGCCAACAGAGTAGTTTAACTTTAAAAGATCTACAGAAATAAAATCAAAATAAATCTACAGAAATGAAAATGAAGTTTAATTTTAAAAGAGCAATAAAATACTAACTAAACAAATGGATATGATATTCAATGTGTCAGGCCAACACTGCAAACAAGACACCATGCAAGCCACTAGACACGACTCGCATGTGTAAGTAATTTTTAATGTCATCTTCTTCAATGCTTGGTCATGACCTAATTTATGCTGCAGACTCGGATAACAAGCCTTGGTTAAGGTTCTGGTTGTGGTTTTGTTTTCAGTTGCAAGAATGATGTATAGAATGTTGGGATAAATGATAAAAATAATTCTAGGAATATTGAAATAGGTTTAAGGTAGAAAAGAGAGAGTAAGGTTGGGGGGAGGCTTTGTAATTGCTTCTAAAATCCTCCAATTTTTAAAGTAGGTTTTTTTGGTTAATTTTTGGGAGAACTTTGAGAAAAAATAAGTTAGCTTAATTCAAAAGTGGTTTAATGTAGAAAAATGGAAATAAGCAAATCAGCTTTGCTCTGTATTAAGTATTGAGAATAGTGATCAGATGGCTTTAACAAATTATTTATATCAAGGGTCTTTTTAATGTTTTAACTTCAAACTTTTAACTTTCTATGTATTAAGTTTAAGTTGAAATTTTTAAATGTTTAAAATGCCTTTAACCCTTTAATGCTTAGGAAATTCCAGAAAAAGATAGAGGGTATTAAAGACAAAGGAATATCAGTATTATGACAAGTCCATTTCAAATTTTGGCCGTTATGGGTGTTAAAGAGTGTAAGAAGAATGAGATCAAGAAAAGCAATAACTTACTTGGAAATGTTCCATCAGCTGTTGAAATGTTAAACATCCTAACACTTCAAAGATTCATCTTGTCTAACCCTTCCACTGTTCAGCCTGAAAAACTGGTTTACATTCAGAGGCCAAGTTATTTTCTCCTTATACTCAGCAAAAAAAAAATTATCTTTAGAACTTTTTGCCAAATAACAATGAAAGGAATTATGACATGTTATATGCCAAATTAATCAACATTTAATTCTGGAATTTCCAAAAATAAAATATTTAATGAAATATACTACTAGTTTTATTTTAATAGTTTTTTTAGAATCATGTTAGTAAAAGAACTGCATATGGCAATGCAAATAAAAATTTTATTACCAAAAAAAAAACTAGTAGACAAAAATAATTATGATGCATGCAAATTAGAAAGGTTATTTATTCCTGAATAACAGAAAAACAAAGTTTTGTTCGAAAGAAATTACTCTCCTTTGGTAATTTTTTTCTCAGTACCACTCTGAAAAAAGTCTGGCATATTGCTGAGTGATAAATCAACTTTTAGAATATTTTTAACAAATAACTAATCAACAGAAATAGGTCATGTTATATACCAAATTAAACAGAATTCTGAATTTTATTAAAATAAAAAATTTGCTAAATATATAATCATTAACTTTAATAAGAATTTTTACAATGATATAGTGAAAAAAAGAAATAGGTACATACCTCATAATTCTTTCCAAAATCATGCATTTTTTTAAAAAATTAACAGTTTTTTTGTTAATTTTCAGAAGATTTTCAAAACTTTGGAAAAAATTTTGTTGATAATAATTCAAATTGAACTTGAGCTTAAATCAGGGGATTGCTTCAGCACAGAATAAATGCTAACAAGCAAATCATAATTACCATATATTGCTTCTAAGAAATGTCAGTCAGATGTCTTTAACATATTTACATTGTAATTTAATAAAATATGCATCAAATTAGAAAAGCAAGTAACTTATTTCATATCAATTAAATTAATATCTTTAATACTCTTATGATACTGTTAGATGTTTTAAAGCACTTCAGCAAAAATTCTATGCTACTTAGTGTCAAAAGAAATGAATGAGATTTTGCATACCATAAAGGTGAGAAGTGAGAGGAACTTTGTAGATGAAAGTTGACAGTGAGTGATAAGTTCATTTTATAGAGTCCTTGCTGGTAAGAAATGAGTCACAGCAGGTTTGAAGTGGAGAGGTGATGGGGTATGCTGATGAGTTGGTTGCTTACAGTGAATTTTTTTCCAAAGTCTCATGACTTCAGTACTGTCAATAATTAATAAGATATATTAAGAAATTTAATTTAATTTGTACTGAATTTAAAATGTTAAAAATGCCAAAAACAATAAAAATTTGCAATTTTCTTTCAAAAAGAAATTTATAAAATTTTATTTATATATATTCTTTTTCAAATTTTCATAGTTTTTTAACCCTAATTAAATGTTCTTTGGTATGTAACATGACTTATTTCTGTCAATTGGTTGTTGTTTTTTTAATCCTAAAGTTGACTTATGTGACTGATCATAGCTGGTGAAAATCCTGGAATCTTCTCAAAGTTACAGTACTGAGAAAAAAAAATCAATAAAGAGTAATTTTCTTGATTTGAGTAAAAAAAAAAATTGCTATTCGGAAATAAATAACCTTTCTATTCATATGCATTATAATTATTTCTATCTATTAATTGCTTTTAAATGATTTTTTATTTGTATTGCCAGATGCATTTTTTGCTACATGCCTCTATAAAAGCCCTATTAAAACAAAGCTATGCACTTACATGTGTTATTACAATGTGCCATAATTAGTTTCATTAATAAATAATAAAAAAAATAAATGTCCCCTCAAGCAGCTGCTTGCTACAGAGGTCTGACAGGAGCCTGTCAATTTATATGCCAGAGTAGAAGATTTGAGAGGATGGCAGGACCTCAGCAGAAAAACGACACATACATCCATGCCTTACCCGGGGCTTGAATCCAGGTCCCTTAGATCAATAGCCAAGTATGCTAACCACTCGGCCATGGGACAGCTTGTTTCATTAATTATTTGTGGGGAGGGAGTTGTAAAATTTGTTTTCTTTTTTGACTGAGCACAGTTGAAAAAAAGCCTGACCACAGAGTAAATTTCAGTTTTTCAGGTCTGACATGGTAAGGGTTAAACCTATTTCAGTATTTCTAGAATTATTTTTATTATGCATGATTTCCCATGATTGAAACCAAAACCACTTTGTTCCTGGAATTATACTGTGCAAAACCAGGTCATGGTCACGCAAGACACACATGTTACTAATTGGTACCCCATAAAACCCCAACTTACCAACATATGTTGTGTGTCAGTTGGATTCTTTAGAGCAGGAAGAGCCAAACTTCTGGACTCTGTGATCGACTTTTAAGACAGGAAATCCTTCGTGATAAACCATAGTAATAAGTCATAATAATGACTTAACACTGCTTGACCAGCTAAGCATAAGATGACAATTTAGTATCAAACATATTAATTTGACATTGTTACATTAATTAAAATGCAATCTTTTTTACCTGAACCTATTTATTATAAATATCCATAAAAGGTGATTGTTTTCATTAATTTTACTATTGAAAAGTAGATGCATGACACTGTATAAATAATAATAATTGTGTTAAAGTTTTAATATCCAAATTTGGTTAAATTTTTTGAAGTAATAATAGAGGAAATAAGTAAATATGAATCCTTTAATGTTTATTAAAAGACCTGTATGCTATAACTTTTTCCAATTCATGTTTATGAATTGTCAATGCCAAACACTGGCATGGTGACAAATCAAGAATTATATGAATATTCTAGAATTACACAATTATACTAGAATTATACACTTCATTAAAAAAATCCATTAAATCTAGCTGCAAATTCACTCACAAACACTAAGACTTATGATACAGTAGTGGCAGTGACCAGTGCATTCACATTAGTGTAGGCTGATAACCAGCTATGGTAACTACACAATCAACCAAACAGTTGAATGTGATCAGCTGTTTGTGGCCACCTCTGCTTTAGAGTGTTCGCCAGATTTCCTTACACGCTAGATGTCTGCATTCATTTAATTAGTATTTTATTTATACTTTTATAAATATCAATCAGCAGACACATTTACGTCGATTTTAGTTTTTGAGGAAAAATTGTCTTTAGCCAGGTGGGATACGAACCCACGACCTCCTGATAACATGTCAGGTGCTCTGGACCACTGAGCTACCAGCCGCTGATCAAGATTTCCTCTAACTAGCGCTATGAACATTCCTTCTATGTTTCCCGTTGGCGCTTTTGCCGACAATATTTCCAGCCACAAGCGGCACTTATATTGCCCAATAGATGAAAGCATATACGATAAGTATGCAGATATAGTTAATTAATGAAATGACTTCATTAATGAAATAACTCATCAGAGTTCACTCGACAGATATTCACATCAATCAGCAGACACTTTTACGTCGATTTTAGTTTTTGAGGAAAAATTGTCTTGAGCCGGGTGGGATACGAACCCATGACCTCCTGATAACATGTCAGGTGACAATTTTTCCTCAAAAACTAAAATCGACGTAAAAGTGTCTGCTGATTGATGTGAATATCTGTCGAGTGAACTCTGATGAGTTATTTCATTAATGAAGTCATTTCATTAATTAACTATATCTGCATACTTATCGTATATGCTTTCATCTATTGGGCAATATAAGTGCCGCTTGTGGCTGGAAATATTGTCGGCAAAAGCGCCAACGGGAAACATAGAAGGAATGTTCATAGCGCTAGTTAGAGGAAATCTTGATCGGCGGCCGGTAGCTCAGTGGTCCAGAGCACCTGACATGTTATCAGGAGGTCGTGGGTTCGTATCCCACCCTGCTCAAGACAATTTTTCCTCAAAAACTAAAATCGACGTAAAAGTGTCTGCTGATTGATGTGAATATCTGTTGAGTGAACTCTGATGAGTTATTTCATTAATGAAGTCATTTCATTAATTAACTACTTTTATAAATAAATTTCATTTTTATTTTATTTCTGTAGAAATAATTATAGATGATTATTATGTATGATAATAATATATTAATCTTTTGTTTCATCACTTTTTTTTTGTGACATGAAAGACAACTTGTTGCTGCAGATTTTTTTTTATAATCACTTTACCATCCACTAATCAATGATTATTTATCATAATCACTTTAGATTCTTGTTAATTTTTTAAAAAAATTTTGGTCTTTCGGTCAAAACTCTTCAATCTTTTATTGTTTCCTGAGAATGAATGAGGTCTCAGATATCAGAGCAAAAAGGGTTTCCTCGGCACAGATATCAGTTCTTCTACAGAGAAGGGAGAAGGGATTGGGAGGGCAATTTCATCAAGGGTATTTTAGCCCCCCACCTCCTCTGACACTACATCGAGGATTTTTTTTAACACCCCCCCCCCCCCATTAACAAATTTTTTAAAGTATTAGTTTTAATTGAATTGCATATATATAATAATATACACCCAATTCTGTTTTGAAAACGTGTAAAATGAAATACAATGCATATGAAAAAATAGAAGATTGGTTTCAGACGTGAAAACCCAGTACAAATAATAAGTTGTTTCCATACAAATCATATCAAAATCTTTAATTAAATCTTTATTTGATTTTTATTCATTTAAACACATTTTTTTATTTTATAAACTTATAAAGATAATTATATGTACATATATAAAGCAAATTATTCTTCATAAAGAAAATAATATGTCACTAATTCAAGAATACAAAAGTGCAAAAAATACAACTTACATATGCTTATTAACTAGATTTTATTCATTGTCAATTTCTGACAGTAGACACATTCATTTGCATAAGACGAATTAAATCACTTTCATCGTTTGAAACATTTTGGTTGTCATGTTCATACTCCAATGGTGAAATGCTCTCTGTGGCATGGGGAACCAAATTATCACTTGTTAGCTGTCCCATGGCCGAGTGGTTAGTGCGCTTGGTTACTAATCTAAGGGACCTGGGTTCGAGCTCTGGGTAAGGCATGGTTGTATGTGTCGTTTTTCTGCTGAGGTCCTGCCATCCTCTCAGATCTTCTACTTTGGCATATAAACTGACAGGCTCCTGTCAGACCTCTGTGGCAAGCAGCTGCTTGAGGGGGTATTTATTTATTTATTATTATTCCAGTCATTCTGAAGTTTGATTAGTTTTCACAATGAACTCTAATCAATCATTGAGATCCTGCTTTGACTAGATCTTTGTACAATTCTTGATAACACACCATACATGACTTTAGTTCACGTTTAAACTGCTCAGCTCGTTCAACAATGTGATCATGTGTAAGAAAATGATTTTCCAATTTACTAGCCATTTGAAGCCCTTCTTTAATTAAATTTGCAGTGAGTGGAACCTCTCATCACCATAACTTTTTTTCTTTTTCATCAGGAATCTCAAAGAAAACTTCTATTTTTTCATCTTTATTTGATTTTTAAGAGTTTTCTCAACCAGCAATTTTTTAATATCTGGAAATAATAAATCATGCAATCCTTTTCCACCAACTGCATATGCTAAAGTGATGATATTAGGATATTCAGTTGTATTTGGGGGTACAGGATCTTTACTTTTTGCACATTCTGGCCAAATAGCTTTCCAGCATGCATTTAAAGTTGATGGTTTTAATTCTAACATCAATCCAGCATGTTTGATACAATCTAAAATAGAAAATTTGTTCCACACATCGATAACTGTTAGTGTTTTATCCTTATCTAGTTTATCCAAAATGGAATGTTCGTCTTACGTAGTAAGTTTTAAATGTGACGATTATACCCTGGTCCATTGGTTGTATTAAGGATGTCGTATTAGGCGGCAGAAAACAAAATTGCACATTTGGGTGTTCCAAAGCAGGATGACCTGGTACATTGTCTATAATCAATAGAACTTTAAATTCGAGATTTTTTTTCCTTCAAGTAGTGTTTAACTTCTGGAGCAAAACATTTATGGAACCATTCATTGAAAATTTCTTTTGTAGCCAAGGCTTTTTTGTTTGCCATCCAATACACTTGTAATTTATTCAAATCTACAGTTTTTATTGACCATGGTCTTAGGAATCTATTGATGAGCAGCAGTTTTAACATATGATCCCCTGAAGCATTGCTGCAAAATAGAAAGGTCACATGATCCTTAAATGCTTTAAAGCCACCAACAGTTTTTTTGTAATTTTGCTATGTAGGTTCTACTTGGCATTTTTTTAAAAAAAAAGGACCATCAGCTTGCTCATCTGCAGATGCAACTTCTCCTTTTATCTTTACATTATAAAACATGTATCTTTGAAGAAATCCTGCAAGCCAACCTGTACCTGCAGAAAATTCACATTTTTTTTTAACTGAGCTGATGTTGTTGGTACCATTTCTTGTATCAGTTTATGTATTCGTAATGCCATCTGTTTGATGGTATTCTTTTTTGTGAGTTATGTTCTATCCACATTACTAGTGCTTTTTCCATCTTCACTTTTAGAATATCTCATTTACGATGACGATTTAGCGCTCAATTTTGTTCCAGAAAGCACAGATTTTCTAATAGCATCTTCATTTTTCTTGATGGTTCTTATGGTAGCTTCATTCGAACCAAATTATTTACCTATGAATATTGAACCCTCTCCAGTTGCAAGACGATCTAAAATTTGGATCTTAGTATCCAAAGAGATAGCTTTCCTTTTCTGCTTTGTACAGTTGAATTATCCAACATTCTGGTAAGGCTTACGGAAAATATTTTAATTGTAGTTAATAAATCAGATGATGAAAAATTGTAAATTACCTATCAGCAAAATTTAATAAATTAATATTATGTACACAAAACTTCAAAAAACAAAATGAACATTTTTTTGATTTTTTTCTATTAAACATCTAAATACTTCTAACTTTAAACACAAAATGAGAGACCAAGTCTAACTTATGTATTGAAGATAAAATTGAGGGGAATTCCCAGAACTCAATGTTGCCACTTTATTCTGAATGAAGTAGGTTTTGCACAATTTTTCCATAAAATAGAGAATAAAATAGAGAAAACATGTTGTGTAAATATATTAGTTTTTATTTTGGGCATTTTAGTGCACAAAATGTGTGTGTATCTATAGTACATTTTCAAAGTTAAAACTACTTCGAAAAATGTGACCATAAAAGTGGCATCTTTGTTATAAATGTAAATTCTAGAATTTTTTTCTTGAATAGGAATATTTTTTCAGAATTAAATTCAAATGGAGATTTTTAAAAAGGTGCCATTTGAACCATGTTAGATCAAAATAGATCATGTAAAAAGAAAATTGGAATTTTTTTCTAAACTGTGTTAAATCAAAATCGTGAAGAAAAAAAAAATCCGTGTAAAAATAGAATTGGGTATATATAATTGTATTGTATATATGTTCTTATGACTGAATAAACAATGTTTAAAAAAAAATATTTTTCAAATTTACCCTTCCCCAATTTCATGGATGGGCTACTCTGAGGATATTAGCATATTTTATCTTTAGTACACTAACTTTTTGGCACTTTGCCAAGATCACCAAAATCCAACACTCAAAGAAGAAATATATGGTGTAAAAAATAAAAACAGCCAAAAATGTGTTTCTTCACTTCTGTAAAGAGGACACAAAATCCCATGAATGGGAACAGCAAAATCACCATTTTCAATTCTGGCCCATATTTTAAAATATTGCAATGAAAAAAAATTATAAACAGATAATAGAGTCTAGTTTTAGGGGAATTTTTTATATTATTGTGGAAGAAATTTCCTTTCCACTGATGCATAATTTAACTGAAGAAACAGTTTTGCTGAAAAAATTAGTTTCATCATGAGTAGGGCTTGAACACGTTTCCCATTTACTTGCCATTCTGACTATTAAACTATCAATGGCTAGTTCATTCCTCAGCTAATTGTGACTATAAATCTTCCCAACCTCGTCACTCATAGTGCCATTTATGATCAGAAATGACAACCTTTCAATATTGCTCAGAAGTGATATAAATTGTATGATCATTCACGCTAACATGTTATTAAATCATTGGATAGTCACTCACACTAAGGTGTTATTAATGAAAGAATTAATCAATAATAAAATACACAGACTACCTTTTGGCATAAAATTCAAGAAATAATTTTGCTGAAAAATTGAGTTTTGCCATTAGTGGGACTTGAACTCATGTATCCCAGTTACTTACCAAGTATTCTGACTACTGAACTACCAATGGCTAGTTCATTCCTCAGCTGATTGTGACTATAAGTCTTCCCAACCTTGGTGAGGCATCGGCCTCACCCTGTTCTCTCCAAGATCCGCCAGCAGCTCCATCGTCTGGCAGCCACCACCACAATTTTCTTCTGTTGGGTGCCCGGTCATGTCGGAATCAGGGGCAATGATTTGGCAGATTCTGCTGCCAGGTCAGCCACGCCCCTGTCCGACTCTCCGTTGCCGGTTCCCTATCTAGATTTCCGGCAGCGTTTTACCACCGACCACCGAGCTCCGGGCACAGTGGCAGAGATCTTGGTCAGAACAGCTTACGAACAAGCTCTTTGAGATCAAACCTATCGTCAAACCATGGCAGTCTTGTTACCGCAGGAATCGCAAGGAGGAAGTTGTACTTGCTCGGCTCCGCTTGGGCCATTCGTTCGTTTCTTTTACGGGTGGACGACGAACCCAAGTGTGAGTTTTGTGACACCTTTTTAACGATCAAACATATTTTAATTGAATGTCGTTGTTTTAACTTTGAAAGACGTCTGTTTTTTAACTCTCGTGATTTTACGTCCGAGCCCCTTACACTCGGACATCTTTTATCTGACCATTGTACTTTTACCTCTCTCTTTCAATTTTTATGATTTACTGGATATTTTTCTCGCATATAGTTTTACTCTTCGGCTTTTTATATATATGATTATACCACCTTATACATTGTTTGTATATCCCAGGTCACTTACACCTGGTATTCTATTGTTTTACTTTGTATTTTTACACTTGTTCTTTGTTGTTTTACCTTTTTACAATTTTGCTAATTTCTTTTAAATTTGGTTGCGGGTTACACATCTTTTATCTTTTATATTGTCTTTTGTTTGGCGCATTATGGCCTAGTCGCCCATGCGCCATAAAACCCAAAACAACCAACCAAACTTCCCAACCTTGTCGCTCATAATGCCATTTATGATCAGGAATGGCAACCTTTCAATATTGCTCAGAAGCGGCATAAATTGTATGGTCATTCATGCTAACATGTTATTAAATCATCCAGATGTGTCAGCACTGTAGCGCATTTAAAATTTCTGCAGATCGGGAGCAATAGACACTATTCAGCAAATGTTAGCATGACCAATGAAACCTTGTTTTTTTTTTGAAGTAGAAATTTCCATTGAATATTTTTTAACTATATCTCATAGAAGTAGATAATTCAAACTTGAAAAATCATGCTTACCGTTTCAATTTCAATGTATTTTAGTATGATACTATAAAAAATAATTTCTTCCAGCTCTCTGATTGCATTCTATATGAATCTTGCAATATGTGTTATTACTATTCCATTTATTTCTTTTTTTCTATTTTGGAGCAGCCCTCTGACTTCAGCTCGCTAGGATAATTTTACTATTGTAAACACATTTTTCATAAAGTTCTGGAATTCTCCTGAAAAATTAACAAAAAAATTTTAAAATCGAAGGATTTTTTAAGCAATTATGAAATACATAGGTCTAATTTTTTCTGTTTTTACCTATGTTTCACTCTTTCTTTTCTGCTTTAACTTTTTTTAGTATTTCTATGTTTTTTATCATTTGTCCCAGCATTCACTGCAAAATCCCTTGAGATGGTAGCTAAAACCATCAATCTGCTTAGTTCCTAGGACTTCTGTTTTTAAATAGCAATGCGGCTTGTCCCCCTATAACCAGACACAGATATGGCAGCTGTAGCACCATCACTGCATGTGATAAGTAACAAGCACCTTTGTTCATGAAACACCAATGGTTTGTTTATTGGATACTTTGCATCAGGAAAAGAATAAATATTTTTGGCATGTATTGTAAGACTTTTTTTTTTCCTCTAAATTAAATATGATGGGTGCACCAAAGGACATTTGTTGGGGGTGGGAGGGCACAGGTACATGTGTGATTTATAACAAAAAACAGTATTGGCCTATCTAAAGGGCAGTTAGCAGAGAAACTGCAGGCGGGGGGGGGGGGGATTGCATTCAGTAAAAGATTCCTTTAATTTTGAAGTTACATGATAAAAGGGACGTAATCATGCTCACTTCCTTTCATTGTGCTGAAATGACAGGGGTTCAGCTTAAGAACACATGACCCCCCCCCCCCCCCCCCCCCCCCCCCCCCCCCCCCCCCCCCCCCGAAGGAACAACAATACAGTTTTGAAACCAAACTGTGTTGTAGACTACAATTCCCAAATGGGAGATATTGATTGCTCTGATCAAGTTCTGCAATATTAAATGCAGGTGCATAAAATGGTGAAAAATATCATTATGTGGTTAAGATTGCTATTGTCACTGCATATATTTTGTTCAGAGATTCCAGTCCAAGAACAAGTATTGTTTATTTCCTGTCATGTTGGTCAAAGAGCTGTTGGAAGAAGAACAAGCTATTTGTGAAAATGTCCTACCCAACACTAAGAGCAACCCACCCCTAAGTCTCAGGCTGACATTTCTCAAGAAAAATCTCAAAATCAGACCAAAAGCAACAGCCCAGAAGAAAGTGTTGTTGTGTGCTCCATTAATGTGAGCAATGACAAATCACTTTGTGTAACACTGGGTCATGTTTTAAAATATACCATACTGAAAAGAATTATAAGAAATAAAATTCATATTTCAGGTAAACATTTTATTATTTAGAAATAAGAAGAAAGAAGTTTCCTTTTCACCGATATGAAATTTAGCTATTTTCATTTATCAGGTTTTTCAGAATTAAGTTATAATTGCCTAGTCAGTTCTATTTTCTTACAATATCACTACAAAAAAGTCTTATTAAAATAAATATGTTGGCAAATTTGTTTAATTTTTTTATTTTCATAAAATTTGGAATTAAATTCTGTTTAATTTGGGGGGGGGGGGCACTCAGTCAATAGCATGCCAGGCTCGTAATCTGCAGTTCCCAGGTTAGAGTCTCAGCTGGGTCAGCATTGAGATTTATCTCCACAAAATTCCCTGCCCTGCCCATGGTCAGTAAGTGATACTGATGGATTTGGAAAGGCTGCCATCCATCAGATGGGACATTAAGCTGTGGAAATAATTAGTAAACTTAACATATTAAGTATATACCAATAATTTCTACTCTGTACATTGATTTAAACATTTTAGAGGAAAAATTGTCTTGAGCCGGGTAGGGTACGAACCCACAACCTCCTGATAACATTGATCGGTTGCCTGTAACTCAGTGGTCCAGATCACCTGACATTTTATCAGGAGAGCGGGGGTTCGTATCCCACCCAGCTCAAGACAGTTTTTCCTCTGAAATATTTAAATCAATATATAGAGTGGAAATTATTGGTTAAGCTGTGGTCACACGTGTGGGAGAGCCATACCCTGTGCACATTAAAGAACACACTGATGACCTTGATGGGAGGCTACCATCTGTCTCCCAACAGCTGTTCCAGTGGGTCCCCTTCCCCAAACTTCTTTGAGCCTTCGGGGTCCTTGTGACCTGGCCATTTAGTGCTGCTCAGAGGTAAAACAACCTAACTGTGTAATTTGATATACAACATGACTTATTTATGTTGACTATTTTTGAAAAAGATTCTAAAATTACTCTTTTGACTCTGCACAATTGGCAAAAAATCTGGAATTTTCTTGTCAACTTAAAATTTATTTTCTTATTCATAAATAAATAGCTTTTCTATTGATATGCATGTTAATTATTATTGTGTAGTAGGTTTTTTTAAAATAAATATTTGTATTGTCAGATGCTTCGTTTACTATATGACTCCAAAAAGCTCTATTAAAATTAAACTTTTTGCAAGATTAAACCATAAATTATGAAATATAATTTAATAAATTTTTGTTTAAAATAATAAAAATAAATAATGAAACATTTAAAAAACATAAGTTAATAAAAGTATATGGTAATATGTTTAAAAAGTACAGTTATTTCCTTGTTTTGTAAACTGATTGACAATTATTTTCAATGACTTTGTATTGCTCAACTAAAAAGAGTTAAACTACATAAATTTACTTATTTTAACTGTTTTGCTCAAAGTTTACATTTACATTAAGTTTATGGATCTGATAGTTTTTGTACTGTTGCTTTGACTGCCATGTTATATTGTGAGTTTTACTCTTCTGTCTGTTTTGGTTACATCATTTAATAATTTTATTTACAGACTTGACCCTGCAAGCAAAGAAACAACAGCAATAAATCAGATATTTGGAGGTTATCATCGAAGCCAAGGTATTTTAGCATTCAACAAGTTTATACAGATTTAATATGTTTAACATATATTTACTTAAAAGCCATTGTAATGCAAGTCCCCTTATTATGTCAATGAAGAGTCAAGCTCACACTTTTGTAACTTAACTAAAGTTTTTGTTGGAAAATGAGACTTAAGATAAATGTCTTAATCAAATATAAAAATCTTGATTTTTCAACAATACTCATTTAGTTTTAAAGCATTATGAAATAAAATGCATTTAGCAATAGCATTGCTTGTTTTGAAAAAGTTTCACATGAACTTCAAAAATATGCATACATATTTGTGTAAATTGTTTAATATCTGTTGCTTTCATATTTATCTGTTGAACTGTTTCTAGATTATTTTGACTTACAATTCTGCTTTTTGTGTATTAATTCTTGTAATTTTAGAGTAGAAATTTTCTCTGTAGCCACAATTAAGCCTAATCTTCTAAATTGTCTACAGTTGCATTTAAGTAAATTAGTTGCTGGTGAAGTTGAGTAAGAAAAAGGATTGAGAACAGGATACTCATTAAAATTTGTGCTGCCAAAATTGCCAAAATGTAGTTTAACAAGCCATATGGAATGCCAGAAATGAATTTTGGAGCAATCAGTACAACAAAAGAAGTTTAAATGTTTTAAAAATGTAAAATTTTCACGTAACTTTTTTTTATTTACATATACATTTAATTCTTACAGTCTGAAAACTGAAATTAACCTTACTTCTGAAAACTGAATGAACCCTGTGGCCAGGCTTTTTTTCAAAGGTGTTCAGGTAAAAAAGTACTGAACATCAGAACATTTATGCCGAATAGCTACTGAAAGGAATGACGTTGAATACCAAATTAATCAGCATTTCATTCTGGATTTTATGAAAATGAAATATTAAACAAAAAAAGATAATTAGTTTTGTTTTAATAGAGCTTTTATAGAGGTATGCAATAAAAAATGTACCTGACAGTGTAAATAAAAATTTGTTTAAAAAAACTAAGACAGAAATAATTAAAAGAATTTACTCCACAATATTCACTGTAATATTTAGCTTTCAAAAGAGTAATAATTGCAACATAGCTGCTGAGATACCTTCTTGCCACTAGGGCAAAAGTTTAGAGCTTCTGGTTGCTAATCCATAGTGTCAGTCTTTATGGATGTTATTTCATACTGCTATTAAGGTATAAGTAAAGAGTTCCTCACCATAATTGTTGAAAACAGGCTGGTGCACTTCTAGTTGTCTTAGTCCACATGCTGATCTTCGATTTGCATTGGGGTTGTGGAATTCTTTAGTTGTATTCCATCACTGACGTTCCACTATTGGCTGTTGGTACCACTGTTTTTCTTCATATGCTTTACATTGCACATATTTTGCTATGGTGGCAGAATTCATTGAGATACCAGTCCTTATTAACAATTATTATGCTTTAGATGATTCGTCATCTTCTTATACGACACTAATTCGATGCATTATACCCCATGAGAGCTAAAACATTTAAAAAACTTAATCTCCACTTATAACATGTGGGGACAAGTGTTAAAATCAAAGCTTCAAAACCCCGAACACGTTTCTTTCGCCGATCCGGCGGAAGAAACATGTTCAGGGAACAAGAAGGTGTTACAAGAAGTTCAGTTGTATTCCGTCACTGACATGACAGAATGCAACTGGAGAATTGGTGGATTCCACAACCCCAATGCAAATCGAAGATCAGCATGTGGACTAAGACAACTAGAAGTGCACCAGCCTGTTTTGAACAATTATGGTGAGGAACTATTTACTCATACCTTAATAGTAATATGAAATAACATCCGTAAAGACTGACACTATGTATTAGCAACCAGAAGCTCTGAACTTTTGCCCTAGTGGCAATAAGGTATCTCAGCAGCTATGTTGCAATTATTACTCTTTTGAAAGCTAATATTACAGTGAATATTGTGGAGTAAATCCCTTTAATTAACCTTGGCACTGTGTCATTCTAAAATTTATCAGAAATAATTATAATGCATATGAATAGAAAGGCTATTTATTTCTGAATAACAAAAAAAAAAAAAATTTCTTCAAACAGCAAAATTATTATCTTTTTATAATTTTCTTTTCTATACCATACTTTGAAAAAATTCCAGGCTTTTTGCCAACTGTGACCAGTCAAATAAACAAGTCAACTTTAGAATTTTTTAAAAATATAGCAAATGAGCAGGAATAAGTCATGTTAAGTATCAGAAGAAAGAACATTATATTAGGATTAAGAAAATGGCAAAAATTAAAAGAGGACAGTTAAAATAAAATTTTATAAACATTTTTTAAAGAAAATTGCAAGGTTTCACTGTATTTTTTGCATTTTAAATTCAGTAAAAATTAAAATAATTAATTTTGCCGTATTTTTTGAAGTAGTATACTATCTTAATATATAATTCATAATATTTCTCTCATTACTTAAATGTTTCTTTAATTTAACTTTTTTTGAAATTATTTGGTGATTATGCAAACAATGCACAATGGCGATTTTTTTTCCAATTAGAAAACTCTTAAGACAGATAGCAGTGTTACAAAAAATTATTTTGCTTTAAAGCAAGATTATTTAAATAAAATCGGAAAAAATAATAACTGAAAGGGGATAAAGAACTGAAGAAATTAAATAAAAATATTTCAAAGCAATCTGAAATTTGAGATCGAAACCTTCCAGATCAATTTGCATTTTATACTGACTATTATACGGAAAAGTTTAACTTTACGAAAACAGCAAAGACTTGACTTGGAAATTACAAATTCTGAATGCTAGTTATGAAATTACTTTGATTAAAAATAATACTGAAATACCCTATCAATAAAAAATACATTTTTTTATAATGTTCTAATTGAATGTCCCCTAAAGTAGCTACCATTTTAAGCCATGTATGCCCTTATGCTATATGTTGTGATGCCCCATCGTTCACTTTTGCTTTACCTTAACCAGTTTTGCTTAATTTATGTTATATTTATCATTTTGGGGATTTTTATTTCCTTTTTGGCATCACAGCGCTCGTTTCCAAGTGTTAGGAGCTGCCTGCGCATGCGCAAACTCCGATCTTCTGACTGTCACCCGCTAAAGCACGTGCACGACACCCCCCTTCTTGCGTCATAGCTTGCGTCGCTTGTCAGTTTATGTAAATGTCTTCCGACATGCAACATGACATGTGCAGGCCTCTGTAAGCCTCTTGTTAAAATCTGGTGACATGTTGTCACCAGATTTTAACAAGATTCTCTGCGCATAGTGTAGCGCAGAGAGCACAGTGAGTTGTCATAGCATAGCGCAGCGCATAGTAAGTGCACATAGCACATAGTTGGAAGCATGTAGAGGAGTGAGTGAGAGCATGTAGAGCATAGCGTAGCACTGTAGCACAGAGAGCATAAGCACGTAGCACGGAAGAGTGTTCAGTTGATGTATCTTCTTCATTGAAGTTTTGGTGAGTGATTTTTGGAAATAAATTTGTTTGTTATTTAAACCTTTTGAGTCTTTACTAATTTTTTCTCTTGAGCAATGTGAATTAAGTTTTGATTATATTTAGATATTTAACTTGACAATCGTTTTTTGAAATTCTTACTCATTAACGCTCGCTGGTATTTTGAACCCTAATTTAACTTTATTTATTTGGCAATTTGTTAATTATTGCCTGGCGCCTGACTGAACTATTTGGATCAGAAAAAGGGTCCAAACTAAAAGTATTTTGCATTTCTTTGGAGCGTTACAATTTCAGTAGCATGCCAGGCTCATAATCTGCAATTCTTAGGTTCGTGTCCCAGCTGGGTCAGCATTGAAGTTTATATCTGCCAAATTTCCCACCCATTTTTAATTCCTAAGGATTTTACAAGAGCTTTTCAACATCATCATCTTCCTCAAGCAGTCATGGGCTACAGAAGTCCAACCAGACTGTGCAATTTAGTTCTCCAAACATATCTGTTCTGAGTTACAGGGGTTTATAGAAATGGTGGAAACACCGATGGCAACTGGAGTACACGCAATGCGTCATATGCATATTACAGGGACAATGCCACCTGCAATTAGAGGTATATATAGGGAAGAAGTACGATGTCAGCTATCATGTAGCAGTGCCACAGGCAGAGGTGAAACAGCTGTGTGGTGTAATTGTCAACAATGTTAGATCTCAATAACCTCCAAAAAATCATGATCATTGGTCTGCATCTTGCAAGAGCTTCAGTAACCTGAATGGCGGAAATAGTAGGTGTAACCCGGGGAACTGTATTGAAGATTACGACTACCTATCAAAAAGGACAGGGTGTTGCCACCAAATGTGCAAATTGTGGACACCATATGAAGTTGTTAGATAGGGATAGGTGAACTTTGGCACAGATTGTATAACTGAAACACAAGACCACAGTACAACAAATAGCAGCAGAGTTGGACACCTGTCAGAATATCCTGTTTCCGTCATAACATTTCATTGGGAACTTCATCATGCCAGTATTTATGGCCATGCTGCAATCCACAAACCTCTGATTACCAATATCAATGCAAGGAAACGTTGGTGGTGCAAAGCACATAAACACTGGGTTGCTAAAGATGGCAACATGTCATCTGGTCTGATGAATCGTGCTACACATTGTTTCCCACCACTGGTAGAGTATGTCTAGTGAAAACTTGCAAAAACGTACCACCCCAACTGTTTGGTTCTGACTGCAAAGCAGGAAGGTGGATCCTTGATGTTGTGGGGTGCCATATCATGGCATTCCTTAGGGCCATTAGTTATTCTGCAGGGTCATGTCACATCCGCAATATACAAATCCATTCTTGGGGACCATCTGCACCCAATGTTGCGGGCATTGTTCCCTAATGACCGTCCCTGGTTTCAAACAGATAATGCACCTGTGCGTTGTGTGAAACATGTCAAGTTGTAATTTGCAGAGCATGAGGATAAGGTACAGCAGCTACCCTGACCACCTCAATTTCCAGACCTCAATATTATTGAACATTTTTGAGAATATCTGGATTGCAAGGTCAGATTACATTTTCCACCTCCAGCATCACTGGCACAGTTGGGACCATATTTTACAGGAAAAATGGTCCCACATTCCATTACCTATGTGCATGACTTGTATTAGTCTATTCCGCATGGGGCGGGGTTGGCTCAGTCGGTAGCGCGTCAGGCTCGTAATCTGTAGTTCCCAGGTTCGAGTCCCATTCGGGTCAGCGTTGATATTTATCTCCGCAAAATTCCCCAGCCTGCCCACGGTCAGTAGGGGACACCGATGAGCTTGGAAAGGCTGCCATCCATCGGATGGGACGTTAAGCCATGGCCCCGTGTGCGGGAGAGCCATACCCTGTGCACGTTAAAGAACATGCTGGATGGCCTTGATGGGAGGCTACCACCTGTCTCCCAACAGCTATTCCAGTGGGTCCCCTCCCCCAAACTTCTCTGAGCCTTCGGGGTCCATGTGACCTCGCCATTTAGCCCATTGTGTGCAAAAAAGTGCCACTCAGAGGTGAAAGAACCCAACCTATTCCACGTTGAATTGCATCTGTTCTGAGCACTCGAGGTGTGCCTACTGCTTATTAATAAAATGTTCTCCACAAACAATATGTATTTCCATTATTTTGATAAAGCCCTGTTCATTACATTATTACATGTTCCCCATGTTCATTATATTAAATGTTCATGGGTGCTGGCAGGGGAAGGGGACAAGAAACAAGAACAGTATTTACCCTCTACCCGCCAAAAAATATTAGCAATGTATGTTAAATAATGTCAGGTGTATCAAAAATGAAATTTTTTCTTTAAGAAAATATATATCCTGGTTATATTTTTGTTGTCGTCTGTTATCAGAAGTATTTCATTTTACCTTTGGGCATCCTTAGGGTATTATGGAATGATAATGCATGATTCTTATATGTAACTGCATTCGTTAATACTCTTAGTGTGTTGCTTTTAACTTTTGATTGTGGGTTCCCTGACTTTTATCTGTTTATTTTTTACTATATTTATCACGCGTTTGCTCAATATGGCCTTATTTTAACTCCAAACCGTTAAACCCCAAACAATTAACTAGTATTCATTAATGAACAACTTAATGTAAATATTTCTGTTTTGAAGCATGTATTTGCTGATTTTGCCCCCCGTTGAAACAGATTTGCCACTCCCCACAACCCCTGAAAAAAATCTTATCATTTCCCATGTTAATGCTAAATGTGTTCTGCGCAAAATAAATAGATACATGTGACAAAACTATCATGTGCACTCTTGATGTGTTGTTTTTTCCATTTCACTGTAGACACGCATTTGCATTATAAACATTTATTTTGTTATTGTCTTCTGAAGTAGCTGTGTATGTTGTTATTAAACCTTGTC
Organism: Ryuthela nishihirai; assembly: GCA_038380435.1. NCBI lineage: Eukaryota > Metazoa > Arthropoda > Arachnida > Araneae > Heptathelidae > Ryuthela > Ryuthela nishihirai. The sequence continues at coordinate 9,252,840 of JAWZYU010000021.1, forward strand.
CTATTTCAGTTTTTAATTTTCTTTCAGTAACATGCCTACGATGTAAGGAGAAAAGCAATACTTATGATCATTTTATGGATTTCATTTTGGATATTAAGGTAATGGTGTGCTTTGGATATATAATTTTTTCTTATGTAGAAAAAAAAATTATATTTTACTCTAAAAACATACAAAAACATTTTTTATATTTGTTTCTTTCTTTAATGTTTCTCAGCTAGTAATTTAAAGTAGTGCTTTATTATTATGCTATTTAAATAAAAAGTGAATTCTTATTGCTGTTATTATAACAATGGCAGAACTGCCAACTATGATTTTACAGATTTTCTCCAATTTTTGGTTTAAAATCCCATTTTGCCTTTGAAAATCTAATTTTTAGGGTTTTTTCAGTTTCTCACTAAAGAAAATATGCCTCTAAATTCTACAGTATTTTTTCACTTTTCCTAAAAGGAGAATGTTAGTGAAAGGGAAGAATTGTTTCTGATTTACCTGTTTTATACTGTACTAAAGGTGTAACTGTGTCACCACTCCCTAATCTGTGCAAAGGTGCAGCTGTGTCCCCACTCCCTAATCTGTGCTTGCTTGTGGGCTCACCAATAAGAGGAAATCTACTGACCATTTCCAGACAGAACACAAAGTCCACCCTATATTCTTTCACAGAGTTGAAGGTCATAGATTGTTCCTAAATGGATGTTTATTGAACCTATACCAAACTCTCCCAGCTCTGACCAACTAAACACTAATTGAATTACTTAGAATAGGAAACTTCAGATGGAAGGAAATAATACAGATTAGAGAACTTCCCTGATCTGTGGGCAATGGTTGACATTGCAACTTGAATGGGTCTTATGTATGTCTATTGTTATGTGGATTGGGCTATTGGGTTGATATGAGATTAAAACATTTCTTACACTAGAGTTGAGGCACTTTTAATTATAATCAGTTATGCACTTTATGTTCCCTACTGTTATGTTACTTATCTTCCTATTGCATTGCGTATGCCATTTGTTGGCCGATGTCAGTTTTGTCTCACCATAGCTTCATAACCCACCAGCTACAAGAGATATGTATTTGGATTGTTTTACATCTGAACTACATGAAAATGCTGCTCAGACTCTTTTAGCTGATTATTAATTAATTAATGATATTTGCATATTGATTGTTTGTTATTAATAATTAGCTATTAAGTTAACTTCGTTAATATGAAAAACATATGGATGCAGTGACTTGGCTTCAGTAAACCATTGCTTCCCATGCTGTGCATGACAAGCACAGCTTTGTGATGCAATCATTCAGGTGTGTAATGCAGAGTTTCCAACTATTCCGATTTTTGGTTAAAAATCTGATTTGTCTTCAAAATTCAATTTTTAAGGGTTTTACACATACGAAAATCTCTAATGAAAATCCTCCAAATTGTATGAAATTTTTGACCTTTTCTTAATAGGTGAATGTTAATGAAAGGAAAGAATTGTTTCTGATTTAGCTCTTTTACTGTACTAAAAGTGCAGCTGTCTCCACTCCCTAATCTGAGCTTGCTTGTAGGCTCACCTGCGCACCAATCAAAGGAAATCTATAAGATTTCAGCTGACCTTTCTGGACAGAACACATGGCGAAGGCGAAGTCCAGACCTAAATTCTTTTACAGAGCTGAAGGTCATAGATCATTTCTAAATGGATGTTTATTGAACCTATACCAAGCTCTGACCAAGATTTTTGTTTTGTTATTTATTTAATAGTTTAGAATCGAAACTTCAGAGTGAAGGTAATAATACAGATTAGAGAACTTTTCTATCAGTGGCCCATGATAGATATTGCAACTTGAATGGGTCTTGTGCATGTCTGTTTTGGGAGTAACCCTGCAGTTTATGGCACTCAGTTCATGAGTGGCTAACCTTCTTAAGGTGTGTAAAGTAAGGTTAAAAGCCGTAACATTTATTTTTAGTAGGATTAAAAAATTGTGAGTTTATATAGTATGATAGCTTTCATATCGAACAACTCATTTGATTCTCTCTTAGTATGTGTGGCCTCTGATTCTTGGTATCGGGGGGGGGGGGGGGGGGGGGGGGGGGTCAGTTGGTAGCACGCCAGCCTCGTAATCTGTGGTTGCCAGGTTCGAGTCCCAGCTGGGTCAGCATTGAGATTTATCTCTGCAAAATTCCCACCCCGCCCACAGTCAGTAGGGGACACCGATGGGCTTGGATAGGCCGCCGTCCGTTGGATGGGACGTTAAGCCATGTCCCCGTGTGTGGGAGAGCTATACCCTGTGCACATTAAAGAACACACTGAATGGCCTTGACGGGAGGCTACCATCTGTCTCCCAACAGCTCTTCCAGTGGGTCCACTCTCCCAACCTTCTATGAGCCTTCGGGGTCCATCTTACTGGCTATTTAGCCCATGGTGTGCAAAAAAGTGCTGCTCAGAGGTAAGTAGGTTTTTTTACAGGTCTAACCTTTTAAAGGGAATAAAAGGAGTTTATTTTCAGAACTTAAACTTTCCTAATAAATGCAGATTTAACTAGCATATAATTGTATTTTTAAATGCAGTTTGGGTTTAATTAATCTTCAACAATGTTTTAAATTCTCGGTTTAAAAAAGCGTGTTAAAAAACTCCTTTTAAAATAGTTGTCTCTGATGTTATTATCGTGTTCTGGGCATTTTTTAATAATGCGAATGGCTGTGCATTTTTAAAATCGTGTTTTTTAGGTTTTCTCTGATGGAATTATTTAGTTCTTGGGGCTTTTTTATACTGTGGATTGGCAGTTCATTATTTAGGATAATTCATGTGTTTCCAGCTTGTTGTCTTTGATGGGACTATTTAGTTTTGGGGTCTTTTTAATTACTACTGATTGGCGGTGAATTGTTTACAATTTTCTTTATTAGGCTTTGATCAGTAAAATAGGTGAAATAATTGTTTGGCAGTATGTTTAGGTTAAAATGGTTATCTCTGATAATATTTTACTAAGATTTTCTTAAATTGCAGAACGACAATTCATTGTTTATGGTATGCGTTTTTTTCGAATAACCGTGTCCGATGAAATTACTGATTTTTGCAATGTGTTTTTAAATTACAGAATGAACATTCATTTGTTAGTCATAATAGGCTATTGAAACAAGTAGCCTCGGATGGTGACCGACATTCTCTCTATGCGCTGTTAGTATATATTCTTTAGTAAATATTCTTTCTGTTAGTATATACTTCTGTATATGCACAGTTAGGAAAATATGTGCTTAGGAATAAATGTCAAACACTAGAAGCAATGATAAACCAATTGCTAAAAGCCTTACCAACTCTCACATATGACTCTGATTTTGTAGAAAGCTTTCATTATGTTAACTAACTTGACGTATGTCAGACAATCACATGATCAACCACTAATTATGGTGATCAGCAGAGTCAAAAGCCTTTTTGAAATCAACAAAGCCAGTAACCAAAGGTTTCTCAAACCCTAAACATTTCTCAAGAATCTGCCTGAGTGAAAAAATCTGATTTACACATCCCCTACCACCTTCTGAATCCACATTGCTCATCATGCAATTGCTCGTTAACCAGATTCTTAATTCTATTAAGCACAATCATGCAAAGAACTTTACCTGGAACAGAGAGTAGGCTGATACCCCTATAGTTATCACAAGAACTGCAATCACCTTTTTTTTAAATAAGGATAACAATAGCTCTGGTAAAATCCTTAGGAACTATGCCTTTATCGTAAAAGATATTCAAAATTTCAGCCATTCATGTGGTAACAGAAACATTCCCAGCTCTAAGCATTTCCATTGTAATTTCATCTACCCCTGGGGATTTATGTAGTTTAAGTTTAGAAATACCAAAGTAACTTCAGACTGTGTTATAGGGCCAACATTAAAGCCAGTGATGCATCTATCATTGTTACAAGCAATGGGAGTAGAACTATCCACATTGTTTAGAACATCACTGAAATGCTCAGCCCAGCTAGCCATGACAGAATTCCCACCTTTTATAACCTTACCTACAGTCCCTGTATACCTGTCCATTTTCTACCACACAAAACATTAACTATCTGGTACAGCTCTCTGCTGTTGTGCTGTCTAACTGCTTCCTTGGCTTATTTCAGAAAGAATCAGATAGTCAGCCAATCCATCAAACCAAAGATTCTTATTAACAGCTAACTGATCTTTTACATGTTTATTGAGCTCTCTGTAATGCTTTCTATTAGGACTACTAGGATAGTGATTAAGGACATTTCTGCTGTTCTTTCTTTCTGAAATAAGCTCAAGTGCCTTAAGCAATCAATAATTTTGCCTGCTCTGCTCCTTTTTTCTCAATTAAGTACTGTTAGTCTGTTTAATTTTCATATTTTGAGAACCCATATATCAAAATTTGACTTTGAAGGCATTTCAGAGGTCAATTTTTGACTATTTTCCAAATCTGTCGTTTGGATTATCTCTAGGTGCATTTTTCAGAGTTGTGCCATTTCTGCATCATAGACTTAGGGTGATCCCTGTCACTCACTCAAAATTGTCTATATATATTAGGAATTTCTTGATTTTTGTTCAGTGAATTTTATTTGTTCTTTACCTTTTATCTTTTTTTTTGCTGTGATAAGGTCTTAGTTCCTCTATTGCTACAAAACTCCAAGCAAATGGAAGAATGAAATAGTATTTTTTGAAAAAATAATACATGCTCATTATTTCTCAAATCAGTATAAACTTGTTGCAATCTGAATGCTACTCCTTAAGAAGCATTAACACATAACTATGAAATCCAGAACTAGCATTTTCCAAATTATTAGGATAAAACAGCAATGAATGAAAATGTGTAAAATATGAATTCAAAATCAACAATTTCACCACTGAAATAGTAGACAGGCAGGCGTATTGACCAACCGACTGCTCCTGCAACCATGGGACTGATTCCTTATTTTAATTATCTCGGGAACTATGTAAGAAATGTGCAGCGTGAAATAAACAGATGAATAATGATTGCTGCTGAAACTTCTAAAGAATCTATGTAGAGTGTAGAAAAATAGTAAAATGCATTTTTAGATGAATCAGGAAAAAAGGTGATTTTGTGATGAAATTCCTTGTAAAGTTGCTACTAAAAATAACATATATATAATTTAAAAAAAATATATATAAAAAAAACTTTGTATTTCTGCTGTAAAAACTTAAATTAAGGCACACCAGTGATGAACTCACTTATTGAATTTATATTAACTGCAAAGTAAGACAGATTGCCAAACTGATTTCTCTAGCATATTGAACAAAAATTACCAGTGCCCTATATCCTTTTGAAGTTAATATGAAATTAGTAATTGATTTCATCATTGGCATGCTGTACACCTATATTTTTGCTTCTTAGGGTGCATATAATATTCATACATGCAGAAACCTCATGCAGCCATGGGTATGGAGGTCCGCCAGATCTGCAATTTAATTCTCCAAACATGTTGCTCCTGAACTACAGTTGCTGCATTTGGACACTAGGCCAATTCTAGCAAAGTCCTGTTTGCATTTCTACCTACTGCATTTTAGGTCATTATTTTTTCCTGAGGAATTTAGGCATATTGTTGGTAACCCTATTTGCCAATATTCAGATATACACAATCAATATGGGCAAACCAACATAGTCTCTGCACAATATGCTACTCAAAGAAGGTTGCCAAATCCTTTGCCTAACCTCATCATTACTTAAAAAGTCAAACCACCTAATCCCAATATACATTGCAAACATCTGGAATTAAAGACATCAAGTTTCCTTTTATGTTTACAAAGCGTCCATATTTCACTACCATGAACTAACTTTAGATAGAACCATTTCCATAGTAATTTCATCTACACCTGGGGATTTATGAAGTTTAGAAATAAGGAATGTTTCGGTTACCACTTGAATGACTGGAATTTTGAATATCTTTTATGATAAAGGCATGGTTCCTAAGGATTTTACCAGAGCTATTATTATCCCTATTTTCAAAAAAGGTGATCACAGTTCTTGTGATAATTATAGGGGTATCAACCTACTCTCTGTTCCAGGGAAAGTTTGCATGATTGTGCTTAATAGAATTAAGAATCTGGTTTACGGGCAATTGGTATGGGCAATTTGGCAAAAAAAGGACAGATATATGCAAGAGTTTAAAATATTTAAACAAAAGTTTAACTTGTGATTAGCAGGTACAGAATAATAGGGTGAGATAATAAATATAAGCAGAAAAGAATAAAAATATAACAGAAATGAGCAGAGATTTAAAACACTTAATCAGAAGTGAACATTGTAACATGTAATAAAAAGATGTATTATCTGTGAATTTAAACTGTGCCTAAATAGGGAAGTCAGGAGAAATATTTTCATTATACGAATTGGGCTCTCCTATGTAGAAGGGAATTTCTTACAGCTAAGCTGAGTAATTCGTGGAATGTTGATAAGAATCTCCTATTCTGCTGTGTGCAATGTATGGGTAGGCAGAAAGTAAATGTCCTTCGATTCGACCTCAGCCTGGTACAGGAGTTTTTGACATTGCTTAGTGGCACTCCTATCTGGAAAGCAGCAAAAGTGCAGAGCAGAGACTTAAAGGTCAAAGTCAGGGTCGGAGACAAGTGTATGTTGTTGGAATCAGCTAATGGATGCTGGCAAGCTTGCATGATGTGCAGTGGGGGGGGGGGAAGGATAGAAAGACGAAGGATGTGACCTGATAGCAGAATGAGGGTCAGGGTTTGAATCTGTTGAGGGAGATGGCAGAGAAAGGACAAACTGAGGAAAAGAAAGGAAATAAGGGAACATACATAATAAAATAAAGATCAAAATTAAAATGTGACTCCACAGTTAAAATAAAAGGCACATTATTATGTACTAAAGGAAAGTAATTATTTGAGACGAACAAAGTTATATACTGACACTGCACAGATTTACAAATATTCACAAACACCAAGATATATTTTTGTTATTTTAGTATACTTTTTAATTTTTGTTTTTCCTTTTTTTTTTCTAATTAAACATACGCAAGACACCAAGAGTTATTTTTGTACCAATTGCCTGTACCAATCAGAAGTGGTAGGGGATGTGTGGATCAGATATTTTCACTTAACTTCGTTGGTTTCAAAAAGGCTTTCGACTCTGTTGATTGTCATAATTTGTGGTTGATTGTGGGATCATATGGTATACCTGACAAGTTAGTTAACATAATGAAAGCTCTCTATAATAACACTGAGTCATGTGTGAGAGTTGGTAAGGCTTGTAGCAATTGGTTTAGTGTTACTTCTGGTGTTCGACAAGGGTGCATTTTGTCTCTTTTTCTCTTTAGTTTGGTTATTGATTATGTTATGCAAAATTCACTGCAAGGGAAAGATTTTCGCCTTAAATGGTGTGGAGATACAAAAATTCCTTATTTAGATTATGCTGATGATTTGGATCAGATATATGCAAACCTTTTGGCAAATGATGTTGATGAAATGAACTCTTTCATTCGAGCTGTTGATGTGACTGGTAGTAGAGTAGGTTTGGTTATAAACAGAGAAAAAACTAAAGCGATGAAAATTGGTCAGGCAGGCTGTGATTCAGGTAATCGGAATGGTTGCAGTCTTGAGCAGGTGTCACAGTTTAATTATCTTGGAAGCTATGTAACAGATACTGGTGATGTGCTACATGAGATGAATGGAAGAATGGGGATTGCTGCTGGGACTTTTAAGAATTTATGGAGAGTGTGTGTAACGCTCCAAAGATTTAAATACTTTTAAAGTTTTGGACCCTTTTGTCTGATCCAATATTTATTCAAGCTCCGGATAGCTAAATCGGGCACCAGGCAATAATTAACAAATTGCCAGTAAAGTTCAATTAGGGTTCGAATACCAGCAGGCGGTACTTAGCAAGTCATCATCATCATCATCATCCTCAAGCAGCCATGGGCTACGGAGGTCCAACCAGACCGCGCAGTTTAATTCTCCAAGCATATCTGTCCTGAGCTACATCTGCTGCATCCGGCCACTGTACACCAATTCTAACAAGGTCCTGTTTGACATTGTCTGCCCACCGCATCCTAGGTCTCCCCCTCCTTCTGAGGCCTCCAGGCACACTGTTCATAACCCTATTCACCAATCTATAATTATCCATACGGGCAACATGGCCAAACCAGCGGAGTCTCTCTCTGCACAATATGCTGCTTAAAGGAGGTTGCAGACTCCTTTGCCTAACCTCATCATTAGTTACAAAGCTAAACCACCTAATACCCAAGATACTGCGTAAGCATCTAGAATCAAAAGCATCAAGTAAGAATTCAAAAATTAAATGATTGTCAATGTAATTAATTTATAATCAAAACTTATCAAATAACATTGCTCAAGAGAAAAAATAGCAAAGATTAAAAAAAAAGTTTCTATAACTAGCAAGTTTATTTTCAAAATTATTTTAAACATTCACCAACATAAATAAAAATGTCTACATCATCACTATCTCGCTGCTACTAACAACTCTCTGTGACTAACATGTCACTTACCACCAACTACTACTTCAACTCTCTTACTGACTCTTGCTAACTTCTGTGACTACATGTCACGGTTATAACAAGTGTACAGGATCGGCAACACGTGGCTGTTGCACTGGTAAAGACATTTGCATAAAATGCCGAGTGTGCAAGCTATTACACAAGAGGGGGCATGTCCTTGTACACGTGTGCTTTGGCGGGTGACAATCGAAAGTTCAGAGTTGCGCATGTGCAACTCCTATGCTCTTGGAAACAACCGCTGTGATACCAAAAACGAAATTAAAATCCCCAAAATGATAAATATAATGTAAATTAAGCAAAACTGGTTAAGGTAAAGTAAAAGTGAATGAGGGGGCATCACATGTGGAAAAATGGGCATATACACCTAAAGACTAAAATTATGCTGTATAATAGTTTGGTTCTTTCTAAGGTTAGTTATGGTAGTGAAACTTGGACCCTTTGTAAGCAGGATAGCAAGAAACTTGATGCCTTTGATTCTAGATGCTTACTCAGTATCTTGGGCATTTGGTGGTTTGACTTTGTAAGTAATGATGAAGTTAGAAGAAATCGTCAACCTCCTTTGAGTGGCACATTGTGCAGAGAGAGAGGGAGACTGTTGGTTTGGCCATGTTGCATGTATGCATAGCTGCAGATTAGCAAACAGGATTATGAAAAGTGAAACCTAAGGGTTTCAGAAAAAAACAGAGACCTAGGATGCAATGGGCATACAATGTCAAACAGGACCTTGCTAGAATTGGCCTAAAGTGATGAAATGCCGCAGCTGTAGCTCAGAACAGACACTTCTGGAGAGGAAAATTACACAGTCTGGTTGGACCTCCGTAGCCCATAGCTGCATAAGGATTTTGTATGTATGTGTGTGTACTCTGCACAGAGATTATTCCTTTGATGTCCTCACACAAGAATTCCACCATTATAATTTAGATATTGTCAGCTTGCAAAAGGCCTGATGGACAGATAAAGGTCAGATTTTAAGAAATAATTATAAATTTCTCTTTTCAAGGAGAGAAGATAAAAAGCCTCTCCAATCCATAGGTTTGCTTCTCAGCAGACACGCTAGTGATGCTCTTATAGGATATGAGTGCATTAATACTAGGCCAATTCTAGCAAAGTCCTGGTTTGCATTTAACACTAGGCCAATTCTAGCTACTCTGAAATTTCAGCCAAATTTCATAGAAGTGTTAAGAAATTTGGCTGTCACTACAGCCAAATTTCAAAGAAGTGTTAAAGACTTGAATGTTTATCTGTTGTTTGCCCCCACTGAGGATGCTGATAAGGATGGGAAAGATAGGTTTTACAGATGACTTTCGGATATTTTGAATTCTGTCAAGAAAGAAGATATTACCCTTGTTCTAGGCAACTTCAATGCTAAATTTGATACTGATTCTGACCTTTGAGGAGGGTCATAGGTCCATTTAGCAATGTCTCCTACAGGTAAGTAAACTTAATGGTTTGCGAATAAATAACACTTATTGCAAACACTGTAACATATATAAGTAAATATGGGTTTCACGAGATGGGCTGCATAAGAATATGATTGATTATATATTAATTAACAGTAAAATGGGCTAGTTCGGAATATCAGGCCATATCATCATCATCATCATCATCCTCAAGCAGCCATGGGCTACGGAGGTCCAACCAGACCGTGCAATTTAGTTCTCCAAGCAAGTCTGTCCTGAGCTACATCTATTGCATCTGACCACTGCACACCAATTCTAACAAGGTCCTGTTTCACATTGTCTGCCCACCACCTCCTAGGTCTCCCCTTCTTTCTGAGGTCTTTAGGTACACTATTCATAACCCTATTCGCCAATCTCTAATTATTCATATGGGCAACATGGCCAAACCTGTGGAGTCTCTCTTTGCACAATATGCTGCTTAAAGGAGGTTGCAGACTCCTTTGCCTAACCTCATCATTAGTTACAAAGTTAAACCACCTAAGACCCAAGATACTACATAAGCATTTAGAATCAAAAGCATCTAGTTTCCTGTTACTTCGTTTACAAGTTTTCCAAGTTTCACTACCATAACTAACCCTAGAAAGAACCAAACTATTATACAGTCTAATTTTAGTCTTTAGGTGTATACGCCTATTTCTCCACACTCTCCATAGATTCTTAAAAGTCCCGGCAGCAATCCCTATTCGTCTGTTAATCTCATGCCGCACATCACCATTATCTGTTACATAGCTCCCAAGATAATTAAACTGTGACACCTGCTCAAGACTGCAACCATTCAGATTAACTGAATCACAGCCTGCCTGACCAATTTTCATCACTTTAGTTTTCTCTCTGTTTATAACCAAACCTACTCTACTACCAGTCTCATCAACAGCTCGAATGAAAGAGTTCATCTCATCAACATCATTTGCCAAAAGGGCTAAATCATCAGCATAATCTAAATCATAAATTTTTGTATCTCCAGGCCATTTAAGGCCAAAATCTTTCCCTTGAAGTGAATTTTGCATAACATAATCAATAACCAAGCTAAAGAGAAAAGGAGACAATATGTACCCTTGTCGAACACCAGAAGTAATGCTAAACCAATTGCTACAAGCCTTTACCAACTCTCACACACGACTCAGTGTTATTATAGAGAGCTTTCATTACGTTAACTAACTTGTCAGGTGTACCATATGATCTCACAATCAACCACAAATTATGACGATCAACAGAGTCGAAAGCCTTTTTGAAATCAACAAAGCTAGCAACCAAAGGTTTCTGAAACTCTAAACATTTCTCAAGAATATGCCTAAGTGAAAATATCTGATCCACACATCCCCTACCACTTCTGAATCCACATTGCTCATCACGCAATTGACTGTCAACCAGATTCTTAATTCTATTAAGCACAATCATGGAAAGAACTTTACCTGGAACAGAGAGTAAGCTGATACCCCTATAGTTATCACAAGAACTGCAATCACCTTTTTTGAAAATAGGGATAACAATAGCTCTGGTAAAATCCTTAGGAACCATGCCTTTATCATAAAAGATATTCAGAATTTCAGTCATCCAAGTGGTAACCGAAACATTTCCAGCTCTAGCATTTCGGTAGTAATTTCATCTACCCCTGGGGATTTATGTATTTTAAGTTTAGAAACAGCCAAAATAACTTCAGATTGTGTTATAGGGCCAACATTAAAGCCACCAATGCATCTATCATCATTGCAAACAATGGGAGTAGAACTAACTACATTGTTTAGAATATCACTGAAATGCTCAGCCCACCTATCCATGACAGAATCCTCCCCTTCTATAACCTTACCTTGTTTATCCTTCAATCCTTGTATACCTGTCCGTTTTCTACCACATAAAACATTAACTGTCTGGTAGAGCTCTCTGCTGTTGTGCTGTCTAACTGCTTCCTCGGCTTTGTCAGCCAAGCCATCAAACCAAAGATTCTTATCAGCAGCTAACTGATCCTTTACATGTTTATTAAGTTCTCTGTAATGCTTTCTATTAGGACTAGTAGGGTATTGATTAAGGACATTCCTGCAGTTCTTCCTTTCCGAAATAAGCTAAAGTGCCTTATCACTCAGATAATTCTGTCTCTTCTGCTCCTTTTTTCTTCTGCTCCTTTTTTCCTGAAAGAGTACTGTTAGTGTCCAAAAAAGCCAGTTTAAAATGATCCCATTCTTCCTCAACTTCAGTAGTAAGCAAACCATGACTGTCATAATGACTAAGTAACCTATCATGGTAAGCTTTGGCTATAACTGGATCTTTCAGAGCTTCAGTACTAAAAGTAAATTTTTTAACCCTATCACAACACTTTTTATGTTTAAGTTGCAAGACACTTTTAGCAAGGTAATTATCAGATCCAATTTCAGCTCTCCTATATGCCCTGGTATTCCTAACAGAACTAGCCCATTTGCTGTTAATTCAGGCCATTTAGGGGCACTGAAATTGGATATGATCATAACCTTGTTAAAAGTAGCTTGGAATTTAAACTTACTTAAGCAATGTTCTGCTAAGGTTAAAAAAAGTTACCTTCAATCCTGAAGCTGTGAAACATCCAAGTTATAGCTAAAGCTTACCATTGTAGGTTACTTTGTCATTATGACAGTCATGGTTTGCTTACTGCTGAAGTTGAGGAAGAATGGGATCATTTTAAGCAGGTGTTTCTTGAATCTAACAGTACTCTATTAGGAAGGAAAGAGCAGATTAGGCAGAATTATTTGAGTGATAAGGCACTTGAGCTTATTTCAGAAAGAAAGAACTGCAAGAATGTCCTTAATCAATATCCTACTAGTCCTAATAGAAAGCATTACAGAGAGCTTAAATAAATGTGTAAAGTATCAGTTAGCAGCTGATAAGAATCTTTGGCTTGATGGCTTGGCTGACAAAGCTGAGGAAGCAGTTAGACAGCACAACAGCAGAGAGCTGTACCAGATAGTTGATGTTTTGTGTGATAGAAAATGGACAGGTATGCAGGGATTGAAGGATAAACTAGATATGATTATAGAAGGTGATTCTGTCATGGCTAGGTGGGCTGAGCATTTCAGTGATGTTCTAAATAATGTGGATAGTTCTACTCCTTGTTGGTAATGATGATGATGCATTACTGGCTTTAATGTTGGCCCTATAACACAATCTGAAGTTACTCTGGTTATTTCTAAACTTAAACTACATAAATCCCCAGGTGTAGATGAAATTACTACGGAAATGCTTAGAGCTGGGAATGTTTCTGTTACCACATGAATGGCTGAAAGTTTGAATATCTTTTATGATAAAGGCATAGTTCCTATGGACTTTACCAGAGCTATTATTATCCCTATTTTTATGAAACATGATTACAGTTCTTGTGATAACTATAAGGGTATCAACCTACTTTCTGTTCCAGGTAAAGTTCTGTGCATGATTCTGCTTAATAGAATGAAGAATCTGGTTAATGGGCAATTGCATGATGAGCAATATGGATTCAGAACTGGTAGGGTATGTGTAGATCAGATTTTTTTACTCAAATAGATTCTTGAGAAATGTTAGGGTTTCAGAAACCTTTGATTATCAGCTTTGTTAATTTCAAAAAGTCTTTTGACTCTGTTGATCACCATAATTTGTGGTCGATCATGAGATTGTCTGACATACCAGGCAGGTTTGTTAACGTAATGAAAGCTCTCTATTATAACACTTAGTCATGTGTGAGAGTTGATAGGGCTTGTAGCTATTAGTTTAGCATTGTGTTGTGTTCAACAAGGGTGCTTTTTTCTTTAGTTTGGTTATTGATTATATTATTCAAGATTCGCTGCAAGGGAAAGATTTTGGACTTAAATGATCTAGAGATCTAAAAATTTCTGATTTACGTTATGCTGATGATTTAGCCCTTTTGACAAATGATATTTATGAGATGAACTCTTTCATTAGAACTGTTGATGAGACTGGCAGTAGAGCAGGTTTGTTAATAGACACAGAGAAAACTAAACTGATAAAAATTGGTTAGGCTTGCTATGGTTCAGTTAATCTGAATGGTTGCACTCTTGAACAAGTGTCTCAGTTTAATCTTGGGAGCTATATAACAGATACTGGTGACATCTGTCATGAGATTAACAGACGAATAGGGTTTGCTGCTGGCAATATTAAGAATCTATATAGAGTGTGCAGAAATAGGTGTATACACCTAAAGGTTCGACTGTATAATAGTTTGGTTCTTTCTAGAGTTAGTTATGGTAGAGAAGCTTGGACCCTTTGTAAACAAGATAACTTGATAACAAGGTAACTTGATGCTTTTTATTCTAGATGCTTGTGCAGTATCTTGGGAATCAGATGGTTCAACTTTGAAAGGGAAATATGTAGGTTTGAGTGATGCCATCTGATGCTCCATGATACAGTAAAGTACTACATATGACGGATGGCACCAATTGTCACTTCAGTGTGCTGATCAATGAAGAAAGTAAATCTGACATTAAAGTTGTGAAGCAGTTGAGAAGGAACCTGTTGAAGAGATCTACATTACACTAAAGTTTTCTAATTCTGTCTTTTCATTCAAAGCAGGAAGGTGGAGATTTTTGAATTTTGAGCCGTATCAAGGAATTATTTTGCCAATAAGATTTGGTAGCGATGAGGTGTGAATTTATACTGTAACTCTGTAATTGAATTGTGCCAAAAATCAACTGTTTTTGAGGGGTGAGTTACAAGGATTTTTTTAATATATAAAAAAAAAAGGTTATTGCTATATGAAATCAAATAAATGGGACTATTGTCCGAGTTCCTAGCTCTTGTGGGTTCGTGGATGGTTGGGAGAGGGGACCAACTGGACAGCTGTTGGTAAAAGGGTGTGAGCATCACATCAAGGCCATCCAACATGTTCTTTAATGAGAGTGAAGTGTGGCTTTTCCACACACACAGGGCCACGGCTCAACGTCCCATCCAACAGATTCTAGCCCAACAGTGACCCTATTCATTGTGGGAAGAGCGGGGAGTTTGGCAGAGAAAAATCTCTACACTTCCCCAGCTGGAACCCGAACCTGAGAATTGCAGGTTACGAGCCTGGCACACTACTGACTGAGCCTCCCCTACCCTGTAATAAGAAAGGAAACAAAAAGACATGTAAGAAAAACAAGGAAGGAAATAAGGAAACTAAAAGAAAGAAGAAAAGGGAGAGGGATTAAAAATAAAAAAAATATGTGAAAGTAAAAGAGAGGTACAGATTAGAATAAAAAGATACTAAATAAGAGGGAAGGAGAAAGAAAAAAAGGACAGAGAAGTGCAGGATTTTAAAACGCTTAAACTAAAGTACACAGAGCGATAAATAAGGGAAAGGGCAGAGAAATTCAGGAATTTGTAATACTTAAACCAAAGTATCCATAGTATTGTATAATACTTAAGCAAAAGTATACATAATAAATTATAATAGGAAGAAACATAATATGTAGGAATTTGAAATACTTAAAGAAGAGTACACATAGTAATAAGTAAATGGGAAAAAAAAGGGACAGATATATAGGAATTTAAGATGCGTTAACAAAAGTACACATGATAATAAATAAGGGTAAGAAATAAGAAGCATAGAGATATTCCGGAATTTAAAATACTTTAACAGATGTACTCATAGCAATAAATACAGGGAAGGAGAAAAATGACAGAGAAATGTAGGAGTTTATAACACTTAAACAAAAGTACACATAAAATTAATTAAGAGTAAAAAAAAGTAAAAAAAAGGACAGATATATGCAAGAGTTTAAAATATTTAAACAAAAGTTCAACTTGTGATTAGCAGGTACAGAATAATAGGGTGAGATAATAAATATAAGCAGAAAAGAATAAAAATATAACAGAAATGAGCAGAGATTTAAAACACTTAATCAGAAGTGAACATTGTAACGTGTAATAAAAAGATGTATTATCTGTGAATTTAAACTGTGCCTAAATAGGGAAGTCAGGAGAAATATTTTCAATATACGAATTGGGCTCTCCTATGTAGAAGGGAATTTCTTACAGCTAAGCTGAGTAATTCGTGGAATGTTGATAAGAATCTCCTATTCTGCTGTGTGCAATGTATGGGTAGGCAGAAAGTAAATGTCCTTCGATTCGACCTCAGCCTGGTACAGGAGTTTTTGACATTGCTTAGTGGCACTCCTATCTGGAAAGCAGCAAAAGTGCAGAGCAGAGACTTAAAGGTCAAAGTCAGGGTCGGAGACAAGTGTATGTTGTTGGAATCAGCTAATGGATGCTGGCAAGCTTGCATGATGTGCAGTGGCGGGGGGGGGGGGGGGAGGATAGAAAGACAAAGGATGTGACCTGATAGCAGAATGAGGGTCAGGGTTTTAATCTGTTGAGGGAGATGGCAGAGAAAGGACAAACTGAGGAAAAGAAAGGAAATAAGGGAACATACATAATAAAATAAAGATCAAAATTAAAATGTGACTCCACAGTTAAAATAAAAGGCACATTATTATATACTAAAAGAAAGTAATTATTTGAGACGAACAAAGTTATATACTGACACTGCACAGATTTACACAAACACCAAGATATATTTTTATTATTTTAGTATACTTTTTAATTTTTGTTTTTCCTTTTTTTTTTCTAATTAAACATACACAAGACACCAAGAGTTATTTTTGTTATTTTAGTAAACTGTTTTTTTTTATAATAGACAATACAAACATAGAAAAAACACAGACATAGATAAACACAACAAACACAGACAGAAACATGCTATATTTTTTAAATAATTTTTTTTCTTTTTTATATTTTTTGAGGGGGGGGGGGCAGGGAGTTATATAAAGAGAGATAGGAAGAGATTCAGGGTCTTGGTCTGAGATCCCGACCTACCTTCGAAATGCCTTACTTTTGGTCCAGAGACCTGCCTGCCACTGTAAGTGAGATAGTTTTTATGTGATTACCTCTTGAGAGAAATACTTTTCGTAGTGCTCTAAAATCCTACTTTCTCTTACTTTTCATAGTGCTCTAAAATCCTACTTTCTCCTACTTTTCATAGTGCTCTAAAATCCTACTTTCTCCTACTTTTCATAGTGCTCTAAAATTGTCTTCATGGCATTGGATATGATTGTTAAATTTTCTTGGCTTGTTATGCTTGAGTAATCTTGGATATCTTGATTGATGTTCTTCAGTTCATACTTCAGATTCATTAAGTTACATTTGAAAAGATAATGCTTGCTGTCACTCTCCCTACAGCATTGGCAGAGGGAATTCTTTGCTCGTCCATTCTAACAAAATACTAGAGGAATTTCCTATGTCTTGTCAGAAATTGATTTGTGTAAAATTATAGTAATTATTCGATTCTTTCACTTCTTTAATGAACCTGTAGAGTGCTCTTCCCTTATCACTGGTGTTCCATGTATTCTGCCATTCTTCCATTACTTTCTTCCTAAATTTATTTTTCACATAGCTGAGCAGTAGGGGAACTGAGTTCATTGTGTTTTCTAACTTACCAGCTATCTTCGCATTCTTGTCTGCTAGTTTGTTGCCATCCTAGCCAATGTGAGCCCTGATCCAGTATAGTTAATATTTCTTGAGTTCTAGATCCTGACATATTTTCTTTTTGATTTTGTCTAGTGTCTTGTCTCTGTTGTTGCTGCTTCCTAAGGCCTGAAGGGCTTAGAGGTAGTCAATGTATAGATTAATATCTCCTACTTCTCTCATCTGTAAAGCATAATCAAGGGCTTTCAAAATGGCAAAAGTTTCCACTTGATAATTGGAGGCATTATCTGCAAGTCAAAATTGTTCCGAATGAATGTGTAATCCTGAGTACATGATGACATATGGTGCTCCTACTTTTTCTTCTTCTTTGACACATCTGTACATTTCTAGTCCTATTCTTGTCAATAGCTCTTTGTCATGGGAAACTATTATTTTATATGCCGGGTGTACCAGCCACTGATCTTTTAGCCGAGTTATTTCCTGGGCATTCATGTGTTCGTTTAAGAATGTTATGCTACTCTTTTCTGCTGTGAGCTTAAATAAATTGAATTCGGCCAATGCCTTCAAATGGACAGGAATTAATCCTTTCAGAACTAAAGCTACTTCTGTTGATACTGTTCTAAACAATCTTGTTATGAGCAACACAGATTAGCGCTGAGTTCTAAGTATACATTTGCGTAATGCTTTATCTTGGTTAATTTTATTTCTCCACATGTCGTGTTCATAAGCAATTATTCACTCCAAGCTTCTCTTGTAAATCTGTTTTAATATACATCTTTTTTGGCCTTATATAATTCTCTTTTGACACCTATTAGTTTGTACATTACATCAGATATTCTGTCTCTTAAGGCCTGAAAATGCTTGTAAAAATGTAAATGATTGTCTAATAGGACTCCTAGAATTTTTAATTCTGTAATATGTTTTATCAGATCATTTTCTCTCTTTAATGTGGACTGTCGGGCCATTCGTCCCCACCAAGCTATTACCATAGCTTGACTTTTTTCTTTGCTAAATTCCAGTTTATTTGATATACTCCATTCTGTTAATTTGTCCAAAGCTAGTTTTCCTAATTCTTTTATTTCGTATCTTGTGTTTACACCTACGATGACTAGTAGATTGTCTGCATATGCTTGTACCTTGACTTGCTCTGGATATGTCAATGACAAAGCTTGATCCATTATTAAATTCCAGTATAGCAAACCGAGCAAGAGCCTTATGGGCATCCTCTTGTAATCTTCTGTGTGTGTTGAAATGTGTTTGTTTGGAATATAATGCTTCTCTCTGAGAAATAGCTCTCTATCAATTTGTATATATTTTCTGGACAATTTTTATTTCTTAATTCATGTAGGATTGCCTGCCATCAAACTTTATCGAAAGTACCGCTAATATCCAATGAGATGATAGATGTATGTAATTCGTTGGATTTATTTCCTTCTATTTTCTTGTTCAATTTGTATAGTGCCAAATTGCATAATTTGTCTGTTCTGAACCCATATTTCTCTGCATTTAAATTATTTGTTTTATGAAGATGATAATAAATTGTCTTTGTGATCAGTTTATCTAATATTTTACTTAAAGATGTTAGTAGGCATATTGGCCTAAATGATTTTGCCTTTCTTGGATCTTTGCCGAGTTTATTAAAAAGAATTACTCATGCTGTTTCCCATGCTGATGAGAAGAAACCTAGTCTGAGATATAAAATATATATTTCCAAAATTATGTCTGAGATCACAGAATTTATTGTTGCAATAATTTCAGCATTTAACCTGTCTGGTCCTGGGACCTTGTTTTTCGGCACAGATTTGATTACTTCTAAGACTTCCTGTTTAGTAAAGTTTTCATCTTTAAAACTTGTAGAATTAATTTTTAGCTGTGCTGGTATCTTTTTATGTTCCTCTAAATCTTCATAGGGTTATCATCTATAAATAATCCTTTTAAGTTGCTTTTAATAGCATTTTCATATTCCTCAATTCTTGTATTATCTTCTGTGACTAAAGTGGTGATTTGTAATGACTTTCCTATTTTTTATTTAGCTATCTTGTAAGGGAGAGAAAATGGGTTTTCTTTTGATATTTTTTTTGCAAAAAGCATCCCAAGAAGTTTTTCTACTGAAATTTATTAATCTTCTCTAAAGCACTGCTTGTTTCTTGTCATCTGTTTCAAAATTCTTGTTCTCAAAGCTTTTAATTTTTTTCCTTTCAATATTCAGCTGTTGATTCCACCATGGAAATGCTTTTCTGTTGTCCACTCCCTTTGCTTTCAGGTGCTTGTCACTTGTCCTTGATATAGTTTCAATGAATGAGTTAACGAATTCATCTAATTGATTTGCTGTGTTAATATTTCTTAATTTATCTTCTAATGATGCTTTCTCTTTCTTGATATCTTGTGCTATTTTAAATAATCCTTTCGTGGGTTAGCTTGTATCTCTAAGCAGTGGATGCTGTTTGTTTTTCTCGTAATGCTGTTATGGTGTTTTTGTGGTTACTGAGGAAATTCTCTTCTAATATTCCTACTTGGAGATTTCTTCTTCCAAATTTTCACTTGTTATTGTCAGGTCAATCCAGCTTTTCCCATTCACTGTTTTGAATGTTAGGGGGTGAGTGTTGATCATATGTTAATCTTGATTGAATTGTTTCTCAGGATAAAGTCAAGTATTTCTTCTCCTTTTTTGTCCATTGCAGAGTTTCCCCACATAGTGTGTTTTCCATTGAAATCTCCGTTTATTAAAATCTTCCTGTTTCTATATCTTCTGACTAGATTTTCCAGTTCTTCTAAATGTTCTTTAAATATTGAATAAACTGGACTTTTTTGGTATACACTAAGTAATTACCACTTTTGAGTTGATTCAAATTTTATAGGAAAAATTGTCTTGAGCCAGGTGGGATATGAACCCACGACCTCCTGATAACACATCAGATGCTCTGGACCACTGAGCTATCAGCTGCCAATCAAGATCTCCTCTAATTGATGATATGAACATTTTCTACCTACAGTACATATTTCATTATGTCAAAGTAGTCACTGTTTAGGCAATCTAGCCACAAGCAGCAGATAAATGTCATATAAATGGAAAGTATATATTACAAGTATACATCCTGATAACATGTCAGGTGCGTCGTGGGTTCATATCCCACCCGGCTCAAGACAATTTTTCCTTTAAAATTTGAATTGACTCAAAAGTGGTAATTACTTAGTGTATAAATGTTCTTCTAAGTCATCCGACAGTGGGAAACTTCTCTGCATCTCTTGCTTCAGTAGCCACAATATTTGTGCTCCTACAGAGTATGATGATGTCAGTGGTGTTGGTTGTCGCAATGATTTGCGGTAAGCCAATTTCCAGTGTTGTGGCAGGCCGATTAGTCTTCCTTCTCTATTCATTGGTTCCTGGACGCAAATGATGTCTGGTTGAATTTCCCAATTTAAATGATCAGTTAGAAGCTTTATATTGGCTGTCGCTGCCTTAGATCAATGAGCATTGATTTGCAATATTGACCAATTGGATTTTATTTTTAATTATTGAGTAGGGCACTAACCGTAGTGTGTTCTCTCTCGAAAGCATGCTATCTCTCTCAAGTGGCAGGGACAGGCTCTGTCCATGGCACTGTGGGTGACGTCATAAGCAGTCTTAAACTTGTCTTTGAAGTGACACAAGTCCAGCATTTCCTCCTCTCTGATGTGCAGTCTTAGTAGCTGTGAGCACCTGCACGGTTGGAACAGATCTCCTTTTCCTTCACCTGGTATGGGCAACTTGTCACCAGGTGTCCATATACTAGTAGCAGTGGAAGTATTTTGTAAGGTTCAGAAATTCTTTAAGTTTCAGCTTTTCTTTGCTCATCAGGCTGTGGAACGTCTTTGGGTTCACCTCCATGATGACATGCTGCTCATTTTCCTTCAGGTGGCTAAACTTGGAGGTCATACCTCCTTCCTCCTGTTTAACTTTGTTCTGTTCGTGGATGCAGGATTTCAGTTCCTCAAAATCCATGTGAGCTGGAACATCATATACGATGACCTTGGGAAAAATCTTGACTGGCATTCTTATGCTACACTTACCATTTAGTGCCTTGTCCTTGGAAATCTTCATTTCCAACTTCTGAATGGGGCTCTGACTTTCTATTTCTATTTCTAATCCATTCTTATTAATTTTTCTTATAATTTTTTCATTTAATTTTTCTTACCTGCTCAACTCCAACTCCAAGGGTTTTAGGATTGATGGACTTCTTCAACATCTCCTTTAGCTGTTCGCTTTTCTATTCACTTTCCTCTGCAGGGTAAACTATCAGCACATTGTTTGACTTGCTCTCCTTTGTTTCTTGAGGTCTTTGGTGATTGACTCTCCTACCTGCAATTGAAGCATAGCTTACCTTGTTTTTCTTCTTGATGAGCCTTCGCCATTCCAATCAGTTCAGCCACCTTCATTTGTTTCTGCATCAGAATGCAGTTCATTCTCAGGAACATGTTTGGATCTCGTTCGCCATCTCTTTACTTATTTTCCAA
The DNA here is from genome assembly GCA_038380435.1 of Ryuthela nishihirai. NCBI lineage: Eukaryota > Metazoa > Arthropoda > Arachnida > Araneae > Heptathelidae > Ryuthela > Ryuthela nishihirai. The sequence goes on from JAWZYU010000021.1 coordinate 9,274,682, forward strand.
TTGGATTCATTTAAGATCTCCAGTTCACCTTGTATCTTAAATGCCTCGTGAATGAAGGGATTGTATGGGATGGGGCTGACCCTCCTGCTGATGGGCACTTCCGAAGCTTCTGTACTTACTATCATATTTACCAAAAAAAAAATACTGATTAGTGAACATTTAAATCAGACAGTGTAAGGAAGAAAATCTATGACATTTAAAGATAAAAAAAAAATCGTAGCCAAAACAATATTCAAACCTGGGACTTGCAGTTTAGAAAGGTATGCTGTTGACTATGAACATGGAAAGTCAACAGTACTTCCACTTAGAACAATGCTGCATGTGTCTGCTTAGACAGCGGCAGTAATCAGCGGGCTACAGTCAGCAAAACCGTTCACCATGAGAGCTTAGAGATGCATCTGAATGCAACAGCAGCTGAGGCATGACTATTTCAACTTTGAGGTAATGATGAGGTTAGACAAAGGAGTCAGCAACCTCCTTTGAGCAGCATATTGGGCAGAGAGACTAACCAACAGAGTTATTGGTTTGGCTATGTTGCCCATATGCATAATTATAGATTAGTGAATAGGGTTATGAACAATGTGCCTAATAGTCTCATAAAGAGGGGGGAGACCTAGAATGTGGTGAGCAGACAATGCCAAACAAGACCTTGTTGGAATTGGTGTACATTCGCCAGTGCAGCAAATGTAACTCAGGACAGATATGTTTGGAGAATTAAATTGCAGTCTGGTTAGATTTTTGTTGCCAATGGTAGCTTGAAAACAATGTGGTTAATTATACTTCCATTGTTTGTAATGATGATAGATGCAATGCTGGCTTTAATGTTGGGCCTATATCACAGTCTGAAGTTATTTTAGCTATTTCCAAACTACATTAATCCACTGGGTTAGATGAAATTGCTACTGAAATGTTTAGAGCTAGGAATGTTTCTGTTACCATATTGCTGACTCAAATTTTGAATATCTATCATGATAAAGACATTGTTCCTAAGGATTTTATGAGTAATTCATCATCATGATCTCATTCATCATCATTTTATCTAAAATAGTATTGTTAGTTTGAAGAAAAGCCTTTTTAAAATGATCCCATTCCTCAACTTCAATAGTAAGCAAACCATGACTGTCATGATGACTAAGTAACATATCATGGTAAGCTATAGTCATAACTGGGTCTTTTAGAGCTTCAATGTTAAAGGTAAATTTTTTTAACCTTAGTCACAACACTTTTAAGTTTATATTGCAAAACACTTTTAACAAGGTAAAGTTCAAATCCAATTTCAGCTCCCTTATATGACCTGGTATTCATAACAGAAGTAGCCAATTTGCTGCTTATTAATATATAACCAATCATATTTTTATGCAGCCCATCTGGTGAAACCCATATGTACTTATATATGCTGTGGTGTTTGTAAAAAGTGTTAATTATTCTCAAACCATTAAGTTTACTTACCTGTAGGATGCATTGCCATTGCAACTATCAATACCAAAGGAATCTATCACCCTCCTCAAAGGTCAGAGTCAGTACCAAATTTAGCATTGAAGTTGCCTAGAAAAAGGGTAATATCTCCTTTCTTGACATAATTCAAAATATCCTGAAGTGATCTGTAAAACCTATCTTTCTCATCCTTATCAGCATCTTCAGTGGGGGCATAACAACAGATAATATTCAAATCTTTAATGCTTGTCTGAAATTTAGCTGTAAGAAACTTTTCATTAACACACTCATATCTTAGAATAGCAGCACTAGTGTGTCTGCTGAGATGCAAACCTATACCTTGGAGATGCTTTTTATTTTCCCTCCCTGAAAGAAATTTCAGATTATATTTAAGTATCTGACCTTTATCTGGTTCTTGCAAGTTGAGAATATCTAGGTTATAACAGTGGAATTCTTGTGTGAGGACATCGAGAGAATAATCTCTGTGCAGAGTCCTCACATTCCAACTACCTATGAAGAGAATTTGGCTGTTTAAATAAATGATGTTTATTGAGAGAGCAAATGCCTACAATATCAAACAGCCCCCTAATCACAGGCATGGGGCAAATGCCTGTTCCCCCACTACTAAAGGCTGAAGCCATCTATTCTGGAAGACTTCCTCCACTGTGGAATTTGACGCTCACAGTAGCAAGATTTCTTTTACCTGCGATGGCCTCTGATCATGATTTGTCCACCAGCTGATAAAACATATCCTTTGATTCTATTCACTTGTCACTGTCAACCCACAAACGAAGAGAAAACAGCCGAAGATTTCCTTCAACAGAATCCTGTCAGGCGGCAAATTCAGGATCCTGAACAAACTTGAGCCATTATTGCATTCTGGTTGGTTTATGTGGTCATCACCAGAACATTTTGTGGTTGACCACTCCTCAACAGGATGGAATAAAAGTATCCAGAGTAGTCGAGATCAATAAACCTCTGATCTGGCAGCCCTCCTATTCCATTCCCTTCTACAAGAGAACATCTCTTTAGAAAGGTACTAATGCCATGAGAAAGTGGGATTAGACTTAAGTCTTAAGTGATTGGTCTGGTCGGTTCTGTGCATCATCACAGTGATTGGTGTACTTAGCTCTCCTTCCAGTGATTAGCTACCATTTACAGACCTTTCTGTGTCAAAGAAGCCCTTTTGCTTCCTTATCCAAGACCCTATTCATTTTCATCAAATGATACAAAATCAAAGTTTTTTTATTGAAGAGCAAGGAAATAGTAAAAGAAATTAATATATAACCTAATGCGATGTTAAAAAATATCCACAGCAACAAGTTGTAAGCCAACCATCCAATATAGCAAGACTCCAAAAAAATCAATCAATAGATCAGCTGACCAAAAGATCTATTGAAATAAAATAAATCTACTGAAATGAAAAGTAAGGTTGAAATATAAAAAAGTAAAACCTAACTTTACAAATGGAATATATCCAATATACTGAACAACACTGTATGCATTTTATTATGGAGCCACTTATAACACACAGAACAGAGATCACATGTGTAAAGCCACTTTCGTCTTCAGCTCACTCCAGTGAGCCATGACCTAGTTATAGCTGTAGCCGGTCTTAGAGCTTTTGATTTGAGGAGTGGGAAAGATGCCTAGAATGCTGAGATAAATGAATTAAATGACAAAAATAATTCTAGGAATATTAAAATAAGTTTAAAGGCAGAAAAGAATGTAAAACGTAAAAAGAAATAGAAGTATGTACTTCTTAATTACTTTCAAAAATCTTCCATTTTTAAAAATATCAGTTCTTTATTAATATTTCAGGGGATTTTTGAAACTTTAAGGAAGAATTTGATGATAATAGTTCAAATCAAACTTATGAGATTAAATTAGGGGGTCACTTCTGCAAAGAATAATGTTAACAAATAAATTGGCAATATCGTATAAAAAATAAAAAAAAATAAAATCCCCTCAAGCAGCTGCTTGCCACAGAGATCTGACAGGAGCCCGTATAGCACTTCTAAAAAATGGCAATCAGATGGCTTTAACAAATCATTTATATTGTAGTTTAATAAAATATGCATCAAATGAAGAAAGAAAGTATTATTTTTCAAGCCTGAATTATATATTATAAGATATATATGAAAAAATTTTAAAATGATAATTTGTTTTTTGTTGTACTAAAAAGGAATAAATACATCCTCAGCACTGTAGCAATGTAGTTCATTACTACATTTTGGATTCTGTCAACATATACCTGTGACCTGGACACTGGAAGGGTTAATAAAAATTGAAAAATATGTCAGATGTGATAAAGAACCATGAAAAAATTCAAGAAAAATCTTTCAAAGCATTTAAAGTTTACTGAAGCACTGAAATTGAGAATGAATCATTTTAGTATGAAGCTGCATAACATCTGTGGAAAAGTTTCATTTTAAAATTCTGGCAGAAATTTTGGTTAAAAATTTCTAACCTTAATTAGCTTATTTGGTTAAAATGTAATTAAAAGTATTGCTAAATAAAGTGTTATGTTTGAAAAATCGCACTTTGAGACTATTCACCTAAGCCTACTGTTCTCATGATATCTGCCATTAGAGATTACTAGTGGTTTTGTTTTCAGTCAGTTCAAATTAATTATTGTTTATTATTGCAGTATACATTTGATAAGCAAAAAAAAAAATAAAAATTTTAGAAATATTAGAGAAAAAAACATATTTAAAATTGAAAGTCTTAAAATATTGACCAAAAGCTGATGTGTGTGTAGTTCCAGAGTGACGCAATTTCCAGTAGTAATAAATCAACCTCTTTGCATTAAATGTTTAGAAAGCATTACAACTCTGCTAGAGCTATAACTAGGCCAGAAGATTGGATGGAATTGTGGATTATTGATAGGAACCAATCAATAATCCACATATGGGACAGCGGACTGAATGCATAAACTGAATTGTCACTACTTGATGCTATTTATGGTGATTGAACATATGCATACATTCACTGCAGACTTAAATAGATTTATTGATGAACTTTGTTGTAACATTTTCAATTGGAATCAACAGGTAAAAATTATATATATATTAGATTTAAATGCTATTTTAGATATTAGATTAGAAGCAATTAAAGAAACTGCAGATTTCTTGCATCCTGGTAGAAATTTTTTTTCTACAACCTTATACTATGGCATCAAAGTTTATTTCTCACATCATTAGAATTCATAAGATGAAACTGAATAACATTGCTCTAAAACAGAAAGGGTTAAAGTTCCAGCAGCAATCCTTGTTCATCTGTTTATTTCATGCTGCTGAAAAATATGTTACATATCTGTTACATAGCTCTGAGATAGTTAAAATCCATATGGCTTAGGTTAAAACAGTAGGCTTAGGTGAATAGTCTCCATATCTGTTACATAGCTTCTGAGATGGTTAAAATCAGACACTTTTGCTCAAGAGTGCAACCCTTGAAAATAATAGTAACACTACCTACCTGACAAATTTTCGTACCTTTTGTTTTCTCAGTTTATCACAAACCTACTTAATCATCTGTCTCATCAGTAGTTCTAATAAAAGAGTTCATTTCATCATTTATTAAAAAGGCCAAATCATCAGCATAATATAAATTGACAATTTTCAAATCTCTGGAGCATTTAAGGTCAAAATATTCTTTTTGCCATGAATTCTACATAATATCAATAACCAAACTGAAGAGAAAATGGAACAATATGCTCCCATGTCAAACTCCAGTAGCAATGCAAACCAGTAGCTGCAAGTCTTACCAACTCTCATACATGACTCGGTGTTATTATAGAGTTTTCGTTATGCTAATGTCTGGTATGCCATTAAATCTCACAATCAGCCACAAATTATGTTGATCCAGAGGTTCAAATGCCTGTTTGAAATCTACAAAGCTAGTAATGACAGGTTTTTGAAACCCTAAACATTTTTCAATAAACTACCTAAGTGAAAAAAAATCTTATCTGTACATCCCCTACTTGTTCTGAACCCACACTGCTCATTACACAATTGTCCGTCAACTCAAATTCTTAATTCTGTTAAGCACAATCATGCAAAGAACTTTGCCTGGAACAGAAAGTAGGCTGATACCCCTATAGTTATCATACGAATGTGCCTTAGGAATAATGCCTTTATCATAAAAAATAATTGAAAATTGCTGTCAGCCATGAGATAACAGAAACATTTCTTGCTCAAAGCATTTCGGCAGTAACATCATCTATCTATGGGGGATTTATGTAGTTTTAAGTTTAGAGATAGCCAAAATAACTTCAGATAGTGATATAGGAACAATATTCTGAAGTTGTCTATGAAACTTATTTTTCTTTTAATCCTTGTTTTAAATTTAGCTGTAAAGGAACAGCTTTACAGCTAAATTCATGGTTCAGTTATTGTGATGACTTCTGATCAAGGTTATCCACCAACTAATAATAGTTTACCAGTGTATCCATTCACTGAGGGCTGTTAATTCACATACAGATGGAAAATATAGTGAAAGGTTTTCCCTTAACAAAAATCCATCAGCACAGCAAGTTCAGGGTCCATAATCAAGTTCAGAGCCATTATTCCATTCCGGTTGCTATATATGGTCAGCACCAAGACCCTATGATTGGCCATTCCTCAGCAGGGTAGAAAAAAAGTAGTCGTACAGCAGTTCAGATCAATTGGCCAACTGATCTTTCAAGCCTTCCTTCCTCTTCCCTTCTAGAAAAGAATATCTCCTTTCAAAGCTACTAATGGCCTACCCTTCCCTTCTAGAAAAGAATATCTTCTTTCAAAGGTATCAATGGTCTGCACCTTGAGATAATGGGTGTTGTTTTTAGGCACTAGGCCTAGCTGGTTCTATACATCATCTCAGGGGACTGTTGTAAAATTTTTTTTCTTGTGTATACTTAGCAAGAGTTGCTAACTACTCTGATTTTCACCGAATTTTGGTTTAAAATCTAAATCTAAATTTGCGTTAAAGTTTTTACACTGCCTCCTAATGTTTGCATAATCAGAAATACACTGCTCGCAAAAATTAGGGGATATTTCTTCGCTTCATATTCATTTTGAAATATCCCCTAATTTTTGTGAGCAGTATATTTAGCGAAATATTCCCAGGAATTTGAATTTGTCACTTAAAGTAGAATGGCTACTGATCATAAAAGAGGTATTCATAAGAACATGTGAATACCTCTTTTAGATCAGCTCATGATCCTCCAAAAATCCAAATTGTTTTTGGATTATTTTGGCTATTCAGTTAACTTTTGTTAATAACAAAAACTTAAGGATAATGTTTACTTGGTCATGGCTGCCACTGCTTTCCATGCCCCATAACAAGCTGCCACTGCTAGCAATCTACGCACTTTCTAAAAAAGCATTTTTTTAAATATTGCAAAAATATTATAGTAATTTTTCCCATTTTCTCTTCAGTAAACTTAAATTTTCATTTTTTTCTAAATTATTGTTTTAATGCAAATAGTTTGTAATAATTATTAATATTGAAATCTTTCATTTATAAAATTTTTCTGAATTTTTTAGCCATTTATGCAAGTAATGCATATGCTTAATTTTTGGCAATCATCATATGCTGAGCCTATAAAAAAAAAGTAGTGTCATAAAAAATATTCATTTTGCTTTAAAACAAGATAATTTAAATAAAAGATGAAAAATATGTCTAAAAATGAATAAATTACTGTAAAAAAAGATGAATAAAAATATTTCAAAACATTTAAAGTTTAACTGAAACATAGAAATTAAGAATGAATCATTTTAGCATAAAACTGCTATGGAAAAGTTTAAATTAGAAATTTTGATTAAAAATTGCAATTTTTAAAATTTTTTAATTAGTGTATTTTGGTAAAAATGCACTTTTAGACTAATTGCTTAATCCTACGATTCTTAAGTTTATTTGGGCTTTTTGCTATAAGATGGGAATTTTAATTCATAATTAGTTAATGGGCTTCATAAAAAGACATCCCTAAACTCCAATTGTTTACATGGGAAGGCCTATTTTGGTTTCACCCATAACCAATCGAATCTTTTTTTTTTTTGGTGAAACTTTTTTATTTATTATATTATGGAAATTTAATTGTTAATAATTAGTAACTGATAATCAATATGTATGGAAGCATTGATTAATAATTGATTCCCATGGCCGAGTGGTTAGCACGCTTGGCTACTGATCTAAGGGACCTGGGTTCGAGCCCCGGGTAAGGCATGAATGTCCGTGTTGTCTTTCTGCTGAGGTCCTGCCTTCCTCTCAGATCTTCTACTGTGGCATAAAAACTGACAGGCTCCTGTCAGACCTCTGTGGCAAGCAGCTGCTTGAGGGGGTATTTATTTTATTTTATTATATTGCATAATTCCACAAAATCCAGTAATTTATTTATTCTTCATAATTGGTTGTAAATTCATCTGAATTCCTCCAAATTTTCACTTTTGCAAATCATAATTTTTGTTGTTCAACTCTTTAACGCCCAAGAACAAATGCCTAAAGACAAAGAAATAGCACTATTCGGACGAGTTCATTTAAAAATCTCGGCCGTTCTGGGCGTTAAAGGGTTAAGGTTAGCAGCTCTACCTAGCTACAGTTGCAAACATAATAGGTGTTTTTTTTTTTAATTTTTATCTATGTATTTTTTTTTGCATAATTTTGTAAATATATTGTTATTCAATAAATAAAATAATATGAAATTAGGAAGTAATTTTATCTTTGGTATGCTTTATCTTATAATTTTTTGGGTGCATATAATATAGAAAGGGTTTTTTTATGGTTTCATTTTTATATCTTTTGCTTAAATTGTATTAAATTTGTACTGCCAAAATAAAGTAGAAAAAAATATTATGTAAAAAGTTCATATAATATTTTTCTACTTAAATTAACTATTTATCCTTTTACATCCATAAGTATTATTATTTTGCATCTGTTTGCTTTTGAAAGGACACCTCATGTCAATGACAAAACATCACACTTGATACACGTTTTGACTTTAGCTGAATATGGGAATAAAAAGTTTGAAATACTTGTGAAGTCAAATATAACAGCTGAAGAAATCTAAAAGTTGGTGTGTTTTTCCCCCTTAAGATTCAAACAATGCAAAACTTTTATTAAAGCATTAAAAAGCTACTTTCTCTTTCTAAGTTGAATATGTAATTTAGATGTACTTTCCAAATCAAAGTTTATGTTTTATTTCTTCATATAGCAAAATGTCCCTAATTTAGAAAAGGCCTTGGAAAAGTTCATTCAACCTGAGCTACTACAAAATGATAATGCATACAAGTGCCCACGATGTAACATGAAGGTATCAGCACAGAAAAGGTTTACAGTTCATAGAGCCCCAAATGTTGCAACCTTTCAGTTCAAAAGGTAAATTTTAATATTAAATGTAATTTTTTTTATTAAGTTCTTAATCTCTGTGTTTGGCTGAAAGAAACTAATTACCTCATGATGATCTAATAGTTATGGTAAGTGCTGCTTTGTCTTAGTGTATATTCTTAATAGATGAAATTTCAATGTACAGGAAGAACCTTTCTGAAACTTTGTTTAAAATATAGCTCTAAGATCATGCAAAAAATATACTCTGTTGAATTAATATTTCTGACCCAATTGTCATTTGCAATTTTATTCTTTACTTTAGTAGTGTATTCTTCTTTTGCTTTGGTTGGTTTTAATTTTAAGTATAGTAATTATTATTTCCTTCTGATTTCTGCAGTTAGTAAAAATGAATCCATAAATAGAACTTGTGTGGAACTTGTCTATCTTTGACAATCACGTTAAATAACTTATATAATTTATACATATATATTACAGTCCCTGTTCTTGGACTACTTTCTTTTACTGGCAGGTCCCTGTTTGCGGCACCACTTTCTTTTTAACGCTCTGTAACACTCCAAAGATAATAACTTTTTAAAGTTTAGACCTTTTGTCTGATCCAATTTATTCAAATTCCAGATAGCTCTATCGGACACCAAGCAATAATAAGTTGCCAAATAAAGTTGAAATAGGGTTCGTTAATATATTTGCCAAGCTTTACTTATTTTGCCAAGCTTTACTAAAATGATTGTCAAGTTTAAATACAATCTAATCAAAAAATCAATTTACATTGCTCAAGAGAAAAAATAGCAAAGATTCAAAAAGTTTCTAAAACAAAGTTTATTTCCAAAAATTCAACTCACCAAAACTCGAAGTGAAAATCTCGACTCATCTCGAACAAAAATTCTGTGTACACTAATTCACAAAAACTCAACTACTACATCTCTATCTCATCACTTCACTACTTCTGTGGCCTAACATAACCAAGTTATAACAAGCGGCTACAAACCCCGCACATGTCTATTGTACGCCGGGAAAGACATTTGCATAAACTGACAATCACACAAGCTATGATGCAAGAGAGGTCGTGTCCTGCCATGGACGCTTTAGTGGTTGTCAATCAAAAGATTGTAGTTGTGCACAGACGAGCATTGAGACAGTCCACAAAATGAATTAAAAATCCCCAAAATGATAAATATAACATAAATAAAGCAAAACTGGTTAAGTAAAAATCTCTAATTGATATTATGAACATTTCTACCTACAGTACACAATCGGTGTGTCATATGAAGGCACTTTTCATGTGACACATTGATTGTGTACTGTAGGTAGAATTGTTGTCTGCTCTTGAGGCTTGATTGCTGGAACAGTGCCTTCATGTGACACACTGATTGTGTACTGTAGGTAGTAGTAGGTAGTTCATAATAGTAATTAGAGGAGATCTTCATTGGCTGCTGGTAGCTCAGTGATCCAGAGTACCTGACATGATATCAGGAAGTCGGGGGTTCATTTCCCACCCGGTTCAAGACAATTTGTCCTCTAAAAATAATTAGATTTACATAAGAGTGGATATCCCTAATCTGTGAACCAGAGAAGTCGAGAATAAATTTAAAAAAAATAAATACCCCCTCAAGCAGCTGCTTGCCACAGAGGTCTGACAGGAGCCCGTCAGTTTATATGTCATAGTAGAAGGTCTGTGAGGCTTCAAATTTAATATCTTTATCTATTTCACCGAAACTGAGATCAACCATTCCAAATCAATTTGCATTAAATACTGCTATGGAAAAGTTAAACTTTACAACAAAAGTAAAAACTTCATTTAAAAACTATAATCTCTTAATGCTAGTTACAAAATTACTTCAATTTAATTAAAATAGTAAAAAAAAAAGTCTTAAGTTTAATAATTGAATTTTTTTGTTATAATGTCCTAGCAAATGTCTCCTCTAAGGTTCTACTATTTGTGGTCATGTATACCTAATGGTTTCATTTTTGGTCAAGTTTCAAGTTATATTTTTAAATTTCAGTATACATTTGAGGAACAATATAAATAATTCTAAAAGTAGCAAAGTGAAAAAAGCATTAAATCACTAATATTATACTTGGGATCAAATTCCACTTTTGAATCTGGGAAACCTAAAAATTTGTTTGATTCACTATTAGGGGCAACAAAATAATTGTATAGAAAAAATAATTATTTGCATCAACTCTATTCAAAACATCAGTCACAAGATATCATGAGCAAATTAAATTTAAATAAGAAACTAATAAAGAAAGAAACTGGAAGAATGCATAATGCCTCTGGCACATATGAGAATCTCATTTTCAAAGAGAATGAAGTTTTGAGCTAGTGGATGATGGGATAAATCTGAATAGTATATTTTTAGTAATTATGCAATATAAAGGTATTCGGCTTTTAATTCTTAAATTTGAAAAGTTGCATTTTACACAACTCTCTCAGAAAAATGGGTTGATTATTGCTGACAGTGGAATATCTTTTGAAAAGCTAACACTAAAATTTAAAATTTCTATTATATATATATGCACACACACACATACACATATTATTTCAAAAACTCAATAGCAGCTCTAACCATTTCCATATTTAGTGATCGGTTGAAACTACTTAAGTATTTAAAAAATGTGAATTACATATTCATTAGTACCAGTCCAACTAAAATAGAGTTTTCTAATTATCACTTTGTATTATTTCCAGTGGAAACTTCATGACATTCACATTCCACCACCAAAATTTTAAATTTCAATCATTAATTCATTGTTGCAATATTTTTTGAAATTTTGAAATTTTCAACTTTTTCCACCATTAGAGGGCACAATTATAGTTTTTGGAAGATATCAAAAGAACAAATCATAATATTTTATCAATTCCTATCTAACCCAAAAAAAGAGTTTTTCATTATCTCTAAAAACAACAAACTCTGCTAAAATGTTGGTATCTGCTAAAACAAAAAAGTTGTGTGTCACCCCCACCCTTTGGTCTAAAGCTCCATCTCTTTGTTAACAGTGGAAATTTTGTGACCTTCACATTCCACCACCAAAATTTCAAATTTCTAGCATAAATACATTGATTTCAATATTCGTTTGGAATTTTTAATTTTGTCCACCATTAGAGGGTGTAATTATAGCTTTAGAGAGATTCAGAAAGTGCAAATCATAATATTTCATCAATACCTATCCAACACAAAAAGAATTTTTAATTTATCTCTGTGAACAAAAAGTTCGATGTCTACAGACAGACAGATGACAAAGGAAAACTATTATCTTGTTTTCTTTGAAAACTAGATAAAAACAGTAAAATTTTGCAGTGTTAAAAAAAATGAGCAAAAATTTTTAACATAATTTTTCTCCTGAATTTTTGCCATTTTATTAAGCATAATTAAATGCACCTTCTTTGGTATATAACATAACATATTTCCACTCATTAGTTACTTCAGAATGAGATCCTAAAGTTGTTTATTTTATTTTCTGATAACAGTTCAAAATAAATCCTGCCACTACAGTGAGTTCAGTTTTAGAAGTCCACCACTGCAAGGGTTATTGAAATGTTTCTTATAGCTAAATTTAAAACAAGTGTTAAAGACTTGAACATTATCTGTTACTATTCCCCTATTGGGGATGCCAATGAGGATGAGAAAGATAGGTTTTATGGATAACTTCAGCATATTTTGAATTCTGTCAAGAAAGAGGATATTACCCTTGTTCTAGGTGACTTCAGTGCTAAAGTTGGTGCTAACTCTGACCTTTGGGGAGGGGTGATAGGTGCCTTTGGCATTGGTAGTAACCGTAATGGGCAATGTTTCCTACAGATGTAAACTTAATGGTTTAAGAATAACTTATTACAAATGCTGCAACATACATAAATACACATGGGTTTCACCAGATGGGCTGCATAAGAGCAGAGAAACATCTGCACAAAAAAAATATGAGTAAAAATTTTTAACATAATTTTTCTCCTGAATTTTTGCCATTTTATTAAGCATAATTAAATGCACCTTCTTTTGGTATATAACATAACATCTGCATGTTCACAGATATGAAAATGTAACAAAGTGATGTGTCACCGTACACATTTTGCATGGGGGAAAATGCTCAGACTTGTGAATGTTATTACCCAGTATCTCTTATTACAAATTGCAAGTATCTGTCACACAACTCCTAAAATATTAAATGGAAAATTAATATGTTGTTTTGTGTCACAAAAACCCCTAAAAATTTATTCAAGAGTGAAATATTAAAATGAACTGAACTACCTAACCAATTTTTCAGCACTATAGCTTTCTCTTTATATATTTATTACCAAATCTACCTTCAATAGTAAGAGTATCACAGGAGATATCCTGAACATATGGGACTCGTGAATAGTTAGCTGAAAAATTGAGTTTTGACATGAGTGAGACATGAACCCATGGCTTCCAGGTATTTGTTATTATATGCCTTCCAATGCCAGGGGTTCTGACCATTAAATATAATCAACTAACTGTTTACCATTAAATATAATCAACTAACTGTTTCTTCAGTTAATGTGACCTAGTAACTTTCTTGATATTGATTCACTTTGCTACTCACAGCAACACTCCATTTTTTTAGTTAACTATTCACATACCTACCTTATTACCAGTCTCATTAACAGTTAAAATGAGAGTCCATCTCATCAACACCATTTTCCAAAAGGTCCAAATTATTAACCTTCAAGGGTCATGCCTGAAAAACTGATTTGCATTGAAAGGCCCAGGTATTTTATACTATGATCAGCCAAAAAAAAAATGCTAACTTTAGAACTTTTTTTGCCAAATAACTAATGAAGGAATTATGGCATGTTATATGCCAAATTAATCAGCATTTAATTCTAGATTTTCTGAAAAAAAATTATTATTTTTTAAATATTAGTTTTGTTATAAAAGGACTTCTATAGAGGCATACAATAAAAAAATGTATTTGGCAATACAAATAAAAATTTATTTTAAAAGAAAAAACCAATAGACAGAAATGATTATTAATGCACAAATGTAAAAGCTATTTATTTCTGAATAAGAAAAAATATATTTGCTTGAAACAAGAAAATTCCTTAATTTTGTACTTTTTTTTTTTGTTGGTATTATGAGAAAAGTACAAGCTTTTTGTCAACTGTGCTGAGTCATATCAACAAGTCAACTCTTGAATTTATAAGAAAAAATAGCCAACCCAAATAGGTCATGTTATGAAAGGTGTTTGGAATGTTCTCAACATGCATTAGCAAAACAAAACCATTGCACTTAACAAAACTTTTATTGTCCTTCAAAGTACTCCCCTCCAGTATCTATACAAAGTGGCAGACATCATTGGCAATTCTGGAACACTTGGTGGTACACCTATTGGGGAATACTCTGCAACTCCCCATAGGCTTGGAAAAGCTGTTGTCTGTTGGGTGGGACCTTAAGCTGTGGTCAAGAGAGTCATACCCTATGCACATTAAAAAACACTGGATGGCCTTGATGGGAGGCTACCATCTGTCTCCCAATAGCTGTTCCAGTGGGTTCCCTCCCCCAACCTGCTCTGATCCATCAGAGCTCTCATGACCTGGCCATTTAGCCCATGGTGTGCAAAAGAGTGCTGCTCAAAGGTAAAACAACCCAATCCAACTCTAAATGAATGCATTTTGCAAGGACTTGAACCCTTAAAAAAGACTTTCCAGCATGTTCCTTTTTTTTTTGGGGAAACAACCAAAATTTACATGGTGCAAGATTCAAGTGAATATGCAAAATGGGGTAGCTGTTTGATTTTTTTCTTACACCAGACAAGGTTTTTTTTTTAAATACTGGCATTGTCATGAAGGAGGAGAACCATTGACATGCTTGTTATTGACCACTGCCCCTTAATCTCCTTAACCATTTTGGGCAAAACAATACTGATATAATATTGGCCATTTATAGTCGTTTTTTCAGGTAAGATATCCATGGCTACCACTCACTGGAAATGCAAAAAGGGGTGACATCCTTTCCTTGAGTGAAAGTTTTGTCAGAGGATTTGGGGATGCTATTTAATTCTTCACCCAAATACAGTTGTTGATCTTTCTGGGAGTTGTAATCTCATCATCACCTGTGACAATGTCTGTTAAATGTTTTAGAAGGTTAGGTTTTTAAGTTAGGATTGTTTTTAACATTAGAGTTAACCTCTGATAATGATTTTTGCTGATATCAGTATCCCTTGGACTATTTTTTGTAAAGCTCTCTTATTCTTCTCTTATCTCTGATTATGATATTTTTAAACTTATTATTAATGCATATATTTTATCTTAAATAGGTGTTTTAAGTCCAAAAAAATGTCCATTGATATACCTCATGGCAGTTCATCATCTTAACTATTTGGGGACAATACGTTCAAACATTGCTGGCATTGCTTTGCGCAAGCTGACTCTAACCCCTTTTTGCTGTTCTGTCAGTTTGTGGGGTACCCATTTCGCACAGATCTTTTGCAACTGTAATGCTCCAAAGATTATTAACTTTTGAAGTTGGATCTTTTGTCTGATTCAAATTTATTCAAAATTCCAGATAGCTTGTTGAGCACCAGGCAATATTAACTTGCCAAATAAAGTTGAAATAGAGTTTGTTGTTTACATATATATAGCGTTACTTATTGAGTAAGAATTCAAAAGGATTGTGAAGTTTAATTAAATTTTAAATCTAATCCAAAATCAATTCACGTTGTTCAAGAGAAAAATATCAAAAGTCAAAAATTTCTAAAACAAGCAAAGTTTATTTCCAAAAAATTCAAAGACTCACCAATTCAGTTGGTGAATACAAAAAGTTGGAGTAACTAACAACTCACATCTACCAAAATTTCTGCTAACAACTCCTATCTACACAACACATTCTTACTGACTTATCCTCCTACTACTGACTCACTGACTCCTACTCCACTCTTACTTCAACTTCTACTAGTTGAAGTAAGTTCAACTTCTACTAGTTGAAGTAAGTTCAACTTCTACTACTTCAACTCTTACTCCACTCTTACTTCATTCTCTACTGAACTTCCACTCTCTGTTAGCTAACGTCACTTAGTATACATGCCATGTACAATCCAGCACGTCTGTTGCACACCGGGAAAACATTTGCATAATCTGACGTTCGCTCTAGCCATGATGCAAGAAGGATCATGTCATACACGCATGCATTAGTGACTGACAATCAAGAGTCAGAGTTGCACATGTGCAACTCCTTCTATGGCTCGGAAAAAAGAATTGTGATTAGTCCAAATGAAATAATAATCCCCAAAATGATAAATATAACGTAAATAAAGCAAAACTATTTAAGGAAAAGTAAAAGTGAATGGGTGGACCATCACACAACTTTTAATGTTGATGAATAATTATTTTCATACTGCCAATCAATACACTGAAATCTAAACTTATTGCCTGAATGGTGATGTGTGTCTTTTCCTTACAAATTCGCAAACAGCAGTGATGGTTCTCTCGTTCATGGCCTCCTTCAGTCTTCCTGCATGAGAGAGGTCTTCAAAACTCTATTGTTCTCTAAATTTGTGCATCCATCTTGTAACAGTGCCGTAAGAACAGATACTATCCTCACATATAGTTGTGATAAATCAGCATGAATGTTTTTCGTATTGTCCCAAAGCTGCATCCTTGTGAAAATGTTAAATCTTTCTCCTTCTTTTAGTAGGCTCCATAGCAACAATGCACAGATTTTGCAGACTGAATTTTATGTGCCACAAGCAAAGAGAGAAATGATGATGTGACCATTGTTTTTAACACATAATGGCAAGTTTGGAAAAGCTTTCAT
This sequence comes from Ryuthela nishihirai, assembly GCA_038380435.1. Classification (NCBI taxonomy): domain Eukaryota; kingdom Metazoa; phylum Arthropoda; class Arachnida; order Araneae; family Heptathelidae; genus Ryuthela; species Ryuthela nishihirai. The sequence continues at coordinate 9,291,208 of JAWZYU010000021.1, forward strand.
ACAAGTCTGTCTCATTAACTTTTCTGGAACAAGTGAAAATCTATAGAGCCAGAACCATTTAAATGCCCTCCATATGTACCAAATTAAAAAGAATTTGATATGAATTTTGTTAAAATAAAAAATTAAACAAATTTAAAAACATTAATAAGACGTTTTTTACAGTGATATAATGAAAAAAATAGATTGGACTATACAATTGAGGCTTAATTTTGGAAAGCCTGATGAATAAAAACAGTTAAATTATATTAATCAAAGTAAATTTCTTTCCAAATAAAGTAATATTTCCTGAAGAATGATTTTTATTTCTTTTAATGATTGTTTTCATGTGGTGCATTTTAAAACATGGGCCAGTGTTATACAAGTTGACTTGGATTACTTGCATTAATGGGATTTTCTGTCCTGTTTATGAAATGGAAAAACACTTTCTTTTAGACTTTTTTATTAAACATTATGAATTTTTTTCTATGGGTGTTGAAGTTCGGCAGTCTTAGCTAAGTGTAGAAAGTTTTGTGCACCAAAGATGAAAAATAAATGTCTGTATTGCCAGAGTCACAGCCTTAAACCTATATCAATATTATTGGGAGAGGGGGGAAATCTTTTAAAATTGTTGATTATAAACTTGAAAGCTTTTAATTTTTAAGGAAATAAAATTCAGCCATAGGAGTATGTGGGGGAGGGGTGAAAAAGCACGGAAATTGCCCTTCTACAGGTGGACTGATTTCCATGTCAAGGAAGTCCTTTTTTGTTTCTGTATCCAAAACCTCATTCATTTTTAGGAAACGAAACAAAATCAAAGTTTATTTACTGCAAAATGAATAAATAATAAAAGAAAACATGATCGAATGAGATATTAAATCAAATATCTTCAGCAACAAATTAGCCAGCCATCCAGTGTAGCATAACTGAAAAAGATATATAGTAATCAAATGACCAAAATATCAGTAATTTACAGGAATAAAATAAATCTACAGAAATGAAAACAAATGTTTAAATGTGAAAATATAAATACTAACTGGCTACATGGTGAATTTCTGCAAAGTGTGAAAACAATGCTCCCTGTATACAATGCACTTTGTAGCTATTTGACTGCCACACCTGCCAGCAATTACTAGGTCACAGCACCTGCTCTCTTGTCTCCCTTGATGCTGCAGGCAATTTCACAATAACAATCTCTGGCCTTGTCTGGCTTATAGTTTCAATTTCAAGAGTGGGAAAGATGCATAAAATATTGGGATAAATGATAAAAATAATTGTAGGAATTGTCAGTTTCAAAGCCCAAAAAATCCCACTTCCAGTTCTAGAAACCATGCCCATAACAAAAAAAAATTACCTCTAACAAGAAAATTATTCTCTTTTTATAATTTTTTTTCTTGGTACTATACTTTGAAAAAATGTTCAGGCTTCTCCACCAGCTGTGACCAGTCAAATAAAAAAATCAACTTGAGATTTTTTTTTTTAAATAACAAATGAACATTAAATTGGGATTAAGAAAATGACAAAAAAAAATGGGTAACACTAAAATAGTTTTTAATTGCAAAATATGCTAAACTGATGCAAAAACATATATGGCCGTATTTTTGTGCAATTTACTGAACCCTCTAAAAAATGTTTCCTTATCATCTGACTTCATTTTATTGAGAAATATGTGGTAGGATGTTTACAAAATAACTCGATTATTCAGTAGTAAAGAATCACAGGATAAGTCCTGTAGACGTGGAACTCATGAAATGATGAGCTGAAAAAATTTGGTTTTGCCATGAGTGGGCTTATCATTTCATGGGATAACTTGATTAACTTGCTGGACCAGCTGGTGGGGGACTGTTTGGAAGATAGAACAGCGTCTATGGAAAAAGCATCATTTGGGCTGTGCTAATAGCAGTTCGAACAAGATAATGGGCTTTTAATTTTCTAAAATATCAAGTTGAGGAATAAATAAAAAAAAATAGCACTTTTTAGGAGCTCTGAAATGTTTATTTTACATATATATATAAATGAAAAAGTTTAATGTTTTGAAAGAATTTTTTATGGTACTTAAAAGTCTGATTTTATAGGTCATGGCATGATAAGGGTTAAAGCAGAAAAGAGTGTAAAATGGAAAAACAGCAATAGAGATACGTATTTTGTAATTACTTCCAAAACTCTTCCATTTTTAAAAATAGTTTCTTGTTAATTTTTAGCAGAATTTTCAAAACTCTAAGGAAAAATTTGTTGATAATAGTTTAAATCAAACTTATGAGCTTCAATCAGGGGATCGCTTCAGCATAGAGTAATGTTAACAAACAAATCAGCAATACCATATAGCACTTTTAAGCAATGGCAATGAGATAGCTTTAACAAATTAGATATATTGAAGTTTAATAAAATATGCATCAAACAATAAAGAAAATGTTATTTTTCTAGATTGAATTGCCTATTTTTATGAGATATGTGTAAGAAAATTTTCAAACCACAATTCCTAATTTAAAAAAAAAAACTAATTTTTTGTTGTACTAAAAACAAACATAGACATCTTGGGCCTGTCATTTCAGATTCTGTCAAATGTTCATTGGGGACACAGGAAGGGCTAACATTATCGAAGTCAGGCAGTTAGTCTCCATTAAACAAATGCTTTTTTTTTTCTCATTTTCAAAGAAAACAAGATAATAGTTTCGCTTTGTCGTCTCTGTCTGTAGACATCAAACTTTTTTGTTTACAGAGATAAATTAAAAATTCTTTTTTTGTGTTGGATGATGATTTTTTTGTGATTGATGAAATATTACGATATGCACTTTCCTAATCTCTCTAAAGCTTCAATTACTCCCTCTAGCAGGGGCGGGGGTGGCTCAGTTGGTAGCTTGCCAGGCTCGTAATCTGCAGTTCCCAGGTTCAAGTCCCAGCTGGGTCAGCATTGAGATTTACCACTGCAAAACTCCCCGCCCTGCCCACGGTCAGTAGGGGACACTGATGGGCTTGGAAAGGCCACCGTCTGTCGGATGGGATATAAAGCCCTGGCCCCATGTGCGGGAGAGCCATAACCTGTGCACATTAAAGAACACGCTGGATGGCCTTGATGGGAGGCTACCACCTGTCTCCCAACAGCTATTCCAGTGGGTCCCCTCCCCCAACCTTCTGTGAGCCTTCGGGGTCCATGTGACCTGGCCATTTAGCCCATTGTGTGCAAAAAAGTGCTGCTCAGAGGTAAAACAACCCAGCCCAACTCCCTCTAGCGGTGGAAAAAGCTGAAAATTCCAAAATTTCAAACGAATATTGCAAACGATGTATTTCTGCTAGAAACTTGAATTGTTGGTGGTATAATGTGAAGGTCATGAAGTTTCCATTGCCAACACTGAGTTGACCCCTTAGACCTAGAGGGGGTGGGAAAACACACCTTTTTAGTTTTAGCAGTTAATTGTTTTTTTTTTAGATAATTGAAAAATTCTTTTTGGCTTAGATAGGAATTGATAAAATATTATGATTCACACTTTTTAAATCTTCAAAAACTATAATTGCACCCTCTAATGGTGGAAAATTTGAAACAAATATTGCAAACGATGTATTTAATCTAGAAATTTTAAATTTTGATGATGGAATATGAATGCCATGATGTTTCCATTGGCAACAATGAATTGACTTCTTAGACCCAGGAGTGGGTGTGAAAACACATTTTTTTTTTATTTTAGCAGATAATTGTTTGTATTTAGAGATAAATGAAAAATTATTTTTTAGGGTTAGATAGGAATTGATAAAATATTATGATTCACATTTTCAAAATCTTTTGAAAAACTATGAATAGCCCTCTAACTATAATTGTAAAAAAGACTATAATTGCACCCTCTAACAGTGAAAAAATTCCAAGCGAATATTGCAATGATGTATTAATGATAGAAATATGAAATTTTGATAGTGGAATGTGATTGGATTGGAAACAAATGAAAATGATAATAGAAAACTTTTTTCACTTTGATTGGTACTAATGAAATATTATAATTCACATTTTTCAAATACTTAGCGGTTTTAATATATATATGTCTTTACAGATCACTGAAATGATGAAACAGCATAGCTGTTTTGAGTTTTACAAATAATATATATAGAACAGAAATTTGAAAAATCGGTGATAGTTTCTCTGAAATATTCCACTGACAGCAATAATCTACCCACTTTTCTGAGAGAGATTTAGGAAATGCAATTTTTTTAGATTTTAGAATTAAAAGACATACTTTTATGTTGTATAATTATTAATAAAATACTATTTCCATTTTTCCCATCATCTGCTAGCTCAAATTAAAACTTTTAAGGAATGAAACAGTAGATAAAGGGAAAACTTCTTTCTCTTTGAAAACGAGATTCTCTTATGTGCCAGAGGCGATATGCATCCTTCTAGTTTTATTATGGGATATTTCAGAAAAGTTAAGTAATAAATTGATGGCATTGTAGGAAGTTCAACAAAATAGCTTTCGTGAAATATATTAATATTAATTATGAAAACCATCAGTTGTGACCTTCAATAACCCTCAGATTGCTCTTTCAACTTAGAAATAATAAATTTTATACTTTATTTTGTCTCTAAATTTTTGGATCAAATCTTAAACATTAATGCATAATTAATGCTTTAAGAGGTGATTTTGCTGAAATGCTATTGAAATATTTTTGGTAAACAGTTAAATTTGATGCAGTTTAATTTGGTCAACTGAATGCTTGCATATTGTATCAGACATATATTATTTGCTTCCCCTTCACAAGGATAATTTTAATTTCAGTAACAGGAAAGGTGGCAAAAAAATATAGTGAACATATTGAATAGTACATGTATTGAAATTTTGCAACACAAGGAATGGAGAGGAAGACAAAAACTCTTATGTGGCATGAATAGTTTCTTAAGGATATGCAGGAAATAACAGCTCAATCCATGACTCCACACAATTGTTTATCCTTTTATCCTGGTTTGCTTATTTCTAAAAATTTACAAAAAAGGTTTTTTTTCCTGTTAAAACAGTGTAATTTCTAAGTATTGAATATTTGTAATTAATTTTGATATTTCAATATTACAAAAAATTTAATAAATTTTTTAAAGAATTTGAATAGATAGAAGAAAGCTTTGAAGACATTTAAAATTAGGCATGATATAGGAAACTGTAGTAATGTATTGAGTAGTGAAAATACTTAATGTATCTCACTGCACTTCTGAATAACAGAAAAATAAATTTTTACTTCATCAATTTATTCTCTTCTTTATTTTTTTTTCTGTTACATACTTTGAGAACGTTAACTACTGTGCTCTCAATAAAAGAGTGAACTTTAGATTGTTTTTTCAAATAACCAATCAATGATATTGGTCATGTTATATACCAAAAGAAAGAGAGTTTAATTGTGGTTAAAAAATAGCAACAATTCAAAGAGAAATAAAGGTTAGTAAAATTTTAGGGGTTTTTTTAATTGCAATGTTTTACAGTATTTTTTTTTCCTATTTCAACAAGTAAAATTTTTAAAATTAATTTTGCATATTTTCTAGAGTATTTTATCATTTTAATATAAATAATTCATAATATTTGTATTATTACTTAACATATTGCATGCCATTTAATACTCGTATGAATGAAACCATTGTTTCCATGAGTTCTACATCATTCACATATATGTAAGTACTAAAATGCTATGGCATACAAATATGGATGATGCTCAATGTAAGTTCAATGAGGTTTTAAAAGTGTGGCCCCTGGTAGTATATGTAGTCATATTTGGTTTGAATTAATTGCTTTAAAAATGCTTTAGGCCAATAAATATGAAAAATAGTTGATTTTAAAATAATCCATATGTTTATTCAGAGCCGTCCCGTGGCCAAGTGGTTAGCACGCTTGGCTACTGATCTAAGGGACCTGGGTTCGAGCCCCGGAATTAGGCATGGATGTGTGTGTCGTTTTTCTGCTGAGGTCCTGCCATCCTCTCAGATCTCCTACTGTGGCATATAAACTGACAGCTCCTGTCAGACCTCTGTGGCAAGCAGCTGTTTGAGGGGGTATTTATTTATTTATTTTTTTATTTATATGTTTATTCAGTTTTATTCATAAAATAACTTGTTATTACAATATTCTTAGTATGTTGCAAATTAATCAAGCTATTGATAAAACCTAGTTTGAATAGCTTTATACCATAATGATGAGCTTTATTTGATTATATACTGCCTACAAACTACCACCTCTGCCCCCTCCCCTCTCCATTGCACTAAGTTTTCATATACAACAGTATCTTCACCTGGTTAAAACAATTCTTTAAACTTTTTTCCAGCATGTCAAATAAAGGTTAATTTGTTAGACTGACACCTTGCTCATTTGTTATTATCATTAAAATGTGACATACTTGGCAATATTTTTCAAACTATTATGAGATATAACAGCATGCAGGATTCCAGTCAGTAGCACCATTGACTTGCCCAATAATCTTGCAGGGCACCAAGTCTTACTAGACCCATTCATATCACCAAACTGAAAAAAAAAAAATCATTTCTTCAGCATCTAATGACTTCCACTTATTGGTCCTTGCAATTTTTTTTTTCTTTTTGACACAATGGTGTATATTATTGTCATACATAGATTTTTTTCATAACATTAGTATGAAATTGTCTCAATTTAATTTTAAAATGTAGTAAAATAAGTCTGTTATATTTTGAAAAATTAATTTTTCATTATAATATCCTAGTTAGATATCTCCTAAGGCAGCTGCCATTATTTGAGGTTATATATACCTATGATTTCATACCAAGTTGAAATATGATCTATCATCATATCTAATGATTGGTCAAGTTTCAAATTAATTACACTTTCAAATTCCAGTAATGTTTGAGGAGTAATATAAATAATTCTAGAAGTAGCAAAGTGAAACATATTTGCATTTTAGTATTTATCTAACAGAATCAACAAAATAGTGATGCAGTTTAATTTGGCAAAAAAAAAATCTTAGTTTTATCTATCAGAATCAAAATATTTCTGGAAAAATATCACCTTTTCTGGATTAACTTTATCAGAAACATCTGTCACAAGATTTTGCAAACCAATTTAATAAGAAACAAAAAAATGCAAAGAAATAATGTCAGTACTTTGTGATATCCTTAACACTGCATAGTCAAATATACACTAAGTTTCAAATCAAAACAAAAATTTTCATCACTATTATCCCCCCCCCCCCCTCAAGCAGCTGCTTGCCACAGAGGCCTGACAGGAGCCTGTCAGTTATATGCCAAAGTAGAAGATCTGAGAGGATGGCAGGACCTCAGCAGAAAAACAACACATATATCCATGCCTTACCTGGGGTTCGAACCCAGGTCCCTTAGATCAGGAGCCAAGCGTGCTAACCACTCGGCTATGGGACGACTCACTATTACATGCTGATAATATGTTCAGAAAAATAAACTTTCTTCTTTCATTATATCCAATAAATGATAAAAAATTATTGAAAATATTAAAACAGTTTAAAACAGCAAAATGTACCCTCCCCTTTCAAAATAAAAAACATGCACTTCTGTAATAGTGTTCAGAACCTCCATTAACTTTGCACATTTCTAGGCATGCAATTGAAAACATATATATAGGAAAATCTAGCATAAACAAGTCAATTCACTGGAGCTGATAATTTATAGTGCACTCCCAAACTCAGAGGGCCAAGCAACCAGTTATGCATGACACAGTGGCTGCCAGTTTTAGGGAAGATATAATTGACCTGTAAAATTTCTTAATGCATCCCCCCTCCTCCCAATCTGACTATCTTAGTGGCTCAATTGGTAGCGTGCCAGGTTTGTAACCTGCACACCCAGGTTTGATTCCCAGCTGAGTCAGCATTGAGATTTATCTCTGCAAAACTCCCAGCCCTGCCCATGGTCAGTAGGGGACACCGATGGGCTTGGAAAGACTGCCATTCATTGGATGGGACATTAAGCTGTTGCCCCATGTGCAGGAGAGCCGTAACCTGTGCACATTAAAGAACATGCTGGTGACATTGATAGGAGGCTACCATCTGTCTCCCAACAGCTGTTTTAGTGGATCACCTCCCCCAACCTTCTGAACCTTCGGAGTCCTTGTAACCTGGCCATTTAGCCCATTGTGTGCAAAAATGTGCCTTCAGAGGTAAAATGACTCAACCAGCTAAGACACCAGGTGTGGGATGCTGTCATTTAAACCTGCTAATGGCAGTTTGAAGGATTACAGTTTTGTGGCTTTCTTGCATATCAAGTTGAATAAATTCAAACAATTATCATTATTTAGAAGCACTGAAATATCTTTTTAATATATATATATATAAAAGTTGCTCAAAATTTAATGTTTTTTTTTAATTTCTTTTGTACTACTAATTATCCCATTTCATGTTCATGACCTCATATATAGGTCTGATGAACCACATTTTAGTAGTTATGGCAGCAGAAGGTTTAAACCCAAAACAACCAATCATTAGGAGGAATTTTTTGGAGGGGAGTGCAGTGGTGCAGGAAAATATAGATGCCCATGTCAGTAATCTCTTATGAATTCAAATTTTTTTTTAACTTAAAAGAATGTGCAGGTTAAAAGTGGAAATTTATTTTTTCACCTCTGTTTTACAAATCATGCTTAATCTTTTCACAGCAGCTGGGACAGCACCTGTCTTGGCACATTTCTGTGCCTGCTCAGTGGCTGGGTCCAAATGCCCAGAAGCAACAAAAGTGGGAACACTTAAGATGATTAACTAATTGGTGGAGAGTGTCATTGGAAACTGGGAGTGATGGCTCGCTACAGCATAGAAATCTCTGAAAGAAATGAGCCGCTATCAAAAGTTAATGCAAAGTTACAAGTCTGTATTTTAATGCACCCGGTTTTAGTTTTTCTCTGTTGTTATCTCACTGATTTTTACTTTAATATCAACTAAAATTATGAGCCTCTTATTACAAATAGTGATTTTGACCATCACACTTATATTATTGGCTAAGGAATTTGGAGATGTGTATATACCACAAAGAAAAAAAGGCATACAAGTGACCTTTCCAGAGAACCCAGTGACAAGGTCACAATAGGAGACATGCACCCAATTACAATAAATGTATTTGTTTTCAGTTGACCTCACAAGTTTGTGAGTGCACCGAGGGCCATTACCCCAGAATAGTGGCATCAACAGATGTTTTTTCCCCTTCAGCAGATTACATGAAAGATAAGCTGTTTTAAGTGTTAAGGATTAGATTTCCCTATCCACGTCATGCAACTTAAAGAGCATCCCAGGAGATTACATTTTCTGAAGACAGAATGCCACTGCAAATGGGTAATGGAAGTGTCCTTGGAAACTTTAGATAAGGATTAACTTAACACTTTACATGCCAGACCTGAAAAACCGAATTGTACTTTGTGGCCAGGCTTTTTTCCAATTGTGTTCGGTTAAAAAAAAAGTGAACTTTAGAGCTTTTTTGCAAAATAACTAATGAAAGGAATTATGGTATATTGTATTCCAAATTAATCAGCCATTTCTTAGCTCATTTCAAAAGTAATTCATAATGTGACACACCCTGGTATGGATGATGCAATCACCACAGTCATTGCAGCAGTTGGTAGACAAGAAGTGGAGAATGGAAAAGGTGATATGTTTTGCATCATATATCACATTTTACAACAGTTATCACTGAAAATGGGATTTGCAGAGGTTTCAGGTACTCTTTACATATGAAGATCAGTTGTCATACATTAAGATTGAAACTTTACACTGTGAGGATTTTTACTGAAGGGGAGGATTTTCTGTATCGAATTTTCACTATTAATGAAACTTGTATTAGGAATTTTGAAACTGAACTGAAATCTTAGTCCAGTCAGTGAAGAAGTCCCTTCTTCTACCAGGCCCAAAAAATGGCAATGAGGAATGCTGAAAGTGAAACAAATGATGACAGATAGAGTGCCTACTGGTAATAGTGTCACAACACAGTATTATTATTTTCTTCAAAAGTTGCACCAAAAATTGCACAACAACTGACCTGTCAGTTTGCAACATGGGGTACTTGATTCTCCATGACAATGCAAGACCACTCATTGGGAAGATCATTTTGCTCCACTGACTGGACTGAGATTTCAGTTCAGGTTCAAAATTCCTATACAAGTTTCATCAATAGTGACAATTCGATTCAGAAAATCCTCCCCTTCAGTAAAAATTCTTCCCTCATAAAGTTTCAAACTTAATGTACAATGGCTGATCTTCATGCATAATAGTTTCTGAAATCTCTGCAAGCACCATTTTCAGCAACAGCTGTTCCAAAATGTGATATCCTATGATGTAAAACACGTCTCCTTTGCCTTTCTCCACATCCTGTCTACAACTATTATAATGACTGTGGTGATTGCATCATCCTTACTGGAGTATTGCTACACTGTGCATTACTTTTAAAGTGACCTATATAATTCTGGGATTTTAAAAAAATAAAATATTTAACAAAAAAATGACTAGTTTTAATAGAGTTTTTATAGAGGCATGCAGTGAAAAATGCATCTGGCAATGCAAATAAATATTTATTTATATAGAATGGCTTCTATTTATGAATAGGAGGAAAATAATATTTTTCTTGAATGAAAAAATTACTTTTTTTTCCCCCATGGTACTATATTTTGGAAAAAGACCTGACTTTTCATCAGCTGTGAACAGTCAAATATATAATTCAACATTACAATTTTGTTATAAAATGACCAATGAACAGAAATAGGTCACGTTATGTACCAAAAAGAAGTAACATTTAATTGGGGTTAAGAAAATGATGGGGAAAAAAAGCAAAAAAAGAAACAGGTGGTAAGTAAAATTTTATATGAATTTTTAAACAAAATTGCAAGTTTTACCATTATTTTTTGCATTTCAAATTAAGAAAAAAAATATAAAAAAATTAACTTTGCATATTTTCTGTGTATTTCACCTGATTAATTATATATTTATAATAATTCCATCATTACTTAAATATTTCATTTATTTGATATTTCCAAAGTTGTTTGGTCATTTACGCAAGCAACATACACAATGCCAATTTTCTCTCAATCGGCAAACTCTAAGACTAAGGTAGCAGTGTTACAAAAATTTATATTGCTTTTAAAACAAGAAAATTTAAATAAAAACTGAAAAATAAATAACTAAAAATTTATAAAGAGCTATAAAGAAATTAAAAAAATTTCAAAGCAATTATACTCTATTTTAACCACTGAAATTGATTTCAAACCATTCCAAATCAATTTGCATTAGATACTGACTACTACAAAAAAGTTGAACTTTATGAAAACAGGAAAAACTTTACGTTAAATTTTCAAATTCTGAATGCTAGTTATTAAATTACTTCAGTTTAGTTTAAAATAGTACTTAACTAAGTGCTATCATTTAAAAATTAAAATTTTTGTTATAATGACCTAACAGATGTCTCCTAAAGTGGCCACCATTTTAAGTTGCATATGCCTAATGATTTAATTTTTGATCAAGCTTCAAATAATTATTCTTTCTAATTGCAGTATATATTTGAGAATCAATATAAATAATCTAGAAGTAGTGGAATTGATATCCCCTTCCTGAATCCGAGAAAAGTCGCAACTGACTTTTCTCAATCAAATGAGTCAATGAAATGTTTTACAAAAAACTCACAATTTTCTGGTTCTTCTTGACAATATCCATTGGTTTTATCCTTCAAAACCTATATTTAATGAGCAAAACAAAATGCAAAAGTACTTTCTGAAAAAGGTACTTTCTGAATACAATATAAATATCCAATCTGTACAATCTAACATGTGCACTAAGTTTGAAATCAAAACTAGATGTTTGCCAATCAAATCCCACTCCTGTGTGTGTGTGGGGGGGGGGGGGGGGGGGAATTCAGTCAGTAGTGCACCAGACTCGTATTCTACAGTTCCCAGGTTCGTACCCCAGTTGAGCCAGCATTGAGATTTGTCTCCACAAAACTCCCCGCCCTGCCCACAGTTAGCAGGTGACACTGATGGGCTCAGAAAGACTGCCTTCTGTCGGATGGGACGTTGACCTGTGACCCCTTATGCAGGAGAGCCATATCCTGTGCACATTAAATAACATGCTGTGGATGGCCTTGACTGGAGGCTACCATATGTCTCCCAACAACTGTCCAGGTGGGTCCATTCTCCCTACCTTCTCTGAGCCTTTGGGGTCCACGTGACATGGCCATTTAGCCCATTTGTGCAAAAAATGTCACTCAGAGATAAAACAACAACATTCTACTCCTATGATGTTGCCGCTCACATGATCAAAGAAATATTGATTTTTTTTCTTTTCATGTTTGTTTCATGAAATATATCTGATAATGGATAAAAATAATTTAGAAATGCTAAAGTAGTTTTTAAATTGCAAAATATATTTAAATGATGCAAAACTGTATTTGGCTGTTTTTTTGTGCAAATCACTTAAAACATCCTATAAAAAATGTTCCCTTGGCATCTAGCTTTGTTTTATTGAGAACACAGGTGATTGAATGTTTACTAAATAACTCGGTTAGCTCGCAGGAGTTCTCAGTCAGCAGGTGGCAGAATGTTCTAAATATAGAACAGCTACAGAGATAGTGTAATCTGGACTGTGCTAATAGCAGTTTGAGGAAGAGAAAGGGTTTTTTATTTTTTGATATTGAAAAAAATTGGCATTTTTAGGAGCTTTGAAATATTTTATATATATATATAAATAAAAAGTTAGTTCAAACTTTAATATTTTAAAAATATTAAAATTTGCTTATTTATTTATTTTTATATGGTATTAAAGACTGAGTTTATTGTTCATGACCAAATACGGAAGCTTCATGAATCTAATTTTCAAGGTCTTGACAGCATGAGATTTAAAGATTTTTCTTCCCTATTTAAGGAAATTTCCATGTAAATTCAAATGCAAATCTTTTGCTAACAAATAATATGAATTTTAGAATTCTTAGTTAAAAATTTCCCAGAATAGTCACATTCTTACTGAATAAATAATAAATCTCCCTCAAGCAACTGCTTGTCACAGAGGTCTGACAGGAGACTGTCAGTTTAATATGCTATAGAGAAGATCTGTGAGAAAGGCGAGATCTCAGCAGAAAGACAAGTTGGACAGCCATGCTTTATCCGGGGCTTGCATCCAAGTCCCTTTGATCAGTAGCACTAGCTACTTGACCACTTCCCCAGCTAATAATAAATACCTATCAATAATACCTATAAGATATACATCCTTCATATACATCTATACCTAATAATAATACCTATATAATATATATCCTTCAAGCAGCTGCTTGCCATAGAACCTAATACAAAAAAAGGTAATGTAACTGAGTTTGTTGCAAATGTATATCATTACAATCACGATATATAATAGAGTTTGATTGGCTTATTGGTTGGAACTGCACCAACGTTAGCATAAGAGTTGATGTTATAAATGTTGTAACTACTGTAATTTACTATACTTGTTACTGTAATTTAGTATACTTGTTTAAAGGTCTAATCAATGATATTTCATTTTAGATTTGACTACCAAAGAATGTTTGGGGGAAAAATAACAAAGCATGTTACATATCCTGAGAAATTGGATCTTCGCCCTTATATGTCAGATGTCAAAGTAAGTGATATAAATTAAGTTTGAATTTTACCGTTAATACATGAGTGTTTTTCAAGCAGGCATAGGCACATGAAGGTCCATCCAGACTATGCAATTTTGTATTCCAAATATATCTCTCCTGATGAACAGCTGTTACATTTAACCACTAATAGGTCAGTTCAAATAAGATCCTTTTTGATATTATACATCTGCCTCCTGTCTTCCCCTTTTCCTCTAGCTTTGTTTCTTCCAGTTCATAGCTATCTGCCAATCTGTTGTGAACGTCTAATCTATCTGTTCAGATGGTTGTCTTTACAAAGGGTCTAAATTTCACTTCCATAACAAACTTTAGACACAATTAAATTATTATATTGTCCAGCATTATAGGTGTATGGGCCAATTTTTCTCATTCTTCATAGATATCTAAAAATTTTATTGACAGTGCCTGTTTTTCTGTTTGTCTCATGTAACAATCTTTGTAACTGCCCCACAACTTCTCCTTGGTGCGAGCTTCTGTCCATGTGTGACTCCGTGAAGGTTCTGCTACCGTCAAAGGGTCCAAAATGCTCACTCGCATGTTTGTCATGTATGGAGACCCATATAATAAATAGGCACTCTTTGACGTCGATTTCAATTTTAGAGGAAAAATTGTCTGAGCCGGGTGGGATACGATCCCACGACCTCCTGATAGCATGTCAGGTGCTCTGGACCACTGAGCTACCGGCCACCAATCAGAATCAGAAATCAGTGAAGAACCACTCTGGTCTCACAAAATAAAGATAATTACAAAATTATTAAATGAGTGGAAACTCGCAATCCTGTATCGGACATGGGGTAAGGAACTCACCGTACTGCATATGGCCCTAGATTTTCCAGACCACCAAATGATTGCTCCTTGTACATGAGGAGCTCTCGCTTACCTGAAGCAGAGCCCAAAGCAGTGTGTAGTAGCAGCTCTCAAAAGTGTTGCCCAACACCGTGACAAACTGGCTCCCCAATGGCAAGATAGGCCTAAGGGGGCCCAGCTAGTCATGAACTGGGGAAAGGAGATGAGGACACCCAAGCAAACTGCAGGATCCTCCTTTCCAGAGTATGGGTCTCCATAATAAATATTGAGATAAACTCAGATAAACTCGACAGTTCAACATCCAGTAATAAAAAGGCAATTTTTGATGTCGATTTCAATTTTAGAGGAAAAATTGTCTGAGCCGGGTGGGATACGAACCCACGACCTCCTGATAACATGTCAGGTGCTCTGGACCACTGAGCTACCGGTCGTCAATCAGAATTTCCTCTAATTAATGCTATGAACATTCCCTTTTTGTCACATGTAGGCATTATTTTAGGCAATTTTTAGTCCTAGCGGCTTTTTATTTTGCCAGTAGATGGAAAGCATGTCTTACAAGTATGCTAATGATAATAAATATTGAGATAAACTCAAACTCGACAGTTTAACATCCAGTAATGGGCACTTTTTGACGTTGATTTCAATTTTAGAGGAAAAATTGTCTGAGCTGGGTGGGATACCAACCCACGACCTCCTGATACCATGTCAGGTGCTCTGGACCACTGAGCTACCGGCCGTTGATCAAGATTTCCTCTAATTAACGCTATGAACATTCCCTTTATGTCACATGTAAGACATGCTTTCCATCTATTGGCAAAATAAAAAGCTGCTAGGGCTAAAAATTGCCTAAAATAATGCCTACATGTGACATAAAGGGAATGTTCATAGCTTTAATTAGAGGAAATTCTGATTGGCGACCGGTAGCTCAGTGGTCCAGAGCACCTGACATGTTATCAGGAGGTTGTGGGTTCATATCCCACCCGGCTCAGACAATTTTTCCTCAGAAATTGAAATCGACGTCAAAAAGTGCCTTTTTATTACTGGATGTTGAACTGTCGAGTTTATCTTAGTTTATCTCAATATTTATTATGGAGACCCATACTCTGGAAAGGAGGATCTTGTAGTTTGCTTGGGTGTCCTCATCTCCTTTCCCAAGCTTATGACTAGCTGGGCCCCCTTAGGTTTATCTTGCCATTGGGGAGCCAGTTTGTCACGGTGCTGGGCAACGCTTTTGAGGGCTGCTGCTACACACTGCTTTGGGCTCTGCTTCAGGTAAGTGAGTGCTCCTCATGTACAAGGAGCAATTGTTTGGTGGTCTGGAAAAGCTAGGGCCAACTATGCAGTACGGTGAGTTCCTTACCTGTGTCCGATACAGGATTGCAAGTTTCCACTCATTTAATAATTTTGTAATTATCTTTATTTTGTGAGACCAGAGTGGTTCTTCACAATTTTTGTTATTTTTTCGCTTATTTCATTATATGAGGACCATTTAGTTCCTCACACTTTCATTTTACTTTTATTTATTTGTGAGGATAAATAAAATATATATTTCCCCTCATCATGGACAGGAGCTCACACAAGAGGAAGTTGTGAAGCAGTTTACAAATACATTACATGACATGGTTACATGAGAAACAGAAAAAAGGCATTGCCAATGAAATTTTAGATATCTGTATGTGTGTGGGTATAGTGCCCATGCAATCCTGACATCTGCTTCTTTGACTCTCTGATGGGTGTGGACCATGGGCACTGAACCACAATTAAAAAGCATGTGACCAATTGATTTGATCAATGCTACCAGGAGGACTCAACATGAGCCCCCCCCCCCCCCCCCCCTCTCTTCTCTTTGTTGCCTTTTTCATCTTTGTGTCTTTGTCCCCGAAATTCCTGATCATCCATTCCATAGGCAATCTGGTAATTGGGGACATGTCACCACTTTTCATTAATAAAAGTTTGGAAGGTCTTGTGGGTGTGCTGAAATTTGGCAACATGCTTGTTAAGACTGCTTGTTGATGGAGAAACACTCTGAACTTCACCTTGAGGTTACAGCAATTGGTGGGGTGGCCATCACTTTCACACCCCACAAATCATTATTCTTCATGGGGATGGCTGAGTCGGTAGTGTGCCAGGCTTTAATATGCATTTCCCAGATTCGAGTCCCACCTGAGTCAGCATTGAGATTTATTTCTGCAAAACTCCTCATATTGCCCACGCTCAGTAGGGAACCAATGGGCTTGGAAAAGCTGCTGTCTGTCGGATGGGACATTAAGCCGCAGCCTCCTTTAATGGAAGAGAAATACCCCGTCTCTTTTGCAAACATGTTGACATTCTTGTCACTTCTGCCTGTGCACGTTAAAGAACATGCTATGGATGGCCTTAGGAGGCTACCATCTGTCTCCCAACAGCTGTTCCAGTGGGTCCCCTTCCCAACCTCCTCTGTGCCTTTGGGATCCTTGTGACCTAGCCATTTAGCTCATTGTGTGCAAAAAGTGCCTCTCAGAGGTAACACAATCCAAATCCTCATGGAGGCTGCGAAACTCCCTGCTCACCATCAGTAGGTGACACCATATGTGTTTGGAAAGGCTGCCATCTGTCAGATGGGGTGTTAAGCTGTTGCCCCATGTGTGGGAGAGCCATGCTCTGTGCATTTTAAAGAATGTGCTAGATGCCTTTGGCAGGTGGCTACTGTCTGTCTCCCAACAGCTGTCTAGTGGGTCCTCTCCATCAGGTTAACCATCAGCTATGGGGGGGAGGCTCCCCCCCAAAGTAACTTGGTGTTGGCAGAATTTGAAGCAACTTCATAAACTCTAGGTGAGTTGTGAAAATTTGTAATTTTTTTTTTGTAAAATTAAGGGGAGTTGTCAAAATCGAGGCAACTTGGCAAATCTAGGGCAGTTTGGAAAATGGAGTGATGGCAAAATCTAGAGCAGTTGTCAAAATTCGAAGCCACTTAGTAAAATACAGGTGAGTTGGCAAAATCGGAACAATTTGGCAAAAACTTGGGTAGTTTTCAAAATTCGGAGTGACTTGGCAAAATTGTGGGGAGTTGGCAAAATTCAGTGAAATGTAAAAATTGGGATTCTTTTCTGTAAAATTATGGCGAGTTGACAAAATCTAGTGGCAGTTGACAAAATTCAGAGTGACTTGGCAAAATCTTGGGGTGTTGGCTAAATTCAGAGTGATTTGGCAAAATCTAGGAGAGTTGGCAAAATTTGAAGTGACTTGGCAAAATTCAAAGTGACTTGGCAAAATCGTGAAGAGTTGGCAAAATTCAGGTAAGATGTAAAAATTGCAATCTTTTTTCTGTAAAATCATGGTGTGTTGGCAAAAGCGAGACAACTTCGCAATATCAGAGGCTAGTTGGCAAATCTTGGGGAAGTTGGCAAAATTCAGAGTGACTTTGCAAAAATCAGGTGAGATGTGAAAATTAGAATTTTTTTTCTGTAAAATTGTGGTGAGTTGGCAAAATCGAGGAAACTTGGCAAAATCTAGGGTAGTTGTCAAAATTCGAATCCATTTGGTAAAATACTAGCAAATTGGGGTTGTTTTGTGAAATTAAGGAGAGGTGGTAAAATCGAGGCAACTTGGCAAAATCTAGGGGAGTTGGCAAAATTTGAAGCCATTTGATAAAATGCAGGGGAGTTGTGAAAATTTCTTTTCTTGTGCAATTAAAGAGCCTTGATAAAATTCAAAGTGATTTGGCAAATTCAGGGAAGATGTAAAAATTGAGATTTTTTTTCTGTAAAATTACAACGAGTTGGCAAAATTCAAATCCTTCTAAAAATTGCGATTGTTTTCTGTAAAATTACAACGAGTTGGCAAAATCTAGGAGAGTTGGCAAAATTCAAATCCACTTGGTAAAATATAGGCAATTTGTGAAAATTGGGATTGGTTTTGTAAAATTAGGAGTGTTGGACAAATCAAGGAAGTAACAAATCGTAGGGCAGTTGGCAAAATTCGAATCCACTTGGAAAATACGAGTAAGTTGTGATAATTGGGATTGGGTTTGTGAATTTAAGGAGGGTTGACAAAATCGAGAAAACATGGCAAAATCTTGGTAAGTTTGTAAAATTTGAAGTGACTTGACAAATTTAAGAGAGATGGGATTTGTTTTGTGAAATTAAGGGGAGTTGGGAAAATTCACACTGACTTGCTACAATTCAGACAAGTGTAAATATTGTGATCAATTCTGTGAAACTATGGCTAGTTGGCAAAATTGGAAGTCAAATGTCAAAATACAGGAGAGTTGTGAAAATCCCCTCCCCACGGAGCGAAAATCTAGGTATGAACCAGACAGAGACATTATTTTCTCAGTTGGCAAAATTTTATTTTGGAGTTGAAAAATTTTCAATTCCCCCCTCCCCCCAACCATAATCCTTCGCTACATCCCTGCTCTCCATACAACCTTCTCTGAGCCTTCGGGTCCTTGTGACCTGGCCATTTAGCCAGTTGTGTACGAAAGAGTGCCTCTCAGAGGGAAAATAACCCAACCTCATTGGGTGTTATCTCTGAGTGGGGACTATCCTCTCGGAGCCTCACCCTTACTGAGGTGGAAATCCTCTCAGAGCTCTCCACTCAAGAAGTAAAAGCAGTCCATCAGATTTCAACACATCTTAATGGAAAAATTGGTTCCCACCAGGGTACTGATTTTAACCTTCAACACACCATGCCTGCCAACCTCTATCAAGACAGTATTATCCTTCACTGAGAGGTATGGTTATATGTTGATGGAGAAGTGTTGATAGAGTGAGTTGTTGATGGAGAAACACTCGGAACTTCTCCTAAAGTTACAGCAATTGGTGGGGTGTCAGAGCAGTCCATCAGATTTCAATACATCTTAATCGAAAATTGGTACCCACCAGGATACTGATTTTAACCTTCAACACACCATGCCTGCCAGCCTCTATCAAGACAGAATATCTTCACTCTGAGGTACGGTTATATATATATACCTAATCATCTGTGGTGCTTCCAGTGTCAGAAGTATGGCCATGCCCCATACAGATTGCTGAGGCAAACCCACCTGTGCTCGCTGTACAGCTAGGATCACCTTGATCCTGACTGCACAGCAGAAAGACAAGCTATGGTAGCTGTAGTCGCAACCATTCAGCATATTCTCATGACTGTTCGAAGTGGAAGAGGAAAAGGAGGTACAACACCTCAAAACCATCAATAATATTTCCTATCTGGAAGCGAGAAAGCTTACTGTGCTGTCCTCACCCACCTGCTAAGGTTTCCTGTGCTGGTGCAGTCATTGGAAATCCCATCGTTCCAATAACATCTGTGATGGTGCAGACTGACATCAGTATACCACCTACTGAATCATTTGCACCTGCAGTGAAGTAATGCAGGTAAAACCGAGATTGGTGTCAGCATTGACATCAGCTCTTTCCATACCCACTCCACTGTCTTTCACTTCCACAATTTGGAGGTCTCCTTCCTGTCCTCAGGCAGCTAAACCTTCCAAGCCAAAGAGGCCACCACGAGGGCCAAAGAAGAAAATTCTACCCCCTCCACAAAAGGTGGTCACAGATCCATGTACATCAGACAATTCTGAGGGCTTGCATACAGACTGTCCCCTATTAATAAAACCGTTCAATGCAATGGTTAAATCCAATAGGAATTCTTCTTCTCACCACTCTTCTAAGCCCTGAGATGTTTACACTCCTACAATAGTATTGTCGTGTATTCCAGAGTAATCTAGACGACATCAAGGGCCTCCTTCAGGCACATTAGTCCATCTATATGTGCCTGCAGGAGACATGCAGCCAGTTATAGATTCCATGATCCAGCGCTTTTCACTAATTCTCCAGGATTGGTATGGAGATAGTCCAATTGGTGGGGGTGCCTCCATCATCTGGAAGCAACCATTCTCCATTCCAGGTCATACTCCTCACCACCACTCTGGAGGCAGTAGCCATCTGCCTCTTTTGTAGGGTTTTCCCTGACTGTCTGCTCTGTGTATCTTCCAGGAAGATCTTGTCTTGCACTACCATCCCTCTTCCTCATCATGAATGACATTAACGGACAGTACACTTTGAGGCAGTACTGACACAAATGGAAGATGTTTGCATCCTTGAGCAATGGCAGCTGGATTTTTCATTTACCCTGTTCAGCACTAGTGTCAATCAATACTTTCACTGCCATTGATCTCACCATCTGCTCCTACTTCCAGTGTCTATAACCTTCCAGCACCAGGTCATATGTACACTTTGACAGAATCCAAAATGATAGGCTGAGGATGTAATGCATCCGTTTTTAGTATAATAAAAAAGTCAATTTTAAAAAATAAAAATTATCCTTATAAAAATGCACAATTAAAGCTTATAAAATAATGTGTGTTTTTTTCATTTGATGCATATTTTATTAAACTACAATACAAATAATTTGTTAAAGCTATCTGATTTATAATATATATATTGCATTTTTTAGAAGTGCTATACAGTATTTGGTTGGGATGGATTGTTTTACCTCTGAGTGGTACTTTTTTTGCACGCAATGGGCTAAATGACCGAGTCACAGGGACCTGAAGGCTCAGAGAAAGTTGGGGAGTGTCACTGAACAGCTGTCATGAGATAGTTGGTAGCCTCCCTTAAAGGCTATCCAGTGTGTTCTTCAACGTACACATTGCATGGCTCTCCTGCACTTGGGGCCATAGCTTAATATCCAATCCAATGGCTTTTCCAAGCCCTTCAGTGTTCCCTACTGACCATGGGCAGGGAGTTTTGCAGAGATAAATCTCAATACTGGCACACCTGGGACTTGAACCTGAGAACTGTAGATTACAAGTATGATGTGCTACCAACTGTTCCCAGCCCACAGTTTTGCTGTAAAGCTGGAACACAGTTTGCTACCACAGTTCCAGCTTTACAGTTTTGCTGATTTGTTTGTTAAAGTTACTCTTTGCTGAAGCAACCCCCTGATTTAAACTTACAAGTTTGATTTGAACTATTATCAATTAATTTATCTTTAAAAGTTTTGAAATTTTTTAGAAAATTAATAAAAAAAAGCTTCCATTTTTTAAAAGCAGACGATTTTGGAGGTAACTGCAAAGTATGTACCTCTGTATTTTGTTTTACACTCTTCTGCCTTAAACTTATTTCAGTATCCCTAGAATTATTTTTATCATTTATATTATGGTGATAGAAGATGCATATTTGATCCAAAAGTTCTGGCTCTGACATTGGATGAAAGACTTTTTTGCCCTTGCACATTCAAATCCTACAAGGCTGGGAGATGTTGTATATCTCTGAAAAAACAACAAGCCATATTCTGAGCAATACTGTAATGCTCTAAAAAATTATTAAACTTCTTCTCTTTGGACCTTTTGACTGATCCAAATTAAATTAAAACTCCGAATAGCATATCGGACACCAGGCAATATTAACTTGCCAAATAAAGTTATATAAGGGTTCGTTAGGTATATGGGCATTACTTATTGAGTAAGAAATCAAAAGATTGTAAATTTATTAAATTTATATCTTAATTAATTATCATTGCTCAAGGAAAACAATAGCATAGTCAAAATATTCATGTAACAAACAAAGTTTATTTCCAAAAAATTCATGACTCACCATATAAAACTGATGAATACAAAAGTAGCCTGAGAAAATAAAAATTCATTTCAACATCTCCAAAATTTCTAAGTTAACCTCGTTCTCATTCATCATCACTACCTTTCTATCACCACTCTCATTACTCTCAGCCTACTAACATTACTTTCTTTTCTCTACTATCACCTCTCTAGTAACTCCATGACCTAATGTCACTTAGTATACATGCAGCGTACAACTGACATATGTGTTGCATGCTGGGAAATACGTTACATAATCTTACAATCGGGCACTAGCTATGACACAAGAGTATTAATGTGTGCATTAGCAGCCGTCAGTCAAAAGTCAGAGTTGCATGTGTGCAACTCCTTTAATGGATCGGAAGAAAGAAATGTGATTAAGTCCAACTGAAATAATCCCCAAAATGATAAATGTAAAGTAAATAAAGTAAAACTGGTTAAGGAAAAGTAAAAGTGAATGGGGTGGACCATCACAACTCCCTCTCCCAAAGGAAGTCAAAAATTTGACCTAACAGATTTTGATGAGCAATTTTGAATAAAAGGACACTTTCTACATCATTTACATATCACTGAACATAAATAAAGTAATAAGTATGCATGCACAAATTTAATAAGATGATCTACTCTCACTTTGACACAATTTTCCATCACATCCAAAGGTAGCTCCTATCATTCCTCCTAGCATGTGTAAAGTTGCCTAGCATAAATGCATACCAATGGCTGTGGCAGTTAACTGCATACTAGCATTATCAGTCTAACTTGTATCACATTCTGATACAATTCCAAAATTAGTATACTATAACCTTTACAAAAAAGCTTGTTAATATACACCTAATCTGCTTTACTTCTAAAAAGGTGAAAGAAAAATTCAATTACATCAAATTCTGCTCTTTCACAGAATATAGATACAGATGCATCAAGCAGGGTACATAACTTCCGCTTTATTCCCTTAACAACAATCGAATATGTGAAATCTATCCTCTTTCTTGCCTGCCATAAATAAAAACAATGGGTATTGGTACTTTGTTAAATTTTAACTACAACAAATATGCAAAGCTAAGAATTTCATTTTGCAAACAAGCGGGAGTGTAAGCATCTGCTAAAACTTCACCTAAACGCAATAAATCATGAGCTAGCTGATTACTGTATTAAAGCTATTTAATACAGTAATCAGCTCTAATGATCCTCTATGACACTGTTAAATGTTTTTAAGCATTTCAACACATGGACTATGCTATCAAGTATCAACAATTATTAATGATAGATTTACATACCATGCCTTAAGGTATAAACCTAAAAGGAGAAATTACATACCATACATATGGGTAGTAACAGAAACTTTCAGGATGCTTTTGGTGACAAATTTAATAATTACGTTCTTGACTCAAGTAACGTCTCAGTGGAGATTAAAAGCAGGATAATTGCTGCCAATGGTCTACCCACCTTGGCGAAGGTAATAATTATTTATACCTTTGATAGCATAGAGTGCTTAAAAAAGTTTTTGATCCATGACACGCATTTCGTGCCCTTCATTTCGTCTATCGTCAGGTGGGAAGTGAGGAGCTTAAGCTAATGCAGGAGAGGCAGTTGGTTGTTGAGCACGGAGGAGGGGTGGGGTGCCATGAATTGACATGTCAGTGGCTCAGCTCCAAGGATCAGAGTGGTTGGCGGATGTCGGGTGGCCGTAATGCGATCTGTGTGTGACAGAGGTTGGGAGAGGGTGTGGGATTATGGGAAATCGCCAAGATCAGCGAGTGTTGAGGGAAGCTTCACTATTTGTGGCTAGTAATTCACAATTATAATGAGTGGGGTACTTTTAGTGAATCCATTTCGTAAACTGTATTTTGAGGTTAAGATAATTATGTCATCGAGGGTCTGAATAATGGTTTTCTTATCAGCATTGCTATTGGGAGTTGTGTGTGTGGGAGGTGCATTAATCGTCGATTTTTAGGAGGTATTATGGAGGTGTTCTAAAGGGTTTGGTGGGTGTGCTTTAGTGCAGGTGGCAGATGGGGATCAGCGATGAGAGAGGAGAGTGTTTAGAGGGATGTGGAATTTCCAAGGTGTATGTTATATCCCGTAAGGATCAGGCGCCATGCTGGTGGGAGGGGGACGATGTCTGTGTTGCAGAGTTTGGTCAGTTTCACATTAATGAGGATATTTTCTGTGACGGCTAGTTGGAATTTGGTAGGTGGGGATACTATAATTTTAGCAGAGTGAAAATCAGTGGGCAGATTGTTTTCGGTGATTGCTTGAGATAGTGCATTTTTTTTGTAGTTTATTTAAGATGTCATATTTATGCTCTTTAAGTCGAGCGTTAAATTTTACCTGTGGGATCTTTTGAGTTGGATGCAGTAAACTCCTCCAGAGCTGGGTATATGGTCATGATCATTTCGAATGAGTTTGGATATAGTGTGTGACATTTTAATTGGGACTTTATAATGGTAAGATTTTAGGTTATTTTTAACAGAATATGTGAAATTATTATTGATGTATGGTAGGGCTATTGTGTATTTTTGCATTTCTTTATTTATAGGTGTTGGAGGGTTTTGGGATCATTCGCATTCGATTTGTTTATGAATTTTGTTGATGGTGTGTGAGGTATATCCGCCCTGTTCAGCGAGTTCAAAAATGCATTTATTTCATTGTTGAGTACTTCTAGCCATCCCGTGGCCGAGTGGTTAGCGCGCTTGGCTACTGATCTACGGGACCTGAGTTCGAGCCACGAGTTAAGGCATGGATGTTCGTGTTGTTTTCTGCTGAGGTCCTGCCATCCTCTCAGATCTTCTACTTTGGCATATAAACTGACAGGCTCCTGTCAGACCTCTGTGGCAAGCAGCTGCTTGAGGGGGTATTTATTTTATTTTTATGAGTGCTTCTTGCATATTGCAGTATTTATAGGCTCTGATAAAGTGTGAGTAGAAGGTTGATAATTTTTAGTTGTTTGGGTGGGCAGAGGTGCTAGTTATTATGTTAGATATGAATGTAGGTTTTCTGTATACAGATGTGTATAGTTTAGTGGAGGTACGGTGTAAGTTGATTTTTAAGAATGGTAGGTGTCCGTTTTGTTCCTCTTCATGTGTAAATTTAATTATTGGAAGGACTGCATTAAATTCAGATAGTAATTTCTTTAATTCTTCTTTGGAGTGTTGCCAGATGATTAATATATCAATTTAATATATCATTAATATATTGTTTAAGCACTCTATGCTATCAAAGGTATAAATGATTATTTCCTTTGCCAAGACGGGTAGACCATTTGCAGCCATTATCCTTCTTTTAATCTCCACTGAGACGTCACTTGCCTGCAAGAACATTGATTATTAAATTTGTCACCGAAAGCTTCCTGGAAGTTCCTGTTACTATCCATCCTCTATGGCATGGTACATAAATCTCTCCTTAATAATTGTTGATACATGATAGCATAGCCCATGTGTTGTGAAATGCTTAAAAACATTTAACAGTGTCATAGAGAATTAAATAGCTTTAATTTTAATTACCACACTGTGTACCTGTACTCTAATTTTTGTAATTACTGTATAGTAAATTCTCTTTCATTCTCATCATTCACATCCATAAACATTTTATAATTCTTAAATTTCTAAATTTTAACTTACAATACTCAATTCAGCTTTCATTCAGCTGAAACAAAAATTTATAATTGCATTTGAAATCATGTTAATGTAATATACAGGGTGAATCTGAAAAAGTGGGCAAAACTTTATGGGGTGGTAGAACGCAGCTATACGAGCAATATTCGTCATAGAAAGTATGGACGGAACGCAAATGGTGAGCTGCTAAGTGGCGTTGGAAATGGTATAAAAGGGTCGGTCCTCGCACCCAACGGCATTTCTACTGTGGATTGCCGAGAGGATGGCTGGTTATACTAACCACGAAATGGCGGATATGCACTTTGTGTACGGTGCGGCGGACGGGAATGCAAGTGAGGCACAAAGTATCTCCTCTCCTTCTTGTGTTCATTCTTTAAATGTGACAGTGGAAAACTACCTTTTAACTTCTCACCACTTGCATTCCGACCATACATTCTATGACGAATATTGCTCGTACAGCTGCGTTCTACCACCCTGTAAAGTTTTGCCCACTTTTTCAGATTCACCCTGTATATATATATCTCTTTATGAATCAATAAATATTTTGCGGAAAAACGTTTCGCCGACATACGGGATTTGAACCCGTATCTCTCCAGAAACATGCCAGAGTATTTTCCCAGTTGAACTAATGCCAGCTCATCTTTTTTTCGCTAATTTTAAGACTAAACTCTATCACTGAGGTTTTCGCAACAACCATTGGCATCCATGTTTCTGGAGAGATACGGGTTCAAATTCCGTATGTCGGCGAAAAATTTTCCGTAACATATTTATTGATTTATCAATGTCAAAAGAGCAGCAGGTAACGCTGTGATTATCATCTATGTTTAATCTCTTTATGGTTCAAACTAGAACTTCAGATGAACCAGAATACATAAAAAAATGTAATCACTTCACATTATATGCTCAGACTATAAACTTTCAATAATAAATTCACTTCAAAAAATAAATAACAAAACTAAAGTTTCAACATGAAATTAAACATTTCAAAATCTCTAAGTATAAATCACTATAAATATTGCTTCAGTCTCCTCCATTTTCATCTATTCCAGAGAAAAGAAATAAAACATCACAAATAATTAGTGCCACAGTGGAAGAATAATAATATACTTAAATTTTCATTGTTTGGCACTCTCTGGTGCAATAAATCATCATCCAGTCGTTTCCTCGTAACTTCCTTCCCACGTTGATCGATAAGCTTGGTGTAAGTGCTTCTGAAGATTTCATTGGTGATGTCATCTGTTCTATATTGACTACTTCATTGCCGGTTGTCACTCTGCAGGCTGTAGTCTCATTGACATCTTGTTGCTAAGTGCTTGTCTTTGAAGAGCCTGTCTTTGTACTTTCCAGATTTATCGCTGCCTGCTTCTAAATGACGCTTCAGCAGTCGAAAATTTCTTAACTTGTTAAATTCATCGTGATTATTTACACTCAAAGCAATTTCTGGGATGCTTGGCTTATTTTTATCTAAAAATTCTTCATTAGCATTATTTTACTTTAAAACCTCTAATTCAATATTTTTCTCATCAACAATTTCAGCACCTATTTCCTTTAAAAATTCTACTTCAAAAACTTTTTCATCAACTAATTTTGTAATATTTTCCTTTAAAACTTATTTCAACCCACTTTTCTCTCTATCAACTTGCTTTGCATCATCAACTTGTTTCTCTAAATTCATATTAATTAAACTGATAGGACATTTTACAGTTTCTTCCTGAACATTCTGCTTTGGACTACAAGATAAATTTGAAAGTGTACTGGGCCTCAGCTGCAATTTCAATTCACAATTGCGGTTAATTTTATCTAAAACTTTCTCAGGTGGACATGCGAGATCAGATCGTTATGATCTATTATTTCAGTTTTTCATGACAAGCCTTTACAAAAAGTAACTCATGAGAGGGCTTTTCTTGAGGAAGTTTGGCCTCTCACTTCAAAGATCATAATTTAAGTTTTCCCAATTGCAGTTTTTTTTTTCTGTTGCAATATTACTCTGTGTGCCTTAGTCTGCCACAAAATTTACATCTGAAAGTTTCTCTATTTTTCGTAGCAAAAGTTTTTTGGTCTGATTTTGTTGTTGGAAGCTTGATGCAGAACATAATCTCTGCTTTGTTCATTCTGCATTGTTGCAGGCGTGTTCGGTGCAAATTGTTGGGACCATGTAATTTCCAATCATATGGGAGTCATTTTGCGAGACTCAACCTGGTATCTCTGTTTTGGCGAGAATTGCATCCATTGTTGATTTAATGCTATTTTTGCAGATTCTCTTCTTGCAGTGTACTGTCAAGCCAACTTAACTAAACTTAACCAACCAATTTTAACTAAAGTTAAAATTAAATTTATATTTCATACTTCTAAAAATTCTCTTATGGGCAAAAGTAATTGAGACATAATGCAGTTTATTTTATCAATTTCGGTGGCATCAGTATCCTACAGCTGGTATAACTCTACCCCAGATGAATGTTTTGATATCATCTCCTTCTCTTTGTCTTCATCAAAAAAAGTTCTATAGCTAGATGTGTAAAGTCATTGTAAGGAGGATAAATTTCCAAAAGTTCGTTTTCAAAGTCTTCCCAAATTTCTATTCCATGACGATATCCTTCAAAAGATTCTGCAAAAGCCACCTTTTTGTTACCAGGCACTTCATATAAATGAAAATGCTCTTCCATGGATTTGACGAATATCCACGATGATGGACGTTTCAAACCATTCAAATCAGCCTTATTACTAGCAGACATGTTTAGCGATCTGCCAAAATTTTAAATTTAGTGAAATTTTGTAACTTTTTTTATCTTGAGCAGTGCTCAAAGGTACTGTTATACAATAATACAATACTTAAAACTATACTAAACTTGCAAATAAACTTGCTTATCAAAATTATACATAAATGCAATAAATGGTTGCGACTACAGCTATCACAGCTTGTCTTTCTGCTGTGCAGTCAGGATCAAGATGATCCTGGCTGCTACAGTGAGCACAGGTGGATTTGCCTCAGCAATCTGTGGGGGGCATGGCCATATTTCTGACGCTGGAAGCACCACAGAGGATTAGCTATATATATAACTGGAGCACAGGTGGGTTTGCCTCATCAATCTATATGGGGCATGTCCATACTTCTGACACTGGAAGCACCACAGAGGATTAACTATATATGTAACTGTACCTCACAGTGAAGGTATTTTGTCTTGATAGAGGCTGGCAGGTGTAGTGTGTTGAAGGTTAAAATCAGTACCCTGGTGAGTACCAATTTTCCATTAAGATGTGTTGTGATATGGAACAATTTTGCTCCTTGAGTGGAGAGCTCTGAGAGGATTTTTTCTCCTCAGTGACTTTGAGAAGTCTCCACTCAGAGGTAACACCTCATGAGGTTGGGTTATTTTTCCCTTTGAGCAGCACTCTTTTGTGCACAATGGGCTAAATGGCCAGGTCACAAGGTCCCGAGGGCTCAGCAAAAGTCGTATGGAGAAGACTCACTGGACAGCTGTTGGGAGACAGATGGTAGCCACCCACCAAAGGCATGTAGCATGTTCTTTAACGTGCACAGATCATGGCTCTCCCGCACACGGAGCCACAGCTTAGCATCCCATCCAATGGACGTTGGCCTTTCCAAGCACATGATGTCACCTACTGACCGTTGGCAAGGCAGGGAGTTTTGCCACAACAATTTGTAACCTCAAGGAGAATAATATATACCTCTAAGTAAGTATGTACTTCTGCCCACCCCCCACCCCCCCTCACATTTTACACTCTTTTCTGCATTAAGCCTATTTCACTATTCCTAGAATTGTTCTTATCATTTGTATAATTTATTCCAGCATTCTATGCATCTTTCCTGATCTTTAAATCGAAACTATAACTAAAAAAAGTCTTTTAAGACTGACTTTAGCTAACAGCATCATGGGGCAGGAAGTTGCAGGTGTTTAAATTGCTCACACATACCAGAGTGGGGAGGGCTGTCTGCCTAGTGGCTGCATAGCAAGTTGTTTGCAAGAATGATTTAAGTCAAATACTTCCTCCCAACAAATTGGATTATAAACTCCCATCATAAAGTTAATATTTTATATCGTTTTTTAATAATTAAACTTTAATTTCCATTCTTCCAGTTATTTAATTCCATTATGAATATAAAATATTTTTACTTTATATTCATAAATTATAAATTTTTTTTGATTGATCAATTATTATTGATTTTTTCCAGAGGGATGCTACATTGGGTGGCCAACTTGCAACTTGTTGCCATGGGCCTTTTATTTAGCATCACATTAGGTTTTTTTTTTAATTAGTTTTTCATTTTCCAATAAAAAAACTTTGATCTTGTACCTTTTTCTGAAAATGAATGAGGTGACTTGGCTTCTTATTTTTTTACTAAACATTATGAATTTTTTAGGGGTGGGGATCTTGGCCAAGGGTCAAAAAAAAAGTGCACCAAAGAGAAACAACAAACAAACAAAATGCATATATTGTCAGAGTTTCACAGCCAAGTGCTAAGCTAAGGCCCCACTCCCCAGTATGCTTTTTCACTTTGTGCACTAACTTTTTGACACTTGGCCAATTCCAAAAATTCAACACCCAAAGAAAAAAATAATGTTTAGTAAAAAAAAAAAGCAGCTAAGAAAATATTTCTCCATTTCATTACAGGACAGAAAATCCTATTAATGTGAGCAATCCAAGTCACCTAGTATAGTGCTGCCCATGTTTTAAAATATTCCACACTGAAAAGAATCATTAAAATAAATAAAATGTATATTTCAGATAAATATTTTATTTGGGAAGAAATTTCCTTTTGATTAATATATAATTTAACTGATTTTGTTCATCACATTTTCCAAAATTAACCCTCAATTTTTTTTGTTTTTTTCATCATATCACATAAAAAAGTCTTATTAAAATTAAAATGCTTGTAAATTTGTTTAAATTTTTATTTTCATAAAATTTGGAGTCGAGTTCTGTTAAATTTGGTATATAACATGGCCTATTTCTGTTAATTTTTTTTTTAAATAATCCGAAGTTGACTTGTTTTAAACATAGGTGACAATCACAGTGTTACCTGGGTGACATTTTAACATCAATATATCAATAAATATTTTGTGGAAAAAATTTTGCCGACATACGGGACTTGAACCTGCATCTCTCCAGAAATATGCCAGAGTATTCTTACCGATTGAACTAATTCATCTTTTTCCCACTAATTTAAGACTTTAACTTTTCACTGATAATTTTACTGATCATTAAGAATACTCTGGCATGTTTCTGGAGAGATGCGGGTTTAAGTCCCATATGTTGGCGAAATTTTTTCCACAAAATATTTATTGATATATTGACGTTAAAATGTCACCCAGGTAACACTGTGGTTGTCACCTATGTTTAAATCATTAATAACGTTATGTAGCGTGAAGGGACTTTATTATTTCCATCTTACTCAGTGCAATATAAAAAGAAATAGTTGCCACCTGTTGGTCATAATTAGTGCCAATGGTTAGTGCCGAAAATCATCAGTGAAAAGTTAAAGTTTTAAATTAGTGGAAAAAAGATGGGCCGGCATTAGTTCAATCAGTAAGAATA
The DNA here is from genome assembly GCA_038380435.1 of Ryuthela nishihirai. Taxonomy (NCBI): domain Eukaryota; kingdom Metazoa; phylum Arthropoda; class Arachnida; order Araneae; family Heptathelidae; genus Ryuthela; species Ryuthela nishihirai. The sequence continues at coordinate 9,322,322 of JAWZYU010000021.1, forward strand.
CTCTGGCATGTTTCTGGAGAGATGCGGGTTCAAGTCCGGTATGTCAGCGAAATTTTTTCTACAAAATATTTATTGATATATTGACGTTAAAACGTCACCCAGGTAACTATGTGATTGTCACCTATGTTTAAATCATTAATAACGCTAAATAGCATGAAGAGACTTTATTATTTCCATCTTACTCAGTGCAATATGAAAAGGAATTGTTGCCACTCGTTGATCATAGATGGCACCAGAAATCATCGGTGAGAGATTTAAAGTCTGAAATTAGTGGAAAAAAGATGAGCCGGTATTAGTTCAATTGGTAAGAATACTCTGGCATGCTTCTGGAGAGATGCAGGTTCAAGTACGACATATCGGTGAAATTTTTTCCACAAAATATTTATTGATATATTGACATTAAAATGTCACCCAGGTAATGCTGTGATTAGTCACCTATGTTTCTCAAATGTGCAAAGCAATTGGAAAGAATAATTATTTGGAACTTTGCCTAAAATCATTAGGTACTGTTATGCCTCAATTATCTTTTTGGCCTAATGAATGTCATTAAACCAAATCCAAATTCCTCCCAAGCATAGCATCCACCCAAGAGCTTGGGTTGTTTTGCCTAAAAGTAATACTTTTTTTGCACACAATGGGTCAAATGTACAGGTCACAAGGACCCTGAAGGGTCAGAGAAGGTTGGGGGAGGGGATCCACTGGACAGTTGGACTCAATGTGAGAGATAATGGAAGTGATATTTGTCATTCATGCTCACAGCATTATATAAATAATTCAGTAATAAAGAATCACATGAAAATATCCCGTAACAAGAAATGCTTGAAATAATGTTTCTGGGAGACATGAGTTTGAATCCCACTGAGGACAAAACCAAATTTTTTTCAGCTAATTATTTCAAATATTTGTTGTCTACAGGACATTTTCCCATGATACTTTTTTATTGAATTATTTATATAATGTGTGAGTGACAAATATTATTTCCATCATATGAGGTAGCTTGGTTGCCTGATTCCTGAAGTATATGGTGCCAGTGGCGAATCAACAAAATATGTGGAAATGCTTTAATATGTCATATTACTGAAAAAACAATGGTTAGTCTCTGATGGTATGGTCAGGGCCGTGCCGTGCTATGATGCAGAGAGGCGGCCGCATCAGGCGGCACCGTAAGGGGGCGGCAAAAGCAGCGAAATCAAAATACAATTTGAACCATTCAATAATTAAAAATCTTTATGCAACGCTTTTCTATATTGGTCTATGTTATTCCGATATTGATGTATACGATATATGATTTATCGTACACCTCTATCTAAGCGTTTTCGGTGCCCTTTGACCTCGGTTTCTGGTGCAGGTGCATCGTTGGCGAGCGCTCGCCGAAAGACTTTTGATCTGACAGCGCGAAGCTATTATTTTTGTTTCTAATATACCGCGCGGCCGCTCCTGAAAGCTGAGGCGGCAATTATGACAAATGACAATTGCACGTGTTACGTGTTGATAGTTCTGCTTTGAGCTTACAATTATTGACAATATTTGATTTTAATGTTAGTTTGTCATGAGAAATGGCAAGTGGCTGTGCTGTATTTAAATCAGTAAATCAGATATATAATATATCTGTATCAGTATAATATTTGTGCATTTATACTAATTCAGTTTTTGTGTTTAAAAAGTAGATCAGGTAAGAGAATTATTGTTTTTTTACAACAGTTTTAGTTACTTATTATCATTGAAAATGATTATGTTATGACAATAGGGACTCGAATTAAAAAGTAGCATTTGCATGGACTGGGTATATCTCAGGTGCGAATATCCTCTGGTGGGTATATCTCAGGTATATCTCAGGTGCGAATATCCTCTGTGTGATAGATAGAGAGTTATTTAGGTAATATTAGGCTACTTTTGCGTTCTGTGTGTGATAGAGAGAGAGTTGCTTAGGAAATATTTGCATTTGCCTACTTTTGCGTTCGTTATTTATTGCTCTATTTTTACAAATTCATATACGTTGAAGAGGAGACAATACAATAACAAGTTAAAGAAAGGCATATGTCAAAACGGCTGCTAGCTGTCAATTTGACAGATATTCGTTATCTATTTATAATGTTCTGTTACCTACAAATCTTACTAGCTCTGCAACTCATTTCTATCGTTATTTTATCTAACCTATTTTAATAGCATGATAAGCATCATCATATTTAATCATTTTCAATTACCCCCCCCTCCCCCCCGGTTGCATTTTTGCGAAGGACTGTGAATTTTTATTTAATATTTTTATTACAGTATGGAACAGAAAAGGAAAAAATTGTCTGGAAGTCAATATAAAAAGAAACGCTTAAAGAAAGAGGAACAAGGAAGAAAGCTAAGCTACGTTATGAAGGAATTCTTAGTACAAAAGTCCTGTTTAGATGAGCCGTCCACTTCCACATCAACAGCGACTGCTTTGGATTTGGCAAATAAAACCTCAGTGCCGCCCCAATCACATCCAGAAGAAGTTGTTGAAGAGAGCCAAAAAATAACACCATCAGAAGTTCATCAAGAGCCGGGTAACAGTAGCAGCCAGCAGATATTAAACGAAATTCCTTCTGATCCTGCATTATGGAATGCTTTCTGCATGTCATCTGAAACTCCTCAAATACTGGTTGAGAGGGGTCCACATCAAATTAAAGAATTCGAGTTTCCTATTAATAAAGGAAGGCGTAGATTTTCGCCCTTACATTATTTGAAAGTGTTGAGCAATAGTGAAGTCGTTGAGAGAAGTTGGTTGATTTACTCTGTTACAAATGATGCCGTTTTTTGCTTTTGTTGTATAATATTTGATAATTCGTCTGCTATTAATGACTGGCCCAAAAAAGGTTATTCTGACTGGGGAAATCTTATAAGGGCCCTCACAATGCACGAAAAGTCTGTAAATCACAGAAATGCTTTTAGAGCATGGAAAGAATTGGACATTCGATTAGAGCAGAAAAAAACTATTGACGCTGAATATCAACGAATTATGGATATCGAAATTCAGCATTGGAGAGGAGTTCTAAAAAGAATTATGTCAATAATTAGACTATTGGCCTCACAATGCTTCGCTTTTCGTGGAACAACTGAACATTTGTTTCAGCCTAATAACGGAAACTTCCTAAAGTTGGTAGAATTGCTTTCTGAGTTTGATCCAGTTATGGAAGAACATATCAGGAGAGTTCAACGCTAGTCTGATAAATGGTCTGTGAGTTATCTTAGCAATAATATACAAGATGAATTGATAAATTTGATGGGAAATATAATTTTAAGCAAAATTGTCGAAATAACAAAAATCGCTAAATATTTTTTGATAATCGCCGACCCCAGACGTAAGTCATATTGAACAGCTCTCATTAACAATAAGAGTTGTCGCTTTAAACTCCATTCAAAATAAATATGAAATTGAAGAATTCTTTATTGGTTTTTTTGAAGCTAGTGATTCAACCTGAGAGGGTTTGGCAGAACTTATTCTGACACATTTGGAAAGTTAGGTTTTGAGTTAAAGTGGCTTAGAGGACAAGGTTATGACAACGGAGCTAATATGAAAGGAGTAAGAAAGGGTGTACAAAATAGAATACTTGAAAAATATCCAAGGGCGTTTTATGTGCCCTGCGCATGTCATTCTTTAAACCTAGTTGTGAATGATGCAGCGTCATCTTCTACAGAAACAACAACTTTTTTTTCTATTGTACAAGAACTTTACACTTTTTTTCTGGTTCTACAAAGCGTTGGGAAGTGCTAAAAAAATATGTTTCACAATTAATTCTAAAACCATAGAGTGCTACTAGGTGGTCAAGCACAGTAGATGCGTTAAAACCTTTACGATTTCAACTTTGCGAAATCTATGATGCATTATTCCAAATAATAGAAGACATCAACAGAGATGCAGAAACTAAAGTTAAAGCAAGAGGGTCAGCAAAAAATATTAAAAATTACAACTTTATATGCGGTGTAATTCTTTGGTATGATATTTTATTTGAAATAAATTCAGTCTCGAAGTTATTGCAATCTGTAACTATAAATTCGTCATATTGTGTAAGGATGTTATCAGAAACCATACAAAAAGTGAAAAGTTATAGACAATCTGGATATGATCAGATGAAAATTGCTGCTAATGAGATTGCAGAGAATCTTGAATGCAGTTCAGAATTTCCTGCCGAAACTGAAGTTAGAGCCAGAAGGAAAAAGCGTCAATTTGACTATGAAGAAGCTGTCGATCAACCCTTAACAGAGGAGAATAAATTTAAAATAAACTTTTTCAATTATATTCTGGACATTACCCTTAATTCTCTAAATGAACGATTCACGCTTCTGGAAACCCATAGCAAAAATCTTCAGCTTTTAACTTACATTTTAAAACTCAAGGATATAGATGACAAAACGCTAGAAAATTATTGTACCAGTCTGCAGTCAATACTTTCGGTCGAAAATGAATCAGATATAAATGCAAATGATCTTCAAGAAGAATTACGTGACGTATCCCGAATGCTACTATATTCTATGAAACCTTTGGATGTTTTGAATTATTTGTGCCAAAATGACTTAATTACTTTGTATCTGAATACTGTTGTAGCTCTGAGAATTTTATTAACACTCCCTATTTCTGTAGCTAGTGGGGAAAGAAATTTTTCCAAATTAAAATTAATAAAACACTACTTAAGAAGTTCAATAAGCCAAACAAAACTTAAAAATCTGTCATTAATTTCTATTGAATCTACATTGGCTGCCACTCTAGACTACACATCCCTAATTAACGAATTTGCTAAAGTTAAAGTTAGAAGGGTAAAACTGTAGTAGATTGTTGTAGTTGATATCATTATTTTAAAGTAGTTTATATTTTCAAATTAAAAACAGTATCTTACATTTTGTGCAGTTTTTTTAAAATCACAATCGAAGGTTATTTTAAAGAAAAAACATTTAAGGGGCGGCATTTCGAAGATTTGCATCATAATGAGAAAATCTACCGCACGGCCCTGGGTATGGTGGTTATCATACCTGCATGTACCTGGAAGATGTAGATTCAAATCCCACTCAGGGAAAAACCAATTTTTTTCAGCTAATTATTTCAGTATTTCTTGTCTACAGGACATTTTCTTGTCACACTTTAGTACTGAATTAACTACATATTAATGTGCGTCTAACTCAGGGTTGTGTTTTTAGGAGACATCCGATTAGACATTATAATAAAAAATTAAATTTTTAAATGATAAGATTTGTTTTAGTGCTATTTTTAATTAAATTTAAGTAATTTCATAGCTAGCATTCAGATTTTGCAATTTTTAAGTCAAGTTTTTGTCACCGTTGTTAACCCATTAATCCCCAACGTTGCGTAAATGAAACATTCTTCAAATAATAATAAAAATATATATATATTTGCCTACTAATCCAATTTTAAGCCAATGTATGTTATAAAGGACATAGTCTTTTATGTACAAGCATAAATATTTATCAATATAAAATAAAAGCCTAATTATTATTCATATTAAAACTATACCTAAATAGCCTATCTAATCTTTTGCAGTTTGATGGGTCGAAGAAAGATATGTAGAAATACTAAATGCCCTAAGAATTTATGAAAATAACTTCACATATATTTCATTCAAGACAACGTTTCATATAATTAGAAAATATTTTTTTAGTTTTTGCACAGTATAACATTTAGAGTAATGTTGCGTTTATGAAACATTGGGATTACACAACGTGCACATTTTGTCTGCCTCACATTTGATGACTCATTGCGAACAAATCTATTCTTGTGATTTTAGTTTTGATATGAGTGATATCGTCAGTGTTCAGAGATTTGTGAAGTTGAACTAAGCTTTCCGTCTTGTTAGTATAACAATAATTGCTGTTAGATAATTAGTGAAGTGTAAATTCAGCAAATATATATATATATAGTTCAAGTAAGCTAAAAATATATAGTTCAAGTAAGTATTATGATGTAAATACATTTAATAATAAATCGTTGTTTTGCTATCTTAGGATATTTCTTTTTTAAATATGTCTTGGGCTCAGTGATGGGGAAAAAAATAGACCTTTGTCAACTGCAGAGCTAATGGCTATATTAGAAGAGGATGACGATTTGTGACAAGCTGAAAATATTGACACGGTGTACATACCACCAACAGTTGACAAACTTACAGATGAGGGGGATATTAGTGATGATATATGTGAGCGTGAAAACGTTTTGCCAGACATAACTGGAATCTACGAGGTCCATGCAAATTTATCTGATGAAGCTCAAGATGTCGAAGAAGAGCAACCTACAGCATCAAGTTCCAAGAAACTGAAAACTTCTACTAGAACATCTGTCAAAACAAAAGCAAATAAAAGTATTCCGAAGTGGAAAAAAGAAAATCCGACTTACAAAAGTTTACCACAAGAAAAAGAACATATTATGATAGAGGAAATTAAAAACAAAATTAGTGGCAAGTCTCCATATGATATTTTTTCTTTATATTTTAGTGATGATGTCTGGGGAAAAAAAGTGCTGGTTATTCAAAAAAAAATATGCTAATGATCATAATTGACATTCTTTTGAACTAAGCAAGGCAAGTCTGAAGTGCCTTATCAGTTAGCTACTGATAAGAATCTTTGGCTTGATGGCCTTGCTGACAAAGCTGAGGAAGCAGTTAGACAGCACAACAGCAGAGAGCTGTACCAGATAGTTAATGTTTTGTGTGGTAGAAAACGAACAGGTATACAGGGATTGAAGGATAAACAAGGCAAGGTTATAGAAGGTGAGGATTCTGTCATGGCTAGGTGGGCTGAGCATTTCAGTGATGTTCTAAACAATGTGGTTAGTTCTACTCCCATTGTTTGCAATGATGATAGATGCATTGGTGGCTTTAATGTTGGCCCTATAACACAATCTGAAGTTAGTTTGGCTATTTCTAAACTTAAACTTCATAAATCCCAGGGGTGGATGAAATTACTACGGAAATGCTTAGAGCTGGGAATGTTTCAGTTACCACATGGATGACTGAAATTTTGAATAACTTTTATGATAAAGGCATGGTTCCTAAAGATTTTACCAGAGCTATTATTATCCCTATTTTCACAAAAGGTGATCGCAGTTCTTGTGATAACTATAGGGGTATCAGCCTACTCTCCGTTCCAGGTAAAGTTCTTTCCATGATTGTGCTTAATAGAATTAAGAATCTGGTTGACCGGCAATTGCGTGATGAGCAATGTGGATTCAGAAGTGGTAGGGGATGTGTAGATCAGATATTTTCACTTAGGCAGATTCTTGAGAAATGTTTCGAGTTTCAGAAACCTTTGGTTGCTAGCTTTGTTGATTTCAAAAAGGCTTTCTACTCTGTTGATCGTCATAATTTGTGGTTGATTGTGAGATCATATGGTATACCAGACAAGTTAGTTAACATAATGAAAGCTCTCTATAATAACACTGAGTCATGTGTAGGGTTGGTAAGTCTTGTAGCAATTGGTTTAGCATTACTTCTGGTGTTCGACAAGGGTGCATTTTGTCTCCTTTTCTCTTTAGTTTGGTTGTTGATTATGTTATGCGAAATTCACTTCAAGGGAAAGCTTTTGGCCTTAAATGGGCTGGAGATACGAAAATTTCTGATTTAGATTATGCTGATGATTTAGCCCTTTTGGCAAATGATGTTGATGAGATGAACTCTTTCATTCGAACTGTTGATGAGACTGGTAGTACAGTAGGTTTGGTTATAAACAGAGAGAAAACTAAAGTGATGAAAATTGGTCAGGCAGGTTGTGATTCAGTTAATCTGAATGGTTGCAGTCTTGAGCAGGTGTCACAGTTTAATTACCTTGGGAGCTGCGTAACTGATACTGGTGATGTGCGGCATGAGATTAACAGACGAATAGGTATTGCTGCCGGGACTTTTAAGAATCTATGGAGATTGTGGAGAAATAGGCATATACACCTAAAGACTAAAATTAGACTGTATAATAGTTTGGTTCTTTCTAGGGTTAGTTATGGTAGTGAAACTTGGACGCTGTGTAAGCAAGATAACAAGAAACTAGATGCTTTTGATTCTAGATGTTTACGCAGTATCTTGGGTATTAGGTGGTTTAACTTTGTAACTAATGATGAGGTTAGGCAAAGGAGTCTGCAACCTCCTTTAAGCAGCATATTGTGCAGAGAGAGACTCCGCTGGTTTGGCCATGTTGCCCGTATGGATAATTATAGATTGGCGAATAGGGTTTTGAACAGTGTGCCTAGAGGCCTCAGAAGGAGGGGGAGACCTAGGATGCGGTGGGCAGACAATGTCAAACAGGACCTTGTTAGAATTGGTGTACAGTGGCCGGATGCAGCAGATGTAGCTCAGGACAGATATGCTTGGAGAATTAAACTGCATGGTCTGGTTGGACCTCCGTAGCCCATGGCTGCTTGAGGATGAGGATGATGATGATGATACCTTACCAGCTATAAAAATGTATTGGTCGAAGGATGGGGACAAAGGTATACCATTGGTAAGAAATTGCATGAGTAGGAATAGATTTGATTCCATCAAACAAAATATACACTTATCAGATAATGACCAATTAGATGTAAATGATAAATTTTCTCTTTCTCTCTTCTATACTTCCTTTCCAGTCTTCTTTCTCTCTTCTATTCTTCCTTTCCAATCCTCTTTCTCTCTTCTATGCTTCCTTTCCAGTCTTCTTTCTCTCTTCTATACTTCCTTTCCAATCCTCTTTCTCTCTTCTATGCTTCCCTTCCAGTCTTCTTTCTCTCTTCTATACTTCCTTTCCAATCATCTTTCTCTCTTCTATGCTTCCTTTCCAATCTCTTTCTCTCTTTTATGCTTCCTTTCCAGTCTCTTTCTCTCTTCTATGCTTCCTTTCCAGTCTTCTTTCTCTCTTCTATACTTCCTTTCCAATCCTCTTTCTCTCTTCTATGCTTCCTTTCCAGTCTTCTTTCTCTCTTCTATGCTTCCTTTCCAATCCTCTTTCTCTCTTCTATGCTTCCTTTCCAGTCTCTCTCTCTTCTATGCTTCCTTTCCAATCCTCTTTCTCTCTTCTATGCTTCCTTTCCAGTCTCTCTCTCTTCTATGCTTCCTTTCCAGTCTTCATTCTCTCTTCTATACTTCCTTTCCAATCCTCTTTCTCTCTTCTATGCTTCCTTTCCAGTCTCTTTCTCTCTTCTATGCTTCCTTTCCAGTCTTCTTTCTCTCTTCTATACTTCCTTTCCAATCCTCTTTCTCTCTTCTATGCTTCCTTTCCAGTCTTCTTTCTCTCTTCTATACTTCCTTTCCAATCCTCTTTCTCTCTTCTATGCTTCCTTTCCAGTCTTCTTTCTCTCTTCTATACTTCCTTTCCAATAATCTTTCTTCCCTATCTCTTTCTTCCTTCTCCCTATCTACTCGAACCTAGGGGTGGGGGTGGCTCAGTCGGTATTGCGCCAGGCTCGTAATCTGTACTTCCCAGGTTCGAATCCCAGCTGTGTCAGTGTTGAGATTTATCTCCGCAAAATTCCTCGCCCTGCCCATGGTCAGTAGGGGACACCCCCATCGGTGTGATGGGCTTGGAAAGGCCGCCGTCCGTCGGAGGGACGTTAAGCCATGGCCCCGTGTGCTGGAGAGACATACCCTGTGCATGTTAAAGAACACGCTGAATGGCCTTGACGGGGGGCTACCATCTGTCTCCCAACAGCTGTTCCAGTGGGTCTCCTCCCCAACCTTCTCTGAGCCTTCGGGGTCCCTGTGACCTGGCCATTTAGCCCATGGTGTGCAAAAAAGTGCCGCTCAGAGGTGAAACAACCCAACAACTCAAACCTAGGAACTACAGATTATGAGTAGATACTTAGTTTGAGTAGATATTATTTAGTTCAAGTATATAGTTCGAGTAGATACTTTATATCTACTCGAACCTGGGAACTACAGATTATGAACCTGGCGTGCTACCGACTGACCCCCCCCCCCCCCCCCCAAGTACAGTTTGACAATATTGGCCATGTTATAGTTGAACAGGAGAATAAAGCAAGAAGAAGATGTCGACAGTGCAAAAGCAATGCAATATATATGTGTAAAAAGTGTCAAGTTCATCTTCATGCAGACTGCTTCAGACAATTCCATATGTTTTAACCTTAAGTATTCATGTTCTGATAATCCCAAAGTTGTGTATACACAACATTTTCTGTGGTCACAAATTGTTTTTTTTTTTATCACAACTGCCTATTTATATGTATTTTTGGTCTATAATAAAAGTACTACCTTAAAAATATTATAATATCTACCTTTGGGAATTAATGGGTTAAGTTCAAATTTCCTCTAGCAGTCAGTACCTAATTAAAATTGATCAGGAAGGGTTTTTATCTCAATTTTATTCACTAACCCTTCCAGGATCCCCATCAATTATACAATTGAAAGAATCCAAAATGAGAGGCCCAAGAAGTCATGTCTGTTTTTTGTACAACAAAAAAATTTAATATTTTTAAAAAGAATAGAAAATGCCATTTGAAAATTTTCTTACATATGTATTCTAAAAATATGCAATTCAAGCCTGAAATATTATATATAAACAATTTGTTAATGTCATCTGATCACCATTTCTTAGAAGCAATATATGGGATTGCCTATTTGTTTATTATAGTTATTAGTGGAAAAAAAATGAGCCGGCATTAGTTCAATCGGTAAGAATACTCTGGCATGATTCTGGAGAGATGCGGGTTAAGTCCTGTATGTCGGCAAAATTTTTTCCACAAAATATTTGTTTACTTGTTTACCTGACTCAGCACAACTGTAGAAAAGCTTGGACTTTTCTCAAAATATTGTACCGAGAAAAAAAAATTGCAAAATCGGAGAAATATTTACTTCAAACGAAAAAAAAATGAATTTTTTTGTTATTTAGAAATAAATAGCCTTCCTATTCATCATGTTATAATCATTTCTATTAGTTTTTTAAATAAATTTTATTTGTGTTGCCAGATGCATTTTTTTACTACATGATCCTAAATAAAAGTCTTATTAAAATAAAACTAGTTTTTTTTGGTTAAATAATTTATTTTCAGAAAATCAAAAATTAAATGCTTAATAATTTCACTTATGTTATAATTCGTTTTATTAGTTATTTGGGAAAAAAATTCTAAAGTTGTTTTTTTTGCTGATCATAGTGTAAAAATAGCTGGATCTCTGGATGTAAATCAGTTTTTCAGGCTGGACACGAAAGGTTAAAGGACACGCTGGATGGCTTTGATGGAGGCTACTGTCTGTTTTCTAATAGCTCTCCATTGGATCCTCTCCCCCAACCTTCTCCGAGTCCTCGGTGTCCTTGTAACCTGGTCATTTAGCCCCTTTGTGCAAAAATAAAACTAGTTTTTTTTGGTTAAATAATTTATTTTCAGAAAATCAAAAATTAAATGCTTAATAATTTCACTTATGTTATAATTCGTTTTATTAGTTATTTGGGAAAAAAATTCTAAAGTTGTTTTTTTTGCTGATCATAGTGTAAAAATAGCTGGATCTCTGGATGTAAATCAGTTTTTCAGGCTGGACACGAAAGGTTAAAGGACACGCTGGATGGCTTTGATGGAGGCTACTGTCTGTTTTCTAATAGCTCTCCATTGGATCCTCTCCCCCAACCTTCTCCGAGTCCTCGGTGTCCTTGTAACCTGGTCATTTAGCCCCTTTGTGCAAAAAGTTCCACTCGGATAAAATAACCCAACCTGTGGAGAGAAAGTTGTTAGTGAAATCTTTAAGGAAACTATTTATTGAGAGAGAGGAAGTGCCGACAATATTAAACAGTCCACTAATTGCAGGCATGGGGCAAAGACCTGTTGCCCCAACTATGAAAAGCTGAAGCAATTTACTCTGGTAAGACTTATTCCAATGTAAGTTTGACATTGTAGGTCCATAAAGCAAGAGTTACCAGAGATGTCCTCTGCTCAGGATTATCCACCAGCTGTTGTAAGGTATCCTGTGCATTTACACTAAAGTACCATTGAATTAGGGATAGCAACCTAGTATTGTATTGGACCCCCTCTGGCCCTGATAATGGCCGGCCGCCACATGACGGGGCAAGGACTCCACAAGCTTATGTAAATGTTCCACAGGTATGGCGACCCATGCAGGGTTGTTCACAATTCTCTCAAGGTCGTCACTGATGGGACACTGGCCGGACACTCTGCTCTCCAGTATCCCAAAGATTTTCAATAGGATTTGAATCTGAGCTTCTAAGTGGCCAATTCGTTATTTCAGAGTCAGCAAAATGCTCTTGCAGCCATGCAGTAGCCAACCTGGGCCTGTGAGATGAAGAGTTGTCTTGCTGGATGCCATCTCCGTTGGGATGCATGATGGCCATAAATGGTTGTAAATGGTCAGCCATGAGTTCTATGTACCGGGATGCATTGAGAGTCATCAGTACACGTACCAAAGGTTCCACAGGTATTCAACTGAAGACATCCCAGGCCATCACTGAGCCACCACCAGCTTTTACTGTTCTGACCTGACATGCAGGATCCATGGCTTCATGGGGTTAGCGCCATACCCTCAGTCACCCATCAGCTTGATGAAGTTTAAATCAGGATTCATCACTCCAGGCTATCCATTGCCAATTTTTGATGGTCCAGTTTCGATATTCTTTAGCCCAGGCAAGGGGTTGAGTACGGTGCCATGCCATTAGAAGTGAGACTTGTAGGTCAGCAGCTCCGAAAGCCAAGACGATGAAGTGAGCAGCTGAAATCTGTGTTCAAGTGGGAGGTGATTTCAGATAATGTCTGACCCCTATCGGTCTGTATGATGCAGGTCAGATGGCGAAGCCCACGATCATTCAAGGCTGGTTGTCCTTTGCAGTTTGTCTGGATACTTGTTTTTTTTGCCAGAATTTTCATATTCCCGGAACACTCTTGAAACTGTCATACGAGAAAATCCAAGTTCGTTGACAATTTCAGAGATCGAGTGTCCCATCCGCCAGGCACCTGCAATCTGCCCTCTGTCAAGTGCATCTAAATCTTGCGCCTTTCCTATTACCTTCTCATGACAAATGCTTGGGGAAGCCAAAGCTGACAGCTATGTATGACCAGAGTTTCAGCTACATATGTACGCAAATGTGGGACTTGCGGTACTGAATTTGGATAATGTCTCCTATCCCTAATTCAATGGCACTTCATTGTATATACTTGGGGCTGTCAACCCACAAACAAACAGAAAAAACAGTAGAAGATTTTCCCTCAACAGTGCACCAGTGCAGCAAGGTCAGAATCCTTAATCAAGCTCAGAGCTATAATTCCATTCAGGTTGGTATACATAGTCAGCACCAAGACCCTGCGTGGTTGAGCATTCCTGAGCAGGGTAGAGGAAAAGATTGAAAAGTAGCCATAGCAGTACAGATCAATATGCCACACTAATGTGGCAGCCCTTCCTTTCCATTCCCTTCCACAGGAGAATATCTCCTTTAAAAGGTAGTAACAGTCTACACCATTAGAAGATGGGATTGTATTTTAGGAGCTAGTCAGTAGCCCATATTCTAGTTATCTGCATCATCACAATGGATTGGTGCATATCCATGTTTCCATTGAATACCTAGCTACCATTTACATATCAATTCTCATTTGATACTTATTCTAGGAATGCAAAAATATGATGACTCAACACTGAATCTATACAAGTTAATTAAGATTACTGACAAAAAACCAAACAGTTTTTGAAAATTCAGATAAATCAATAATCAAGCACATACACATTATAAGTGGCAAATTAAAATATACAGGTATGTGAATATTCAGATATCAAGAATATTTACACAATTTTTGGTGTTTTCCCAATATTTGTTAGGTAATAGAGATGAAATAGCTGTCCCGTGGCCCAGTGGTTAGCACGCTTGGCTACCAACCTAAGGGACCTGGGTTTGAGCCCCAGATAAGGCATGAATGTATGTGTCGTTTTTCTGCTGAGGTCCTGCCATCCTCTCAGACCTTCTACTATGGCATATAAACTGACAGGCTCCTGTCAGACCTCTGTGGCAAGCAGCTGCTTGAGGGGGTATTTATTTTTTTATTAATAGAGATGAAAGTTTATTGACAGCTGGTAAAATGGGCTATTACCATAAGCCTGGTTCATGTGTGGGTAATGTACTCTTGGACCCTTTTATTTTATTAGGCTTTTCCCTCAACCACTTTTGAATATTTGTATTTTATCAGATATTTTAATTGCATTTGATGTTCATTTTGTCTTATATTTGTTAGTTTTATAGAATCCTTTACACTTTGTTATCTTTACTCTATTCATGTCCTATTTTTATGTTTCACTTTCATTTGCATTTTAGTCTGGTTTGGCACACTGTACCAAGAGTTGGTAGCTTGTCATTCCATGTCAACAGTACCTTTACACTGTGCCATCACCAGCTAATCAACCAATAATTTGATGCCAGGATTGCACCATCCTACAATTTATGAATGGCAGTTATCAAAGTAGCATCTTGGTCTGTTGGACGCAATGTGTATGTTAGTTTTTTAATAGTGTCACTGTTTTCATTATAGTGATATTTTTCCAAGTAGATATCAATTTTGTCTAAAAAAATTTTCAAAATTTTTGATTGCATGTTTTATTTATAAATATATAATATAAAAATACAAATGGACCCTTTATAAGCATGATAATGAGAAACTTGATGCCTTTGGTTCTAGATGCTTGCACAGTATCTTTGGCATTAGGTGGTTCATAAGTAATGATGAGGTTAGAAGAAGGAGTCATCAACCTCCTTTAAGCAACATTTTATGCAGAGAGAGACTGCATTGGTTTGGCCATGCTGCCCATACGCATACTGCAGATTGGCAAACAGGATTATTAACAGTGTGCCTAAAGGCTTCAGGAAAAGGGAGAGATTTATGATATTATGGACAGACAATGACAAACAGGACCTTGCTAGAATTGTCCTAATGCAGCAGCTGTAGCTCAGGACAGGCATGTCTGGAGGGGAAAAATTACAGTCTGGTAGGACCTCTGTAGCTCATGGCTTCATGAGGAATTTGTATGTATCTGTATGCCAAGATAGAGATAAACTGGAAATTATTGATATCTTGTAATGTTAAGAAAGGTGGCTTGGACTTAATTAAGGAGAAATGTTTGATTTATTTTGTCATTCATGGGTTGCTTACAACTGAAGTTGAGGAAGAATGGATTGGGTTATGTTACCTCTGAGTAGCACATGCCCACAATGAACTAAATGACCAGGTCACAAGGACCCCAAAGGCTCAGAGAAAGTTGGGAAGGGGATTCAACATCTGTGTTGTAAGTCTGGTACATGGCTGAGTACAAGAAAACAAATACATATTGCCTGTTACCCACCCATTTACCCAGCTGTACCAAGATATTCAGCATTACCAAGCTGAACATCTGCCTCCCAACTTCTGTTAGGAAACAATTGGAAACCTCCTACCAAGGCCATCCAGTGTGTTCCTACTTGTACACAGAGTATAACTCTCCTGTACCACAAGGCCATTACTTAACATTTCATCTGATGGACAGTGGCATTTTCAATCCCATTGGTTGCTTTACCCCTTTCCATGGGCAGGGTGAGGGCTAGTGGATATAAATCTCAACACTTGTAAAGATAGGACTGAAACCTGGCAACAGCAGATTACAAGCCTGGTGTGCTACCTACTCAGCCAATCTCTGCCCAGGAATAATGAACTTTAAACATGCTTTTCTGAAACCTACAGTACTCTTCTAAGAGGAGACATAGTCACTTAGTGATGTCAATGGAGCTTATTTCTGAAAGAAAGACAAATTAACTGAATTGAAACTTATTGGTTGTAACCGACAGCAATATAGAGAGTTTAATAAATGAATAAAGTATAACTTGAAAAATTGTCAAATTAGAATTGAAAATGTTCATAAATAATAATGACAATTTCCTTTGGCTAGGGGCTTCAAACATTTTAGAGTGGCCTTAGTCTCCTTGGAACTCTGAGAATCCCTGCTCAGAGGTAAAACAGCCCAACCTAAAGATGTCTGAATGTAAAAGATTCAAAAGTACTAAGAGCAGTTACTGACAAGAATTTGCATTTTTTAAGTAAAAAAATAAGTATATATAGATAAGTTTCAGAACATAAGAGTCTAGATACACTTTTTTTTATAACACTTTGAGAAAAATTGATTTATGTAGAATGCTATTGATACAGGATTGTGAGTGAAATATAAACATTAATATTCCTTCTTCCAGGGAGGTCCAGTCTGGTATCGTTTGAACGCTGTGCTGGTTCATCTAGGGCCTACATGCAATTCAGGTCATTACTTTTGCTATGTGAAAAATTCCAATGGATATTGGTATCTCATGGATGATGCCAGGGTATGTTTCTTTTTCTTATATTAGTTCTGTTGTCGAACCATGTGTTAAAGTATATATATACTTTAACACATGGTTCAACAACATTAAATGTTACCTTTTGATGTGTGAAAGCTGCACTCATCTTTATCATGCTTGAAGTAGTTTTCAGTCTTGTCATCAGAAAGTAGAAACTGTGTGATATAATGTTCTTAATTTTATCTTGTTTTCATGAATCACATTTTTAGTTTCATTATCTTTATATCACTCTTAAAATAATACAGTTGTCTAGAAAAGTTTTGTTTTTAACCATAACCACTTTTGTAATCCCCCAATAATAACAATTCACCATCTAGCTGTGAAAAGGGTTGAAAATGGCAAATTTTTAAATGAGTATTACAAATGGTGTAATTACGTTAGTTTAAACTAGTAAATTAAAGTTTGACATAGTTTTTAAACTATGAAGTTTCCATTGACAACAATGATTTTTACTCTTGTCCCCAGGGGAGGGGATTTTTTTAAAGAGATGATTGTTTATTTTTAAAGATAAATTAAAAATTCTTTTTGGGTTGGTAGATGTTGATAAACTATTAGAATTAGCACGGATTGAATATCTCAAAAGTTTTAATTGCACTCTCTGATGATGGAAAAAGTTAACATTTTCATTAAATATTGCAAACAATCTTGTTTGGGTTTGACATTTTATAGTTGGAGTGTGATGATCAAAGGGTTTTCATTGGCAGTAACAATTTGTCCCTTCACCACTAGGTAGTGGGAAAATTAAACTTTTTGTTTTAAGAGATTAATGAAAAATTCTTTTTTTTTATTTGAATAGGTACTAATGAAATATGATGACTCATAGTTTTCAAATCCCCCAAAAGGCTTTAATTTACATTGTTACAGGGCACTTAAATTGAAGAAATGCATAACTTGAAGTAAAATTGCAAATGTTATGTTTATCCTAGAAATTCTGATGATATAATGTATTGATCAAGAGCAGATACTTAGATAACAGAAGTATGATTTAATAAATTAAATTACTAATAACTAAAATTTGACTGGTTGCCCCTTATATTTTTAAAAAGTAAGTTCTGTAAAAAAAATATTATTTTATTATTCAAAGGTAGAAACAGAGTGTAAAGAATTAAATAAGAATAAAATAGTTCTGTAACACTAAATGCTATATTAATCACATGGTATTGGGAAAAGTCTGTCCTGTGGCCGAGTGGTTAGCGCGCTTGGCTACTGATCTACAGGACCTGGGTTCGAGCCCCGGATAAGGCATGGATGTAGGTGTAATTTTTCTGCTGAGGTCCTGCCATCCTCACAGACCTTCTACTATGGCATATAAACTGACAGGCTCCTGTCAGACCTCTGTGGCAAGCAGCTGCTTAAGGGGGTATTTATTTATTTATTTTATTTTATTGGGAAAAAAGAATCAGCTCAACAGCGACTAATGGCATTCTGAAGTCAGGTTAATTAGTCATATCTGTATGGCTTGGTTACTGTGTTCTTCAGACAGCCTCTTCAGTTGTACAATGAGGAAAAGTGTAAGAAGCATAATTTAATCCCTAAGAGTATCCATCTCAAAATGAAAAGGTAAAGTAGATGTTTTAAGTCAATCATTCACTCAATTGAAATTAAACTGCTCTGAAAATTAAATAAGAACATATGCATCAAGATCCAAGGCATAGAAAAAGTAGTTTGCCAGAAATATATAAAATATAACAAAAAATGATGACAAATATTTCAATCATTTGATGATAAACTGCGTTCAATAATACAAAATGACTTGCAAAAGCAGATTGAAAATCTTAATAATAAGTTTCATAGTTTGTTAAAATCCTCCACTTCTCAGACAAATGAGAAAAGCCACAGACTCAAACCATCCCTTTCATAAACTTGGCCAAAATTTCATTAACTGAAGAGAAAATGAAATTGTACACAAAGGACCTAAATTTTCATTCCCTCAACCCATCATGACCATACATGGACTACTACCAGACATTGAACAAATTATCGATCTCATACCAGCTATGAAAAAAGATAAATATTGATTTAAAATATACAGAACCATGACATCGAAATTTAATAACAACAACAGCCAGGAAGCAAAGTCACAATTTTTGATGAACATTAAGAAAAACCCTGACATAAAAGTATTTCTAACAGGTTAAACAGAACAGCTGGTAGTAATTAGCACTAATGAGTTTCATGATTAAATAAAAGACACACTTGGAGAATTACAAGTGGAACCAGTGACTCATCACCTGATTTCCAACATGTTACATAAAGTAGTGCAATTTAAAGCAGACCCAGTCCTACCCCACCCATTAGCCAAAGCTGTTAAACCACCAACATATCCCATTGTCCCCCAACTCTTTGTTAAAATAAAAATACACAAACCTGGATATCCCTTTCACTCATGGTATCAAACCACCACTCTCCAACTTAGAGCATGCTTTATTCAAATCCCCCCCCCCCCACATATACACTTCTTCCAAGACAAAATCTGGATATGACTTTTTACCGTAACTATGTAACTTATCCATCCTTTCCCATCACACCTTCCACTTCTTCAGCATCATATCATTGTATCCTAGTACCCCAGCACTGGATGAGGCTGAAGGTGAAATGGACAGAGGCAGCCACACACACCCACTGGAATACTTCAGTATGCACAATGCACTAAAGCAAACAAGTCCTCCAGTTGTTTTCAAATTAATCATAGCACATATCTGCAGACCGAGGAGGGAATCCCAATGGGTTTCCCTCTGTTAAGCCTTATGGCCAATATGGTACTCCACCACATCGAGGACACTATCTTCAGAGGCCCTGGCACTAAACCTCTGCTATGGACACTACATTGATGATTATTTCCAGTTTGAGGAGGGGCCACGTCTGAACTTGCAGAACTTTTAAATCATGTGAACGCCATAATTTCTTCCATAAAATTCACCCATGAATCAGAAATCAATGGCAGTACATCATATTTGGATATTGCAATACCAAAAAATTATAGAAATCTGTAAACACTACAGTCTCCCATAAACCTATCTTCGGCCCTAATTTTATTCTTGTGGAATGAGCCCATCCCAACTCATAATAAAGATCAGCATTTAATATGTTATTTTTAAGAGCTCTCAGATACTGCTTAACAGAACTTCTGCAAACAGAAATACAATGCATTATGAATGCTGGGTGGCAAGCAACATACTCAGACAAGTTTATGGATGTAATTTGCTATAAAGTACATAGGCAATATAAAAGAAGTCAGCTGGCCCCACTTACCCAAAAATCCAAAATTAAACACACAATATAATTTCCATATTTACCCCAGTTATCGAAACCTTAATTAGCATCCTGGAGCAGTACAAATTTAAAATACCCATTTCAGCTAGAAACACTTATCTCCAACACAGTGGAAAAAAATTGTGATTATAGAAAACCATAAGGCAGAGTTTATGTGATTCCATTAAAAGACCATAACAAAGTACTGCAGGAAAAAGGCAGATATATAGGCAAAACCTTCCAAAACTTGCAAATCACCTGGAGGAGCACCAGCAGGACTGCCAATATAATTTGCAACTTGCCACCTTCATGCAAACTGCTATCACTAATGAAATATTTGAAAGTAATAGAAGATTTACTCATTTATATTAACAGAAATTTCATATTAACCTGGATATAATACTGCTACCTTCAGCTTGGAGACATACTCAGGGGTACAGAAAAACTGTATGTTTAATTGAATAACTGCACTAATCATTTTTGCTGAACCTTGGGCCTTGATGTGACACTTAGGCCAGGTTCCCACTACAGTGCTAACTTCACAAACAAACTGAAAAAATGGGAGGGAGGGGCATTGATAGTAGAGAGAGTGACAGGCAAATTGTAAACTAAACTGCACAGAGAAGGGAACAGGACTGCCTAGCGCATCCCATAATAAACTTTTGAATATTTCCCTCATGTCATTTCACAGCATTCCCAGTCTGCATCTTGACCCTGTGTCCAACATGTGCATCCACTGATCGAGTGTGTTAAGTCTTTCTCAACTGCACATTTCGGAAAGGTGGAGATCTGATTTCCCTTAGTTTTATTTTTCGAGTGATTCGTGTTTGTACTAAGTGCAGGTTTGGTTATCTTTCAGTTTATATTTCTTTTCGATCTCATATGAGAAGGAGAGAAGCACACTTTTAGTGAGAAGAATTGTTTACGATTGTTAGCACAAACACAATGAAAATGAGTCCAAATCATGGGGAGAGAGGACGTCTAATTTGAGGTCATAAAGTTCAGTTTCTTTCAGTTTGGAATTTCACAGATGTGACAGGAGGATTACGAACAGCAGGTGTCAGCGGTGTCAGCAGGCTCAGCAAATATCAATATAATTTCATTGCACTTACTGGTCTGAGGAATGTTGAAGGTCAGAGAGCTGCAAAAGACTATCCAGGAATACAACTGCTAGCCCCAAATGGCAGGAGAGCGAAGAACACACATCTGTTTCAATGAAGACTGAACAACATTCTGTTTTAAGTTGATAATTAAATTTTCCATATAATTTAGTTGGATTTTTCTTCCAGGTGATGTAATTATTTTTGATTTTAATGTATAGTTATGCAAATTAGCCTGTAGAATGATTTGTGTTAATGCTGTTTTGCCTAATTCATTTGTTCAGTCATTTGGTGTTGTGAATTCATGCTGCCTTCTGTCAGTATGTTTTCCCAATGTATTTAATATTATTGATTACTGCATTATTTTCATCTTCTATTTCTATTAAACCCCTCCCGTAAATACACTTCGGTCCCTATCATTAGCCACTAAGTTTTTACATCGTTAACTATTTTTAAAGGCAAGCTTATATTTTTTTAATATTTTAGTTAGTACATCTGAAAAACCAGGGATGTATGGAAAGCTATTGTATATATTGTATTTGACTGCCTTGAGTTGTTAATATTTGTTTAGTTGCAAAGTGTTTATACTTAATTTTTTTCTCAAATTTTTTTCCAGATATTCTTTTTGATATCCTGCCTGTGTTCCTATTTTATAAATATAATTTAATTCTGTATCTAAGGCTTCTTTCGAGGAACAATATCTATTTGCTCTCAGAAAATTAGCGTTAAATACTGATTTCTTCCTAATGTCCAGGGTGGGCTGAGTTTTCGGGAATTATGTTCACTATATGCTTTGGTTTTCTATAAACTGTTTCGCATTTTATATTATTACGTGTTATCAGGATATCTAAGTATGGTAATTGCTTTTCAATCTCTTTCTCGTGAGTGAATTTGATGGAATGTGTTCAACAGACAAGGGACATATCACTCTCTTTTGTTGATCCAGTTTTTAGAGGAAAAATTGTCTTGAGCTGGGTGGGATACAAACCCCGATCTCCTGATAACATGCCTTCGTGTAAATAGTGATTTTGTGCTGTAGGTAATAATGTTCATACCATCAATTAGAGGAGATCTTGATCGGCAGCCACTAGCTCAGTGGTCCAGAGCACCTGACATGTTATCAGGAGATCATGGGTTTGTATCCCACCTGGTTCAAGACAATTTTTCCTCTAAAAATGTTCAAAGTAGAGTGATGTTTCCCTTGTCTATTGAACCAGAATCATCAAGAATATCTTAATTTAATTAGTTATACTACTCATACTGAATAATGCTCACATTTTCCTGTAATGAATGCTATATGGAACTTCTAATGAGCAGCATGATTTAAAAAATTATAAGTCACTTTTTTCACTATAACCGTTGATAAAATGTTTGTTTGCTTTAAAAAAAAAATTTAAGTAACAGTTTCATCTACTGATTTTTGAGTTTAGATTAACACCTAAATAAGCATTTCTACAAATCATTATCAGTTTAACTTTTAGGAAATCATAAAGAATCGAGAAATTGATTGGAATGATGATGCATATAGACAATAAGGAAAATTCAGTTTACTGAAGCATAAAGTAGAACTTAAAAATCAGTCTACTATTCCTATATGTAAGTTTTAAGATTTGAAAATTCAATGATTATTTTGGCAAGAACATTTTATAGTGTAAGACTGAATTAAAGAAGTTTTGACTAGTAAACACCATGGGAATTGATAAAAGTTGTGATATTTTTTTTTGTCGAAATTTTCTGACAGTGTAATATGTGAAAAAAATTATTTCTTTCTTGATTTCTTCAGGTTCATCAAGTAAGTTTGAATCAAGTTTTAAACCAACAGGCTTATGTTTTGTTTTATGTTCGAATGATCAATCCAGATAGTCTCCATGTAAAGGTAAGTTATTTAACTATTCATTTTAAATTATGAAAGTTAATAAAAATCATTACTTTTGTATAATTTATATATTTATACATTTTTATATTGTTTAGCTTTTATAATTTCTTTAAATCTTTTTGCATTATAAAATGATTTAAGATTCTTTTTCTTTAACTCTTTTTGCATTATAAAAGTTGCTTGTATTTAAAAATAAAAAAATATTTTATATATTGCAAAAAATATGTACAAGTATCCTATCTTGTAGCTATGTGTTTTTATCCCCATTTACCCCCTCAAGCAGCTGTTTGCCACAGAAGTCTGACAGGAGCCTGTCAGTTTATATGCCACAGTAGGAGATCTGAGAGGATGGCAGGACCTCAGCAGAAAAACGATACACACACATCCATGACCTAATACTGGGGCTTGAACCCAGGTCCCTTAGATCAGTAGTCAAGCGTGCTAACCACTCAGCCACGGGACGGCCATCCCCATTTATTATACTGAAATATCTTTTTCTCATCTTGCACATTGGGAGCACAGCAGTTGAGTGCATATGACAATTGGGTGAATATGACAACTGGGCGAAAGACAGTTGGGTAATTAATGGTGGGACATTTTACCTAAGTAGTTTTTTTTTTGCACACAATGGACATGCTGCCTAATCTGGCAATATAGAGAGTACAGCTCTACAATCCAACCATGCTGAAACATGTCCAGCTACTGATATTGTTAGTGAAATGGTCATCCTGGTATCGTCTACACTTCATCCTCAATATCTGTCAACATTTTCATAGCTTACTTTGGACAATTACAGCACTTGAAACATTTGGCTAAGCTGCTCATTTTTGACATGTGAACTCTCACAGATACCATATATCTGTGTCATGGAAACAATTGTATGCATATAAAATTGCCCTGCACTCACACACTGATTTACATGCAGATCCATCCATTCCTTCTAGGTGGTGCAATGTCAATGTCACAGAGTGTGCATTAGTTTCTTTTAGAGTTATTGATAACCAATTATGTTGAATCTGGAAGTTACTGTAGAAAATTGTATTTTTTTTTACTCAATTTATGAAATCAAGTTTTTTTAGGTTTCCCAGTTAGGAAATGACAATCTTTTATCATCTAAAGTTTATAAATGAGGTCTTGGAAATCAATAATAGTAGCAGGAGGAAGGGGCAAAATATCATTAAATAACTCATCCTCTCTACTAACCCCAGGTCACTGTTGAACATAGATGTACATAATACATTGAACATAATATGTATGAGAGGTACATTATAATCATGTTTTATTGTTCATGTATATGTCTTTCTATTCATGTGCATTATAATCATTTTTGTCCATTAGTTTTTTTAAATAAATTTATTTGTGTTGCCAGATGCATTTTTTTACCACACAACTTTAAAAATGTCCTATTAAAATAAAACTGGTCATCTGTTCTGTTAAATATTTTATTTTCAGAAAATCCAGAATTAAATGCTGATTAATTTGACATATAGCATGCCATAATTCCTTTCATTAGTTATTTGCCAAAAAAATTTCTAAAGTCAATATTTTTTTTTTGGCTGATCAGAATGAAAAAATAGCTGGACCTCTGAATGTTAACAAGTTTTGTAATCAGAACCCTGGAAGCATTGATAAAATATTTACCAGCTCTAATATATAGGAAACCTTACTGATTGTGGATTTCATTTTATACATTTTAATAAATGTGGCACTTATTTAAAGAAAATTGATTTTTTTTTTCATTGGATGGTTTTTGCTTTGAAAATTACATCTAAAACTAGCAACTTCAGGCTTAATTTTCTCTAAAATATAACAGTGGGAATATTTTCTATCATATGCAGTAGCCCAATGGAAATTATGAGTTGGAAGAGCAAAAGTTTGCAGTAATTATGAGCACTTACGTGAACTAATAAATTCCTGTATTTGATGCAATTTATGAAATATATAAATTATTAATCATTGCATAATGAATACATATTGATTACTGGGTACATATTATTAGCAATTAAGTTAAATTTCAATATCAAAAGGTACACAAGAAGTTCTATTTCCTTAGCATTGTGGGGCAGAAGTGGCTCAGTCGGTAGCACACCAGTCTCATAATGTTCAATCTGCAGGTTTGAGTCTCAGCTGGGCCAGCAGTGTGATTTATCTCCACAAAATTCCCCGCCCTGCCCATGGTCAGTAAGCGATACCGATGGGCTTGGAAAGGCTGGTGACATGATGTGTGGGATAGTCATACCCTTTGCACATTAAAGAACGCCCTTGGATGGCCTTGATGGGAGGCTACCATCTGTCTTCCAACAGCTGTCCAGTGGGTACCACCCCCACCCCCAACATTCTCAGAGTCCATGTGACCTGGTCATTTAGCCCAAAAAAATGTTGCTCAGAGGTAAAACAACTCAACCCATCAACAACTCTAATGAAAGAGTTCATCTGATCTAGATCATTACCAGAAGAGCTAAATCAGAAGTTTTCAACTCTCTATACTAGTGGTTCTCAACTATGCAGTCCCTTGGTGGGCCACAGTTATTGCAGGGGTCTGCAAATCCATATGTGTATTTCTGAACATAGTCATTTTGATCTTTAGTTAGCTTCTACAAATCATGCAGTGTGAGTAATGGTTTTTCTGTTGATGATTTATATTATGGATGCTTCATTTGTGTATAATAGGAAAAATAATTTCCTTCATTTTGGAATGGAATATTACTTTACCATTTGCCGAGACACTCGTATTGGAATAGATCATAATTCTTTATTGTCAGATTTTATGAGGTGTCAAATATTCCCTCTCATTGATAGCATTGCTTTTGGTGTGAATTGACAGTATTGTCTTTCCTCTTCACCAATTTTTACCATTTTTCATTAATATCAGAAATATATAACATGTTTTAAATAGTTTTGCAATTTTAACATTGAAATATGCCCGGAGACTTTATTTAATATTGAAAATAATTTTGGTTGCTTAATTTACTGAAGGTAGATTTATCCAACAATTGCTCATTTATTTTAGCAGAAATAACCAAAAGAATAAATGAAATATTCTAGAATCATTGCTGATTTCCCTATATTTCAACAAGATGAGAACTAACATAAATGTATTTTATGATGTAAGCTAACCTTTCCTGATATCATTACACACAGAAGTAACTGTTATAGCATATATCAAAATTGTAGATCATAGAAAAAGGTGGACTTCACAAGGGGTCCTCAGGAAAAATTGGACTTTACAAGTGGTGAGTCCATGGTGACGAAAAGGGAACCATTCTTCTTTTCCTTCCAGTGAATTCCACATAGCGTAATCAGTAATGGTACAAAAAAGGAGACAAAATGCACCCTTGCTGAACTCTAGTAGTAATACTAAGCCAACTGCTATATAAGCCTTTTACCAATCTCACATGATTCAGTGTTCTTATAGAGAATGTACATTAGGCTAACTAACTTGTAAGGTATGCCATACAAATTCACATTTATCCATGAATTTTACAATCAACAAGAGTCAAAAGCCTTTTGAAATCTAGTAAGCTAGTAACCACAGATTTCTGAAACTAAATGTTTCTCAGTACTCTAATATAAAAAAAAAAATGCCATCCTTGTGACCAAGTGGTTAAAACACTTGGCTACTGATGAAAGGGACTTGGGTCAAGCCCTTGCAAGGCATGGATGTTTGTGTTTTCTGCTGAGGCCCTGACATCCCCACAGACTTTCTACTATGGCATTACTGACAGACTTGACTCAGACTCTGCCTAAATGAAAATATTTTATTTATACATCCTCTACCATTTCTAAATCCACACCATCATCATGCAGTTGAGCATCAACCAAATTTTTAATTCTTTTAACTCTTTCAGGATCCCGCCTGAAAAACTGATTTGCATTGAGAAGACTAGCTATTTTTGCATTGTGATCAGCCAAAAAAATTCTTAACTTTAGAATTTTTTTTGTGAAATACCTAATGAAAGGAATTATGGTATATTATATGACAAATTAATCAGCATTTAATTCTGGAAAAATAAAATATTTTACAAAGAAGATGGTTAGTTATATTTTAATACAGCTTTACAGAGGCATGTAGTAAAATGCATCTGGCAATGCAAACAAAAATTTATTTAAAAAAAAATCTAATAGACAGAAGTGATAGGATATTTATTTGTGTATAAGAAAAAAAGTATTTACTTCAAACAAGAAAATTACTCCAGTTCTGTAATTTTTTTCTTGGTACCATTCTTTAAGAAAAGTCCAGGCTTTATGCCAACTGTGCTGAGTCATATCAATAAGTGAACTTTGGAATTAAAAAAAATAATCAACTGAAATAGGTCATGTTAGATACCAAATTAAGCAGAATTTAATTGCAAATTTTATCAAAATAAAAAATTAAAGAAATTTACAAAAATTAATTTTAATAAGACTTTTTTACATTGATATATTGAAAAATCACATTGGCATGTGCAATTAACCCCTTCCATATGAGTCTTGGTATTAGCACCATACCACACAATACGAATTTTATTGCAGTTTTAAAAAATAGCATATCTGATGTATGGCATCATTAAATAATTCAGTAATACCCTTCCAGCCTCCTGCCATTTCTTGTGGTTCTCGCTCTTCATCTTCAAATTCATTATCAGTAATGTCAGAAAAAACAGTACCACTGCAATCCATATCACTTTCATCAGGAATATATTCACTTTCATCATCATCATCATCATCATCATCATCATCAAGCAGCCATGGGCTACGGAGGTCCAACCAGACCGCACAGTTTAATTCTCCAAGTGTATCTGTCCTGAGTTACATCTGCTGCATCCAGCCACTGCACACCAATTCTAACAAGGTCCTGTTTGACATTGTCTGCCCACCGCATCCTAGGTCTCCCCCTCCTTCTGAGGCCTCTAGGCACACTTTTCATAACCCTATTCACCAATCTATAATTATCCATACGGGCAACATGGCCAAACCAACGGAGTCTCTCTCTGCACAATAGGCTGCTTAAAGGAGGTTGCAGACTCCTTTGCCTAACCTCATCATTAGTTACAAAGTTGAACCACCTAATACCCAAGATACTGCGTAAGCATCTAGAATCAAAAGCATCAAGTTTCCTGTTATCTTGTTTACACAGCGTTCACTACCATAACTAACCCTAGAAAGAACCAAACTATTATACAGTCTAATTTTAGTCTTTAGGTGTATATGCCTATTTCTCCACACTCTCCATAGATTCTTAAAAGTCCCGGCACCAATACCTATTCGTCTGTTAATCTCATGCCGCACATCACCAGTATCAGTTACGCAGCTCCCAAGGTAATTAAACTGTGACACCTGCTCAAGACTACAACCATTAAGATTAACCGAATCACAACCTACCTGACCAATTTTCATCACTTTAGTTTTCTCTCTGTTTATAACCAAACCTACTCTACTACCAGTCTCTTCAACAGCTCGAATGAAAGAGTTCATCTCATCAACATCATTTGCCAAAAGGGCTAAATCATCAGCATAATCTAAATCAGATATTTTCGTATCTCCAGCCCATTTAAGGCCAAAACCTTTCCCTTGAAGTGAATTTCGCATAACATAATCAACAACCAAACTAAAGAGAAAAGGAGACAAAATGCACCCTTGTCGAACACCAGACGTAATGCTAAACCAATTGCTACAAGACTTACCAACTCTCACACATGACTCAGTGTTATTATAGAGAGCTTTCATTATGTTAACTGACTTGTCTGGTATACCATATGATCTCACAATCAACCACAAATTATGACGATCAACAGAGTCGAAAGCCTTTTTGAAATCAACAAAGCTAGCAACCAAAGGTTTCTGAAACTCTAAACATTTCTCAAGAATCTGCCTAAGTGAAAATATCTGATCCACACATCCCCTACCACTTCTGAATCCACATTGCTCATCGCGCAATTGCCTGTCAACCAGATTCTTAATTCTATTAAGCACAATCATGGAAAGAACTTTACCTGGAACAGAGAGTAGGCTGATACCCCTATAGTTATCACAAGAACTGCGATCACCTTTTTCGAAAATAGGGATAATAATAGCTCTGGTAAAATCTTTAGGAACCATGCCTTTATCAAAAAAGTTATTCAAAATTTCAGTCATCCAAGTGGTAACCGAAACATTCCCAGCTCTGAGCATTTCTGTAGTAATTTCATCTACCCCTGGCGATTTATGAAGTTTAAGTTTAGAGATAGCCAAAATAACTTCACATTGTGTTATAGGACCAACATTAAAGCTGCCAATGCATCTATCATCATTATAAACAATGGGAGTAGAACTAACCACATTGTTTAGAACATCACTAAAATGCTCAGCCCACCTAGCCATGACAGAATCCTCACCTTCTATAACCTTACCTTGTTTATCCTTCAATCCCTGTATACCTGTCCGTTTTCTACCACACAAAACATTAACTATCTGGTACAGCTCTCTGCTGTTGTGCTGTCTAACTGCTTCCTCGGCTTTGTCAGCCAAACCATCAAGCCAAAGATTCTTATCAGCAGCTAACTGATCTTTTACACGTTTATTAAGTTCTCTGTAATGCTTTCTATTAGGACTAGTATGGTATTGATTAAGAACTTTCCTGCAGTTCTTTCTTTCCGAAATAAGCTCAAGTGCCTTATCACTCAGATAATTCTGCCTCTTCTGCTCCTTTTTTCCTAAAAGGGTACTGTTAGTTTCCAAAAAAGCCTGTTTAAAATGGCCCCATTCATCCTCAACTTCAGTATTAAGCAAACCATGACTGTCATAAATGGCTAAGTAAGCTATCATGGTAAGCTTTAGCTATAACTGGGTCTTTCAGAGCTTCAGTATTAAAGGTAAATTTTTTAACCCTAGCACAACACTTTTTAAGTTTAAGTTGCAAGACACTTTTAACAAGGTAATGGTCAGATCCAATTTCAGCTCCCCTGTATGCCCTGGTATTTCTAACAGAACTAGCCCATTTGCTGTTAATTAATATATAATCAATCATATTCCTATGCAGCCTATCAGGTGAAACCCATGTGTATTTATATATGTCGCGGTGTTTATTAAAAATTGCGCTTATTCAACGGTACAAAACTTATTGAGTTTTTACAACTTGCACTCATATCCTTTAAACCCTAGAGATTCTACATGTTTGTTAAGTAAATTAAGATAATTTATCTTATCAGTGGCATTAGTTACTACTTTTACTTTGTTAACTTTTTCTTATATTCATTGTTAGTGTAAATTAAGAAGGTAAAAGTGGTAACTAACACCACTGATAAGATAAATTATCTTAATTTACTTAACATGCTAGAACCTAGGGCAGTGATTCTCAAACTTTCCTATACCACGGACCACTAGGTGTAGACTGTCAACCTAACACGGACCACCTATCTCAGCACCTCTTCCATTCAAGTACCAAAATGTAGGAATAATGATTTAACAACTCATTAAAATACATTATCATCATATTACATTTCAAAACACAAAAGTGCATATCAAATCACTGAACACAACATTAAACAGGAAAGAAAATCCCCATTATCAAGATTTAGAATTAGGCATCTCAAATCAATGAAAATACTTTATGGACAAAAGTCTGTACAAAATGTAATGCAAAAAAAAAATCAACACCAAACCACATCTTTAAATATATAGACATAAATAAGAAAATAATTCAAGATGATGAACAAAAATTAATAAGTGAATTAAAAATATATAACCTTATGGAACTGTTTAAGACGAAGGGATAAGAAACAATAACAGCATAATTATTTTTTGAATTAAAACAGTATTAGCACATTTCAAGAAAGTAAATGAATAAATTTTTTATTCTCCATTTTAATATGAAGAATGGTGTTGCTTGCAATCTTTAACCAGTTTGGTTACATCAGGTGCAACGGAAGATAGTTTCAGTTTTAAGTCAGGCTCAACATTAACCTGTTCCTTTTCACACTTTTTAGTCCAACCAGGGCAAAAAATCCTATTCCACAATTGTATGTTGTGTGAAATGGTAGCAGGTGCTTGATGGCACTGTTGGCAAGTTCAGGGTACTCTGATTTCATATGGATCCAGAAATTTGTGAGGAATTTCTCACAAAACGTGATTTTTAGTGCTCAATCAGACTCAAATTCAATAATTCAATAAGCTGATCACACATACGAGCTGAAAGGTCAAAAGGACTCAATCACAGATGTAGCACTGAAAGGATTCCTAACCCATTCCTTACTTTCATCAGGCTCTGTCAAATAATTTTTTATGCTATCTTGCAAAATTGTTATATGGTTCTGAAATAATTGCACTAATTCATCATCGATTAGTTCTCCTGAATCATCAAGTGCAGAATATGAATCATACTCCCCATGATCAAGCCATTTACTCCAAAGTTCGCATTTCTGTAGAAATGCTTTTATTTTATCTTGCACTTTAAAAATGGTTACATCGCACCCCTGAAGTGACAGATTCGGGATGCTGAAAATATCGCTGAGATATGCCACCTGCGCTAGTCACTTGAAATCATGGAAAAGAGATTTACTTATTTCATCAGTGCCATGAAAGAAGATCTTGATCTCATTCCTCAGCTCAAAAGCTCTTGAAAGCACTTTCCCCCTTGACCACCACTGTACTTTGGTGTGGAAAAGTAAATTTTTGTGCGCACTTTCCATTTCTTTGTACAATACACTAAAAAGGTGAGAGTTTATTGACCGTGATTTAATTAAATTAGCCACTTTAGCTACTTGTTTCAATACAAGATCCAGTTCAGAATATCAGCTGATTGAAGATCACTAACTAACAGAAGTAAATATGCAGAAATGAATTTGCTTTCATCTCCAAGGTCTCATTTATTTTCAGAAAATGATACTATAACAAAGTTTTACTGGAAAAGAATAAATAATAAAATAAAAATTACATATAGCCTAATGCAATGTTAAAATATCCACAGCAACATGTTGTAGGCTGGCCATATGATATAACTATGAAAAAAAATCAATTCTTATGGATCGGTCAAAAGATCGCTAATTTCCAAAAATAAATCTTCTGAAATGAAAACTAACTAAGGTTTAAATAACAAAAAATACAGTAGAGGTACACAGTGCAGTAATTAAAGTAAAGTAATTCTCTATGACACTGTTAAATGTTTTTAAGCACTTCAACACATGGACTGTGCTATCAAGTATCAATAATTATTAAAGAGAGATTTACGTACCATGCCGTAGAGGATGGGAAGTAACAGGAGCTTGGAATGCTTTTGGTAACGTTCTTGCCAGCAAGTGACGTCTCAGTGGAGATTAAGATAATGATGACTGCTGCCAATAGGCTACCCGCATTGGCGAATGACATAATTATTTATACTTTTTGATAGCATAGGGTGCTTAAAAAGTTTTAGATCCACGATGCGCGTTTTGCGCCGTTCCTATCAGAGCTTCATCAGGTGGGAAGTGAGGGACTTAATCCAGGAGAGGCAATTGGTTGGTGAGCATGGGGGAGGGTGGGATGCCATAAATTGACATGTCAGTGGTTCAGCTCCGAGGATCGGAGTGGTCTGCTGAAGTGCAGGTGGCGATAATGGGGTCAGTGGGCAGATTGTTTTCGGTGATTGCTTGAGATAATGCGGAAAATTGATTGAAAGTGATTGCCACCTACCAAATTCCAACTAGCCATCACAGAAAATATCCTCATTAACATAAAACTGACCAAACTCTGCAACACAGATATTGTCCCCCTCCCCCCAGCGTGATGTCTGATACTTAGGGGATATATCATACACCTCGGAAATTCCATGCACCCCTAAACACTCTCCTCCCTCATCGTCGATCCCCATTTGCCACCTGCAATAATACACACCCACCTAACCCTTTAGAACAATAATACCTCCTAAAATCGGCGATTAATGTACACCCCCCCCCCCCCTGGACACACAAAAACTCCCTATAGTAATACCAATAAGAAAACCATTATTCAGACCCTCAATAACATAATTATCTTAACTACAATTTTCAGTTTACCAAATTTATTAATCCACTAAAAGTACCCCACTCATTATAAGATGAATTACTACCCAGAAACAGTGATGTTTCCTTCGACATATGCATATCTCAGCAATTTCCCATAATCCCACACTCTCCCAACCTCCATTACATGAAATCGCATTACCATCACCCGCACTTCCGCAGACCACTCCAATCCTTGAAGTTGAACCACTGACATGTCAATTTATGGCATCCCACCCTCCCCCACACTCACCGACCAATTGCCTCTCTTGCACTAAGTCCCTCACTTCCCACCTGATGAAGCACCGATAGGAGTGGCGCAAAACGCGCTTCGTGGATCTAAAACTTTTTAAGCACCCTATGCTATCAAAAAGTATAAATAATTATGTCATTCGCCAATGCGGGTAGCCCATTGGCAGCAGTCATCATTATCTTAATCTCCACTGAGATGTCACTTGCCAGCATGAACGTCGAATTTTTAAATTTCTCACCAAAAGCATTCCAAGAAGCTCCTTACTTCCCATCTTCCTTTATGCATGGTACGTAAATCTCTCTTTAATAATTATTAATACTTAATAGCATAGTCCGTGTGATGAATGCTTAAAAACATTTAACAATGTCATAGAGAATTAAATTACTTTAAGGTTTAAATATAAAAAAAATACTAACTTTAGAAAGAGTATCCAATATGCTGGACTGAAACTGTAAAAAACACATAGCACACAGAACGGAGATAGCATGTGTCAGCCATCTGTGTCTTGTTTGACTCAGTGAAGCATAATTAATTAAATGCTGGTGCAACAAGAATTTCTAAGAAGGATGTGTTTACTTTCAGTTTCGATTTGAAGGCACGAAAGATGCATAGAATGCTGGGAAAAATGATAAAAATAACTTGGGAATGCTGAAATAGGTTTATGACAAAAAAGAGTGTGAAACGGAAAAAAAAAGTGGAAATACATATTTCGTAATTACTTCCAAAATTTATCATTTTTAAAAATAGCAGTTTTTTTTTTGTTATTTTTAGGAGATTTTCGAAAATTTAAGAAAATATTTGTTTGATAGTAGTTCAAATCAAACTTGTGAGCTTAAATCAGAAGGTTGCTTCAGCAAATAGAAATGTTAACAAGTAAATCGGTAATACCATTCAGTTCTTCTAAGAAATGGCAATCAGATGGTTTTATCAAATTCTTTATATTGCAGTTTAATAAAATATGCATCAAATAAAAAAAAATGTTATTTTTGAAGCCTGAATTATATATTTTTATAAGTTATATATAAAAAAATCTTACAATGGCAGTTTTTTATTTTAAAAAAAAAATCGATATTTGTTTGTTGTACTAAAAGCGTATATATATATACAGACGACGTGGACACTGGAAGGGTTAATACAACATTATTAAAACTGCTGATTATTTGAAAACAGACCTTCAACATTCCACCACAAAATGCTGTGACAGCCTGCAGACAATGAAAAACATGACACAGACAACTGAAAAAGAGAAAGAATAGTAATATAACCATTTATTTTGCAGATTACTGATTAACAGGATGGCTACATTCCAATTAACGAATGGTGTAAACAAAACTCAGACATGCGAGTCAGATGTAGAGCCTCTTCAATGTGCCTGCCATCAGCTATAATGCACATCTGAATACATTAAATAATAGTTTGTTGTACAGCAACCAGCATTGCAGGTATCACTCTGTCACAGGCATCAATGATCTGACATCATAGATATTGCAGGTTCTATGGTATACACTTCAGGTAACCCCAAAGGAAGAAGTCCATATGAATAAGTCCAGTGATCGTCAGAGGATACTTCACAAGATTATCATACCCAATGGAGTTCAAACATGTCATACAGGAAAGAACATACATTTGTTGGCTGGTGTAGCAGTACAGCATGATGTTGGTACCACACACATTGTGCATCCCTGAGGGGAAGGTCATTCAACCTGTTAAGGTTCCCTCACAATACCAGTTCAATGAGTGTGTTGTCCCAAATACTGCACCAGATGTTAATTGACCAGTGCAGATGCCTTGCCACTCAACCAAGGGACAAGTTGTTAAGAGTGCAACTGATTCCAGCCCATGGGAATTGTACCTCATCTATCCAAAAGATCTTGCACAAAAATGAAGAGTTATTCTGTAAGGTAGTATACCAAATTTCAAATATCTAAATATCTCTGATGGTCTCCTGGCATCATGTATCAGTATGGGATGGTACGGGTCTCCACCATGCTCCTGCAGGATTTGCCACCCACAAACTGTTGTTAACCCTTGCAGTGTTCACATCTGTATATGTTCTGATAATCTGAATTGAGAGGCCAAGGACTTATGTATACGTTTATAGTACAACAAAAAAAATCAATTTTTAAAAAAATAAAAATTACCATTGTAATTTTATATATATATAACTTATAAAAATATATAATTCAGGTTTCAAAAATAATATATATTTTTTTTTAATTTGATGCATATTTTATTAAACTACAATCTAAATAATTTTATAAAGCCATCTGATTGCCATTTCTTGGAAGCACTAAACGGTATTGCCGATTTGCTTGTTAATGTTCCTACTTGCTGAAGCAACCTTCTGATTTAAGCTCACAAGTTTGATTTGAACTATTATCAACAAATTTTTCCTTAAATTTTTGAAAATCTCCT
The DNA here is from genome assembly GCA_038380435.1 of Ryuthela nishihirai. NCBI lineage: Eukaryota > Metazoa > Arthropoda > Arachnida > Araneae > Heptathelidae > Ryuthela > Ryuthela nishihirai. The sequence continues at coordinate 9,357,479 of JAWZYU010000021.1, forward strand.
TAAAATAATTTAAAAAAAACTGCTATTTTTAAAAACGATAAATTTTGAAAGTAATTACAAAATACGTACCGCAATTTTTTTTTTTTTTTTTCGTTTCACTCTCTTTTCTGTCATAAACCTATTTCAGCATTCCCAAGTTATTTTTATCATTTTTCCCAGCATCCTTCAAATCGAAACTGAAAGTAAACACATCCTTCTTAGAAATTCTGGTTGCACCTGCATTTAATTTAGTTATGCTTCACTGAGTCAAGATGCAGATGATTGACACATGATATCTCTGTTCCATGTGCTATATATAAGTATTGCTTATAGTTTCAGTCCAGCATATTGGATACTCTTTGTAAAGTTAGTATTTTTTTTATATTTAAACCTTAGTTAGTTTTCATTTCAGTAGATTTATTTTCGGAAATTGGCGATCTTTTGGCCGATCGATAAGTATTGATTTTTTTATAGTTATGTTATGTCGTATGGCCAGCCTACAACTTGTTGCTGTGGATATTTTAACATCGCATTAGGCTAAATGTTAATTTTTACTTTATCATTTATTACTTTTGTTATGATCCCCCTTTGTATGTATTTTTAGGGCAGCACAACTTTCAGGCCGTGATGCGTTGATTGCTGCAAAAATCAAGGCAAATTCCTGGACCCACAATCAAATAACAGACATTGCAATGATGAGAACTGAGATAATTTTTCAGTTAACAATAAAATACACATTTAGTAACGAAATTACCTTCAAACTTTCTACACATATGTAGTTCCCACTTTTGGGACAGATTCAACAATGCTTCTAGTATGGCCCTTTTCAATTAAAGGAATTATGCAGGTTTATTACTCAACGGTCATTAATCAACAGTTCATGATGCAGAGCTACTTGCCCGTGACTCTAACAGTCCTTTACCGTTAAGACGGTTCCATTTTGGTACCGTGACGGCCATTCACAGAAATACATTCAAATGCAAAGAAAAGCGGAGCCAGATTCATTACAGTACCCCCTTACCTCGGCAAGTCAGGAGTCCCTTGGGAGAGCAATCATTGGGCTTTTGCGCTCCAAGTTGCTGGGAGCCTGGGCTGCTTAGCACTTCTCCCGCACATACACTGTTCACACTTCAGGATTCTGCTAACTGGAGAGGACCATTGCTACCGACCACACAGTCCGGACGAGAAGAAGAGACTGAATTGTTTTCGCCAAAATTCTTTCTTCCTTTTTCACTGGTCCTCCTTGTGGAGGTCACCTCCGTTCATGCGTGGCTGTACGGGATTGGCCAGAGTAGCCGAGGTTTCGAATCTCAGCTCCCCTCCGGCCAACGTTGTTTACCAGGCATGTCACATAGCTCCACTGCCATCTGGGGTTCCAGGCTCAATCTGGAAAGTTCGGGGCCTGCAGCGAGTTCTTCGTTGAACTGGACACAAAAATGGAGGCAGTCGAAAATGTTACTATTAAAATGGAGCCTAATCTAATGTTGTCCCGAAGTCCGTGAAGTCTTGGCCACGTAATAAAATTACGTGGGCATGACACTTTTCCAGTAAAACTTTGATATAGTATGATTTTCTGAAAATAATTGGATATGAAAGCAAATTCATTTCTGTATATTTACTTCCGTTAGTTAGCGATCTTCAATCGGCTGATTTATCGATCTTTCTGAGTTATGCTAGATTGGAGGCTAGCTTAAAAGTTGTTGCAGATATTTTATTTAACATCCCATTAGGTTATATGTAATTTTTCTTTTATTATTTCTTGTTTTTTTAATAAAAAAAACTTTGAGCTTGTACCGTTTTCTGAAATTGAATATATTGGATACGGAAGCAAAATAAGACTTACTTGCTACAGAAATCTGCCATCATTTGGGAGGGCAATTTTGGCAAGGGCTGGTCCTTGGTGTGCAAACCTTTCTGCACTTAGCCAAGATCGCCAAACTTCAACACCCTAAGAAAAAATTCATATGTTTAGTAAAAAAAAAGCAGCTGAGGATTTTTTTTTTCTATTTCATAACCAGTTCAGAAAATCCTGTGAATGTGAGAAGTCCAAGTCACGTTGTATAACACTGGCCATGTTTAAAATATATGATACTGAAAAGAATCATTAAAAGAAATGAAAATCATATTTCAGGTTGCATATTATATTCTTTGTGAGGAAATTTCCTTTCGATAAATATATAATTTAACTATTTTTATTCAGCAGGTTTTCCAAAGTGAAGCCTTAATTGTATGATGCGATCTTTTTTTTTTCACCATATCACATTGAAAAGTGCTTATTAAATCAATATGCTTGCAAATTTGTCTATATTATTTATTTTCATAAAATTAGTAATTTGATTCTGTTTAATTTGGTATAGAACGTCACATATTTCTGTTGATTGGTTATTTAAAAAAAATTCTAAAGTGATTTGTTTATCTGACTCAGCACAGTTGGCTAAAAGCCTAGAATTTTCTCAAAGTATGGTACCGAGAAAAAAAATACAAAGCAAGAAAACTATTTACTTATAACCAAAAAAGTAATATTTTTGTTCTTCAGAAATATATAGTCATTCTATTCATGTGCATTGTAATCATTTCTGTCTTAGTTTTTTTTCTTTTTTTTTTCCTTTTGTATTGCCAGATGCATTTTTTACTACATGACTCTAAAAAAGTCCTATTAAAAGGAAATTAGTCAGCATTTTTGTTAAAAATTATAGTTTCAGAAACTCCAGAATTAAATGCTGATTAATTTGGCATATAATATTCCATAATTCCTTTCATTAGTTATTTGGCAAAAAAGTTCTAAAATTAGATTTTTTTGACTGAGCATAGTTAGAAAATTGCTTGGTCCCTGGATGCAAACCTGTTTATCAGCTTGGACACTGGAATGGTTAAGCCATAGGCCTGACTGCTGTCGTGCTGATGTGTGGGTAAGGACTATCCCAGGACATCTGCTGGCTGCACTCAAATACTCGATCCTGTCAGTCTACCTGATTGTAAATGAGCCATTATGCTGCCACTTTTTCAGCCTTTAAATCACATTGCAGATGGTTGCCAGAGTTGGATATGAACCATGTGGAAAACACATTGCATACCACCATGCAGCTTTCTGGGCATTTTGCTGACACTTGCCATATAATAGTAGCATCATTTCACATTACTAATTGTTAGAGTAGCCTGCCATCTGATTCTTCAACCTGTACACCTACTCACCTACAAACACTATATCACATACTGCCACTCCTGATTTTATCTCACTGGCGGGTGCTATATGTCACCATCATTGTGTGCATACATTTGTGAGTCTGTAGCTTTGCACAGTATATTGCAGTGACTGAGCATCAAGTGTCTGATTTTGAATGATTGACATTTATATCCTTCCATCCACTTATTTCATGTGTACCATATGTTATTTCTTATTAATTTGAAGATGCTCTCTATAACTTTGTAATTTACAATTTTCTCTATCTCTGTTTGTTGCTGAGTTTGGTTTGCTAACTTCCTGAATTTGCCACTAAGGGTATTATAATTGCTGCCATATGATAAGGCATTATCACTTTCCTATAGGTAGATATAACATTTTCTACTCTAGGTTTTTTTGTTAAAAAATTATTTGGGTGTTTAGGACTTTCCATTGAACCCTGTATAAATGCTATGAAATTTCTGTTATACTGATGACCTAATTGTACTTGTGACATAATTGAGTTACCCAAAAGTTAATTTAAATGTACATGTAAAAAGGCTTTTAGCTAACAATGCCTCAATTTAATTAAAAAAAAAAAATGCTTTAAATGCACCTATATTTTTGGATCTTTTCTTTCAGAAACCTAGTTCAAGTTATGCTCCAAGCCATAAAACTTCTGCAACTGTCAGGAATGGAATAAATGGTCAGTTACTGTTTCAGTGACAATTTATTTAATAAATCATTACATAAAATATTTAATCAATTCACAATTTATGCTGTGTTTAAGGCAAAAGTTATGAGCATTCCTTCAGTTACTTTAAAGATTTAAAGACTAATTTGCTGATACATATTCATTGTGTCTCTTGCAATGTTTGCAGCTAGTTATTTAGCTATTTACCAATTTAAGAAGACTTTAACACAATGTGAAAAGTTCCTAAGTAATTAGTAGATGTTGAGATTATACGTTTTAAAAAGTATATCACTCTTATTTCTCAAGAGTGAGGCTGGTTCAAATGGTTCACTTGATTGTCAGCTGTAATTCAGATATGTCGGTGGTCTCCATTGAGAAGATTTTTATTCTTTATATCATGCTGATGTTCTGCTATTCATTGCTCATAAGTGCTATATTGCCTGCTAATTTATTAGTTTAATATATTAATAAATTAGCAGGTAAAAATCAATACATAGGGAAAGCATATAGGACTTAAGAGCAATGAATAGTTGAACATCAGCATGAATGATATAAAGAACAAAAAACCTAATATAGCATTAACTCATATTATAATTGATAAAGAAATGGAAAATATATATATATATATTTATAAACCACTATCAACACCCCCACTAAATTCTAGTTACAGTATGCAGAAAACATGTTAATAAATATGCATAAAGACAGCATATGCAATGCGGAGATACCATGCCCTTCTGTCAGCATGGAATCTCATGATGCATGAGCAACCAAGTAGTAACACTCTGCTAGGGAAACTCTCATATAAACCTTAAGATCTTACAGCTAAGTATCAGATGAAGCTCTGGGATGGAGGGTAGCAAAACGTGTTGGAACAACCTTTTAAGATTTTAAACTTTGTTTTAATGATTGGATGTTATGTACTTTTAACATTTAAATTGTTTAATTAGTTATAAGATTCAAAGTTGAAGAGGAAAAGTTTTGAAAGTTCCCGATTGGTGAAATGAATAGACAAAGATCTCAGCAAGTATGGCAAATTGAACTTTACCATTAAACTAGTGCCTGATTACCTATGTGTCTGTAATATGTCACCAGTGGAGTACGTCATCATTCTCTTCACATGAGCAATGCAAGTAATAATCTCCAGCGAAGTGTAGTGAAACTACTGAGAAAAGGACTGGTATATGGTAAATACCTACATCGGAGGAATCTCCCTCATTGGAGACCACTGTTATATCAGAATTACACCCGACGATTAAGTGAGCCATTTGAGCCAGCCTCACTCATCAAAAATAAGGGTAATATGCAGTTTTTTCACAATATCTACTAATTATTTGAAACTTTTCACACTGTAAATTATCCTTAAATTGGTAAATAGTTAGATAACCAGCTGTAAACATTGCAGGAGACACAACAAATATGTATCAGCAAAATAGTCTTTAAAGTAACCACAGAAATGCTTATAAATTTTGCCTTAAACACAGTCATAGTTGTATGTAATTATTTAGCATTACATAAAGTTTCATAATTTTAATCAGTGTTTTGAAACAACAATCAGAACATTAATGAATGTAATATGTTACACTGCTCAGCATAGAAAATGCCACACATGCAGGAAGTATTTATCAACAGTTGGGTTGTGTAAATGAGTGCAGTTGCAAACCAACACGTGATAGGTGAGGGAGATAACAGGGCTAAACAGCTGTGTAGATAAGTTTTGTTGTTATCAGCTGAACATGTGGACTGCATCATAGTGATCTTGGTGGTGAAACACTTTAAGGAGTGAGAATGCCTAGATGATGTCATCAGGCATCCTACCATCACGCAGACACATTTACCAGAGGCTTCATCATAAGGCTACGTTTGGCTGGTTGGTCCCTGCATCGCATTGCAGCAGAAACATCAGAATGCAACTACTGTCAGCCAAATTTGGTGACAGTGATTGGAGGAAGGTAACATGCATTGCCATAATGGGACTGCTGCATGTAGGTGGACGTCTGAACTCTCTATCATTGCATTTGACAGCAAGCTGTAGCAACCCCACAATCCACATCGGATGACATTCAATACTCGGATTTTTTTAGGTATAGATACTAACCATGTGTAGGGTGGGGAGTTCACATCTATACTTCAAAAAGAGAAGTACACATTTATACAGGGTGGGGAGTTCATATTTATACTTCAAAAAAAGAAGTACACATCTATACAGGGTGGTGAGTTCACATCTATACTTCAAAAAGAGAAGTACATATCTATACTTCAAAAATCATTCAGTGTGTGAAGAAAAAAAAACGAAATCTTTTTAGTTTTTTAAATATCTCCACATCAGATGATATTCACACCGTGTTGAATGTCATCCAATGTGAATTGTGGGGTTGCTACGGCTTGCCGTCAAATGCAGTGATAGAGAGTTCGGACATCCACCTACATGCAGCAGTCCCACTATGGCAATGCATGTTACCTTCCTCCAATATCCCTGTGTCGACCTTCACTGTGTCAATCTGCAATTCACAGTGCAGGTTGACACATTCCTGTGTCAACCTGCACTGCGAATTGCAGATTGGCTGAGGCAGGTTTTTAATGATTGCCACTCACCGCAGCACATCGTTGTGCAAGGTTGCAGTGGTGATGTACCGGACATGCATGGAAGGACAAATGGAACCATGTCTTATTCAGCAATGAGTCTCACTTTTGTCTCAGTGCCAACAATTGCCTATTGAGAGTCTGTAGATGACTTGGTCACCGAGCTTATCTTGCTGCCATCTGTGAGCATCAGGGCAGGGGTGGCTCAGTCGGTAGAGCCCCAGGCTCATAATCTGCAGTTCCCAGGTTTGAGTCTCAGTTGGGTTAGCATTGAGATTTATCTCCACAAAACTCCCCACCCTGCCCATGGTTAGTAGGAGACACCAATGGGCTTGGAAAGGCTGCCATCTGTCGAATGGGACATTAAGTTGTGGCCCCATGTTTGGGAGAGCCATACTCTGTGCATGTTAAAGAACACACTGGTTAAACATGTTAAATAACACATCTTAAAGAACACACTTGACAGGAGGCTACCATCTGTCTCCCAAAAGCCATTACAGTGGGTCCCCTCCCCCAACCTTCTCTGAGCCTTCTGGGTTCTTGTGACTTGGCCATTTAACACATTGTGTGCAAAAAAGTGCCACTCAGAAGTAAAACAATCGACCAATCTGTGAGCATCATACAGCTCCTCAGCCTGGTATCATGGTTTGGAGCACTATCAGTTTCAACAGCTGTTCACTGCTCATATTCATAGTGGGTACGATGACAGCATGACAATATGTTGGTAAGATGCTGTAACCTGTTTTGTTGCCACATCTCTGTGGTATTAGCCCAGTTTCAGTAAGATAAAGCCTGCCTTCATACTGCTAACATCAGCATATAGTGCCTATAAGGTGTCCAGGTGCTGCCTTGGCCAGCATGATACCCAGACTTCTCCCCAATAAAAAATGTGTGGGATGTCATTGGCAGAGGACTTCATGCCACCTCACGACCCCTCATAATGTCAATGAATTATGGACACAGGTCAGCAAAGCACAAGTTCTTTCAATGAGATTGAAGGAATTGTGAAAGTGACTTTTACAAATTAATAAATCATAAAAGATCATCCAGTCAAGCACATTGGAATGAGATGTAAAACAAAATGCACCCATGCACATCATCCAGAGACTTTTTGAATCAATACCATGCCGTGTTGCCGAATGTATAGCCCAGCATAGTGGTCATACAACACACTGACTTAGCCACATTTTACTGTCTCCTAACCCATCGCATTCATGTAATCCCTGAGAAATGAATCGCTTCTTTCCCCCCTACTTGTCTATGTGTCATAAGTTTCATCTCATTTCATTCATTCCTTCATGGTGTTTCATTTCTTATGTTGAGCAGTGTAAGTTGGCAAAGTCAAGTTAAATTTTATGTTATATTAAATTCTATACACTTTTATCATCAGCTGTTTCTGTTCAATTTTTGAAATTTATGTTTGAGATTTTCATATTTGAGTTGTTTTTCTTTTCCATTAGGAAAATTATGCTCACACTTAAAATATGATTCTGGGGCGTAATTTTAACATCTTTATTATAAAGATTGAAATCATCAATAAAGTACTTCTTTCCACTCCATCACTTATTAAATGTGGCATTATTTTTATCGTATGTTCACTTTTATCTACTATTAAATCATCACTCTAGCGTCGATTTAAATATTAGAGGAAAAATTGTCTTGAGCCGGGTGGGATATGAACCCACGACCTCCTGATAACATGTCAGGTGCTCTAAACCACTGAGCTACCGGTCGCTGATCAAGATCTCCTCTAATTAGCACTATGAACATTCCTTTCATGTTTCATATTGGCGCTATTCAGGCAATTTTAGCCACAAACGGCATTTATATTTGCCAATAGATGGAAGCATATACAATGAGTATGCAGACAATAAACAATGAAATAAGCTTGACATATTCCAAATCAACTATTAAATCAGCATTCTAGCGTCGATTTAAATATTAGAGGAAAAATTGTCTTGAGCCAGGTGGGATATGAACCCACGATCTCCTGATAACATGTCAGGTGCTCTAAACCACTGAGCTACCAGCCGCCGATCAAGATCTCATCTAATTAGCGCTATGAACATTCCTTTCATGTTTCATATTGGCGCTATTCAGGCAATTTTAGCCACAAACGGCATTTATATTTGCCAATAGATGGAAACATATACAACGAGTATGCAGACAATAAACAATGAAATAAGTTCGACGTATTCCAAATCAACTATTAAATCACACTCTAGCATCGATTTAAATATTAGAGGAAAAATTGTCTTGAGCTGGGTGGGATATGAACCCATGACCTCCTGATAACATGTCAGGTGCTCTAAACCACTGAGCTACCGGTCGCCGATCAAGATCTCCTCTAATTAGCGCTATGAACATTCCTTTCACATTTCATATTGCCGCTATTCAGGCAGTTTTAGCCACTCAATGGTTTAGAGCACCTGACATGTTATCAGGAGGTCGTGGGTTCATATCCCACCCAGCTCAAGACAATTTTTCCTCTAATATTTAAATCGACACTAGAGTGCTGATTTAATGGTTGATTTGGAATACGTTGAGCTTATTTCATTGTTTATTGTCTGCATACTCGTATATGCTTCCATCTATTGGCAAATATAAATGCCGTTTGTGGCTAAAATTGCCTGAATAGCGCCAATATGAAACATGAAAGGAATGTTCATAGCGCAAATTAGAGGAGATCTTGATAGGCGGCCAGTAGCTCAGTGGTTTAGAGCACCTGACATGTTATCAGGAGGTCGTGGGTTCATATCCCACCCGGCTCAAGACAATTTTTCCTCTAATATTTAAATCGACGCTAGATTGCTGATTTAATAGTTGATTTGGAATACGTCGAGCTTATTTCATTGTTTATCACTTTTATCTGTCACATTCCTGAAATATGCATTAGTATGTGTTAAAAAAATTAGTTTTCTTTTTAAGTTTTCAATTGCGAAGCTAACCATAAATCCTTTTATGTAGTTGAGCACAGTAAAATTTCTTTACAGTGAGATTGAAGGAATTGTGAAAGTGACTTTTACAATTTAATAAATCATAAAATATCATCCAGTCATGCACATTTGAATGAGATGTAAAGCAAAATGCATCAAGAAATAGTCGTTAATTACACATCAAGCAGTAAGGCACAAGCTGTAGTCAGATCAGTGTTAAAGGTGTTAACCATTAGCATCTACCAATGTTCCCCTTCTGACGCACACTTGATTAAATAAAAGCAAAGACCAAGGTCACATCTATACTTCAAAAATCATTCAGTATGTGAAAAAAAAATGAAATCCTTTTAGTTTTTAATTCAGTGTAAAAGTTAAATCAAATTTTTAAATAACAAATTGCCTATTGGTTTAATATATATATTGAAAACAATTTGTTGAATTCCTTAATAAAGGCAGTATAGCAATTTCAGCTAACTGACTATACTGGCCATTTTTGCATAATACAAATGTTTCAGAAATGTGGCCTGAATTGTTGCCTTAACAATTTGTTTGTTGAATTAAAAAAAAAAAAATCACTGTGTGATTTCAGAAAAGTATATAACTTTTCAAATAATAATATTTTGTTGTATTTACATTATTTTTGTCTACACTTTTTTGTTTCTCTTCAAATGCATTTTTATATATTTGATATATACTTAATGACCAGTTTTAGATATATTCATGGTATTCAATCGTTACTCAGGTTAAGAACTCAGCAAATTCTTAAATAGGCTTTTTATTTTAAAAAAATGTGATGGAAGATATTTTAAAGATTTTAACCCTTCCAGGGTGTGTCTGAAAAACTGATTTACATCTAGAATTTGCATATACAGATCCAGCTATTTTTTCACTATGATCAGTGAAAAAAAATTAACTTCGAAACTTTTTTTCCAAATAACTCTAACTCTACTCTCTATTCTAATTTCGATAATATGATGATTTGGTCTTACAAATACGATGATCTTACAATTTGTTGTGCAGGATTTTTTTTTTAATGTTGCTTTCATAATTTATTTATTTATTGGTTTTCTGATTAAAAACTTGGTTTTCCAAATCAAAAACTCAAAAAATGATTGGCAAGTTTACTTGTTCTTTTTGATTAGATAATATTGATTTTTTTTTCTTACATTCATTATTGAAAATTTACATTGAGGAGGTAAAGTTACCTTGAATGGAATATTTATACCTTTATAAAAGCTGTGTTATTAAGGAATATTCATTATTCGGAAATTATTTAATAACAGTTACTAAATTATTAAATAACAGTGCACTAAATGATTTATGTGTATAGAGTTCTTTGTTATGTAGAAGTTTTTATAAGTTTCATATACACTACAGGAAAAAAATATTGCAACACCTAGAAGGATTAATTCCATTTTATTGAAACGCTGGCAGCTGTTAGCATACACTGAGATATGCCATTGATTACATTATCAAAAAAGTGGACAATTACCACTTTACCTACACGATAAAGTGGTATAATTAGTATGATGTTGAACCGCCTGTGCACCAATGCATTGATGAACATGGCAGGGAAGGCTACATGTAGCTCTATAATGTCCTCATGAGGGATAGAATATCAAATAGTGCAAAGTCGCTGTTCCATTTCAGCGATGGTAGTTGACATACCTCTTGTTGTTGGGTGTTGTTGGAGCTATCAGCCCATCATGTCCCAGATTCATTTAATAGGTGAAAGGTCCGGCGAGCGTGCTAGCCATGGTAGTGTAGTACCTGAACGTTTTGCTCGTGTAGATACTGCAGACTAATGCAGGCTGTGTGGGAACAGACATTATCTTGCTGATAAAGGGTTTCGTGTTGCTGATTACAAAATGTTGGTAACATATCTTTGGTTCAGTTAGAGATCCCCCTTATGATGACCAGTTCTGAATGGCACCCCACACCAAGACACCAGGTGCTGGAGCTGTGTAATGATGTAACATGCACTGGGTGGTATTCCTTTCCCCTGGATGACAGTGAACATTTCTATCCTAATATCTACTGTTGTGCAACACAGATAAGTTGTAGTTGTCTGTGAACACTTCTATCCTAAGTCTACTGTTGTGCTAACCAAGACAAAAACGAGATTCTTCCCTAAACACCACAGTACTCCACTCTTGTTCATTCCAGTTCTGTCTGAGGTGAAACCACTGAAGATGTGCTTGCATGTGGGCAGATGTTAGGGGCAAATACATTGCCAGATGATAGGCTTGCAATGAAAACTGTAAAAGCCTGTTGTTTACCATCTTCCTGGTAGGTATTTGATGTGTTACTTGTTGCCAGTCCCTTTGCAGTTGTGTTGTCATGAATCTGTCATGCAATGCCATGCATAGCAAATGGCAGTCCTGTCACTCCATGGTCATATGTCATCTTCCTGATCCTTGTCGGCATGTGTTGGATCCTTCTTAAACCCACTGGTGCTATACGTGTATGATGGTGCTGGGATTACGACCAACAAGATTGGCCACATCTCTGTGCAACAAACCAGCTTTTCTAAGGGCAATGATTCTTCCACACTCAAAGTCTATTAACTGTTGGAAAGGCTATTGATGTCCGCATAAGGGCATCTCTAGCAATTTAGAACAATTTCTGCAATGTTTTGTCAGCCATGGAGCTTTGGTTGCCTTTATCTGTGTTTGACCACTCTGTACCTGTGACATCAGATCGTGCCTATCCAATCGTTTCTATCATCCTGCAAACCTAGTCATTTCCATGCATTTCCATATACTACCACCTTCCTAAATTTCATCACATTTGCATAACTTCTTGCAAGTGTTGCATTTTTTTTCCTGTAGTGGATTTTAATACTGTAACATGTTTTGTGGTGTATATTTTTTTCATTTATTTATAATATTTAACCCTTTCATGGTCCAGCCTGAAAAAGTGGTTTACATCCAGAAGCCCAGCTGTTTTTTTTTCACTATGCCCATCCAAAAAGAAATTTAGAACTTTTTGCCCAATAACTAATAAAGGAATTATGGCATGTCATATGCCAATTTTAATCAGCCTTTAATTCTGAATTTTCTGCAGATAAAATATTTAGCAAAAAAGACTATTATTTTTATTTTAATGGGGCTTTTTTAGATTCATGTAGTAAAAAAAGTATCTGGCAGTAAAAATAAAAATTTAAAAGAAAAAAACTAATAGACAGAAATAATTATGCATAAAAATAAAAAAGACTATTTCTGAATTACAAAATTTTTTTTTTTTTTTTCTAAAATTTTTTCTCTATTCTCTACTTTGAGAAAAGTCCATGCTCTTTGTCAACAGTTCTGAGTGAAATAAACAACTCAAACCTTAGATTTTTTTTGACAGCCATATCAGAGTTTATCAATTTCTGTTAAATATAGAGTATTTTATTATATTGTGAATATGTGAAAATGAAATCTTATATACCAAATTGAACAATTCCAAATTTTATCGAAATATTTTGTTGAATATAGAGTATTTTATTATATTGTGAATATGTGAAAATGAAATCTTATATACCAAATTGAACAATTCCAAATTTTATCGAAATAAAAAATTTTAACAAATTTACAAGCATATTAATTTTAATGACTTTTCACAGTGATATAGTACAAAAATATACCTAATCAATCAATATATAATGTTATATATTAATTGATTGAATGAGTAAAGATTGAAAGAGCAAAATTTTTGACTGGAAAACAAAGAAATAATAAAAGAAAAATTAACCTCTAACCCTTAATACTATATTAAATAAAGTATTCGCAGCAACAATCAATCATTTTTTCCCAAAGATATGAATACATGCTATACTATTATTTATACCCTGAAATAGAAGCATACAAAATGTTTTGGAAAAATAACTACACCACAAGAGTAAAGAAATTCGCCCGTGGGGTTAGTAAACCAAAGTTTAAATTAGACATTAGTTAAACGTTAGCACAGTAATGTGAACAAAATAATAATTGTGATACAGTGCTTTAATTAAAAATAATAACTTTTATAATGATTATTTCTTCATAACATGGTTTCATTATTTTATATTTACACATATACATTGCAACATATTTCCCTAAATCCATACTGATTTACAGAAATGAATTTGCTGTCATACAAAAATTTTACAATTCCCTTCTTCAATAATTTTTCAATAATCTTTGAAATATATGATAAAATGGAAATCGGCCTGTAGTTTCCAGGATTATTTCTATTTCCTCTTTATGCACTGGAGTGACAGTTGCAACTTTCAAGCTTTTTAGAAAGCATCCTTTTTGAAATGAATTGTTTATTAACTTACATAAAATTCCTTTAATATATGGGCATAACAATTTTAAAATATATGGTATAAGACCATCTTCTGATGCTTCCCATTGTGTTATTTTCTGTACTATAATGAAGAAAAAAGTTTGCACAATTGTATTAATCTTTAAATGAATATCAGTTCCTACTTTAGGTATCTGACTAATTAAATCCCTAACTACTTCAGTGAAATAATCATTAAATTTAATTACAAAGGCTGAAGAATTTTCTTCAAAATGATACATCTTATTATATAACATTTCAGTTTTAAAAATCTTAAGTTTACTATTACCTGACAGCTCATTTAGTATCTCCCATTGTTTTTTATATTTCCATAACTTTTTGAAATTTTATCAATAATAATTGCATTTTGCTTATCTGATTAAATGAAGCGAAACATTTTGGTATCTTTTGAACTTTTCTTTTAAGGGTGTATTGAAAGGTTGTTTTCCGCATAAGTTATATAATATATTTCGGCTTTCTATAGATTGTATCAGCCCTAGAGTAATTCCAAGTTTTTTTTTCTTTTTATCATCCTTTAAACTCTCAACTTTACTTGAGTCTTTAACCATTTGCTATAGTTGTCTTGTAAAAGATCATATTGCACATTTACATCATCATTATTTAATATGTCTACTCAATTCTTCTCCTTTGTTAATTCCAACAATCACTCTATATCAAATTTTTTAACATTTTTGTCAGTTTTTAAATTTTGATTAAAAATAGTTTGGAGTTAATGGTCAATAATATGAATTTGGATAACATATGTGTTTAAAATATCTGGATTTGGAACATGTCCAAACATATGATCCAAGCAAGTCTATGATTCCTCTCTAGTAATAAGATCATGACCCTTATAGAAACCTGTTTCTTGCATCAATCCCAAATATGCATTTAAATTATATCTAGATCTAATGTCAAAAATTTAAATATCCCATCATAATAATAAAATTGTTATTTATTGTTTGTAATTCATTTTCTAATTCATTTAGAAAATTCCCTTTTATATAAATATGAAGCCTGTAAAATGCCAATAAAGTGCATATTATATTTGCATTTTTAAATTGAATTTGAACCATATCAGCATTTGAAAATTCAGTACAATAATCATTTACTATAATACTATTTTTTACATATACAATGACCACACTGAGTCTACTTTTTGATTCATGATTATGATATAAATTGTATCCTGGTATTGTATATAAATCTAATCTAATTCATCTTTTGTATCTAACTCATCTTCATTTACCCAAGATTCTGTCAATTTATATAATCAACAGGGGCCCTGGAAGGGTTAAACTAAATGTGAATTCTTCGATGTAATAAATAGCATCTGTATTATACTTTCAGGTCTGCCAAGCAATGAAACTCCAGGGACACCAGTGTCTCGTGCATGCCACAGTCTCAAATCTTCACCTATGCCTGGCATGGTTCGTCTTTCCTCTTCCACTTCTACAACAAGTCTGCCAAATGGAACGCCAAATTGCTTTAACAGGAAAAGCTCTCTACTACCTTTAACACAGAACAGAGAAAAAATTGCATTTGGTATCAACCGTCCTGTTGCAAATATAAACAAATTACACAACAAAAGTTCAGTTTCAAATCTTCAGCTAAATAATTCTAAATTAATCCCTTCTGTTACAAAGCATCTGTTAACAAATAATGCCAATGGTCTGGTGCCTTATACTGGAGATTCATCAGAGTCATCTGATGATGATATCCACAAAATGATTAACACTGTTAAACCATCAGTTCCAAAATCTAATGTTTCTCAGGGTTATTCTCCTACTCTTCCTACATCTGATACCTTTAAAAGTAGTACTGATAAAATAAAGAAACTTACTCATGAAAATGCATTAAGAAAAGAAGAATTCAAAATAGGTAGCAAAATGTCTACTGTTACTGAAAGCATGAGCAGCGTGGACAATGTTAGCTGTAAAATGAACAATGAAAGAAAAACAAAAATATCAGGAAATTTAATGACATTAAACAGAACACTAGATGCTGCTAATAGTAATAGTGCTACTACATCACCAGCTACAAAAACAAAAGCTACATTTCCATGGAATGTAACTGATTCTACTCTACATTCTCCCTCAGTTGCTTCTGGCTCAAGTACTAACAGTGTTAATTCAACCACTGATTGGAATGTTGTTGATCAGGATACTGGTTCTAGGCTGAAAACTGATGGAAGAATTTTTCCAGGATGGTCTATAAAAGCAAAAAATCTTGATAAAATCAGCAAAGAAAATGTAGCTGAAAATTCTATACATAAGGAAAAATTGAAGTCAAATACAGATGTTATCAGTACAGTTAAGAAAGAAGTTATATGTAGAGATAAATTGATTGAGGGTGTTGCAACGAATATAAAAGGAAATTCCATGTTAGGTTTAGAAGAAGTAAGCAATGAAAACTGCAAAATGAGTAAGACCATTGCCAAACTTGAAAGATGTGAAACTGGTAAAAATAATACATTTAAACCTGACCTTAGTTGCAGCAACTCAGATTGTTTATATGAGTGTTGTGAAGACAATGTCAAAAAGAAAATCTCTGAAGGAAAAAAAATCCTGCCATTTCCTAACACCGGAGGATTACAGAAAATGCCCATTCCAGAGAGAAGTGAGTCAGGAACAGACTCCTCATTCTCCAAGAATGGGTTTCGTAACCAAAGAAAGCATATCAAAACTGAAAATTCCTTTCTTAAAAGTAGAAAAAGTGTCCAACATGAAGTTGACCGAAAGCAAAGAGACTATGAATCAGAAACCAAAAGTTCACTCAAAAGGACCCTCTGTCATGTTTCTCAGAGCACTTGTGAGAAATACCAGTCCAAATTTTCTGACAGCAATGAAGACAGCTATAATTCAATGTCTAAGAAATGTAAAACAACGAGCCAAGGCATCGAAGAAGGAAAATATAGATACAAAGATGTGAGTAGAATTGATGAAAGAGATAGAATTGAACTGCATGATTTTCGTGAAGAAATGAGGTTGAAACACAATAAAACAAATGACACAAGTGTTTGTAATTCTAAAGCAGGTTTGTTAAATAGTGCAGACATTACAAGCAAAGATAGTGCCTTTGACAGAGTTAAGGATATTTCAAGCCATGAAAAAACTTTATGCTCAAAAATTGCTGAAGAAAACCCTAAACCAGTCAAAAAAGCTGCCACTTTCAAACATGAATATCCCAATAATGAACCTGAAGAAAGTGATTCTGACAGCACACAGAGCAATAACAGCTGTGATAGGAGCTCTAGTAGTGCTAGTAGCAACAGCAGTTATGAATATGAGTGGGTTGAAAAAACAAAAGAAACAATTGAAGCAGAAAAAAACTTGACTCCCAAAGGTAAGAAAATATAAATATGGTAATGTGATTCTTATGTGATAATAGAAAAATTGGTTAGATTGATATGTCCTAATTTAACACTTGTTTAACTGTTGAAACAGAATATACAATAAATTCATAAAATAAAACTTCAACATAAAGTGTGATTCAAATTATATACTTTTCAAATAAACCATGATATAAAATATACTGAAATGATATGAACCGAGTTAAAAAAAACAAAGCTTTCACAGAAATTTATCTTTCAAACTGATTAAATGTCAGTGTAATTCTGGCATTTATGTATTTGTGAAGAGGAAAGCATCATGGAAGGTAAATTACTGCAGATACCAAACATTATTTTATAATTATCTGTTTAAAAATTGTATCAACTATTTTAATGCTGAAATGTGAAATATTCTGATGATAGATTCCAGCAATTACCTATGCATTCTTTGTATAATCCAATATTACATCAAAAACACATTTTAAGTCTTTATTTGCATGTTAAATTCCTCTCTCATGTTCATTTGAAACATATAAAGACCTCTGTAGTAAATAATCACAGGATAAGTCCTGTAGACATGGAACTCATGAAATGATGAGCTGGAAAAAAAACTCATCATTTCATGGAGTTTTTTTTTTCCAGCTCATCATTTCGTGAATTACATATAAAGACATTAATTTGGACTATGACACAATCTTGTTTAGTGTTTTAACCTTTTGCATGTCTCACTTGCAAACTGAAGTTGGTTATTAGGCTACTTCTAGCATTTCCAGGTAAAAAAAAAAGATTTTTCTTGAAGTTACTAACACTTAAGTTTGTTGTATGAAACTCGACTGACAAATTTCACAGGTTAACTCTTCATGCCAAAAGAAGAAGAAAGTTTATGAGAATCTTTGTTTTATCTCTCGCATTTCTGCATGAAGACACTCAACAGACAAAATGTGACTGGTGAATATGAATTCCCCAAACAGTGAGGTTCAGTACAGTTGAACCATAGTTGTTTGTGCAAACCACTTCCTATGTTTACAATTTGAATCTAATCTACTGTTGGAAATGGACAATACAGCTGTTGAAGAAATTGGTGATATGCACATGGCATAATGCAGAAAATGGCAATTCAATGCCTATACCAGGAATGTTTTTTTTTTTTTTTTTGGAATGACAACCCCATTTTGCCACTTTGGGAACAGTTGACCAGCAGTTTCAAGTTCTTCATCTTAAAAAGTCTTGTATGTGATACCCCAGTTGGAGTAAGCCCGACTTCTGCCTCACATTAAAGTTGCCTGTGACAATGTTCTTCAAAGCCCTAAGAACATATGTTCTTCAGTCAATGATTTGTTGTGTCCTCTGCACAGAGGTGGATGGGTGATGTCGAAGGGGGGGGGGGGGGGGGGGGGGGGGGGGCACACGTATTGTCGCGACCGGCCTTTGGTGGTTGTTCACACTAGTGATCGTATATTTTCTTACTGCCAAAGATCACCATTAACTTCATCAGACATATTCACAGGCTCAGACATATACTTCATCAGACATATAGTCACCAGGCTCTAAGATCACCATTTACTTCATCAGACATATATCAATAATCATAAAGCATCAAGATAAATCACATACAACAAATAACAGCATTTATTCAACAGATCATTTCTAAGTGAGTTACACATTTAAGCATTAAACCTTTTCTTTTTAACAAATAACAGTCAGGTGCCTCTGGCGCAACCTCTTTTCATCTAAAGGAATGTAGAGCAGTGGCAATAAGCCAATTTCAAGTTAATCAGTCCAAGCTAATGCTCAAAGAGAGAATAGACACCAAATAGTCTCTTAATTTCATCCAGGAACAGTGCGACAATGATAGGTAGCGCAATCTTACACAAGCATAATTGGGAAAAGTATTACCAGACCAGAATGAACTTTGACCCTTACCTCATTCTATGCAGACAGATCACAGGAGAAGGCATCGGCATTGGCCAGTCGCTACTCGGAGCTCGTACTCTACAGGTAGTCAGATGCTGTTTCTACTCGACATGCTTACTGTGCTTCATGTAAGCGCTCTCATCTAAAACTGCTTTTCATCCTCTCCAGAGACGACCAACACAAGTCTTCTTCCATTTAGTTCAGAGGCCAGAGTTTTTTTCTAAAAGAGTTCTTTTTCAAAATTGCCTTTTCAGTTTTATTCCTTTTTCGGGCCCTTGGCAGAGGTCACCCAAGCTTGTGTGTGGCTGTTCCTCATTGGGCCGCTTAGGCTGAGGTGTGAATCTCGAACCCATCTGGCATGTCTTATTTATCATGGAGGAGAGTCACGTACACCACCTGCCATCTGGAGGAGCACCAGACCACGTTGTATGGGTCCATGCTGGCGGCGGAGTTCTTTACTGGTCGAGCTGGACGCTAAAATGGATGCAAAGTAAAATGGCACTGGTGGTCAAAATAATGGTATCTGAGGCTGAGGCCTTTTGCGCCAACAGTCGTGTCCACATTTTAAAACAAACTTGGGCATGACAGTGACATTGACAGCTGATGTAATTATAACAAAGTTTAAAGTTAATGTAAAAGTGAATGTAAACAAACTTCAAAATTTAATGAAATCCTGTTTTAAGTGTCACATGCAAAACTATTCCGGACTTTAAATATTTTTTCCTCAATTCACCTGTGTATTCACATTTCCCACACATGGAAACTGTGTAAGATATGACAAGAGTTCACTTAGACCTTTTTCCTTGGTTTGAAAACCTGTGAAATTTGTCATTAGAGTTTCAAAACACCCAGTATACCAAAGTAAAAATCAAATTATTCTGCACAATAAAATAACCTATGAAATTTGTCAATATAGTTTTGAAACACCCTATATACTTAAAAGTAAATTATTCTGCACAATAAAATAAAGGCAAAATATTTATTTTTTATTTTTTCATTTTAACTTCAATGAATGGAGGTAGGGGTGACTAGATAGTGCACCAGGCTGTGATCTGCAGTTCCAAGGTTCAAGTCCTGAACCTAGACCAGCATTGAGATTTATCTCTGCCAAACTCCCTGCCCTGTCCTCAATCAGTAGGGGACACCGATGGACTTGGGAAGGTAGATGTCACATATAAATATGCTTTATAATATTTCTTTTATTACTTTAATCTTTCATTTATATGAATAAAGTAAATAAATACCTCATCAAACATCTACTTCCCACATAGGTCTGCCAGAAGCCTGTCAGTTTAAATGCCATAGATAAATAAGGTCTGTGAGGAAGGCGAGATTTCGGCAGAAAGACAACACAACATTTGTGCCTTACCCGGGGCTTGAAGCCAAGTCTCTTTGATCAGTAGCCAAGCATGAGAATGCTATATATCAAGGAAAGAGCATGTTATTAGTTTTCTAAAGTGTAATTTTAACTCCACTGTTCAATTAGGACAGGAATCGTATCAATTTTAAAATAGCACTATGTGAGAAACCGTTTTTTAACTTTGAGTCCTCATAACAAAAGCCAATTGCTGTAGAAAGCTTAATTGTGCATGAATATTTCTGTGAAGCTTATTGTTCACTAAATTTCATTAAAATCAGAAGAGGGTGGACCACAGCATATTTAAACAACACATCAGATTACATGCATTCTGCTATGCTTAATTTTCTTTCCGGTATAGAAGCAGTTTCATTCTCACAGGTATGTGTGAATACATACCTGTGATTCACACATACCAAATAACCCCCCCCCCCCCCATGATATTGAAGTAAAGTTTCTAATTTTAATCCATGCAATGTTTTTTACCTTATATAGTACTGTATTTCTTAAATTTTGTGTCTTTTGTACAGCACCATTTGTAAAACTATGGGATTCAGATATCAAAGATGGGTACAGAAAAGAAGATAATAAGGAAACACCTATTTCATCAAATTTTCATTGTGATGACAGTCATAAAGGGAATGTTGTTGCCGAACTTCGGAAGCTTTCCAGTCATGGCTATGGAACACATGGTATGCAAGTGTACATATGATTTTTGTACTCATATGGGATGTATTTAATTTTCAGACTTGTAAAGTTGCACAATATTTCTAATGATTATAGCCATACTGTGAGCTAAAAGAAGATATCTGAAAAATATTTTATAAATCCATAGCAAACACACAGATTGGGGCGAGGATGGCTCAATTGGTAGCGCACCATGCTCATAATCTGCAATTCCCAGGTTCATGTTCCAGCTGGGTCAGCATTGATATTTATTTCCACAAAATTCCCTGCCTGTGATCAGTAGGGAATACTGATGGACTTGGGAGGGACATCGTCTCCATCAGATGGGATGTTAAGCCATGGCCCCATGTGTGGAAGAGCTGTACCCTGTGCACATTAAAGAACACTGGAGGGCCTTGATGGGAAGCTATCATCTGTCTCCCAACAGCTGTTCCAATTGACTCAATAAATAGGTAAACAAGCAGATAAAATTATAAGTGAATAAAATGAGAATAAATAAGTGTAAACATTTTTAACACCATTCATTAGTTTATTGTTTTTTCTTTTACCAAACATTTTCCTAAAGTACCATAAAGTGTCACACTTTATGGTAACAGATATAACTTACATTCTAGTAGCCTAGGCATTTGAGTTTTTTTTTCCTCTTAATTTTATAGAGACTACTAAAATATAATTTAGAATAACTTTTATGCTAGAAGTACTAGACAGCAACATGCCATTGCCTACCACTAGTGCACAGTGGTTCAAAATGCAAGAAAGTGATCAAAATTAATAATTCATTTAAAAATTATCCTGAAATTTGAAATAGCATTTGCTTTTCTAGTATCAAAGTATTTAACCATTATTACACTGTTGAAGTATGATGAGGTCAATGGATACAAAGGAAAAATTGACTTCAATCAGGTGGGGTTTGAACTCATGATAACATGATAGTACTCTGACTGCTGAGCTACTTGCCACTGATCAGTTTCTCCTCTGTTTAAGCTGTAAACCTATGCCATTGGTCAATCACACAGAGCTCTCTTACTATAGTTGAAGACTGCCTTTACAAAGCTTTCCCACACCGGTGAATAAGACCAGCCACACCTCTACACTACTTCGACTGCATTTTTTAAATTTTGAGAAGAATATATCATTACAGGCCCACTGGCTCTGTTGCTATGTTTTATTAGTTACCTTCAGATGCATTATTAATGTGTGCTTCTATACGCATCATCAAATCCTGCATTGGAAGAAGTCTTCCAGTGTAGATGGCTTCAGCATTTAATGGTTGAGGAATGGGTCTTTGCCCCATGCCTACGATTAGGGGGCTGTTTAATGTTGTTGGCATTCCCTCTCTCAATAAACATAGTTTCTTTAAACAACCCACTAACTATTTTCTCTCCATAGGTAGTTGGAATGTGAGGACACTGCACAGAGCTTTTTCTCTTGATGTCCTCACACAAGAATTCCACCATTATAATTTAGATATTTTTGGCCTTGCAAGAGACCAGATGGACAGATAAAGGTCAGATTCTTAAAAATAATCTTAAATTTCTCTTTTCAGGGAGGGACGACGATAAGCATCACCAACGCATGGGTCTGCTTCTCAGCAGACACGCAAGTGATGCTCTTCTAGGATATGAGTGCATTAATGAAAGGTTTCTTACAGCAAAATTTCAGTCAAGCGTTAAAGACTTGAATGTTATCTGCTGTTATGCCCCCACTGAGGATGCCGATGAGGATGAGAAGGATAGGTTTTATGGACAACTTCAGAATATTTTGAATTCTGTTCATATAGTGGTATACCACTATATGACCTGATATCTAAAGCTTACCATATAGTGGAACTAAAATTGCATCTGACCATTACCTTTGTTAAAAATGTTCTGCAACTCAAACTTAAGAAATGTGCTAAGGTTAAAAAAGTTACCTTTAACACTGAAGCTCTGAAAGACCCTGTTACTGATTTAGAGAGCCCTCTTTGTAATTTCACCATGAACTTACAACTTGAATCTTGACCCTGTTATATTCTAAAGCTTACCATGATAGGTTACTTAGTCATTATGACAGTAATGGTTTGCTTACTGCTAAAGTTGAGGAAGAATGGGACTGTTTTAAACAGACTTTTTTTAACTAACAGTACTCTTTTAGGAAAAAACGAGCAGAGGATGCAAAATTATTTGAGTGATAATGCATTTGAGCATATTTCAGAAAGAAAGAACTGCAGGAATGTCCTTAATCGATACTGTACTAGTCCTAATAGAAAGCATTATGTAACGCTTCAAAGAAATGAAATACTTTTAAAGTTTGGA
This sequence comes from Ryuthela nishihirai, assembly GCA_038380435.1. Taxonomy (NCBI): domain Eukaryota; kingdom Metazoa; phylum Arthropoda; class Arachnida; order Araneae; family Heptathelidae; genus Ryuthela; species Ryuthela nishihirai. The sequence goes on from JAWZYU010000021.1 coordinate 9,380,722, forward strand.
CCCTTTGATCCAATTATTTTCATGCTCCAGATAGCTGAGTCGGGCGCCAGGAATAATTAACAAATTGCCAAAATATGAAGTTTAATTTTGGTTCGAAATACCAGCAAGCATTAATGAGTAAGAATTCAAAAATATTAAATGATTGTCAAAATTTTATGTTAATGCTAATCAAAACAAACTAATGTTGCTTAAGAGAAAAAAATTAGTAAAGATTCAAAAGGTTTAAATAACAAACAATTTATTTCTAAAAAGTACTCACCAAAACTTCAATAAAGAAGATACTACATCATTTCTTACTACAAACATCATCAACAAACTCCAAACTAAAATTGATCTCTAAACTGTGCTGTGCTCTACTACTCTCTCTACTCTACTATCTTCTGTGCTACTGTGACAACATGTCACCAGGTTATAACAAGAGATGCAAAGCCCACACATGTCATGTTGCACACCGGGAAAGACATTTGCGTAAATTGACAAACGGCGCAAGCTATGACACAAGAGTGGGCATGTCCTTGTGCACGCGCTTTAGCGAGTGACAATCGAAAGTTCAGAGTTGCACATGCGCAACTTCTAACTCTTGGAAACGAGCGCTGTGATGCCAAAATGGAAATAAAAATCCCCAAAATGATAAATATAACATAAATTAAACAAAACTGGTTAAGGTAAAGTAAAAGTGAATGAGGGGGCATCACAATTACTGAGAGCTTAATAAGTGTGTAAAGGATCAGTTAGCAGCTAATAAGTATCTTTGACTTAATGGCTTGGCTTATAAAGTCAAGGAAGCAGTTAGACAGCACAACAGCAGAGAGCTGTACCAGATAATTAATGTTTTGTGTGGTAGAAAATGGAGGGGAGGGGATTGAAGTATAAACAAATTAAGGTTATAGAAGTTGAGGATTCTGTCATGATGGCTAGGTGGGCTGAGCATTTCAGTAATGTTCTAAACAACGTGGTTAATTCTACTCCCATTGTTTGTAATGATGACAGATGCATTATTGGCTTTGATGTTGGCCCTATAACACAGTCTGAAGTTATTTATGGTTATTTCTAAACTTAAACTACATAAATCCCAGGGGTAGGTGAAATTACTTCTGAAATGCTTAGAGCTGGGCATGTTTCGGTTACCACATGGATGATTGAAATTTTGAATATCTTTTATTATAAAGGCATTGTTCCTAAGGATTTTAGCAGATTTATTATTATCCCTGTTTTCAAAAAAGACGATCGCAGTTCTTGTGATAACTCCAGGGGTATCAGCCTACTTTCTGTTCCAGGTAAAGTTCTTTGTATGATTGTGCTTAATAGAATTAAGAATCTGGTTGACAGACAATTGCATGATGAGCAGTGTGGATTCAGAAGTGGCCGAAGATATGTAGATCAGATCTTTTCACTTAGGCAGATCCTTGAGAAATGTTTAAGAGTTCAGAAACCTTTGTATACTACCTTTGTTGATGTCAAAAAGTTTTGACTGTTGATCACCATAATTTGTGGTTGATTGTGAGATTTTGTGATATAATAGACAAGTTAGTATAATGAAAGCCCTCTATAATAATACTAAGTCATGTGTGAGATTTGGGAAGGCTTGTAGCAATTAGTTAGCATTGCTACTGGCGTTCGGCAAGAGTACATTTTGTCTCCTTTTCTCTTTGGTTATTGATTATGTTATGCAAAATTCACTGCAAGGGAAAGATTTTCACCTTAAATGGTTTGGAGATACAAAAATTCCTTATTTACATTATGCTGGTGATGTTCCTTTCAGCAAATGTTGTTGATGAGATAAACACTTTCATTCGAACTGTTGATAGGGTTAGTTATGATAGTGAAATGTGCATGGTTTGTAAACAAGATAACAGGAAATTTGATGCTTATTATTCTAGGTGCTTATGCAGTATCTTGGGCATTTGGTGGTTCAACTTTGTAAGTAATGATGAGGTTAGAAAAGGAATTGCCAACCTCCTTTGAGCAGCATATTGTGCAGAGAGAGACTGTTGGATTGGCCATGTTGGCCGTATGGATTTATAGATTAGCAAATAGAGTTAGGAAGAGTGTCTGAAGGCCTTAGAAAGTTGGGGGGTAGACTGAGGGCAGACAGTGTCAAGCACGACCTCGTTAGAATTAGTGTAGAGTGGCCAGAAGTAGCTCAGGAAAGATATATTTGTAGAGCTAAATTGCACACACAATCTGGTTGGTAGTCCATGTCTGCTTGAGTATAATGATGATGAAATTTGTCTATGTCCCTTTTTATAACTTTCTTCATGTTAAATCCAATGTGAATGATGGAGCTGGATTGAAAATAATGTTAATCTTTGAGCAACTAATAATCTCCCATCTTACTCATGTACTTATGCACCCCATGGGTATACACATTGCATTCTTCTGCTCTGTTATCTTCCTGTCAAACAAGTTTCTGTTTAAAAAGAAAATTAAAATGAAAAGGGTAGGAACTGGGGGGGGGGGTCCAATGCTTCATCCCACAGTGCCCACTTTAAAAGAATAGGAAAGCTAATTACTATAGGTATAGAAATGAGAACAGAACAAACTCTGCTCTCCTCCCAATCATGAACACAGCAGGCTGCCTTTGCCAAATACATGTCTTACATTCATGTGCAGTGTGAATCACTCTGCAAATTACTCTGATCTCAACAAATTAATATTTTCAGCCAAGCTCCAAATCTGAAGAAAATTATAAAAATGGAAAACAAATTTAGCCTCCTTCAAAAATTGGATGTCTGCAGATTCCTCCTGCATTTGCCAGATGATTCTGTTATTATATCAGAAAAACAGCCTCAACAAACCAATGACTGCTACTACTGTCAAACTGGTAATTCACCAAACAGCCACCATAAACTGGGATCACTCTACACTGCTAACATACGCATCCACTTACTATAGAACTATTGTCACCAATGTTATTCAAATAATGACCTCATCCATTCCCACCTGCAACCAAGACATTTAAATTACTTTCCATGACATGTGAAAGGTAGTCTTAATAGCTCTAAATGTCACCACATAGTGTCAATACACTAAAGACGAAACATTACCCTTGTTCAAAAAGCTTTTTGAGTTTGCCCCTATTTTTTTTTAATTCACAAATGGTTTGAAGGATAAACTTTTAAAATTTTAATGCTCACTGACTGAGATCTTGTAGTTGTTATATCCTAATCATTTTCTGGGCAAGAAGGCTTTTTAATTGTGTAGTTAATGGATGCTATAAAATGGCCTCACATCACAAAACTTGGATCATTTAAATGGGAGAGTATATTTTAGTCGTCACTGCAGTTTTCCAGAAAGTAGTCTAGATGTGAATGCAGGAAGTGCACTTTCAAAGACATGTTACATCTTAAATCCTGATATGCATATAGCATCTGGTTTACTACTTCTTTATAATCTTTAGACCTCCTTTTTCGAAGAAAATTGTCTGTAACTTTCTTAAAACTTGTCCAAGCAAGTTTCTCTTTTTCTGTTAGAGATTCGTCAGATTTCACATCTTTCTTCAACTGTCTTATTTGAGAGTCAACAAACATGCCCTCTTTTATCTTTGTTTCTGAAAGATGGGAGAATTTTGTTGTTAGGTAGGGAAATCCTCTACCATATTTATCCACTGCCTTGACAAATTGCTTCATAAGTCCCAGTTTTATGTGAAGGGGAGGAAGGATCACATCCTCATAAGCTATTAAGTCTCTGCTTCTGTAGATTTTTTGCTCCCACTTTCCAATTATGTATTGGCCAAGTTTTCTTCAAGTAATGGGATGCTCTGTCACGACTGTCCCATTCAAAAAGGAAACAAGGAAATTTTGTGTTCCCTTGTTTCATTCCCAATATCATGGCAATGATTTTTAAATCCCCACATATTTTCCAATTGAAATCCATATATTTAATGGATTTGAGCATTATATCTAGAATCTCATGATTCTTTTGCCATACTAGCATAGGCAACTAGAACAGAAGACATTAAATTACCATTATGTAGTACAACTGCCTTCAAGCTAGTTTTGGATGCATCTATAAAGAGCCTCCAATTTTGTGGGTCATGAATAAAGCCTAAATCTGTCATCAAACCGGCAATATCATTACATAAAGTCAATCAGCCATCCTGTGAGAAGAATACAACAAAATTCCATTCTCTATTTCTATATAAAGTTATACTTGTATTAGGTTGGAGAAAATTCCATTCTTGCAACCTAGAGCCCAGCAGTTCAGCATTTTGTTTACTTAGCCCTAGATCATGAACCAATTCGTTCAGATCTACCTGCATTAAAAAATGTAGAGTTGAATGCACGGTAGCCTTGTAGGAAGGATCACTTATTTCTAGAGGTGATTCACTTGCCTCACTCTCTTCACCAGTACTTTCTTTATCTTCTGTTTCCTGATTTGGAGTTAGTGGAACTGGCAAAGTTTTAGAATGTGGTACTGGTCATATTGCAGAAGATAAGTTAGGATAATCGATATCCCAACTTATCTGTTGTAATGGTATGTCTCTTTGATTTTCTGCTGGTAACGCCCTGGATACTAGTCATACAGAAATAGCAATCTGTGGAATGGTCTTTGGGTTTTTTCCATATCATGGGTATCACAAATATAACAGAAGTTGTCTGCCTTATTTTGACATTTTCGGTGGAACATTTTCTAGAATACAAAAGAAAAAAAATAACAGAATTAAAGTATTTACAAATCTGTCATGTTAACTATACAAATATTGTCATAAAATATATTTGCATACCATACAATACAATTTGAAAAAATTGATGTTAATTCCACAAATATTGTGTCACTTATATGTTTTTAAAATAAACTTTACAGAGCAAACTCTAGTAGTTACCTAAACTATGAATAAAATTACATGTGAGTATAAACTTTTGCAAACAAGTCAGTGTTGCCAACATTTTTGATGTAACATTACCTGATTTTTCATTCCCCAAGTAATATGCATGAAATTGATGTGTTATATCTCCATAACTCTAAAACTAGCCCTGTTAGGCCAATTCTGATCTCAGATTTCAATTTCCCACACCAAAATATTTTTGAAACACATGTTAACCAAAGAAAATTTTTCATTGTAGAACAGTGTAATTGATTAGCCTAAATATTGCATCAATTAATACTACAGTATAGAAGGAACAGCAAAAAAAAGTTTATCACTTGTCTTTTTTGTTGTTGTTGTTTTTAAATGCTTGGAGAAGCAATGGCAACTCTCAAGGTTGGGTGTCTTACTTCTGAGTGGACCTTTTTTCACACAATGGGCTAAATGATCAGGTCACAAAGACCCCCAAGCACTCAGAAAAGGTTAGAGGAGGGACCAACTTGAACAGCTATTAGAAGGCAGATGGTAGCCTCTTGTCCAGGCCATCCAGCATGTTCTCTAATGTGCACAGAATATGACTATCCACACATGGGGTCACAGCTTAACATCCCATCCAACGGACGGCAGCTTTTCCAAGCCCATTAGTGTCCCTTCTGACCGTGGGCAGGGCAGGGAATTTTGTTGAGATAAATCTCAATGCTGGCCCAGCTGGGGCTCAAACCTGGAAACTGCACATCATGAGCCTGATGTGCTACCTACTGAGCCACTCCCACCTTGCAATGCTCAGGAAGTAGAACTTCTTGTGTACTTTTTGATTTGAAATTTAACTTAATTGCTAATAATATGTATTCATTATGCAATAATTAATAATTTATATATTTCATAAATTTCATCAAATACAGGAATTTATTAATTCACATAAGTGCTCATAATTACTACAAACTTTTGCTCTTCCAACTCATAATTTTCATTGGGTAACTGCATATGATAAAAAATATTCCCACTGTTATATTTTAGAGAAAATTAAGTCTGAACTTGCTAGTGTTAGATGTAATTTTTAAAGCAGAAACCATCCAATGGAGAAAAAATAAATAAATTTTCTGTAAATAAAAATGCCACATTTATTTAAATGTATAAAATCAAATCCACAATTAGTAAGGGTTTCCTATATATTAGAGCTGGTAGATAGCTTATTAACCCTTCCAAGGTCCCAATTGAAAAACTTGTTAACATTCAGGGGTCCAGTTATTTTTTCACTCTGATCAGCCAAAAAAAATGTACTCTAGAGTTTTTTTGCCAAATAACTAATAAAAGGAATTATGGCATGCTATATGTTAAATTAATCAACATTTAATTCTGGATTTTCTGAAAATAAAATATTTAACAGAAAAGATGACTTGTTTTATTTTAATAGGACAGTTTTAGAATCATGTGGTAAAAAATGCATGTGGCAACACAAATAAAAATTGATTTTAAAAAAACTAATGGACAGAAATGATTATAATGCCCATGAATAAAAAGGCTATTTATTTCTGAATAACAAAAAAAAAATTAATTTTCTTGTTCCAAGTAAATATTTCTCTCATTTTGTAATTGTTTTTTCTTGGTACCATACTTTGATAAAAGTTCAGGCTTTTAACCAATTGTGCTGAGTCAGTTAAACAAGACATTTTTGGATTTTTTTTTTTAAATAACCAATCCCAATCAACAGAAATAGTCATGCTATATACCAAATTAAAACAGAATTTAACTCCCAATCTTATGAAAATAAAAAAATTTAAAGAAGTTTGCAAGCATATTAATTTAATAAAACATTTTTCACAGTGATATAGTAACAGATAATATTATATTTATCTGAAATATTATTATTTTTTAATGCTTCTTTTCAGTGTGGTATATTTTAAAGCACGGGCCAACATTATACAAGGTACTTGGATTGCTCACATTAATGGAATATTCTGTCCTGTTTAGGAAATGGAGGAACACTTTTTAGACTACCTTTTTATTAAACATTATGATTTTTTTTTTGTGGGGGGGGGGGGGGTGAATCATGGGGAAGTGCCAAAAAATAAGTGCACAAAAGCTAAAAAAAATATTGTTTATATCATCAAAGTGGCCATTCAAGTTACTGGGGGGAGGGATCTTTTGAAGCCATTTAATATAAAATTAAAAACTTGTAATTTTTTTTATTTTTTTTATTTTATTTGAAACTTTGCCAGTGGGGAGGAGTGAAATGTCCTTGGTGAGTGTCGCTGGGGGTATAAACCCTATGCCAAAATTTCTCTGCAACAGAAGAACTGATTTCTGTGCTAAGAAGTCCTCTTTGTTTCTGTATCCAATACCATTCATTTTCAAGAATTTCAGAAAACTATACAAGATCAATTTTTTTTTACTGGAAAACAAAAAAAATAAAATAAAAATTAACATAGAACCTAATGTGATGTAAAATAAAATATCCATAGCAACAAGTTTTAAGCTGTCCATCCAATATAACATGACTCTGGAAAATGGATCAACTGACCAAAAGATTGATAATTTATGGAAATAAAATAAATCTACCAAAATGAAAACTTAAAGTTTAAATATAAAAAAAGTAAATATTAACTTTACAAAGGGTATCAAATATACTGGAACAACACTGTAAACAAGCAATTATGGAGTCACTCTGTGTTATAAGTGGCTCCATAAATTTTCATGTCATGGAGATAGCATGTGTGAGCCGTAATTAGTGCAGCTGCACCTGTCTTGGAACCTAAGAAGAGTGTTTTTACTTACAGTTTCAATATGAATAGCATGAAATATGCATATAATAATGAGATAAATGATAAAAATGATTCTGAGAATGTTGAAATAGGTTTATGGCAGAAAAAAAATGTAAATGGGGGGAAATAGCTGTACATACTTCATAATTACTTCCAAAATCTTCCATTTCTTTAAATAGCAGTGTTTATGAAGGGTAAAACACAGTGTGCTGAATTAAAGGTAGATTAAGTTAACTCTGTAAACACTAGCTGCTGGACTAGTCACATGTTATCAGGGCAAGCAATCGGCTCATTGACACTAATGTTGTAATTGATGGTCATAGATCGATGTGGTGAAGTTTAGGTTAAATAGTCATAACTGCATTTTTTTGGTTCTTCAGAGGTAGCTTTGTCGGTTGTTCAAGGAGGACAATTCCAAATTGTGTACTGTTCTTTGTAGCTGATATTTTCATAGATCCAGTATTATTGCTTCTCGCTTGGTGATAGTTCTTAAGTGCAGTGGTGTTGCACTTTGCTGCCTCTGTGGTATGAATCACTGTAGAATTTTATTGAACACTTTTACACTTGAATCATTCCAATCGTTGGCAATACATGTTAACAAGGGCCTACTAAATAATTTCAGACTTGTAAAATTTGTAATGAACTATAATAATTCCAAATACTATCAAACTTTCGTTTTTTGAGCATGCACCTCAACGCATAATTTGAAGATTTCAAATGGGTCATAAACTCAATTCAGAATGAGCACCCATGAAATAATACTTGCTCCAAATAAGATGTTTCCAAAAATTGTATATTGCTTTTTTAACTTGGACAATTTAAAAAGCTTCAAATAAAATATGTTCTTGAAAGCCTAATATTCAAGCTTTTTACTATGCTTTTTACATGCAATTTCTATATGAAATTACTATCTATAAATATTGGTTTTGGCAGATAGGATTCATTTTTGACAGATAAAGTTCACCTGATAATCAGTAATTTATATTCTGGAACTTATGAAACGTATCTACAATGTTCTACCATATTATACCGAAATTCCAGATTGCTCTTATAAATCTTTGAACGCATAGACCCAGTGCAGCTCGGATAGCACTTCCAATTCATTCCCCTTTCAGGGCACCTCAGGGGCATGCCCGGTTCATGCTTGCGACCGTGGTGACTTCATGCAGGCCACATGTGCACTCACCAATTGAGTGCATCGTGTCTCTCTCTCATCCCGCAGCCAGGACAGTGCCAGCCTGATGACATGTCGAAGTGGACGGCACGAAGCGCGTTGCAGTACCTGGTCACCAACATCTCATATAGGCAACTGGCTCAGTGCACTAATAGGAGTATGAAGTTTAGAATGACACCCAGTGACTCATATCATAGAGGCAGCAAAGTGCAACACCACTGTGCTTAAGAACTTATCACCAAATGAAAAGCTACAATACTGGACCTGTGAAAATATCAGCTATCAAGAACAGCATGCAACCCAGAATTGTCCTCCTTGAACAACCGACGAAGCTACCTCTGATGAAGAAGAAAATGCAGGTATGACTCTGTAACCTAAACTTCACCACACCGATCTATGGCCATCAATTACCGCATTAGTGTCAATGAGCCAGTTGTTTGTCATGATAACACATGACTAGTCCAGCACCTACAGTGTTTATAGAGTTAACTTAATCTATCTTTAATAGCAGTGTTTTTTGTTAATTTTCCTGAGATTCTCAAAACTGTAAGGAAATTTGTAGACAATAGTTAGAATCAAACTTGTGAGCTTTATTTAAATAGGTGATTGCTTCAATACAGAGTAACGTTAACAAACAAATCAGCAATACAGCATAGTGCTTCTAAAATATGGCAATCAGATGGTTTTATCAAATTATTTATATTGTAGTTTAATAAAATATGCATCAAATGAAAAAAGAAAATGTTATTTTTCAAGCTTGAATTATGTATTTTTAAAAGATACATGCAAGAAAATTTTCAAACAGCTATTTTTATATTTTTAAATCAAAGTTTCGTGTGTTGTACAAAAGGCGTCTATTGACATCTTTGAACTCTCATTGCAGATTCTGCCAGCAGTTTGATGGTGACTTTGGAAAGGTTAATGATTTATTGTTTATTGTCACATGACTCATTGCATCTTGTTCAACATTTCACTTTTGCTCTGATTCTATCATTTTGGGACAAATCTGAAAGATTTAGCATGTATATATATATATTGGAAATCTTAATTGTATGTCCTTAAATTTAAAAAAATTGTGTATTAGTTGCAAGTTATTTGAACATTTGAAAGAGTATCATTATTTGAAAATCAGATTAAGATTAACCATTCCCTGATAATATTCATACATTCATGTATACATACCTACATATGACCATCCATCCTTGTGTTTGTAGTGTTATTCTGAAACCATTAAATTTGCTTACATAGGAGACATTCCCCATTGCAAATGCCAAAAAGACCTATCACTCCTTCAAAGGGTCAGAGTTGGTGCCAACTTAGCTTTGAAGTGTCAGTACAATTTATCTTTAATTCACAGAATTTAAAATTCCTAAAGTTGTCCACAAAATTCCATCTTTCTCATTCTCACCACAGTTAGTGGGAAATTACACAAAACATTCAGGTCTTTAAACCCTTACTAAGCCCAGTGTGAAAAATTGAATTGTACCTGATGACCAGGCTTTTTTTTTACCTATATTCCTATTGCTTTTTGCTCGTCATTTGTGTGTTTCATGGTTTTATTTGGTTTGTGTTTGTCAAAACTGTTGTTCTACCATATCTTTTGAATGCAACAACATAATTAATAATTAATTATTTATGTATCAAATCAAAGCTTATGATGCGGGCAGTGTCATAGGTTAAAAAAATTACCCCCATGCTTTCTTCCTCCTTAAAAACGAGGAAAAATGAAAACAATTGTTCTGTTCTTTCTCCAGAATGCGAGTGCTGAAAGTAACAAGCTATGTGTCAAATGAAAGCTTGTGATACAGGGAGTGTCTGTCATAGGCTATACAAAATTGACCCTCCATGATTTCTTCCCCCTTAAAAAAGAGGGGAAATATGAACTGATTGTTATGCTATATCTTCAGTATGCAAGGGGCTATTATTTCAAGTGAAGTGCCAAATGAAAGCTCATATAAGGACTGTTGTAGACTAAATGGTAAATGGTAATAGCTGGTAAATGATTTTCTTTGAATTAACATTTCAGAGGTCTTGTGTTAGATACTAACTCTGTTTTCAACTACTATTCTACATATTTCTCTGTGACAAAAAGTTTTGGAATTAATTTAAAATGGTCAGAGTGATAAGATTTGCATTTTTTTAGTTATGTATTAATATATGTAAATTTCTGTTACAGTAAAATCATGGCAAGGTAATGAAAATTCAATTGATAAAGAAGTTTTAAAAGATGCTCCACAAAAAAGATACATAGATGAATATGATGAAGAACTGGATAAAGGAAAGGTGAGTTCAAAGATTCAACAAACTGTTATAACTCATCCAAATTCATGATGATTTTGCCTAGAACTAAAAATGTATGAAGTACATCATCTACCAAACATCTGTGCCAAACAACAATGATATGAATTAATTATTTACAACATATGGTATGATTGGGTATTATCTCAGTTTTCTTGTGCTCATCAATATGAATAGTTCTAAACAATGTTAGTTCTACTTTCATTGTTTGTAATTAGAGTAGCTATAATACAGGCCCTAATCATGATCTGAAGTTACTTTAGCTATATCAAAATTAAAATTACACAAGTCATTAGGGATGAATTAAATTACTATTGAAATGCTTAGAGCTGGAAATGTTTCAGTTATCATATGGCAGAATGAAATTTGAATATTTTTATATAATAAAAGTCTTTCTAAGTATTTTACTGGAGCTATATATAAAAAAAAAATCCCCTCAAACAGCTGCTTGCCACATAGGTCTGACAGGAGTCTGTCAGTTTATATGTCATAGTAGAAGGTCTGAGAGGATGGCAGGACCTCAGCAGAAAAACGACACATACATCCATGCCTTACCCGGGGCTCGAACCAGATCCCTTAGATCAGTAGGCAAGTGCGCTAACCACTTGGCCACAGGACGGCTTGGAGCTATATATATTATCCCTATATTCAAAAAAAGATCATCACAGTTCTTGAGATAATTACTGAAGGATCAGTCTAAAATCTGTTCTATACAAAGTTATTTGCATTATTTTGCTTATTAGAATTAAAAGTTAGTTGAGCAACTTCATGATGAAAATTGTGGGTTTAGAAATGGTAGAGGAATCATAGATATATATTTTCTTGGGCAAATTCTTTACAAATGTTTAGAGTTTCAAAAACTTGTTTACTAACTTTGTAAATCTCAGTAAAGCTTTTGGCCTGTTGATTACCATAATTTGTTGTTGATCCTAAGATCATATGGAATATTTGAAAAGTTAACATAATGCTAGCTTTCTATAATAGTACTGATTCATGTGTGAAAGTCTCTTTGTTTATTGATTACATATACAAAATTCACTGCAATAGGGAGATTGGGGCCTCAAATGATCTAGATATTGGAAAATTTCATATGTAGATTAGGCTGGTGATTTGGTAAATAGTGTTGAAGAGATTAAATTTAGGATTGTTGATGAAACTGATAGAGCTACCAATTACTTGCATTATTTTTTATTTTCTATTTTTTTTTTGGATTTTCTTTTAATTTTGTTTCAAAATTTGTATTGGTCATTAAAAATACATATTTCGGATTTTTTCAGTCTTAACCATGCAAAATTCTACCCCCAAATTTTACAGTATTTTGACCCTTTTCTCAAATAGAGAATACTCTACTGAAAGGGAAGAATTGCTTCTGATTTCGCTCCTTTTTTACTGCACTAAAGGTGCAACTATGTCCCCACTCCCTAATCTATGTTTGCTTGTGGGCTCACCTACATACCAATCAGAGAAAATCTATGACTTCAGCTGACCATTTCTGGACAGCAACACATGGCAAAGTCCAGATCTAAATTCTTTTGCAGAGTTGAAGGCTCTTTAATTGTTTCTAAATGAGTGTTTATTAAACCTTGTAATGCTCCAAAGATTATTAACTTTAAGTTGGACCTATTGTCTGATCCAAATTTATTCAAATTATGGATAGCTGTATCGGGTGCCAGGCAATAATAACTTGCCAAATCAAGTTGAAATAGTGTTTGTAAATGTATTTATTAAGTGTTACTTATTGAGTAAGAATTCAAAAAATGATTGCCAAGTTTAATTAAAGTTAAATACAATCAAAAAAATTTCACATTGCTCAAGAGAAAAAATAACCAAGATTCAAAAATTTTTAAAACAAAAGTTTATTTCCAAAAAATTACACTCACCAAACTCGATGGTCGAATACATTAGCAACTCACATCTATCTAAAGTAACATCATCTCAGACAAAAGCTCTGTCTACAGTGATTCACAATAACTCTGCTACTACATCTCCATTCTGTGACCCATCATCACCACTCTAACAACATTTCACAATCTCACAACCTCATCTCTAACTGTCTCAGCAATGTGACTCAACTATCTGACAATGTGACTTAACATCACTTAGTTATAATGTGCGTACAAGTCTGGCACGTGGCTGTTGCACACCGGAAAAGATATTTGCATGAACTGAAGATCGCACAAGGTATGACACAAGAGGGGTCGTGTCCTGCACATGCTTGAAAAAAAAAAGCTACTACTACTATTACCAATCCCCCAACTATTTCAGCTCTGGCCAACTAAACTTTAATTGGATTACTTAGAGTCAGACACTTCCTTAATCTGTGGACTATTTATTGACATTGAAACCAGAATTAGTCTCATGCATGTGTATTTATCATCTGGGTTGATAAAGGATTATAACTTTTTTTTTTCACTATAGTTGTGGAAAGTTGACAGTTGGGTTACTGCACTGGCTTTTTGATTGGTTGATCAAAGCTCCTCTCTTTAGTTTGGTTTCAGCACTAGCAGTACTATCTCTATTCTTATCTCTACACTTTGTCATTTTCTGTTGTGTTTAAAAAGTTTCATTACTAATTTTGTGTTAAAAATTTTACCATGTCTCCTAAATGTTTGCATAATCAGAAATATTTGGTTAAATATTCACAGCAGTTTGAATTTGTGAAATTGTATATATTTGGATTGTTTGACATCTGGGCTTCACTTTTGTACAGCTTGCATGGTAAATTTATCCAAAGTGTGAGAACAACATTCTCTGTTAACAATCCACTTCATACCACTTGACTGCCACATGTGCCAGCAATTAACTAGGTCACAGCACCTGCCATCTCCCATGAAGCTGCAGGAGGTTTCACAATAATAAGCTCTTGCCTTGCTCTGGCTTTTAGTTTCGATTTAAAGAGTGGGAATCATTCAGAGAATACTGGGATAAATGATATAAATAATAAAAATAATTCTAGGAATACTGAAATAGGTTTAAGGTAGAGAAGAGTGTAAAAAAAAAAACTCTGGCTTTTAGTTTTGATTTGAAGAATGGGAACCATGCATAGGATGTTGGGAGAAATGATAAAAATAATTCTAGGAATACTGAAATAGGTTTAAGGAGAAAAGAGTGTAAAATGGGAAAAAAACAATAGAAGTACATACTTCTTAATTTCAAAACCTTTCATTTTTAAAAATATCAGTGTTTTGTTAATATTTAGGGGACTTTTGAAACTTTAAGAAAAAATTTGTTGATAATAGTTCAAATAAAACTTGTAAGCTTAAATCAGGAGGTTGCTTCAGAATAGATTAAAAAACAAATTGGCAATTCTGTATAGCACTTCTAAGAAATGGTAATCAAATGATTTTAACAAATTATTTATATTGTAGTTAAATAAAATATGCATCAAATGAAAAAAAGAAATATTTTTCAAGCTTGAGTTATGTACTTTTAAAAATATATGTAAGAAAATTTTCAAACTGCAATTCCTGTTTCAAAGTTTTTTTGCTATACTAAAAATAAACATAGAAGTCTTGGGCCTCTTATTTCTGATTATGTCAAATCTATGTTCTTTGGAGACTCTGGAAGGGTTAAGAGATGAATGAAAAATTATTTTTGTGTTGTATAGGCTTTCATTTGAATATAATTTGTTAGACTTGGTAATAGTTTATGTAAATCCTTCTTTTTTCTGAGAGAAGGGCAACTTTGCTTTTCTTTGAGCCATGATGAGAGGAAGTTGTATGTTAAATTTGGTGCCCATAGCTTTTTATTATATAGGAAAAAATTTTACTCCTGTTTTGTGTAAAGTGTTTTTTGCAGAGGGAAAGTTTTTTTTTTTTTTTTTTTTTTTTTGGGGGGGGGGGGGGTGAAAAACTTGTATTGCCTAAATCAACAATGACAGGAAGCTGTATATCAAATTTGGTGATCCTACCTTTTTATTGTTTATGAGAAATTCCCCAGTATTTTGGTGGAGGGGGAGCTCTTTTGTGGAGAGAGAAGAAAGATGGGAGGTCAAATTCCTACATTTCTTTAATCTACTATGGGGGAAGTGGTATTTATACCAAACTTAGTAATCATAGCTCTTGCTGTTTAAGAAAAATCTCACCCCATTTTTTTGTAAGAAAAAAAAAAAACTTCCATAGAGCTTTTTTGAAGATGAAGAAATATTGATGACCAAACTTTTTCCCTGCTTTAAGTTATGGTTTGAGGAAACTATACTGAATATGATGGTCCAAGCCAAAACCTTCTATAAAAAAAGGCTGTGCAAGTAAATGATAATATTAGCATAAGTAGTCCTGAAAATCTAGACATTTATGATATATTTATTTCTATTTTCATTACTTTTGTATCTTAATGCTAATTTTTATACTAATGTTTATTTTAAAATATACCTTTCGAAGAAGAAAAATTATTTGTATTTATTAGCATGATCATAACACTAATGCATACTGATATTTTTTTTTTCTAAATGATATGTATGTATTAATAAACATTACTATAAAGATTAGTATAAAAGCTCACTGGTAATATATAAGAAATATCTAAATTTTAGAACTACTTATTCTGACATCATAACATAGCTGGACAGCTTTCTGTTATAAGATGTGTTGTCCAAGCTCTTACCATTTAGAAGAAGTTCATATCACTTTTTTTTTTAAGAAGCATCTTTTAAGTGAGGAAATTTTTTTAATGGTATTAGTCTTTGCCCTTACATTGTACTACTTTATGATTAGAGGAAACTAATTACCACTAATTACCTAATAACCAGTAAAGTAATGCCGAGTGAGCATATCGTATGCAAATTAGTCTAGGTTACATCAATTTGTGTAATCAGATAGCAGCATAAAAACAGTGTTTTGGAGTGGATCATTATTTTGCATTGTAAATGTGTGTAGAGAAATTCGAAATAGTCATTTTGTAGGAATCACCTCAAGACATCGTTTGCCAAATGAACTGCAGTGGAGAGCTATTGGCTGGCTCAAATCAGGTCAAAGTCAGCCAGATGTGGTACGATGACTGAATGCGAGTCCTTCTGTTGTCCATAGACCTTAAAATCAATTTCTTTGCACAGATCCCATGTCTCGGAGGTTTAGCCAAGGAAGAGCTAGAATTGTGACCGCCGTACAAGACCGATATATGTGATTAACAGCCCTAAGGAACAGGACATCTACTTCTCAGCTATGATCCTCTCGCAGCAGCCACTTGGAGGGTTGTATCAGCTTCTACTGTGTGTAGAAAGCTTCACGAGGGAGGTCTGTACTCGAGAAGGTCAGTAATTTGTAAATCCCCTTACATCATGTCACAGGAGAGAGCAGTTGAATTGGGCACGCATGCATGTTAACTGGACAGAAGAGCAATGCAGGTCCGTACTCTTCACAGATGAGTCAGATATTGCTTGCAGAGTGATTCCAGAATTATTTGATGTGGAGAGAATGAGGTACCCGCTATCATTCCAGTAATATCTGTCAAAGAGACAGTTATGGCAGAGGTAAAGTGTTGGGGTGGCATTTCCTTAGGTGGACGCACTGACCTCTTTGTGTTGATGAGTGCGAACCTCAATGCTCAAAGGTATAGGGATGACATCCTGGACCCTTATGTACATCCTTAGGCTGGTGCAATAGGTGAAACATTCATCTTACAAGATGATAATGCTTGTCCACACAGAGCTCAAGTAGTGGAACAATACCTTCAAGATGAGAACTATTATGTGCATGGAGTGGCCAGCTCAATCTCCCGACTATTATACTTCAAGATGAGACTATTATGCGCATGGAGTAGCCAGCTCAATCTCCCAACCTAAATCCGATTGAGCATGTGTTGGATCTCCCTCTGTCCTCGTTTCAGGTGGATCCCACCACCTGAAACAAAGAGGGAGCTTATTACTGCTTTAAAGGAACAATGGTCATTACTCCATACTAAGCTGATTCACAACATCATAAACAGCATGGAACATCGCTGTCATTCTTGCATTATTATAAGGGTTGACCATACTCCTTATAACCCTTTAATGCCCAGAACATCCCAAAATGACCAAGATTTGAAATGGACTAGTTCAAATAGGACTTTTTTTTGTCTTGAATACCCTCTACCCTATTCTCAGATTCTTGGGCATTAAAGAACTTTGCCCATTGCATTCTGACACCTCATTTTTGAACAAGTTTGTGTATTTTTTTTTACAAAAAATGTTTCTAATGTAAAATATTTTATGCCATTCTAAAACTAGCAGTGTAATTCATGTTTCCATCAAACTTCATTAGAATCATTCATATATTTTGCTTATCATAATTTTTCTGAGTTTTCCTTAATTTATGGAAACCAGTGTACAGGTTGGTTATAATTAAATTGACAGTACTCTGAGCAATGTAGAGAAGGATCTACTTGTGGATCACAGCAAAAAGTGGTGGATACCTTAATTAGAACATGGGGTAGAGAATTTGTGAATAAAAAAAAGTTAATGTTTGTGCCACCAGGTGGCATGGGTTGCACTAAAATAAAGCAAACACTAATTTGAACAAACATAACCTTTATTTTGCTAATCAGGATTCTTAATATGTGAACCATTCATGTGCAAAATGTGCTAGAAACGTAATATGCATGGTCCACAGTTGCTTGAAGCATATCTCAGGGAATGGCTGCAACATGCTGTGTTATTCTTGCCTTCAGTTTAGCAAGCAATTCAACATTGCCTTGGTAAACTCGGCTTTTCAAATAACCCCATAACCAAAAATCGCATGGGTTTAGGTCAGGGGAACATGGTGGCCAAGCATTGGAAAACGTTCGAGAAATTATTCTGTCCTCACCAAATGTGGTACACAACAATTGCATTGCTGTGTGTGTAATATGGGGTGGTGCCCCATCCTGCATGAAGGTTATGGAGTCTAAGCAATTTCTTTCTTGCAAAGCC
The DNA here is from genome assembly GCA_038380435.1 of Ryuthela nishihirai. Classification (NCBI taxonomy): domain Eukaryota; kingdom Metazoa; phylum Arthropoda; class Arachnida; order Araneae; family Heptathelidae; genus Ryuthela; species Ryuthela nishihirai. The sequence goes on from JAWZYU010000021.1 coordinate 9,398,646, forward strand.
GGAATAATCATACAGCTAAGATCTGTTTTACACTGTCCATTTCACCTATCAACACACAGGGCCTTGAGGCATGATCTCCTCAACAAAAAATGGTCCGATTATAATGCGGTAAACCCGCACCATACAATTGCATAGTCGGAGTGTAGGGGCACTCATGCATATCATGCAGATGTATAGGTCCCCATATTCGGCAGTTGTGTGTATTCACTGCTTCATGTAGGGGAAAATGCACCTCATCAGTCCATAACACTTTCAAAGACTACGTCGTCAAGTTGCATCCTCGCCAGAAATCCACAAAGCAAAATCGATGCACTGTTCAGGGTCACATGGTATAAAACCCAATGAATTTTATAAGAATACCGTTTCAAGATGGACCTATAATTTTACAGATAGTTGACCACAGAAGTTGCAGTTGTTGAAATACCTCTCTCGCACTAACTATGGGTAGCTCCAATTGTGACTGGATTTCTGCAATGGTAAGAGTGACGTCTTCCACATTGCTTTCTGCAACAGGCCATTACTCGGAGCCACATCCAATTTGCTTGCTTCTTCGAATTTCTGTATCATATTCTTCGGTCCATTTAGCAACAAAGGTCCTTTCCTTATATCATTCAGACGATGATATTTGCATAATGCAGTGGCAGCATTACTACCATTTTGGTAAAAGAGTTTCACTAGCAAAGCTCTGTCCTTGCAGATATCAATGGTTCCTTCTAGCAATTGCAGGAAGACACCACATTTTATAGTGTGCCTCATGCGACTCTCATGTGTGATTGGCTGCAATGTCATGAGAAATTACCATGTTCTACCACATTTTTAGTGCACACACACCACCTAGTGGCACCAACACTAACTATTTTTTATTCACAAATTCTCTACCCCATGTTCTTATTAAACCCTTCCAGTGTCCAGGCTGAAGAACAGGTTTCTATCCAGAGGCCAAGCTATTTTCTCACTATGTTCAGCCAAAAAAAGCTTTAATTTTATAACTTTTTTGCCAAATAACTAATGAAAGGAATTATGGCATGTTGTATACCAAATTAATCAGCATTTAATTCTGGATTTTCTGAAAATCAAGAATTTGACAAAAAAAGACTATATGTTTTATTTTAATAGGACTTTTTTTAGAGTTGTGTAGTAAAAAAATGCATTTGGCAATGCAAATAAAAATTTATTTTTAAAAAATTAATAGACAGAAATGATTACAATGCACATGAATAGGATGGCTATATATTTCTGAATAAAAAAAAATTATTTTGTTTGGTTTTAATAAATATTTTTCTCGTTTTGTAATTTTTTTCTCAGTATCATACTTTGAGAAAATTCCAGGTTTTTAGCCAATTGTGCTGAGTCAACTTTAGAATTTAAAAAAAAATAACCAATTAACACAAATAGCTCATGTTATATATCAAATTAAACAGAATTTAATTATGAATTTTATAAAAATAAATAATATAAATAAATTTCCTAGCATATTGATTTTAATAAGCCTTTTTCAATGTGATATGGTGAAAAAAAAGATCGCATCGTACAATTAAGGTTTCACTTTGGAAACCCTGCTGGATAAAATAGTTAAATTATATATTTAACAAAAGGAAATTTTCTCCCGAATAATATAATATTCTACCTGAAATATGATTTTTATTTCTTTTAATGATTCTTTTCAGTATCGTATATTTTTTAACACAGCCAGTGTTATACAATCTGACTTGGACTTTCACATTCACAGAATTTTCTGAACTGGTTATAAAATAGAAAAAAAAAACTTCCGTGACTGCTTTTTTTGCTAAATATTATTGATTTTTTTCTTTGGATGTTGAAGTTTAGCGATCTTGGCTAAGTGCAGAAAGGTTTGTGCACCAAAGAACCAGCCCTTCCCGAAATTTCCATCCCACATGACTGCCGATTTCCATACCAAGGAAGTCTATTTTGCTGCCATATCCAAGATATTCATTTTCAGAAAACGGTGCAAATTCAAAGTTTTTTTTTACAAATAATAAAACAAAAATTACATATAACGTAATGGGATGTTCAATAAAATATCCGCAACAACTGTTAAGCCGGCCTCCGATCTAGCATAACTCAGAAAGTTCAATAAATCAGCTGATCGAAAGATTGCTAACTAACGGAAGTAAATCTACATAAATTCATTTGCTTCCATATCCAAGACCTCATTTGTTTTCAGAAAATGAAACTAGATCAAAGTTTTACTGGAAAAGTGCTAAAATATAAATGAAAATTAACATATAGTCTAATGTGATGTTAAGATATCCACAGCAACAAGTTGTAGGCCACCCATACGATGTACCATGACTATAAAAAAAATCAGTACCTATCAATCGGCCAAAAAAAATTGCTAATTTCCGAAAATAAATCTACTGAATTAAAACTAAGGTTTAAATATAAAAAAATATTAACTTTACAAAGGGTATCCAATATGCTGGACCAAAACTGTAAACAACACTTATAGCACATGTAATGGAGATTGTATGTGACAGCCATCTGCATCTTGTTGGCCGCAGTGAAGTGTAACTAATTAAATGCAGCTGCAGCCAGAATTTCTAAGAAGGATGTGTTTACTTCCAGTTTCGATTTTGAAGGAGGGAAAGATGCATACAATGCTGGGAGAAATGATAAAAATAACTTGGGAATACTGAAATAGGTTTATGACAGAAAAGAGTTTAAAATGGAAAACAAAATGGCGGTATGTATTTTGTAATTACTTTCAAAATTTATTGTTTTTAAAAATAGCAGTTTTTTTAATTATTTTAAAGATATTTTCAAAAATTTTAAGGAAAAATTTGTTGATAATAGTTCAAATCAAACTTGTGAGCTTAAATCAGAAGGTTGCTTCAGCAAGTAGGAACGTTAACAAGCAAATCGGCAATACCGTTTAGTGCTTCTAAGAAATGGCAATCAGATGGCTTTATAAAATTATTTATATTGTAGTTTAATAAAATATGCATCAAATTAAAATATATATATATATTATTTTTGAAGCCTGAATTATATATTTTTATAAGTTATATATAAAAAATTACAAACGCAATTTTAATTTTTAAAAAAATGTATAGGTGTATATGCCTATGTATATGTATACGTATATCTTGGTGTATGCAGACAACGTGGACACTGGAAGGGATAAGATATCCACCACTTTTCCCCCGTGATCCGCCGAGTAGATCCTTCTCTACATCGCTCTGAGTGCTGTCAGTTTAATGTGAAAACGTCTTATTAAAACTAATATGCTTGGATTTTTTGGTAATTTTTATTTTCATAAAATTAGGAATTAAATTCTGTTTAATTTGGTATATAGCATGACCTATTTCGGTTGATTGGTTATTTTTTTTTTATTCTAAATTTGACTTGTTTATCTGACTCAGCACAACTGACTAGAAGTGTGGACTTTTCTCAACATATGGTATTGAGGGAAAAAAATTAAAACAGGAGAAATATTTACTTCAAACAAGAAAATTAATTTTTCTGTTAGTCAGAAAAAAATAGCATTTCTATTCATGAGTATTATAATTATTTCTGTCTATTAGTTTGTTTTTTTAATAAATTTTTATTTGTGTTGCCAATGCATTTTTATTACATGACACTAAAAAAAAGTCCTATTGAAATAAAACTAGTCATCTTTTTGTTAAATTTTATTTTCAGAAAATCAAGAATTAAATTATGATTAATTTCGCATATAACATACCATAATTTCTTTCATTAGTTATTTGGGAAAAAAATTCTAAGTTAGTTTTTTGGCTGATCAGAATGAAAAAAAATAGCTGGGCCACTGGATGTAAACCAGTTTTTCAGGTAATCCCTGGAAGGTTTAATCAACAATCACTCCAAATAATATATTTTTATATTCTTAGATATTCGGGTACCAGGCAATGTAATTAATTGCTATAAGTTAATGTTTAACAATCGCCATAATAGAGGGACTGTTCCCATGGGAGAGTCCAATTGTAGAGTTCCAATAGGGAGGACTGTTCCCATGGTCAGTCCCAGAAAATTTGTCCAATGCTGATTGGTCCATTTCCAATTCATCCAGTGCCAATTTGTTCAATGGACTATTCATCCAATGGTAAAATTCATTCAATATTCATTCATCTAACAGTACAATTAGTCCAATACTTATTTGTATAAAGGTACAATTTGTAAAATTAGATGATTAGTCTACAACCGATTGTCTAAAAGAGCCATTTGTGTAATGAGACAACATCAGTTGATTACTTCCAGAAATATTTCAGATGGGCATAAAAATAATCACCTGCAAACTGAACTTTTTCCTTCATCTAATGCAAAAAGAACCATCAACATTGATTATTTCAAGAAATATTGCATACACAGATAGACGAATATTAAAATATCCACATAAAAAACTGAACATTTTCCTCAGTTTAATGCAAAAACAACCACCGACATCAGTTAATTATTTGCAGAAATATTGCATGGACAGACAGACAGATGTAAAATCATCTATGTACAAACTGAACCTTTCTCCATCCGATGCAAAAAGAACCATCAACATCATGATTTCTTACAGAAATATTGTATTCAGAAATAAATGGATATAAAAATAGCTGTGTACAAACTGAACCTTTTCTTTTATTGAACATAAAAAGAACCATCAACATTGATTGATTATTACGAGAAATATTGCATGCACAGACAGATTGATATAAAAATATCTGCATAAGAACTTAACCACTTCTTCCATTTAATGCAAAAACATTCATCAACATCAGTTGATTATTTCCAGAAATACTGTATGCAGAGACTTACAAAGTGGTTAATATTTAGTATATACCAAGAAAGTTGAGTTTATTCAATATTTAATCTGATATAAAACATCTATGTACAAACTGAATCTTTTCCTCCATCTAATGCAAAAACCAACCATCAACTTCGGCTGATTATTTTGAGAAATATTCCATGCACAGACAGATGCATATAAAAATACCCATGTACAAACTGAAACTTTTCCCCCCATCCAACACAAAAAGAACCACTACATTGGTTGCTAATTTCCAGAAATATTTCATACACATATAGATATAAAAAAATATCCACATAAAAGCTGAATCTTTTCCTCCTTCCAATGCAGAAATATTGTGTGCACAGATAAATAGATATATGTGTGTGAATGGTAGCTAGGCATAAACTGGAAGGAGAGCTGCGTACCAATCCGTAGTGATGATGCACAGAACCAGCCAGGTAGCACCTAATGTCCGACCCTGCCTTCTCGTGGTGCAGGCCGTTAATACCTTTCAAAAGAGATATTCTCTTTTGGAAGGGAAAAGAAGGGGAGGGCTGCCAGTTCAGTATGGCCTACTGATCTGGTCATCTGTGGCCACTTTTTTCTTTTTTTTCAACCCTGCTGAGGGGTGGTCAACTTCACAGGATCCTGGCACTGACCATTTATACCTACTAGACTGGACTTGTTTATGGATTTGAGCTTGATTATGGATCCTGGACTTGCTGCACTGATGGGCCTCTGTTGAGGGAGAATCTGCCGCTGTGTTTTCTGTTTGCTTCTGGGTTGCCAGCCCTAAGTGAACAGAGGCATGGGATATCTTATATCAGCTGGTGGATAATCCTAATCAGAGGCCATCGTGGGTACCTGAACCTTACTTAGCTAGTTGGGTCTCAGGCAGGCCATATTACTTGAAAAAGTCCACTTGAAAAGGTGGTGCCTGAAGTTCCTACCAGCATCGGTGACTTCAACCTTTAGCTGAGGAGGAACAGGTCTTTGCCCCAGGCCTGCGATCAGGGGGCTGTTTATTGTTGGCCCTACCTATCTCAATAAACCTAGTTTCTTTAAAAATCCTACTAATCATTTTCTCTCTGCAGGAACGTGGAACTTGAGGACATTATATAGAGATTATTCTCTTGATGTCCTCATGCAGGAATTCCAGTGCTATAATCTAGATATTCTAGGCTTGCAAGAGACCAGATGGACAGGTAAAGGTGAGATACTTAAAAATAACTTTAAATTTCTCTTTACAGGGAGGGAGGATGGAAAGCATCACCAAGGTGTGGGTCTGCTGCTCAGCAGACATGTTAGTGATGCTCTTCTAGGATATGAGTGCATTAATGAAAGGTTTCTTGCTGCAAAATTTCAGACAAGCATTAAAGTCTTGAATGTTATCTGCTGTTATGCCCTCACTGAGGATGCCGATGAGGATGAGAAGGATAGGTTTTATGGACAACTTCAGGATATTTTGAATTCGGTCAAGAAAAGAGATATTACCCTTGTTCTTGGTGACTTCAATGCCAAAGTTGGTACTGACTCTGACCTTTGGGGAGGAGTAATAGGCCCTTTTGGTATTGGTAGCTGCAGTGGCAATGGGCAACGTCACCTACAGGTAAGTAAACTCAATGGTTTGAGAATAACTGACACATATTACAAACACTGCGACATACATAAATACACATGAGTTTCACCTGATGGGCTGCATAGGAATATGATTGATTATATATTAATTAACAGCAAATGGGCTAGTTCTGTTAGAAATACCAGGGCATATAGGGGAGCTGAAATTGGATCTGACCATTACCTTGTTAAAAGTGTCTTGCAAATTAACCTTAAAAAAATGTTCTACTAAGTTAAAAAAAAATTACCTTTAATTCTGAAGCTCTGAAAGACCCAGTTATATCTAAAGCTTACCATGATAGGTTACTTAGTCATTATGACAGTCGTGGAGTGATCACTGAAGTGGAGCAAAATTGGGACAGTTATAAACAGGCTCTTTTGGAAACTTAACAGTATTCTTTTAGGGAAAAAGGTGCAGAGGTGGCAGAATTATTTGAGTGATAAGACACTTGAGCTTATTTTGAAAGAAGGAACTGTAGGAATGTCCTTAATCAGTACCCTACTAGTCCTAATAGAAAGGATTACAGAGAGCTTAATAAACATGTAAAGGATCAGTTAGCTACTGATAAGAATCTTTGGCTTGATGGCTTGGCTGACAAAGCTGAGGAAGCAGTTAGGCAGCACAACAGCAGAGAGCTGTATCAGATAGTTAATGTTTTATGTGGTAGAAAATGGGCAGGCATACAAGGATTGAAGGATAAACAAGGTAAGGTTATATAAAGTGAGGATTCTGTCATGGCTAGGTGGGTTGAACATTTCAGTGATGTTATGAACAATGTGGTTAATTCTACTCACATTGTTTGTAATGATGATAGATGCATTGGTGGCTTTAATGTTGGCCCTATAACACAATCTGAAGTTATTTTGGCTATTTCTAAAGGTAAACTTCATAAATCCTCAGGGGTAAATGAAATTACTATAGAAATGCTTAGAGCTGGGAATGTTTCTGTTACCACTTGGATGACTGAAATTTTGAATATATTTTATGGTGAAGGCATGGTTCTTAAAGAACCAGAGCTATTATTATCCCTTTTTTTTCCTATTTTTATCCTATTTTCATCTATTATATCCTATTTTTTTTGGGTGAACTGACCCTATTTTATTTCCAGAGCTATTGTTATCCCTATTTTCAAAAAAGGTATCGCAGTTCTTCTGATAACTATGGGGGTATCAGCCTACTCTCTGTTCCAGGGAAAGTTCTTTGCATGATTGTGCTTAATAGAATTAAGAATCTGCTTGACAGGCAATTGCATGATGAGCAGTATGGATTCAGAAGTGGTAGGGGATGTGTGGATCAGATATTTTCACTTAGGCAGATTCTTGAAAAATGTTTAGAGTTTCAGAAACCTTTGGTTGCTAGTTTTGTTGATTTCAAAAAGGCTTTCGACTCTGTTGATCGTCATAATTTGTGGTTGATTGTGAGATCATATGGTATACCAGACAAGTTAGTTAACATAATGAAAGCTTTCTATAATAACACTGAGTCGTGTGTGAGAGTTGGTAAGTCTTGTAGCAATTGGTTTAGCATTACTTCTGGTGTTTGACAAGGGTGCATTTTGTCTACTTTTCTCTTTCGTTTGGTTAATGATTATGTTGTGTGAAATTCACTCCAAGGGAAAGATTTTGGCCTTAAATGGGCTGGAGATACGAAAATTTCTGATTTAGATTATGCTGATGATTTAGCCCTTTTCGCAAATGATGTTGACGAGATGAACTCTTTCATTCGAGCTGTTGTTGATGGTAGTAGAGTAGGTTTGGTTATAAACAGAGAGAAAACTAAAGTGATGAAAAATTGGTCAGGGAGATTGTGATTCAGTTCATCTGAATGGTTGCAGTCTTGAGCAGGTATCACAGTTTAATTACCTTGGAAGCTATGTAACAGATACTGGTGATGTGCGGCATGAGATTAACAGACGAACAGGGATTGCTGCTGGGACTTTTAAGAATCTATGGAGATTGTGGAGAAATGGGCATATACACCTAAAGACTAAAATTAGACTGTATAATAGTTTGGTTCTTTCTAGGGTTAGTTATGGCAGTTAAACTTGGACGCTGTGTAAACAAGGTAACAGGAAACTAGATGCTTTTGATTCTAGATGCTTATGTAGTATCTTGGGTATTAGGTAGTTTAACTTTGTAACTAATGATGAGGTTAGGTAAAGGAGTTTGCAACCTCCTTTAAGCAGCATATTGTGCAGAAAGAGACTCCCTTTGTTTGGCCATGTTGCCCGTATGGATAGTTATAGATTGCTGAATAGGGTTATGAACAGTGTGCCTAGAGGTCTCAGAAGGAGGAGGAGACCTAGGATGCGGTGGGCAGACAATGTCAAACAGCACCTTGTTAGAAATGGTGTGCAGTGGCCAGATGCAGTAGATGTAGCTCAGGACAGATATGCTTGGAGAATTAAACTGCATGGTCTGGTTGGACCTCCGTAGCCCATGGATGCTTGAGGATGATGATGATGTGTGCAAAATGAACCCTTTCCTCCATCCAGCACTAAAAGAAACATCAAAATCGATTGATTGATTCCAAGACATTGCAGTGGCCAGATGCAGTAGATGTAGCCCAGGACAGATATGCTTGGAGAATTAAACTGCATGGTCTGGTTGGACCTCCGTAGCCCATGGATGCTTGAGGATGATGATGATGTGTGCAAAATGAACCCTTTCCTCCATCCAGCACTAAAAGAAACATCAAAATCGATTGATTGATTCCAAGACATTGTGTGTAAGGTCTATTTGCAAGTTTTGTTTTAAAAAAAGTTGAAAACAAAAAAATTTTATTCAAAATAAATAAATAAAAAAATATAAATAAATACCCCCTCAAGCAGCTGCTTGCCACAGAGGTCTGACAGGAGCCTGTCAGTTTATATGCCACAGTAGGAGATCTGAGAGGATGGCAAGACCTCAGCAGAAAAACGACACACACATCCATGCCTAATCCGGGGCTTGAACCCAAGTCCCTTAGATCAGTAGCCAAGCGTGCTAACCACTCGGCCACGGGACGGCTTATTCACAATAATACCCATGAAATATAAGATTATTTTATTATCATTGGCTGTTGGCACTTTTGGACGAATGACCTTTGGGTGAACTGACTCTAGAAAATTTGTTCCATTAGACAAAATTCCACAAGACAAATTGTCTCATTGAATGAATCGACTCTAGGTGAGTTGTCCCATTGGACGAATTGTCTCATTAGATGAATTGACTTTAGATGTGTTGTCTCTTTGGATCTAATGTCCATTGGACAAATTGTCTCCTTTAGACAAATTGGCATTGGACCACTTGGGATTAGACGAATCGTACCAGACCCACGCATGGTACACCAATCAAACTCCCAATTCTTGTAATACCTGACATGTATATGGTGACTTGGAGAATCTCTCTCTCTCAAATCTTAACATATAATTTGTTATATACTTGTTATATAAAAAGTGAATGATGTTAAGATTATGAGTGGAAGAGGCCACATGAGGATTGTATCAAACTAAATGCTGGAGACCTGATTAAGAAAATGGCAAAAAAGCAAAAAGTGAGTTGATAGAAAAATGGGAGGATATGATCTTCATATAATGCATTGTATTGTACAATGTGAAATGCATAGCAACTCTGCACATTTTCAAGTTTTAACTTTACAGCTTTGGTTACAGCCAGGCTGAGAAACAGGCTAGAAACCTGTTTCTCAGCCTAGGCCCTGGAAGGGTTAAAATTACAGTTTTAAAGTTTTAACTTTACAGCTTTAAAACTTTAAAACTGTAATTTTAACCCTTCCAGGGCTATTTTCTGCCAATGCTCAGCCAAAAAAAAAACTTTAACTTTAGAACTTTTTTGCCAAATAACTAATGAAAGGAATTATGGCATGTTGTATGCGAAATTAATCAGCATTTCATTCTGGATTTTCTGAAATTATAATATTTAACAAAAAAGACGATATGTTTTATTTTAATAGGACTTAGAGTTGTGTAGTAAAAAAATGCATCTGGCAATGCAAATAAAAATTTATTTAAAAAAAAATTAATAGACAGAAATGATTGCAATGCACATGGATAGAATGACTATATATTTCTGAACAACAGAAAAAATTTTTTTGGTTTTAAGTAAATATTTTTCTCATTTTGTAATTTTTTTCTTGGTACCATACTTTGAGAAAATCCAGGTTTTGAGCCAATTATGCTGAGTCAAATAAACAAGTCAACTTTAGAATTTAAAAAAAAAATAACCAATCAACAGAAATAGGTCATGTTATATACCAAATTAAACAGAATTTAATTACGAATTTTATGAAAATAAATAATATATATATATTGCAAGCATATTAATTTTAATAAGCCTTTTTCAATGTGATATGGTGAAAAAAAGATCACACTATACAATTAAGGCTTTATTTTGGGAAACCTGCTGAATAAAAATAGTTAAATTATATATTTATCGAAAAGAAATTTGTTCCTGAATAATATAATATTCAACCTGAAATATGATTTTTATTTATTTTAATGATTCTTTTCAGTATCGTATATTTTAAACACAGCCAGTGTTATACTACCTAACTTGGCCTTCTCACAAATTCACGGGATTTTCTGAAATGGTTATGAAATAGAAAAAAAACTTCCTTGGCTGCTTTTTTTTACTAAACATTATGAATTTTTTCTTTGGGTGTTGAAGTTTGCCGATCTTGGCTAAGTGCAGAAAAGTTTGTGCAACAAAGACCAAGAAATTCCCGAAATTTCCTTCCCAAATGGTGGCCAGTTTCCTTAGCAACGGAAGTCTATTTTGCTTCTGTATACAAGACATTCATTTCAGAAAACGGTACAAGCTCAAAGATTTTTCCCCCCAAAAAAAGAAATATTAAAATAAAAATTACATATAACCTAATGGAATGTTAAATAAAATATCTGCAACAACTTTTAAATGGCCTCCGATCTAGCATAATTCGGAAAAATTAATAAATCAGCCGATTGTAAGATCGCTAACTAACCGAAGTAAATCTGCAGAAATTAATTTGCTTTCATATCCTAAAACTCATTTATTTTCATAAAATGATACTAGATCAAAGTTTTACTGGAAAAGTAATAAATAATAAAATAAAAATTAATATATAGCCTGACATGACGTTAAAATATCCACAGCAACAAGTTGTAGACTGGCCATATGTATAACATAACTATGAAAAATATCAATACTTATCAATCGGCCAAAAGATCGCTAATTTCCGAAAATAAATCTACTGAAATGAAAACTAAGGTTTAAATATTAAAAAAATACTAACTTGACAAAGGGTATCCAATATGCTGGACAAAAGCTGAAAAAAAAACAGCACACGGGAACAATAGAGATATCACGTTTCAGCCACCTGCATCTTGTTGACTCAGTGAAGCATAACTAATTAAATGCAGCTGTAACCAAAATAAGGAATGTGTTTACTTCCAGTTTCGATTTTGAAGGCGGGAAAGATGCATAGAATGTTGGGGAAAATGATAAAAATAACTTGGGAATACTGAAATACACTTATGACAGAAAAAAGTGTGAAATGGAGAAAAAAAATTGTGGCACGTATTTCGTAATTACTTCCAAAAAATATGGTTTTTAAAAATAGCAGTTTTTTTTAATAATTTTTTGGAGATTTTCGAAAATTTAAGGAAAAATTTGTTGATAATAGCTCAAATCAAACGTGAGCTTAAATCAGAAGGTTGCTTCAGCAGATAGGAATGTTAACAAGCAAATCGGCAATACCGTTTAGTGCTTCTAAAAAATGGCAATCAGATGACTTTATAAAAGTATATTGTAGTTTAGTAAAATATGCATCAAATTAAAAAACAAAATATTATTTTTAAGCCTGAATTATATATTTTTATAAGATATATATATAAAATTACAATGGCAATTTTTATTTTTTAAAAATCGATATATTTTTGTTGTGCTAAGACCGTATGCATACATCATCGACACTCGCAATTCAGATTCTCTGTATGTATACATGTGGGTTAGGCCCTGGAAAGGTTAATGACACTCAGTCTGTTAATGCTTTAGTGGTGAGTGGGTTTAGTGCAGTAATGGATCATTCAATCACCATTCCATTAAGTGCTAGTAATAATGTTATCTATTTTGATGAACCTCTGCTATATGAAATATGTTTTGCCAACATTATTCTGGAAACAGTACATCTGGAAATTGCTTCCATTCATATACAACTTATCATCGGATATCAATTGGAACTCTTCTTATATAAGGGACTAGTTCTATTATAATTGTTCTGCTGAAAATATGGCTACATATTAAAAGACAAAAAAAAAGCAAATGGACCATTACCATCTATCAACTTGTTCCATTATTGGACTTCTAAAGAAATACTAATATGGTAACAAAGCATTATATTTATTGTAAAACTTGTTATATTTTAAATTATTATAAGTTGATCGAATAGTGTGTATAGAGAATGTGTGTACAATTTCATAATTTTGTTTCACATAAAAATAGGGTAACCATTATATTCTTTTTTTACTCCAGGTAAAAAAGAAGAAATATGAACATTGTAGCAAAAACTTTCACCACAAATATAATCCATTTCAAAAATTGCAAAATATGAGGAACAAGGAAAAAGCATATAATGTAAGTTTATTATCACTTTATAATCAACAGTAAATTAATTTTACAGCTTTTAAACTCTAATTTTAAGTGTAATATACATTCTGCCACACAATGCTGATTAGTAAGTATTTGGAAAATTACAGTGCATCTAAATTTGTTAAAAAAATAACAGCTATTTGTACCAAAAAGATCTTAAAGCTCGGGCATTTATATCAGTAAAATGTACTACAGAAACAAATTCAAATGCAATACAATAATTGTGTTTGGACTCAAACCTATGACATATTAATAAAACAAAATATAATTGTTACCCCAAAACAGGTAATTCCCCAATTTTAATATTAACTCAGTAGTTCATGATTTATAAATGAACAGATGGTAAATTTAGAGTGCATACTTATCTAAAAGGTCAGAAAAATTAATTAAGAATATATAGAAACTACTTGGTTTAATTTTTCCTGCTAGTCTCCAGTCAAAGCCATCCAGCATGTTCTTTAGTGTACACAGTTGTTGCTCTCCTACACTTGGGCCATGACTTTGAATTTTTTACACAACATGGCAGCAAAACTTGTATAAGAAATTTAGGAACAACCAGTCAAGTAAGTGGAAAATTGTGGGTTGAAATATGCTAAAATTCTAAATGATAAATTATCAAAATGGGGCAAAGGTGATTCAGACTTCTTAATCAGATTCTGATTTAGATAGAGATTTGAATTTTTTTAACTAAACATAGGGGGTATGGGATAAACCTGTGTATGAAGTTTGGGACTGATTGGTAAATATTTTGAAAATTACAGAGTATCCAAATCTTAAAAAAAAAACAGAAATTCTACAACACTCAATGAAATGCTGTGCATTTCTATTATGCATTTCTACTTGAAACTCTACCAAGTGCTTTGTCAATAGCATTGTCACAATATTGCCTATAAGAAACATTTTTGCAGGTGCAATTTCCGAAATAAAAATGAAAAATGTATCTGGATTGCCTTACATACCAAGAGACAGCTCTATTCATTAGTGAATCTTATCATGTTTCATTTAAAGGTCCTTTGGTCACACAAGACTGTTCTCTTTGCAACTGATAGAAAGTAGACACTGACACTTTATTGTAATATATCTTAAAAATGTTCTTGAATGGTACACTGCCTGACGAAATTATTTTGAACACCTACCTAATACTTTGTCAGGCTGCCACAGGCAGAGATACAGTCCGAACTCAGTGTGATATGTTTCCCATATGCTTTTGAAAACAGCGGGAGGGATTTTGAACAACTCTTCCACAAAAATGTCAAAAATGTCTCTTCCACAAAAATGTCTTGAACATTGCAAATGATTAGCAAGAGCTTTATAAGAATTTATATGGAGGATTTAAAGAGTTTATGGAGAGTAGTTACCGAGTTTATAAAAGATGATTTATTTGAAAGTATTTTAAAAGGTTTAAGGAGAAGATGACACATTTGTTTCCTCTTTACTTGAAGGATTTAAGGTGAGATTCACAACATCTCAACACTAAGAAGGCGGAGATCTTAGTGTTGAAATAGTGTTCTAAATTGTCACATATGCTTTTGATTGGATTAAGAGCAGGCAATTTCACATGCTAAGGTAAAGTGATAAAAGTCCATTTTGTGTTCCTCAAACCACTCCTGTACAATTTGAGAGTGGTGAATTAGTGCAGCATCATCAGCACCTGATTCTTCAATATGCGTTTATACTTCCAGGAAGTGATGCGACCCTTCACAGAAACAATAGAACCCAATCCATGCCAAGAAAATACACTCCACACCATCACACTGCCTCTAGTACCTTGAACAGTAAGGTAACATGATGAGGACCATCAATTGCCATGTAAAAAATAGTGCACTAATGGTAAAAATTCTTAACCACCTATTCATCCAGCATTATAGTGAATTTTAAATGAACAGAGAAAGAGCTGATAACCAATCAGTTTACAAGAAAGAATGGTATTGCCCACACCAAATATCCTAGTACCACAATTTCAACTTTTTTACAACTTCTGCACCCATCTAAGCATAAATGTAATTTTCAAAGAACGTTATAGCAAATATGCACTAATGCAAAGTACTACATACATACTAACTTTGGTGGTCCAAATATTTTTATGATGATACTTGTGACGTTAAGGTTATAAATGAAACTTTCGCGCTGAAACTAGGTGTTGTGTTGTAATCAACTTACTAGTACTCAAACTAATATCACTAACAGTATGAGTTGTTGTCAATGTACTAGTGATATACAAGTCAACAACAAGCAACTGTCAGTTTGTTTTTAAGTTATTGACATACTTTCAAAAAGACTGGCTTAGCAAACTAATAAAGTAATAATTATTATCTGTTGGTTTTACAGGCGGTATAGTGTGGCTGTGTGCACACGCTGTGGCTCTTTATTTTTTTGTGTATAATGAAATTGTTAATGAAGTCCATAAATCTTCTTAGTATTAAGCTAAATACAAAGTATTGAATCAACCTATCTGCTTCAACATGCCATTAAAAATTATAAATTTTTATTGCTTCTGGTTGCCAGCACACAGATGAGGGCATTATTTGGAACTGGACCAAAAAACAGTCATAATAAACTCTCATAAGCTCAGGGTGATTCCAGCAGTTGTTTAATCCTGTTACTCTTTTTGCTCTTTTTATGAAAAAGTGTTACTGGATTTCACTTTTTGTGGCATTGATAATTTTTGTTTGTTGGATGTGACAATTTATATCAGGGAAATACTCTTTATATTTTTGACTGCTTAATAAACTGATTTGTACTTGTTGTCTAAAACATGATGAAAGTTTATTTAAGGCACATTCAGTTGCATGTCATGGATAATGAAGCAGACCATGAAAATTAAAATTCGAGGAGCATTGTGATTGGATTGAACAGAAAAAGACTGGAACATTGCTTCAGGATATATATATTTTTGAAGAAATTATTCTTGTGTAACATACCCAATTCTGTTTTTACGTGGATTTTTTTTTTACACGGTTTAGAAAAACATTCCAATTTTCTTTTTACATGATTTATTTTTATCTAACAAGTTCAAACGACACTTTTTAAAAATCTCCATTTGAATTTAATTCTGAAACAATATTCTTGCTCAAGAAAAAATTCCTAGAATTTACATTTATAACAAAGATGCCACTTTTATGGTCACATTTTTCTAAGTAGTTTTAACTTTGAAAATGTTTAAATACACGTTTTGTTCACTGAAAACCCCAAAATAAAAACTACACTAACATAACTACACAACAAGTTTTCTCTATTTTATGGAAAAATTGTACAAAGCCTACTTCATTCAGAATAAAGTGGCAACACTGAGTTTTGGGAATTCCCCTCAATTTTATCTTCAGTACATACGTTAGTCTTGGTCTCTCATTTTGTGTTTAAAGTTAGAAGTGTTTAGATGTTTAGTAGAAGAAATCGAAAAAAATTTTGTTTTGTGTGCGTAATATAAATTTATTAAATTTTGCTGATAGGTAATTTACAATTTTTCATCATCTGATTTATTAACTACAATTCAAATATTTTTCGTAAGCCTTACCACGATGTTGGATAATTCAACTATATAAAAGCAGAAAAGATATCTCTTTGGATACTAAGATCCAAATTTTAGATTGTCTTTCAACTGGAGAAGGTTCAACATTCATAGGTAAATATTTTGGTTTGAACGAAGCTACCATAAGAAACATCAAGAAAAATGAAGATGCTACTAGAAAATCTGTGCTTTCTTCAACAAAATGGAGCACTAAGTCATCAATGTACACGAGAGATATTGTAAAAGTGAAGATGGAAAAGGCACTAGTAATATGGATAGAACATAACTCGCAAAAAAGAATACCTCTAGATGGAAATACCATCAAACAGATGGCATTACAAATATATAAATAGATACAAGAAATGGAACCAACCACATCAGCTGAGTTACACAAAAATTATGAATTTTCTGCAAGTACAGGTTGGCTTGCAGGATTTCTACAAAGACACATTTCATAATGTAATGATAAAAGGTGAAATTGCATTTGCAGATGAGCTGGCTGCTAAAGAATTTTGTCCAAAATTGGCCCAAATCATTGAAGTTGGTGGATACACTCCTGATCAAGTTTGAAATGGGTCTTTTTTTGGGGGAAAAATGCTGAGTAGAGCCTACATAGCAAAATCACAAAAGATTGTTGGTGGCTTTAAAGCAGCTAAGGATTGTGTGACCTTTCTATTTTGCAGCAATGCTTCAGGAAATTGTATGTTAAAACTGCTGCTCATCAATCGATCCCTAAGACCATGGTCACTGAATGTTGTAGATTTGAATAATTGCCAGTGTATTGTATGGCAAACAAAGAGAATATTGTATGAGTATTGTATGGCAAACAAAAGAAATTTTTAATGAGTAATTCCATAAATGTTTTGTTCCAGAAGTTAAATGCTATGTGAAGGAAAATATTCTCGAATTTAAAGTTCTATTGATTATAGACAATATGCCTGGCCATCCTGTTTTGGAACACCCAAACGTGCAATTTTGTTTTCTGCCACCTAATACGACATCCTTAATACAACCACTAGACCAGGGTGCAATTGTCACATTTAAAACTTACTATAGGAGATGAACATTCCAATACATTTTGGATAAATTAGGTAAGGATAAAACACTGACAGTTATTGATGTGTGGAAGAAATTTTCTATTTTAGATTGTATCAGACATGCTGGATTGACATTATCAGAAATAAAACCATCAACTTTAAATGTATGCTGGAAAGCTATTTGGCCAGAATGTGTAAAAAGTAAAGATCCTGTACACCCAAATATGACTGAATATCCTAATATCACTTTAGCACATGCATTTGGTAGAGAAGATGTAACGCTCCAAAGATTAATAACTTTTTAAAGTATGGACCTTTTGTCTGATCCAATTTATTTCAAATTCCAGATAGCTCTATCGGGCACCAGGCAATAATAACTTGCCAAATAAAATTGAAAAAGGGTTCATTTATTTGCCAAGCATTACTTATCGAGTAAGAATTCAAAATGATTGTCAAGTTTTTAAATATTAAACGCAATCAGAAATTAATTCATGTTGCTCAAGAGAAAAAAAATAGCAAAGATTCAAAAGTTTCTAAAACAAACAAAGTTTATTTCCAAAAATTCAACTCACCAAACTCAAAGTGAAAATGTCGACTACATCTCGAACAAAAACTCTGCTACTATATCTCAACTCATCACTATCTCACTACTTCATTACTGCTACACTCTTCTCTTACTCCACTACACCAACTACTAACTCAACTTTACCTCTTACTACATTCTTACTAACTGCTGTGACCTCACATCACCAAGTTATATCATGCGATGTACAAAGTTGGCACGTGTCATGTTGCATGCCGGGAAAGACATTTGCATAAACTGGCGATAGCGCAAGCTATGACGTAAGAGAGGGCATGTCCTTAACATGCGCTTTAGCGGTTGTCAATCAAAAGGTTTTCAAAAGGTTGCACATGCGCAAAAGTTGCGCATGTGCAACTCCTGCAGCTCGGACAAGGATCAAGACAGTCCACAAAAGGAAATATAATCCCCAAACTGAAGAATTTAACGTAAATAAAGCAAAACTGGTTAAAGAAAAGTAAAAGTGAATGGGTGGACCATCACAAAGGATTGGATGATTTATTGTTTGAAGATATTGAAGAATTGCTGGTTGACAAAGCTCTTAAAAATCAAATAAAGATGAAATAATAGAAGTTGTCCTTGAGACTCCTAATGAAAAAGAAAAAAAATGATGTCATTTTCTTACACATGATCCCATTGTCGGACAAGCTGAGCAGTTTAAATGTGAACTGAAGTCATGCTTGGCACATTATCAAGAATTATACAAAGATCTAGTCAAAGCAGGATCTTAGCGATTGATTACAGAGTTCATTGTCAAAACTAATCAAACTTCAAAATCACTGGAAACAAGTAATAATTTGGTTCCCTATGTCACAGAGAGCATTTCAACATTGGAGTATGAACACTATGGCCAAAATGTTTCAAGCAATGAAAGTGATTTAATTCCAGTCTTACGCAAACGAATGAGTCTATTGTCAGAAAGTGACAATGAATAAAATTTAGTTAATAAGCATATGTAAGTCATATTTTTTTGCACTTTTGTATTCTTGAATTAGTGACATATTATTTTCTTTATGAAGGATAATTTACTCTATATATATATGTAATTATCTTTATAAGTTTGTAAAATAAAAAATGTGTTTAAATGAATAAAAAATCAAATAAAGATTTAATTAAAGATTTTGTTATGATTTGTTTGAAAACAACATATTATTTTTACTGGGTTTTCACATCTGGGACCAGTCTTCTATTTTTTCATATATGCACTGTATTTTTTTTACATGTTTTTTTTTTTGCATAGTTTATTCAGGAACCTATCAACCGTGTAAAAACAGAATGGGTGTATGTGATATATTTACAAACTTCATTTCCATTTTGGTCGTTAATATTCCCCATCTATTATTATTATTTTAACTATACTATTTTAATGCCTTGTCACTAGTTAATATAATACAATGGAATGGTCTAGAGCAATTCACTCAATTCAATATTAGCTTTTCTTGAATTGAATAAATCTTTTATTGAGTTTGCACATGCACCAATACTTAGGCAATACAATAATACATTCATTTTAGCTAGCTACTGAATTTATAATTACCAGTTTATTCGTAATAATATATACTAACAAGATTCTGATGTATTTAAGGTGATAAAATATTAAAATGGCTTACTATTTGTAAAAGGAGATTTCATACCAAATAAAACTCCCTTATTAACAAGAAAGTGTTAAATAATTCTTCTTAGCAATTTTAATACATTATTTATTATGTTTAATAGAGCATACAATACATACTTTGCATTCGTAGCTGATATGTCACGGCATAATATTATTAGAAAGTTTTTCAGGTGTTTAGTAGGAAGGAAGCACTTCATAATCATAAAAAGTCAGAAAAAACATTCCTTTTCCCTATACCTTCTTATTACACCACCTGCTGGTGAAGATTAAACGTTTTTATCAGTTAGCATGAGGTCATCTCCTGTAATCTTAATGAAATGTTAAAATAGTTCAAAGAGGTAGTAGACTCCTCAAGAGGAAATGAGGAGATTTATAGAACTAAAAGTAATAATTGGTATCCTGAAAGCATTAATAATTGGATACTAAGTGTTTCTAAAAACAAATTTCAAGTAGGAAAGACCTTTATTAATGAAAAAGTAATGAATAATTAATCAATACAAATAAGTTATATTTATTAATATTTAGTAATTATATATTGTAATTATTAATAAATAAATTTGCATGCTATCCACATTATATGCTGGTGATGATTTGTACAGAACTATGCAAAATACTCATTCTTCACCCAGTCTAAGGGTGCCTTCCCACTTACTGCTCGCTGCTCTGCAAGGACAAGTTTTCAAAAACTGCACATCTTCTGGAGTCGTAGTTAAGCGTCACTTCCTCTCTACTAGCCATCGTATGACTGCAGCTGGAATAGGTTCTATTTCTAGTCTCACCTGCTGTATGCAAGCATCTGCATGATGATAAGAAGCTTGATTATTTACCCAAAGGAACAAAATGGAAGATAATGCATTCCATAATATCATATATGAGTAATGTTTAGGTATGATGATTTTAATGTGTTATCATGCATTATTTCATTACTGCTTACTCTAATGTGTAAGCAGTATGTTTCTCTGATTACTTATGCTGAATATCTTACACTTGAAATAAATTTATAAATATTTATGCAATTGGAAAGTTGAGATAGTGTGAATAATGCTGTACTGCATTTACATGTATATGCCTATGATTCCCATCCAGTCAAGATATTAATTTTTAGTGTAACAAATAATATGCAACACATTAGGCAGTTAGTATGGACCTTTAGAAAATTTTTAAAAAGGAAATAAAATACTATATTATAATGTATATTATACTAATCCTGTTTAAAATGCCATTAAAAATAATATAGATGAGAAAGTGCTAGAGAATAATATTATTGAAACAGAACAGTGTTTTTGTTGGAGCTTTACTCCTCAATTATTTTTTCCAAACAATCTGATGGATTGTTTACTTCAAAAAAAAATTGTCAGTCATTGTTATTAGTGCACTATCTCTTGACACTATCGCCGAAATTTCTACTTAAATTGGTGGCTTGCAATATTCCTTTAAAATTTTGCATTTTGTAGATTTAGCATTGTCTAAACATGGAAAAATTACTTGAGGATTTGAAAATGTTAATCATAATATTTCATCAGTAATTATACAACAGTTTTTTCCAATTGTCTTCTAAAGCATCCCCCCCACTAACCCGAAGATAATGCAGATAATCATCTCACTACTATCAATGCAAACCTCATGGCATTCATATTCCACCACCAAATATTCCAACCTATATCATATTCGTTTAAAATTTTACAGTTTTCAAAATTTTCCATCATTTATTAGAGAGCCCCATTAAAACTTTTGGGAAATTTGAAAAAAGTACAAATCATTGTAATAGTTCATCAATCTTACCAAACCCAAAAGGAATGTTTAATTTACCTCTACAAACAAAAAAAAAAGTTGACTGTCTGCAGACAGATCACAAAGTAAAAACGTAGCTATTTTGGAAAACGAGCTAAGCGCAATTCTAAATGCATCTTGCCTTATTGTTAGCACCAATCTTTCAGCTACAGAATGTGATTTCCACAATTTCATGTCCTTTCTTCTAAATTATCAAAACCTCTTTAGATAAACAACAAAAAATAAGAGCCAAAATCCCATTAAATTCGGCAGGTGTCATATACAAAAAGGTTTTTGTAAGTGTCAGCCTCTTGATTATTAGAGATTAAATTGTGAAAATCGCCTAATCTTTTTCTGTCACTCAAAATATCGCAAACCCATTTAGTGTGATTTTTTTTTTTATTACTTCACCTGTGATTAGCCAAGGAAAGTAATATTAACCATTTACTATAGAGTGATAGAAATGTCAGAAAGCACGGTTGATCTCGAAGAGAAACAAAGCACACATTCCAAGTTATTTGCAGTGAGAACCAATGAACTTAGTTCCTTTGTTGCAGACTGCACATTTAGTGTAAAGGCTACACCCGTTGTGGAGCAGCGAGTGATATCACTGCGTTTGCGATGCGGTAAGTGGGAAGGCACCCTATGACTTCTTTCCTTATCACTATACTAGTTTATGCATTTTACTTAACCCTTTCAGTCCCGTTAACTTGGTTCATTTATCGATATTTGGAGCATACCATTATTGTTATTTAGATGCAAATATGCATCTTTTAGGAAAAAAAATAATGGTGAAAAAATAGCAAACAAAATGAAATTAAAATTAAAAAAATCCTTTATTAGTTATAAATATATTATAAGTTCTCATGTGGGAAACAATATTCAAAAATGTACTTAATATATCACTTTTATGGTGATAAACTCTTACACT
Source organism: Ryuthela nishihirai (assembly GCA_038380435.1). Taxonomy (NCBI): domain Eukaryota; kingdom Metazoa; phylum Arthropoda; class Arachnida; order Araneae; family Heptathelidae; genus Ryuthela; species Ryuthela nishihirai. The sequence goes on from JAWZYU010000021.1 coordinate 9,421,084, forward strand.
GCCATGACCTATAAAATGAGGTTCACAAGGCCTACGTATGTATTTAGTATCATAAAAAAATTAAAAAAATTTTAAATATGTAAAAATGCTGCTTTTTTAATTTATATTTCAAAATGATGTCTTAAGAAATAAAAAGCCCTATCTCTTGCTCAAACTGCAATTAGCACAGCCCAAATGACATCAAAGCTGTTATTATTGTTCTATATTTAGAATAGTTCCCCCACTAGCTGGTTGAGAGCTCCAGTGAATTTTTTTAAAGGAAGAAGGTTCTTCCCTACACAATGAATGAAGATAACCTAGAAGCTAAATAAAGCAAAAGAAAAATCATTCTTCAAAAAAAAAAACTGCCATACCATAAATGTCTTTTTGAAACTATCCAAAGATTGAGCAATAAATTCAATATAAGAATAGTGCCAGACCTAAAAAAGAAAATTAAAAAGTACACCCCAAACATCAAACAACAAGTAAAAATATATACATAGAAAATGGAATAATTTATAAAGTAATGTGTGAATGTAAAAAACCATATATTGGAGAAACAGGAAGATCATTTGAAACAAGAATAAAAGAACGCAAAACTGCAATAAAAAAACAAACAAAATAAAACAGGACTGGACAGACACATAGAATAAACTAATCATAAAATAGACAGGAATACAACAACAATAATTAATATATATATACATTCATAAGAAAAGCAAAAGAAGGATTATATTACAGTCAACAGGTGGCACCATGAATGATGCACAAGGAATTCTTTTACCCAAAATGCAGCAACCATTACTACAAAAGAAAGAAAATTGCAAAAAAGCTGCAACCTCCTTGGATAATGACCCCAGTCAGAAGCCAAAATATTAGGATATTTACTCACATGTAAGTGACTTATGTTAGGCTGTACTGATCAGATAGGGGCGGGGGTGGCTCAGTTGGTAGCGCGCCAGGCTCGTAATCTGTAGTTCCCAGGTTCGAGTCCCAGCTGGGTCAGCGTTGAGATTTATCTCCCAAAATTTCCCCGCCCTGCCCACGGTCAGTAGGGGACACCGATGGGCTTGGAAAGGCCGCCGTCCGTCGGATGGGACGTTAAGCTGTGGCCCCGTGTGTGGGAGAGCCATACCCTGTGCACGTTAAAGAACACGCTGGATGGCCTTGACGGGAGGCTACCATCTGTCTCCCAACAGCTGTTCCAGTGGGTCCCCTCCCCCAACCTTCTCTGAGCCTTCGGGGTCTATGTGACCTCGCCATTTAGCCCATGGTGTGCAAAAAAGTGCCGCTCAGAGGTAAAACAACCCAACCCAACTGATCAGATATCTCAGAAAGTACTGAAGAGTTTTTGTGTTTTGTTTTGCTGATGGAATATAGTTTTTAAAAGCTAAAATAGTGATGGACAAATGCTTTATCAGATATGGATATTAATCATTATGGACATGATCAAGTTGAACAGGAAAATCATGAGATTTTTTCTAAACGACAATATTTCTTTGGCTCTGAGAGTTGGGTTGGGTTGTTTTACCTCTGAGCGGCACTTTTTTGCACACCATGGTCTAAATGGCCAGGTCACATGGACCCCGAAGGCTCAGAGAAGGTTGGGGGAGGGGACCCACTGGAACAGCTGTTGGGAGACAGATGGTAGCCTCCCGTCAAGGCCATCCAGCGTGTTCTTTAACGTGCACAGGGTATGGCTCTCCCGCACACGGGGCCACGGCTTAACGTCCCATCCAATGGACGGTGGCCTTTCCAAGCCCATCGGTGTCCCCTATTGACCGTGGGCAGGGCGGGGAGTTTTGCGGAGATAAATCTCAACGCTGACCCAGCTGAGACTCGAACCTGGGAACTACAGATTACGAGCCTGGCGGCTCTGAGAGTGATATAGGTGAATTCTGAACAGGGATATCAATTTTAAATATTTCTGGAATTATTTATTATATTTCTTCTCAAATACATATTGCAATTTTAGAAAGAATAAAATCATTAGGAATGTGTGACTTAAAATGGTTACTCTTTAGGAGACATCTGATTATCTTTAACCCCAATTAAATGTTATTTCTTCTAGTATATAATATGACCTATTTCTGTTCATTGTTGTTGTTTTTTTTAATTCTAAAATTGACTTGTTTATTTGACTAGTCACAGCTGGTAAAAAGCCTGAACTTTTCTCAAAATATAGTACTGTGAAAAAATTCAAAGAACAGGGTAATTTTCTTTATTGTAGAAAAAAATTACTTTCCTTGTATTCATAAACTAATAGTCTTTCTATTGATATGCATTATAATAATTTTTGTCTATTTTTTGAAACAAATTTTTATTGGTATTGCGAGATACATTTTTATATTACATAACTACATAATGCTAACTAACTAAAGGCTCTATTAAAACAAAATTAGAAGTCTTTTTGTTAAATATTCTATTTAAAGTGTTCCCTTTGATGCATTGATATACATTGATTTCAGTTTAGTTGTTCATTGATTTACATTTACTTTTTCTACTGAGCTCTTATAGTCATGTTTTGTGTTGACTTGAAAATTGGAAGAACATTGTATTCAAAGATACAGGCATAAATTTCTTAATTTATATTGGTTTTTACATAGATTTGAGTTTTTCAGTTGCTTCAGTCATCATTTAACATCTGAGCAGAAAACATTATTAACCAATTTTACATTTCTGTTCCTAGAAATAGAAGCTTTGAATTTCACAAGAAGAACTAGAGAATAAGGGTTCAACAGGATATTACTGTTTCCAATTTTCTGATTTAAAAATTGTGCAGAACACAGAACAAAATACTTAAATTTGGAACAAGAAGATACCCTGATTATGAGATTAATGGTGCAAGAAGTTTAAAAGAAATATTGCAAATGATCTAACAAGCAATAGCTGATTAGAAATATTCACATACAAAAGCACAGTTTAGTAAGTTATGTAGACAATTGGCTGTGTTTTCCAAACAATAAAAGACTGAAGGACAGCACTGCCTGAACTCCTTACTGTATTCAAACCAACAAACATATTTAATGCAAATGAAACTGTTTTTTGTTTTCTCCAAATGCCAAACAAGAGCCTTACTGTTAAACAGGAAACATTCAAGTGCTGTAAAATGTCAAAAGAATGTGCAAGTGTTTTGCTTGTAGTGTAACAGATGAAAAATTAACCCCACTTGTTATCAGTAATGTAACAAAGCCAGGAGATCATAGGAAAATGGGAGTTAAACCTTTTTAATCTGTCAGTGCACCAATTTGCTAATAAAAAATCATGGATTGCTTCCTTGTGACCTGGTCATTTAGCCTTCTATGTGCAAAAAAGTGCCATTGAGAGGTAACTCAACTCAAACCTTACTCGTAACAGAACTTGTGATCTTCACTCCTTGGATCAGAGAATTGAAAATATTAAGTGTCACTAAAGAAAACTCTTAGTAGAAATCTTAGTTACAAACATCGATTCATGTTCATCTGTTACAAAATATTTCTAAAAAGTAATTTTTAGACTCAGTTCAATAGATTTAATTGTCATCGGCCAATATCACTAATTCAACAATTACTAAGTGCTTTAAAAGGTCTGTAAATGGTAGCTAGAGATAAACTGGAAGGAGGAGAGCTGTCTACCAATCCCCAGTGCTGATGCACAGAACCATCTAGGTCTAGTACCTAATGTCCGACCCCGCTTTCTCATAAGTGCAGGCCATTAATACCTTTCAAAAGAGATATTCTCCTTTGGAAGGGAATGGAAGGAGAGGGCTCCCAGATCAGTGTGGCCTACTGAATTGGTAATCTATGGCCTACTGAACTTGTAATCTATGGCCACTTTTTTCTTTCTTTTTTTCTGCCCTGCTTAGGAGTGGTCAACTTCATAGGGTCCTGGTGCTGACCACTTATATCTACTGGACTGGTTTATGGCTTTGAGCTTGATTATGGATGCTGGACTTGCTGCACTGGTGGGCCTCTGTTGAGGGAGAGTCTACCACTGTGTTCTCGGCTTGTGGGTTGCCAGCCCTAAGTGAACAGAGGCATGGGATACCTTGTATCAGCTGGTGGATAATTCTGATGCAGGCCATTGCAGGTACCTGAACCCTCACTTAGCTAGTTGGGCATTGCCAATCCTAAGCTGGAGTTATATGTCTCAGGCAGGTCATGTGGTTCTTGAAAAGGTGGTGCCCTGAAGTTCCTACCAACATGGTGACTTCAGCCTGTAGCAGTGGAACAGGTCTTTGCCCCATGCTTGTGATCAGGGGGCTGTTTGATATTGTTGGCCCTACCTCTCTCAATAAATCAAATATCTTTAAAAATCCTAATAATCATTTTCGCTCTACAGGTATATGGAACATAAGTACATTACTTAAAGATTATTCTCTTTTCAGGGAGGGAGGATGGAAAACATCTCCAAGGTGTAGGCTTGCTTCTTAGCAGACATGCCAGTCATGCATTTCTAGGATATGACTGCATTAATAAAAGATTTCTTACAGCAAAACTTAAAGACATTAATATCATCTGTTGTTATGCCCTCATAGAGGACTATAATTAGAACGATAAGGATACATTTTAACGACTGCTACAGGATATTTTTAATTCTGTGAAAAAAGGAGATATTTCTCTTGTGCTAGGTGACTTCAGTGCTAAAGTTGGTATTGACTCTGACATTTGAACAGGAATTTTAGATCCCTTTGGCATTGGTAGTTCCATAGTAATGGGAAATGTCTCCTAGAGATAAGTAAAATTAATGGTTTGCAAATAACTAAAACATACTACACTGGGACATTTATAAATACACATGGGTTTCACCTGATGGGTTGCACAGGAGTATGATAATATTTAATTCGCAGCAAATGAGCTAATTCAGTTAGGAATACCAGTTATAGTTAGGATCATACAGGGGAGCTGAAATTGGGACTGACCATTACCTTGTCAAAAGTCTTGCAACTGAAGATTGAGAAATGTTGTGCTAAGGTTAAGAAAATTGTCTTTAACACTGAAGATCTAAATGATCAAGATGTTGCCAAAGTGTGCCATGATAGGCTACTTATTATGACAATTGTGGTTTGCTATTTTGCTGAAATTCAGAAAAAATGGGATCAGTTTAAGCAGACTTTTCTTGAAATCAACAAAAGCCTGCTTAACTGATCCCCTACTCTTTTGGGTAAAAGGGAACAGAGGAAACAACCCTATTAGTCCTAACAAGCATCATTGGAATGAGCTTAATAAACGTGTAAAAGATTATTTAACAGCTGATAAGAATCTTTGGCTTCGTAGCTTTGTTGATGAAACAGAGGAAGCAGTTAGACAGCACAACAGCGGGGGATTGTATCAGATTGTTAATGTTTTGTGTGGGAAGAAACAGACAGGTACACAGGGATTGAGGGTTAGACATGGTAAGGTGGTTGAAGATGAGGATTCTGGGATGGCTAGGTGAACTGAGCTTTCCAGAGATGTTCTAAACAATGTGATTATTTCTACTCGCATAATTTGTATTAAGGATAGATGCATTACTGACTTTAATGATGGCCCTATATCATATTCCGAAGTCGCATTGGCTATCTCTAAATTAAAACTGTGTAAATCTCCACGGGTGGATGAAATCACTACTGAAATGCTTAGAGCTTTGAACATTTGTGTTATCACATGGCTGACTTCAGTTTTGAATACTTTTTTTATGATAAAGGTGTTGTTCCTAAGGATTTTATTAGAGCTATTATTATCCCTATTTTTAGAAAAGGTGATCATAGTTTTTGTGATAATTATAGGGAAATTAATTTACTTTCTGTTTCAGGTAAAGTTCTTCTTGATTATATTTAATAGAATTAAGAATTTGGTTGATGGACAACTGCATGATGAACAGTGCAGATTCAGAAGTGGTGGGGGATGTATTGATCAGATATTTTCGCTGAGGCAGATTCTTGAGAAATGTTTAGAGTTTCAGAAACATGCAGTTAGTAGCTTTGTAGATTTCAAAAAGGCTTTTGACTCTGTTGATTGACATAATTTGTGGTTGATCATTAGATCATATGGAGTACCTGACAAGTTAGTTAGTGTAATGAAAAAACTCTATAATAACACTGAGTCATGTGTAAGAATTGGTAAGGCTTGTAGTGATTGGTTTAACATTGCTAGTGGAGTTAGACAAGGGTGCATTTTCGTCTTCTTTTCTCTTTAATTTGGTTATTGATTGTTATGTGAAATTCTTTGCAAAGGAAAGATTTTGTCCTTAAATGGTCTAGAGATTTTAAAATTTCTGATTTAGATTATGCGGATGATTTGGCCCTGTTGGCTAATGATATTGATGAGATGAATTCATTCATTAGGGCTGTTGATGAGACTGGTTACAGAGTAGGTTTCGTGACAAATAGAGAAAAGTTAAAAGTTATGAAAATTGGTCAGGCAGGTAGTGCTTCAGTTGCCTTGAATGGCTGCAGTCTTGTGTAAGTGTCTCAGTTTAATTATCTTGGGAGCTATGTAACAGATACTGATGTGCTGCATGAGATAAATAGAAGAATAGGAATTGCTGCTGGGACTTTTAAGAATCTATGGAGAGTGTGGAAAAATAGACGTATACACCTAAAGACTAAAATTAGGCTCTATAATAGTTTGGTTCTTTCTAAGGTTAGTTATGGTAGCAAAACATGGACCCTTTGCAAGCAGGATAACAAGAAACTTGATGCCTTTGATTCTGGCATTTGGGTGGTTTGACTTTGTAGGTAATGTGATTAGGTTAGAAAAAGGAGTCATCAACCTCCTTTAAGCAGTATATTGTGCATAGAGAGATGATGTTGGTTGCCTGTATGCACAGCTGCAGATTGGCAAACAATATTATTAATAGTATGCCTGAAGGTTTCAGAAAAGAGGGAGAACTTGGATGCAATGGGCAGTGTAACTCTCCAAAGAAATGAATTACTTTAAAGTTTAGACCCTTTGTGTGATCCAATTATTTTTATGCTCCATATAGCTGAGTCGGGTGCCAGGCAATAATTAACAAATTGCCAAAAAATAAAGTTTAATTAGGGTTCGAAATACCAGCGAGCGTTAATGAGTAAGAATTCAAAAATATTAAATGATTGTCAAAATGTAAAGGTTAATTCTAATCAAAACAATTAATGTTGCTCAAGAGAAAAAAATTAGTAAAGATTCAAAAAGGTTTAAATAACAAAACAATTTATTTCCAAAAAAAACTCACCAAAACTTTAATGAAGAAGATACTACATCATTTCTTACTACAAACATTTTCAACAAAACTCCAACACTCAACACCAACTCCACTACTCTACTCCGTGCTAACTGTGACTAACTTGTCACCAGGTTATAACAAAAGGCTACAGAGCCCGCACGTGTCATGTTGCATGCCGGGAAAGACATTTGCATAAATTGACGAGCGGCGCAAGCTATGACGCAAGAGGGGGCATGTCCTTGTACACAATCTTTAGCAGGTGACAATCGAAAGTTCAAAGTTGTGCATGCGCAACTCCTAACTCTTGGAAACGAGCGCTGTGATGCCAAAAAGGAAGTAAAAATCCCCAAAATGATAAATATAATGTAAATTAAGCAAAACTGGTTAAGGTAAAGTAAAAGTGAATGAGGGGGCATCACACAGACAATGTCAAACAGGACCTTGCTAGAATTGACCTACAGTGGCCAAATACTGTAGGTGTAGCTCAGAACAGACATGTCTAGAGAGGAAAGTTGCAGTCTGGTAGGACCTCCATAGCCTATTGCGGTATGAGGATTTTGTATGTACACCGAAAAACCAAAACATTATGACCACTGCTTAATATGATGTTGGTCCTCCAAGTGCCACCAAAGTCTTACCCGGTGAAGCATGGACGCTAAATGATTTCTAAAGGTGTCTTGTGGTATCTGGTATCAACACGTTACCAGCAGATCCTTTAACTCTTGTAAGTTACATGGTTGAGCTGCTGCAGATCGAATATGCTGTTCCAACACAAATCACAGATGTTTGGTTGGATTGATATCTGGGGAATTTGGAGGCCATAGCAGTACCTGGAAGTCTATCTCATGTTCTGCAAACCATTCTCGAACAATCTGGGCAATGTGGAATGATGCAATATCCTGCTGAAAGCTGGCACTACTGGAGGGTAATACTGTTGCAATGAAAGGATGAACCTGGTCTGCAATGATGTTTAGGTAGTGGTAGATGTCATAATTTCTTGCCCATGAATGACGGTCCAAGGTTTCCCAGCAGAACATTGCCCAAAGCATTACATTTCCTCCACCAACTTGTTTTCATCCCACTGTGCATCCTGGTGCCAACACTTCCCTAGAGAAATGACTCGATGTACCCGGCCATCCACATGGTGCAACAGGAAACGAGATTCGTCAGACCAGATGACCTACTTCCTGTCATTCAAGGTCAAGGTTTTGATGCTTGTGTGCCCATTTTAGTTGCTCTCGACGGTGAACCAAGGTTAGCATGGGCACTTGGAGCGGTTTACGGCTATGCAGTCCCATTTTGAGCACGGTTTGATGTACTGTGTGTTGTGACACATTAATCTCGTCACCAGCATTCAAATTACAGATGAGTTGCATCACAGTATCTCTTCTGTTGGCTTGTACCATATGGGATTGCCTTTGCTCACCTCTAGCATTGATGAGTCGTGGTCAGCTCACACCTTGCAGGCAATTCATGGTTTTTCCTTTCTTGGACCACTTTTTGAAGATACTAACCACGGCTACAGCAATCCACAAGCCCTGTCTCGGAAATGCTCTGACCCAGTCATCTGGCCATTACAGTTTGTCCTTTGTCAAATTCACATCAGTTCACTGCCTTTCCCACCTGTAGAACAATAATAACACTGATTAACAGAGCTCAGTATCAGGTGTTATTTATGGCATTTCATTACCTTCACATGCGCCATCATTTACCTGCAGTTGCTTCGATTTGCATAAAGATATGCTGGTCATAATGTTTTTTGCTCTTCTTTGTGTGTATGTATAAAGAAGGTTGGATTTTCTGTGAGGAACAATTCCTTGCCTGGTCATTAGTCAGAGTACTTGTTGAGGCTTAGTTTGCATGCACTTGACTCTCCTGAAGACACTTGGATGTTTGCACTCTTATCTGTGACTGCTGTTTGCTGCATGTTGTTGTTGTTCACACTGCAGCTGTCAATGATACCAGTCCATGCTATTTAACTTTTCAGACACTTAATATTAAAAGTTTCGGATACACTTGAATGCACTCTAAACTCATTTCTCAAATTATTCAAGTTGCTTGTCCAGCATCTCACTTAGGTTCTTATAGATAACTTTTCCAGATTTGCAATGCAAACTTTTTTTATATAGCTTTAAAACTTTGATTCCTTAAAAAACATGTAGACACATTCAGTAGTAAAGAAATACAGAATATATCCTGTAGACATGGAACACATGAAATAATAAGCTGTTGTTTTTTTTAAGGCATGAAAGTTTTTAATACGAATGTGGAAAACTTATCTATAAGATGCTGGACAAGAACAATTTGTAATGCTTCCAAATATTAATATATCAACTGCCAGATTTCAACTGCCAGGATTTCAGGCACATAATTCACTTGCCAAAAATTAGGGTAATTTTGGTCTTGGAATGTAAATGGCAAAATTTTACCAAAATTTCTAAACTGTCCAATATGAGAGTTAAGTACAACTAATATAAATGTAATCTCTACTCAAGAGAAAAAAAAAATCAAAGTTGAAAACAATGTCAATAAAATATTTATTGAATTCAACTCACCAAATATACAGGTCCATTTGCATAACCATTGGGCTCCTCACCTTACAACAATTCAACTCTTACTCTAACTACCATCTGACTTCTACTGTCTCTGTCCACCAACTCCTCAGCTCTTACAACCTCTACTAGCCACACTAGCTTAAGATAAATGCTAGCATGTGCCTACAAATATTTTAGTGAGTAACATTTACATAAGTAATTGACTGTGTGATGGTGATCATGCAAGTTATTGTGACCTTTGACACTCATGGTACTTAGCAGCCATCAATCCAAATGAGTTGCTGATTGGTAACTTGACCTAATGAAAAGGAAATCACCAATGGTTCAAAGCAAAAATGAGAACCCCAAATAATAATTTGAGTATAAATGAAATAATTATTTTTTTACACTAATAATAAATTCCAGCTTTGTATATATATACATGCAAAATCCACATGCAGCCATGGGCTACAGAGGTTGTACCAGACTGTATAATTTTGCTCTCCACATCTGTCTGTCCTGAGCTACAACTACTACATTTGGCCACTGTAGGCCAATTCTAGCAAGATCCTGTTTGACATTGTTCCCCAATTGCATCCTAGGTCTCCACCTTTTCCTGAAACTTTTGGGCACACTGCTTATAATCATATTTGCTAATCTGTAGCTATGCATATAGCGAACATGGCCAAACCAATGCAGTCTCTCTGTACAAAAAATTCTGCTCAAAGGACGTTACTGACTCCTTCTAACCTCATCATTACCTACAAAGTCAAATCACCTAATGCCCAAGATACTGTGCAAGCATCTAGAATCAAAGGCATCAAGTTCTTTGTTATCCTGCTTACTAAGGGTCTGTGTTTTGCTACCTAACTAACGTTAAAAAGAATCAAAGTATTGTACAGCCTAATTTTAGTCTTCAGGTGTACAAGCCTATTTTTCCACACTCTCCATAGATTCCTAAAGGTGCTAGCAGCAATCCCTATTCTTCTCTTTATCTCATACTGCATATCACCAGTATCTGCTACACAACTTCCAAAATAATTAAACTGAGGCACTTGCTCAAGGGGCAACCATTCAAAGCAACTGAAGCACAACAACAAAGCATCTGCCTGACCAATTTTCATCACTTTAGTTTTTTCTCTGTTTATCACGAAACCTTCTCTATTACCATCTCATCAACATCAATAGCTAACAGGGCCAAATCATCTGCATAATCTAAATCAGAAATTTTGAAATCTCTAGACCATTCAAGGCCAAAATCTTTCCTTTGCAAAGAATTTCACATAACATGATCAATAACCAAATTAAAGAGAAAAGGAGATGAAAATACACCCTTCTCTAACTCCACTAGCAATGCTAAACTAATCGCTACAAGCCTTACCAACTCTCACACGTGACTCAGTGTTATTATAGAGTTTTCATTGCATTAACTAATTTGTCAGGTATTCCATATGATCTAATGATCAACCACAAATTATGTCAATCAACAGAGTCAAAACCCTTTTTGAAATCTACAAAGCTAGTAATGGCAGGTTTCTGAAACTCTGAACATTTCTCAAGAATATCTTGGTGAAAATATCTGATCAATACATCCCCCACCACTTCTGAATCCACACTGTTCATCACACAGTTGTCCATCAACCAAATATTAATTTATTAAATATAACCATGCGAAGAACTTTACCTGATCATGATCAGGTAAATCTGAGATTGTCAGATCGTATGGCGTACCAGAGAAGAAAGTAAACTAATTTTCCTATAATTATAACAAGAACTAGGATCACCTTTTGCAAAAATAGGGATAATATAGCTCTAATAAAATCCTTAGGAACAACACCTTTATCATAAAAAAAAATTCAAATATCAGTCATCCATGTGACAAGACAAATGTTCAAAGCTCTAAGCATTTCAGTAGTGATTTCATTCACCCCTGGGGATTTATGCAGTTTTGAATCAGAGATAGCCAAAGTGACTTCAGGATGTGATATAGGGCCAATGTTAAAGCCAGTAATGCATCTATCCTTAATTCACAAAATGGGAGTAGAAATAATCATATTCTTTAAAACATAACTGAAATGCTCAGCCCACCTAGCCATCACAGAATCCTCATCTTCAACCACCTTACCATGTCTATCCCTCAATCCCTGTGTACCTGTCTGTTTCTTCCCACACAAAACATTAACATTCTGGTACAATCCCCTGCTGTTGTGCTGTCTAACTGCTTCCTCTGCTTTATTAGCCAAGCGATGAAGCCAAAGATTCTTATCAGCTGTTAATTGATCCTCTACACATTTATTAAGCTTATTGTAATGCTGTCTGTTATGACTAATAAGGTATTGATTCATATTAATCTTGTGCTCCCTTCTTTAAGAAATAAGTTCTATGGCCTTATCACCCAAATAATTTTGTTTCTTCCATTCCCTTTTACCCAAAAGATTACTGTTGGTTTCAAGAAAAGTCTGCTTATCCCATTCTTTCTCAACTTCAGCAGTAAGCAAACCACGATTGTCATAATGACTAATTAGCTTAATCATGGTATGCTTAGGCTACATCTGGATCTTTCATACCTTCAGTGTTAAAAGTAATTCTCTTAATCTCGGCACAACATTTCTTTAGCTTCAGTTGCAAGACACTTTTGAACCGGTAATGGCCAGACCCAATTTCAGCTCCCATGTATGATCTGGTATTCCTAACTGAACTAGTCCATTTGCTGTTAATTAAAATATAAGCTATGATATTCCTGTACAACTCATTAGGTGAAACCCATGTTTAAATGTCCCAGTTTTTGTAGTATGTGTTTGTTATTTGCAAACTGTTACATTTACTTACCTATAGGAAACATTCCCCATTGCCATTGGAACTACCAATGCCAAAGAGACCTAAAACACCCACCCAAAGGTCAGAGTCAGTACCAACTTTAACATTGAAGTCACCTTTTTCATAAGAGAAATATCTCCTTTCTTCACAGAATTCAAAATATCCTGAAATTGTCTGTAAAATGGGGCGGGGGTGGCTCAGTCGGTAGCGCGCCAGGCTCGTAATCTGTAGTTCCCAGGTTCGAGTCCCAGCTGGGTCAGCGTTGAGATTTATCTCCGCAAAATTTCCTCGCCCTGCCCACGGTCAGTAGGGGACACCGATGGGCTTGAAAAGGCCGCTGTCCGTCAGATGGGACGTTAAGCCGTGGCCCCGTGTGTGGGAGAGCCATACCCTGTGCATGTTAAAGAACACACTGGATGGCCTTGACGGGAGGCTACCATCTGTCTCCCAACAGCTGTTCCGGTGGGTCCCCTCCCCCAACCTTCTCTGAGCCTTCGGGGTCCATGTGACCTGGCCATTTAGCCCATGGTGTGCAAAAGAGTGCCGCTCAGAGGTAAAACAATCCAATGTCTGTAAAACTTATCCTTGTTGTTCTCATCAGCCCTTCAGTGTGAGCTCCTGTCTGTCTTGAGGGGACCACTCTGTGAAGGTTCCGCTGGCTCGGATACCTTCACGGGGGGGAATGAATGCTCACCTATGTATTTGCCATGCATGGATACCCATGTCCCAGGAAAGGAGGATTCTGGTAGTTGCTTGTGGGTCCCTGTCTTCTCTCCTCATCTCACAACAGGAGAGTTCCCCTTTGGTCATCTTGCCATTGGGGACATAGCATTGCCTTGGACCACATAGCAGCTAGGCATCATCACTGTTGTGTCCTCTACACCGACTTGCTTAGCTCGCTACAGGCTTTGATCTCAGTGAGGCTTCGATCTCACTCTGTTCTTTCCAAGATACACCAGCAGCTACATCATCTGGCAGCCATAACCACCATCATTTTCTGTGAGGAGTCCTATCACATCGACATCACGAGCAATGACTTGACAGATACTACTGCCATGTCGGCCATGCCCCTGTCTGACTCTCCACTGCTGGTTCCATACCTGAACTTCTGGCAGTGTTTTACCACTGGGCACAGTGGCAGAGATCTTGATCTGAACAGGTAGGAAACAAACTTTCGAGATCAAACCCCTTGTCAAATCGTTGCAATCGTGGCAGTCGTTCACAGGAATCGCAAGGAGAAAGTTTTCTTGCTCAGCTCTGCCTAGGTCACTCATTTATTACTCATTTGTTTCTTCTTCGGGCAGACAACAAACTTAGTGCAAGTTTTGTGACACCATCTTAACCATCTGGTTGATGGACAACTGCTTGATGAGCAGTGAATTCAGAAGTGGTAGGGATGTATAGATCAAATTTTTTCACTTAGACAGATTCTGCAGAAATGTTTAGAGTTTCAGAAACCTGTAGTTACTAGCTTTATAGATTTCAAAAAGACTTTTGACTGTGTTAATAGTCATAATTTGTGGTTGATTGTCAGATCGTATGGCGTACCAGACAAGTTAGTTAACATAATGAAAGCACTCTATAACAATGCTGAGTCACGTGTAAGAGTTGGTAAAGCTTGTAGCAATTGGTTTAGCATTGCTTCTAATGTTTGGCAAGGATGCGTTTTGTCTCCCTTTGTCTTTAGTTTGGCCTTAAATGGTGTGGAGATTTGAAAAAATCTGATTTAGATTATGATGATGATTTAGCCCTTTTTGCAAATAATGTTGATGAGATGAACTGTTTTGTTCGAGCTATTGATGAGACTAGTAGTAAAGTAGGTTTGGTTATAAACAGAGAGAAAACTAAAGTGATGAAAATTGCTCAGGTAGGCTGTGGTTCAGTTAATCTAAATGGCTGTATGCACGAGAAGATGTCTCAGTTTAATTATCGGGGAACTATGTAACAGATACTGGTGATGAGTGGCATGAGATTAACAGACGAATAGGGATTGCTGCCGGGACTTTTAAGAATCTATGGAGAGTGTGGAAAATTAGATGTAACTATATAGTTAGACTGTATAATAGTTTGTTTCTCTCCAGGGTTAGTTATGGTAGTGAAACTTGGACATTTTGTAAACAAGATAACTGGAAATTAAATGCTTTTGATTCTAGATGCTTACATAGTGTCTTGAGCATTAGGTGGTTCAACTTTGTAAGTAATGATGAGGTTAGGCAAAGGAGTCAGCAACCTCCTTTAAACAGCATATTTTGCAGAGAGAGAGACTCCATTGGTTTGGTCATGTTGCCTGTATGGATAATTACAGATTAGTGAATAGGGTTATGAAGAGTGTGCCTAAAGGCCTCAGAAAGAGGGGGAGACCTAGCATCAGAAAATGAATTTGAAATCAAGGATGGCAAAGGAGTACTAGAGAATGATATTATTCCTTCAACATCTGCAAGTTCTGAATGACCTGTAAATGAAACACCTGTCAACTCTTACAGTTGACAGGTGTTTACTTTTGGAGCAAAAAAGGAAAATTATTAGAAATGTCAACCACCCTCAACATCATCAGAGGAAAGTAGCATTACTTGAAATACTGGAGAAACATATTGATCATTTCATTTTATATGTCAATATTGGATTGTGCAGTTTGTCAATAAGTAAACTGAATGTGGTACATTAAGAAAAATGCACTAAAGTTGTGGATTACTTATGATGTGATAGAAATAAGTGTTTTTTCCCCTTCAGATCAGTGTTCATTATCACATGTGAATGTTTTTCATAATAGTCATCATTTCAATTGTAGAATTATCTGTATGAATTATCTTAGGCTGATAGAATTATCTGTATGGTAATATGCCTATTTGCTGGACTCGTTTTTTATGGTATAGATGAATTGATCTGACCTCTTTGTCAGCATACAGAATGTTATATTGGGATTACTATTATACTGCATTGCTTAGATTTGTGATAACTCAAAAGAGGTGAAAAGAAAACCACCTATGGCTTTTTTTTTACTGGATCATTAACCTTAACCTTCAATCTGAATGAAGTTTAGTTTGACAAATCTTTTCATAAGTGCAACAAAAAAGTTGCAACACCAGCAGATGTTTTTAAGCTAAATTCTTTATGGGATAGATAACTAACAAATCTTAAATAATTATCTGTTCCTCTCCTGCAGCAGATCAATTTATAAATTCGCTCATAACAAGTCATTGAATGGAAAATACATTTTTATTTTCTCTTCATGACTTGCTTAACCCAGTCTGCTTTTGTGTTGGCAGTTATCCAGCATAAAACATAATATATTTGCATAATCAGAGCAGAATTGTTGATTGATCTCTAGAAAAAGAATACTTTCATTTACCACTCACAAACACTGACAATTTAAATGTAAAAGAAAAAGTCAACATTTGATACTCTTTAAGTCATGCATTGCCTAGACATTAATCTTGCTCAGTCATCTAAAGCTCAAGGGTGAAATTAGCATGAACATGCTAAAGAAACTGTTTCAAAAGTTATCTCCACATAATAAATGTTTAACCCTTATTGAGCTGAACATCTGTTTGTAAAAACATGCAAAGCACTAAGGGAATAGATGAACTTTAAAATAATATCATATCGCACCCATAATTCTATTATTATTATTTCATGCAGATGATGTGTAAACCACAGCATTCTTTCTTGATTGATGCATTTGCTCTCTGTGGTATTCAAGATGTGGAAACTTATTGCTGGTGAAAATGAATAGTAAATAAATTTAGGTAAGCTCCTAGTTTTATGCATGTTGTAAGCAAGTTTTAGTTTTTCTTCTTGAAGTTCACCAGTTATCTCTTTTGTGAATTAAAATTTTGCTCTATTTTACAAACAGAGGATAAAGCAGAGTTTATTTTACTTTCTTTTGTTGTAAAGCTGGCCATTACAACATGCTTGTGAGTAAATCATTTCTTATGTCCAGTAGGTTTTATGATTAAGTGTTTATTTCCATGGTCTGGATTTAAAATTAAAAAAAAACATTAAATATATTTAAAATTGCTGGAAATAGGGTTGTACAGTTTTGCCGAATTATCAAACAGTTAATAGTCCAATTTTGATAAATATTATATCATTAATAGTTGTGCTTACATTAATTTGCTTTAGTCATGAAATTTATAATTGAATGGCATTATTAAGAAGCTACTATGCAGAATAATCTGCTTACATAATGTTCTTCATTATATCAACACACATTCACTGCCAAGTCATTTCCAGGCTAATATCAACTCCCTTCCCCATTTTCAAATTCAGTCTTCAACAATGTCTCTCAGTTATTGAATTCAGGAAATAAGGAAGGCAATGAATGCATGCTTTCCTGAATTCTGTTTTTACTTTGGCAGTGAACGTGTTAGATATTATTTCTTTACCATAAGTTCACATTTTTTTTATGTTAGTATCAAAGTAGAAATTGCTAACTTTTTATTTTTATAGCAATGTATTAAAAGAATCCTTTAACCCAGTAATTTTGTGCTATATTAATGTTTTATATGAAAATGCAAAAGAGCTAAGCATCAAGAGTTGAGCTATCAATTCTTAATACTGCCATTGGAACATGTAAGTAAATATAATAGTTTGAGAATAACTAAGACTTACTGCAAACACCAAGTCATTTTGGTGCAGGGGTGACTCAGTTGGTAACACATCAAGCTCATTATCTGCAGTTCCCAAGTTTGAGCCCCACCTGAGTCAGTGTTGAGATTTATCTTTGCAGAACTCCCTACCCTGCCCTTGTGCAATAGGCAACACCAGTGGACTTGGAAAGGCTGCTGTCTGTTCGATGGGACATTAAGTTGTGGCCACATGTGGGGAGAGTGCATACCCTGTGCATGTGAAAGAGCACACTGGATAACCTTTATGGGAGGCTACCGTCTGTCTCCTAACAGCTGTCCAGTGGGTCCCCTTCCCCGTCCTTCTCTGAGACTTAGGGGTCTTTGTGACCTGGCCATTCAGCCCAGTGTGTACAAAAAGATGCCGATAAGTGGTAAAACAACCCAACCTAGGACACATTGTGATTGTCCATCCAACCACTTTTACTTTTCCTTAGCCAGTTTTACTTTATTTACATTATATTAATCATTTTGGGTATTATTTTCAGTTGACCATCATTTTTCTTCATCCTGACCGCTAAAGGAATTGCACATGTTCAACTCCGGCTTTCGAATGACAGCCGCTAATACACTCATTGAAGACACGCCCACCCTTTTGCGTCATAGCTAATGCGTGATCATAAGATTATGCAAATGTTTTTCCCAATGTGCAATATATGCCGCATGTATACTAAGTGACGTTTGGTTACAGAGTCAGTTTTATTAGAGATAGTGCTTTTAGTTGCTCAGACTTTTATATTCATCAGTTTATATGGTGAGTCTTGAATTTTTCGGAAATAAGCTTTGTTTGTTATATGAAATATTTTGACTTTGCTATTTTTTCTCTTGAGCAACAATAATTGATTTTTATTAAGATGTAACTTTAATAATTTGACAATCTTTTGATTTTTTACTCAATAAGTAACACCCATATACTTAGCAAACCCTCATTTAACTTTATTTGGCAAGTTAATATTGCCTGACACCCGATACTATCCGAAAATGTAGTTAACTTTGGATCAGTTAAAAGGTCCAAAAAAAAGAAGTTAAACAATCTTCTGGAACATTACAACTTATAAATACACATTTCACCTGATGGGTTTCATAGGACTATGATCAATTATATATTAATTAACAGCACATGGGCTCGCTTAGTGAGAAATACCAGATCATATAGGAGAGCCAAAATTGGGGCTGGCCATTATCTGCTCAAATGTCTTGCAATTAAAGTATAAAAGAAGTTGTGCTAAGGTTCAGAGAATTACCTTTAACATTGAAGCTCTAAAAAATTCAGATATTGCTAAAGCTTACCATGATAGGCTACTTAGTTATTATGAAAATTACGAATTGCTTACCACTGAAGTTGAGAAAGAATGAGTTAAGTTTAAAAGGCTTTTCATGAAATTAACAGTATTTGCTTTTGGTAAAACGACACTGGAGCTTATTTTTGAAAGACGAAACTGCAAAAATAATCTGAATGAACACCCTACTAGTCCTAACAGATAGCATTGCAAAGAGCTTAATGCAGTGATTCTTAAACCTTTTTATTTTGCTTACAGCAAACTATTTTTTGTCTTGAATACTCATAACACACTAAAAATTTAAGTTGCCAACACTACTGGAATACTTACACCTGTGCAGTGTTTTGTAAACACAGAGCTATTCTGTTCATGTTCAAGTGTATATTGAGGTTAGTTCATGTGCTGTATGTGTTATACTGTATGTTTTGTGTTAATTTTGGTTTTAACATTAAGATTTAATATGGGTAAGTGTTTGATTAAACAGAAAAAGTTTAATGAAGAATAAGGAGCAGGAGCTGGCAGCAAAATGGTTTATAAATTTCTTTTTATCTGCAATATCATCCAAAATTTTGTGGCACACCCTTTGAGAGCCACTGCCCTAATGTCTAAAAAAAAAAACTTTGGTTTTAATATAATTACGTGACATGCTCTTTTAGTTTTACAGTATGAATTGTATTATGCAATAAGTATCAAATTGCATAATGTAGAATGTTGTTCAAATTTGTAGAAAGCCTGTACCTCTCCAATTACTATTCTAGGAAATTCTTTGACCTATTTAAACAGCCACATCATATATGCCACAGTATCTACAGTGTTTGTAATCTTTATTGCATATACTCTACTGAAAAGCTTGTGGCTTTATGTTTTAATTCAGCCCTATGAAATTGATCGACGTTAAATTCAGAGTGATATCTTCCTTGATGTTGAACAAATAACATCGAAAAATCTCTTCAATTTATAGTTGGTTAAAATATAACCCATCGAAGAATGCATCATTTTGCTTTTACTTCCATTTCTTCTCTGATGATGCAGCACATAAAGGCACATGGACTCAACATTTATTGATATGGGATTCAGTAATTGACATAGGCTAATGAATGTTTTAAAAACCACCAAATCTCATGTGCTAAGCTGTTCTTCATGATCAAATTTTAATGAAGGGAAACCTATTGATGCATTGTTGGATGAGGGCAAGCAGGCTTATCTGTCTAAAAATGAACAATGCCTTAACTGAAGTGTAATTGAGTGACTGACTAACATTGTTCTGTTTTTGGCAAAAGGTGAGAGACCATTCAGGGATAACAATAAACAGGCTGACAGTTTTGAGAAAGGTTTATTTCTAAATCTTGTCAATATGCTCGAAAAATAGGATCATGTAATGGTAAAGCATGTGCAACAATCTCCTTGAAACATCACTTATCTGAGTAATTGCATCCAAAATGATTTGATTGTGGGGCTGTGAAATTGGGAAAAATGGTCTCTTGACCAGTTAAATGACATCCTTGACATTCTTAAAATTGACTGGTCATCAGTGATGTCTATTTTGGTGGCACATCTACAATGTCTGCATGTACTCTAAATAATAAAATAAATACCCCCTCAAGCAGCTGCTTGCCACAGAGGTCTTACAGGAGCCTGTCAGTTTATATGTCAGAGTAGAAGATCTGAGAGGATGGCAGGACCTCAGCAGAAAAAAGACACATCCACCCATGCCTTACCCGGGGCTCGAACCCAGGTCCCTTAGATCAGCAGCTAAGCCGCTGCAGGAGTCCAAATGAAATGTACTGAAAAAAACAGTAATATGCTCTATTTGCACTGCTATGCACTTCAAGTAAACAAAAGAGAACTGTCTTTGTTTTTCTTTTTTGGTGTTATTCAGACTATGCCTTCATAGAGGGAAGTCCAGTGTGACATGCAGTAATGGAGATTTCACAAGAAGTAGGGTCCCAGTTGAAAACTTTGAAATTACTGTCCAACACAAGATGGGAATGCAGAGCAGAAGCAATGGCTGCCGTAAAACAAAGCTACTTCATCGTTTTACATTCTTTACAAGAGATTATTGAAACAACTTTCCTTGCTGATTCTAAAATAAAAGCCAGGGGCTTTCTCCATGAACTAAATTCATACAAGTTCATCATTTCCCTCCACATGATGCACCCTATTCTCCTGATGGCAGTAAAAGTGAGTAAGGCTCTTTAATTGCCAGATCTCAACTTACTGCAATGACAGGGATGAAATGCTTTCATGAATCTTTGGTTGCAATGAAAAGTAACTCAGAATATTTTCAGTCTGTTTTCAATTACAGTGTGAAAATGTGTGTAGAGAACAATATATTGATTCCCCCAGTTAAGAAAAAAAATGTCCATTCATATTGATTAATGTTTGAGTCCAAGCATCACTTTGATACAAAAGAGGAGCAAGAAAAAAATAACTTCATTTTACTCACTCTTAGACTCAATGATATTACCAGCATTGACCAGGAGATTTGTAATATTGTGACTGCAATGAGAAAACTGCTGAGCTTAGACAATTGTCAGGGATGATATGAGAATCTTGGCAACAAATTTAAGTTTCCTTGGATGAATTGGATTGCTTCGGGGTTATGATGGATCTATTCCTAAAGATAGCACCACGAACACCACCAGAGTGTGGATTGATTGGCTAGAGAATCTGATTGGTCTTCCATGTTCCAGGCCTTTTGCAAATCTATTCAGTGCTTTGTAATCTTACCTGTTACAAGTTGTCCATGTGAAAGAGCCTTTTCAAAACTAGCAATGTAAAAAATAAACTAAGAAATACAATATCCCAGCAGTGCCTGGACTCATTCATGATTTTGTACATTGAACAAGAATTGGCTTCGTCAGTTAATTGCAATGAGTGATTGAGAAATTTAACACCATAACACTTGGTGAGCAATATCTCATTCTCTAGGACAGGGAAATGAAGAAACCTTAATCTGTTTTGGTCAATTTGGTTAGCCCATTATATAGTTAAAGATAAGGATCATGATAATTGACTGCATATTTGCACATGTCTTGTTATTACTACAACAAAAATTTGGTATTTTGTCTCTTTTTTTAAGTTTAGTTGTTAATTTTGTTTTAAAAATTAAGTTTAGTTCAGTTTTAGTTTTTTTAGTTTGACACTCAGCTTAGATGCTAAGGCTAAGTAAATAAAAATAACATCCTTTATGATTCAGTATTCAAATGTGTTGGCCCCTTAGCACAGGCCTGAACATCATATCAGCTAATCATATCCATGAGATAATGACATAATCAGCCAATCTCATCCATTAGAGAATTTTTATGGCCCACCAAACAATTTTGGTTTCTAGTTTAAAATGACTACCCATTCTAAGCATTTCTGCAGTGATTTCTTCTACTCTTGGGGATTTATGCATTTTTAATTTCAAGATAGCCAAAGAAACTTCAGAAAGTGATATAAGGCCAACCTTAATGCCAGTAATGCATATATCCTCATTACAATGATGGATGTAGAATTAGCCACATTGTTTAGAACATTTCTGAAATGCTCAGCTCACCTATCATGATAGAATTCTCACCTTCAGTGACCTTACCAAGTATATCCCACAGTGTTACCCCATCTTTACCTCTGCTGCTATGCTGTCTAACTGCTTCCTCTGCTTTGTCAGCCAAGCTATCAAGCTTAAGATGCTTATCAGCCATTAACTGATCCTTTGCATGTTGATTAAATAAATGGAACTTTGATTCACTCCAATTTAGCAGCTTTGCACATATTATTGCACATTTGTTGTCTCTTTATTGCTCCAGGATTTGCCATAGCATCTAAAATCTATAACTTTATGCAAAACACTTGTATGTATGTATGTATATATACACTGGCAGAAATTGAAAAAAGAACACCCAGAAGAAATTTATAATATGTTAATAGTTAAGAACAGCAGAAACCGTGATCCAAGATTCACAGTCGTTGGATGAAATAATGGCGTCACTGAGGACGACAACATGCAAATATATGCAGCACATATTTAAGGACTAGGGCTGAAGAAAGAAGTTATTTGTCTTGTGTCATGTTGTTCAGTGCTCTTTGAAGAAGCTACCATGCCTGGACTATGCAGGTGTGCAACATTTGTTCGGTTAGCAGAGTTTGAGCGAGGTCGTATAGTGGGTCTTCAGGAAGCAAGTTGGTCTTTTTGTCAAATTGTACACCGTGTTTGAGGTACTGACAGTGGGGGGCGGGGGTGGCTCAGTCGGTAGCGCGCCAGGCTCGTAATCTGTAGTTCCCAGGTTCGAGTCCCAGCTGGGTCAGCGTTGAGATTTATCTCCGTAAAATTCCCCGCCCTGCCCACGTCAGTAGGGGACACCGATGGGCTTGGAAAGGCTGCTGTCCGTCGGATGGGACGTTAAGCCGTGGCCCCGTGTGCGGGAGAGCCATACCCTGTGCACGTTAAAGAACACGCTGGATGGCCTTGACGGGAGGCTACCATCTGTCTCCCAACAGCTGTTCCAGTGGGTCCCCTCCCCCAACCTTCTCTGAGCCTTCGGAGTCCATGTGACCTGGCCATTTAGCCCATGGTGTGCAAAAAAGTGCCGCTCAGAGGTAAAACAACCCAACCCAACCCTGCTGACAGTGGTACGATGGTGGCGTTGATGGTCAGAAGTGAAATTGACGAGACACTTGCACACCCGCAGACATGGTTCTGGGCAACATAGAGTTATGTATGCATGAGAGGATCAGCATATCAGGAAGGTAGCGGATGGCTATGGCATCACAAATTCAATCCTCTGTCGTACCAAGGGTGTCTACAAGAATGATATGCAATTGTCTTTTGGAAGCAGGACTTCAGACATGGTTACCACTCTCACCTCGTCAATGTCAAGCATGTTTGCAGTGGTGTTGAGAACGAGTTCATTGGAGGGAAGAATGACAGTCTGTGGTCTTCAGCAATGAAAGCTGATTGCTTAGGAGCATCTGATGGTCATTTACGCTTGTGAAGGTGACAAGCTTCTTCCATCATGCATCTGCCATTGACACACAGGGCCCACGTCAGGCATCATGGTGTGAGGAGCAATTAGCTATTACTCTCGTATATGTCTGGTGTTCATACAGGATACACTGAATAGCAATACATACGTCAGCGACATCGTACAGCTGGTCATCCTGCCATATTTGAGTGTAATCCCAAATGCAATATCCCAGCAGGATAATGCCCACCCACACTCCACCCAGGCAACTCAACATGCTCTTCAAGCAGTGCACCAACTGCCTTGGCCAGCATGCTTTCCAGACTTGTCTCCAATTGAGCTTGTCTAGGACAGGATGGAACAAAGACTCTTCTATGGACTGCAGCAGGCAATGACCATTGCTGAATTATGCATCCAGGTTGAAAGCGCATGGAATGGCATCACCCAACATGATATCTAGCATTTGTACGACTGATTGCATGCAGATTGGAAGCTTGTATTGCTGCTTGAGGAGGTTCAACACCTTATTAAAATGTGCCTTCTGTAAACTTCACACGTGTGGGTTCTTTTTTTGGTGTTCTTTTCAATGGTGTTCTTTTTTCAGTTTCTGCCAGTGTATATCAATTTTATTGGTTATATTTATCTAATTATTTACACACTGAGATTACTTCCTTTTACCTTGTCTGAATTGGTGTGACATTCTAATTATATTGAACAGATGACTATAATTTTTATAAGAGGTGAAGAACATCAGCAACCTACTTCATATTGCTTGCTACTTTTCCATATTTAAGTTCAAAATACCATTGTGCATGCCATCTATTTGAATACACTTGCTAATATTGTTTAATCATTTTAAAAAAGGGTCAGTTATTAGTAATTCAGATCAATAGCTAGCTTCCATTTGTGGAAGAGTGACATAAGAATCAATTTCTATATTCAATGAAATTCTCTTCAATTTAAGTATAATTTTAAAATAGCATAAATGCACTCTCAGCCACGTGGTACGTAAACCCTAGACCTTATAAGATCAAGCAAAACTGCCATATGGTTTTACACATTGATTGAAGAACAGGACAGATCCATTGTTGAAAAGATATTAATTTTATAACCCTCTGTACAAATCTATCATTTCATATCCCATCCAATTAAAGTTAGTTTTTCTGCTAACTTAAAATTTGTTCTTTGATCTGGTATTGTTGATGAGAAATTTAGGTTCTGTATTCTATTATTTCTGGTTAAAGACTCAGTACATACCTTAGTAAATTATGAGAAGGTACTTATATAAATATTAAAATAAGTTAAATGCAATAACTGGTAAGCTTCTGTTTTTACTTTCAACCATAGCAATTTTACTTTAAGAACCAGTGCTTTAAACTACATATTTGTAACCTTCAGAGTAACTGATTAATAATTTAGAATATGCCTTCAATGTAAATGTTATTAAAGAAATCCAAAATAAGCACACATTTATTATATATATTTACGATGTTAAAAATGTAAATTGAAACTCTAGAAATATATTAAGATACTCTAATAGCTCAACAACCCAATGTTGCATACAGCAAGAAGTAATTTATTTATTGTTTTCTTTAGTTAGTAATCCTTATAGTAATTAGTTTAATAATTTTCTTGTTAGTAATTAGTTAGTAATTTTCTTGTTTCAAAAAAGTTACCATCATTTTGCAATTTTTTCTTCAGTACAATGTTTTGAGACACAGCTCTGTATCCAACTGTGCTAAGTCAAATAAATCTTGTTATATACCAAATTAAACAGAATTTCATTCTGAACTTTGTGAAAATAAAAAATTTAAATGAATTTACAAACATTGATTTTAATGAGACTTTTTTATTGTGATGTAGTGAAAAAATAGATCAGACTATGTAATTAAGGCTTAATTTTGGAAAACCTGATGAATAAAAAATTATATATCAATGGAAAATAAATTTCTTCCTGAATATGTAATATTTACCTAAAACATGATTTTTACCTATTTTCCTATTGCTTTTCCCTCATCATTTGTTGGTTTGTGCATTTATTGAAACAGTTGATATTCCATATCTTTCAAACACGCCTTTTAAACTTAATGATTTATGTGTCAAATCAAACTTATGATGTGGGAAGTATCACAGACTATAAAAAATTTTAATCCCCATTCTTTCTTTTCCTCCTAAAAAAAGGAGAAATATGAAAACCATTGTTCCAATATATCATCCTAACATGAGGGCCTACAATTACACATTAGGTGTCAAATGAAAGCTCATATGAGAACTTCCATAGACTGTTTCAAATTTTGCACTCCACCATTCTCCTCCCCCAAAAAGAGGGCTAAGAAGGCTCTCATTTCAGTTATAGTTTTGGTTTGAAGAGTGGGAACAGTGTGTAGAATGCTTGGATAAATGATTTAAATGATAAAAATTGGGTTGAGTTTTTTTTACCTCTGAGCAGCATCTTTTTGCATGAAATGGGCTAAATGGCCAGGTTACAAAACCCCAAAGGCTCAGAGAAGGATTGGAGAACCCCCTTAATACTATTGGGAGACAGATGGTAACATCCCGTCAAGCCTATCCAGCATGTTCTTTAGTCTGCACAGAGTTTAGGTGCTCTCCCCCACAACAGGCCACAGCTTAATGTCCCCATCTGACAGATGGCAGCATTTCTAAGCCCATCAGTGTCCCCTATCAATTGAGGACAGGGTGGAGAGTTTTGTGGAGATAAATCTCAGCACTGGCTGAAGATTCTGAGCCTGGTGTGCTACTGATTGATTGACCCCTGCCCCTAAATGATAAAAATCTTCCGTTTTTAAAAATAGCAAATTTGTGTGTGTGTTTTCAGAAGATTTTTGAAACTTTCAGGGAAAACTTGTTGGCAATGATTCAAATCAAACTTGTGAGCTTAAATCAGGGATTGCTTCATCATAGGGTTAACAAACAAATCAGCAATAATGCTTCTAAGAAATGCTAATTTGATGGCTTTAATAAATTATTTATATTGTAGATTAATAAAATGTGCATCAAATGAAAACAGAAAATATTAGTTTTCGAGCTTGAATTTTTTTTTATGATATGTAAGAAATTTTTCAAATAGCAATTTATATTTTCAAAATACTAATATTTTTTTTTGTTTTAAAAATGAACATAGACGTCATGGGCCTCTTATTTCATATTCTGTTGACATCTGTGTTTGTCAGAGACCCTGGAAGGGTTAAAAAACACTGAATGCTACTATTGTATTAAGAAATAAACTTTTCAGTAATAATTCTGTTCATTTATTGAATTCTACAGAGTGCATGTTTTTTAATTCGACCAGAATTCATTTTTATATATGTCGTATTTTTGCCAAATCAAACGGAAAAAATTTTCCTTTATATCTAAAAAAAAGATGAATTCCTGTAGGCAGACAAGTAAAAATATTAACTTCATTTCTTTTTACAAAGTTTAAAAAATTGTGAATTATTGAAATAAGGCACTGTACAGTGTATTTTTGCTTGTTAATAAAGAAAATGAAAGCATCCATATTTTTTGTTAATGTTGGTCTAAACAGACTGTGTAATTTTCTCCAAATATATCTATCCTTTTTTTTTTTGAGGCCTTGTTCACACACTGTCACACTGTTCATAACCTTATTTACTATTCTATAGTTCTACATACAGTTCAATATGCTACTCAGAGGTGGTTGCTGACACCTTTCCCTAACATAATTACTTAAAAAGTCAAACATAATTACACACAAGTCAAACTTTGCTTTATTGCTTTCTTCTGTTGTGTGAGTGTCTCAAATTTTCTAGTCTAACCAAAAAATATTGAGTTCAGGTCAGAATCATTTTAATAACCACAGAGTGCAAATCCACCCATATATGATTAGGGAATTCCAGTAGGGTAATGAAATCTCTGACACATTGTAAAACATACATACAGAAATGCATGCTGTTAAACCATTTTATAATTTATTGTATTACTGTCTATTACGTACATACTTAAAAGATAATTATTTGAAACTAAATTAAAATCATAATGTTATTTGAAATGAAAACTACTAGAAATAATTCATAGAAACTGGAATTCTTTAGTCAACACCAGATTACAGACTCTAAAAGTGATTCATTAATGAGAAATAAAAAAAAAACTAGAAAAAGCACTTGACACTGATTTTTAATTTAAAATTAATTAAAAGGTCATTAAATCAAAATTTAAATTTCTAATTTTTCTGTTAATTGTGAAGGAATGTAATTTGTGAATAACTTCAAATAAAACAATTAAATTTATATTATTACTCTGCCAAACCCATATCTAGTGGGTAGCTACAGTGATATAGCTAAAGTGTAGCTATGGCTTACAGGAAGCTATACTAAGCCATGGTATGTAGTAAGGAAGTATTGGGATTACCAGCCTCTGCCCCCTGACTCATTTGAAATACTGGTAGCCAAAATGGAAAAACTTCTATGATTTTAGGAATTACTCCAGTTAAAACTTCAATCTTCCTCTTCTTCAAAGATTCTGACTATAGCTTATAAGAATAATGAATACTGAAAGGAAATAAATGGTGCCTAGTTGCAGTCTTGAGCAGGTGTCACAGTTTAATTATCTTGGGAACTATGTAACAGATAATGGTGATGTGCGGCATGAGATTAACAGACGAATGGGATTCCTGCCAGGACTTTTAAGAATCTATGGAGAGTGTGGAGAAATAGGCCTATACACCTAAAGACTAAAATTAGACTGTATAATAGTTTGATTCTTTCTAGGGTTAGTTATGGTAGTGAAACTTAGGCACTTTGTAAACAAGATAACAGGAAACTAGATTCTTTTGATTCCAGATGCTTACGCAGTATCTTGGGCATTTGGTGGTTCAACTTTGTAACTAATGATGAGGTTAGGCAAAGGAATCAGCTACCTCCTTTAAGCAGCATATTGTGCAGAGACTCCATTGGTTTGGCCATGTTGCCCGTATGGATAATTATAGATTGGCGAATAGGGTTATGAACAGTATGCCTAAAGGCTTCAGAAAGAGGGGGAGACCAAGGATGAGGTGGGCAGACATTGTCAAACAGGACCTTATTAGAATTGATGTGCAGTGGCCAGATGTAGCTCAGGACAGATTTGCTTGGAGAACTAAATTGCATGGTCTGGTTGGACCTCTGTAGCCCATGGCTGCTTGTGGATGATGATGATGAGGTTGTTTGCATAACAAGCAGTGATTGTGTTTTATTCTACACAGACTAAGACACCCCTTATTTTCTGTTTTTTCCCTTCAGCACCATCCCCAATACCACCTCCACTTCATGGATACTCAATAACAAGACATAAGACCATTAATGCTACTATCTTGAGGGGGCACGGACATCATGTCTTTGAAACTTGAACTGAAAATATCCAATTTGCCCAACTTCCAAGTACCATTGGATGCATTATGCCTGTCTCTTTCTTCCCACACAAAGCATTAACTCTCTGGTGCAGCTCTATGCTGTTATGCTGTCTAACTGTTTCCTCTGCTTTGTCAGCCAAGCTACTAGCCAAATATATCAGCCTTCAACTGATCATTTGCACACCTATTACAAGCGGTATTCCAAAAATTCTTGACATGCATCAACAGAACAAAATTTTTACTGTCATTCAAAGTATTCCCCTTTGCATCTTTGCTAAGTTGCAGATGTCTACACCAGTTCTGGAATGCTTGGTGGTACTCCTGTTGGGGAATAATCTGCAACTCTAAATGAATGTATTTTGCAAAGCCTTGCACCCTTGTAAAAGGCTTCCCTGCAAGTTATGTTTTAATTTTTAGAAACAACCAAAAATCACATGGTGCAGGATGGGGTAGTTGTTTGATTTTATCCTGCTCCAGATAGGTCATAACTTCCAGGTTTTATGAGCACTGGCATTGTCATGAAGAAAGAGAATTCTTGACATGCTTGTTGTTGAATGCTGCTCCATCATCTCCTTAACCATTTTGGGCAAAATAATGGTGTAGTATTGGTCATTTATAGTCATTTTTCAAGTAAGGTGTCCACCGATATTACTCCTTGGGAATTGTAAAAAATTATAAACATCCTCTTGAGTGAAAGGCTTGTCTCAGACTGAAATTTAAACACTGCCAGTGAAGAGAGAAATGATGATAATGTCTTTGTTTTTAGCACATAATGAGAAGTTTAAACAAGCTTTGAAACAAGTCATAGCTCATTAACTTTGGAGGAGCAAGTGCAAATCTATAGACACATGTAAAGATCTGTTTTGAATACCCTCCTTACTGAATTGTAAAGCAAGAGATGCTCAACAATTGAATTTTAAAAATAACCTTATTGAAACCTTATTGATAAAGCTTTATGATACCTGATGGGTTGCACAGGAATATGATAGATTATATTTTAATTCACTGCAAATGGGCTATTATTTGCAGTTAGGAATACCAGATCATACATCATCATCATCATCCTCAAGCAGCCATGGGCTACGGAGGTCCAACCAGACCGTGCAATTTAGTTCTCCAAGCAAGTCTATCCTGAGCTACATCTACTGCATCTGGCCACTGCACACCAATTCTAACAAGATCCTGTTTGACATTGTCTGCCCACCGCATCCTAGGTCTCCCCTTCTTTCTGAGGCCTTTAGGCACACTGTTCATAACCCTATTCGCCAATCTATAATTATTCATACGGGCAACATGGCCAAACCAATGGAGTCTCTCTCTGCACAAAATGCTGCTTAAAGGAGGTTGCAAACTCCTTTGCCTAACCTCATCATTAGTTACAAAGTTGAACCACCTAATGCCCAAGATACTGCGTAAGCATCTGCTGGCCAAAAGTGTTTTGCAGCTGAAGCTTAAGAAATATTGTGCCAAGGTTAAAAAAAAATTAGTTTTAACACTGACTGATCCAGATTTAGCCAAAACATACCATGATGGCTACTTAGTCATTATGACAATCGGGGTTTGCTTACTGCTGAAGTTGCGAAAGAATGGGATAAGCAGGCTTTTCTTAAAACCAACAGTGATCTTATGTGTAAAAGGGAATGGAAGAAGCAAAATTATTTGAGTGATAATGCTATGTAACTTATTTCTGAAAGAAGGAAGTGCAAGATTAATATGAATTAACACCCTACTAGTTCTAACAGAAGGCATTGCAATGAACTTAATAAACGTGTAAAGGATCAGTTAACAAATGATAAGCAGTGGTGAAAGTAAGCCGGTACACCGTATCGGCAAGAAATTATTTGCCGGTACACCATACCGGTAAAACATTTTTCAGTAGTGGCTCCATTAATGATTTTCATCACACATTAATGCAGTTTCCACCGAGCATTTAATTTTTTAAAGAAAAAATTCCTCAATATTTCATTATACTACCATAGTTTAACCCTTTAGATATTTGTTGCTTAAAAAACGCATACTCAGGGTGCTTGAGGTTCCATTTCTGCCGACAGGGAGTGCCAATCCAATAATCTGAAGTGTTTTCTCTCTTTGAGCAATTAGTAAAAGCAGACTGGGAAAAGAGAACAGAACTAGACAGACAAAGGTTATTCCAACCAAAGCCATCCCTTGGGGAGTCATTAAGTATCCACGGACAATGCGCATCCGCAGTAGTTGTTCTGGGTTCGGTCTTAATCCCTACCAGAAGCAGAAATGGGAAAATGGGATGACAAATCAAAGAAAGGATATGAACTGACTTAGACATTGAAATGTAATCCTTTGCAAGATAATATTTCTGGTTTTCTAATTTTCGTCTTTTTAATGAGTTCGAGCCCCGGGTAAGACATGGATGTTTGTTTTATTTTTCTGCTGAGGTCCCGCCATCCTCGCAAACCTTCTACTGGCATATAAACTGACAGGTTGCTGTTAGACCTCTGTGGCAAGCAGTGACTTCTGGTATAAATATATTTTTGTAAATAATTTATATATTGCTGAATTGAAAATTCTAACGTTTCTGAGCATAACGGAAAGGCATTTTAATGGCGGCTATGGGGCACATACTTCCCCAAATTTAACTAATGAGTTTGAAGTTTGGGCGAGGGTCCCGTAAAAGTTGGCCATTATTTTTCTTAAATATAATTTTTGATTAGCACTATAAATAGAGCTGCCACCTTTTGAGATTTAAATATCTAGATATCATAAAGTTGACTTTAAGTAAATTCCAATCCCCCCCCAAAAAAATAATAATAACGATATATTTATTTAAAATAATCAACTCAATCATTATTGTTGTTTCAAAATTTTATTAATTAATAAAAAAAATTTTAAATTTAGATTTGTACATTCAGTTATTTTTACAGTCTTTTTAGAAACTTTTCTTTTCGACTACCGAAAATATTCTAAACATTTTGCACAATTCACATTATAATCAGTTTTCGTACATAATTCTGCTTTCACTCGAATCTTATTTGTTTGTTTTTTTTTAATTGAAATATAGGGCCTTTTCGTTTTGGCCCAATCCCTGGGTTCGAGCCCCTGATAATGCATGGTTGTTTGTAAGTAATGATGAGGTTAGAAGAAGGAGTCATCAACCTCCTTTGAGATTCATATTGTGCAGAGAGAGACTGTTTGGCCATATTGTCCATATGCATAGCTGCAGATTAGCGAATAGAATTATGAAAAGTGTGCCTAAGGGTTTCAGAAAAAGGGA
Organism: Ryuthela nishihirai; assembly: GCA_038380435.1. Taxonomy (NCBI): domain Eukaryota; kingdom Metazoa; phylum Arthropoda; class Arachnida; order Araneae; family Heptathelidae; genus Ryuthela; species Ryuthela nishihirai. The sequence continues at coordinate 9,453,041 of JAWZYU010000021.1, forward strand.
GAGACCTAGGAAGTGATGGGCAGACAATGCCAAACAGGACCTTGCTAGAAGTGGCCTAGAGTGGCCAAATGTAGAAGCAGTAGCTCAGAACAGACACGTCTGGAGAGGGAAATTACACAGTCTGGTTTGACCTCCGTAGCCCATGTCTGCATGAGGATTTTTTATTTGTTTGTTGTTTTTGTATTTATTTAGCACATTGTAGGGGACTTTTCGCAATGATATTCCTGCAGAAATATATGTGCAATTTACTCTACATATGTTTATAAAGTGATAGTTGACCATATGTTCATTTAACTGTACATTTATCAAGGAGCTCAACTGCATGATAGTTAACTGAACAAATGTAGTTTGAATAAAAATTACTCTTTTTATTCAAACAAAAAAAAAGTGTTTGGAAAAAAGGTGTTTTATTATTCATTATAATTTTTCTTATACTTTCATGATTAGTCCTAAATATCTCATGGAAGGTTATTTATTTATAACCATTAGCAAAAATTATAATAAAATACAGCAAACTTCGATAAAAAAAAATGCAAAATATTGCAAAGTTATTGTAGTGAAATAACAGAAAAGAATGTAAAAAACATATTTATTTTTAGCTAGAATATTTATTTTGCACTGTTATTTGCACATCTAAAACAAATATATGCACATTCCTGACTTTTTAGGACAAACAGCACAAATATATCTGCTTCTTCTGGTAATGCCATTTTAGTAACACACGGCACATCTTTTCTTAAATTTAAATTTTCTCTTGGTGGTGCCAGTTCCAGATGATGCTGAAGACAATGAATGCAAGTTGGGACTGATTCTCCTCCTGTTAGAGAATTTATAATTGAGTCTTGAAACTTTAGCAGTGTCAATTTAGTTCATTCATATTTTTTTTTTTGAGAATGTGAGAATTCCAAGTGGCCATATCGACTAGATAAAAAATAGTTTTCTGTACCATCAGAAGGTTTTCCTTAGGTGGGAGTGATACGAAAGCATTTGATTGCTATAATCTATGCCTGATGTACACTTATTTTAGTTGGTCATCTCAGTTTTAAAATTGTTGTGCCTCTTTTACTTGTGGTTTCAACTTTTTCATGTTTGTATATGGTGCTTCTCATACATCTTTCCCATTTGGTTGCTGCAGCATTACCACATCTTCTCCAGATCACCCATCCTTCTTTTAGTTTCTTTCCAAATACTTCTTTAGGCTTATCATGATGATTTTTTCTGAGTTTTTCATTTAAGGAGTACATTTACCAATGTTGCAGAATTATAAAAGTTATCCATAAAACTGTGTGTCCTTTATCAAAATATTTTGCACAAAGATTTTTACATGTTGTCAACTTTTTTTGGAATTTAATTGGGTGTACATCCAATGTAATAATATTGAGGGTCTATCCAGAAGAAGATGTTAACTCGGAGTTTTATCCCATATTTGTGGCACTTATTTTTTCTATAAACTATCTGAAACAAAGCTTCTTTCTCCAGTGAAGTATTGTTTCATCAAGAGATATTTCTTTTCATGGATATAAGACATCTTGTAAATTTTTCAAAATTTTGTTGAATATCAATCTTATTTTGAAAAGTGGATCCTCACTTATGGTTTCATGGAAAACAAATCGTAAGGCACATGAGATCATTACAAATCAATTTCTTCACATTATTTGCCCAACAATAGGATGGTGATATAATCCCCAATCAGTTCATACAGATCAAGAAATTTATTCATTTTGTCTAAAATTATATTTTTCCATTTTTGGAATTTTTTAATATTTCATTATCAAATAAATGATGAAACTACTCAATAGGCTTGAAATTTTATCAATTGTACATTTCATCACTACTACTCAATGAGGAAAAGTTGAATCAACTAATCTACTGAAGCTTCACTTTCAAATTCAAAAAAAAAGAGACAAACCTTATGTCCATACCTGACTCTCAACTTCATTTATGGCTACATTTTCAGAAATACAATGAGCCATTCCTGCTTGAGATAAATCTTTAGGAATTCTCTGCACACGTTCGTATTATCTTCTGTAGACACATCACTTTCACTCAGAATGTATTCAATTCCTTCCCAACATTGCATCTTCAATCATCTCTGTGGTATCATCTTCATCTGAAAAATTCTTATAATGTATTTTACTCATGGTTAAAATAGTAAAAAAAAAATGCAGCATAAATACCAAAAACACAACATCAAAGAAATGTTTATAATGATGTGTTAGATGGAAGGTATCGTGAAGAGAGAAATGTAATGAATATATGGTATACCCTGCATATCACAAGAAAAAAATAAGCCTCTTATTATATATACAGTATAACTGTGGGTTACATCCTAGTAATGAATGGGAAATATTGGTACAATCTCCCCTTCATTCATGAAATTTATTTTTCAGCAATCATTTGTACATCTGCATCCCAGTTCCCAAGTACAGTTTTTATGGATAACTTTCATAATTCTGTATCCCACTCCCCCTACCAGTCCAAGTTCTGCTTAGCTATGAACTTTAGGAACCTGAGTTCAAGCCCTGAATAGAAGGAATGGATATTATGTTGACAAGCTTCTGTAAGATTTCTGTGGCAAGCAGCCGATTGAGGGGAATTTATTTGCCATTAACTGGCATTAATTAAAATGTTGACAAATTTTTTAAGCCCCATACTTTCAAATATTTTGCTGGTCTTGGCTACACCACTACTTATGTATGAAAGAATTCTGCATAATTCCTGAATATGGTTCTTGTTATATTCTATCTAATTGACATTGTGTGTGTGTGTGCTTGAATAAATGATGCAATACTATAAAATCACAGTGTATATATTATAAATTTAATAATACTGTATATACGTAAAACACAGCAGGAATGAGGGCAATATAATGCAACATGAATGGTAACTATAAAGTACCAGACTGTAAGGTAACAAGATATTTTAAAATGGGTGCAGGTGACGCATGAGACATGTATGTCTATCTTTCACGTACAGAAGGGTCTCCTGTGCCTAGAATACACTTTTCTATATTTCTATCTGCTGAGGTCCTGCCATCGTCTCAGACCTTCTACTATGGCATATAAACTGACAGGCTCCTGTCAGACCTCTGTGGCAAGCAGCTGCTTGAGGGGGTATTTATTATTTATATTTCTATAGAATGAGATTACTTATTGAAGATATGATAACTTTATATATGCAATTTTTTTTTTTTTTTTTTTTTTTGGGGGGGGGGGGGCTAAGGTAAACACCATGCAAGGCAAGATGTTTCATAATTGAGGTTCTTTTACATTTCATTGGTGGTTTCGAGTGCACATATATCGCTACCTCCAAAGGGTAATGTCTTTGATGTTATGAAGTCGCAGTGCACAAAACTGTTTCAAGTTGAAGGTAAGATACAAAGTGAGTTATTATGCATTTGAACCAATCTGGTATATATAATTTAATTCTTTAATTAAAAGTTGTTTATGGCAACAATGCATTAATGCTGTGTGAAAATATGAGTTGAATGTGGATATTTTACATTTAGGGGGTGGGCAGATGTAAAAGGTATCAAAGTGGGTTTTTGATAGTTTTCCGTGGTGGTGTGGTTGAGAAAATGATGCATTAAAACATCTAAATATGGTAATTTGTTGCTATTTCGGCTTCATAGGCAAAATTGATGGATGGAATAGCATTATTACACAGTTGTATTAATTGGTTGAGTTCTGTAGAGCCATAAGGCCAAATTAAAAAAAAAAATATCTGTTATAGCAGCAATAGAATATAGGTATGAGAGGGCAGTTGTTTAAAACCTCAGATTCAATCTGTCTCATGATAACATCAGTCAATAAACTGGACAGTGGTAAGCCCAATGGCATACCTTCTTTCTGGATGTATAATTGATTGTTGGCAGAGAACCAATTATTATTGGTGGCCAGATCCAGTGCCTCATGAATACTAAAGTATTCTGGGGTCATGGGCCTAGGCCATGTAACCTCCAACTATTTGTGTTTAAGTATCATGGAAGCTTCAAAGTTGGGGGTACATGGGTACAAGGATACTATATCTAGGGAATGTAAAGTGTTTTCAGGTTTAATTTCGAGTCTTTTAGTTCATTTATAATCTTGAAGATATTCTATTTATAAAATCAGGACTTATAGGTTGTTGATTTTGTAGAATACTGATCTGGGGAAAATTTTTAATAGGGCTTCTTTTAAGAAATGTGTGGGGACCTGTTGTTTGCAGATTAATGGTCTACGTGGTTGATTAGGTTTATGTAATTTAATTTTCTAAAAAAGTTGGGGGTCCTAGTTGGTTGAGTTCTGTAGAGTCATAAGGCCAAATAAAAACATATCATCTCTGTAATGGCAATAGAATATAGGTTTAAGAGAGCAGTTGTTTAGAACCTAAGAGTCAATTTAACTCATGATAGCAATCAGCCATTGGCAAAGTCCCTAAGGACTTTGAAGGAATTTAATTATACTGTGCCTATAAAAGTGCAAAGCACTATCTCAAAATTAATTAGAAATGACCGTGACCAACAAATGCCTTCAGGTGGCATTTATGTCATCCATATTGAGGACCCACATGAAGAACTCCAGTAAAAAGATAAATATGTAAGAAAAACCTTCAGGCAATTTTCAACCTGATTGGCAGAACACCAGGAATATTACGAAAAAACCAACCAAAAGACAGCCTAACCCAGCTGCCATTACTTACAACCTGATACCAAAATTCAATGATGCATGAATACTATCCCCCCACACACACACACACGTGGAATTTCAACTGAAAACCTTGTGATATAATTAAACAGAAATGAAATATGTAATAATGACATAACCCAATTGCCTTCAGCATGGAAAATACTCTTCAATAATTACCCAAAACATTAAAATAAATTAATCAACTCTGCCATTTCCCACCTTATGCATGCGTAAACACAACAGTACCACGCAAAATTTTCCACAATTATGTATAAATAAAGCCCTCAACAATAAAATAAAACTCTAAAACCCTATATCTCCAACCTTAAAATTCTATCCTCCCCAATCCTTCAATAGAGAGCACCACATGTATTACCACGCACCCCTCTACACAACGTGCTCTGAGCCTAATGTAAACAAACACTGACTGCAGCACGCTAGCATTTGTGCCTGCCACAAAACAACTATTTTGCCTGATGATGCATTGGAGCAACAGTGCAAAACGCATAGCGATTATGTATTAAAATATAGTATTCACACTTCTGGAAAGGTTGGGACATAAGCTAGAAATCTAAAAATACGTTAGTTAACGTGTGCACCAAATCGATGTCAACCAAGCACCAGCATTCCTGTAAGGAACAACAACAAAAATCAAGAACATATATGAACTCGTTTCTGGACTGAACTAACCACCACAGGACAATACACTCATCTACCCATCAGATATCATCAGAAGAAGAAAAAAAACAAGGTAAATTCTTAGATGATAATTCCATCTAATTGTCTTGGCTTTTCGGACAATTACAGTGATATAGAGAAAATTTAATAATTTTAAATCAACACTGTGGCTTAAACCACTAGTATTTAATTTCTTCTTTACGGTGAATAAAGGAGGTTTTTTGTTGTTGTTGTTGTTAAGGGTTGGCATTTTAATTCCTGTAGTGTGTTTGCTAATTTTTCATTGAATTGGACAGTATTTAGTCACACTATTTGATTTGTTTTATCTGCCTGAATTATTTTGAGATTGGAATTCTTTTTAATTTTGTTGAGGATTTGTAACATTTGGATTGTATCGGGTTATATGCATTAGATCAAACTGTTATTAACAGTAAACTACCCACTATTATCATCATCATCATCCTCAAGCAGCCATGGGCTACGGAGGTCCAACCAGATCGTGCAATTTAGTTCTCCAAGCAAGTCTATCCTGAGCTACATCTACTGCATCTGGCCACTGCACACCAATTCTAACAAGGTCCTATTTGACATTGTCTGCCCACCGCATCCTAGGTCTCCCCTTCTCTCTGAGGCCTTTAGGCACACTGTTCATAACCCTATTCACCAATCTATAATTATTCATATGGGCAACATGGCCAAACCAATGGAGTCTCTCTCTGCACAATATGCTGCTTAAAGGAGGTTGCAAACTCCTTTGCCTAACCTCATCATTAGTTACAAAGTTGAACCACCTAATGTCCAAGATACTGCATAAGCATCTGGAATCAAAAGCATCTAGTTTCCTGTTATCTTGTTTATAAAGTGTCCAAGTTTCACTACCATAACTAACCCTAGAAAGAACCAAACTAGGAACAATTAATCATTAACATAAATCAACACACCCTATGTAATATGGACAGTCATCCATTGCCATCACCATGGAAACTACTGTTTCGAAAATATCAGCTCCCATTGGAGATCACCTCCAACACATATGTAAATTGACACAGCACCAGCCTTGTATAAGTTGATAACAGCCTTTCTTCAGTTGCCTACCAAAGATGTGATCATACTATTAGGTCATGAATGTATCAGACCACAGCAGAGCAGTGACATCCAACAAAAAATGTTAATCCCTCTTATATTTTTGTAACTAAGTATTACAATATAGCATTATGTCAAAATTTCAGTGAATGATTAAAGAAAAAGTGCAATTATAACCTCTTACATTACCTGATGTCTAAAAAGCTTCAATAACTATATCATGAAATCTAATCTCATAAAATTTGGTAGTGCAAGTAAGGAAATCAGTAAGATATAATATTCACACTTCTGGAAAAGTTGAGACAAGCTAGAAATCTAAAAATACATTAGTTAACATGTGCACCAAATCGATGTCAACCATCTACTTTGAATAGCTATGCACTTGGACTTTGTAACATCATAGCTACTGACCTTTTTGTTTAGCAATAACTGTGTAGCTAAAAAAATATTGAACTGTAAAGCAAAATCAGTTACATAATAACTTGCCTTGTATCCTTATCTTCAACTTGAAATATTTCTATGCATTGTGACTTTATAACATCAAAGCCATTTACTCTTTGGAGGTAGCGATATATGTGCACTACAAACCACCAATGAAATGTTAAAGAACATCAATTATGTAACATCTTACCTTGCATGGTGTTTACATTACCCCCTCCCCCCAAAAAAAAGAAGTTTATATATTATCATCATCTCTTCAATAAGTAATCTCATTCTATAGAAATATACAAAAGTTTATTCTAGGTACAGGAGATACTTCTGTACAAAAGATAGATGTGCATGTCATGTGCCACCGGCACTCATTTTGAAATATCTTGTTACCTTAGAGTCTGATACTTTACAGTTATCAGTCATGTTGGATTATACTGCCTCATTCATGCTGTGTTTTACTTATATACAGTGTTATGGAGTTTTGTTAAATTTGTGGATAAATGATTTTATTAATCAGATAGAAAGAGCAATAAAAAACAGTATAGTAAAAAAAAACAAGATATGGTAATAAAATTAACAAATATGAAAATAAAAGTCATTGAATAATGAATGAATTGAGTAATCTGTTTAAGTTGAGGAGATAAGTTTTATCGAAAAAATGGTGATTATTGTGATCAATATAAAAATATATCGTGAAGAGAGCAACGTAATATAAATAAAAAGAACACAGTAAAACCATCTATTGAAATACACAAAAACCACTTAAGACTCACGCAGACTAAGCATTTTTCTATTGACTGAACTGAAAAATACAATATTCATATGAAACTGAACAAAGAATAGTCACCTAATAATCAAGCACTCATATGTACAGTACATCAGTCTCAATTAAAAGTTTCCCGTGTGCACTCCATGTGCTCAGTAAGAAATGTGTTAAGCTCTTTGTAATACTTGTCTGTTAGGACTACTTGGGTGTTGATTAAGGTTATTCGTCCAGTTCTTTCAAAAATATGGTCCATTGCCTTATCACTCAAATAGCTTTGTTTCCTCTGCCCTTTTTTACTCAGAACACTACTATTAGTTTCAAGAAAAGCCTTTTGAAATAGTCCCATCCTTCGTCAACTTCAGTAGAAAGCAAAACACAACTGAAAATGACTAAGCAATCTGTCCTGGTAAGCTTTGGCTGCATCTGGATTTTTTAGAGCTTCAGTGCTAAAAGTAATTCTTTTAACCTTAGCACAGCATTTCTTAAGCTTCAGTTGCAAGACACTTTTAAGAAGGTAACAACCCCTTAAGAAGGTAAGACCCAATTTCTTATATTCTTATAGCTCCCCTATAAGACCTGGTATTCTTAATAGAACTAGCCCATTTTCTGTTAATATATAATCATTTATTATGTGACCCAACAAGAGAAACCCATCTGTATTTATAAATGTTTCAGTGTGTGTAGAATGTGTTGTTATTCCCAAACCATTTTCTTGCCAATAAAGACGTACCCCTTTGTCATTTCAACTATCAGTGCCAAAGAGACCTATCAGCCCTGACCAAAGGTCGGAGTCAATATAAACTTTAGCACTGAAGTTGTCAAAAATAATGAATCTGTGCATCATCATAGGGGATTGGTGTATAGCTAGCTCTCTTTCCAGTTTATACCTAGCTGCCATTTACAGGCCCACTATCAGACCATTTATATATTCTCTCATATTATTTAATAATATAAAAATTTTACAAATAATAATGTACTGCCTACACACACACACATCACTGGATCAGGAAATTTTCATTTGCAGTGATGTCTATCCACCCCTATTTTGATTATTACAAACTTCCATGTATCAAACTGACTAAACATGGCAAACAAACACCCAAGTTTACATTTTGTTTTATATAATTTTGTCAAATATGAAACTTTTCTTTACTCTCTCCAAAACTTCAGATACTTCAATTCCCTCTTCATTTATCTGAAATAAGTTCAATTGTTCAATACTCGGCAGAACTACACTGTTCAGACAAATTAAAAATATATAATCTGCCTTAAAACCAAGCACAAAACTTTGGCCAAACGTTCAGTGCACCTATAATTGTAATCTCAATTTGCACTTGTACAAATCAGAGAAGAAACTACCTGAATTGACTGAAGTGTAGTGTGTAACATGGCTGCCCATATGTTTTTCATAAAAGGCCACATATTTATTATTGGTCCATACTGAGGACCTGATACTGTTGTATACCGTCAGTTTCTGGTGAGAGATGATGCTAGAAATGGTGGCTCTGAAAAGAAAAAATATCCACTAGCAACATACATTCTAAAGGCTGTATGTTGGACAAGCGTGTATAACCTTACTTAAGCAAATATGAAATAATAGTCGTAGCTCAACTAGTAGAATGGTTTGCATATAAGGAGATATTATGTTTGAATCCAAGTGATAACTGGAGGAAATTTTTACATTTTGATGAGTTTCTTGTATTCATCATGTATTCATATGTATTGAAATAAATGATTGATTGATATTATTATGCATACATTAATTATTTCATATCTGTCAAATGTGCATTGCCATAGTTGAATTAAAAAAACAATTCTCATTTGATCATGTTAAATTTGAAATGTAGTACTTCTGTATCAGTGATTTCTTGAACAAAGACAATGCGAATTCAATTTCCATAGAAACAATATATGATGATAAAATCAGTGAAAATATAAATTTTCGCTATGTACCAAGCTTAAATGCGAAAATAATAGCATTTTTTCAAAAGTAGTTGCATACCATATAATTTCCACCAGTACTATTAACCTACAAATCAAAGAATATAATTTTAACCCTGATTTAAGTATAAGATTGCGTGCTGGCTCTTTCCTATAAATGGATTTGAGAAAATATAACGGAAGTCTCTTACTGTACCATTTATTATATAAATGCATTTGCATGTAACATCTTGCATAACTTTTCATACAGTGCTTTTTGTTTTGATTTTTCAGAATAAGTGGAATTCTCCTAAGCATCAACATTACAAATACATGAATGATCATCGGCGAGAAAGAAGGTACAGTGACAAGAGTAACAGGAATAATTTCAAAAGGCAAAATTTCAAATACAGACACAATCAAAGGCATTGATATACAGAAGTGTAACTTACACACTTGCAAGCTTTTGAATTTATCATGTGACATGGCAGCACAATTATGTACAGATAATGATTTTGGTGCTGTTAGAAAGTTGATAAACAGTTAATGTTCATTAATTGGAAACTTTTAGTTCTATATTTTTTTAATTAGGAAAGCAATCGAAAGTTTAAATCATCCGTTGAAGACGGTAAAGCAGAAGCTTTGTATATATTATAAATAGATCGTGTCTGTACATATGTTCAATATGCTCCATCCAAATAATTTTAAGATAGCTGTTACCATCATGTGACCAATAAGGTATAATAGGACCAATTACTGGATTTTGTCCTTCCCTAATTGACTTAGGTGGTGTCAGAGTTAAAACAAGTATGCAAAAAATTAACTGTGGAAGTTTTATTTGCGAACATTTTTCATTACAGATAGTGCACAGTAATTGATTTGTACATAGAAATGAATGCATCGTAAATAAACGTTAACACATACAACATTCATTATTTGAATAATGTAAGAAGCTATTAAATCATGTTGCATAGTCAGTTTCATTTTATCATTTCTGGTTTTTAAGAAGCACATATTTATTTCTTGTAAAGCATTACTCTTCATATATATATATTTAAAAATCGACTTCATTGCAATATCGTTTAATTCATTTCTAAATCATTCTCATTTGTTGAAAGAAAGCATCATAAACTTCCCTTTCTTGAAACATGCTCTTTATAGTGCTCCATTTTTTTTTTCATGTGTCATTTCTGTGAAATGACATTTTGAAGTGCAAATATATATTTGAACTGCAACTCAAAGTTTGTAATAATCAGATCACCAAAACACAATTAAGAATGAAAAATTTATTGTAAAATTACATGTTTAAAGTTATATTCCAAATGAAGAATCAGACTGTAAAATTGAAAAAACATTGTACATTTTGTAGCTTCTGAATTATTATTATGACTATTAAACATTTTCATTCAATAATCACGTTTTGTACCTCTGAATCATATTTAGTGTAAAATGTAACTCTGCCTTTTTTAAGATGCATAAAAATCCTTAAGCAACCGAAAAATACAGAAGCCCAAAGAGACTACTCTTTCTTTAATAAAATCTCTATAGAATGCAATAAAGCAAAGAGTGATATGGTGGTTACGGAGCGAGGCACTGTTACGGCAGGCAACCTTCGTTGCATTACTTAGTATTCAGTAGTAACGTCAATCTTAATAGGACATGCCTTTGTATGAGAAGGCCTGTGAAAACTTGGAATAATTTCTAATGTTATCTATTTTCGAAAGTGATTAATTTACAATTAAACAATTACTACTGGGATAGAAATGATTAGTTATTGACTACAATACTGTGCGAATTAGTTGGAACAAGCGAAGGAACGCTAAGTCCTGCTGCTGCAAGTCTAGAATTGTCTGTTGTGTTGTTACTCTGCTATTATTTACACTTCCACTTTAGTCGGAATTGATATTTCATAGGCTGAGGACGTGATTATGTAAGTAGTTCACAATTTTCATTGGAAACTTTTTTTATTAAATATATCATGACATCACGCCTCGCAAACGAGCTAAAATAATTGCTTTAGGCGAAAACACTTCACTTACTGCTAGGCAGATAGCAAAAGCAGTTGACGTCGGGAAATCCAGCGTTTCACGGATCATGAAGCTGCATAAGGAGACAGGGTCCGTGGACACGTCCCGTAAAGGACATTGTGGAAGAAAAAGAAAAACCACCCCTAGAAATGATATTCTAATTCGAAGAATTAGTATCATAGACCCGAAGAAGACCAGTGGAGACATCAAAAGGGAGATTGCGTCTCATGGGGTTAATATAAATGCTTCCACCGTACGTCGTCACCTTCTGGAATGTGGCCGCCGGTCACGACGCCCCTCCAAAAAGCAGCTTTTGACACCAGCTATGAAGCAAAAAAGGGTATACTGGGTGAAGAAACATCGAGACTGGACTGTGGAGAATTGGGGAAAAGTGATATTTTTCGACGAAACCCACTTTGAGGTGCATGGCTACAGGTCAAATTTCGTCTGCCGCTCGCCTGGAGAACCTCCTCGATCCGGCCACATCCAGCAATCCCCCAAACACCCACCCAAGGTCATGTTTTGGGGATGTTTCACAGCTTCCGGGCCACAGGCGCTTCACCCCATTGAAGGAATGATGGTCAGCAAAATAGGCGTTCTGGAGGCAAAAATGGTTCCAACACTGAAGAAGCTGTTTCCTAACGGCAATGGGGTATTTCAACAGGATCATGCTCCATGCCACAATTCTAAGCTTGCTAAGAATTTCTTTACCCAGCAACATTTGAAGGTATTGGAGTGGCCAGGAAATTCAAGGCCAGGGATATTTCAACAGGATCTGGCTCCATGCCACAATTCTAAGCTTGCTAAGAGTTTCTTTACCCAGCAACATTTGAAGGTATTGGAGTGGCCAGGAAATTCACTCGATCTATACCCCATTGAAAATTTGTGGTCCATCATTAAAGCGTGCATATCTAAGATGGAATGCATGACGAAAACCAAAATGATAGAAAGTGTCATGAAAGTGTGGTACCACAACCCTGAAGTGAAGATGTGTGGAAAGCTAGTGGCATTAATGGTTGAGATGGTGAAAGAAGTAATTAAAGCTAAGGGGGGGTCACATTCACTATTAATTATGTAATTAATAGATTCTGAAAAAAATTCATCGCCGCCACGGCGGGAATCGAACCCGCATCTCTCCAGATTCATGCCAGAGCGCGCTAACCATTGCACCACGCGTCGGACAACGAATATTTTCAGAATATGACCTTTTAAGTTTTTCTTCTTGAGACGTGACTGAGACAGCGCCATCTATACTCAAGGAGATGCAACGTTTACAGTCGTTGCATTTGATTATCAGATGTTAATGAGAAGGTCGCTAACGCTACCGCGTTAAATATATAATTGAAATCCAAAGTGAATGCACAGTATTCCCTGTTAAGAAACAATAATTAATAGATTCTGAAAAAAATTCATCGCCGCCACGGCGCGCTCTGGCATGAATCTGGAGAGATGCTGGTTCGATTCCCGCCGTGGCGGCGATGAATTTTTTTCAGAATCTATTAATTATTGTTTCTTAACAGGGAATACTGTGCATTCACTTTGGATTTCAATTAACTATGTACACTATTAAGCAAATATTTTAGTTGTGTCTTTGTTTTTCCGCAAAATTTCCCGCCCTGCCCACGGTCAGTAGGGAACACCGAACGTCGGAAAGGCCGCCGTCCGTCGGATGGGACGTTAAGCCGTGGTGTGAGGGTGAGCCATACCCTGTGCACGTTAAAGAACACGCTGAATGGCCTTGACGGGAGGCTACCATCTGTCTCCCAAGAGCTGTTCCAGTGGGTCTCCTCCCCCAACATTCTCTGAGCCTTCGGGGTCCATGTGACCTGGCCATTTAGCCCATGGTGTGCAAAAAAGTGCCGCTCAGAGGTAAAACAACCCGATGATACCGAGGTCGGAAGATTCTTCACTGGGGGGCTTCGGCCCGTTCACAATGGAGAGGTAGAAGTTGGAGGCTCACAACCAGGAGTAGCTACCCTGGTCGACGGACTTATCGGTGGAACAGCCAGAGTCCCACGGAATTAGTTTTGGCCATATATAGCTTTCGCAGTGGAGGAACTTGGGTTCCTCTGCGAAGTGGGGTCAGGGTGCTGCAGTCACGTAAGCCCCGGTAGGCTAATGGCTTTGTCGGGATTGTTGGAGGGCCGCCGGACGGCTTAGGGTGGCTTCCCGACCAGGTGTCCCCGATGCGGCCTCGGCATGGTTAAGGCCGAGACGGCGAGCGGGCTGTGGTTGCCCTGCTCGATGGAGAGGACGAAGTTGAAGGTCATGCTGAAAGGCTTGGTCACCCGATTAGGTGTGGCCTATCGATGGAAGTGCCTAAGAGTCTCTGCTGCGGAGGACTCAAAAAGTTAGGACTTCTACATCTGTATTTGGCTCAAAATTCTAAGGATACCATCTGATTATTTGGCAGATATTTGGACAAAATCCAGTGAGTGATTAAAAGATCCCACTCTCACTGCACCTCAATGATTATTTCTACAGGCTATAAAATCCCAAGCAGTACTTTTCACAAAAGGTCTCCCGCTGTAGGTAGGTTCAATGTAAGGCAAGCTTAACTGATAGGAACCTGGTTAGTCGATGGGTATTTCAGTGGCAACTCCCATATGGTGATATGCAGTCCTCGTACTGTTGTGCACCGGGATTGTCACATTATTTTTACATTGTCCCAACTAACCCCCCCCCCCCCCCCAGAGTGGGACCTCCTTGACCAGGGGTGGTGCTTACGGTGCCTTTGAGAAGTTGGGCTCTGGAGTTCATGATATCTTGTGACCCCCGGTGGAGGGGGCCTGTTGATGGCCGGCGGACTGGTTTTAGGGAGGGCTGATCCAGTTGACTTGTCCCCAGCGAAGCTGGGGGTTGAGGGGCCTGCGGACAGGACTTGGAGTACCCTGTCTTCTGTGGGTTCATCGGGGAGTACCGCGGACTGAACTGCATACCTCTTCGTGCACTTGTGGGCTCTTCGATGCTGTCACAGTGATATTGTGGGTCGGAAGATTATTCACGGTGGGGGCTTCAGCCCATTCACAATGGAGAGGCCGAAGTTGAAGGCTCATGGCTGGGGGGCCTTCACCCCAGCCAGCGGACTTATCGGTGGAAAAGCCAAACTAAGAGTCCCCAGTAACTTTTTAGGCTACCAAGATTAGGTTAAATATTATATATGGTGGAGGATTTGAAGGTGCCTCTGTGAAACTGGGTGCTGGCTCATCGGTGTTTCTGACATGCCTTGCGGCCTCGAGGGTCTGCCGACTGGGACCGAAGTCCGAGTTGAGTGGACTTATTGGTTGTCCCCTGCGAAGTCGTAGATCGTCTTGGTGCCCCGATGGAGAGGCTTTACTGAGGGCCTGCCGACTGGAATGGATCCCCAGTCGAGTGGGCTCCTTTATCGCCCCAGCGAAGTCGGGTGTCATGGAGTAGCCTTGTAGGGCCTGCAGACCAGGATTTAGTCCCCGATCATGTGGGTTGTCTGCTCAGCTGCAGCGAAGTCCGGCTCAAGGTATTGCTGGGGAGGCCACCGGTTGTCCCTGCAGACAGGACGAAATTGAAGGTCATGCAGAACGGGACTGCAGCCCTATTAATTGTGACTTATTGATGGGAGAGCCTAAAGACTCTCCATCATGTTAGCTTCCCCATGCAAAAAGTTAGGATATATATATTTTCTGGCTCTAAATTCAAAAGATACCATCTTAATTTTTGGCAAAGTGTTTTGCACAAAATCCAGCGAGTGCTGCGCATATTCCTAGACCATGTTACAAAAATTCCAAAAGATCCCACTCTCACTGCACCTCAATGATTATTTCTACAGACAGGCTAAAAATCCCAAGCAGTGTTTCTCTCTTCACCAGGTCTTCTCCTGCAGTAAGGCAGATACAATGTAAGGCAGCTTAGACAGTCAGGAACCTGGCTAATCAATAGTGGTTTCAGTGACAACTCCCTTATGGTGATATGCAGTTACAGTACTGCGGTGCCCCGGAATTGTCATGCATTATTTCATTGTCACAATTAAGCCCCCCCAAGGGGGGGGGGCTACGTGCCTCTGAGAAGTTGGGTTCGGATCGCTGGTTCTCCGGGGTTCACGAGATCTTGTAGCCTCTGGTGGAGGGGGCCTGTTGAGGGCCCGTGAACTGGTTCTAGGGGGGGGGCAGTCCATTGGGCTTATTGACTTGTCCCCTGAGAAGCCCCGGTTGATGGGCTGTATTTTGGGGTCTGCAGACTGGGCTTGGAGAACCCAGTCCAGTGGGCTCATCGATGCGGTCTCAGTGATATCGTGGGTCGGAAGACTGCTCACTGGGGGCTTTGACACGTTCACAATGGAGAGGGTGAAGTTGGAGGCTCGCGACTGGGAGTGAGATTCTCGGTTGACGAGCTTACCGATGGAAAAGCCAAACTAAGAGCCCCCATCAACTCTTTTGCTGCCAAGGTTAGGATTATTGAATGACATGGTGGAGGATCTGAAGGTGCCTCTGTGTGTGTGTGTGCCGGCTTGTCAGTGTTTCGGAGTGCCCTGTGGCCTCGATGGAGGGTCTGGCTGGGGGTCCGCCGACTGGGACTGAAGCCCTGTGTTGAGTGGACTTATCGGCCGGCCCCTGCAAAGTCCTAGGTCATCTTGGTGCCCCGATGGAGAGGCTTTTCTCAGGGCTTGTCGACTGGGAGGATCCCCAGTCAAGTGGGCTCCTACATCACCCCTGTTCAAATGCCCTTTGCTATGTATCAAGGGGTCTAATTTGTACCAAGAAAATATTCACACCACCACCACCAGTCTGTAGAGTTGACACCATACAAGATGGTTCCATGGCCTAATGTTGCTTGTGTCCAGGGCCGTCGCAATAATAAATATGATACCGAGCGAAAAATTGCTTTTAAGTATAAAAAATTTTATTTTGTATTATAGGTCTAATTATTGTCTTTTACATTGTGAAAATATTTTTTCTATAGATCCTGCATTTACATCTCAAATACCTCTTGGCACAAAGAGCAGTAGGGTGCAATCATATGTACCAGGTTTTGAATTTTCTAGGAAAAAGTTATATTTTTTAAGTTTATAAAAATTAAATACTCCCTCAAGCAGCTGCTTCCCACAGAGGTCTGATAGGAGCCCGTCATTTTAATTTCCATTGTAGAAGGTCTGAGAGAATGGCAGGACATTAACAGGAAAACACAAACGTCCATGCCTTACCCAGGGCTCGAGCCCAGGCCCTTTACAGTAGCGAAGCGCTCTAACCACTCTGCCACGGGACGGCGAACTTCTTTTCTACGACCGCACAAAGCGACTTCCGTCAGAACACCGCACCGCCCGAGGGTGGCTGGGCGCATAGCAACGATGACATCGATAAAAATAAGTAATTCCAGATATTTTGTAACAAACAGTTTTAAAAATATAACAGTTTTGTTATCAAATACTACAAAATTAAAAAATATATGCAGCATATGTATAATATATAGTGTTCAATATGCAATCAACGAAGAGTTGGGTCTCATAGACTAAGACGATTTTATACCTTGAATTTCTTTCCTCCATAATTAGCTAAGACCCATTCCTTCTCAGTACCTTTCAGCTCTCTACTATATCTTGGTGCAATTTCGCTTAGATCATCACATTAGTTACTCAACAGGACACATAATTGTAATGAATGGGTCTCGCAGACCCAACGCGACCATTCGTGTAACTATTTAGGGATATCAGATATGTTTCAATATCTCCGTTTTTTGCTTGTTATCACAAAATTGAATTTTTTATGTAAAAAAGATGAAAAATACTCAGATCTGATGAATTAAATACCATAATAGACGTTTAAGAACCTCATTTATCTGACACAGTTTCAATATTATGGTTTTTAGAGATAAATTTAAAATTATTCAGTATTTTGCGTAGGTAGTGATGTAATGTTTTGAATGTTTTCGAACCTCTCAATAGTTTAATAGCGCCCTCTAACGGTGGAAAATACAAAAACTTTAAAAGAAATATTGCAAATTATCCATTAGTACCAGAAATAGGGATGGAGTGGCTCAGATGTTAGTGCACCAGGCTCATAATCTGCAGTTCCCAGGTGAAAGTCCCAGCTAGGTTAGCATTGAGATTTATTTCCGCAAAACTCCCCGCCCTGCACATGGTCAGCAGGGGGACGCTGATGTGATTGGAAAGGCCGCTTTCCAATCTGATGGGACGTTAAGTCGTGGCCCCATGTGCAGGAGAACCATGCCTTGTGCACATTAAAGAACACACTGGATGATCTTGACGGGAGGCTACCATCTGTCTCTCAACAGCTGTTCCAGTGGGTTCCCTCCCCCAACCATCTCTGAGCCTTCGGGGTCTTTGTGACCTGGCCATTTAGCCATTGTGTGCAAAAAAAAGTCGCTCAGGGGTAAAACAACCTAAAACCTGTCAGAAATGTCAAATTTTGGTGGTAGTGTGTGATGGTCAAGAGGTTTGCATTAGCTACAACAATTAGCCCTCTTATCCGAAGTAGGGATGGGAAAATAACTTTTAATTTTAAGGGATTAAAAAAAATTCGTAGTATGCTACATAAGTACTAGTAAAATATTACTATTTGCATTTCTCCAACCATACACTAGCCAAATTTTTCATACACTGGCTCAATTTTTTCACTGGTAGAAAATGCTAAAGGCCGAAATTAGAAAACCTCAGTATCGCCCTCTAACGGTGAAAGCTTCAAAATGTAAAATTTTGAAAGGAATATTGCAAACGAGCTATTCACTGGAGATTCGAAAGTGAGTTGGTAAGATGTGATCAGGTCAAAAGATTTGTACTGGAAACAATAATGTTTTTTTCTCACTTATCACCAGGAAGGGTGAGGGAAACGAAAACTTTTTAAGAGATGAATGAAAAATTATTTTTGTTATATACTTCTATTTTTCAAAAGGTCAACTCTGCTTAGAGCCATGACGAGACGAAACTGTGTCAAATTCGGTGATAATAGTTCTTATCGTTTAGGAAAAATTCTTTTCCCTGTTTTACAAACGGTCTTTTTTGGGAGGGTGGGGGCTGAAAACTTCAAATTACTTAAAGCGAGGATGAGAGGAAGCTGCATACCAAATTCGCCGATATTGCCATTTAGGAGAAATTACCTGGTATTTGTGTGTGTGGGAGGAAACTTTTTTGTGGAGAGAGAAGAAAGATAGGAGTTCAAATTACGTTCCTTTATGAAGGGAAGCTGTACACCGAATTCGGCAATCTTAGTTCTTACTTATTTTCAAACTGTTAAGTTTGTTTGAAGGAGACATTACCCCTTGCCACTGCAACTACCAATGCAAAATGGATCTAACACCTCTGACCAAAGGTCAGAGTCAGTACCAACTTTAGCATTGAAGACACCTACCACAAAAGAAATATCTCCTTCTTTGACAGAATTCAAAATATCCCGACCTCTGTAAAACATCTTTCTCTTCATCAGAGTCCTTTGTGGGGGGAATAGCAACAGATAATATTCAAGTCTAATCCTAGTTTTAAAATTAATTATAACGAATCTTTAACTCAGTCATATCCTAGATAGCATCATTGGCGTGTAAGCTGAGAAGTAAAACTGCGCTTTGAAGATGCTTCCCATCCTTCCTTCCTGAAAAGAGAATTTTAAGTATCTGACTTACCTATCCATCTGATCTCTTGCAAGTCCATGATATCAAGGTTATGAATCTGGAATGCTTGTTTGAGGACACGAAAAGAATAATCTCTGTGCAGAGGATTTATATTTCAACTGCATGTGGAAAGAAAATGGTTAGTAGGATCTTTAAAAAACTATCCTTATTGACAGATGTCATGCTGACAATATCAAACAATTCCTTAATTTTAAGCATGGGACAAAGGCATGTTCCCCCTACTTCTAAAGGCTGAAATCACCTACCCTAGTATGACTTCCTCCAATGTAGATTTGGCGATGTCTGTAGAAGCAAGGGTTTAGACACCTGAAATGACCCTCTGATCAGGATTACTCATCACAGGATCCTTTGTATCTATGCACTCATGACTGTCAACCCACAAGCAAACAGAAAACAGCAGAGGAATTTTCCTCAACAGAAGTCCATCAGTGCAGCATGTTCAGGATCCATAATCTAGGTCAGAGCCATAATTTCATTCAGATATACATGGTCAGCACCTGAACAGGGTTGAAGACAATGTAAAAAGCCCAGATCATTAGGCCATACTGATCTGACAGTCATCCCCTTTAGCAAAGGACTATCGTTTTTGAAAGGTGCTAACAACTTGCACCAGAAGTATGGTCAGACTTTAGATGCTAGGCCTTTCCAGTTCTATGCATCATCATGGGATTGGTGCATTGCTCTCTTTCCAGGTCATTAGCACCCCAAGGGCTCATAGAAGCATGTAAAAGCGACCCCACTGGACTACTGTTAGGAGGGGACCTATGTCAAGGCCATGCATCATGTTTTTAGCATACACAGCTTATGCTTTACATCCTATCCAATGGTCAGGGGGCTTTCCAAGCTAGTTGGTGTCCTCTATCTGACAAGAAGACAGGGATATATTCTCTGTCCTCTTTTTAGTGGAGCTAAACCTTGGTCTGTGTGGGTGTCCTCTGACAAGAGGACAGGGATATTATCTCTGTCCTCTTTTTAGTGGAGATAAACCTTGGTCTTGCCTTCGTCTGTAAATGGTAGCTATGCACCAATCCCCTGTGATTATGCGTAGAACTGAGCAGCTAATGTCTGACCCCGCCTTCTCGTGGTGCAGACCGTTAGTACCTTTCAGAAGAGATACTCTCTTGTGGAAGTGAACGGAAGGAGAGGGCTGCCAGATTAGTGTGGCTACTGATCTGGACAACTATGGCTACTTTTCTTTTTTTCTACCCTGCTGAGGAGTGGTCAACCACACAGGGTCCTAGTGCTGACCATATAAACCCACGTGACTGGACAGATATATGGCTCTGAGCTTGATTATGGATCCTGATTTTGCTGCACTGGTGGGATTCTGTAGAGGGAAAATCTTCTGCTGTGTTTTCTGTTTGTTTGTGGGTTGACAGCCCCAAGTGAATAGACTCACAAGATATGTTTATCAGCTGGTGGATAATCCTGAGCAGAGGTCATCGCAGGCACCTGAACTCTGCTTCTACTGGCATCATCAAATTCTACATTGGGGGAAGTCTTCCAGTGTAGATGGCTTCAGCCTTTAGTGGTGGGGGAACAGGTCTTTGCCCCATGTCTCTGATTAGGGCGCTGTTTGATATTTTCGGCATTCCCTCTCTCAATAAATATAGTTTCTTTAAACATCCCACTAACCATTTTCTCTCCATAGGTAGTTGGAATGTGAGGACTCTACAAAGAATGTTATCTGCTGTTATGCCTCCACTGATTATGAGAAGGATAGGTTTTACGGACAACTTCAGGATATTTCGAATTCTGTCAAGAAAGGAGATATTTCCCTTGTTCTAGGTGACTTCAGTGCCAAAGTTGGTACTGACTCTGACCTTTGGGGAGGGGTGATAGGCCCTTTTGGTATTGGTAGCTGCAATGGCAATGGGCAACGTCTCCTACAGATAAGTAAACTCAATGGTTCCAGAATAACTAACACTTATTACAAATACTGCGACATACATAAGTATACATGGGTTTCACCTGATGGGCTGCATAAGAATATGATTGATTATATATTAATTAACAGCAAATGGGCTAGTTCTGTTAGGAATACCAGGCCATATAGGGGAGCTGAAATTGGATCTGAACATTTATGCCGTTAAAAGTTTCTTGAACTTATACTTAAAAAGAGTTGTACCAGGGTTAAAATTTTTACCTTTAATACTGAAGCTCTGAAAGACCCAGTTATAACTAAAGCTTGCCATGATAGGTTGCTTAGTCATTATGGCAGTCATGGTTTGCTTACTACTGAAGTTGAGGAAGAATGGAACCATTTTAAAAACAGGCTTTTTTGGAAACTAACAGGACTCTTTTAGGGAAAAAGGAGCAGAGGAGATAGAATTATTTGACTGATAAGGCACTTGAGCGTATTTCAGAAAGAAAGAACTGCAGGAATGTCCTTAATACCTTACTTGTCTAATAGAAAGCATTACAG
The DNA here is from genome assembly GCA_038380435.1 of Ryuthela nishihirai. Lineage (NCBI taxonomy): Eukaryota > Metazoa > Arthropoda > Arachnida > Araneae > Heptathelidae > Ryuthela > Ryuthela nishihirai. The sequence continues at coordinate 9,474,653 of JAWZYU010000021.1, forward strand.
AGAGCGTAATAAACATGTAAAGGATCAGTTAGCTGCTGTTAAGAATCTTTGGCGTGATGGCTTGGCTGAAAAGCTGAGGAAGAAGTTAGACAGCACAACAGCAGAGAGCTGTATCAGATAGTTAATGTTTTGTGTGGTAGAAAACGGACAGGTATAGAGGGATTGAAGGATAAACAAGGTAAGGTTATAGAAGGAGTATTCTGTCATGGCTAGGTGGTCTGAGCATTTCAGTGATGTTCTAAACAATGTGGTTAGTTCTACTCCCATTGTTTGTAATGATGATAGATGCATTGGTGGCTTTAATGTTGGCCCTATAACACAATCTGAAGTTATTTTGGCTAATTCTAAACTTAAACTTCATAAATCCCCAAGGGTAGACGAAATTACTACAGAAATGCTTAGAGCTGGGAATGTTTCGGTTACCACTTGGATGACTGAAATTTTGAATATCTTTTATGATAAAGACATGGTTCCTAAGGATTTTACCAGAGCTGTTATCCCTATTTTCAAAAAAGGTGATCGCAGTTTTTATAACTATAGGGGTATCAGCCTACTCTCTGTTCCAGGGAAAGTTCTTTGCATGATTGTGCTTAATAGAACTAAGAATCTGGTTTGAAATCTTGGTTGAAATTGCGTGATGAGCAATGTGGATTCAGAAGTGGTAGGGGATGTGTAGATCAGATATTTTCGCTTAGGCAGATTCTTGAGAAATATGTAGAGTTTCAGAAACCTTTGGTTGCTAGCTTTGTTCATTTCAAAAAGGCTTTCAACTCTGTTGATCGTCATAATTTGTGGTTGATTGTGAGCTCATATGATATACCAGACAAGTTAGTTAACATAATGAAAGCTCTCTATAATAACACTGAGTCATGTGTGAGAGTTGGTAAGTCTTATAGCAATTGGTTTAGCATTGCTTCTGGTGTTCGAGAAGGGTGCATTTTGTCTCTTTTTCTCTTTAGTTTGGTTATTGATTATGTTATGCGAAATTCACCTCAAGGGAAAGATTTTAGCCTTAAATGGGCTGGAGATACGAAAATTTCTGATTTAGATTATGCTGATGATTTAGCCTTTTTGGCAAATGATTTTGATGAGATTAACTCTTTCATTAGAGCTGTTGATGAAACTGGTAGTAGAGTAGGTTTGGTTATAAACAGAGAGAAAATTAAAGTGATGAAAATTGGTCAGGCAGGTTGTGATTCAGTTAATCTGAATGGTTGCAGTCTTGAGCAGGTGTCACAGTTTAATTATCTTGGGAGCTATGTAACAGATAATGGTGAGGTGCGGCATGAGATTAACAGACGAATGGCGATTGCTTCCGGGAGTTTTAAGAATCTATGGAGAATGTGGAAAAATAGGCGTATACACCTAAAGACTAAAATTAGACTGTATAATAGTTTGGTTCGTTCTAGGGTTAGTTATGGTAGTGAAATTTGGACACTTTGTAAACAAGATAACAGGAAACTAGATGCTTTTGATTCCAGATGCTTACGCAGTATCTTTGACTTTAGGTGGTTCAACTTTGTAACTAATGATGTCAAGGTTAAGCAAAGGAGTCGGCAACCTTCCTTTAAGCAGCATATTGTGCAGAGACTCCATTGGTTTGGCCATGTTGCCCGGTGTGGATAATTTTAGATTGGCGAATAGGGTTATGAACAGTGTGCCTAAAAGCTTCAGAAAGAGGGGGAGACCAAGGATGCGGTGGGCAGACAATGTCAAACAGGACCTTATTAGAATTAGTGTTCAGTGGCCTGATGCAGTAGATGTAGCTCAGGACAGACTTGATTGGAGATCTAAATTGCACGTTCTGTTTGGACCTCCGTAGCCCATGGCTGCTTGAGGATGATGATGATGATGGAACCTCGACTTTGAAACAGGTTGGACTCGAATCTGGGAACTACAGATTATTCACCTGGGAGATTAATGAGCCAACCCATGCCTAAAATATCTAGGGAGCTGCTTAGAAGATACTGGAGATGTGTGGAGCAAGTTAAACACAACAAATTACAAGTTAAACAGAAGGATTGGGTGAACAATATACAGGCGTACCCAGTCATAGGACACGTTAAGTTTCAAACCACAGTTGTACAGTGAACCATTCTTTACCTTGTAGATGCGTGTAATGGTTTAGCAACATTTTTGCGTAACTGACGTAAATAAAGCATTTACAATTACTCACTCGTCGCCAAATTTTATAATTTTAATCTTAGTATCAAACATAATAGGTTCACGAATCTTCTTTTCACTGGAAGCAATTTTTTATCTACCTTTATTAACAGTGAAATAAATAATAGTTATAAACAGTTTATAATTTACAGCGAAACACAAAAGCACAGTGAGATGCAGTGAGCAAAGACGGTATAAACAAACTGAGTTGACTAAAACTGCGCATCAGTTGATTCCAAAACTGAGTAAACGGAAAACGTTGTCCAATCAGAAGAGTCACGTGCAAAATCATTGCGGAATACTATGCAAAACAGACTACCTGCTTTGGGCATGTGTTTGTTCAAGGTGTTTTAAGATCATAGTGAAATTAGCCTACAATGAGTGGCTTTCTACATCAGACACGTATTGGCAGCATGGCAAAGTATTGCTCAATGAAATATAGCTCGTAGCACTGCTGTCATTCACTAACAGGGCGCATTTTTACTATGCAGTCGTCCCCTTTGCCCAGTTTTGGTTGATTCACGGCAGCGTTATGTCGCTAAAACCGTCGTATGAGCTGGGGCGGGGGTGGCTCAGTCGGTAGCGCGCCAGGCTCGTAATCTGTAGTTCCCAGGTTCGAGTCCCAGCTGGGTCAGCGTTGAGATTTATCTCCGCAAAATTCTCCACCCTGCCCACGGTCAGTAGGGGACACCGATGGGCTTGGAAAGGCCGCCGTCCGTCGGATGGGACGTTAAGCCGTGGTCCCGTGTGCGGGAGAGCCATACCCTGTGCACGATAAAGAACACGCTGGATGGCCTTGACGGGAGGCTACCATCTGTCTCCCAACAGCTATTCCAGTGGGTCCCCTCCCCCAACCTTCTCTGAGCCTTCGGGGTCCTTGTGGCCTGGCCATTTAGCCCATGGTGTGCAAAAAAGTGCCGCTCAGAGGTAAAACAATCCAATCCAGTCGTATGAGCTAATGCGACGTTGTGAAAATGGGCATTGGTCGTAATTGTAAATCGATCGTCATAAAGCAGGGTATTACTGTATTAGAAGTAGCCTCTTGTATATATATATATTGTTATGAATTTAACGGATGGAAACTGAACGGGAATTCAAAAATAATAATTAGAAACAATTATCCTAAAATAATGTAATTTATTCCGAAAGTATCAATGAAAACATTTATATAAACTCAACTAACCTAAATCTATATCAGTATGAAAATAAATCTACAGAAGAACTTAGGGGCAGGGGTTGTTCAGTTGGTAGCACACCAGGATCGTAATCTGTAGTTCTCAGGTTCGAGTCCCAGCTGGGTCAGCATTGAGATTTATCTCCGCAAAACTCCCCGCCCTGGCCATGGTCAGTAGGGGACACCGATGGGCTTCAAAAGGCCACCGTCTTTAGGATGGGACGTTAAGTTGTGGCCCCATGTGCGGGAGAGTCATACCCTGTGCACGTTAAAGAACACGCTGGATGGCCTTGACGGGAGGCTACCATCTGTCTCCCAACAGCTGTTCCAGTGGGTCCCCTCCCCCAACCTTCTCTGAGCCTTTGGGGTCTTTGTGACCTGGCCATTTAGCCCATGTAGTGCAAAAAGTGTAGCTCAGAGGTAAAACAACCCAACGGCACTTTATTACTATTCCGACAAAGAGTTGTTTCTTATAAATTCTTACTATCTCTACTCAAAGCATAAAATAAAGCTTTTTACATCATTTTATAAGTGGCACAATCATATTTGTGAACAAACCTGCAATCTATCGAGAATAATCTTACCAATTCCTAAACAACTAAATAATTATACACCTAATGACTTCTTTCTAAGGTTTTAGTCATCAAGTACTCCAAAACTGGTAGCTAAGTATAATGGTTTCTTAGAACCAATTCTTTCCAAACGTTGATCACCATGCAGAAGAGGATGAATTCTTCTTTTTCTTACCCGTTCACTAACAAGATCCACACTATTAAAATTTATTTAACTTGCTGCGAACACGCCAAATAAAAACATTTCTCCTTTTTACTATAGTGCACAGACTAAAACAATCTACGTTTTCCTCACACAAATTTTTCCTAATTACAATTCTCTTATTCCTTATTTCTAAATTAAGTTCGTTCGAAGTGGTTGATGACGTAATTCTCACGCTGTAGTACCATGGCCGTCTATATACCTGCCAGTCCCGAACATTCTGTTTTTGACGTCACCAACGTGGGACTATGGAAGAGTCGTAGACTAGAACAAGATATAGGGTCCATCGCTTGTTTTGGGCAGAAAGATGTTTTAAACTTATAAATGCATCGCAAAAATGGGGAAATTAATATTCAATTAATTTTAGTCTTGATTACTGCGAAAGAAATGGAAAAAAATGCATTTTTTTCTCTAAATCCTATCATATGGAGGAGATAAAAATAATCGAAAATTGTAGACATGAACAAAATATATGGTTCACCGCTTGCTGTCGGCAGAAAATTATGAATACATCGCAAATATCGTGAATTTAGTATTCAACTAATTTTAGTCTTGAATACTGGGAAAGAAATGAGAAAAAAAATTCATTTGTTCTGTAAATCCTGCCATATGGAGGAGATAAAAAAAAATATCGAAAGTTAGAAGTCTTATTAGAAGCAACTGATATGATGATTTGTCCCATAATGAAAGTAAACATCAGAGTTTTAACTCCTCAATTGTTATATTTGTATTTTTGCTAAGAGAATGCAGTAGGAATAGAAACAATTTGCGGTTTTATGTACTAATTTATTCTTTATAAGTGAAACTGGCTAAAAAAAACACTCCGCATTTCTCAAGGTACATATATTGAAAAAAATAATAATAATACCCCCTCAAGCAGCTGCTTGCCACAGAGGTCTGACAGGAGCCTGTCAATTTATATGCCATAGTAGAAGGTCTGTGAGGATGGCAGGCCCTCAGCAGAAAGGTATTTTAAAAATTATAAATGTATATATCATGAATGGAAAATACCTATGTTGAAGATCAATTCAGAATCTGTTCTACAAATCACTTTCATTGGTAATGATCAGTTTTTTTCATATAAGAAATGCATATATGTTTACAGTTCAATTTCAAAAAGAACATTGACATAACCTTAATTTCCAAGTTCAAAGAAAAAGTAATGGTATAATTAGATTATATGGATTATATATATAGCTATCACTGGGCAAATATTTAAACTACTAAAATTACAAAAAATAAAGCAGCTTGAAAGAATTGCATTACTGGAAAAAAAAGTCATATATTTAATACTATACCCAATTAAAAAGACCTTGCTCCTTACTCAGAAATTAATTACAATAAGTAAAATTCTCTGTGGTTAAGCAATCAAATTTTTAATTTTGTTATGAGAAAATTTAGGAGCTTTTCGGGGCAAGGACTTCCTGAAGATGGAGCGCTGTCCTTGCTCCAAAATATTTTAACATGCAAACAGTTTGAAAGATAAACTTAAAAATTTTTTGGCTCAACAGAGAATTTTATTGTAATTGATACTATATACTATAGAGCTAATTAACAAATTTCAAAATTAGCAAAAAAACGTGTAATATCACAATCAGTGGTGTATCTTGGTGAAATATCCAAGGCATTAAAGTTGCAATATTCAGGTTAGGTTGAAGCATATAAGGTAACTTTGAGACTGTGCAGTTGATGCAGCAACAATTCAATGAGATATAAGTTACTTCTCAACTAGTGATCTTTAAGATGACTGGTTGATTTTAAATTGATAGTGAAATCAACCAATGATATATGAGTATTACTGATTCATAGATGAAATTCTCAGTTGTTATACTGCATAAGCTCTTTGCTTGAAACCATATAATCTTTCTACAATATGATAGTAATATCCTTACCATATATCCTGAATATTGCTCTTTTTTAAACTCTCTCTCTGTGTGTGCATATATTATTTATACTATGTATTTAGTTTTCACACATATTCCTTCTGCAAATGCTAGATATTTCACAGAAATACTGATTTCAGTAACTTTTTCTCTTAGAACATAAAATATGACAAAACAAAAAATAATATATGGTGAGTATAGTTGTATCAAGAAACTATATGTGTGATGTTATCAATATTACCAAAACCAAATGAATATATATTGCTTCCCCAAGTTTATTGGTGATTTAACAAGCAAATAATATATAATAGCTTTCATATAATTTTAAAATATTACTATGCTTAAATTTTGCACTCATTCTGTAGTTGTCACATTTCTTATTCCTGTGCACATTGCTATAATAAGTTGAAAAATTTGCTTTGTCATGCTGCTTCTCACATTCTCCATACTAAATTGCACTGATCTTTTGTTCAGCTAGCATTAAAATATTTTTCAGTGAATTTCTACTTACATGTGACTAAATAAAAAATTTATACATAACTTATATAGTACATCTTGTACCATGATGTTCATTGTATACCACAAGAAGAATAATTATCTTTATAGCATTTACTTGCTACAGAAATCTAATACAGCCTGCCATTATAAGCTGTAGATCTATCTAAGAAAAACAATACCTCAGCCGTAATACCTGATAAAAGAAAATTCCATACACTCCCCATAGCTCAAAATTTGGTCACTATATTCCATAGCCAGGTACACTAATCATTGGTGATTAAATAATAATAATAATAATAATAATAATAATAATAATAATAATAATAATGGGTAATCATTGATATTATCTCTCAAATGTTATGTGATTGCAAATTACTTCTGAAATGATTGAACAAAATATGCTCATTTAAACTTGAGATTTATTATTGCTGATAATTCTCATTGAAATTGTGGTCACACTATGAATCATGCAGAATTTTTAAATTTTATATTTGTTTTTTGTTCCAAGTAGAGTTATTGACCAGGAATGGAATTTATCAGAGAAAATATATGTGAGAAGTGGCATGGAAAAGTAATTTTCAATGATATTAGCATTTCATATCCATTTTTCTGTTTCTATTTCACTAAATAAAATAGCTCAAAGATAAAGCCGACTTCAACCCAAAGAACTTATTATTAGATTAAGAATAAGAGTAATTGAGTTACTATTCGTCAAATAAGAAATTAATTCAAATATATACCACTGATGGACATCTTTAATATTTTAGAGCAATGTAGTAAGTTTTCTCTTCTTTGAACTCTTTATGCTTTGAACAGAGTCATTTTTGACTTTGCAATAATTGTTCAACAGAATGTTACAAAACACATTTAGTGCTTTCTTAGTAAATTTTCTTAATGTTAGCCCATCATCATCATCATCATCACCCTCAAACAGCCATGGGCTACGGAGGTCCAACCAGACCATGCAATTTAGTTCTCCAAGCAAGTCTGTCCTGAGCTACATCTGCTGCATTGGGCCACTGCACACCAATTCTAATGTCCTGTTTGACATTGTTTGCCCACCGCATCCTTGGTCATCCCCTCTTTCTGAAGCTTTTAGGCACACTATTCATAACCCTATTCGCCAATCTATAATTATCCACAACGGGCAACATGGCTAAACCAACGGGGTCTCTCTCTGCACAATATGCTGCTTAAAGGAGGTTGCCGACTCCTTTGCTTAACCTCATCATTAGTTACAAAGTTGAACCACCTAATGTCCAAGATACTGCGTAAGCATCTAGTTTCCTGTTATCTTGTTTACAAAGTGTCCAATTTCACTGCCATAACTAATCCTAGAAAGAACCAAACAATTCTACAGTCTAATTTTAGTCTTTAGGTGTATACGCCTATTTCTCCACACTCTCCATAGATTCTTAATAGTCTCGGCAGCAAACCCTATTTGTCTGTTAATCTCATGCCACACATCACCAGTATCTGTTACATAGCTCCCAAGATAATTAAACTGTGACACCTGTTCAAGATTGCAACCATTCAGATTAATTGAATCACAGCCTGCCTGACCAATTTTCATCACTTTAGTTTTCTTTCTGTTTATAACCAAACCTACTCTACTACCAGTTTCATCAACAGCTCTAATGAAAGAGTTAATCTCATCAAAATCATTTGCCAAAAAGGCTAAATCATCAGCATAATCTAAATCAGAAATTTTCGTATCTCCAGCCCATTTAAGGCTAAAATCTTTCCCTTGAAGTGAATTTCGCATAACATAATCAATAACCAAACTAAAGAGAAAAGGAGACAAAATGCACCCTTCTCGAACACCAGAAGTAATGCTAAACCAATTGCTATAAGACTTACCAACTCTCACACATGACTCAGTGTTATTATAGAGAGCTTTCATTATGTTAACTAACTTGTCTGGTATATCATATGAGCTCACAATCAACCACAAATTATGTCGATCAACAGAGTCGAAAGCCTTTTTGAAATGAACAAAGCTAGCAACTAAAGGTTTCTGAAACTCTAAACATTTCTCAAGAATCTCCCTGAGTGAAAATATCTGATCCACACATCACCTACCACTTTTGAATCCACATTGCTCATCACGCAATTGCCTGTCAACCAGATTCTTAATTCTATTAAGCACAATCATGCAAAGGACTTTCCCTGGAACAGAGAGTAGGCTGATACTCCTATAGTTATCACAAGAACTGCGATCACCTTTTTTGAAAATAGGGATAATAATAGCTATGGTGAAATCCACCAAGAAACGTTTTAGGGGAGGGAACGATAAAGTAAAATGGCGACGGAAGTGAAAAAAATAGAGAAACATTTTTTTTTAATTCTAGGAAACTTTAAAACACATATAATGGAATAGCAAACAGGTTGAAAATAAATCATTGCACACAAAAATTCATTAAATCTTAATCTTAATTTCCAGCCATCCTCCAACAATTTCGAAGGTGGCTCACTGGCTAAGTCCCAGAATTAGAAAAACGAACTTACTAGGAGGAATTTTGATCTGGTATATTTCAAGATTTGTGGTGAATTGCGTTTTAAGCCAGTCTGGATGATCAAGTCTTATATAATGCAAGTAACGTTTTTCATGAGAATGGTGTATGCATTTCTGACGTTCATTTACTTAAGACTGCTAGGGAAAAAATCAGGAAAGAATAAAATGGCGTGGCCTTTATTTAAAATCTCGTGAAATATCAGTGAATGACCCAATGTAAAAAAAATCCACTCTCCGACAGTGGTGGTCCTCATATTGAATTTTGATGCTTGGACAGTGTTATAAAAAACGGAAAACTGGAAATAATGGAAATAAAGGTATGATAAATATTACGTACAATATAAATTCCGATAAGAATTCTGCAAAATATATTTATCCTCTTTTGTAAAAGCAAAACAGCACAAAAATAAATCCATTGAAACAAATCGGAAACGTCTGTTTATGATAATAATGACATTTAAGTATTTTACTCTTTTGCTGCTTCCTAGTTTTCGACGACTCGTATGATCTTTCCTGTTGAACGATTGACTATTTGGCGAAGCTTTCATCACAACTGAAACCTTATTCTATCTATCTCCGTCAGTTAAAGAAATGTTTTAGGCCTGTGAAGTTCCCAATTCCTGAAGAAAGTTTATTATTCTATTTCACATGTGTCTTAAGAGTTAATGACACCCTCTCCCACACACACCTCGCCCTATCTCCCACACCATTCACTGAATACCTCACAGCCTTCCATGCACTACGAATAAAAAGTTGCCATCATTACGTTTGTCATCTGCTGTTGAGAACCCCCCCCCCCTCCATCAAGAAACCAATTTCTGGAAATTTGCAGTATGCCATTTAGTGAAATCACCTTCCTTTCAAGTTTAAAGGGAACCGCTATCGATAACCAAGCGAGAGTGTTCTGGCAACGATCAGTGTCCCTCAGACAACGTGGTTGCATCCTGTCATGAAACAATCTACTGAGATCTCCACGCATCCAACCCTTCTTCGCATTTTTAAATGGTTCGCAAGGAGTTATTGTAAAACATCTGGTATTTTAAATCCGTGCAAGTTGACAGCTCTTGTCGTACATTTCCGACGTATTTGAGACCGCCATATTTGTAATGTTTATCGCAATCCCTCCGATTAACTTTTATTTTTCCTCCTTCGCAGGTCCTTTACGATCGTCATGTCTCCATATCCCCGAACTTTAATTACTTAGAGGGTGAAAGGAAACTTTTGTCATTAAAAGGGAGCTTAAAATGCACGTGTGTTTTATGAACAGAAAAAGGAAATAGATATCAATAAGTAAAGAAAGGTACAAGATGTTTTTATAAGCCAAAAAATGTGTTTCGTAAAGCAGTCCAGATATAACCGGCCCACCGGGATATTGCCTCGTGTCCCGGCTGCCCAAACCGCCCTGCCCTAATGTTATTATGTAACTTGAGTCATCTGACAATATGTTTCCGTATTTTTTCCGCCATTTCATATACCATCGGAAAATTGTAATCCTGTTGTTTTTTTCCAATGAAAAGCTTTCGTATCGCCACAGTTCCCAAATTTCAGTGTTTTTAATTCTCCAAGCATAGTTTCGTTGAAATGGTTTTTCAAGTGCCGCTATCTGTCATCTGTCTCATGTGATGAATTGTGCCAGTTCTGTTTTGCTGCGCACTTCGTGCCAACAAACAACCATCCCTTTCTGTTAGAACCTTTTTCCTCCCACATTTACCACGTTAGACGGATGATTTTGAGATCGGTCCATTCCCCATACACTACGGATGTTTTGCCCGTGATTTTCCAGTGATCACCTACATAACGGATGCTCCTTCCCACTGCCTCCAACGATGAGTCCCCTTTCAAAGTCAGGCAGATCAGCAATTTTACCAATCTCATACTTGATTTTGCCTTCCACTATGCATTTATGTCTTTTATAGGACTTCGTAATGAAATATAATATTTACGTCCAGATCATAGGTGTGGAAATTAGCCATCTGAGGTGAAACTATTCAATGCTGCCCTAGAGCAGCGGAGAAATTTCAGGGTAGGGGAAGATTCGATTTTCCTGAAAAGAAAAGGTTGAAATATAATCATTGCTTTTTTTTTCGCACACTGAAAGCACAATTTATTATACACACCACACCCAGCCACAAACTTGCTCTACTCCAGCACAACAATGCTGCCAGGCAAAACCTTTTGCGGGCTATAAATGAGTCCGATACCTACCTGCTGAATATCATACCTTCAATGGTTATGAAGGATAAAAATCACCGACATGAGTGAGTTCGATCATGGGCAGATATCCGGTGAAAGGAAGATAGGATCCATAACCGCAACTGTAGAATGGATGGGATTTCAATGTGTGACCATCGCACTTTTGTACCAGGACTACATAACAACTGACAAAATCTGCAGATGCAGGGGGAAATTTGGACATAACCAGGCTGTTTACGTTCGAGGTGTGCGTCCCTCTCCTATATCAAAAGGTCAGAGCAGAGGGCCATGGTGCTAATGATAATGTTGGCATTCAATGATGGAGCATCTACAAATGTTTGTGAAATGACCATTCAACATATGATGGCATGACTGGGCTTTGGCAGTAAATGCCATCATCAAGTCACCAGGCTATGAGGTTACAGTGGGTGAAGGAACATCGCCAATGGACCATGTAAAGTTTGTGAACTCATTCGAGTGTTGTGAACTCACTGGAATGTTCCTTCAATAAGTCCTTTACAAAACGAGAGTGATGAGATGGGACATTGTTGAAAAAAGCCATCCTGCTGTGGTATATGGATAGCCATGAATTGGTGTAGGTGATTGGCATGTATGGCAACAATGGACCATCCATAAGAGGTAGAACTGTTATGGATGCGCCATTGTGGTCAGAAAAGAAGTCCTGTCATGGCTGAATAGTTGGGCAAAACACCACAAGTACAGTTAAGGTGCATGCATCTGTTTAGGTCTCTATATGTTATGAAGGCATTATATGATGGTATTACTTTTCGTAAATAAAATTCAAAGTATCAAGCTAAGTATTGTTTAGGTACTTATTATGCAGAAATATATTTTACAGCTGGAAACGTGTTTCTAACATTTTTTCCATGCCTTTGTGAAAGGCAAGGTTGTTTTGATAACTACCTAACCCAGAAATCGATCATAATAGGTTCTAAATTAAGTAAAGTTTATGAGGTGATGATTAATAATTCGTATAAAGGTTTTTCTATTCTCTCCTGCATACCCCAAAAAAATTTGAAAAATTTTCTTTTTTTAGGCCTTATGAATGCGATTTGCTAATTGTAAAGAACAATGGCCGAAAACATCAAAGAAAAGTACGTGCAGAGTGGGTTAATGACACAAGAGCATGTGGCTTCTTATAATTTGTATTAGAGACAAGAGCTGAAAACCTGTAAATAGTGATATTACTCACCAGCCCCCCCCCCATACACAGTGCTCAGTGCTTTCCCATATGACGTAATTGACCATGCCCACTTCTGTCACACTCATTTATGCGCCTCCCCTTGTTAATTATCATAGCTGACTGCACCCACTTATTCGTATTCACAACCCCCTTATTAATATTCTTCTCCTTATTGAAAAGCTCGTTATTAATTAAAAAGCTTCCCTTTATGAAAAAACTTTTATTAAATAAAAAGTCCCCCACACCCTCATTATTAAAAAACCCTTATTAAATTTAACGATCCCTTCTGAGAGCAGATACCATCGTTCCAGTCGTTTCACTGAGGTCGAAATTCTACAATGTTGACTGTTTGTGCCTTCACACTTAGAAGTGAACAGATCTGTTCTCATTTGCACCTATAATCCTTAAACGTCCTTCAACGGTCTTGTAGCAGTACTTGTCGATTGTGTTCAGAATCTGTGGACGACAGAACAGTTAACAGGTAACCATCTCACAGCTTCAACTTGGGACTGTCCAGTTTCAATCCTCCTAGTGAATAGCAATCTTTCCGGCAAATGACTTTTTTTCTGATACTTTCAAAGTTCCCTTAGTAGTTACGTCCCACAGTGGTAGCCCCCACACACAGTGTTCCCCCTATGACGTCACTTCTGGCCACCACCAATATGATGCCACTTCCGTCCACGCCCCTTATTAATATTCATAATTAATAATTCATAGCTAATAATTCAGAAAAACCCCTGGCTGACCCACCAAAAAGCCCCGATTTTCCTCGAATTTTCGTCACTGGCCAAGCCCCTATGATACCACTTTCGACCACGCCCCTTATTAATATTCATAATTAGTAATTCATAATTGGTAATTTATAATTCATGATTAATACTTCATAACTGATAATTATTAATCTATAATTAATAATGCATATTTCATAAAGATTCCCTGGTTGACCCAACTGTGTTTTTTAAGCTACCCTGAAAAGTTCCCGATTTCCCTCCCCCCTTTCCAAAACTCCTCCGATATCGCACTTTCGACCACGCCCCCTTCTCCAAACTTCCCGATTTTTCTTGATTACAGACCCCCTGGTTGACTCAACTGTATTTTAAGCCCCCCCCCCCCCTGAATTTCCTAACTCACCTGAAAAGTCCCCTGATTTTTGGTGGTGCCATCTAGTGTATAACATAAGTACTACCGAAATTTTTCCAAGTCCCAATTTTTGACTCCCCCACATTAAAAAAAACCCTTATCAAAAGTTCCGCCCCCTTTATTAAAAACCCTTTGCCCCATCTAGTGTACACCATAAGTACTATACTTGATACTAGTTTAACCGAAATTTTTCCAAGCTCCAATTTTTGACTCCCCCTTATTGAAAGCCCTATCAAAACTGCCACACCCTCGTTAATTATCCATTATCAAAAGTTCCGCCTCTTTATCAAAAATCCCTCCTCCTTATTAAAAACTCTATCAAAACTGCAACGCCCTCGTTAATTAATCCATTATCAAAAGTTCTGTCCCCCTTTATTAAAAAACTCCGAATTTTTATTTCCTCGTAAATGAACACGAGATATTTAGGTCTTATAAATCAACTCCTAAATATATTTATTCTTTAACGTGGTAGTTGTATATTACCTGTATTTATTGCGAATTTTTTTTTATTCCTTATTAATTAAACACTTACAAAAACTCACGTCCCTTTTATTAATACGCAACCCCTCGTTAAAAAACTAACCTCTCACAATGGCTGATGCAATCCTCAAAAATAATTGCAAAGACCAACTAAACTTTCGGTGGCATCCTCTCTCAGAATGGCTGATGCAATCCTCAAAAATAATTGCAAAGTCCCATATTTTGTGACATTGACCTTCATATAATTCTGAGTCCAGCGACGTGCATTTTGCAACAAGCGTTCGGTACCTCACCCGTACCCAGGACCACGATTTGCAGAAAACCTACTCACACTCTTGATCGTAGTTTTCGGACACATCTCGAAAATTTTCTAAGTCCAGAGATGTCACTCATTGACAGCCCTTCTGACTAAACTGCATTGTCACCCCCAATTCTACCCCCCTTTGTTTCAGGCCATCACAGGAGATACGGTATGGAAACAATGTTTTGGAGATAATTTTCCATCTTCTTATCGAAACATCCCATCTCCCTTTTATGATAGGTCAGCTATTTTGTAAATAAACAAACTTTTTTTAATTCCTGTATATCCGTTACGCGACTGGGTCACAAGTTTAAACTTTTTATTCCTAATACTTGTTTACCCTGTATCCTTAGTACATGATTCACTTATGCAAAATATTACTCTTTCCTAGGAAGTAACGTTACTCAGTAACAATCGATAACAAAATATTATTTCTTCCTCCGAAGGAAAATCAGCTAATTATTTGGGAGATATAATTTTTTAAAATATATGCAATTGTAAACGCTCACACAGTCTTTAAAAATCGTCTTTGCCGACGAACGTGTGATCACAAAACCAATGACTCATTTCGTTGATGAAATTTTATTTTGCGTTGCAACCGTCGTTAGTACACGCGTGTTCGTTACGCTTTACAAAGTCAGTTGTCTTTCATAGGGAAAAAAATAATTCTGTAAAGAATTTTTGTACGCGGTTGAATGTTATAGAAAGTAAGCAATGCTAAAAGTAGAAAACAATTCATATGTTGCGGGTACCCTTGCGTTTCTGCTTACGGTGCATAAAACATCTAACTTTAGTTCTACATCCAAGTACAACATGAATGTGTGTTAATGGAGTAGGGGATATTAGTTTTAACAAATACTAAGCTACTACAGCTTACATTGAATATAAGCGACAGACAAAAAATAATGTCTTTACGAACTAAGAGTAACTCTGTGTGAAACACCCCAAGTCCAGAAATACCCTTCTTAAAAAATGGGAAAATTCCCGCCATATGCTCTCTCACTTCTTAAAATTTAACACTACCTTTTTGCTTATCTGCAGAAATGGCCGGGAGACAAGTGCGCGCATGAATAGCCAGCCCATCTAGTGATAACTCACAGGTTATGAGGTACTTACGCACTGAACAATGAAACAGCCCTTCGATGTGAAAGCAGATATGCTACTGTTTATCTAAATCCTTTACTTATGGGAAGAGCTGCCTGCTCCGTGACTTTTATCTTCCTCAAGAACCTTTTGAACCCTAATGACAAAGTGAAATAATTATTCGTTTCATGACGATATGCAACACTTTATCGGATAGGTCAACGGAAGCTAGCATATGCTGTCATCTTATCTTCAGGGGGGATCTTTTCGGCTTAACCGCTCATCTCAACAGTTCACGGTCTGCAAAAGCACCATGTGGTCAGCTAATTTTAAAATGCCCTCTTATACTGTTCATCACAATTAAAGAAAGTATGTAGCCGTTATAGGGAGAATATAGTTTGACCACAAAAGGAAATAAAGTACATTAGAGAGGGAAAATCACGGTTGGAAGGAACCCAGATAGAAAATTGTTAATGTCATAAGAAATGTATGACGTATTTTACAAAACGGTACCGATGTCGCAAAAAATTCAGTGTAAAAAATGGAAAAACAAAAAAGTATCATTTAATACGAGTTTCGCAGAATAATGAATGTGTGAAAATTTCAATCATTTGTTAGGTGGCGATAGTGTTAACATGCACTAACACCTGCGAATTTTGAAATGACATTCAGGAGTGTATCATTTCCATCACTTAAGTTTCAGCTTCTTCTGTTTTTTTCAGCCAATAACCACGATAATGTACAGTTTCTGCGGGACAGTTCCGGTGGTGATTTCGATGCAAAAATGACGCAGGAGCGCGATCTTTCTCACAGTAGCGATATGACCATGCACTTTACTAAAAAAACAAAACCTGGTCAATGAAACGATGCATTTCCCATAGACGATATGTAATTAAGATTTGAACTAAAAAGTCATGACATGGCTGAAATTAGGTGTTTCACTACACAAGGAAATCTAACACGCGCATTTCATGTCTAAGAATCGGTTTAGTTATATTTCGTGCATGAGAATATATATTTCTATACTAATGTGGAATTCTTAGAACAAGTAAGTACACTGTGTTTGTGTAAGTGTGAAAATGGTTGTTTTTCCCGCACCGGTGTGGAATTCTTAGAACAAGTGGCACTATGTTTTATAAGTGTGAAAGTGGTTGTTTTTCCGGCAAGGACACGTTTTTTGATAATGTTATGTATTCCCATATGTGTTTCACTTGTTTGGAAATTTAAAATCTGAAATAACACTACCTATATAAAGTAGCATTACTCCAGTAAATTCCATTAGTATGTACTAAATACTTCTCGATTCTGAAGGAGAGGACTCAAGAAACGATCGACTACACAATACTTTGCATTCTCATATTCATTTATCTATTTTTTAAGGTCACTTACTAAAATGAATGCTGCGTTAGAAATTTGTGCAATCATTCAATGAATTTTGAAAATGTTAAACAGCAACGTTTGTTGCTAAATGTTTTCAACTTAATAACTTTAAATATTAAAAGAGTGTTGCTGAAAATCGAGAATTTGCGCGAGATCTTCAATTCATTTCTAGTGACATTTTTTAAAAAAACTTGTTTTCGCAGTTAAGGAAATTTGGATGTAATTTTCCATTCACATGACATGTAAATGTCGGGAAACGTTTTGTAAAATATTGTATGTAATCAAACATATTCCAAGTTACTTATCTTGAAACAAATAATTAAAATAATGTCAGTGTGTCGATATTCAAACAATTTCATTAGTATCATTATCTCCATAAAATAATGTGGTGGGTGTAGCACAGTCGGTAGCGCGGCAGGTTCGTAATCTGTAGTTCCCAGGTTCGAGTCCCAGCTGGGTCAGTGTTGAGATTTATCTCCGCAAAACTCCCTGCCCACGGTCAGTAGGAGACACCGAAGGCATCTGACCACGATCTAGTAGCAGACACCGAAGGGCTTGGAATCGTCCGTCGGATGGGACGTTAAGCCATACCGTTATCTTAATCAATGTAACACCTGGATGGCCTTGATGGGAGGCTATCATCTGCATCCCAACATCTGTTCCAGTGGGTCCTCTCCCCAGGGCTGGATTAACCATTAAGCAAAATAAGCACGTGCTTAGGGAATCAGGTGAAAGGGGGCACCACAAAAATACACAGAAAAAAATCAAGGCTTTTTAAACAAAAAATTCCATGAACAGCTAAATATTTTAGTACCCTTTTTTTTTTGGAAAAAAACTGGCAACGTTGACTTGCAACTAGAACTTCATTCCTTCCATGGACGAAACGGTAAAATCTAACCCCCCCCCTCCCTTGACCTTCAGCCTGCTCCACACTGAACAAAGGGTGGCTGTGAACAATCATGCAACAAGGCAGGCTTGATGCTTTATCTCTACTAAGTATAAAAGCAGATGTGTTACGGAAAGTTAGTTTTGAGGATGTGATCAAAGACTTTGCTTCTAGAAAAAGTAGGAGAAAACTTTTTTTAAATAAATAAAGTGGGTGTTTACAAATATAAACATTATATTCTATCTTAAGTGTAAGTTTTGTTTAGAACAATAAAATTTTATTTTACGTTTTACATATGTTGATAATTTGAATATTGAGTTAGATATAATACGGGGGCACCAAAATCGCTTAAGTGCTTAGGGCCTCTAAAGGCCTTAATCCGGCCCTGCCTCTCCCCCAAACTTCTCTGAGACTTCGGGTTCCTTGTGACCTGGCCACATTTTGCCCATGGTGTGCAAAAAAGTGTCGCTCAGAGGTAAAACAACCCAACCAATAAAATAATTTGATTATGGGCAATAGGCAAAGGTCATTGAAAAGCAAACGAATTAGATATTTTAAAATATGTATTCATGAGAGTTATAATTATCTTTTGATATCTCGTTTTCAGGATCACTTTGATACATCTCAATGGGAGAAGATTCGAGTTGATGGCCAAAGGAAGTTAAAAAAAAATTAGCAGTGCCAATCGTATTTTTACATTGTCCAGTATCAAAGAGCAAATAAAAGCCCTCCCAGAAGAAACCATGTAAATGAAGCTCCTAAAGAAGCAAGGGTTTATACGGATCATAATTATCGTACAAGAAACTTTTTGGTGGCTGAAGAAACGACTTATAATTTTACTCCATGTAATAACACTTTACAAGTGAACACTGGCAATAGGGAAAATATCGCAGATTGCGTCGTAAATGAAGTTAATGTTGATGATCTGTTGGCAATTAATTCATATGGTGACACATCTGAACAGAGTACTTCTTGCTCTTCATGCGCTAAACTACAGGCTGAGGTTAGCAGATTGAAAAAACGTGTAGATGCACTATGTAAAGGGATTAAAAGTGGTTAGCGTTTGGGCTACTGGTCAAAGCGACCTAGGTTCGAGCCTCGGGTAAGACATGGATGTTTATGTTGCATTGCTTCTGAGGTCCCACCATCCTCACTGATCTAATATGGCATATTAAACTGACAGCCTCCTGTCAGATCTCTGTGACAAGCAGCTGCTTAACGGGTATTTATTTATAATATTATAGTGTAATAAAGGAAAAAAATTCATTTAAAAATGTTCTAGTTCTTTATATATATATATAGCATAATTTTGACAGATTTCAGAATATGTAAAAATATTTTTATATAGCTTGTTTATGGTACAAATGTTCAACTATTATTTTTGAATAGAATTTGAATATTAATTTTGTAAAAGCATAAATCAGAGCCCAAATTAAAAATATTGCCATATCGTTTCAGGAATGTGAAGCATTTTTATTTTTTAAGTAAAAATTTAATATCTGGGACTGAATGTATGAACGAACAGTTATTGCTTTAATTTTTATTATTTTAAGTAATTCTTATTAACTTAACAATCAATAAATATTAGTATAAAATATTGAGAACAGAAAGCATTTCCATGATTTTTAAGTAACAAAATCTTATTACAGAGTTGCTCCGTCCTCATGTGTGTGTTGACGAAACTTTTCAAGAAAAAGGACGCAATTTTTAAAATCTGTGGAATTGTCTGATGAAAAGTTCAAGTCCAGGATAAAAAAATCTTTGAAAGTAAAGAAAAAATATCATAAATCGCATAAGGTACATTCGTATGTAGTCCATGTGATCTAAAGGATTTGATCATTGAGGAACGACTTTTGTCATTTCGTTGGCACTGCAGGAGGAAATGTGAAACTGTTTCACGCTCTCCATATGCTGGACACTTATTGGAATTACTAAGCCGACATCGAAACAGGAAATCTTGCAGCGGTGCTACATTCAGTTTTAATCTAGTGATAAGAGTCTCCATAGCCCTGGATGAAATATCCATGTCCGAAGGCTTTGAAAATCGAGAGATGTGTGGATAAATATCACTTAGAGCTGAGGAGTCCCATTCTTCTCTATGGCTGTCAATACAAGATTGTTTGCATATACCTAATATATCCTCTGCATAAGATGGTGAATCCGGATGAACATAAGAAATGTCAAGAGCCTGTCTTGCAAGTGAATGTGCTTCTTCATTGAGAGGAATGCCTCGGTGACCCGGAACCCAAAGTATTTGATTGACGAACCCTGAGCCGCAGAAGAGATTAATGTTTGATGTAAATTCAGTATTGCTGTAGGTGATTTGATTTTCGCATTTTGTAAAGCTATTAATGCTGATTTGCTGTCAGAGAGAATTAAATATTTATCAGGACCTTTGATTATATGTGCAACAGCCTTATGAATGGCAAATACCTCAGCTGAAAAAATAGATGTAGGGTCGTGAAGACGTTCGGAAAGTTGATAGTTGTATTTTTGGCAGGCGATTCCAATTTCCATGTGGGATCCTGCTCGAGAAGCGTCTGTACCAATCCAGATGGTATCCGCCCACGCAGGGAGAATTTCAGAATTAAAAGTTGATAATAGGTCCTTGTCAGAAAGAGTAAGTCCAAGTTCTCGCTGAAAGTAGAAAAATTCAGTAGATTTCATAAGGTCTTGGTAGCGAGGGTATGATATCAAAGAGTGGTTTAATGGCTATTTGTTGGGAAACATTGTTTTCTTCCATCCAATTATTAGTCAATGACGGAAAAAGAATTGTTTGTTTTGACCATTTATAGAATTTTAGAAATTCAGGTTCTCTACATATGTTTCTGTACATTGAAGAGATAGGTGATTCCTTTTCTTTTATTGAAGTTTTGATGGCCAAATGTATGCTTTTATTGAATTTTGATGGCTTAGGGCCTCTAAAGGCCTTAATCCGGCCCTGCCTCTCCCCCAAACTTCTCTGAGACTTCGGGTTCCTTGTGACCTGGCCACATTTTGCCCATGGTGTGCAAAAAAAAGTCGCTCAGAGGTAAAACAACCCAATCAATAATGTTTAGCAAATGTTTGAAGTCTAATTGTTCCAGTTTCAGCATAAAGTAAAGGAAGAGGTGTAGCTTTAGGTAAACCTGTATCTGCTCGAGGCGCGGTATATAGGAGAGATGGAAATTCCAATAACTGGTTGGAGCAGATATTAAAAGTGGAGCACCATAGATAAAAGCTGTTTTGATTGTTACATTGATAAGCTGCAGTAAAGGGCGGCGATGAAGACCTGTACGTGGTGAAGCTAAACTGCGAATTATGTTTAATAGTCGAAGGTCTGTATTCCGAAGCTGTTTGGAGTGAGTTTGGAGTGAGCTATTGCTCTGGAAATTTATACCAAGTATTTTTATGTTGTTAGTACAAAGAACCTGTTCTGTTCCAATCTTTAGCTTCGTAAGTTTTAAATGTCGGCGACGGCTGATTAAAAGGGCTGAACTCTTTGTGGCTGATGTTAGGCCCCAGTCTGTAGACCATTGATAGATGACATTAAGAGAGTGTTGGCGCTTTTTTATTATACATTTAATGTGATATCATCTGCAAAGTGCATTTTGCAAAGTGACTTTATGAGACTTGGAAGAGCCTGTATATAGATATCGAATAAAAATAGCGACAAAACACTACTTTGAGGTAAACCAAGTGGTTGATTTTTAACGGAAGATTGAGTGTTCTCCATCTAACCATGATTGCTCGATTAAGATATGTTCTGAACCATGTAAGGATTTTTCCTTGAAAATCTATTGCTGGGAGTTTCCTGAGTAGAGCATCTAAATCAACTGAATCATATGCTTGTGAAATATCCAGTTTTAATAATATACAAAAATGTTCTCGTTTCAAAATTTCATGAATCAAAATATGTAAAGGGGCCAAAACATTCATTGTGCTTTTCAGTGGTAAAAATCCATGCACTTCTTCAGGAAAAATTTTATACTTTAAAACTATTCGCTCAAGTCGATGCCAAATAAGTCGTTCTAGAATCTTCGCTGCGTGAGACAAAAGAGCAATTGGCCTGAAAGCAAACACTGTGTCGTGCTTAAGTCCCGGCTTCGGGATTGGAATGATAATAGCTGTTTTCCAAGAAGATGGAATGTTTCCAGTGTCCCATGACTGATTAAGGAACTTAAGAAATTGCATCTGGTAATGCTCAGGAAGATGTTTTAACATTTTTACTGAAACGTGGTCTGTTCGACGTGCAGTGTTTATTTGGCTAATGAGTGCTACTTTTAATTCTGCAAATGTAAATGGTGGGTTAACGTCAGTCGAATAATTAGCCTTTGATGTAGAGATTAAACCTGCTGTTTATTGAGGAAGTCTTCTTGTGAAGTGATTAAGAAACATTTCTGCCTGTTCCCGTGAGTCAGTGCATGGGGTAGAACAGATCATTATTTTATAAGACTGAGTTAATAAAATTAAAACTAGTTTTAAAACTGGATATTTTGAACATTAAAACTGGATACATTGAACGTTAAAACCTCATTATGCTCTTGGTTAATCGCTGTCCGAAAATTTCGGTAAATACGATATAAATCAGATGGGGAAGAAATTTTTTCACTCATTCTTGCCCAGTAATGAGATTTTTCAGTGCGAATGGTGCGGCGAACTGCGCCTGCTTCTCTATAAGCAATCCAGTCATCTCTTCTGAGAGAGCGTCTTGCGGTGTTAAAGGCTCGCTTTTTTTCTGTAAAGCTTTGCGGCAAACTGGCGTCCATCAGTCTGGAGATCGAATTGTTCGTAATTGTTGAACTTCAGTAGAAAGTTACAAAACTGATTGTAGTATTGAAATTAGATCTTCGTATGAATTTTCGGTGAGATTGCTGTCTTGTTGAAGAAGGATGTTGGAGAAATGCTTCCAGTTCGTAAAGCTACGTTGGTAAGTAGATTCTCCAGGTGGTAAGAATTTATTTGTGGTAGGCTTTAATTTGATTAGAACAGGGGAATGGTCGCTTCCCCAGATGGGAGCAGTGGTTTTCCATGAGCACCGACTATGCCAGTTTGGTATGCATAAAGTTAAATCGATAGCAGATCCTGTTGCGGTACTAAAACAGGTAAGGGATCCATCACTGAGCAAACACCAGTTATTTTGAAGTATCCAATCTGTTACCATCTCTCCTGAGCGGGAAGAAGTTATACATCTCCACATTGGATGATGGGCATTGAAGTCTCCTAAAATAATGTCCAAGTTGTGATAAGCAGTAGATAGATAACATAGAATTTTAATAGCATCCTCTCATTTAGGTGCGTAGTAGTTCCCCAGAATTAAATTCTCTGTAGGTAAGGAAATAGAAACTATTTGAAGTTGTCCTGTACTTAAATTAGGAATAGCATTAGGAGTTAACAGTTCACATGGAAAGTCTTTGTGTACAGCAGTAAGTAAACTACTTCCGTGGCCGTCTTGTCGATCGGAGCGAAATATTGTATATCCCGAAAGGCGGAATCGGGGAGAAGACTTTAGCCAAGTTTCTTGAATGCAAATGATTGAAGGAGTTTCAGTAGCCACAAGAATTTGGAGAAAATGAGAGTTTGCAGAATGAACGCCGTTTGCCAACCTCTCCCTATATAGGACCACTATGAAAGTGTCGATCTTGCCGCCATCTATGATCGAAGAAGGCAACTTCCAACCGTTGCAACATCTATATAGTCTATATAGCCTATATAGGGCTTGCAACCGTTGCAACACTGAAAGTTGCCTTCTCCGATCATAGATGGCGTCAAGAACGAAAAAAAATTTAAAAGCACCAACCAAGTAATGTTTTCATATATCACCACCCCCAAGAAAATTAATTAAAATCTGAATCTATCGAGATCTGAACAAAGTGGATTTTTTATTTATATAAAAATTATCCGAAATGCAGCCATATATGCGTCATATATCTTTATGTCATAAATGCGTCATATATCTTTATGTCATAAATGCGTCATATATCTTTATGTCATATTTGCGGAAGGAATGTCATGAATCTGGAAATACGTTGGTTCGATTTCCCGTGAATCGGCAATCCACAAAAATTATTTATTGATTTAATGACCTCTGGGCAACAGATAATCTGTGTATTTACTATTGATTGATTAAACGTCTTCCGCAGCCCATTGTGTGCAAAAAGGTACCGCTGAGAGGAAAATCACCCAAACAGTCAGACCCTGTGTACATTACAGTTTAATAGAGCAATAGGTTTCGGAATTTTTTTTAAATACGTTCAAAAGTGTCGAGCAGTCTTCAGTATATCGACTGGAATTTTGTGTCGTCTTTGGATATAATTGGAGACCACATCTATAGTAGTAAAAGAAGATTCTCTGTGTGTGTCCGTCTGTGGCAGCCATAACTCGTCGGAAAAGAGTGATAGACTCTTCAAATTTTCACAGAGTGTTTCTGGTTGTCGTCCGAGTTGCATGGCAGAGTTTCAATTTGAAATTCTGTAAGAAAGACTTGTGACTTGCTAGAGCAAACCATATTCTCGATGCCATTCTTACGGGATGCCGAAGTCTCTACCAAATCCTCTGTTGCCATTCACTGCTCTCTAACTCTGAACACAAGGGTCATAGCATCTGTTAAATTTGTTACCGTTGCCAGATTCTCCTCATTCAATGCATGAATTAGTTTATTCACTTAAGTACACTGGTTTCCATAAATTAAGGAAAAATGAGAAAAATCGCGATAATTCGCCAAAAAAATTGTGCGATGCTCACCAAACTTGTTATGTAACCAGTAAAGTAATGACGAGTGAGCATAAAAGAAATAAATACCCCCTGAATCAGCTGCTTGCCACAGAGATCTGACAGGAGCCAGTCAGTTTATATGCCATAGCAGGTCTGAAAGGATGGCAGGACCTCAGCAGGAAAACAACACACACATCTATCCTTACTCGGGAGTCGAACCCAGGTCCCTTAAATTAGCAGCAAAGCATGCTAGCCACTCGGCCACGGGATAGCTATGGTATGCAAAATAGTCTAGGTTGCGTCAATTTGTGTAATCGGATAGCGGCATAAAAACGGGTGTTTTGGAGTGGATCGTTTTTTTTCTTTCTTGTAAATGTGAGTAAAGAAATTCAAAATAGCCATATATTTCCGCAGATAAGACGACCTTCGGATAAGACGAGGTATAAATTTTCGTCAAAATTTTATAATTTTAGCATATATCTGTCCTATAAGACGACCCCAAACTATCAACGGCCTATGAATTTAGTTTAGATCTGCGATCATCATCTGGATAATAATACTGTATACGGAATTATCGGATAATAATACTGTATACGGAATTATCGGATAATAATACTGTATACGGAATTATGTCCTATTCGCAAACATTCGCACTGATTCGGGTAATGACCTTGACTATTCACAAAAGCGTCGTATGGGCTATTCTATTTTGTGGACATACCCTACTCTGTACTAGTAAATAATTACGGTTTGTCCGTTTTTTCCTCAGTAGCTCAATAAACATAACTTTTAATATTTATTTTGTTGTTTTACTATTACAATGTAATTGTTTTACTATTACAATGTAATGTATTATTTACTATTACAATGTAATGTATTATTTACTATTACAATGTAATGTATTATTATATAGCGTATTTAAATAATATGATAGATTTTTCGATAAGTTGAAGTAATAATGGTTTCAATTTATATAAATTTCAATCTAATTTTTTTGTATCTGTCCTATAAGACGACCCGGATTTTAGGGGCCTTTTTTTATGATTCAACTATCGTCTTATCTGCGGAAATATATGGTAGCCATTTTGTAGTAATGACCTCGAAACATCATTTGCTAAATGAACTGCGGTGGAGAGTTATCGGCCGGTTTGAAACAGGTCAGAGTCATTCAGACATGGCGTGATGGCTGAATATGAGTCCTTCTGTGGCCATAGACTGTGGAATTAATTTCTTAGCTCGGATTCCGCGTCTCGGAGGTTTAGCCGAGGAAGGGCTAGATTTACGACCGCTGTACAAGACAGATATATGCAATTAACAGCACAAAAGTGCAGGACGTCTACTCCTTTTCAGCTATGAGCCTCTCTCGCAGCAACCACTGGGAGGGTTGTATCAGCTTCTACTGTGCGTAGAAGGCTTCATGAGGGAGGTCTGTATGCTAGAAGGCCAGTAATTTGTATACCCCTCACGTCACGTCATAGGAGAGAACGGTTCAATTGGGCACGCACGCATGTTAACAGGACAGAAGAGCAATGGAGGTCCGTACTCTTCACAGATGAGTCCAGATATTGCTTGCAGAGTGATTCCGGACATTGTCTGATATGGAGAGAACGAGGTGCCCACTGTCATCCCAGTAGCATCCGTCAAAGAGACAGTTACGGCGGAAGTGTGTGCTGCAATAGGTGAAACATTCATCTTACACGACGATAACACTCGTTCACACAGAGCTTGACTAGTGGGAACAAAACCTTCAAGAGGAGACCATTATGCGCATGGAGTGGTCAGCTCGATCTTCCGTTCTAAATCCGGTTGAGCATGTGCGGAATGTTCTAGGGAGACGTGTTGCTGCCCTCAACCTGCCACCTGAAAGAAAGGGAGAGCTTAAAGGGGGAGCGTTTAAAGAGCTTATTACTGCTTTAAAGGAACAATGGTCGTTACTCCCTACTGAGCTGATTCACAACATCATAAAAACATGGAACATCGCTGTCGTGCCTGCATTACTGTTAGGGGTGACCATACTTCTTATTAAAGAACTTTGACAATTGCATTCTGACACCTCAATTTTCGACAAGTTCCTGTAAGTGTTATTTTTTGGCGAAAAATGTTTCTAGTGTAAAATATTTTATGTCATTCAGAAACTAGCATTCTAATTCATGTTTACATCGAATTTCGTTAAAATCATTCATATAGTTTTTTGTTTATCATAATTTTTCTGAGTTTTTCTTAATTTATGGAAACCAGTGTAGTAGAAACATTACAGCACAGATTCGAAATTGAAAAATAAGTGAAAAGGGCAAACATAAGAAGCCCAATTTTCTAAAACAATAGAAACAATGTTTCTCGAATTATATATTTTCAATATATATAAATGACAAGGTGCCATACCTCAAAAAAAAAAAAAAACATGGCCTAGTAGAGATTAAGGGACCTGGGTTCGAACCCCGGTATTAGGCATGGATGTTCGTGTTGTTTTTCTGCTGAGGTCCTGCCATCCTCTCAGATCTCCTACTCTGGCATATAAACTGACAGGCTCCTGTCAGACCTCTGTGGCAAGCAGCTGCTTGAGGGGGTATTTATTTTTTATTTATTTTATTATGGGAACACTGCAATTAACACATTGCTCTATTTTCTGCATTGATAATAGGCAAATTTTTATAAGAATATTTAAACTTATAGTAATTATCAATAGAAGATATTTTATCTGGAATTTCGTCAGTCCAAAATTTGAAACATACTAACTTTATTGATGGTTGACAAATAATTTTCCCTATGAAAGGACACTGGAGTTTTAGATTGTCTGATGTCATAATCATGCACCCGACTTTTATTGAAAAAAGCATACATTTCGAGTTAATCCACCAAATTATATTTTACAATTTATATTTATTAAAGACAATGCAAAATTTATAAATATTGAAGATATTTACATAAAAAGCCATTAGATGTTTGTACTGGATATCAATAATTTCACTTTAAAAGATATCTCAACATTCTCTTCTGAAGACAAAAGTATGGCATTTGAGCTATGCGCATTGGTGTCTCCACAAACAGCCATATCATAATATGCAAATGAATATATTAATCATCATCATCATCATCATTCCGAAGCAGCCATGGGCTACGCAGGTCCAACCAGACCGTGCAATTTAATTCTTCAAGCATAACTGTCCTGAGCTACATCTACTGCATCTGGCCACTGCACACCAATTCTAACAAGGTCCTGTTTGACATTGTCTGCCCACCGCATCCTAGGACTCCCCCTCTTTCTGAGGCCTTTAGGCACACTGTTCATAATCCTATTCGCCAATCTATAATTATCCATATGGGCAACATGGCCAAACAAACGGAGTCTCTCTCTGCACAATATGCTGCTTAAAGGAGGTTGCCGACTCCTTTGCCTAACCTCATCATTACTTACAAAGTTGAACCATCTAATGCCCAAGATACTGCGTAAGCATCTAGTTTCCTGTTATCTTGTTTACAAAGTGTCCAAGTTTCACTACCATAACTAACCCTAGAAAGAACCAAACTATTATACAATCTAATTTTAGTGTTTAGGTGTATAAGCCTATTTCTCCACACTCTCCATACATTCTTGAAAGTCTCGGCATCAATCCCTATTCGTCAGTTAATCGCATTCCTCACATCACCACATCACCGTGGGATGGGAGTGATTCAGTCGGTAGCGCGCCAGACTCGTAGTCTGTAGTTCCCAGGTTCGAGTCCCAGCTGGGTCAGCATTGAGATTTATCTCCGCAAAACTTCCCGCCCTGCCCACGGTCGGTAGGTACACCGATGGGCTCGGAAATGCCGCCGTACGTCGGATGGGACGTTAAGCCGTGGATCCGTGTGTGGGAGAGCCATACCCTGTGCACGTTAAAGAACACACTGGATGGCCTTGACGGGAGGCTACCATCTGTCTCCCAACAGCTGTTCCAGTGGGTCCCCTCCCCCAATCTCTGAGTCTTCGGGGTCCATGGTGTGCAAAAAAGTGCCGCTCAGAGGTAAAACAACCCAACAACCCACATCACCGTCATTTATAGATATATTTTTGTATAGAAGGCTCTTCTAAAACACAGATACAGATAGAAACATGGTAAATTTCAAAATGAAATTCAAACAAATATAACACTCCACTCCCTATCTTTCCTTTGTTTGTTTTCTGGATTGTTCGCAATCCTTTTTACCATATTCAATCATCTAATGTTACTCCCTGTTCTTAATTTTATTTCTTAATGGATATAGTTTTATATATTCCCACCTTTTAATAATAATTATAGTTTATTTCATGCAGGGGGTTACAGTAAAGTCAAGGTATAGATAATTTTGGATATTAATTTAAACGTTGAAGTGGTTTGATGCCGCAGTGCATTTCAGAAATTGAAAAGAAATATTGATGATAGTGCAAAACGACAAACATATTTACAGGAATTGCATAATTTTTTCATACATATAAACAAAAAGACAAGTTGCACAGACGAAAACAAACATATAATATGAAATATGATAAAAAAAAAAAAACAGAAAACTTAGAGGGAAGAAAAGGAAGGTTTAATACAAACAGAGAGTAATATTAAATGAAAGAATAGGGAAAATGAAAAAAGATTGCGGATAATCCGGGCAAAGGGCAAAGATGGGGAGTGGGAATAGGGATGAGGAGATGCTGTTGGTCAAACGTTTCAATATTCTAATAGGAGTGGAGTAATATAGTTTTTGAATTTTGTTTTAGAATTTAAAGAAGTGATATCGCTCGGTAGAGAGTTCCAAGTTGAGGTTGCTTGAAAGGCAAAAGAAATTTCACCGTACTTAGCTTTGTAAATTTTGGGAGTAGAAAACATTTTATTATCAGAGCGAAGGATGTGGCGATGTCGTAATGGAATATAGGGTGTAAGAATCGAATGAAGGGGATGAGACTTGTTATAAATAGTGTCATGAACAAGGGTAATAAACCGGAGCTTTCTTGTAGATTCAAGAGTGGGAATTAGGTACCAGTCCCAGAACCGTTTTCACTTTGCTGTCTAAAGCCAATCTCCATTGATTAACAAGAAGTGTCATGAGAGTTTCAGTTGACCAAATTTTTCTAAACCGGAATTGTCTGCACGAAAGTGAATTAAATTTTTCAACAAATGTCGATAATTATCTCTAGACTGCTTTTTCTAAAATTTTGCTTAAAGCAGATGTAACTGAAATAGGTCGATAGTCCAGAGGGTTAGAAGGATTTGAAATTTTAGGTATAGGTGAGATGATGGCTTCTTTCCATGGAACTGGGAATTTATTAGTGTTAAATGAACAATTTATTATATCACAAAGGGGTGCAGAAATTAATGGGGAAAGAATTTTTAGAATAATGACAGGGATTCCATCTGGTCCAGCACTGCGAGTGTTTTTGAGCGAATTTATGAGGTTAAGAACTTCGATTTCGGTAACATTTTGGAGTTTAAAGGTTTCCAGATTATTAAATGATTTATTGGAATAGGATAATGATTAATTTGCGTTTGCATAATTTTCTGTAGAAGTGCAAGATTTACAGAATACATTATTTAAAACATTAGCAATGTCTTTAGGATCATAGAAGGAGTTGTCATTGTAAATGATGTTATTAATTTTTTTTTCTTAAGTTACCAGTAATAGAATCGAAAATTCGAAATACTTCATTGCCATTTGGATCAATAACGGGAAGTCGATTAAGAAAATATAGACGCTTGGCATTTTTAATGCTACTGTTGACCAGATTACGGAAAGTTTTATAGTTCTCCCATGTGTATGGGTGATTAGGGTTAATAGCATTCTTAAAGTGTTTGTTTTTTAATGTGATCATTTTATTTCCCTTTTCCTATTATATTCACTTTCACATTATGTTTGGCTTCTTCTAACCAGCTTGTTGGCATTTTACTTATGCATTAAATAGCTATGTAATTTGTGTAGACGTTTGCATTTTTGCATTGCCCTAAATATTTTTTTTTTCGAATAGGGTTATGAACAGTGTGCCTAGAGGCCCCAGAAGGAGGGGGAGATCTAGGATGCGGTGGGCAGACAATGTCAAACAGGACCTTGTTAGAATTGGTGTGCAGTGGCCAGATGCAGCAGATGTAGCTCAGGACAGATATGCTTGGAGAATTAAACTGCATGGTCTGGTTGGACCTCCGTAGCCCATGGCTGCTTGAGGATGATGATGATGATAAATATTTAATTTTAATTTTCTAAATGTATTGGGGCATCAAGCCACTTGGAAATTTAAATTCGTATCCTATAGCATTTAAAATTACCCGTATGTTCGCTCTACTGTAACTCCCAGGCAAGGAATAAATTACAATATTAATAAAGAGATAAAAAAATCCATGAAAAAAGAATATAATGGAATTTTCGTTTGGAATCACTTTTTACTCTCAGCTCTTTGACTTTCGCCTTTCATGTAAATACGGTTGACACCGGTGTCGGCTCGCCATTAGGAGCTAGAGGGGGTGGGGTCCTCCAATATTTCTCTAATATATATACAGGGTGTCCCTGAATTCATGACCCAAACGTGAGGGGGTGGTAGTACACACTGAACCCACCAATATTCGTCATAGAATATGCGGCCGCAAACGCAACCCGATGCCGGTAGGGGCCGCAGACGAGGCGGCACGACTTAAAAGCTCTGGATCGCCCAAACCGCAGCATTCCCATGATAATCTCTACCTGTTCGACAAACGGGTAGCGTGGAGCGACCATGCAAAATATCTTGGAGTCACGATTCACCATAAACTAAGCTGGAATACACACGTCACCAACGTCATTAACAAAGCAAGAGCGCTTCATTGCAAATTATTTCCCATCATGGGCAATAAATCTTCTACAAGCATCCAAAACAAAATCCTTCTTTACACGCAAGTGATAAAACCAATACTCCTATATGCAGCACCCATATGGGGCGCAACCTCCATCTCTAATCTTGCCAAACTTCAATCGACTCAAAACAAGATATTGCGATCAGCTGTAGCAGCACCCTGGTTCGTCAGGAATTCCGTTATTCACAGAGATCTGAACTATGACTCCATCTTAGGAAGTATAAAAAAACTTGCCAAGAACTACTTTGATACTGCAGATGCTCATCCAAATGTTCTCATCCAGAATGCTAACAACTATCAGTTTGTGCCATCCGATAAATTTAAATGTCCAAGGAGCATTCTCTTCTCTAAGGTTCCAGATTAAGGATGATGACGGCTACAGTCTAACTTTTGCCTCTAGCCGTACTCACCCTCCATTTGGCCCTTTTTCCGTTTTCCTCTTCCTGATCATCAACCTACCCATTTTATGTTACTTCATGTTTTTTCCCTACTCTCATTCCCCCCTCCCCTCCCTCACCACACATCATCCTTATCCCACCTCCTTCCACGCACACTCACAATACCCGAATTCATCTCTCACTGATAATCCTCCTATCTCTTACCAATTAATTTAAGCCCTCATATACAATTTTCATTAATCCTTTCTACATCTTACCTGATAGCCCAACCACATTTATGCCATATATCCTACCTTATCCCTCCTCCCTCAATATAATTCAACATTGGCAGTCTCTGCCACGGCTTAGCCGTTTTATTCTTCTAAATACAGTCAATAGCCTTTAAGGAATATCTCAGATAATGCAGGTATAGACTAATGTCTGGTACTGCTACTGTCAATTTTGATCCTTGATCCTTGACCGCAGCATTCTCAGCCGCCGATGTGCGTGACAAGCCCGGTGTTTACGAGCAGGTACGCCGATCACTACTCCGCCGTTCTGCCGCCTGTATCAACGTTGGTGGGTGGACGTTTGAGCATTTGTTGTAATGATCTCCAATAAATGTCACTCTGGAAACCTCTGTGTCTGTCCTTCATTTCCGACTCCTCACTGCGTTTGCGGCCGCATATTCTATGACGAATATTGGTGGGTTCGGTGTGTCCCCTCACGTTTAGGCCATGAATTCAGGGACTATATACTGAAACATTAAACTCCGAACTGGAATAAAAATAATGTTTTACACGGATATTTGCTCTCTAAAATATCATGTCCGTTTTATTTCATTTCAATAAGAATTTAGTGAAGTAATATACTCGAAACTGTCTTGCACACCTTAATTATCAGCGCGAAATATTACGAGAAAGGCTTTTAAATCTCTCCCCCCAACAAAGGCTAAATTCTCAAACCCCTACCCTGAAACTTATTTCTGGGGTGCGTGCCTGACATAAGCCACAATACTATATATATACGGAAATTTTAGTTCATGTTTAGTCCTTGCGACCCTGCTATTTAGCCCATTGTGTATAAAAATGATCCCTCAGAGGTAAAAAACCCAACGCATTGTGAATGATTGTATTCATTGAGGGAAATTTCATGAGTAAAGATGCTACGTTAAAGGTAAAAAGGCTATACATTAAATGAGTATAGAGGAAAATTGAAAAAATATACTTTTTTTTTGACTGGTCGAGTGAACCAACCTGGAAGGTGCCTTCTATACCAGTCTTCAATTACAGTCTGATAGATTCCGATGGTATAATGTTTAAAGCACCAATAGAGGAGCCGCATGTAGCTCAGCTTCCGAGTACCTGACATGTTATCAGAAAGCCGTGGGTTCGGATTCCACTGGGATAATGACGATTTATTCATGTTAGGTAGAGCCTGAATTGGTTGTAGTATTATGACAGATGCTTTGCGATGGGTGTACTCATTCCAGAATTTGAGCTAGCAAGAATTCTAGGAATAATTCATCCTCAGCGTTGGGACGCTTTAAGTTGGAATGTTGATGAATGGGGCTGGTCTTCATCACTGGGTATATTAAAGATGAGGATTCTCGCATGGCTAGGTTGGCTGAGCATTTCAAAGATGTCCTAAACAATGCAGTTATTTCTACTTCCATTGCTTGTAATGAGGATAGATGTATCAATGACTTTAATGTTGGCCTTATATCAAAGCATGAAGTATTTTGGCTAGATCTAAACTTAAAATGCAGAAATCCCTAGAGGTAACTGAAATTCTTAGAGCTAGAAATGTTTCTATTATCAAACGGCTGCCGGAAATTTCGCATTTTCTTTTTTCTTAAGAAATGTGTTTTTTTTTTAAGATTTTATAGAGCTATTAACTATTATTTTTCCAGCTTTCACACAAACAAAAAACAGAAAATCAAAAACAGGTAATCGGAGTTCTTGGATAATTCCAGAGAAATCAGACTGCTTTCTATTCCAGGTAAAGTCTGTTGCTTTAACAGATTTAAGGATTTGGTTGATGGAGAATTCGAGATGAACAGTGTGCTCTCAAAAGTGATAAGAGATGTATAGATGAGATATTTTCCAGTAGGTAGATTCTCGAGAAATGTTTAGAGTTTCAGAAATCCTGTGGTTAGTAGCTATATAAGATTCCCAAATGATTTTGAATCTGACAATCATGAGATCGTATGGAATACAGTCGCTCAAAAAATATCCGAACACTCTGGTTGATTACAGAGTTCAGAAAAAATATCTGGCAACGATGTTTTTAGAAATTAGTGATCTGGCAACCTTCGTATACAGTACATGAAGCTTGCCAGATCACTAATTTCTAAAAAAATCGTTGCCAGATATTTCTTCTGAATTCTGTAATCAACCAGAGTGTTCGGATATTATTTTGAGCGACTGTACTTGAAAGGGTGAACATAATGACGGCTCGCTGTAACAGCACAAAGTGATGTGTAAGAGTTGGAAAGACTTCTAACGATTGGTTTAGCATCACTACTAGACTTCGACAAAGATGCATTTTGTCTCCTTTCGTTTTAACTTGCTAATTGATTACATTATGTATAATTAACTGTAAGGAGGAAATTGAGGCCTCAAATATTCCAAATATTTGAAACTTTCTGATTCGGATTTTGCTGATGATTTCGGCTCTTTCGCCAAATGATATTGATGAGATGAATTCTTTCATTAGAGCTCTTCATCAGATTGGTGACGATCTTGAGTTTGGTAACAAACAGAGAGTAAACCAGAGTGATGATCAGGCATATGCTATTTCAATTCATTTAAAAACTTACCCCTTTAACATGTATCTCAGTTTAATAATATCGAGAACTGCGTAACAGATACTGGTGATGTGAGTTAAGGATTGTTGCTGGGACTTTTAAGAATCTGTGGAGAGCGTGAATAAATATGCGAGTACACCTAAGGATTGAAATTAGGCTTTATAATAGTTTGGTGTTACCTGAAGTTTGCTACGGTAGCGAAACATGAACCCTCTGTATAACAGAGAGCAAGAAATGTTATTGTAGGTGCTTACGTAGTGTCGTGGGGATTAGGATATAATGAAGAAGTAGTGAGCAAGCATCGTTGATTAGTAGCGTGTTCAGAGAGAGAGAGATAGAGTTAGTTTGGTCATGTTTACCATATGGATAACTAAGAGATTACTGAATTGAATTATGAACAATGTGCCTAAAAGCCTCAGAAGAAAAGGAAGAGACTTAGGATGAGGTGGGTAAACAAAGTCAAACAAGATCAAGGTCTGAGAGGGTCTTGTTTATCATTCTTCATCAACAGTATTCTAGATCTCCCTACTTTTCCGAAGCCATAAAGGTAGACTTTCTTTAACTCTTTTCGCTGATTTGTAGTTTTGCATGCTTGAAATGTGGCCAAATCAATGGATCTTAGTCAAGGGTGAATGATGACTACTTCTTATTCGTAAAACATATTTCTTAAAGTAATGCTTAAAAAACGTAATACCCAAAATAAAATAAAAAGATTTCTAAAGGTTCTAAAGGTTTCTAAAGGTTACCAGCAGATTCATTAAATCTTGTAAGTTACGTAGTTGAGCCGGCGCAGATCGGATGGGCTGTTCCAACACAAACCACAGATGCTCAGTTGGATTGATGTCTGATGGATTGATGTCTGGGGAATTTGGAGGCCAGGGCAATACCTGGAAGTCTTCCTCATGTTCCGCGAACCATTCTCAAACAATCCGGACAGTGTGGCATGGCGCATTATTCTGCTGAAAGAAGACACAACTAGAGGGATATAGCATTGCCATAAAGGATGTACTTGTCTGCAATGTTTAGGTAGGTGGTAGATGCTATAGTTTCTTGCACATGAATCAGTGGACCTAGGGCTTCCCAACAGAACATTGACCAAAGTATTTATACTTCTTCCACCGGTTTTTTTTCGTCCCACAGTGCATTCTGGTGCCAACACATCCCCAGGTAAACGATGCACACGTATCCGGCAGTCCACATGGTACAACAGGAAACAAGATTCATTGGACCAAATGACATTCTTCCAATCATTGAAGGTACACTTTTGATTCTCGCGTGCCCATTGTAGACGCTTTCGATAGTGAACCGAGATTAGAAAGACTCTTGTGGTATTTTTGGTTTTACAGAAGGCTTTTGATCTGTAGATCATAAAATTCTTCTTTTGAAGCTGTTTTCTCTTGGCATTAGAGGTACAGTCGCTCAAAAAAGTATTCAGAATTAAAAAAAAATATCTGGCAACGTTTTTTTTTTTAGAAATTAGTGATCTGGCAACCTTCGTGTCACGTGACACGAAGGTTGCCAGATCACTAATTTCTACAAATATCGTTCGGATACTTTTTTGAGCGAATTTACGACGCACAATTGGTTTAAACCTTACTTATGTACTAGACTAAAAAATGTGCGAATAAATGATACTTGAAGCATTTTTTTAGTAATTGGAAAGGGGGGTACCTCAGAGCTCAGTTTTGGGTCCACTTTCATTTATAATACAGATAAACAATTTTTGTTCCTTGGATTTATTTGGCACACTCTTCTGTTACGCAGACGATTCAGCTAATTTTTTATTATGCTGAAAACTATGAGTTACTAATTTTTCAAGTAGGATCTGATTTAAGGAAGATATCAAAGTGGTTTCATGTAAATAAATTAAAACTGAATACAACTAAGAGTAATTTATAAAATAGTTATTCAGAAAAAGTATTAAACTTCGCGATCTAAACTGCATAGATCTACACTCATGTATTTGTCCAAGCCTAGAGCGTAGTTTTTGTTATAATTTATTACCTAGGTGTTGAACTGCACTCTAACCTAAAATGGAGGTCACATGCCTTGAAATTAACAAAGAGATTAAGATTTATTCTCTTAAAACCTTATTATATTAATAAAATATTAAGTAGAAAGTTTCTTGTAACCCTATATTATGCATGGATATACTCGGTTCTGCAATATGGAATTTGTTGTTGGGGTGGTGCTTTTGAGCATAACATTCATAATTTAACCATTGGTGATAGAAAAATTTTCAGATTTGTTTTTTGTTTCAGTTATACTAATCCTGGCATTATACTCTTTTAGAGATATTAGACAGATCTGTATTTATAAAGCGTTGTTATTTTTATTCAAATTTGGACATTGGTTACCTACAAAAAATATAATTAATTACAATATGAGGAAAAAAGGGTTTTTTTATGACCCATTAGTTAAAAAATCTATTTTGCAAAGACATTTTGTTTTTATTTCTCCGAAATTATTTAACTCTTTACCTTACAATATCAGAATGAAGAAAAGCCTTCGCGTTTTCAAAATCAAAATTCACAATGTAATCTGCCATTTTACTAACTTAGACATAACAATTCATTTAGTATTCTTAGCTCGATTATGTCAAATGTATTTTTTGTATTAGAAAGTATTTTTGGTTTACCTTGTACTTACCGCTGTTGCTAAAATTTAAGAATTTTGTTTCTATCTGGAATTTGACGAGCTACATGCTCCTTGTTTCCAGTTTTCTTTCTTTTCTTGTTCTTGTCTACCTTATTTGTTCTATATGTATGTGTTTTGTGTACTTCCTTGAATAAATTAAAATTTAATTAAAATTTAAAATTAAATTTAGATGTTAAATAATAAGGTCACTCACGCTAAAGCGTTATTAATGCAAGAATCAATCAATAATAAATTCACAGATTATCTGTTGACAAATAATTCGAGATATGATTTTGTGGAAAAAATGAGTTTCACTGATAAGTATTGGATTCGAACCCACACCTCTCAGTCATATGCCAGATGCTCTAACCACTAAACTATCCAGATAGAAAAAAGAACCAGATAGAAAAAAAAAAGAACCAGAAAATCCCATAGACTTCGCATTTGACCAATGGTTGCCAACCAAGTCCTTACCATGTGCCGTTTTCATCAGAACAAAATTATGATGTGCCACTCTGTCAAGTGTATTAATAGAGGTACATATTTACAACTTCACATCATGTTCAATTGGGTTGTTTTACCCCAGAGAGGCACTTTTTCGTACACAATGGGTTAAATTGTCAGGTCACAAGGACTCCGAGGCTCAGAGAAGGTTGGGGGTGGGGACCAACTGGATAGCTGTTGGGAGACAGATGGTATCCTCCCGTCAAAACCATCCAGAGTGTTCTTAAACGTGCACAGGGTAGTGCACTCCGACACATGGACAGCGGCCTTTCCAAGTCTATCGGTGACTACTGACCGTGAGCAGCGAGTTTTGCAGAGATAAATCTCAATGCTGGCCAGCTTTGACTCGAACCTGGGAACTTCAGATTACGAGTCTGGCGCGCTACCGACTGAACCACCCTCATCAAGTTCAGAGTTTAATCAGAAGGATCTAGGGGATTGGTACGAAATGAATTGAAAATGTTAGTAAACAGATGGAGGCGTTAAAATATATATATTAAATGCATTTCCAGACATCATCATCATTATCATCATCCTCAAGCAGCCATGGGCTACGGAGGTCCAACCAGACCGTGCAATTTAGTTCTCCAAGCAAATCTACCCTGATCTCACTCTGTGAACAATATGCTGCTTAAAGGAGGTTGCAAACTCTTTTGCCTAACCTTATCATTAGTTACAAAGTTGAACCACCTAATGCCCAAGATACTGCGTAAGCAACTGGAATCAAAAGCATCTAGTTTCCTGTTATCTTGTTTACAAAGTGTCCAAGTTTCACTACCATAACTAACCGTAGAAAGAACCAAACTATTATACAGTCTATTTTTAGTCTTTAGGTGTATACGCCTATTTCTCCACACTCTCCATAGATTCTTAAAAGTCCTGGCAGCAATCCCTATTCGTCTGTTAATCTCATGCCGCACATCACCAGTATCTGTTACATAGCTTCCAAGGTAATTAAACTGTGACACCTGCTCAAGACTGCAACCATTCAGATGAACTGAATCACAATCTGCCTGACCAATTTTCATCACTTTAGTTTTCTCTCTGTTTATAACCAAACCTACTCTACTACCAGTCTCATCAACAGCTCGAATGAAAGAGTTCATCTCATCGACATCATTTGCCAAAAGGGCTGAATCATCAGCATAATCTAAATCAGAAATTTTCATATCTCCAGCCCATTTAAGGCCAAAATCTTTTCCTTGAACTGAATTTCGCATAACATAATCAACAACCAAACTAAAGAGAAAAGGAGATAAAATGCACCCTTGTCGAACACCAGAAGCAATGCTAAACCAATTGCTACAAGACTTACCAACTCTCACACATGACTCAGTGTTATTATAGAGAGCTTTCATTATGTTAACTAATTTGTCTGGTATACCATATGATTTCACAATCAACCACAAATTTTGACGATCAACAGAGTCGAAAGCCTTTTTGAAATCAACAAATCTAGCAACCAAAGGTTTCTGAAACTCGAAACATTTCTCAAGAATCTGCCTAAGTGAAAATATCTGATCTACACATCCCCTACCACTTCTGAATCCACATTGCTCATCACGCAATTGCCTGTCAACCAGATTCTTAATTCTATTAAGCACAATCATGGAAAGAACTTTACCTGGAACAGAGAGTAAGCTGATACCCCTATAGTTATCACAAGAACTGCGATCACCTTTTTTGAAAATAGGGATAACAATAACTCTGGTAAAATCCTTAGGAACCATGCCTTTGTCATAAAAGATATTCAGAATTTCAATCATCCAAGTGGTAACCGAAACATTCCCAGCCATAAGCATTTCTGTAGTAATTTCATCTACCCCTGGGGATTTATGAAGTTTAAGCTTAGAAACAGCCAAAATAACTTCGGATTTTGTCATAGGACCAACATTAAAGCCACCAATGCATCTATCATCATTGCAAACAATGGGAATAGAACTAACCACATTGTTTAGAGTATCACTGAAATGCTCAGCCCACCTAGCCATGACAGATTCCTCATCTTCTATAACCTTACCTTGTTTATCCTTCAATCCCTGTATATCTGTTCGTTTTCTACCACACAAAACATTAACTATCTGGTACAGCTCTCTGCTGTTGTGCTGTCTAACTGCTTCCTCAGCTTTGTCAGCCAAGCCATCAAGCCAAAGATTCTTATCAGCAGCTAACTGATCTTTTACACGTTTATTAAGCTCTCTGTAATGCTTTCTATTAGGACTAGTAGGGTATTGATTAAGGACATTCCTGCAGTTCTTTCTTTCCGAAATAAGGTCAAGTGCCTTATCACTCAGATAATTCTGGCTCTTCTGCTCTTTTTTTCTAAAAGAGTACTGTTAGTGTCCAAAAAAGCCTGTTTAAAATGATCCCATTCTTCCTCAACTTCAGTAGTAAGCATACCCTGACTCTCATAATGACTAAGTAACCTATCATGGTAAGTTTTGACTATAACTGGGTCTTTCAGAGCTTCAGTATTAAAAGTAAATTTTCTAACCTTAGCACAACACTTTTTAAGTTTAAGTTGCAAGACACTTTTAATAAGGTAATGGTCAGATCCAATTTCAGCTCCCCTATATGACCTGGTATTCCTAACAGAACTAGCCTATTTGCTGTTAATTAATATATAATCAATCTTATTCTTATGCAGCCCATCAGGTGAAACCCATGTGTACTTATGTATGTCGCGGTGTTTGTAATAAATGTTAGTTATTCTCAAACCATTAAGTTTACTTACCTGTAGGAGACGTTTCCCATTGCCATTACAGCTACCAATACCAAAAGGGCCTATCACCCTTCTCCAAAGGTCAGAGTCAGTACCAACTTTGGCATTGAAGTCACCTAGAACAAGGGTAATATCTCCTTTCTTGACAGAATTCAAAATATCCTGAAATTGTCCATAAAACCTATCCTTCTCATCCTCATCGGCATCCTCAGTGGGGGCATAACAGCAGATAACATTGAAGTCTTTAACGCTTGTCTGAAATTTTGCTGTAAGAAACCTTTCATTAATGCACTCATATCCTAGAAGAACATCACTAGCGTGTCTGCTGAGAAGCAGACCCACGCCTTGGTGATGCTTATTGTCGTCCCTCCCTGAAAAGAGAAATTTAAGATTATTTTTAAGAATTTGACCTTTATCTGTCCATCTGGTCTCTTGCAAGCCGAGAATATCTGAATTATAATGGTGGAATTCTAGTGTGAGGACATCAAGAGAAAAAGCTCTGTGCTGAGTCCTCACATTCCAACTACCTATGGAGAGAAAATGGTTAGTGGGATGTTTAAAGAAATTATGTTTATTGAGAGAGGAAATGCCGACAATATCAAACAGCCCCCTAATCGCAGGCATGGGGCAAAGACCCGTTCCCCCACCACTAAAGGCTGAAGCCATCTACACTGGAAGACTTTCTCCAATGTAGAATTTGACGATGCCAACAGAAGCAAAGAGTTCAGGTGCCTGAGATGACCTCTGCTCAGGATTATCTACCAGCTGATAAACATATATTGTGAATCTATTCACTTGGGGCTGTCAACCCACAAACAAAGAGAAAACACAGCGGAAGATTTTCCCTCCACAGTAGCCCATCAGTGCAGCAAAATCAGGATCCATAATCAAGCTCAGAGCCATATATCTGTCCAGTGTGTTTTATATGGTCAGCACCAGGACCCTGTGTGGTTGACCACTCCTCAGCAGGGTAGAAAAAAAAGAAAAGTAGTCATAGTTGTCCAAATAACCACTCTAACAAAGGAATCGTATCAAATATGTGAATATTAAAACAAAACATTTCAGAAAAAGAGCTTTATTGCGAGCATTATCGAGTGTTAAAAAGAGTAAATTTGCTGAGTGTATTAATAGTTTTATCTAATCTATTTAATTAGATTTTTTTTCTAGAAACGAATTCTGTGCAAGGTTACAATGTGCCACTCCATTAGACTCACAGTATCTGATATCGATAAGATCCCGTTTACAAAATTTATCTTAATTCTATTCAAGTTAGACTGTCATACTTGTATAGAATGGATTTTAATAGTTGTCCGGGATTTTGTCAGGGGCTTTAAAA
This sequence comes from Ryuthela nishihirai, assembly GCA_038380435.1. Taxonomy (NCBI): domain Eukaryota; kingdom Metazoa; phylum Arthropoda; class Arachnida; order Araneae; family Heptathelidae; genus Ryuthela; species Ryuthela nishihirai. Next base: position 9,516,229 of record JAWZYU010000021.1, read on the forward strand.
TGTCCTAGATTTCAAATCTTCTTCACTTATGTATCTACCAACATTTTATTTGTTTCGGTCGGTCGGCTCTTTGAACGTTTTGCAGTTGAGTAGCAACACAGTACTCGCGCAGGATCGCAGGCGCAATAAGCTTTGCTTAAGTTTGTATTACATAGATTGGCGTTACCCAGTAACTCGTAAATTTTAAAACTAAGGCGATATCGAAGATCATATTCGCTGCGACAAGCACAAATGGGCGGGGAATGCATATTCTCAATCTTAGGGTATTTCTTGTTAATAAGTCGAGTGATCTAAATCATCCTGATTTATTATGCCCCATTAGGGAAGTAACGTTTGCTTATCATTCAGGATCAGATGGATAGAAAAAGTTCAGATATTTAGAAATAATCTTAAATTACTCTTTTAAGCTTTCAGAGAAGATGGATAGCACCTCCAAGGCGTAGGTTTGCTTTTCAGAGGACACGCTAGTGATACTCTTCTGGGATATGAGTGCACTAATGAAAGGTTTCTTAGAGCTACATGTTAGACAAGCATTAAAGACTAGAATGCTACCTGTTGTTATGTTCCCACTAAGGATGCCGATGAGGATGAGAAGGATAGATTTTACAAGCAACTTCAGGATATTTTGAATTATGTCAAGAAAGCTTATACTACCCTTGTTCTAGGTGACTTCAATGTCAAAGTTGGCACTGACTCTGACCTTTGGGGAGGGGTCATTTGGTGTTGGTAGTTGCAAATGGCAGTAGGCAGCGTCTCTTACAGGTTACTAAACTTAATGGTTTGAAAATAACTAACACTTATTACAAATCGGCGCTCTATCTTCCTGCGAAGCGAATACGAACTCAGTGAATAATTGCACCATTGATATGTTTTAGGTTTATTTTCTACTTTTTATGACTATATAAGAAAATAATAATTTTTTGAATTTATTTAATTTATATTTTTTTGTTGTCACTAAAAATACCTACCTTCAGAAATTTTGTTGTACGACTCAAACATCGAGTGCATTTACCACCTTTTGGATTCAGGTTTTGAAGTAGTCCATGACATTGGAGACGTCACAAGCTTTAATCTGAGATATGACTCGTTAAAGTCGACCCCCGGCGAAAATTTGCCCCCACATTTTATCAGGGGGAATAGTGGGAGCAAAATTCGAAATAGTTCACGACCATCATTATACGAGCTTTCATTTGACACCTAACTCGTAACTGTAGACCTTCGCGTTCCGATGATATAGTAGTGCGACTTTTATATCCCATTTTTAGAGGGGGAGGTGAGCATAGGGGATCATTTTTGTAGCTTCCGACACTCCCTGCATCACAAGCTTTCATTAGACACATAGCATGGAACTTTCTTCTCTCGCATTCAGGAGAGATATAATGAAACAATCATTTTCACATTGTCCCTCTTTTTTTAGGGGGAAAGAAAGCATTGGGTCAATTTTTTATAGTCTACGACGCTCTCTACGTGACAAGCTTTCATTGCACACATAACTGGTTGCTTTCCGCACTGGCATTCAGGAGATATAGGGGAACAATTATTTTCATGTTCTCCCCCTTTTTTAGGGTTGGGTTGGGTTGTTTTACCTCTGAGCGGCACTTTTTTGCACAACATGGGATAAATGGCCAGGTCACATGGACCCCGAAGGCTCAGAGAAGGTTGGGGGAGGGGACCCACTGGAACAGCTGTTGGGAGACAGATGGTAGCCTCCCGTCAAGGCCATCCAGCGTGTTCTTTAACGTGCACGCTCAGGGTATGGCTCTCCCGCACACGGGGCCACGGCTTAACGTCCCATCCGACGGACGGCGGCCTTTCCAAGCCCATCGGTGTCCCCTACTGACCGTGGGCAGGCCGGGGAATTTTGCGGCCTTTTTTAGGGAGAAGAAAGCATGGGGGTTAGTTTTTCGCAGCCTACAGTGCCAATATGAACAGGCATTATTCCCCATATACTTGTGATAAATGGTCATGCGTTTTTTACTAAGCTGCATCCTTCCTATAATGTAAAATCTTTTCCCATCTTCTTTAGTAGGTTCCATAGCAGAAACGAATAGATTTCGCAGAACGACCCTGCGCACCGCCAGTAGCTTTCATTCGACGTATAGCTTGTTACTTTCGGCTTTCGCTTTCTGGAGATACAACTTAAGAATACTTTTCACATTTCCCCCTCTTTAGGGGGGAAGAAACACTGGGATCAATTTTTTTATAGCCTTTCATTCGGTACATAAATCATTATGTTTCTCCATCGCGTTTGAAAAATATGGTGGAACAACGTTTTGTCAAATCCAAACCGACCCAACGACAAATGTCAAAGCCAAAAGAAATAAGAATATAGGTAAAAATGCTGTTTTTTGAGGTAAATTAAAAATTCTTTTTGGTTTAGATGGGTATTGATGAAATAATACGATTCGCATTTTACGAATGCATCAAAAATTTAAACTGCACCCTCTAACAGTGGAACAAGCCTTGACGTCTCGGAAATGCTCTGACCCGTCGTGTGGCTATGAGAATGTGGCCTTTGTCAAACTCACTTAGGTCCGATGCCTTTCTCATCTCAAGAGCAAGAATATCACTGATTAACAGAACTCAGTATCAGGTGTTATTACCTTCACACGCGACGTCGTTTACCTGCAGTTGCTTCGATTTGCATAAAGAGGTGATGGTCATAATGTTTTGGCCCTTCGGTGTACATGCTCTAAACTCAAAATTTTGGTGGTAGAAAGTGAAGGTCACTATGTTTGCATTGGCAATAATGAGGTGGGCGTTCCCCAACGGAAGGTAGGAAAAGGCAACTTTAAGATAATTGTGAAACACATTTTTAGTTGGACTGGTACTAATGAAATATTAAAATTTGAATTTTTTAAAATCCTTCGGTAGTTTGAATTTATATCGTCAGAAGCCACTAAATATGGAAATTGCGGAACATTTAGCAAATATTGCTGGTGATCTGTTTATGATAGAAATATGAAATTTCGGTGATGGATTGTCAATCTCATTCTCGATAAATTGATAGACAACGGACGCTGCTTACAATTACTTATATGTAAAGTTTCAAAACAAATGATGAAATGTGTGGAAAGGCAACTTCAAAGAGGAATTTTTGCAAATACACGTGTCTCTACAAATGTATGATTCGAGGTGAATATTCCTTACTCCAGTTTAGTAAGGGGCAAGTAATTAACGGTTAAGAAAGTGTGATCAATTTACCTGGACCAGCTATCAGGGAAAAGGTCGAAGAAATCTTCATTAGAAATAAACTACTGAATTTAATAGAAATATTAATATCCATAATCTCATAGTTTGATTTGCCTAATTAAAGTTAAACATTATACATATAAAGTTTTAGATATCCCACTTAGAAACGCGAAGTTGTTTTAACTGAACAATACGATATAATAAAAGGATGAAAAAATAATTTACGCAAATTAATCCGTATCTTGGAAGTAAGAGAAAAATTACTCTTTAGATGAAACTTGGGCAAATTCAGGACACACAATTTCTAAAGTGAAGAAGTCGATGTAATAAGGGAACAGAACTTTGAACATATACTTGTTGACTTCCAAAGCAGCAGTAGTGGAGATACCGTAGGCAATACATTACAGGAGAGAGATTTCCAGACAATCTCAGACTGAAATAGCATTTTAATTTGAAATTCATTCAAATATTTCAACCGATAATATATTTGTTATTTCATATGAATTTAATAAGCAATTACATAAATTGGCAATGATAGTTAGACTGGCGCTACAATGGCGTACATTTTTGGTACTCTGATTTATGTCCACATGTTATATGTTTGAAAACGAGGCCTCAAAATGTAACCAACAGCAGTTACCTCTGTGCGCCTTGATATTAGAAAAGGCTACCTTGTGTCGTATGGCTTGTTTATGTTAGGCCTCAACTTAGACGGAATGGAGTACAGGTGTTTTGATTTTGCAAGAAATGAGGAGATTAGAAGAAATTTTCAACCTCATTTGAGCATCATATTGTCGAGACAACCTGCCATATTGATCGTAATGCACAATTACAAATTAGTAAATATGGTTATGAACAGTGTACGAAAAGGCCTCAGAAAAAGGACATACAGTGTTGATCAGAACCTCCTTAAAATTGACCTACTATGGCAAAATACAGCCCCGGTAGTTCTCCCTATGTACATCCGCAGCTCTATTGTACTTTAAGGTTGGGTTGTTTTACTTGTGAGCAGCACTTTTTGCACACAATGGGCTAAATGACCATATCAGAACAACCCGGAGGACTCAGAGAAGGTGTGGGGAGGGGTCATGTGACTATGTATATATGTGTGTGTGTGTATATAATGGATATCTGTTGGGAGAGAGTTGGTAGCTTCACATCAAGACCTTCCAGGCGTGTTCTTTAACGTGCATAGGCTATAACTCTCTCACACGCTGGGCCATGGCTTAATCTCCCATTCGACGGACGGTGGTCAGTCCATCTCCTAGCCCATCGATGTCCTCTACTGACCGAGGCAGGGTGGGGAGTTTGGCTGAGATAAATCTCAACGCCGACCCAGTCGGGACTCGAACCTGGAAACTACAGATTATGAGCCTAGTGCGCTACCGACTGAACCACCCTCTCCCCAATTGCTCTTAAGGAGTTTGTATGTATCCATTTAGAGGAGGATATAGGGGTCGAAGGGGGTCACGCCACCCACCCCTTAAAAATACCAGTAAAGGCAAACGAGGCAAAATTTTTAAACTTATTTTTATTTCATACATTTTTCAAGAAATTTTTAAGACCTCTAAAACGGAGGGAGAAATATTATACTGCATTGGAAATCCAGTCTTTCCTCTCTCCTCTTTTCCGGCTCGATTGTTTTCCATGCCCCACACCCCAGGTTTTTTTATCTAGGTCTGGGCATGTATGTATGTGTGTATGAATGCATTATTATGTTAATGTAGTGTTTATGTATTTGTGTGTATGTATGTGTATTTATGTGCGTGCACATGTGTGTAAGTGTGTGTAGGTGACCAAGGGAGGGACACAATCCAGCCGTAAAAATGTAAAAAGGTGAAGGGGGGAAAGAAACTGGATTTCCAATGCAGTATAACATTTCCCTCTCCGTTTACAGGTCTTTTAAAAAATACGTAAAATCAATGAAATATAAATTAGTTTAATAATTTTTAGATCTATTACCCTTACTAGCATTGTGAAAGACATTGTTACATGGTCCCACCCCCCACCGAAAATCTGCCCTACATGTGTGTATATCTGACAATCTATATATCACCAAGTTTCATCTATATGTACATAGTTTGTATGTGTGTATATATCGATGTATGTGTGTGTATGACATGGGTATATGTGTGTGAATATTTGTATGTGTGTGTATGACATGGGTATATGTGTGTGAATATTTGTATGTGTGTATATGTGTGTGTACAAGGATGTATGTGTGAGCATATGTGTGTATGTGTCTGCATTAGTGTGCGTGTATGGGCATTGAATTATGTAAGTTTTCTTTTACCAGAGCCTCATGTTAGCCATCCATTATCTGATGTTTTCCCTAAAGATAAAATGAACTCTTGGGGAAATCAACAGATAATGAATGTTGCCCGTCTCCCACGAACGGGGACGTCTGAGGATGGATTTATCGGGAGACATTTTTTTTTAATTTTTTTTTCTTTTCAATTTTTTTACCTTTTTTCCTTTAAAGGTTTCAAATATTTCTGTTTTGCTTGTTTTTTCTTCTATTGTTTCATAATTTTACATTCATATTTTTGGAACAGTTTACATTTACTTTTTTCAACTTTTATGCTTACGATGTGACAGACATATGGATACATATAAAACTATTGCATGTTTTGTAGTGAGGATTACTGTTCAATTTCTGTAGGTATATAAAAAGTATTCAAGATATCTTATCAAGTCACATACAAAGATAATCAATGTCAAAATGTAAATAATCCATAGCAGATACAGTCTCTTTGTCACTTGTTCACACTTTACATCTTTCTCAGTGACTACACGATTATCCTTGACTGTTTTCTCAGTTGCATCTTCAAACAAAACTGATTCTTCGGATGTTCTTAGTGAAGAATCATTGACATCACTAACATACGATGCAAGTTCATCGGTGCTTTCGGAAGCACTTACAGACAACTTAGGATTGGCATCCTCATACAGAGAAGTGGAAGGATCTTCGGATTCCCTTTCGTATCTTTCGTCCACTGCATATCGAACGGAGTCTTCAGAGGTTGGTGATTTGGACTCTCGTTGATCCAGGTCTTGAGCAGTGGGAATGTTTTCTTCCATCATATCATCTTGACGAGGGGAATGCAACTGACGTTCATCTTCTATCTCAGGAGAGCGATAAAAAATCGTTTTGAATGACGAGGGTATGTAGACGGAGCTGTCCTCGTATCTCCTTTCACGACCACCACCACTGCAGCATGTGCAGGTCTTTTTCAGATTTCTGAAACCTCTTCGGAGGCTCTCTATGCGTCTTCTAAACACACGCGCCACTCTATTTCGTACACTCAACAGTTCGCGATTACAGTTCACAGCACTTTGCATGCTGACCAAACAAAAATGTATAATAAATATACAGCCACAATACTTCACTTAATAAAAAGTAGCAGGAATAATATATCTCTGCTTTAGAAGACAATTCTTTTATCGTATCTCTTCAATAACAACTAATTCTTCTTACAACTAATTCCTCTTAAAACTTCTCTAACTTTAACAAATAATTCTTAAAACCTATCTATAGCGCCTTATAACGAACGTATCTACAACATACAATTCACTCGCAAGCAACAAATGTTACCTTTTGCCAAAGACGACGTAAATCGACTGAACGATTCTTACCAAACATATTCTTAAGAAATATTAACACTTGCATTGTTCGAAATTTTTAATATTTTAAATTTTCATCTGTTGCGTTTGCTAACAATGCTAAACGTTTCTAATGCCAGATGCAGAAAACTATGATTTCCATATATTAATAGACCCTAAATGCTCGAATAGTAGCCCGGGCTCCAATTTGCAATTACTTGCTTATATCCGGGTGCTATTCAAATAGAGTCTACTGTAAAAGCTTAGGCTACCAATTAAATTAAAAATAGCTGAGACCGTCACAATTATTGTTCGGGATTTTCTCAATTAATTTATTTATATAAGATTGCATAAAAAATGTACAAAACTGGTGAAGAAGGAGAGAAATTGTTTCTCTGCTGGACAGTCCCGCAGATACCGTGATGTCTGGCATTCCTGTCAGCAATGCTGGATTTCTAATAATGCACTTGTTAGGGATTTCTCTTATGGCGGCAGAATTCAAGTGTTTCTGTTTTGTTTGCTAAATATCAACTGGATTATATCCTTGTGAGTTCTTAAAAGGAATAAAATATCAGTTGCAAATACCCACAGTTCAAGAGCGATTCAAAGAATTCCTCTGCCAATCGAAAAGGAACTTTTCAAGGATATCGATTGTGGGAATAGAGAGCATATTACTCTGAACAACAAATATTGAACTTTGGAGTGTTTCGGAAGTGCCAACAGCAGCTACTTATGTAAATCGAGGTGCTGAACACGAAAATGACAACAAAAAAATTTGATTGGCTACGGTTTTCGAGACTCAGTCCCTTACCGGTGTTACGCCATTCGCTGAAGGTTGCTTATCGGTCTACAGCAACCGCAGCCTCTTCGCCTGCCGCTTAGAAAACAAATCTCGAGAATCTCGCATCACATCTCAGCAATAATCTGTTAACATTGATGGGGTCCATCTTTCTCGATATCTATTTTCCATTGTAGCCATTTCCTGAGGAGAACGTTTCCCGTACCCATCACTCACAGCGCCACAGTTTTCCGGAAAGTGCAACCTCATTCAAACTTTCGGGCACTCCATTCTTAAAGGGTCCCCAAAATAAATTTTGGACACTTGCTTGGGGTTTAAACCCGACCCACCGCTGGAAAGAACCGGATCTCTAAACCCTGCGTGGCTAGAACTAAGTGGGACCACCACAAGAAATTCAGGACTGATAGTCCAGTATGTACATAATTGCGGGGATCGAAAACGTTTGTCATCGGTGACTTCACCCCAAACGATTGTCTGCGAACCCCTTACGAATATGACTGCTACTCTGATATCCTGCTACTCGGGAATCTCATATATTGACCCCCGACTGAATCAATATATTGACCCCCGACTGAATCAATATATTGACACCCTAGTAATGCCGGGTGATTCTGCTAGTTACTTATATTGTTGTACTTTTATTTGAAATGTACATACTTTTAATCCAAATAACAAATTTAGTTTGCAGTGGCTTCATCTTCAACTGACAGTGATCTTATTTCCCATTCTCGCTAGAGGTCACTGTAATTGAGAAGAGTTAGTAATCTACACTTCACTACCACGATTATGGAGGGCGGATGTTGTCTCAATCGGTTCCCAGGTTCGAGGCTTAACTCAATCTGCGTTCACATATATCTCTGCTAATCCCTGTCCTGTTCTCGGTCAGAAAGGGAACACCGATCAGTTTGGAAAGGCTGCCATCTGTCGGATGGGACGTCCATGTGTAGGAGAGCCGTACCCTGCGCACATTAAAGAAGGTGCTTCTGTCTGTCTCCCAATAGTTGTTCAGTGGGTTCCCTTCCCCCAACCTTCTCTGATCCTTGGGGTCCTTGTGACCTGTCCATTTAGCCCTTGGAGTGCTGAAGAGTGCCACGGAAAGGTAAAATAGCCCAATCCAACTCATGATTATGATAGAACCTATGGCTCGTAATTTGGAAGGTGCCTCACAAAATCACTCCCCGAACTACGTGTTTGAGAATCCCGACTTATACTATTGCCACCCACACTAGTACAACTTTTATTTATTTTTGCAACTAATTACGTCCTTATTTTTCAACTCGTTTGGTGATTGACAAATTTTCTCTGAATATGTAGAAAAGGTAGTTTTGTTATTTCCGTTAGAGTTCACACAATATTGCCGCAGAAGAAATCCTTTATGTCTGCATGATTGCCCACTTCAACATTTAAATGAATATTTAAAAATACCTTTACATTGGCTTTACTGAAACACGATGGCACTGAATAAAATATAACATATATACACACCTATTACTTCTACAATTGTTGGCAGTGTGCACCAAACGTTCACATTCCAGGCAAATTCTTGAGAATAGCAGTTCTGTGATGTATGAATGCAATTTTGACTGTCTCGTATATAATTTTCAAAGGAAAGTAAAGAGACATCTTGTTTGCTGGATTCTCATTCCTTTTACGTGGATCTGTTATACTGGGTTGGTAGCTCTTGCTTCATTCATTGTTCTCTGCTCAATGTTCTCTATTCTTCCTCTGAGAGATTCCGATGGACACACCTTAATCACTTCTAACTTCTTGTAAGAGGTTGGGTTTCTGTTGTGTATTCTTATGTATATAATATATACTTCAGAGTAGTATACCGAATCTGGGGAGGATGGGGACAGCCCTTGATATTCCTAATAAAGGAAATAGGGCCAAAAGGCTATTAAACCTATTTTTTCATGCATTTTTCAAGAAACCTTTTGAGATCTCAGAAACATAGGGAAATCGTTATACAGCAATGGAAATCAAGTCTCTTGCTCCCTCCTTTTTTCCCTCTCCCTTTTTTTTTCTGCATTAGGCCCTGATTGACAGCTAGCAGTTATTCTAATTTATTGGGAACGTTTTGGATTTGGACCTTTCAGACACTGGGTGCGTGGGTGGGGGGGTGGGGGGGCTCCGTTGGTTGCGTGCCAGGCTCGTAATCTGCAGTTCCCAAGTTCGAGTTCTAGCTGGGCCAGCGTTGAGATTTATTTTTGCAAACCTCCCAGCCCTGCCCTCGGTCAGTAGGATACACCGATAGTCTTGGAAAGATCGCCGTCCATTGGATGGACGTTAAGCCTTGGCCTCATGTGCGGGAGAGCTATACCTGTGCCTGGATGGCCTTGATGGGCGACTATCATCTGTCTTCCAACAGCTGTCCAGTAGGTCCCCTTCCCCCAACCTATTCTGAACTTTCGGTTCCTTGTGACCTGGCCATTTAGCTTATTGTGTGCAAAAGGTACCACTGAAAGGTAAAATCACCCAACCCAAACCTGTATACCCTTGTGTACATTACAGATTAATAGAGCAATAACTTTCGAAATTTTTTTATAATACTTGTAGAATGTCGAGCAGTCTTTAGTATATTGACTGGAATTTTGTGTCATCTGTGGCCGAGTGGTTAGCGCACTTGGCTACTGATCTACGGGACCTGGGTTCGAGCCCCGGGGTAAGGCATGGATGTTCGCGTTGTTTTTCTGCTGAGGTCCTGCCATCCTCTCAGACTTCTACTATGGCATATAAACTGACAGGCTCCTGTCAGACCTCTGTGGCAAGCAGCTGCTTGAGGGGGTATTTATTATTTTTTTCTTTATGGATATAAATGGAGACCACATCTATAGTAGTAAAAGAAGATGTCTCTGTGTGTGTGTCCGTCTGTGGCAGCCATAACTCATCGGAAAAGAGTGATAGACTCTTCAAATTTTCACAGAGTGTTTCTGGTTGTCGTCCCAGTTGCACGGCCAAATTTCAATTTGAAATTCTACAAGAAGGAACTTGGAACTTGCTATAAGCAAACAATATTCTCCATTCCTTTCCTACGGGATGCCAAAGTCTACTAAATCCTCTGTTGTCATTCGCTGCTCTGTAACTCTGAACACAAGAAAAATTTAATTTTCATTTAAATCTTCTACCGTTGCCAAATTACCCATCATTAAATGAATGAATTAGTTTATTCACTTAAGTAGTGGAAACATTACAGCACAGATTCGAATTTGAACGATAGTGAAAAGGGAAAGTATAAGTAGCTCAAGTCTCTAAAACAATTTTTCTCCAATTATATATTTTCAATATATATGAATGACAAGGTGTCATACCGAAATGAAACATGGCCTACTAGAGATTCTTTTGTGTCACTCTAAGAGTAAACAATCACCAATATAGTACTGTGGGAACATTTCGATTAACACATTGCTCTACTTTCTGCATTCATGATAGACAAATATTATAATTTGTCTATCATCAATGCAGCATTCTGCATTGATAATACAAAGAGTGATGTTATATATAAGATGTTATATATAAGAGATAATATAAGAGTGATGCTGCATAATTGCTGCAATTCTCCAGCAATTCTGCATTGATAATAGACAAATTTTTATAAGAATATTTAAACTTATAGTAATTATCAATAGAAAATATTTTATCTGGAATTCCTTCATTACAAAATTTGAAACCTACTAACTCTATTGATGGTTGACAAATAGTTTTCCTTTGAAAGGACAGTGGAGTTTTACATTGTCTGATGTCATAGTTATGTACCCGAATTGAAGAAACCATACATTTCAATTTAATCTACTACATTATTTTTATAGCATAAATAATATTTCTCCTAACAAATTTATAAATATTAAAGATATTTAGCATTAAGTGAAAACCCATCAGATGCGGTACTTAATTTTGATAATTTCACTTCAAAATAAATCTTAATAATCTCTTCTGAAGACAAAATGATGGCATTTAAGCTATGCGCACTGGTGCCTTCATAAACAGCCGTATCATAATATACAAATGAATATACTAAAGCGTATCATAAATCAGGTTTGTAACGGAAAATATTCTGCAAACTTTCTATGCAGCCAATATTTTAAAAACATTTTAGCCATTAGCTGAGAAAGATAAAAATTTCAAGATTATTTGTTATCAATCCATAATCCTAAAATTTTATTTCATTACATAATTCAACCTTGCAGTTATTTATGGAAATGTGTATAAGAGAGAAATCAATCTTGTTTTTAAACTTTAATTTCGAAATATCATGCATTTAGTTTTATTTAAATTTGTAACTCTTCTATTGTACGTATAACAGCCATTTATTTATGTCATTCCAAAGGCATTATTATTTTAGGCGTCCCATTTTAGATAGGAACCCAATTTTTTAACCCTCTTACGAAATTTGGAACCGTTCGTTTAAGTACCTCGGGAGGCAGAGTACCAAAATCTCTCGAAACGGAAATAAAAATCGTCATAGTTTAAGTAGAAACGAAGCGAGGGGCTATGAGACAGCGCACTGACGTCAGCAGGGACCTGAGAAACGCCGGGAAAGGCTTCGTGTTGAATCTGTGCTAAATGGTTGCGTTGGTGGGGGGGGAGGTAAGAAGGGCAGTGCAAACCACAATAATACACATTAAAAGTGAGATCCAGGCAACGTCAGGTGCTCACTAAGTGCCCTTTCAATTACTATACAATAACACTGAAAAGAACTGTGCCTGACACGCAATAAGAACTGTTTCGCAATACTTCACAGGTGTCGGTCATTTATTGTTTATCGTGACAAAGTGTATATAAATTATAATTTCTTTCCTTTAAATTCTTTTTTACTATTTTCTGAGGATTCCGAATTTTCCAACTTTTGAAGATTTCCTACGTTATACAATGTGCAGGTTGAATTTTAGTGAAAAGATGTTAAAAAATAACTTTTGTACATTCCTGTTCCTTGGGTCATAAATAAAGCACATTTAAATGGAAACAAGTTTTCTCCTATAAACAAAGAGTCGGGTCTGAAGTGATTAACAACAAACGACCTTCAAAATCGATCCCTAACGTTTCTATTCAAGAATTATTTATCTAGAAAGCATGCTGTCCCATGGCCTAGTGATTAGCACGCTTGGCTACTGATCTAAGGGACCTGGGCTCGAGCCCCGGGTAAGGCATGGATGTATGTGTTGTTTTTCTGCTGAGGTCCTGCCATCCTCACAGACCCTCTACTATGGCGTATAAACTGACAGGTTCCTGTCAGACATCTATGCCAAGCAGCTGCTTGAAGGGGTATTTATTTATTATTTATATGGTACACATTACTTTTACTATAAGCGACATTATATAATATGACTGCAAAGTCATTTTGATCACATCTTAATGTTTGATTTGGACACGGAAGAGAGATATGCCACTCTCGTTCTGTCCTAGGTTCAGATTCGAAAGCTGATGAGGAATCACTAAAATCGAAATCTTTATTTCATTATTCCATTTCGGGAACTTTCCACTCTTTTCTCCTGTTTAAGCTTATTTCTTGGCATAATGCAACAAGATGGAGAAACAACACACAATACAACTGGACACTTCAGAATTCAATGTCCGCCACATAAAAAAGGAACAAAGCTAAAAATATAAGAACAATTGAGAATGCATTGGAAGCCCATATGAAACAGAAAGGCAATTAACCAAAGTCCATCGATAAAAATGCGTCTCTGAATTCACAAATTGTTTCAATAAGAAATTTCGAATATTTGAATTCTGTAACACCATACTAGTTTATTTTCACCTACCATAATTCACTGCTGGCAAAGCTTGGCTGATTCTTTTATGAAATCGGGATCACGAACCTATTTTCATTTTAACCTCAGGAAAAAGTTGGAATGGAGAAATAAGCGAACTGATTTCAAAGAAAAATCAAGCACATTTAACAGTGCTAAATGATAAATACATCTGACAATGAAATTGAGTATAAACTCATAAGAACAATCTTAAGAAGAGAGACAAGGAAGATAATAAGAAACGATTGGGATAAATATGTTTGTAGATTAGAAAATTACATGAATGGACCACAATTAAATGGATATAAAGTGATAAAAAATTAACACAATACACTAAAATAATATCAATATAATAGCACCAAAACGAGACGACTGGGTTCAACATTATACATCCAATTCTGTTTTTACATGTTAGATAAGTACCCGAAAAAACCGTGCAAAAAATACCATGCCAAAAAAAATACAGTCATATGAAAAAATAGAAGACTGGTTCCAGACGTGAAAACTCAGTACAAATAATTTGTTTTCAAACAAATCATATCAAAATCTTTAATTAAATCTTTATTTGATTTTTATTCATTTAAACACGTTTTTTTATAAACTTATAAAGATAATTATATGTACATATATAAAATAAATTATCCTTCATAAAGAAAATAATATGTCACTAATTCAAGAATAAAAAATGCAAAAAAATATGCCTTACATAAGCTTATTGACTAGATTTTATTCGTTGTCACTTTCTGACAATAGACGCATTCGTTTGCGTAAGACTGGAATTAAGTCACTTTCATCGTTTGAAACATTTTGGCCGTCGTGTTCATATTCCAATGGCGAAATGCTCTATGTGACATGGGGAACTAAATTATCAGTTTTTTCCAATAATTCTGAAGTTTGATTAGTTTTGACAACGAACTCTTTAATCAATCGTTGAAATCCTGCTTTGACTAGATCTTTGTATAATTCTTGATAATGCGCCATACATGTCTTCAGTTCATGTTTAAACTGTTCAGCTCGTTCGACAATGGGATCATGCGTAAGAAAATGACTTTCCAATTTACTAGCTATTTGAAGCCCTTCTTTAATTAAACCTGAAGGGAGTGGAACACCACGATCACTTTTTTCTTTTTCATCAGGAGTCTCAAGGACAACTATTATTTCATCTTCTCTAAGAGCTTTGTCAACCAGCAATTCATCAACATCTGCAAACGACAAATCATCGAATCCTTCTCCACCAATTGCATGTGTTAAAGTGATGATATTAGGATATTAAGTCGTATTTGGAGGTACAGGATCTTTGCTTTTTGCATATTCTGGCCAAATAGCTTTCCAGCATGCGTTTAAAGTTGATGGTTTTAATTCTGATAACGTCAATCCAGCATGTCTGATACAATCTAAAATAGAATATTTCTTCCACACATCAATAACTGTTAATGTTTTATCCTTATCTAGTTTATCCATGTATGTATTGGAATGTTTCGTCTTATGTAGTAAGTTTTCAATGTGTCAATTATACCCTGGTCTAGTGGTTGTATTAAGGATGTCATATTAGGCGGCAGAAAACGATTGGGCACATTTGGGTGTTCCAAAAGCAGAATGGCCAGGTGCATTGTCTATAATAAATAGAACTTTAAATTCGAGATTTTTTTTCCCTTCAAATAGCGTTTAACTTCTGGAACAAAACATTTACGGAACCATTCATTAAAAATTTCTTTTGTAGCAGAGGCCTTTTTGTTTGCCATCCAATACACTGGCAATTTATTCAAATCTACACTTTTCATTGACCGTGGTCTTAGGGATCGGTTGATGAGCAGCGGTTTTAACATACGATCTGCGAAAGCGTTGCTGCAAAATAGATCACACGATACTTAGCTGCTTTAAAGCCACCAACATTTTTGTAATTTTGCTACGTAGGTTCTACTCGGCATTTTTTTCCCCCAAAAAATACCAGTTTCATCTGCATTCCAAACTTGATCAGGAGTGTATCCACCATCTTCAATGATTTGGGCCAATTTTGGACAAAATTCTTTAGCAGCCGGCTCATCTGCAGATGCAACTTCACATTTTATCTTTACATTATGAAACGCGTGTCTTTGAGGAAATCCTGCAAGCCAACCTGTACTTGCAGAAAATTCATAATTTTTGTTTGAGCTGATGTGATTGGTTCCATTTCTTGTATGTGCTTATATATTCGTAATGCCATCTGTTCGATTCTGTATTCTTTTTCGCGAGTTCTATCCACATTACTAGTGCCTTTTCCATCTTCACTTTTACAATATCTCTCATGTACGATGACGACTTAGCGCTCAATTTTGTTCCAGAAAGCACAGATTTTCTAATAGTATCTTGATTTTTCTTGATGGTTCTTACAGTAGCTTCGTTCAAACCAAAATATTTACCTATGGATGTTGAAACTTCTCCAGTTGAAGACGATCTAATATTGGGATCTTAGTAACCAAAGAGATAGCTTTCCTTTTCTGCTTTTGTATAGTGGAATTATCCGACGTCGTGGTAAGGCTTACGAAAAATATTTGAATTGTAATTAATAAATCAGATGATGAAAACATATTGTAAATTACCTATCAGCAAAATTTAATTAATTTATGTTACGCACACAAAACTTCAAAAAACAAAACAAAAATGTTTTTCGATTTCTTCGATTAAACAACTAAATCCTTCTAACTTTAAACACGAAATGAGAGACCAAGACTAACGTATCTATTAAAGATAAAAATTGAGGGGAATTCCCGGAACTCAATGTTGCCGCTTTATTACGAATGAAGTAGGTTTTGCACAATTTTTCGATAAAATAGAGGATAAAATAGCGAAAACTTGTTGTGTAGTTAGGTTAAATAATTTTAATTTTGGTGATTTTAGTGCATAAAATGTGTATCTATAGTACATTTTCAAAGTTAAAACTTCTTCGAAAAATGTGACAAACAAGCGGCATCTTTGTTATAAATGTAAATTCTAAGAATTTTTTCTTCAATAGGAATATTTTTTCAGAAATAAATTCAAATGGAGATTTTTAAAAAGGCGCCATTTAAACCGTGTTAGATCGAAATAAATCGTGTAAAAAGAGAATTGGAATTTTTTTCCAAACCGTGTTATCAAATTCGTGTAACAAAAAAAAATCCATGTTAAAACAGAATTGGGTATGCTATAAAAGTAAAGTCCAGCACTCGCCAAAACCTAACTATAATCTTCGTCCTGGGACGCCACGAACAAGGATAAAAAGAGTGAAGGCATAGTGACGTCAAACTAAAACGTCATTTGATTCCTTGTTTCATGTAAAGGCCCTATATAGGTAAAGAGGTTCGCCATCTCAGAGTTCGACGCAATGTTTTGTCATCGCTCGAATTGTTTAGCGTGCAAAGTTGAATGATATTGCACGAATACCGAAAAGGATAGGGTAATATTTGATACTGTGAGTTATGGATTACCGAAAAGGGTAGGGTAATATTTGATACTGATTTCAATATTCACGATTGGAAACACTTTAGAAAACGCCTAACTCAGAAAAGTAAATTTTATGGCTTTTCTTTTTAATTTTGGATTGGGTTGTTTTACCTCTGAGCAGCACTTTTTACACACCATGGGTTAAATGGCCAAATCACAAGGACCCCGAAGGCTCAGAAAAGGTGGAGGGATGGGACCCGCTGGAACAGCTACTGGGAGACAGATGGTAGCCTCCCGTCAATGCCATCCAGCGTGTTATTTAACGTGGACAGGGTATTGCTCTCCCGCACACGGAGCCACGGCTTAACGTCCCATCCGACTGACGCGGTCTTTCCAAGCCCATCGGTGTCCCCTACTGACCAGGCGGGGAGGGGATTTTCACAGAGATAAATCTCAATGCTGATCCAGCTGGGACTCAAACCTGGGAACTGCAGATTACGAGCCTGGCGCGGTACCGACCTTTTCTTTTTCTTTTTTTAAGAGATAATAATTTCGCTTTGTCCTCTGTCTTTCTGTACACATCGAACTCTTTTGTTTGTACAGAAAAATGAATTATTTTTGTGTTGGATAGATGTTGATGAAATATTACGATTTGCACTTTCCGAATCTCCCAAAAGCCTCTTCCCTCGCCGTCTAACGGTGGAAAATTTTGAAACTTCAAAAATTTCAAACCAATATTTCAATATTTATTTCAAATGAATATTTCAAACGAGCGAAAATTTGGAATTTTTATGTTGGAATGTGAAGTTACCGTTGACAACAATGAGTTTAACCCTTTAGTTCCGGGGGGGGGGGGGCTGCTTTTTTTGCTTTAGCAGAAATGTGTATGTTTCTAGAGATATATTAAAAATTATTTTTGTGTTGCGTAGGTATTGATGAAATATTACGATTTTCACTTTCCGAATCTCCCAAAAGCTATTATCGCGCCCTCTAACGATGGCAAATTTTGAATAATTCCAAAATTTAAACAATTATTGCAAAATATACAATATATGCCAAAAGTTTTAAATTTTGGTGGTGGAATGTGGCGGTATTGAAAATTTCCTTGACAACAATGAGTTGACCCTTACGCCCAGGGTAGGTAGGAAATGCAACTTTTTTGTTTTAAGAGATAATTGGAAACCATTTAGTTAAAGCATGTCAAAGATACGGCCCGCGGGCCATGAGTGGCCCCCGGGCCGTATCTTTCCACATACGAGGTCCTGAGGACGTTAGATGTACAGGTATTTCAGAAGTAAAACTACCAAACAGATTACGACCTATATAATTATCTTGCAATCCAAATATGGTATTCATGAAAGTTTTTGACTCTTTTGGAAATCGTATCCCATAATTATTGGCTAACAGTACACTAATAGTTTTCTCATTCTCATATTTAAATTGGAAATTTTCTTTGGCTTCTGCAGGTAAGTTGTCTCTCAATGCTCGATATATGTAACGACCATTATAGACTCGTTTAGGTAAGGTAACTTTTACATCGTCCAAAGGAGCTAATTCTCTCACTCTCGTTCTTTCTTCTTTTCTGGTTGTGTCATATTTAATTGCAAAAGTGTCGTTAGATGAATTTATATTATACCAACTGACAGGTATGTGAACCTCTGCCAATCCGACTTCCCACTGTCCTTGGAGTTCAACAGACTGTGCAAGCTGTGTAGTATAATCCGATTGTCTGTTGTCTGGATAAACGTTAACACTGGCTGTAGAAGGCAACGTCAAATAGAAAGCCATTTTCAGGGATCCACGAAGGGGTGCTGTAATCCGCCCACTTTACCAACACTCTCTTTTTTCGGTCTTTAGCCAGAATTTTTTCCACAGCGTAAAGTTCTGGAGATTTAACTTTCCGTAATTCTTCGTTGTAGAAAGTCCCTTTTATCTTCTGTCCGTCTCTGTTGATCACGTCATATACAGGAGGATTTCTATGTATTACTCTACGTACTTGAAATATTTCTCTAGTCCACTGTTGAGATGCACCCTTCTTGAATGGATGCTTGAGACTGCTTAAACGTACATGATCTCCAACTTTAAAAAGAGGACTTATCTTTTTCTCTGGCCTTCCATAGAGTCGATTCCAAACCATACTTTCGTTATGAATATTCACATCTTTGGGAGCCATTCCGTGAGCTCTATGCTTAGATGCATTATAACTTTCCATTATACGTGGCAAAACATTGATGAAGTTGAAATGTTTATGTTTTGTGAAATATCTCCATAATTTTTCTCTCAATGTACGATTCAAACGTTCTGCTAAGGCAGCTTTCTTGTCCCCATAAGAAACAATGAAATGAATGTTTTTATCCTTCAAATATTTTTGAAAGATTCGATTCGTGAATTCTGTGCCTTGATCTGTATTAAGAACCATGGGAATTCTGTCTTGGGAAATAATTTTTTCGAATGCATCTTTCATTCCTTTTCCTGTCTTGGTCTTCAAAGGCCCATGCATATCGAGACAAAATGTCAATAACTACTGATATGTAGCTGTAACCTTCATTAAATCGTGAGATATTTTTCACAATCATTAAATCTGCTTGCCATTGCTGGTCTAGCCCTGTCACGAACGTCTTTTGTCTTCGGAATTTTGTTCTCGACGGCTTGTGGAGAGTGTAAGTCTCCTCCCCCGACAACCATTCTTTGACTCTCTTTTCGGGCAGTCCAGTACTCTGGGATAATCGTGTTACTCCCCCATAACTCCCAGGGTTCTCTGGTTGGTAGTAAACTTTCTCCAACTTTGAATTCATCGACTAGTAGAAGTTTTCCTTCTTTAACCCAGAGTTCGAGAGATAACGAATCGGGAACGTCAATGGAAAGTCGCTCTGCCGCTTCTTTACATCTGCCGCTTCTCACACAGTTTTCTCGATGTGTAAATGATGGGGTGCTCGTAGTAAAGATCTTTTGTCTTTGTGTTCACTAGACAAAACCGATAGCTGAGAGCCCACAACATGCTTTCGAACCCAATGACTAAAAGAAACTAGTTTCTTCCACTGTTCATAAGTCAGACTAATTCCTTTCACAGTAAGTTTCAGACGTAAAAATAATCTTATATCCACTGTTTGATTGCAGACACTTAAATAAATATTTCTTCCCAAATGTCGGGATTCGCCACAACTTAAATAACAAACGAACTAAACAGACGTTGTTGGTTTTTCAGTTATCTCGTTTTACTTTTGCAGTCCATTGCTGTCTTCTGACGGAATTTCTTCGAAAACTGTTCATTAATGTTTTCTATGAATGGAATTTTTACGACCAAATGCAGCGCAATGAGGTATTGATAAAATATGGAAACTTTTATAGACAGGAAAATGTATAAAACTATAACAACTGAAAAGCTTTATCTAGGCACTAACTCATAAGCTTTCGTCTCAGGATACGACAAAATATGGCGCATATAAACCACGTGACTCAATCTACCAACGGCAGCCAATCACCGCGATGGCCAGCCTCTAACTGTAGCTTGCTCTTGTTTATACTGGCGGAAAGTAAGGTTAGTTCGTTTTCGATTTCATAGTGAAAATTTATGTTTTTTTTTTGTATACGAAAGTTTAGTTTTTTTATCTTTTCATCAGTTATTTTACATTATGGTTTAATGTTCAGCTTCTACAGGGTGATTCAGAATTCATCATCAATATTTGGTGGGGAGGTAGGTAATAAGAAACGAAGGAGATTTCACATAGGAAAGCATGGGCGCATATGCCATGTAGTAGGGCAAAATGACCCCAGTTCAATGATGGAAAGAACACATAAGAAGGAAGTGGTAAGGAAAAAACATTTATTATCTTACATGTAACATTTCTTTGCATTGGTTGTACAGACTTACAAGAGGTGCTCGAACTGCCGACCATGTGCTAGAATGCATGACTCACAACGGCGTTGCATGGACAGCCGGACCCTGTGGAAGATGCCTGGCATTTCCCGGATGTTTGAGGCAGCAACTGATATGCGTGCTACAAGATCCATAGCACTATCAACAGGGGTCTCGTACACCATGTTTTTCATAGCACCCCATACAAAGAAATCGATTGGAGATAAATCCGGTGAACGTGGTGGCCAAGAAACCGGTCCACCGCGGCCAATCCATTGACCACCAAACTGTCTGCGTAGGTAAGCACGCACAACATTTGCGAAATGTGCAGGAGCGCCGTCATGCTGGAACCACATTCGCCGGAGACTACCATCAGGAACCTCGTTCAGAAGATCCGGTAACACAGTCTGAAGAAATGTTAGGTACTTGGCAGCGTCCAAATGGGATGGTAGTAAATACGGGCCCAACAAACAGTCACCGACAATCCCTGTCCACACATTGACAGCAAAACGTTGTTGCGCAGCTCCAGGTCTTGTACCGTGTGGGTTCTGATGAGCCCACACATGCCAATTGTTTGTGTTGAAGACACCCTCTCGAGTGAACAACGCCTCATCGGTGAAAAGAACATACGTTGGGAAATTGGGATCAACGGCTGTTCTCTGCATGAACCACTGACAAAAAATAACATGCTTGGGATGGTCGTCTGCTGCCAATAATTGCACTCTTTGCAGATGAAACGGATGTAACCCTTCATCGTGTAATATCCGCCACGCTGTTGCTTGCGAAATTCCAAACTGCCTAGCCATACCTCGTGTGCTAGCACCAGGTTGTTCCTCGATTTCCTGTAGGACAGCTTCCTCTACTGCTACTGACCGTGCCGATCTGCGCCTCCCTCGATTAACATTACTAGCAGCAAACGATCCTGTTTCACGCAGTTGGGGATGAATACGTGAAAACATTTGATGCTGTGGCACACGGCGGTTTGGGAAGCGTGCTGCATACAATTGCCTGGCTCGATAACATCTTTCTCCTGCCGCACCGTAAGTTACATGCATATCTGCACATTCATTCCACGTATACCGGTTCATGTTACTTCTGCAAATTCACCTTGTCGAATGACAACTGACTGCACGCGTCAAACAGCTGTGCTTCTGTATGAGAGGTGTGTACACACAGCGCCCTCTACACCACCATGCGTTCGTCTGCCCCCATACTTTCCTATGTGAAATCTCTTTCTTTTCTTATTCCCTTCCTCCCCACTAAATATTGATGATGAATTCTGAATCACCCTGTATATGCAAGTCACAGAGAGCGAAAAGTACTGGAACCTCGTTTCTTTCATCAGGAATAGCTGAATTACCCTAGTTTGAACCTGTATGGGGTACTATCCTGGCTTTTGGCCCGAAATGTCCACTGCTGGATATTGAGATTGATGAAGTCTCTAGTTCGATTCATATTACCTTCAGAGAAAGAATGACAGCTGTTTCGTTTTTTTCATGGTTGAAAAATGCGTGTTTTGATGTCCTATTTTTTTCTGTGAATTAATATGAATTGAGCGAAATGATTTGGCAATATGTTTCATTTTATCCTATCCATGGGCGTAACTACGGGGGAGGGGGGAAATATCCCTTATTCCTCCCCCCTAAATAAATCGGAGTTGGCAAAATCTGGGAAGTTGTCAAAATCTGAAGTGACGGTAAAATGCAAGTGAGTTGTGAAAATTGGGATTTCTGTTTTGTAAAATTAAGGGAAATTGGCAACATTTTGTAGAGCTGCTTCCCCCCTCCCACCGGAACTAAATCCTGGGCACGTCTCTGACAGAAACTTAATTAAACCTATGTAAAGTATCTTATTTTCTCAGCTTTGCCGAGTTGGAAAATTTTCGTTCTTTCCCACCCACCCTCCCCCAACCGAAGTCGCTTCGCTGTGCCCCTGGTCCTATCTAGGCCTCATATACCGGGTGATCCAAAAGTAACAGAAAATGAAAAAAATGCAATAATTCGAAAAGTATAGACAGTAGCACGATCCCGTTTTCACAGAAAGGCACAAAAAGACGGGATTTTTTTAATAACGGAAAATTTTATTGCCATAAAAGTTACATTTGCCACCGACAAATGACGCTTCAGTTGTGTCAGTAGTTTGTACAGTGGAGCAGCACAGTTCGCAACGCAGCTAGGATTACAAATGTTCAATGTGACGCCGTATTCATGAGAATGGCCGTCAGACGTGGCACGACACTCTGCACAGCATCGAAGAGAGTTTCAGCTGTAATTCCTGTCACATGATGGCGAATAGCTCTTTTCAACATGGCCAATGACGTCGGCCGACCTCTGTACACCTGTGACTTCAAATAGCCCCATAACCAAAAGTCACAAGGTGTAAGGTTTGGAGACCTTGGTGGCTATTCGTGCGGGAAAGAGCGACTGAGGACACGGTCGTCGCCAAATGTCGATCGCAGCAGGTGCTGGACAGGACCTGTGATGTGCGGAGGCGCTCCATCCTGCATGAATGTTACACTATGGAGCGCTTGCCTCTCTTGCAAGGAGGGAATGATGCTGTGTCTTAAAAGCGCTGCATAACGCTCGCCTGTGACAGTAACAGTTCGAAATATACCGCTGTGGACTTCCTCAAAGAAAAAGGGGCCTTTAATGAATGACGCAGTGAACCCGCACCCCGCTGTCACCTTTGGCTGATGCAAAGGGGTTTCCGCAATGGTGTGTGGGTTCTCTCTCTCCCAGATGCGGCACTTGTGTGCATTTACACTTCCATTAAGCAAAAGGTGCACCTCGTCAGTCCACAGGACGTTTGACAGCCAATCCGCATTGTTTTCCATCTGTTGAAAAGCCCAATTTGCAAATTCATGACGTCTCTCGAAATCGGTTGGTTTCGGTTCCTGTACGTGTTGGATTTTGTAAGGATACCTCTTGAGGATGATCCTGAGTGATCATCACACAGTCCCGTACGAAATGCTAGTTCGTCTTGAAATTTCACGCGCACTGCATTCCCCATGTGCAGAAGCTGCCGATTATGTGTGGGCTTTCGTGTTCGACCCCGTGCACAACTGCAATAGCTTTTTTGGGTCTCCCGCTTCTTGCACGTGCTTCCAAACTGCCAGTGTCCTCAAACCTTTTCATCATAGCTATCAGTGAGGAACAAGACATCGGTCCCTTTCTACTTCTAATACCCCACATTGAACGATAGGTGCGCAAAGCCGCACTTGCACATTCGGAGTTCTGATAATACAGCTTAACTAAAAGTGCTTTATTTCGTAACGATAACATGCCTCACCTTGACAGAACGTTTAACTTCGGTAATAAATGTTAAATGCTGAATGTTTAACTTCAGTATTCACTACATCTGAAATTTACGTACCTCACGGCAAAGTAAGATTGATCAATTTTCGCAGTCTCGCACCGATTGAAGAGCAGCAGCCAGCGGATCTGTTTAAATAGCGACAGGCAGCAGTTCCGGGACCGCTGCAGCGCCACATGTCGATGACCAATATAACTATTCTGGCAATAAAAGTTTTCGTCATTAAAAACATCCCACGTCTTTTTGTGCATTTCTGTAAAAACCGCATCGTGCTAATGTCTATACTTTTCGAAATATTGCATTTTTACTTTTTCTGTTACTTTTGGATCACCTGGTATATGAGAATATGTAGTTTTAAATTTACGCAATTTATTTTTCCTTTCCACTGACAACTGCGAAATTTTCTGTTTTTAATGAGTAGTATGGAGCGGGGTCACTGTCTACAGTGTGGTGGCAGTGCCATCTGGTGACAAACAAGTGAAGCAGCGTCGGAAAGCATATACGTGATAACAATAGTGATTTCCTCTCATGGGGCAGGCCTGTAAGCTAATCTTAGTCGTCCGTGTTACAGATTTATTGATGATCTATAGATATATTTAGATGTATACGGCTATTTTCCCAAACTCTCCATACATTCCTAAAGGTGCAGGGAGTAATTCTTATTCTTCTATTTACCTCATGCCGCACCTCACCAGAATCTGTTACATAGCTCCCAAACTAATTGAACTGAAACACTTTCTCAAGAGTGCAGCCATTCAAAGCAGCTGAAGCACCATCTGCCTGACCAATTTTCTTCACTTTAGTTTTTTCTCTGTTTATCACCAAACCTAGTGTATTACCAGTCTCATCAACAGCCCTAATGAAAGAATTCATCTCATCAACATCATTAGACAACAGAGCCAAATCATCTGCATAACCTAAATCCCTTCAACAGCTCTAATGGAAGAGTTCATTTCATCATCATTTGCCAAAAGGGCTAAATCATCAGCATAATCTAAATCAGAAATTTGCAGATCTCTAGACCACTTAAGACCAAAATCTTTCCCTTGCAAAGAATACCGCAAAAAGTAATCAATAACCAAACTGAAGACAAAAAGAGTTAAAATACACCCTTGTCTAAATCCACTAGCAATGCTATACCAATCTCTTCAAGTATGCTATACCAATCCCTACTATACATACTATACCAACACTCACACATGATTCAGTATTATACTAGAGAGATTTCAAGTTACGTTAACTAATTTGTTAAAAATATATTCCATGTTATATAACGATCAACCACAAATAAGTCGATCGAAATTGTCAAAAACCCTTTCGAAATCTATATAAAGCTAGTAACCACAGGTTTCTGGAACTCCAAAGATTTCTCAAGAATGTACCTAAATGAAACTATTTTGATATTGGTAGTTCCAATAGCAATGGGGAAAGTCTCCTACAGGTAAGTAAACTTAATCGTTTTCAAATAACTAACACGTACCACAAACACCGGGACATTTATAAATACACATGGGTTTCACCAGATTCGCTGCACAGGAATGTGACAAATTATATTTTAATTAACAGCAAATGTACTAGTTCTGTTAGGAATACCAGATCATAAAAGGGAGCCGAAATTCGGTTCGACCGTTACCTGGTCAAAAGTGTCTCGAACTGAAGCTTAAGAAATGTTGTGCCAAGTTTAAAAGAATTACTTTTAACAACGAAACCTTTGAAAGATCCAGATGTAGTCAAAGCATACCATGATAAGCTAATTAGTCATTATGACAATCGTGGTTTGCTTACTGCTGAAGTTGAGAAAGAATGGGGTCAGTTTAAATAGTGTTTTGTTGAAACCTACAGTACCCTTGTAGGCAAAAAGAAACAAAGGAAACAAATTTATTTGAGTGATAAAGCTATGGGACTTATTTCTGAAAGAAGGAAGTGCAGGAATAATATGAATCAACACCCTACAAGTCCTAACAGATGGTATTCATCATCTTCATCATCCTCAAGCAGCCATGGGCTACGTAGGTCCAATCAAATCATGCAATCTATTTCTCCAAACACATCTCTCCTGAGCTACATCTTCCGCATCTTGCCACTGTAGACCAATTCTAACAAGATCCTGTTTAATATTGTTTGTTGACCGCATCCTAAGTCTCTCCCTCTTTCTGAGGCCTTTAGGTACACTTTTCATAACCGTATTCGCTAATCTATAGGTAGGTATATGGGCAACATGACCATACCAACAGAATCTATCTCTGAACAATATGCTGATCAAAGGAGGATGACGACCCATTTGCCTAACCTCACTATTACTTACAAATTTAAACCACCTAATGTCCAATATACTGCGTAAGCATCTAGATCAAAACCATCAACAATCTAAAGAAAATATAAAACGCACCCTTGTCGATCAGATTTAATGCTAAACCGATTGCTTTATCAACTCTCAACATCAGAAGCACAACCAAATTACAAGCTTTACGAACTCTCACACATGACTCTTATTATAGAGGGTTTCTATTACCTTAACTACAGGGGTTTATCAAAATAATGAAAATAGGTACTGTTTGTCGAGAGCATTTTATTAATAAGCTGTAGGCCCACCTCGGGCGTTCAGAACAGACGCAGTTCAACGTGGAATAGACCTATACAAGTCATGCACATACGATATTGGAATGCGGAACCATTCTTCCTGTAAAATATGGCCCAACTATGCCAGTGATGCCGGAGGAAGAGTGTGATCAGACCTTGCGCTCCAAATATTCCCACAAATGTTCAATAATATTGAGGTCTGGAGATTGAGGTTGCCAGGGTAGCTGCGGTACCTCATCCTCATGCTCTGCAAACCACAAATTGACACGTTTCACACAATGCACGTGTCGCATAAGAATATAAGTGAGTAGGCATACCACTTACGCACGGAATGTTAGAGATAGCATTTGGTGGAATATTGGCCTACCAAACATGGTAAGGTTATTGATGATAAAAGCTACCATCATGGCTAAATGGGCTGAGCATTTGAGAGTTGTGACCGGTGATGAGCGATCTATGTACGGCCTGTGGGCCAAATGCATTCATGATAATGTCTAACAATGTCCAAAAATAGAAGGAATATTTTAAACAGGTACACGAAATATTTGTAAATACAGTAAAAAAACTTAAATGGAAAAAAAAGAAAATAAAACATATGTAAGAAGAATAATTAGAAAGAAAATAATTTGCATATTTTTTTTTCCTTTTTTAATGTCATTTATCATTGTTTTTTATTGTGATTTCATTATTCTGCATTATTAATATTATTTGGAGTATTTCAATTGCAACTTGTAATCTAATTCGAGAGACAACCATTGATGCGCATTTCCCATGTTCGCAACAAATGCTATTTGTCGATGTAACGAAAGAGCCAATCATTATTTTTAAATAACCGCAATTTTTAGACAACACTTTTTCTCTGGTTAATTATTGAAATATCAGCAAACATTGATGATCTTGTAAAAAATGCAAAATCTCAAAAGTCACATTAAAATACATTTTATTTTTGCTTTTAATTACGTTACATTTTACTTTAAACTTATTGTAGATTTAATACATATGTTGCTTTTCGTAATAAATATGCTTCTGTTAAAACTTAATTCTTCATTGTTTATATTTTAAATTAATGATCAGTATATTAAAATTACTTTGCTTTTTTTAAAAAAATATAGCTTACTCAGATCATTGGATGGGGAGGGGGGGAGTTAAATTTTTATTTAATAATTAATATTTTGCCCGGCGGTGTTATAAAATATCGTCATCCAGACAGCTGTCCTACTGTACAAATCACTATGTACCCAGGGAAAACAACACAGAACTAGATCCCCAAGCGCAGATGACATTACGACTGAAATGCTTGGAGTTGGAAGTGTCTCCGTGTCACATGGGTCTGAAATTTTGAATGTTTTTTTTATGATAAAGATGTTTGTTCCTAAGGTTTGTAAAAGAGCTCATATTATCCACATTTTTCAAAAAAGGTGATTGCCAATCGTCTGATAATTAAACGGGAATCAGTTTACTTTCTATTCCAGGTAAAGATTCTTTGAATTATTCTATAATGGAATTAAGAATTTGGTTGATGGATAAGATCGTGATGAATACTGTGGATTCAAAAGTGATAAGGAATATCAAATTTTGTCATAGGAATGCGTGTAAGGAATGTATTGTACCAGAGCCTCATGTTAGCCATCCATTATCTGATATTTTCCCTAAAGATAAAATTAACTCTATGGGAAATCAACAGATAATTGATGTTGCCCGTCTCCCACGATCGGGGACGTCTGAGGGTGGATTTATCGGGAAACATTTTTTTTTAATTTTTTTTTTTCTTTTCATTTTTTTTTATTTTTCATTGTTTGAATCTGTTTATATTTTGTATGTATGTTTGACTGTTTCATTTTTTTAGTGACGACTAGGATTCAGTTCTTATAACTATTCAGTAAGTAAACCAGAAATCTTTTTAAATCATACAGAAGGAATATCGATGCTAAGGTATACAGAATCAACAATGGAAGTAATTTCTTTTTGAAGTATCGTTTCTTCTTACTTTCTGCGACTGAGCATTTACCAATGACTGTAAGCCTGGAGATATCTTCAAACGTATAAGATTCATCAGTCATGGCTAAAAAATCATCATCTCCCATGTAAAAATCTAAAGGAGGTCTTTCGATGATGAACTGAGAAGCATCTTCAAACACATAAGATTCTTCAGTTGAGCTTATAGAAGAATCACCAAGAGTATTAACATCTAAGCAAATGTTCTCAGCGGAGTTTACAGGCTCACTTTCAAATGCAGGATTTGCATAATCATCCATTGATATGAATGAATCTCCGGACTCACTTTCATGCATTACATCCATCCTATCTTGAGAAGAGTCTTCAGAAGTTGGAGATTTTGACTCTCGTATACTCACGTCTTGAGCAGTGGGAATAGTTTCATCCATCAGCTGCCCTTGATCACGAGAATTCACTTGCAGTTTATCTTCTCTCATCCGAGAGGTAGAAGGGACGTAGAAAACGGCGGAAGATGACGATGGGACGTAGATGGTGCTCCCATCTTTTCTCCCTTTCACTCCAAAATAACAGCAGCATGAGCATGTCCTTTTCACGGAACGCCATGCTCTACGGAGACTGTCTCTTCGTCTCCTTACAAATGCAACAGCGTGGTCGCGTACAGTAAACGCTTCACGCAAACAATTTGCAGGATTTTGCATCCTCTGCAAATATCCTATAGCAATCTATAACAGTATAATATATCAATATATACAACAAGGTATTATGAAACCAAGTTTTTCGCGTACACTATCAAAATCACAATAACGATATAAATACTCAACTTATGCGAAAGCCAGACGACATTCGATTGAACGTTTCATAGAAAGCATATCCTTCTAACACTTTAATTGTTTTCGCTTGCATTGTTAAGAATTTCGAATATTTGAGATCTTCACTTGTTACGTTTCATAAATGTTGTTGATGCCAGATGCAGAAGCAATGAGAATCATTTCCATATATAATTTCTGTAACTGTTTGAATAAGTAGCACGGGATACAATTTACACTTTCTAGCTTGTATCCAGCTGTAATTCAAGCAGAGGCTACAATTTAAGACGCAGCATTTAATATGTCATATACGGTGTTTTTCTATATTTTTTCATGAGAGCTGTTTTGAATATATTTATTATACTGAGTTTGGGGAGCAGAAAATCACTTAGATCATGCTTAAAAACTCATTCATTATGTATTTATCTTTTCTTTGCTCCGTGCAAAAGTACTCAGAAATGCGCATAAATTATTAAAGATAAAACTCTCTGAGTAACTTACTGATCTGATCACATGATCACATGATCACATCAATTACAGTAGCTTGATCTTTCCAAATCACCGTAAACAATTTTTACTTCGAACCTTTTATATGCAAATTAGATGAATAATATATAATGTTTCCTTTTGAACGTCTATTTAATAGGTTGTGATCAGGTAAAGCTAACAGTGAAGACTTTAGGAGCAGACAGAAGTGTTTTCAGGAAGGGGGAAAAAAGTCTCTTAGTTGTTTCCAGATAGAAATATTTAAGCCACTCAATTAATTAACGAGCGTAGTTGTGATCATCCATCAGTGGCGTAGTGTATCGCATTGGTTTGCAGTGACACAGCAAGTGTTGGGGTCTGGGTTCGAGTCACGGCATGGTCTGTCATTAATTGTACATAAGCTACTAGCTTTGTGGGTTTGAACCCATGAAAAAATATGCAACTAAGAATCCGTTAAAACGACAAAATGGAAGCTTATTATTAAAAATACATATAAAAATATTTTTTTCATATTCATAAATAAAAATAAATAATTCCTTCCTAAACAAAAATTTAAGAAAAAAAACCTAACAACATTCCATTCCATTAAGGAAAAAAAAAGCATTAATTTTTGGTACACTTATATTATTCATCATAGATTAATATTTCGATAAATTTTCTAGTGGAGCAGTCCTTTTAGACCATCCAATTATTGTCTGTATAATTCTGAGGTTCAGTCCTCAA
This sequence comes from Ryuthela nishihirai, assembly GCA_038380435.1. Taxonomy (NCBI): domain Eukaryota; kingdom Metazoa; phylum Arthropoda; class Arachnida; order Araneae; family Heptathelidae; genus Ryuthela; species Ryuthela nishihirai. The sequence continues at coordinate 9,546,688 of JAWZYU010000021.1, forward strand.
ACCAGGTCTTTTAATGTGGATTGGTATCAACGAGAATCTTGGCTAACTGGGACTCTCTCCTTGGCCTCCAAAGTGAACAGACGTGTTTTCGTTTCGCTCCTGAAGTTGCCGGCCAGCCAGCCATGGACGTCAACAATGCATTCAAAGATGAACGCCTAGCATGGTCTTTCAAAGTGCGCCATTCAAATGTGAAATTCAATAAGTTGATTCAGCATGTTGCTGATAAATATGGATCGGAAAATGTCGACTTCGCTCAGAAGTTAACAAACGCTACAACTGTGATTACTTTCAAGAATGAATTTAGTGCCGACAGCTTCACTTCTTCAACAAAGTTCTGTCTGGACAACATTTGGATTTCCTCTGCACGACTGGCGCTACCAACCAGGTCAGTTTTTATCTCCAAACTTCCCTTTTTCATTTCACAATGCGACATTATATCAGTCCTTGAGTCCTTCGGGAAAGTTTTGGAATGCAGAGATGAATTCTTCACTTCACCAGGCTTGGAGTCTATTAGGACTGGTACTAAAATTGTTTCAATGCAAATGTCTAAACCTCTGCCAAACTTCATCAAAGTAGGCAGCTTCACTGCTACAGTGTGGTATAGAGGCATTACCAAGCTCTGTAAATGGTGTAAATCCCAGGAACACTTAGTCAAGGACTGTGAACTCTTTGCTAAGGTCCTAAATTCTAAATCTACACCAGTTCCTAAGCCACTGGTAATTCAAAAAGTTGAATCGGTAGTTGTTCCAGTTTTAAATTCTACTACTGAAAAGTGCCAGGTTGACACATCTGTTTCGATGTCGTCCCAGAAAAGGAAAAACATCTCCCCTGTGTCTACGCCTACTTCAAGTGAAAATGTTCCTGTTGTGGACTTTCCCAAGTCAAAAGTGCCTAAAATTCAAATTAAAGCTAACCTCAGTCTCGCCATTTTGTCTTTCATTCAGAACCGTCTTCCCGAAAATCGCGAAGATTGCGTTTTGGCTGACGAAGATTCACAGGAAACTTTCGATGACATACTTGATGTTCTTAAATTCATAGCCAGGCCTAATTCTGCAGATTCAGAGTGGGAAATACCACAATCCTACCTGAAACTCAAGAAAACAGTTACAGAAGAAGGCAAAATTAAAGCTAAATATCGAACTTTTTATCGTGTTGCTCTTCAATCTTCCCATTTACCAGACTCTTTTAGCGTCTGGGATTATTTGAACTGTGTTGTTAATGTTATTTAAACTTATTGTGAGCCTTTCCACTTTAAGTTAACTATTTTTATATATTTTCTTTATTTCTAGTTGAAATAGAGTTTTTCTTGTTTAATTATGTTATTTAACGTTAACAATTGTATTTTTGTATTGTAACTTTTCTGACTTCCATCTTTTTTCCTTCTTAGCCAATCCCAAAATTTCTCTCTTCTGATTGGCTGAGACTTTTTCTCTCTGAATCCTGTCCAAATTGAATGCTTTCTTCGATTAGGCTAACGTATCTGTGTCTCTTCATTTAGGCCTTTCATTTCTCTCCACAGTACGTGGCCATTTATAATTTATTTTCTAAATTTAATTTTTTATTCTTTACTATTCTTTTTCTTCCTTTTTATACAGTGTTATGATTTACTCGTCTAGTTTTGATGGGTATATCACTCTATTCCTCTCTGCCGTTTGGCCTTCCCTCTTTGCTCTTGAGCTTAGAGGTTCTACTATTCCATACAACTTTCGATCGGGATGTGACGAATTCCAAATTCTCCCCCCATTTTCAGTTCTCTAAACTTTCTCAACTTCAACTTCAATGTAGAGCAACTGGGGAAGCTCCCCTTCTACACTCCTAAGGTATTTTTATTGATTTAATTTTTTATTATACTAAGGTAAATAAATTTTACATGGTTACTGACTTGTTTACAACTTATCCAGAGCGATTTTTATGGCAAACCAGTGATATGGCCTGTTTGAATAGGCCCCCCGACATGGGGAGGCCTTACAGTAAGGCCAGTAAATCTGCAAAGTTTAATCATCATCATCAATCTTGGCTAACTTTTAGATGAATACAAGAAATGTTTTTGCAAATAAAAATTTTAACTCCAATGATATTTATTTATTTTTGCTGGCGGAACGTCTTTTCAGGGGCTGCTTGTTTAACATAATTGCCTAACCAGTTATTCTGTTGGTTGGAAGAACCGAAAATAATATTGAAAACGCTTTAGCCCCGAAAGAAATTTTGGTCATCCGATGCCACTGATGGGTTGGAAGGTATTAACAGCAAATGAATTTCTTTTGCACCACCCAGAAAAAGTTAGGCATAGCCTAACCCCTATTCCCGATAGCAAATGGACTTTAGCATGCGTTTTTAAAAAATGAATCCAGTGATTTCGATGCTTCTCAAAGTGGCTTTTATAAATGATTCATAAAATTGATCCTTGAAAATAAATTTGAATATTCAGAAAAACTTTGCCATTTTTTCTTTATCTAGCATCACATTTAGCAAACGTAATAAAAGAAAATTTCGATTGCTGGAAATTGCTGCGGGTTTTGAACCCAAGGAAAAATATGCAACTAAGAATCCATTAAAAACAAAATGGAAATTATTAACTATTGTAGCATCTTTGGGGAAAATTTCATTCTTCGGTATGGCTTTTCGATTTAAAATTAAATATGTTGGCAACTTTCGACCATCAGCGGTAATGCATAACATCACAGTGATACGCTGCTTTTCGTAGCCAGTTCTTATAATCTTGATTTCTTTAGCTTTATTTTAATTTTTTAGCTTATGAATATGAAAAATTATTTTTATATGTATTTTTAATAATAAGCTTCCATTTTGTCGTTTTAATGGATTCTTAGTTGCATATTTTTTGGGGGGTTCAAACCCGCAAAGCTAGTACCGTTTTGGTTCGATTCTAAGACGCCATCGATTGTAAGACGCACCTTAATTTTAGTACCACCAACAGAAAAAAAACGCTTTGTTCTAACAAAAAATAAATAAATTAAACTCTAAAATATATCTAACAAATATTTTTATTATAATAGAATTCAATTTACTAATAAGAATAGTATTTATTTAACAATAAGTATGTTATTCATCACTTCCTTCTAAATCAATATCAGAGTCTGATTCTTCTGAACCGTTATATCTGCATCTGAATCAATATCAGAGTCTACTTCCCATTCAGAGTCTGAATCCTCTGAGCAATCTTTATCTTCATTATCCCATAATTTATCGTCTTCTGAGCCATCGAGAGCGTTGCTGATGCAACATTTTTTAAATGAGTGCTGCACTATTCTTTCTGGGATTAGCTTACAAGCTGTTGATACCCATTCCGCCAATTTTGATGCCGGCGCTTTCTTCATTTTACCGGAAGGTGCCAGCGGAAGGTTGTCAGTCAACAGCCAGGTTTCATATTCCTTTCTCAAGTAGTCCTTAAATTGTTTGTTGAGTGAAACGTCGAGTGGCTGCAGTTGGCTAGTCATGCCACCAGGAATCACAACCAAATCACCACGCTTTTGCGCGATTTTAATTTTGACCTGTTCGGACAAATGTCCACGAAATGCATCAAGTACCAGCATGCTAGGTGGGTTACGAAGACTTCCAGCACGTCTATTCCACACAACATTTAGCCAGTCTTCCATAAGCTCTGCCATCATCAGTCCATTTTTTGTGCACGCACAATAACATCTTTTTGGAAAATTTCATTCTTCGGTATGGCTTTTCGATTTAAAATTAAATATGATGGCAACTTTCGACCATCAGCGGTGATGCATAGCATCACAGTGATTCGCTGCTTTTCGTAACCAGTTCTTATAAACTTGATTTATTTAGCTTTGACGGTGCAATTTCGAGGCTTATAGAAGAAGACCGAGGTTTCATCAGCATTTCCAATTTGACTAGACTCATAGTTTCTTTTTTTGCTTAATTTAATCACATGTCGCTGAAAGTTAATCAGCTTCTGTTGAAAGTCTGCAGGATTTTTTTGACAGATCGATGGATGTTCGGGGCCTTAACGATAACCAGCTGCGATGCAGGAGTCTGTCGCACCAGTCAAAAAATATATCTTCTAAACGCGATTCTAAGACGCCATCGATTCTAAGAAGCACCCCTTTTTTAGAGACGTTTATATGGGAAAAAAAGTGCGTCTTAGAATCGAAGAAATACAGTAAGTCAAGATCTCAATAAATCAAATGCATAACAATTGTAAGAAAAAAAACGAATAAAGAGATGCTTATTTAAGATTCATTTCGTCGGAGTTCTTTGACGTTGTGGGTTTTGAGTTTGGAAGGCTAAGTGAGTTGTGTATTATTATTCAGCATATTTACGTCTTTCGAGTTCGCTAATAAGACGTTTATTGTACGCTGAGCGTTAGAATATGAATATAATTGTAGGCTGCGCATTACAATTTGAATATTGTGTTGTGCGCATTAAAAATTGCATATTGCACTCTGCGCATTAGAAATTGTATATTACACTCTGCGCATTGGAAATTGTATATTGCACTCTGCGCATTAGAAATTGTATATTGCACTCTGCGCATTAGAATTTGTATATTGGACGCTACGTATTAGAATTTGGATATTATAAGCGTTCCTTAGAACTTTTGAACGCTGTTTATTTGATCGCTGTACATTCCGTCTCTTTTCAAGGCGATAAATTGTGTATATTTTGAGTCTGAACTTAGAGAAAAGTTAAAATGTTGCCAGAGGTTTGCTCTGGCGAATATAATATGGGTTGTTTTACCTCTGAGCGGCACTTTTTTTGCACACAATGGGCTAAATGGCCAGGTCACATGGACCCCGAAGGCTCAGAGAAGGTTGGGGGAGGAGACCCATTGGAGCAGCTGTTGGGAAACAGATGGTAGCCTCCCGTCAAGGCCATCCAGCGTGTTCTTTAACGTGCACAGGGTATGGCTCTCCCGCACACGAGGCCAAGGCTTAACGTCCCATCCGACGGACGACGGTCTTTCCAAGCCCATCGGTGTCCCCTACTGACCATGGGCAGGGCGGAGAATTTTGCGGAGATAAATCTCAACGCTGACCCAGCTGGGACTCGAACCTGGGAACTACAGATTACGAGCCTGACGCGCTACCGACTGAGCCACCCCCGCCCCGCGAATATAATGTGTGTCCGAGCGCTTTTGACATTGTAAGAAAACCGAGAAGAAAAAGGGGACTATTTAGAAGGGCATTGAAATGGTTAAAAAGAAAATGCTGTTGCTGCGGTAAGGGCCATTAGGACGACACTGAAGAATATGGATACTAGATATCTTCGATGACAGCCAATGGCGCACTTGAAGAGGAAGAAATGGACATCAATGCAGTTTGCGTAGAAAGTCTATCACCAATGGAAGAATGGGTGCAAATTGCTGAGCAGAAGTTACCATCTTCAAGCTCCAGTGAAGTTATCCAACAGGTGGTGCAGGAAGTAATACATCCCTTTTCAGTCCCGATAAGGGAAGACGTAAACCCCTTCTCCGATATCTTCAGCCGTCTTATATTCCTGCTCGTATTTGGATCACCTGGCATTCATCGATTATTAGCAATAATAGCATGGCTCTTCGACACAGGAAATAGCTAAGTAGAGACTAATAGCAGCAAAATCAAGACTCTCAGATTGTCTAGTTGGTGGGAGGGAGGGCGCCTCTCTAAAATCCATCCTCGTACGTCCATGTCGTGAGAGGTGGGCAACATGCGTTGTCTTTCGATTTATTTAAAACATTGACTTTATCTTTAGGGAAATTCTCAGAGAATGAATGGCTAAAACGAGGCTCTGGTACTCATTGATACTGATGAATCGGCAATAATTGGATTTAATAAAATGCCCTTAAAAATAGTTTAAAACTAATAATGTATTAATAAAGATGTTGAATAAATGATCCTGCAGCAGCCCATTGTTTCCCATCAATGTTTGAGAATGAAATATTTTCCTTATAAACAAAAAATAGTATTATATTTTAATAACTATTTTGGTTTTCTCAATTACGCAATCAGAAATAGTTGCCTTTCAGTCATTAAATCATTTGTCTACAAAATAGAAATTATAATATTTTCTACGCCTAGAATGCTGACAGTAATTAAATTTTTTTTAGAAAGAACCAAGTATTATATGGCGTAATTTTAGTTCTTAATTATATTGCATATTTTTCCCAAATCTCCATAAATTGTTGAAAAGTCCCAGCAGCAATCCCTATTCTTCTGTTCATCTCGTGCTACACATCACCAGTATCTGTTTTGAGTTACCAAGATAATCAAACTGAAACACTTGCTTGAAAGTGCATGCGACCTTTCAAGAAAACTGATCACATCTAGCCTGACTACTTTTCAAAACTTTAGAATCTATTATTTACTTGTTTCATCAATTCTGTTAATTACCAACTATATTATTATTAGATGATTTCTATGAAAGAATTCATCTCGTCAACATCATTTGCGAAAAGGGACATTTAACATAATATAAATCATCATGCAAAATATTAATAAAAACACTTAAATTTTGTGGATCATTTAAGGCCAAAATTTTTTCCTTGCACAGAATCTCGCATAACATAATCAATAACCAAACTAAAAAGGAGACAATATGCATCCTTGTCGAACACCAGAAGCAACGCAAAACCAATTGCTACAAGTCTCACCAACTGTCACACATGACTCGGTGTTATTATAGAGAGCATTCATTATGTTAACTAACTTATCAGGTATGCCATACCATCTCACAGTCAACAGAGTAAAAAGCCCATTTGAAATGTACAAAGCTAGAAACCATCTATTTTAAAGTTCTAATCATTTCTCAAGAATCTGCCTGAGTTAAAATATTTGAGCTGTACAACCCCTACCACTTCTGAATCCACGCTGTTGATCAACCAGTTGTCCATGAACAAAAACAAAAGTTTTAATTTTATTTAGCACACTCATGCAAAGAACTTTCTTTACCTGGAACAGAAATTAGGCTGATACCCTTATGGTTATCACAAGAACTGCGATCACCTTTTTTAAAATTTGGGATAACAATAGCTCTGATAAAATCCTTAGGAACCATGCCTATATCATAAAAGATATTCAAAATTACCGTCAGCCATGTTATTTAACTGAAACTTTTCCAGCTCTAAGCATTTAATAGTAATTTCATTCACACGTGCGGATTTGTGCATTTTTAATTCAAAGCTCTGTGGCAAGCAGCTGCTTGAGTGGATTTTTATTTATTATTTATTTATTGATTTAGAGATAGCCAAAGTAACTTCAGAATGTGATATTAGACCAACAATAAAGCCAGTAATGCATCTACCCAGATTACAATCAAAGGGGGTGGACCCTCTCTCACCAAAGGAAAGCGGAGTTGGCAAAATTCAGGTGAGTTTTGAAATATTTTTTTCTAATTAAGAAAAGTTGGCAAAATCGAGGCACCTTGGTAAAATGTAGGGAAGTTCTCAAAATCTAGGGTAGTTAGCAAAATTCGAATCCACATAGTAAAATACAGGCAAGTTGTAAAAAATGGGATTGATTTTTAGAAATTACCGAGACATCTTGGCAAAATTTTGGGAAGTTTGCGTACACACACACATACATGAAAATCATGAGAACATCCCTGAGAGAAACATACTTATTTTATGTAAAGTACTTATTTTCTCAGTTGGCATAATTTATTCCCGAGTTATTAAAATCCCGTTCTTCCCCTCTCCCCACCAACTATAGTCCCTTCGCCTTTGCGAGTAAAACTAACTATATAGTTTTCGCAAGAACTGCGATCACCATTTTTAAAAATAGGGATAATAATAGCTCTAGTAAAATCCTTAGGAACCATGCCTTTATCATAAAAGATATTCAAAATGTCAGTCATCCATCTAGTAACCAAAACATTCCCAGCTCTAAACATTTCTGTAGTATTCTACCCCTGGGGATTTATGTAGTTTAAGTTTAGAAATAGCCAAAATAACTTCAGACTGTGTTATAGGGCTAACATCAAAGCCAGTAATGCATCTATCATCATTACAAACAATAGGAGCAGAACTAACTATTGTTTAAAACATCTCCCACCTAGCCATGACAGAATCCTCACCTTATATAACCTCACATTGTTTATTCTTCAGTCCCTGCATACCTATCTATTTCTTCTCACACAAAACATTAACTAACTTGTACAACTCCCTGTTGTTGTTCTGTTTAGCTGCTTCCTCTGTTTTCCCAGCCAAGCTGTCAAACCAAAGATTCTTATAAGCTGTTAAGTAAACCTTTATACTTTTATTAAGCTCTTTGTAATGCTGTCTGCTATTCCTGCAATTCCTGTTTTAAAAATCAAGCTCCATAATCTTATCACTCAAATAACTTTGTCTCGTCCGTGTCTTTTTACACAAAACAGTACTATTAGTTAAAACAAAATCCTGTTTACACTGATTCCAATCTTTCTCAACTTCAAAGTAAACAAATCACGACTCGATTGTCATAAGGGCTAAATAGCCGACCATGGTATGTTTTTGCTCTATCTGGATCTTTCAGAGCTTCAGTGTTAAAGGTAATTTTCCTAACCTTAGCACAACATTGCTTAAGCAAAAGTGTCAGTTCTAAGACACTTTTGACCAAGTAATGCTTAGACTCAATATTCGCTCCCCTGTAGGATTTGGTGATTAATATCAAATGAACTAGTTCATTTGATATTAATTAATAGTTAATTTATCATATTCCTCTGCAACCCTTCACATGAAACCCACGTGTATTTATAAATGTATGTAGTATGTGTTAGTTAATCGCAAACCATTAAGTTTACTTAATACTTAATAATTACTTAAAATATGGTATGGCTGAATTGAAGGTGATAGTAGCAGTATGGGATCACTGTTAGCTCCATATCTCGCGAACTTTTACCTCTATCATTGGGAATAAAATTACATTTCTCAGCCGGAAATAAAATTATTCAAAGGTTATATTGATGGCATCCTCTGCATATTCAGCATAACCAGCAAAAGCCTCTGGGAAGATTTTCTGAGGAAAATTAACTCATTTGAAAAAGACTTAAAATTTGCAATTGAAATAGGAAAAGCAAACATCATCAACTTCCTGGATATCACATTAAAAATTACGGATGAAAAAATCTCAATTACTATTTATAAAAAACTCACCAATACATGAAATATACTAGACTTTAACTCTAAATACGCAACGTACATAAATAAGAACCTAATTGACCAAGCAATAAAGAAAATTCAGTTACAAAACACATCGAGGAAGAACAAAAATTAAAAACTGTGACATTCAACAGATATCATATTCCGTCAGCATGAACGATGTCGAAGGAATGCTTTTACTCAAAATCTGTGGGACGGGGGTGGCTCAGTCGGTAGCACGCCAGGCTCGTAATCTGCAGTTCCCAGGTTCGAGTCCCAGCTGGGTCAGCATTCAGATTTATCTCTGCAAAACTCCCCGCCCTGTCCACGGTCAGTAGGAGACACCGATGGGATTGGAAAGGCCGCCGTCTGTCGGATGGAACGTTAAGCCGTGACCCCGTGTACGGGAGGGCCATACCCTGTGCACATTAAAGAACACTCTGGATGGCCTTGACGGGAAGCTACCATCTGTCTTCTAAATAGCTGTTCTAGTGGGTTCCATCCCCCAACTTTCTCTGAGCCTTCTGAGTCCTTGTGACCTGGCATTTAGCCCATGGTGTGCAAAAAAAGTGCCACTCAGAGGTAAAAAACCCAAACTAACTCAAAATCTTTACAAGAAAAAATATATTCTAACAAAGCTGCAATCTCCTCGGATGTTGACTCCAGTCTGAGATCGAAATATTAGGATATGTACTCACAAGTAAATGATTCGATTTGTCTTAAATTCCAACGGATATTAATGTACCTATTCTAAGACAGCCAAGAATACAATTATTACTTCAAAAGAAGATAAGGCACCGATTTGCCTACTCTTCATGTCTTAAAGATGACTCTTCAAGTCTTTAAGATTGCCAGTGCCCTACCTTCCTTTGAACTGAGATTGAATACCGTGACTGATTGTGTTATGACCACCCCCGTGTATATTTAGGACTGTACAAACACTTACGCCACTCAGATGCGTTACTTGCTGCCTAATCCAAGGCAAATTCCCGGACCCACAACCAAATTAACAGACATTTGCAATAATGAGAACTGAGATAATTTTACAGTTAACAAAAACACAACATTTATTAACAAAATTTACTATTCTACATTTCACACATAACTAGTTCCCACTTTTGGGACAAATTCAACAGCGCCTCTAGCGCGGCCCTTTGCAATAAAGGGAAACTTATTGCGTGGTGGAGATCAGTTCCTTAAAAATAGTCCATAATGAACGAGCACCTTGCTCGTGACTCTAATAGCCCTTAACAGTTATGAAGGTCTCACTTGGGACAACGTGACGGCAGTTCACAGAAACACATTCAGGTGGAAAAGCGAAACCAGATTCAATAAATGTTCCCCCTACCTTATCAAGTCAGATGTCTCTAGGGAAGAAATCGCTGGGCCGTTCGCCACTGGCAAGCTGAAGGCACGAGCTGCGTAGCACTCTCTCTCCGCACATCCATTGTTCCATACTTCAGGACTCTGTTCACTGGAGAGAATCATTGCTGTCGACCACACAGCCCGGACGAGAAGAAGAGACTGAACTTTTTAAAATGTTTTTCTTGTTTCTTTTCACTGGCCCCCCCATGGAGGTCACGTTGCTGACCCGGCGTGGACGATGCCCATTGGTCGGGCTGGCTGAGGTGAAACATGCACCCCAGCTGTTGTTTTGCTGTTTTCCACGCCGGGTCACATAGCTCCAGTTCTGATACCTGAGGGGACCAACGGATCCATTGCGAATGTTCTGTGCCAGTGGCAAAGGCTTTCCTCAGCAACAGCTGAACGCAGGAAAATGTCACAATATGGAGGTCAGTCGAAAATGTCACTATTAAAATGGAAGGCGATGTTTGCGGCCAGGTCCTCCCTTCATAAAATCTTGTGCACGCGATAAAATTACGTGGGCATGACAATTGCACCATCGATATGCTTTAGGTTTATTTTCTACTTTTTAAGGCGCATGTAGAAAGATGGTTATTTTAGAAATTTTTATACCTATTTTCCTAGTGATTTTCACTCGCCATTAGCCCGTTTGTCAGTTTGGTGGTTTGTGTATTTGTCAAAGCAGATGTCCCACCATATCTTTCGAACGCGCTAGAAAAACGTAATGATTTACGTGTCAAATGAAAGCTTGTAACGCTATAAAAATTAACCCCCCCCCATGCTTTATTTCACCCTAAAAAAGAGGAAATATGGAAATTATTGTCCCACTATATCTCTAGAATGCAAGTGCAGAAAGAAACAAGCTATACATCAAATGAAAGCTTCTGACGCTGGGAGCATTACCAGCTAAAAAGCATTGATCCACTGATTTCTTTCTCCCTAAGAAAGGGGTTGCGGAAAGTAATAAGCTATGTGTCAAAGGAAAGCTTGTGAGGCGGTGAATCAGGTGAGTGTCACAAGCTATAAAAAATCGACCCCGTGCTATCTGCTCCCCCCCCCCCCCCCCCCGAAGAAACGGAAATATGAAAATGGTTTTCTCGCTATATGTTCAGAAAGAGATGGCCGAAGCGAAAAGCTATGCGACAAATGAAAGCTTGAAATATTGGGGAATAAATATCCACCCCCTTCCTTCTTCCTCCCCTAAAAGTGGAAATATGAAAACTTTCCGCTATATCCTCGGAAAGTGAATACTGAAAGTAACAAGCTATGTGTCAAATGAACGCTTCTGAGGCGGCGAGTGTTTGTCTGACTCCCATGATTTCTTTCCCCCTAAAGAAGGGGACAAGTGTAAACGATGTCCGCTATATCTTTGGAATGCAGCTTCGGAAAGTAACACGCTATGCGTCAAATTAAAGCTTCTGATGCGAGGAGTGTTAAAGGCTATAAAAATTGACTCCGTCATGATTTCTCTTCCTTAAAAATGGGAAAATATGAAAACGATTGCTCTGCTATATCTCTAGAATGCGAGGGCCGAAAATGACAAGTTTTGCCTGAATGAAAGCTTGTGATGCGGGGAGTGTATTTCGCTATACAAAATTGCCCCCCCCCCATGTTTTCTTCTCCCTTAAAAAAGGGAAATATGAAAAAACGATTGTTCTGTAATATCTTCCAAACGCGAGATCCTACAAATGCGATTTAGGTGTAAAATGACCGCCGACATGAGGACCATCGTAGACTATTTCGAACCTCCACCCACTATTTTCCTCCCTCAAAAAGGGGCTGATTTTTGCGGAGTCGAACTTAACGAGTTATATCTCAAATTAAAGCTTGTGAAGTCCCCAATGTCATGGGCTACTTTAAACACGATTCCAAAATCAGAATGAGGGAAAATGTGGTCGACGACCGAAGGTAAGTGTTTTCAGTAAGAAAAAAAAAAGAATATAAATAAGTTAAAAAATTTGAAAAATACCTATCGTTTCATATGCGCCCAAAAAAGTAGAAAATAAATAATATTTATTCATAATATCAACACAAATGTTCCCAGCTCTAAGCATTTCAGTGGTGATTTCATCCCCCCCCCCCACTGGGAATTTATGCAGTTTTAATTTAGAGATAGCCAAGGCGACTTCAGAATGTGATATGGGGCCAAACTTAAAGCCAGTAGTGCAATTATTCTCGTTACAAACAATGGGAATAAAAATAATCACATTATTTAGAACATCTCTGAAATGCTCAGCCCACCTAGCCATCACAGAATCCTCACCTTCAACCACCTTGCCATGTTTATCCCTCAATCCCTGTGTAACTGTCTGTTTTCTTCTGACACAAAACACTGTCTGGTACAATCTCCTGATGTGCTGTCTAACTGCTTTCTGTGCTTTGTCAGCCAAGCTCTCAAGCCAAAGATTCTTATCAGCTATTAACTGATCGTTTACACGTTTATTGAGCTCGTTGCAATGCCGTCTATTAGGAGTAGTAAGGTGATGATTCACATTAATCCTACACTTCCTAAATAATTTTGTTTCCTCTGTTCCCTTTTACCCAAAAGAGTTTTTACCCAAAATGGTTTCAAGAAAAGCCTGTTTAAACTGATCCCATTCCTTTTCAACTTCAGGAGTAAGCACATCACGATTGTCATAATGAATTCGTAACCATCATGGAATGCTTTGGCTATATCTGAATCTTTTAAAGTGTTAAAGGTGATTTTCTTAAACTTAGCACAACACTTCTTACATTTAAGTTGCAAGACACTTTTAACAAGGTAAGGGTCATATCGAATTTCATCTCCTCTAATAGCCTAGTATTCCTAATGGAATAGATCATTTACTGTTAATTAATATATAATCAATCATATTCTTATGCACCATGTGTACTTATGCATATTGCAGTGTGTGTAATAAGTGCTAGTTATTCTCAAACCGTTAAGTTTACTTACCTGTAGGAGACATTCCCCATTACCGTTGGAACTACCAATGCCAAAGGGAACTAAAACTCCTGGCCAAAGGTCAGAGTCAGTACCAACATTGAAGTCACCTAGCAGAAGAGAATTATCTCCTTGCTTAACTTAATTCAAAATATCCTGAAGCTGTCTGTAGAATGTATCCTTCTCGTTCTCATCGGAGTCTTCTGTGGGGGCGTAACAACCGATGACATTCAAGATTTTAATTTTTGTTCCAAATTTTGCTGTAAAAAACCTTCATTAATTCAGTCATATCCTTGAAGAGCATCAGTGGCGTGTCTGCTGAGAAGCAAACCTACAGCTTGGAGATGCTTGGCATCCTCCCTTCCTGAAAAGATATTTTTTTTTACGTGTATGACCTTTACCTGTTCATCTGGCCTCTTGCAAGCCTAGAATAGTTAGGTTATAACGTTGTAATTCCTGCATGAGGACATAAAGAGAATAATTTCTATGGGACGTCCTCACGTTAAACCTTCCTGCAAAGAGAAAAATGATTAGTAGAATTTTTTAAGAACATAAGTTTATTGAGAGAGGTAGGGCCAACAACCCCTTGATCGCAGGCATGGATTGGCGATGCCCAAATTGCTAAATGATTGTTGAGGTTCCCACACCGCTAAAGGCTAAAGTCACCCAAGCTTTAAGAACTTCAGGCACCAACTTTTCAAGTGGACCTTTTAAAGAGCCATATGACCTGCCTGTGACACATTATTCCAGTTTAGGAATGGCGATGACTGTAGAAAGAAGAGTTCAGGTACCTGCAATGGCCTCTGATCAGGATTATCCACCAGCTGATATAAGGTATCCCGTGCCTCTATTCACTTAGGGCTGGCAACTCACAGGCAAACAGAAAACACAGCGGCAGATTCTCCCTCAATAGAACCAGTGCAGCAAGTCCAATATCCATAATCAAACTCAAAGTCACGAACCATTCCAGTCTAGTGGGTATAAGTGTTCAGCACCAGGACCCTGTGTGGTTGACCACTCCTCATCAGGGTTGAAAAAAGAAAAAGTGGCCATAGATGACCATATCAGTAGGCCACACTGAGCTGGAAGCCCTCCTTTTCCGTTCCCTTCCAAAAGTGAATATCTTTTTTGAAAGGTACTAATGGCCTGCATCACGAGAAGGCGGGGTCGGACATTAGGCGCTAGACCTGGACGATTGTGTTTATTGTCACTGGGGATTGGTACACAGCTCTCCTTCCAGTTTATGCTTAGCTACCACTTACAGACCATTTTTCTATATGGGCTCTAAAAAGTAGAAATTAAACCTAAGGTCACTGAGTTCGTATTCACTTCAAAGGAAGATAGGGTGTCGGCAATCTGGTTGAGTAGGTAAATCTTTGCCGTATTTTCCTTTGAAGTGACTGCGATCTCAGTGACTGATTGTTTATACTTTAGGTTTATTTTCTACTTTTTAGGGTCCATATTGGAACATACGTGTTTATTAATTTTCCAATTATTTTTCAATTTTTCAATTTATTTTTGTTATTGGGTGATTGGCTCTAGAGCCTTCAGTTTATGAAGGAGAGGCTTCAGATTTACAGAATCTTAGGAATGAAATAGATCACGCGTTGTCGTTTACCTGAAGTTGCTTCGATTTGCATAAAGACGCGCTGGTGAATAATGTTTTGTCTCTTTGGTGTATTAAGTGGGGCCTAAAGAAATATTACCCTGATAGGCTCACTTTAGAGGGCTACGATTTCGTTTTCAAGAAATTCTTTAGAAACACTAAATTACATGGATAGGAATCTAAGAAACCCCTCTTCTTTCCACCCATCCTAAAAATCAATCCAGGCTAATTTCTATTAGGCCCTGGCGTTAAAATGTCATATGTGGAAAACGGAATTAATTTGAACAGCGCCGGATCTTAAATAATATCCCGGGCTACTATTCGAACATTTCGGATATATTAATAATTGGAAATGATTCTCATTGTTTCCTGCACCCGGCATCAGAAACGTTTCTCAAACGCAACAAGTGAATCTTAAATATTCAAAATTCTGAACAATGTAAGTGAAGAACAATTCAAGAGTTGAAAGAATATTTTTCCTAAGAATCATTCAATGGAATTCGGTTTGGTAAGAGAGTCAAGCGTACTTTAGCGCATAAAGTTGATATTTGGTACGAATTGTATTTGTACTTATTGGGGAGTTTATATGATAGTTTGCGCTTATTTTGTATTGAAAAAGCGCTGAGTTATTGTTAGTTATCGATTGATTTTATTGTATATATTGGATTATCGCAGGATGCTAAACGCTGCACATTCTGAGTGCCAAGCGTTGTCTGTACGCGAGCGCACTCTGCGATTTGGAAGGTGGCGCCGAGAAGGCCTCCGCAAATTCCGGAAGCGCCTGAGAAAGGCTTCCGTATGCTGTGCCAACTGCAGTGGAGAGGAGAGTGAAGTGTACATGCCGACGTCATAACACACACGCGGCATCTTCTACCTCCCAACCACCAGTGATGTCGGATCCACCAGTGATGTCGGATCCACCAGTGATGTCGGATCCACCAGTGATGTCGGATCCCTCGATACCTCTCCATCCGTGGATAGCAGAGATATTCCACCAGAAGGCAGAGTAATAACTCCTGAGGAAGACTCCATCTACTCCCAGCTCAGCTGGTCTCCATACAACTTAACGGATGAGGAGGGGAGTTCATTGGATGAAGAGAGCTTCAGCGAAATGGAAGCAACGGTTCGCTCTGCCAGAGTGAGCAGTCCTGAGTTCTCATCAAATACCTCAATCAACATCCCTGAAGAAGAGTCTCTAATGTCTTTAATTCTAATTTGGATGACCTTTTTATTCCTGATGCTCGATTATGTTGCTACTGATATCTACAGGTCTGTTGTCTCTTTCTTCTCTTTTCCTTCAGTATAATCCTCACCACAGAAATAAATATTTGCTTGTATGAAACTCCATGTATGACTCTAAATAACCTGAAATCAAAATCTGGAAAACACAACAGAAATAATCAGATGGTAAAAAAAAAGGATTAAAAACTATCAAAAAAAGTGAAAGAAATAGAAACAATGAAGTAAAAAGACAAATAATAAGTTAAAAAGATTAAAAGAAAAAAAAAATGTCTCCCCTAAAATCCACCCTCAGACGACCCCCGAATCGTAGGAGACGGGCAACATCCAATCTGTTGATTTCCACAAGAGTTCATTTCATCTTTAGGGAAAACCTCAGATAATGGATGGCTAACATGAGGCTCTGGTACAACACATACATACATAGCATAACATGCATATCATACATATAATAATATACATATCATACATGCAATTTGCGTATCATAACATACATATCATACATGTCACAATATACATGTCATACATAGCATCTATATAATACATATCATAACACATATATCATGCATATCATAACACATATATCATGCATATCATAACACATATATCATGGTATCATAACATACCATGGTATCATAACATATCATGGTATCTTAACAGATTATAAACGCATGCTATATATCATATATTTTACATACATTCATACATTTAACCTATATACATATCATGCCTTTAACATATATATATATATACATACATGGTTTGGGGCGGGGGTGGTTCAGTCGGTAGCGCGCCAGGCTCGTAATCTGTAGTTCCCATCTTCGAGTCCCACTGGGCTAGTGTTGAGATTTATCTCCGCAAAACACCCTGCCCACAGTCAGTAGGGGACAGTCCATCCGAAGGACTGTCCCCTACTGACTTGCACAGGGTATGACTCTCCCGCATATGGGGAGAGTCATACCCTGTGCACGTTAAAGAACACGCTGGATGGCCTTGACGGGAGGCTACCATCTGTTTCCCAACAGCTGATCCAGTGGGTCCCCTTCCCTAAACTTCTCTGAGCCTTCGGGGTCCATGTGACCTGGCCATTTAGCCCACGGTGTGCAAAAAGGTGCCGCTCAGAGGTAAAACAACCCAACCCCACATACATGGTTCCAAATTATTTTTGTTCCGTGAACGCCTTTCAACCGAAAAATATTACATTATAATTATTATTATAAAATATAGAATTTTACTACCTATAATTATGAAACCTCTAAAATTTAGAATCACTGCAGAAACAAACCTATAATGCTTCAAACATGCACATGCTTGTTGTCACAAAAAGCAGATGCATATATTTATAACATAATTGGACAATTTTTTATTGCTTAAGGCGCCATTACAGAATTTGTAGCGCGAACCCTTTTGGGTTTCGCGAACCACCAAATGGGAACCACTGTTGTATGAGAAACAATGACAAGCCCGTGAGAGCTTTCAGGTTTTGTTCGTCTTTTTGTGTGTGGGGAGTAACTTCTTTCCCTTAAAAAAAGCATGATTTGGCATCATTGCCAAGGCGATAATATCCCCCATGTGTTTACTGATAATATGGGTATCCGAGTACAGTAGAACTACGATTAATCTACCTGCATGTGGATCGGTCATATCGAAATATCGGATATTTGACAGGAAATGTAGATAATTAAAAAAGTCTGCGGAAAAAAGAATATACAGTTTAATCCTGAGCAATTAAAGGAAATGTAAACAAAAAAAAAACCCCATTTAATAAAGCATAATGATAAATATAAAATTATTCCTCCTATTCAATAGTTGTCAAAAAGAATTAACATCATCTCAACACTGTAAAGAAGCTGCTACAATGAAGCGTAATATAATTCAATCAAATGTTCTCCTTTTGTATAACATACAAAATATAACAAACTGGAAATAATCGTAATATATAACAATGATTTCAGCTGTAGATAAACTGAAAAATTTTTTCCGTCCGTGATGAAAACTTTTAAAAAACTTTTTAGGGTACAATTAATCAGGAAAAAGGAGGACGCCATTGCGAAAGTAAATACCTTATATTAAATTTTACTGAAAAAATTAATACTAAAATTGAAAATTTATTGATTATAATCTACTGTTTTTCCTCTAAGAAGCTCCTAACAATATCTTGAAGGAATTTAGGGGAGAAGTTCTAGGAAACGTAGCTCTATCACTGTGTGACAGCTGTACAAAATTGTACACTCAACAAACTGACCGGTTAAAACAATAATCCGATAATCTATAGTCGGTTAATCGAGGTCGCATTGTTTGTCAACAACCTGTCCCCCCTATGAAACTTTCCTGGCTACCCCCTGCTCAGAACACACCTTCCTTTCCGTTAATGAAATCAATTCAATATAATAGATTTAACACAGCTGAGTTAAATTAAAAAACTTACTCCCTATCCCAGCTGTTTTATTATTGCTTCCAGTAGATCAAAATGACATTTTGATCGGTTTAGCGACTTATTTATTAATTAACGACTTATTTTAGTTGGATAGTGATATTCTGCACAATGGCAGAAAGTGTAAATGGTACGCGAGAAACGTCGCTACAACGCGTCTTTCATTTCCTTCGCAGACGGCGAGGAAAATCAAAAAGAAGATGGAGATGTTTTAAAAGCAGTTTATGCTGCTGCCTGAACGGTGAGTCATCAGATAATGATGATGAAATATATGCTCCCTCAAAATTCAGTGAAAGAGTAGATGAAATGGGGGAAGCAACTGTTGTAATACATGTTGAAATGGATGAGCTGTATATTGAAATCGTAGAGCCACCTGATGAAAGGGGATGATGCATAAGATGCATAAGTAGTTTTTGTTGAAAGTAGTTTAACACGTGCCTCTTGATAAGAAAAGTGATATATACACTTATATCTTAAGGCTGGGGTTCTCAACGTGGGGTAAGCGGGAAAATTTTTTGGGGTATGCCGTGAGAGCTCAAAGGTAGCTAGATCTAATAACAAAGTCGCTAAGTTGGCAATATTATAGGTTAACTATAGTTTTATCTATCTATATAAGGGGTATAAGCCAGTTACATACACATTTCCAGGGGGTACGTGAAGCATAAAATGTTGAGAACCACTGTCTTAAGGTATCATTTTCTTTAATACAATGAGGACATATCTTGTCATTTGTGGTATGATTCCCTGAGCAGAAGTAGCAGGAAGGAGTAACACTTGTACACACAGATGCTGCATGCTCGGCTCCACATCGACTACAGCGTTGTTTTCTGTGGCAGGTTTTGGCAGTATAACCAAACCATTGACAGTAGCTACAATTTTTAGGTTTCTGAACAAAAATAGTCGTTTTCTGAAGTTGTCACCATACACGAACGTCTTTCGGACAATGAAGTCCTAGAATAGTCACAACAACAGTGGATGCAAGAATTGTAGCAGAGCCTTCACGAGGCAAGAACCGAAGCAACTCCAAAATAATGAGTTTATTTTATTTTGTTCATTTAGTAATTCTTCCATTGAGTAATTCTTCCATTGCGACATCAATGTCTATGTCATATAGCAAAAACGAGTAGATAAAGTATCAGTAAATGAAGTAGCTGTTACTGCGATTGAGATGAAATCTGCAATGTGAAGTATGTCACACATATACAAGAAGCTGAAGCAGTATGTACAATAAGATTATTATTTCTTGCGAGGCGAAGAGAAGTAATGTCTTCTGGAACTTTCAGGCATTTAGATAAAGCTCTCTTTAATGCTTGAGGCTTAGTGGCTGGAATGGGATGGCTTTTCCCTTTCAGTAACGCGGTGAAATTTCTAATTCCAAAGTCTGTAGCAAGACGGACAATTTCTTCATCCTGGAGGAACGTTGACCCTCCTGCAAATGGTGCATTTATAGATAGAGGTATTGCCTCACTAACTCTTTGCCTCTTTGAATCACTCAGTGGTTTCGCCATTGCTTAGAGAACCACGTTTCATTTCACTTTAGTGAATAAAATGTTTGTGTGAATTTTTCACAGATGAAGTGAAAAACTTGCACTTGAGATAAATTTATACCTTGACGATAGATAAATTTAAATACCAAATATCGCTCAGTCCTATGGAACAGAAAAAAAAAACAGTTCGTTTCTAGTTCATCACACTTTAAATTATGTATAATGTTTTCAAAGTAAAAGGCAAAAACAATAAAAATAAAGCACAGAATTCTTACGAATTCAAAGCCGATGAAATGGGTACATTCCATGGAAAGCTCCACAGAGCACCGCTAACAGCCGACCCCACAGGTGTAAGTAGGTAATAGTAGATATAGGGAGAGAAAATGTTTAAGAATTGAAAATAAATATTTCATATACGGAAATAAAAATATTTATTGATCGTAATTCTAAATCACTACAGCTCAGTGTTAGAAAAGCAGGATAAATCAGCACTAGTAATGTGTCTATAAGACAAATCTATATCAACAGATGGAAGCCTCCCGTCAAGGTCATTCGTCATATTTCTTAACGTGCATAGGATTTGGATCCAGTGGGGGAGATTAATTAACGATTCATCAGACGCAAGGTTGTATTATTTATTGTATTCTTATCATCATCTTTGTAGTTTTGTTACCATCATTAACATTGCTTGTTTCTGAAACAGACGGAACGTGACTACAGTTTCAGTTATATTTCTGTTCAGAACAGGCCCAGATCGAGAGAAAAGAGGGTGGTCGGGGGCGGCAAGAAACACAATCGTGCCAGGAAAATGTAAAAAGTGGAGGGAGAGCAAGCGAATGGATTTCCAATGCAATATATCATTTCCTCTCTCTGTTTTGTATGTTTTAAAAAAATCTTGAAAAATGCATGAAATATAAATAAGTTTAATAATTTTTGTCCCTACTACCCTTATTACCATGGCATGATCTCCTTTCCCCTGCGTTGACCCTCTGCTTTAGGATCTCCCCCCCCGTAGATGCAACCGTGGTTAAGAAATCTCTCTCGAAAGAATTGTTCGGCAATTAATCATTGATTTTAATCAATTTTTCTTCTCATAGATTCACAAGCATTTGATTTCTTTTATCAATTGACACACGCAATTGACATATTTGACAAGTGAATTTACACTGCAATTGCTATAATTGATAACCTAATTGAGACTGAAATTGACAAGTCAATTAACACTGAGGTTGACACATTTCGCAAATGAATTGACACTGCAAATAAGATACTTTACAATGCAATTGACACATTTGAGTATAAAAATTCAATCTCTATTTCGTACTTTAAACACATTCAAATCGAACTCTTACCAAAATCGTGAATCATCTGCATTACTATTTAAAAGAGTAACGATTACAAAACTGTTCAAAATTAATTTTACAGTTTTTTTTTATAAAGAAGTCTCGATAAATAAGTCCAAGGTGCTATGTGGGTGCCAGATAAAACAATATTCCTGACATAAAATCCAGGAATATCTTGATATTTATGGATTTATTAATAAATATGTTATTATTAATGTCCTTGTTATGGATGTTAATAATAATTCTTAACAAGATGTAAGGTATCCATTGAATACCTTACATCTTGTTAAGTAATAACTTGTTATTAATAATGTTAAATTATAAATAATATGTTATTATTAACTTGTTAAATAATAATTCTTAACAAGATGTAAGGTATCCATTGAATATTTGACAGAATTATACCTTGCATAATACGGTATACTGAAGCATTCAAGCGAAAAAAACTAATTTACATAAATTCCAACTATAACTGTACCTACCTACGTACCTACCTACACATATACATGTAAAATCCTTATTGAGCCATGGGCTACGGAGGTTCTACCAGACTGTGTAATTTTCCTTTCCACACATGTCTGTTCTGAGCTACAGCTGCTGCATTTGGACACTGTATGCCAATTCTAGTAAGGTCCTGTCTGATATTGTCTTCCCGTCGCATCCTAGGTCTCCATCTTTTCCTGAAGACGTTAGGCACACTGTTCATAATCTTGTCTGCGAATTTGCAGCTGTGCACACGGGCAACATGGTCAAACCAATGCAGTCTCTCTGCACAATATGCTGCTCAGAGGAGGTTGATGACTCCTTCTTCCAACCTCATCATTACTTATAAAGTCAAAACACCTAATGCTCAAGATATTGCGCAAGCATCTACAATCAAAGGCATCAAGCGTCTTAATATCCTGCTTCAAAGGATTCATGTTTGGCTATCATACTTAACCTCAGAAAGAGAATCCAAATGGTAGCCTTCAGTCAAGGCCATCCAGCGTGTTTTTAATGTGCACAGGATATAGCTCTCCCGAACACGGGGCCACGGGCTTTACATCCTATCCAACGGACGGTGGTCTTTCCAATCTCATTGGTGGCCCCTGTTTATCTAGAACAGGACAAAGAGTTTTGCGGACATAAATCTCAACTCTGGCCCAGGCGGTACTCGAACCTGGAAACTACAGAGTACGAGCCTAATGTTCTGATATCTTCTGAGCAATACTCGTCATTGTATTTCAGGAATAAGAGGATAGTTTATACTCTAAAGGAAATTCAGTCCGTTCCCCATCCCCCCAACTTTTTCCGGCTCGGTGGAGTAAACTTGTTGGGGGGGATGGGCAACCGACTGAATTTCCTTTAGAATATAAAATATCCTCTTATTCCTGAGATTCCGGCTTCTACATCTTAATTTTTTTCCAGATCAGCGCCTGGAACAACTGGTGTATGTAATGAGAAATATAAGTATATACTATGTATAATGATTTAGAAATACAACACCATGGAAACACGACACGGATTGTAAGACTAAAAAAAATATCTCACAAAGCTTATAACGAAACTTTCCAATTTTGAGTCCTCAGTGTATCTGCGTTTAGATTTTTTTCCACCAAATTCAACTCTGACTTTAGTGAAAATGGTAATATCGTATGACTGCTGGCCATCGGATGAGGGTAGAAACATAGAACTGGGAAAAGCAATGGAGGTGCCTAAAACACAGCCACGCAGATGGGACTGGGCTTGGAGAGTCTGTTAACAAAAACGTGAACGGTCAAGTCATTCAAACGAAAAACTACTGGAACGCAACCCAGATTTATTACATTAATACTTGTGTGATTAAATTGTCATTAACATAGATTACATGTTCGTTGTAATTTTCGATAGTAAATACTCATAAATCATTAGGTATAACTGTATTTATTTTTAAAATAAAGATTACTAAACAAATTGCTTTGATACTAGAATTTTTATGTGTTTGCTTGTCAAGTATAGTTATCTGTAACTTGATTAGCTAAGTTATCTTAAGTATTATTATTATTGTATAATTTATTGCTTACATCAGTTAGCTATCAATTTAAGTTCCAGAAGAATATCTTCTTATGCGGACACAATCACATTTTCCATAAATATTATAAAAGGAAGATTCAGAATACCTGGATACCATTCTTTCTTTTACAAAGCCCTGGATCTGAAAAAGAGTCTAGAGAAAAGGGAGAATAGATAATTGAGAAAAGGGGTAAAAATAATTTGTTTTGAAATACCGAACCTTGTTCTGGTATATGAAAATTACATTCTTGTAGTATTCAAAATTCTTTTCTTTCGATATAAGTTCATATAAACGTTTAAGGTTTTTTCTTCTTTCCGCTGTACGAAGTGAGGGAAGATAGCGGAGTAGAGCCAATTAGTGAGATCGAGATCGTTAGAACCTAGATATTCTAGGCTTGCAATAGACCAGGTGGACAGGTAAAAGTGAGATACTTACAAATAATCTTAAATTTCTCTTTTCAGGCAGGGAGGATGGAAAGCATCTCCAAGGTGTAGGTTTGCTTCTCAGCAGACATGCTAGTGATGCTCTTCTAGAATATGTCTGCATTAATGAAAGATTTCTTACAACTATATTTAAAACAAAAATTAAAGGCTTGAATGTCATCTCTTGTTACATCCCCACAGAGGACTCTGATAAGAAGGGTACGTTTTACAAAGAGCCTCAGGATATTTGAGAAGAAAGAGATATTTCTCTTGTGCTGGGTGACTTCAATGCTAACGTTGGTACTGACTCTAACCTTTGGACAGGATTTTTAGGTCCCTTCGGCATTGATGGTTCTAATGGCAATGGGGAATGTTCCTACAGGTAAGTAAACTTAACGGTTTGCGAATAACGAACACATACTACAAACACAGGGACATTTATAAATTCACACGGATTTCACTTGATGGGTTGCACAGGAATATGAAAAATTTATTTAATAAAACAGAAAATGGGCTAGTTCGGTTAGGAATACCAAATCATACAGGGGAACCGAAATTGAGTCAAACCGTTACCTGATCAAAAGTATCTTGCAACTGAAACTTAAGAAATGTTGTGCCAAGATTAAGGGAATAACTTTTAAACCGAAACTTTAAAAGATCCAGATGTAGCCAAAGCATACCATAATAAGTTAATTAGTCATTATGACAATTGGGGTTTGCTAACTACTGAAGTTGGGGAAGAATGGGACCGTTTTAAACAGGCTTTTTGGAAAACTAAAAATACTCTTTTAGGAAAAAAGGAGCAGAGGAGGCAGAATTGTTTGAGTGATAAGGCACTTGAGCTTATTTCAGAAAGAAAGAACTGCAGGGATGTCCTTAATCAATACCCTACTAGTCCTAATCGAAAGCATTGCAGTGAGCTTAATAAACGTGTAAAGGATCAGTTAGCTGCTGATAGGAATCTTTGGCTTGATAGCTTGGCTGATAAATCAGAGACAGTAATTAGACAGCACAACAGCAGAATGTTGTACCTGACTGTTAATATTTTGTGTGGTAAGAAACAGACAGGTAAACAGGGATTGAGAGATAAACATGGTAAGGTGATTGAAGGTAAGGATCTTGTGATGTCTAGGTGGGCTGAGCATTTTAGATATGTTCTAAACAATGTGATTATTTCTACTCCCATTGTTGTTAATGAGGATAGATGCATTACCGGCTTTAATGATGGCCCTATATCACATTCTAAAGTTTCTTTGGCTATCTCTAAATTAAAACTGCGTAAATCCCAAGGGTTGGAGGAAATCACCACTGATATGCTTTAGAGTTGGGAACACTTATGTTGTCACATGTTTGACTGAAAATTATGGATATTGTTTATGATAAAAGTGTTGTTTCTAAGGATTTTACTAAAACTATTATTATTCCTATTTTTAAGAACGATCATCGTGGTTCTTGTGATGTTTATACGGGAGATAGTTTACTTTACGTTCCAGGAAAAGTTCTTTGCATGACTATACTTAATAGAATTAAGAATTTGACGAATTAAGAAACTGATGGACAAGTGCGTGATGAGCAATGTGGATCCAGAAGTGGTAGGAGATGTACTGATCAAATATTTTCACGTAGTCAGATTCTTGAGAAATGTTTAGAGTTTCAAAAACCTGTGATTACTAGCTCTATATTTTTCAAAAAGGCTTTTGACTCTGTTGTTCGACGTAATATGTAGATGATCGTTAGATCATATGTAATGAAAGCTCTCTATAATAACACTGAGTCGTGTGTGAGAGTTGGTAAGGCTTATAGCAATTGGTTTAGCTTTGATAGTGGAGTTAGAGAAGGGTGTGTTTTGTCCCCTTTCTCTTTAGTTTGGTTATTGATTATGTTATGTGAAATTCTTTGCCAAGGAAAGATTTGGCCTTAAATGCTCTAGAGACTTCTAAATTTCTGATTTAGATTGTGCAGATGATTTGGGCCTGTTGGGTTATGATGTTGATGAGATGAATTCTTTCATTTGGTCTGTTGATGAGACTGATAATGGAGTAGCTTTGGTAATATACAGAGAAAAAACTAGTGATGAAAATTGGTCAGGCAGATGGTGCTTCAGTTGCTTTGAATGGATGCCCTCCTGAGCAAGTATCCAGTTTAATTACACTGGTTTGCAAGGTTTTATAACATGAACAATTGTAGCTGCCTTTAACTATTTTTCAGGTACTGATTTCAGACCTGGCCTTAAAAAATGGCTAGTACGTCACGTTTATATGTTATTGATCATTTTGACTCCTATTAAGATCTTCCTGTACCAACCCCTCCAGGCAACTGGGAGTATCTAGATATTTTACTTTTTGTGGCTGACAACACTGATTGCCAAGTGGGAGAAAAAATGTAACAATAAGCTCAGAGAGCCATTCTTGTTGTTTTCATTGTACTGTACACGAAGGTTGCCAGATCACTAATTTTTTAAAAAATCGTTGCCAGATATTGTTTCTGAATTCTGTAATCAACCATAGTGTTCGGATATATTTTTGAGCGACTGTAGGAGGATAAAGCAACACTGGTAGTGTGCCGATGTAATTCTCGGCAGATTCCTAGGAACTTGAAATTAAAGTATGACCATCAAATTTTCGAATCTGGTTCTCTCACAATAATCGAAAAATGCAGTGTTGACGTTTAGTTAATTAGACCATATTAGAGAGTTGTCTTTTTTTTGTCGCTCAAAGAACGCTCTTCGCAAAGCCGCCAAACCGAAAATCATTGAATCTAGAGCTATTTTTCCGCAGTTTGAAATCTAACTAAAAAGTAGAATATTAATTATTGTTACAGGCCATGATCATAATATTACACCCACATCGATATCACACTAATGATCAATTAAGTTTACGTAATATGATAATTTGGGTTGGACTTTTTTGCCTTTGAGCGTCACATTTCTTCTATGCCAGAAGGTCAATGTCCAGGTGACAAGGACTTCAAGTGTTCTTACAATAAGAAGAACGAGATCCACTGGACAGTTATTAGCAGATAGAAGGAAGTCTCCCTTCAAGTCCTTACACTGTTTGATGTGCATAGAACTTATCTGGGTATAATAACAACTATAGATCACATGAACAGCCAGTCATTCAGAGAATTTGAAGAAGCAGATCTTCTGGATAGCTGCTAGGAGGATTATTAAAACATTCCCTTGTTTCCGAAATAAAGGGTTTTTTTTATCAAAATATATATTTTCAGATAATTATTACTCATTAATAAACCATTAGACTGATTTCTTTTATCTCGCAAACATAAAACGGATCTCAAGCATTTGCGGAACCTCGACGGTTATCAAGTAGACAATGTATGCGGATGCTGATAAAGATTTGAGGATGCGGTTGCAGATGAGACGTTGAGGAAACATTTCACCAGTCAGTTGTCAATGCTCTTGACAAAAATCACACGTCAGTTGGCCCTGCAATGGATACAACTGACAACAAATATAGACACTGTAATAGACACAACTGACAACAAATATCGACACTGTAATAGACACAACTGACAACAAATATCGACATTGCAATAGAGACAACTGATATTGCAATTAACATTTTACACAACTGAAAATTCTATTGACACTGCAATCGACAATTCCATTGACACTGCAATCGACAATTCCATTGACACTGCAATCGACAATTCCATTGACACCGCAATCGACAATTCCATTGACACCGCAATCGACAATTCCATTGACACTGCAATCGACAATTCCACTGACACCGCAATCGGCAATTTCATTGACACCGCAATCGACAATTCCATTGACACCGCAATCGGCAATTCCATTGACACCGCAATCGGCAATTCCATTGACACCGCAATCGACAATTCCATTGACACTGCAATCGACAATTCCATTAACACCGCAATCGACAAAATTCACATTGTAATTGGCACAACTGATAACCCAAATGACATTGTTATTGACGCAAATGACAACACAAGTGGCTGTTTAACTGACATATTTAACAACCCATTTGACACAACTGACAACTCGATTGACACTGCAGGCGACACAATTGATAACTTAATTGACAACCAAGTTGACAGAAATGACAATCCAATGGAACTCTGATTGACATAACTGATAACCCAGTTATCAGTGCACTTGAAACAGTGGACAGTTCAGCTGACACTATTGACAACTCAGTTTGACAGTGCAATTGACGCAATTAAAAACCCAAGTAACACTGCAATTGACAAAATTAAGAACCCAAGTAACTGAAATTGAAATTGACACACATGATTCTTAACGATGCTTATTAAAGGTAATATTAGTTTCCCTACATTCAGAAACTTTCCTCGATCCATAAACGAGGAAATCATTTTTCTTATCTTTGTCTTGATTGTATGCATGGGATGTTTAGCTCTGCAACATTATATCCCAATCTGTAGACTACCTAAGTAGCAGAAATGTCTAGGATTATTATAAGTAGCATAAAGACAGAGATGAATGGATTTCATGCTGCCATTGAGAGTTTTTAGCAAAATCTACCTGAAAGTCTGATGAAGTCTTCTAGCTTGCGAAGGTAGATATTTTCGAGTAAAGAAAATATATTTTCAGTCCATGGAGTTTAAGAATGTGATCATTAGTTCTTAAGTTATCCAAGCTTGTGCAATAGAGAATGAAGTGATCTGTAGTTCGTTCGTTCGTTATATTTTGATGAATAATGGCACTATAGTAAGCTCTTTCCACAATCTGTAGTTTCACATTGTCTTTAGTTAGGACAATCACTGGTATTGGCTAGATGGCATCTGTGGAGGAATGCTTGGAGTGGTGCCATGTCGAGACGTAAGCGAGATATTCAGGTTACCATACTTCTTGAATTGTATCCTTTGGTTGGTTTTAGAGGATATCGATTTAGATGTGAGAACATCTTTGGCAGAGCAGAACATTCCCATTCCATCGTCAGGTCGTTATATAATTCCTTACGAAATATAGTGATGATATCATCGGCATACAAAGTTAATTCAGGGTACAAATTTGGAAGAGTTGTTGCAATTTTTGCGAGGGAGTCGGCTGACTCATTGATCTCAAAATTACAATGTCCGGGAACCCCAAAGCAAAATAATTGCTGAGCATGGCTTGTTGAAGAGAATAATGAAAATCAAGAATAGCCGTATGTGATTTTGTCAAAATGTTATTAAGTGAACCAATTTGGAATCAGCTAATGAAAAATATTAGAAAAGATTAAAAAGAGAAAATGATTAGTTCCTTGAATAATAGAGGCGACGATAGTGATCAGTTGCTCTAGCTTCATCTGAGAATGTGGATCGTCCTGTTGAGTTTTTAACATAAGAAGATTGGCGTAAAAGGCAGCTGATGCCAATTCCAGTTTGTTTTTTAGATACCGAAGCATCAGTTCCGATCCAGACAGCTTCTGAGGACGAGCTCCTGTTATCGAGAAATTGACAAATTCGAAGAATATGTGTGTTTTAAATGTAGATATATAAATAGATGTGGATGATTATTTATATATACAGAATTGCAATTTGTTAGAAGTTCATTACAACATGCCAAAAATTAAAAATGTAATGTTAGAAATCTTAATACACATATATTTTGAGGATCGATCTCTCCTTGCACAGCCTAAGGTATAGCGATGCTGTTGTCAAAGCTATAAGCAGTTATGAAGTATTTGTAAATAATAATTGTAAATAGATAATAAAAACTCTGTAAATATTAAAAACAGTGAAGTGCTCGATTTGTTGGAGAAATACGAATTACAGATCGTCGTACCTTTATTAAAAATAGGGAAATCCGTGCAATATTGCCTTTATCATAAAAGATAAAGTAATCTAGTAAAGAACTAGTAAAGACACAAATGTGTATGAAAATAATTAATAATTGACCACGACTAACGCTATCTTCACCTCATCAATATGAAATGTTGGGATCTTTAAGGAGCATTTAGAAATAGAAATAACCACATAAATTGACACCAGTCGCCAGGTTTGGATTAGGATTGGGCGGAAATAAGCAGCAGGACATTCAACAGCATCCATCGGGAGAAATCTGCAAGCAAGAACAGTCAACGGCATCTTTTATGTACACTATTGTGTGCATGTGTGAATCTGCTAATAAACTTGCAATTAATAATAAATTTATTTATTGCAATGAATACCAGATTTCAAATATCTATTCAAATATTCATTATACACTAAATGCAGCCGCATAATTTTCTGTGTATAGTTACCGTAAAATCTCGAGTATAATATTTACAATTTTTACTCATTTTAGCCCGCTAAAACGGGGGTATGTATTATACTCGCGTGCAAAAAATACATCATTTTCAATATTGAACAGTCGCATGTACAGCTGTGAGACATTGTTGCAAGACGCATTTCGCACTCTTGGCAACAGCGCTCAGTGACCGCGTCCCCTCCTCTTGTCCTTTTGATTAGTGGGGAGCCCTATAAATGAATACGAGGAAATGTTATACTGCAGCAGAAAAGCTGTCAGGAGTAAAATATGCAGAATCTGACGTCAATCAGGCATCAAGTCGTCATTTTCCCATTAACGAGTCAAACATCTGATTATGGGGGGGGGGGGAAGATGCGCTGCAAGTGTTGCCTAGTAAGAAAAAGAGAATCGTGGGTTACCACCAAGTTTTCCAGACCCAGAAGTAACGTCAATAGAGTGGGTAGTAGGTAGGCGGCAGCAGGGCATCGGTGTTTCATGAATTGAAATCAGACTTAAAGCTCTGGAACTTAAAAAAAATCTCTTATGGGCACAACAGAATTTAAAGTGTCATATGGATGGGCAGTTCGTATGATGAAGCGACATGGTCTTTCAGTTCGTAGAAGAACATCATCGCGCTGAGCATCTTCCAGGCGACCACAAAAAAAAGCTTCTGGAGAAAAAGCTTCTTCGAGATAAAATCTTGAAAAGTTATGGGTGCGTATTATATACGAATTTACATTTTAACAGAAACTTTCGGACTAAATCAAGCATGCGCATTATACAAGAGATTTTACGGTACGTCAATATATGTGTATTTCTGAAATCTACAGATTTAGTATCCAGAGGTTTCTGAAACTAAATATTTCTCAAGAATCTGTTTAGGGGAAAATACTTGAGCAATGCATCTAGTACCTTTACCTGGAACAAAAAGTAGGCTGGTACTCCAATAGTTATTACAATAACTGCGTTAACCGTTTATAAATATATAAATAAATAAAAAAAAATAAAAAAAATACCTACCTTCCTATCTGTACCCTAAAAAGTACGAAAATAAATCCTAAAGCTTATCTATAGTGCAATCAATCACTGAATTCGTATTCACTTCAAAAGAAGGTAGGACGCCGATTTATCTACTCAACTAGGCTGCCAGCGCCCTATCTTTCCTTTGAAGTGAATAAGAACTCAGTCATTAGTTGCGCTATCGATATATTTTGCGTTTTATTTCTACCTTTAGGGTAAATGTGAATATAGAGAGAGAATTATTTTTTATTTCAAATTTTTTTCTTTGTCACTAAAAACACCTACCTACAGGAACTTTCATTTGATGTACGACTAATAAACACCAACCATATTTTTCCTTCCCCTTTACTTGTAGTAGTGTTTGATGTAACTTCGACCCAACTTTAATTTCCATCACCTTTTGGTGGGAAAGAAGAATGAATGGGAGGGTGGCATAATTCGAAGAAGTCCACTACGACAGTCCTCATATCAACTTTCATTTGACACCTAACTCGTGAGATATTCCAATATATTGAATCTGGAAAATTGCTTCCAAATTTTCGAGGGCGGGGGTGGCTCAGTCGATAGCTCATCAGGCTCGTAATCTACAGATCCCAGGTTCGAGTCCCAGCTAAGGCAATGTTGAGATTTATCTCCGAAAAATTTCCCGCCTTACCCTCAGCCATTAGCAGATGCAATGGGCTTGGAAAATCCGCTATCCATCCGATGGGATGTTAAGCCGTAGCCGTAACCTGTGCACGTTAAAGAACACGCTGGATGGCCTTGATGAGAGGTTGCCATCTATCTCCCAACAGCTGTCCAGGGTGTCCCCTCCAGCAAACCTCCTTTTTGCCATCGGGGTCCTTCTGGCCTGACCATTTATCCCATTGTGCAAAAATAGAATGCCACTCAAAGGTAAAACAACCCAACTCGAACTGTAAGCAATCACATTTTGAAGACAGAATAGAAGAACGACTTTCCCCTTTTTTCCTTTTTTAAGGAGGTATATTTTTATTGCCCACAACATTTCCTTCATTGCCAAATATAGTTAAATAAGGTTCGCTAAATATATTATGCGTTACTTAGTTAATATGAAAAGAATTCACCTTGCAATTATCAATTATCCTCAAAAAATATTTCGTAAGAAAAATAAAGTTTATTTGCAAAAAAATCAAGACTTACCAAGTAATCTATACAAATATTCTGAGCAACTAAAGCTCACTTAAACAACATTTCGAAAACTTTTCTCAACTCACTTCCGTGACCTAATGCCACTTATTATACATGCCGCGTGCAACTGACTCTGGGAGAAAAAATTGCATAAACCTACGATAGCGGATCGCGCTAGGTATGACGCAAGAGGGAAGCGTGTACTTCCGTACGCATTAGCGACAGTCAGAAAAAAGTCGGAGTTGCGCATGCGCAACTTCTTGACCGGACTTGGGTGAAGAAAAGTGATCATGCCAACTGAAAATTAAAGCCCCAAAATGATAAATATAACGTAATTAATGTAAAAAATGGTTAAGGCAAAGTAAAAGTGAATGGGTGTTCCATCACAAATACACACAGAATATGTGTGCACTTTGAAATTAACCCATCAACACAACAAATTGACAAAGCAAGCAATCTTCATTAGGATATTTCGACTGATTTATTCAAAAATATCATTGTGGAAAGTATCAATATCTCACCATTTCAACCGAAATCCCGATTTTAAACTCAAGCAAACGAAACAAATAATACGAAACATAAAATTTCGTAGAGACTCGGCCATTTCTCAAGGAGATCGCTTTCTTATCAAAAAAAATCAAAACGAACAATTCAAGTCTTTACTTTTGGTTTGATTTGCACCTTATTGGACGGAAAAAATTAAATTAAAACATCTAGAAACTACTCCTAGTTGGTACAGGAATATACAACGACAATGCCCCACTAAAACCTAAGTAAATGCTGACCACTGCCTCAGTTGTTAGAGCTAACAAAATATCCATAATCAACCATGCTATCATGGGACTCGAACCCGGACCCCGATAGTGCAATGTCACTATGAACCAATTCTATACCACTCAGGCAGAATAAATTTCATAATAAATGGAAACTGCTGTAGAATCAGATTCCTATTTTAAGTAAATCAGTGCCGTATAGAGGTTTATAAAGATCCACGTGCAGTTTAGCACAAGGGAGTCATCACGCATGCGCAACTCATAAACTCAATTGTATGTGAAGCAGAGAGCCCCTTTGGCACAGGGACCCCATCACTGGTGGCCCTTTGCTCAATGGGAGATTCGACTCCCGAGACATATCACAGTCAATATATCTTTCTCTTTCAAAATTTTTTAAAACGCCAGGAGCTCCCCTACACAAAAACAGCAATAACCTAAAAGTTCTAGTTGGGTTATCCTGGTTTCTCATACAACATAAAAATCCATACACAGGAACAAGCCTGCTAGTTTAGTAGTCAGATATACTAATTATATACTTGGCAGGCCTAGTCTACATGTCCATTGTATTAATAGTGTATTAAAACTTGAAGAATTTCATTTTTTCCTAATAGTTACTATATATTTAAAAAAAATGACTCCTCAAGCAAATGCTTTGTCACAGAGACGGAACAGGAAACGGTTACACTAACGCTGCCAATAAGAAGATCTGTAAAAGGAAGGCGACGCGTCAGAAGAGAGGCAAAAATATTATTAAACATCCATTCGGGGACTCGAACCCACGTCTATTTTATCAGTAACAGCCAAGTATGCTTAGCATTCGGCTACTTGGACAATTAATAAATCACCTCTCAAGCAGCTGTTTAACGCAGAGATTTGACAGGAGTCTCTCATCATAATACGAAAGACGGAAGATCTGTGAGAAAGACGGGACTTCAGCAAAAGGACAACGCGAGAAACCTATTCCCTATCCGAGATCAGAACCGAAATGGATCGGACCACCGTAATTTCAATTTCGGATAAAATAAATTAGAAATTCCTTAAATTGAGTGGCAACATTTCGTTGATTTCTTTTTATTGTTTCGAATATGATGATGATCCGGATGTTTAGATTCATTGTTACGTTCAGTTTGAAACGGATGAAGCTATTAACAATGAGTTATAATCTCAGCCAATCAGCTGGCGTTTCGTCATCGATGACGTTTGGAATGTCGTTTGTTTATAATTTCTTACGAAGAATCTAAGTGAAGAAAGTGTTATTATAGTGCGTATAAGTTTTCTTAAATAAAAGTTGAATAAAATGTCTTTAAGAGACAAAGCAGCAGATTTCGAGGAACTACAGATCGAGTGGATTAGGTGAGTATTTTGAGATTTCTTTTCTGAGTTTAGTGCCCTTCGGATGTTCCGGCCTCGAGCCGAGGCCGGAACATTCGACTCGCTCTTAAGCATTAACCCTGAGCCATGGCAACTCGCGTGTAAAGATTCTTGGCCATTTTATTATGCCCACATGTCACGAATAGTTTAGATATCTTACTGAATATGTAAGTCTTTTGAATGCTTTAAACTTATTTATCTATTTTAATAATAACACTTGGTTTTTCTTGCATGATATCAAGCGTGCATGCAGATGGCTTTTTAATTTGTTTGCAGGAGAAATCATGGAATTCCTTCATTTATTTTTGTTATCTCAATTAGCTTTATTGTTTTACTGGAAGAAGTTATTAAAACAAAAATATTTCATGATTTTTCTCTCTTTCTTTTCAGACTCCAGATAAGGAGGCGAAATTTAAAGAAGATGATGCAGGATAAGGATACTCCTCTTCAAGATATGACTTCAGAATTGTCCTCCATTAAGGCAGGCTTTGAGCAGTGGAAGATCAGGAAGAAGAAGACCCTGGAAGAATGGCGAACTTATCCAATGGAAGACAGCATCCGTGAACGTGAAGAAGACACCATTGTGAAGCTGATGCATCGCATTGAAATGCTAAAGATTTCTGGCGAAGATGATGGCCACAGTTTTGCCACTTTTCTCTTCCTCTTTGCCTTTAGAAATCTTCGCATTTCCGGTGCTCTGCCTCCTCCTAGCAGCCGGAAGAGAAAGACAGAAGAAGACCATCTGAGAGTCAGGAAACGACCCCGAAAAGATGCAGGTGACAAAAAGAGAAAACGGGTCTGGTGGTAACTGTCTAACTAATACTTTTTTTTCAGATCGGTATTAATTTTTCATTTGTTTATTTTTTTTTCAGATTTGCTGTACATTTTGTTTGAGTTGTTTTTTTATTTTCGCCTTTTCTTTTGTTTTTAAGTCTGGTACTACGTTCATCTGAATTAGTTTCTTTACAGTGGCATTTTGAAAATCCTTTTAAAAATGAAGATTTTAACACGGCTGTTTTTTCATTTGTTTTTAAAATTGCAAATTTATTATTCGTTTTTAATATTACCATTTTATGATTTGTTTTTAATATTGCCATTAAATTTGTTTTTAAGACTGTCATTTTAATATTTGCTGTAAGATTGAGATTTTATGATTCGTTTTTAAGACTGAAATTTGAACATTTGTTTTTTAGATTGAAATTTGAAAATTTGATTTTAATATTGCTATTGTATTATTAGTTTTTAATATTGCCATTCTATGATTCGTTTTTAGTATTGCTATTATATGATTCGTTTTTAATATTGCTATTTTATTATTTGATTTTAAGATTGATATTTATCTGTTTGTTTTTAAAATTGTATTTTAAAATTGCAATTCTATGATTCGTTTTTAATATTGGCATTTGAAAATTTGTTTTTAAAACTGTCATTTTAACATTTGTTTAAGATTGCGGTTTTATGATTTATTTTTAAAATTAGGCTGATATATTTGTTTTTAAGACTAATATTTAATATTTTTCTTAAGATTGACTTTTATTTTTGTTTTTAAGACTGACATGCAATATTTGGATGATTCTTCATACTTTCGATGAAGAATAATCCGTTCGAAATTTTGCTCGTCAATTCTTAATAGAGAAGAACAAAGCTCTTTTCGCAGTAGAGGGGAAATACAATTGAGTTTTTAAATTAATTCTAAGGGTAATGCCAAGAATAAGAAAGAATTATTTAGACTTCATGGGACGCGATATAAAGACACGGACTAGAATTTGAGAGGGGGAGGGGGGATGCCTCTCGAAAATCCAACCCCGAACGTCCACGTCGTGAGAGGCGGAAAACATTCATTATCTGCCGATTTCTCCCAGTGATTGCTCTCTCTTTAACTCAAGTATCAATGTGAGAATTTTAGAGGAAAATGTAGATGATAAATGGCTAATACGGGGCTCTGGTAATTACTCAATTGACCATCGGTCATTCTTTAATAAGTTGGGACTCTTCATAACCAAAAGTCGTACACTTCTTTACTGAATCCAACAACATATCTTCATTGCGAATCTGCCCAGTAGTTAGTTGTAACAAAACGAAACAATTTAACTTGCTTAGGAAAGGATATATGGTTGTAAGTTTTCTTTTTGTATAGGATCGCTACTTTTATTGGCAGCAGATAGTATATTTAGTATTGAGTAAGGATGGTAACTGGTTTTTAACTATTTTCTGTTCGTATCCTAAAGATAATTGATTAATTTGTCATATTTCATTTTGTCCATATCTACCTGACGTGAGATAACGCGTTGATAAAAACCAAACTGCTATTAGTACTAGGCAGTGAGACTCTTCAATTTGGGACAGATTTCTGCATCATATAAGAAGGATTTTTGGGAAGCAGAATTTGGCTTATGGTGTTACCTAAAGACAAGTGGTGCGAGGTAGAAAGATCTGGCTCATAAAAGAGCTTTTCGCGGCTGAGGATGTGACATTTGGGGAACCGAAAGGACTCCGAACACAATTGGTTGGTAGTTTAGTGGCCGGCTGTGAAGAAGGTCATCGATATTGCAGGCGATGTGAGGCTGTCATTGCTCTGAATGTGGAATAATGAGGTCCTCACATTGCCATCTCAGGTAGCTGTTATGGATCTAGTTGGACCCAACGATCTCTAATGAGATTCCCCCCACAGCAATACACAAACATTAATTAATGACACAGGTAAATTTTTGCTGATAATAGACCATAATATTTAGTTGCGTGAGACCATTTGCTTAAAGTTGCTCATAGCTTGAGGTTAACTGTGAGGATTTGCTGTGAGGCTTTGCTGTAAACCTTTGCCAGAACATGCATCTGAGAAATAATTTCGCCTGATCAGGTAGCCGGGGATTTTAGAGCTGAATTCTTTGAGGTTTTCCAACGCCATTCAAGGCTCATGCTTAATTTCCATTAACGTACATGAGGAATCTAATGAAAATGTTGAAAGATGGTGTGTTTCATCTTGTCTCGACAGAGCACCCAAAGGAATAGGAACACCTGTCTTATTTATGAGCATTAGGTGTCTCATTTCAGCTACGTCACAGGCTGACACCCATTGCCTCTGTCAGTGATGAAAAAAACGCAAATCTCTATTCCAGATGGACAGACCCCAGCTAGGATCTTAATGAGAACTTCTTAGTTCGGATGTAGAGTAGAACTGCCCGATGAAGGAATTTGGTCGATGTACATCAACTGCAGCAGGGAGTTGAGCGCAGATAAATATGGAAGAAGTTTTTGAAGTCGATTTTGGAACGCATATGAGAAAAAAAGGTAGAAAAGGAAAACACACGGAGAAAACGAAAGCTGTTTATCCAGAAAGAGCAGTTATCAGTAGAAGAGAAAAAAGATCTCACCGAGATATCAGAAAAGTATCCACTACCAGCTATGCTTAGAAAAAGGTGTAGGTAGAGAATTGCAAGCTTCGTCTGGTTCAATTCATAGGTCCACATGAAACAAAATATCTCGAACCCAAAAGGATTGGATTAAGTCTTAACTGGCAGAGTGGTTAGGAAACTAGCCACTGTTCCAACAAGGCCAATTTTGTGTGCTGTGTTAGCTCTAACTAAGGCAGTGACTTCGGCCTTAGTAGGGCATGTCCTTGTATGATAAGGCCTGTAAAAGCTAGAGTAGTTCTAGGATTGTTCTCTGTCCTATATATCACAAATCAAAAAAATTATTTTGCATTGTAGAAAAATGATAAGACACTGGTGCTTATTTTTGAAAGAAAGAACTGCAGAAATATCCTTAATCGACAACCTATTGGTACTAACAGAAATCATTATAAAGAGCTTAAGAAAGGTGTAAAGGATCTGTTAACAGCTGATAGGAATCTTTAGCTTCATAGCTTGGCTGACAAAGCAGAGGAAGCAGCTAGACAGCATAATAGCAGAAAGCTGTACCAGATAGTTACAAGGGGTGTCGAAAATGTTCTTGACATGCGTCTGCAGGACAAAACCATTACACTTACCTCAACAAAACTTTAACTGTCCTTCAAAGTACTCCTCTCCAGCATCTATGAAAAAATACTCTACGCCAATTCTGGAATGCTTCGTGATACTCATGTATCAAATTATGAATATACTCATTTGGAATGTTATTCTTCTCTTAGTAGTAATTTAAAAATCCCACTCATTCTGTTACCGTTAGTAACTTTTCTTAAAATTGATAACAAAATATTATTTCTTCCCCCATAAAAAATTCTTTGATGCCGCAAATATGAATATAAGCATTTTGGAAGGTCTTGCACCTTTGAAAAAGACTCCCAGCAACTTCCAGTTCAATTTTTTTCCTGCTCCAATGAAGCCGTAACTTGACGGGTTTTGTAAGCACTGTCATTGTCATGAAGAAGGAGAACCCTTGACACATTCCCTTCATCACTTTAACCAATTTGTGCAAAACAATGTTAGTGTAATATTGGCCATTTATAGACCTTTATTTCAGATAAGATGTCCACGGCTACCACTCCTTGGGGAATGAAAAAAAAAATGCGAGCATCTTGTTCTTTGAGAGAAAGTCTTGTCGGAGGATTTGGGGACACAGTTCATCTTTCGCAACAGAAAAATAGCTGACGATCCTTTGGGGAATTGTATAGTAATAAACCACGTCTCATCACCGTTGACAATGTCTATTAATTGTGTGGGGCCACTAGGTTCAGACATTGCCAGCAGCTCCTTGCACTGGGTCGACTCTAGACCTTTTTGCCTGTTCTATGTTTGTGGTTTACCCATTTGGCAGAAATCTTTCGGAACTTTCAATGTTAATGAATAATTGTTTGCACACTACCAATCTGTACACTGACATCTAAACTTGTTATCTGAACGGTGATGTGTCGGTTTTCTTTTCCGAACGTGGGTTCTCTCGTTCACGGCCTCCTTCGGTCTTCCTGCACGAGAGATATCTTCAAAGCTCTGCCGTCCTTTTCTGAATTTGCGCATCTATCCTACAACTGTGGCCTATAAACAGGCATCATCCCCATGCACTTGTGATAAATCGCGCCCAGAGAGAAATGATACTGCCTTTGTTTGTAACTCGCGATAACAAATTTAGGCAATCTTTCAAACAAGTCGTAGCTCGTTAACTTCAGAGGAATGAGTGCAAATGTTCAGATACGTGTCAAGTACATTTTTATCGCCTTCCGTAATGTTTTATGTGTGAAGAAACGGACAGGTACACAGGGATTGAAGGATAAACAAGGTAAGATTATTGAAGGTGAGGATTGTCATTGTGAAATGGGCTAAGCATTTCAGTGATGTTTTTAAAGAATGCGATTAGTTCTGCTCCCATTGTTTGTAATGATGACAGCTGCATTACTGGCTTTAATGTTGGCCCTAAAACACAGTCTGAAGTTATTTTGGCTATTTCTAAACTTAAACTAGATAAATCCACAGGGGTAGATGAAATTACTACTGAAATGCTTAGAGAAGGAAATGTTTCTCTTACCACATGGCTGACAGAAATGTTGAATATCTTTTATGATGAAGGCATGGTTCCTAAGGACTTTACCAGAGCTATTATTATCCCTATTTTCAAAAAAAGATGATCGCAGTTCTTGTGAAAACTATAGGGGTATCAGCCTGCTTTCTGTTCCAGGTAAAGTTCTTTGCATGATTGTGCTTAATAGAATTAAGAATCTAGTTGACAGGCAATTGAGTGATGAGCAATGTGGATTCAGAAGTGGTAGGGATGTGTAGATCAGATTTTTTCGCTTCGGCAGATTCTTGAGAAATGTTTATACTTAGAGAAATCTTTGGTTATTTGTTTGTCGATTTCAAAAAGACTTTCGATTCTGTTGAGCGTCATAATTTGTGGTTGATTGTGAGATCGTATGGCATACCAGACAAGTTAGTTAATATAATGGATTGGATTGTTTTACCTCTGAGCGGCACTTTTTTGCACACCATGGGCTAAATGGCCAGGTCACATAGACCCCAATGGCTCAGAGAAGGTTGGGGGAGGGGACCCACTGGAACAGCTGGTAGCCTCCCGTCAAGGCCATCCAGCGTGTTCTTTAACGTGCACAGGGTATGGCTCTCCCGCACACGGGGCCACGGCTTAACGTCCCATCCGACGGACGACAGCCTTTTCAAGCCCATCGGTGTCCCCTACTGACCGTGGGCAGGGTGGGGAAATTTTGCGGAGATAAATCTCAACGCTGACCCAGCTGGGACTCGAACCTGGGAACTACAGATTACGAGCCTGGCGCGCTACCGACTGAGCCACCCCCGCCCCACTAGTTAATATAATGAAAGCTCTCTATAATAACATTGAGTCATGTGTGAGAGTTAGTAAAACTTGTAGCAATAGGTTTAACATTGCTTCCAGTGTTTGAGAAGGGTGATTTTGTTGTCCTTTCCTCTTTAGTTTGATTATTGATTGTGAATTCTGTAATCAACCATAGTGTTTTTTTTTGAGCGCCTGTACTCGCTGTCTGAAGTTTTAAAATATATATTTATGCCCATGGCCTGCAGAGTCTGATGTCTTTGTATCTTGTGGATTACTCCATAGTAGATAGGTGCTTTCTTTGGAATGCTGGAGTGGTGTTGATGGGCTTTGTTTGTTGGGATGGTGCATCCGGTATCTTCTGGAGGCTTTAGGCGGAATGGAGCATAATGCTTGCATTTTTAACTTTCTTTGAACCAACTTTGGCTATTGAGAGGTAAACAAGGTTAAGTCTTTTTTTCTATTTTTAATTTTTGACTGTTTTCATTTGATATCTTTTTTACTATACCAATATGCTAAGTATCATTAAAATATGACTACGTATCCCTTGTTTTGTCCATGGGGCTCTAGTTTCGATGTCCTATAACTTTTAAAATAAACGTTTTATTGGAAAATGCGATAAGGGTGAATTAAAGTTTTAAATCACTTCTATCTAAATATCCATTTTCAATAATATTCCTTCAGTATTTAAAGAATTATGGGTGTTTGAACATTTAATAAAAGCAGTGCTAGACTTTGGAAGTTAATTGAAACTGAAATAGGAAATATTATTTCAAACCAGTTCATATGTAATTACATATTTTAAAATGTGTGCAAATTATTCCTTAACTATTCTTTTCTTTTGATAAATTCCTTAGAACAACTGATTGTTTCTTTGAAAGGTTTAAACTTCAATACCTGCTTAAATGCTATGAGAATAATGCTAAAAATCTAGATTTAGATCACACCTTTAAATTATTCTCTGCCACATTTTCTCACAAATTATGAAAACTGATTTTAGAAGTTATAGAGCTTCGAAGTCAGCGTCCATTTGACATAACATGAGGTGGTCATGTTACGTCAATGTGACACTAATTTCGAACAATTACACTGACTGCAATGATTATTCAGAGTATGCCTTTTCTAATGGCCTAGATCTAGTGAATACATGAATATTGTTTTGGGTTTTGGGAGAGGACCAAATGGTCAGATCGAAGCAGAACGAATTTAAACGCAAGTAGTGAGAAGAATGAGAGTTCTGGCACATTGTTAAAGTATAGGGAACCCATGTTAACCTAGTGGGGAGATTTGGGGGGACGATGTGTTAAACGAATTTTTAGTCAGTGGTGCGTGTGAAAGAGATAAAACGATGGGATTTGTTGAGAAAATGTAGTAGTTATCATACACTTCACTGGCTTATTGGGCTATTGAGTGGTAAAAGCCAGGTAAATCGAAGAAGTCAACAAAGCCAGACAGTTTTGGGAAATTAGTTTGAAAAATATGGTAATTCAAAATCAACAGGTAAAAGGAGTTTTCGGAGGCTGGGAGAGACAAATATGATGGAAAGATAGACTTTGAAGTGATACCTGTGAATGGATGGATTTTCTTTGCTCTAGTGAGGATGAGAGGTTATGAGATGAAGCCAATTTCGAAAAAAATTGCAAGTAATGAAATTATGGTGAAATCGTGAAACAAACAGGATAAAAATTGCAAATTTAAGCATAACTGGCCAATGTTGAAATATTGTCCAAGGTGCTAATTTTTTTTAAATATTTTTTGTGGGCCGCTTAGTTCCAAGTTCAAATCCGAGAAATGTTAAAATAAAAAAATTATTGGCTAAAATTCGTGAAACGAAGGGGCAGAATAAGTAGATTTTGATTTTTTTTAACACACTCTTAAAATATGTACCTGTAATGCTTCCCGTCTCCTCAGTTGCATTTTACTTGTACCTCCCCATATTGGAAGGGCATAATTGAAGTGAGACTGTAACATGAAAAGTAACACATCTCTTAATATGTAAAATCTATTTATCGCAATTTTAGCTTCTTCATAATGTAATTTATATGACTTTCCCTTTTTAGTTGACTGTCAAAAAATACATGCATATATACATACATGGGCGTCCGCAGAGGTGGAAAAACAGGCACTTGCCCCCACCCCCTGGGATCGAGTAAAAAATTCCACAAATTATAATCGTAACAATTTAAACCTAATTAATTTATATACATTATGTATGTGTTTTTGTATTGATGCAATACTGTATTCTATAATCTACTTGTGAAAAAAACACCCTAAAAAATTAATAATTAAATAAAAATTTATTGATGTAATTATTTGTCTCCAAGCTTTGCCCCTCCCCCCCTGGAAAAATTTCTGCGGACCCCCATGTATACATACCTACAAAATCCTCATGCAGCCATGGGCTACGGGGGTCCAATCAGGAGCTACTGCTGCTGCATTTGGCCACTCTAGGCCAATTCTAGCAAGGTCCTGTTTGATATTGCCTGCCCATCGCTTCCTAGGTCTCCCATTTTTCTAAAACCCTTAGGCCCACTGTTCATAATCCTGTTTGCCAATCTGCAACTATGCATACGAGCAACATGGACAAACCAACGCAATATCTCTCTACACAATATGCTGCTCAGAGGAGGTTGGTGACTCCTTCTTCTAATCTCATCATTACTTACAAAGTCAAACCACCTAATGTTCAAGATATATCGTAAGCATCTAGAATCAAAGGCATAAACTTTCTTGTTATCCTGGTTACAAAGGGTCCGTATTTCGCTACCATAACTAACTTTAGAAAGAACCAAACTATTATACAGCCTAATTTTAGTCTTTAGGTGTGTACGCCTATTTTTTCACACTCTCCATAGATTCCTAAAAGTCCCAGCGGCAATCCCAACTCTTCTATTTATCTCATGCCACACATCACTAGTGTCTGTTACATAGCTCCCAAGATAATTAAACTGAGACACTTGCTGGGCACACAGCCATTCAAAGCAACCTGAAGCACCATCTGTCTGACCAATTTGCATCACTTTAGTTTTCCTTTGCTTATCACCAAACTTACTCTATTACCATTCTCGTGAACAGCCCTAATGAAAGAATTCATCTCATCAACATCAGTAGCCAAGAGACCCGAATCAGCTGCATAATCTAAATCAGAAATTTTGAAATCTCTAGAGCATTTAAAGCCAAAATCTTTCCCTTGCAAAGAATTTCACATAACATAATCAATAACCAAACAAAACCGAAAAGGACACAAAATGCACCCTTGTCTAATTCCACTAGCAATGCTAAACCAATCGCTGAAAGATGTACCAACTCTCACACACGACTCAGTGTTATTATAGAGATTTCATTACACTAACTTATCAGGTATTCCATATGATCTAACAATCAACCACAAATTATGCCGATCGAAAGAGTCAAAAGCCTTTTGAATCTATAAAGTTAGCAATCACAGGTTTCTGAAACTCTAAACATTTCTCAAGAAT
Source organism: Ryuthela nishihirai (assembly GCA_038380435.1). Classification (NCBI taxonomy): domain Eukaryota; kingdom Metazoa; phylum Arthropoda; class Arachnida; order Araneae; family Heptathelidae; genus Ryuthela; species Ryuthela nishihirai. The sequence goes on from JAWZYU010000021.1 coordinate 9,590,852, forward strand.
CTGACTAAATAAAAATATTTCATCAATACAAGTAGTAGTCTCCGCACTTTCGGGGCAAACGACCTTTGACCCCTGAGCCGCAGAAAGGGGACCCTTGGATCGCCACGCCACCTTTTCAAAAAGTCCCGCGATTTTGGAATTCCTCCGCCATTTTGAATTCTGATATCTTCACCGCACAAACTCCTGAAATCTTGGCATGCATTCGCCATCTTGGATTCTAAACATCATCACCCATCCGAAGGCCCCAAATAATTCTCATTCCCAAGTCCGCCATCTTGGATTCTGACGTCGTCACCCATAAGTGAAAATCCCGAAATATTCTAAGTCCGGCTAAATCAACTGCAGTGCCATCTAGTGTTTAAAACAGGTACTATATTTTTATAAAAAAAACTTGCTTTCTACGGCTGATGTCGAACCCTCACGTTTCTCGGCGCGTTTATTCATTATGGCAAGGGTATTATATGAGGAGAGTACTTAAAGGTAGATGATCCCAGTGAAAAAGGAATAACCGATCATTATTTCTTTTATTCCTTATAAATTATATTTCTATTTCTTGTAACTTAGGAATTTATTTTTTGTTTATAAATGATTTTTTTTTATTCCTTGTAAACCACATTGGGAATTAATTTTTTTCCCTTCTAAAACAACATTTAACTTGGAAATTAATTTTTTTCTTCCTTGTAAATGGCACTTAGAATTAAATTTCTAAACTCACCCTCCTGTTGACCACGATTTATTGACGGACGAGAAAAGAATTTACAATCTGAAAAGTCCTGTGAAACAGATGTTTAAAATCTTTATTTTTGCAAGTTTGTTTTTTAATTACGGAATAAATGTTTGTTTGTTAGTGATAATAGGCTGTTGAAACAAGTAGCGGCTACGATGTGCAGTTAGAAAAATATGTCTAGATACTATTACTTTTTTTGGAAACAAAATTTTATGCTTTGGAATAAAAGTTTCTCATTATATTCTATACTTAGCATTTTCTCGTTTTACGGCCTCTTTTCTGCTAGTAATACCATTTAGCCAATTGTCCTGAGTCAAATAAACAAGTCAACTTTAGAATTTTTTTTAAAAAATAACCAATCAACAGAAATAGGTCATGTTATACATCAAATTCAACAGAATTTAATTACGAATTTATAAAAATAAAATATATAAAAAATTTCAAGCATATTGATTTTAATAAGCCTTTTTCAATGTGATATGACGAGAAAAAAAAAGCTCGCACTATACAATTAAGACTTCAGTTTGGAAAACTTGATGATTAAAAATAATTAAATTATATATTTATCGAAAGGAAATTTCCAGTTTAAAAATATTATACTACATAATAATACATTAACATTATAATTTATTAATTATACTACATAATAGTTTTCTCTGTTTTAAAATTTTTTGCGTTGGTCAAAGAATTTTGTAGTACAAAATAATTTTTTCATCTTTATACGTTTTTAAACTTTATATACGTTTGAAAACTTTTACTTCATTTAATTTTTTCATTTTAAAATTTTTTAATACGTAATAATTTTTTAATTTTTACACTTCGTTTTTCCCCTTTCAGAAATTTTGTGCTATGTATCATTTATTTCAATTTTGCGTTTTAATATTTTGAACCATTAAACTATTTTTCAATTCTTTCATATATAATTTTTTTTTTCAATTCTTAAGTTCGCGTGACACGAAGGGTGATATTGGACCCTCAAAGCGTCCTCGGTTTGCGGAGAGGATGATTCACACGTTGATGAGTTAGTTACAGTTACGTTGACAGTTACGTTAAGGGTGATATTGGACTTTGATTCTTAAAGAGAGCATACAAGCCTAGAAGTTTCGTTTTCCTCTCTGAGTATCTTAATAAAACGACTCTTAATACTAAACACCTTTTTTCCTTCGATACGCAGGAATAATCACGGTCTTAATTCATCCCACTGACTTTAATGATTAATACTTTAAGTCGCTAGTGTTTCGCAAATGTGTGGACATTGTTTTTTCTTCACTGTCTTTTCATTCTTCTGTGCTTATCAAACCTTATTGGGCTGCAGCCCTGGAGAAATAAATGATTTATATTGGCAAACCTTATTTTACCCTACGAGTCCTACTTCTTGAATTTAAAAAAAAAACCCTTCTAAATAGTGTAAATACTTTTATTCCATTAGTAAATCTATAAGTCGAACACATTTTTGGCTCCTTTTCAACACCATAAGAATATTCTTTGGACTAAAAACGTTTACATGTTCTTGTCATACACATCGAAAATGGGATACGTCTTACTTATTGACAGACTACCTCACTCATTCATTCACTTTGTAAAACACTTATTGACTGTCTCACTCATTTATCTACATTCTAAATCACTGATTGACTGCCTTACTCATTACTTACATTCTAAATCACTGACTGTCCGTCTTACTCACTTTCTTATTCATTTTCTTACTCACTCGCTAAATCACTTACTGACTATCTCTCTTATTTACACACTTGCTTACTGACTTTCACACTTACTTATTTATTACACTCTTTCTTACTCACCTACCACCTTACTCACACTCATAGCTATTTACTTACACTCTGACTGACAGATTTGACTCATTTTCTTATTCACTCACTAAATCACTTACTGACTATCTCACTTTCTTAATTACATACTTGCTTACTAATTTTGAAACTTATTTATATATTACACTCTTTCTTATATACTTGTCTCCTTACTCAAACTCTTATCTATTTACTTACACCCTGACTGGCTGACTCACTTTCTTTCTTACTTATTTATTCCCTAAATCCACACTTATTGAATTATTTCCACACACACTTGCCGACTTACTTACTGACTTATTTACTCACACTCTTACTGACACATATACTGACTTAATTACTCACACACTTATTGATTTATTTACTGACACATATACTGACTTATACATGAATTTGCTGAATTATTTACTTACTTAATTACTTACTGATTTACATACTCACTTACCTGAAATGGGGAGAAAATAAAATAGCATACGAAATAGAGTAGACTACGTGATCAAATAAATGATATAACAATTATGGACAAAGAATAGCAAGTACTCAGGGGCTAAAATGATATATTTTTTGGAACATTTGAATATCTGTTTCATGGCCTTTTGCAGGAGAGCAGAAACGTTCCTCTTGTAAAACCCAAATATTCTCAGCTTACTAATCTGCAATTCACTGTGAAATCACGAGTTGAAATTTTATATGGAAACAAATTATAAAAAAACGCTAACTTTCAAATAGAAACGCTTCTTAATCGACAAAAAATACTTTTAACACTAAATATCAAAATTATTTATGCTCTTTTCTTCCTTACGATAGATTTCTGTTATGGATCGTACACTTCTCCTAATCAGACTCACGTAGTTTATGAAGAAAAAATTCTCACAGAGGGGAGAAAATACGCTAGTTAGCAAGAGGATCACAGCTTCTACACAGACACAAGGGAAATGTTTGCAATCATCATACTCTTAGTAAAAAAACTAATCGAGTAAAAAGTAGTGAAACGCAAGATCCTTTACATCAATTCAAGAAAACTAACTTTATAATAATTATTTTATGGAGTCTTGTGGAACGAAGATCTGAGAAATTTAAAGACGGATGAAACGGTTACGACAGTGAATTATCTCACTTACTGCAGGAGTCTCCTACAAGAACTTCGCAAACACTGATCTGCCTAACCTCTCACATGTATCATAGAACAGCTTCAATGTGATTTTTTTTTTATAAACATGATGGACTACAATAACGACGATTACTTGGTACAGATACGTCGAAGTGTACGGGGCACTTGGACAGAAAATTTGAGTTGGTTAGCATTTTTAATGAAAAAGCATCAACTAAAAGAATTTAAAAACATCACACTCAGACGTATACAATTCATTTCCTAACGTTGAAATAAAACCCATCTGCTATGAATCGCAGACTTTATCCGCTTGTATCCGATAATTTTCGAAATACAGTACCCGCACATGAAGGTTTGTTAGATTCTGTATAAACGTTGTCTCTCCTCATTCACATGAATGGATCACTTAGAAATTACTTCAATATTTATTTCAAAAGTTTTGATCTATTCATCGGAACAATATCTGTTTTAAGAATATTTATTACTAATCGATCATTAAGTTTTTTCATTTACGATAGAGAAGAAAGCTACTTTAACTTTTGTACGCATTCTAATATATGGCATACTAAACCCAAAGTCACTGCTGAACACTACTTCAGTTAGAGCTAACACATAACGTTTTCCCTGCTGGAACAGTGGCCCTAACCAATACGTCAAGGTTCCTCGCTAAGCCTATGAGTTTGATTATATATATATGTGTGTCATTTAGATGTATAAACCCAATAATTTTTTAAAAGTATGAATTACACTCAGAATGTGATTCTTATTTGCTTAGCAATATCTGGATTTTGAACTTACTATTAGTAAACATCCCTTTCATACAAAACTCGATGGTGCTAAATTACAGTACATACTGTTTTAGCATTCACTAGTTGCACGAAAATAGTGTATTAGTCAAGCAGTTATTTGAAGAATTTAACCTATGCGATTTTCTCTGTATACCTCACTTGACTAAAATAGCTTTAGGATAAGAATGGCTAGATAAAACAGGACAATCGACAGCCGCGCATCGGAAATGGAGTGTTTGTTCCTGAGGGCAGGAGCTCTCCGGGGCAAAGTCCATGGCCCAACAGCAGGCAGTTAGGTTATTGAAAACATATAATTAACAATCTTCAAAAACGGAATTATTACATTTTGACTTTCTACGGAATATATATACATTTGAACTTCGGTTTCAATTACAATACACTGATTTATTTCTAAATTTATTTTCACGTGTAAAATTCTAGCTGAAGTTTCGTGTAAACCATAGATTCCCAACGGGGGCGATACCGCCCCCCAGTGGGCGCTGGAGCCTTCCATGGGGGCGGTAGCGGATCCAGAGGCAAATGGGGGGCGTTGAGGCAGTCAAGAGGGGCGGTCAAACAAATAAATAAATTTAATGGAATTTTCTGTGACAACCTTTTTATCTCTTCTATTCTGTGGTGTCTTCCTGGTGATTCTGGTCATCCACTACCTCATCCGTCATGTGCAGCTTTTCAACTGCTGCTTGGACAATAAGTTCCCTGCTACCGCCTACTAGCGTACTGGTATGTCTGAAGCCGACTGAGATGCTCTCAAAAGTTCTCTTCAAGATCACAGATTGGATATAACCTTCAATATGTTTTCCCACTCCAAGCCGATTTGAGTATGCCTTATGGTACGTAGTTACAATACCATCCCACGTCAGAACATAAGGTATAATATTAACATTACACTTGTGAATTAGGCTCAACTCATTAACCAGCAGATCATACTTCCTCTTCTTTTCAACCTCTACTGTCTGCAGGTTATCCTGAGATGTTATTCCTACTTCAATAATTGTAATCTCATTCAATACCTTAACATGCACTATTATATCAGGTTTATTATATTAGACATGTGTGTCCGTCCTGATAGGCAAATCAACCTTGATGCAATAATAATATAATAATAATAATAAATTTATTATATTTAATATTTTTTATAATTATTTTTAATGTAATAAAATACTTTGAAAATACCTGTTTTTATGAATAAATATTTTATCTAGCTATGTAAATTATCTTATTGTTATCGCGTTAATAAACATTTTTAATTTAGCATTAGGTATACCTATACCTAATTTGTTTTAGTTTAGAATAGATTGACGGTGACAAGTCCTTGCAAGTTGGTAGGCAAACACGCGGTTAATGCAATTTAACATGTTTCGACAAGAATATGGGAGCTTGAAATGACTTGTTTACGGAGCAAGTGCGCCGCCGTCGCAAACATACAAGTTAATGCGTGCACAAAATCAAATCTATAAAAGCGATAGCTTTAGGAATATTTTATTATTTTTATGTGCTTCGCCGTGATAAATAGTTGTGAGTGATAAGTGTTAGAAGTCATTATAAACATTATTTTTATAACTATCTATAAATCTGTTGAGAAGTTAATTTGTATTTGAAAATGTCTGAATTTACATCTAAAAAGAAATGCCGGCAGTACAGTATTGAGTATTTGAAATATGGATTTACATACTCTCCTACAAACCAATCATTACCTATGTGTTTAATTTGCCGAAAGGTTTTTTCAAATGAAGCTATGAAACCTTCTAGGCTACAAGAGCATTTAAATAAAATGCATGCTGATAAGAAGAACAAAGATTTATCCTATTTTCAAGAACTGGAAAAGCAATATTTAAAACAGCCAACTATGTCAAACCTTTTTGCGTCGTCTTCTAAACAAGATGATGATGGACTACGAGCCTCATATAACGTTTCATTGTTAATCGCAAAAGCAGGAAAACCACACACAATTGGCAAGGAATTAATTTTGCCGGCAGTCAAAGAGATATTAAAAACTGTTCTTCATCATAAGACACCGTCAGATATCAAAAAAATTCCTCTCAGTAATAATTCAGTGCAAAGAAGAATAGATGAAATGGCAAAAGACGTTGAAATATCATTATGCGATTACTTAAAGACTTGCAAATTTTCCATTCAACTCGATGAATCAACTCTACCAAATAACGAAACTACTCTTATCATACGTACGATTTATAAAAGAAGAAAAAAATTCATGAAGAGTTATTGTTTGCTAAAAATTTGGAATCTGATACAAAGGGAGAATCTATATTTAATACCATGCAAAAGTTTTTTCAAGAGAAAGAAATTCCTATTTGCAATATTTTGTCTGCTGCTACTGATGGTGCTCCAGCAATGACAGGGCGTCATAAGGGTTTCATAGCGCATTTGAAACAAGCAGTACCAAATGTACTCGCTGTACATTGTATTATTTGTCGTCAGCATTTGGTTGCAAAAAATTTGAATGAACTTCTGCATACGTCGCTCCATTACGTTATTAAAGCAATCAATAAGATTAGAAGCAATTCATTGAATGACCGATTATTTGGTAAGCTTTGTAATGAAAATGATGAAGATTACAATCGCTTGCTGCTGCACACAGAAGTACGTTGGCTCTCTAAAGGTGTTTGTCTGAATCGTTTTTTCAATCTATTTGACTCAGTACTGGACTTTCTTGAAGACAGAGACGAAAAATTGCGCGAAAACCTGATTACGTCAAAAAATGACATCGCTTATTTGACAGACCTGTTTAAAATATTTAATCAAGTTAATTTACAATTGCAAGGTGATGAGTTGAATTTAATTAAAACATAAAAAAGTCATAGCTGCTTTTGCGGGAAAACTTCTTCTATTCAAACGAAATCTAGGTAGAGGTGAATACAACCACTTTCCCCATTATCAGCAGTCTCTGCAAAATCGGAAGATTTACTTACTTACTGCCAACACTTGGAAGTTCTTCATGTTGATTTTACGGAGCGTTTCCAAGATATTTTGAACATGAATATACCGAGTTGGGTTTTAGATCCTTTCGCAAACACAGATACTGAAGAATCATCAAATTTGGAAGAGGAACTCTTAGAACTCACGACTAACGAAGCACTCAAATTAAAATTCAAACATGGATACCAAGAGTTCTGGCTTCAAAAATCAATACCAGTTCTCTACCCTGGATTGTGGGCAATAGTACAGAAGTTTTTAATCGCATTTCCTTCGTCCTATATGGCTGAGCGTGGATTCAGTGCAGTAGCTAATTTACTGTCAAAGAAGAGGAACAGACTACACATCACTGAACGTGGCGATCTGCGATTGATGTTAACGAAATTGGAACCCGACATTAACAAATTGTTAACACTCCACCAGCCTCAACAACCTCATTAATTTTTTTTACTTATTATTAATTTTGTGTTTATCTCATTATTTTTTATTTCTTATTGATTCTGTGTTTATTTTTAAAATTTTAATAAGCAATTTTATTGTACATTTGGTTGTCGTTTTATTAATTTCTGCTTTATGATTTTAAATAGATAAATAAACAGATAAATTAGGTACAGATAATATGCAACAATATTTTAATATTTCGTATAAAATTAACTATTATGGACTAGGGGGGCGTTGAAATTTTTGTTCTCTTCTAAAGGGGGCGATGGTCCAGAAAAGGTTGGGAATCACTGGTGTAAACTGTAGCTGAGAAACACTACACAGAACAGTTCTGAAACGTAACGTAAAAACCTTTATTGGAAAAATATGCAGAGGAAATCATGAACCTCATACTTGTTAGCTTTATACATACAATACATGTATAGATACGTGACAGTCAGGATAATTATTTCGTTTAAATTATGCTTTGTGGGAAAGAAAAAACCCTTGGAGATGAGAGGTTTAACATATCCATAAAAACCATCACTGAGGGAAGGTATCAAAACGGACTTCTGAGTGCGAATGAAATCGGAGAAAACTGCGTACGAAACGTAGTGTGCATGTGTGTAACCTTTAAACTTCGAAATTACTGACTAATACTTTTTTTTTAAACTTTAAATCTTTCTGGCTGCTTTATGTAGGAAATATCAAACAATCCTGAAAACTAAAATTCGAGACGTTTTTGTGACTGTTAATACAAATATCCATTTTAAATGGAGCTGTGTTAGAGAAGAATTTTAATCCATATAAAAGTAATTTTTTTTCGATTTGCACAAAACGTGTGTGTGTTAAACAACATTTACTGACGTAAAAGTTAAACAATAAATATAGAAATAGTTAGTGATTGGAAAAATAATTCTGCAAATGGAAAAAAATTGTAAAAATACCTAAAAATCTGAAGTTCAAAAAAGTTTAATGATAAAAAATTAAAACACAAAATTAAAAGAAAATACACAATACAAATTTTTAAAAGAGTGTAAAATAATCACCAAAAGTATAAAAAAATTTAAATTTCATAATTAAATGAAAAATAAATAAGAAGAATAAAACTTTTCAAACGTGCGTAAATTTTAAGATGTATGAAATTGAAAAAAATATTATATTGTACTTAGAAAAATATAATGGCTAAAAAATTAAATGATCTTAACCTGAAATTCGAACCTTAAGATGTGAAATATTAAAAAAAGTATAAATTTTTCGGGAAAAAAATAAAAACTTAGGGAACAAGAAATAAAAAGTTATAAGAAGTGAGTTAAAAAATTATTTGAAATAAATAAAAAGTTAATATGAGAAAATAAATAATCTGAAAATGGAAAATATTGATAAACTGAGATGAAATATTTTAGATTAAAGCTGTTTTATTACGCGGAAATTAAAAGGTAGAAATGAATTTATAGTTAAAAATGAAAAAGAACAGTAATTTTTGAGAATCAAAATATTAATAGAGTTAAAGGCGTAGTTAAGAGTTTTCAAATCATAGCTAAGTGTAATATTAAAAATGATGCAAAGTGAAAAAGAGAAAAATAAAACTGAGATTTTTGAAAATCTTTTATTAATTGAAAGCAAACCTGTAAAACTGAAAATAAATCTTAAAAATAAACTGTAGAATGATAAACTTTTTTTGAAAGCTATTATTTAAAAACAAAATGTGAGAAAATCAAAAAGAGAAAAAATGAATGACTATTAAAATTTAAAAAATATTACAAATGCTTAAGGCTAAAAAGTTTTAATGGAAAAAAATGAAATTTTGGGAAAGTGTTATTTAAAAAAGAAATGGTTTTTTGAAAATCAAAGTACGAAGAAAAGACAAAATCTCGCAAATAAAGTTTCCCGACAAGGGAATGTGAAAGACCGTATTGTTTATATTTTCCAATACTCGAGAAAAGTGTACGCATCGTTTCGTTATTGGAGGGTGAATCTGTATAAGCAGGAATGTCTTCAGTTATGTTTTCTAAAAGATGTCTCGTAACTAGCAAAATGTATGCCTCCTATCTAAGTGTTAAGAATTGTGAGTATATTCCTTGTAAACATAGATGAAGGCATTATAGAGTGTGGGTTCACGAACTTAAAAAAAAGTCCAAAAATAAACTTTGGTCATTACACGAAATGCGGAAGAAACGGAATAGAGATCGAGATTTAAGAAATTTAATCTAAAACCGAATTCTTAGAATATAAGGGATGCACTAGGAACTCTATAATGAACTGCTGTAAAACGGGGTGTCAAATTTAAAACCGGTAATAGCGTGAAATGCGAAATTCAGTTGTTTTACAAAAGAAATGATCAGTCCTCTTTTGAGAAAACTTGACTCCCCGTTTTACAGCAGTCCATTATAGAGTTCCTAGTACATCCCTTATATTTTAAGAATTCGGTTTTAGATTAAATTTCTTAAATCTCGCTCTCTATTCCGTTTCTTCCGCATTTCGTGTAATAACCAAAGTTTATTTTTGGATTTTTTTATTTTAAGTTCGTAAACCCACCCTCTAGAGTGCCGTCGTCTCTATTTACAGGAACAATACTCACAATTCTTAACACTTAGATAGGAGGCATACATTTTGCTAGTTACGAGACATTGTTTAGAAAACATAACTGAAGACATTCCTGCTTATACAGATTCACCCTCCAATAACGAAACGAGTATTGGAAAATATAAACAATACGGTCTTTCACATTCCCTCGAAGTCAGTAAGTGTTTTGCTGGGCGAGTGAGGAAGTGAGTAAGAAAGTAAGTAAATAAGAAAGTGAGTGAATAAGGCAGTAGGTGATTTAGTGAATGATAATTATTCCGTTTTCGAAGACTGTAAGTGTTTCACTGAGAGAATGAAGAAAGAAGTAAGAAAATAAGTAAGTAAGTAATTCAGTAAATTCATGTATGTGAGTAAGTAATTCAGCAAATTCATGTGTAAGTCAATATATGTGTCAGTAAGTGTGTGGGTAAATAAGTCAGTGAGTAAATCGGCAAGTCTGTGTGTGTGTGTGTGTGTGTGTAAATAATTCAAGAAGTGTATGGTTTAGTGAGTAAGTAAGTAAGAAAGAAAGTGAGTCAGCCAGTCAAGGTGTAATTAAATAGAAAAGAGTGTGAATAAGGTGCCAAGTGAATAAGAAAGAGTGTAGTAAACAAGTATGTAAATAAGAAAGTGAGATAGTCAGTGATTTAGCGAGTGAGAAAGAAAATGAGTCAAATCTGTCAGTCAGAGTGTAAATAAATAGGTACGAGTGTGAGTAAGGTTGTAAGTGAGTAAGAAAGAGTGCAATAAATAAGTAAGTGAGAAAGTCAGCAAACAAGTGTGTAAATAACAAAGTGAGATAGTCAGTAAGTGATTTAGTGAGTGAGTAAGAAAATGAGTAAAAACGTGAGTCAGCCAGTCAGAGTGTAAGTAAATAGGTACTAGTGTGAGTAAGGTTGTAAGTGGGTAAGAAAGAGTGTAATAAATAAGTAAGTGTGAAAGTCAATAAGCAAGTATGTAAATAAGAAAGTGAGATAGTCAGTGAGTGATTTAGTGAGTGAGTAAGAAAATGAGTAAGAAAGTGAGTAAGATGGACAATCAGTGATCTAGAATGTAAGTAATTAGTGCAAAAGTGAGTAAGACAGTCAGTCAGTGATTTAGAATGTAAGTAAATAGGTAATGAATGAGAGTGTCAATAAGTGTTTTACAGAGTAAGTGAATGAATGAGTGAGTGAGTCTGTCAATAAGTAAGACGTATCCCGAGTTCGGTATGCATGACACGAATATGTAAGCGTTTTTAGTCCAAAGAGTATTCTTAGGGTGTTGAAAAAAAGCCAAAAGTGTGTTCGGCTTGTAGATTTACTAGAGGAATGAAGTATTTATACTCTTTAAAAGGTTTTTTTTTGAAATTCAAGAAGTAGGACTCATAGTGTAAAATAAGGTTTGCCAATATAAATCATTTATTTCTCCAGGGCTGTAGCCCAATAAGGTTTGATAAACACAGGTGAACGAAAGACAAAGAAGAAAAAACAATGTCCACACATTTGCGAAACACTAGCGACTTAAAGTATTAATCATTAAAGTCAGTGGGATGAATTAAGACCGTGATTATTCCAGCGTATCGAAGGAAAAAAGGTGTTTAGTATTAAGAGTTGTTTAATTAAGATACTCAGAGAGGAAAACGAAACTTCTAGGGTTGTATGCTATCTTTAAGAATCAAAGTCCAATATCACCCTTAACGTAACTGCTAAACGCATTGACTCATCAACGTGTAAATCATCCTCTCTGCAAACCTAGGACGCTTTGATCTCTATCTTTAAGGGTCCAATATCACCTTTCGTGTCACGCGAAACTTAAGAATTGAAAAAAATTTTATATGAAAGAATTGAAAAATAGTTTAATGGTTCAAAATATTAAAACGCAAAATTGAAAAAAAAGATACATAGTAGAAAATTTCTGAAAGGAATTTTTGAAAATTTCAAAAACTAAGTGTAAAAATTTAAAAAAATAAAAGTTATTACGTATTAATAGTTTTAAAATGAAAAAATTAAATGAAGTAAAAATTTTCAAATGTACGTAAGTTTAAAAACGTATAAAATTGAAAAAATTATTTTGTACTGCAATATTCTTTGACAAACGCAAAATATTTTAAAACAGAGAAAACGATTATGTAATACAAAATATTTTATAATGAAAAAAAGAAAAAATTTTAAAACATTAAATTAGAAAAAAATCATACAGTAGAAAAATTTTTAACAGTGGAAAAATGAAAAACATAAAATTAAAAGAATTATTATGTAGAAAAAAGTATTTTAAAAATGGAAAAAAATATAAAAATTTTCAAACTTACAACTGAAAAAATTATTATGTAGTATAAGATTTTTAAATTAAAAAAAACTTTAAAAACCAAGAGACTGAATTATACAATATGTAGAAATAATAGTGAACAATTAAAAATGAAAATATAATTTTCTAGAACTCCAAAATGCTTTTTTGTTAAAATGATAAAGTATCTGTGTCTCCAACATCACTCTTCGTGTCATGCTCTGAATCATCTACGTGTGAATCATCCTCTCCTCTAACATTTAAGGACATTTTTAAATACGTATTTTAAACATCTGTTTCGCAGGACTTTTCAGATTGTAAATTCTGTCCCGTCCGTCAATAAAACACAGGTTGTGAGTTGACGTACTTATAAATTTATTTCTAAGTGCCATTTACAAGGAATAAAAAAAATTAATTCCGAAGTTAAATGTGGTTTACAAGGAATAAGAAAATTAATTCCGAAGTTAAATGTGGTTTACAAGGAATAAGAAAATTAATTCTCAATGTGGTTTACATGGAATAAAAAAATTCATTTATTAACAAAAGAAATATTCCTAATTTACAAGAATTAAAAATATAAATTATGAGGAACAATAGAATTAATTCCCAATGTAGTTTACAAGGAATAAAAATATAATTGATAAGGAATAAAACAAATAATGATCGGTTATTCCTTCTTCACGGCGATAATCTACTTTTTAGCACCCCCCCCCCCCCACTCTTAAAATACCTTTGGTGTAATGGATAAGCGCGCAGATAAACGTGAGGGTTCGAAACCAGCAGTGGAAAAGAAGGTTTTTTTTTTTTATAAAAATATAGTATGTATTATAAACACTAAATGGCACTGCAATTGATTTAGCTGGACTTAGCGTATTTCGGGATTTTCCACTATGGGTGATAACGTTAGAATCCAGGATGGCGGACTTGGGAATTAGAATTATTTGGGGCCTTCGGATGGGTCATAGCGTCTGAATCCAAGATGGCCAATATACGCCAAAATTTCAGGAGTTTTTGCGGTGAAGACATCAGAATTCAAAATCGCGGGACTTTTTGAAAAGAGGGCGTGGAGACTCAAGGGTCAACTTTCTGTGGCTCAGGGGTCAAAGGTGGTTTGCCCCGAAAGTGCAGGGACTACTACTAATACATCCTCTACCACTTCTGAATCCACACTATTCCTCACGCAATTGTCCATCAATCAAATTCTATATGTGGTTGATCTATATATTCTATATATGCCATGATTGTGGTTGATCTAACGATCATCCACAAATCATGGCGATCAACACAGTCAAAAGCGTTTTGGAAATCTATGAAGCTAGTAATCACAGGTTTCTGAAACTCTAAACATTTCTCAAAAATCTGCCTCAGTGAAAATATTTGATCAATACATCCCCTACCTCTTCTGAATCCGCACTATTCATCATGCAGTTGTCCATCAACCAAATTCTTAATTCTATTAAGTATAATCATGCAAAGAACTTTAACTGGAACAGAAAGTAAACAATTCCCCTATAATTATCACAAGAACTGCGATCACCTTCTTTTTCAAAAATTGGGACAATAAGAGCTCTAGTAATATCCAAAGGAACAACACCTTTATCATAAAAAATATTAAAAATTTCAGTCAGCCATGTAACAACACAAATGTTCGCAGCTCTAAGAATTTCAGTGGTGATTTCATACACCCTGGCTATTTATGCAATTTTAATTTAGAGATAGCCAAAGTGGCTTCGGAATGTGATATAGGGCCGTCATTAATGCCAGTAATGCATCTATCCTTATACAAACAATGGGAGTAGAAACAATCACATTATTTAGAACTTCTCTGAAATGCTCAACCCACCTAGCCATCACAGAATTCTCATCTTCAACCACCTTGCCATGCTTATCCCTTAATCCCTGCGTACGTGTCTGTTTCTTCCCTCATAAAACATTAATAATCTGCTACAACCCCCTACTGTTGTGCTGCTTAATTGCTTCCTCAGCTTTATCAACCAAGCTATGAAACCAAAGATTCTTATCAGCTGTTAACTGATTCTTTACACTGAACTTTAGTACAACATTTCTTAAGCTTCAGTTGTAAGACATTTTTGACCAGGTAAAAGTGATGAAAATTTGTCAGGCAGGCTGTGATTCAGTTAATCTAAATGTTTGCAGTCTTGAGCAGAGGTCACAGTTTAATTATCTTGGGAGCTATGTAACAGATACTGGTGATGTGCGGCATGAGATTAACATAACAGACGAATAGGGATTGCTGCCGGAACTTTTAAGAATCTATGGAGAGTGTGGATAAAAGGAGTATACATCTAAAGACTAAAATTTGACTGTATAATAATTTGGTTCTTTCTAGGATTAGTTATGGTACTGAAACTTGGACACTTTGTAAACAAGATAACAGGAAACTAGATGCTTTTGATTTCAGATGCTTACGTAGTATCTTGAGCATTAGGTGGTTCAGCTTTGTAACTAATGATGAGGTTAGGGAAAGGAGTTAGCAACCTCCTTTAAAAACATATTGTGCAGAGAGAGACTCCGTTCGTTTGGCCATGTTGCCCGTATGGATAATTATAGATTGGCGAATAGGGTTATGAACAGTGTGCCTAAAGGTCTCAGAAAGAGGGGAGACCTAGGATGCGGTGGGCAGACAATGTCAAACAAGACCTTGTTAGAATTGGTGTGCAGTGGCCGGATGCAGCAAATGTAGCTCAGGACAGACATGCTTGGAGAACTAAATTGCACGGTCTGGTTGGACCTCCGTAGCCCATGGCTGCTTGATGATGATGATGATGATGATGATGATGATGATGATGATGATGATGATGATGATCAGATCCAATTTCGGCTTCCCTTTATGATCTGGTATTCCTAACTGAACTAACCCATTTGCTGTTATTAAAATATAATCTATCATATTCCTGTGCCACCCATCAGGTGAAACCCATGTATATTTATAAATGTCCCGGTGTTTGTAATATGTGTTAGTTATTCGGAAAGCATTAAGTTTACTTACCTGTAGGAAACATTCTCCATTGCCATTGGAACTATCAATGGCAAAGGCACCTTAAACTCCTGTCGAAATATTAAATTCAGTACCATCTTTAGTAGTGAAGTCACATAGTACAAGAGAAATATTTCCCTTCTGCACAGAATTCAGAATATCCTCGTTCTCATCAGAGTCCTTTGGGGGGGCATAACAACAGATGCCCATCAAGTAATTTTTATTTTAAATTTTGCTGTAAGAAATCTTTCATTAATGCAGTCATATCCGAGAAGTGCATCACTGGCGTGTCTGCTGAGAAACAAATCTACACCTTGGAGATGCTTTCCATCCTCCCTGCCTGAAAAGAGAAATTTAAAATATTAATTCTCACCTTTACCTGTCCATCTGGTCTCTTGCAAGCCTAGAATTAATTTCAGAACACTTACAAATTAACGTACAAATACAATTTGATTCACCTATTGATCCACAAGAATGGAATATAATTTCATAATTTTCAGATAATCTGTTACTAGGTGAAAATTTCATATTCTTTGTCTTAGTTAAATTTCAAAGTAGTTTATTATTTGATAACCATTTATGAAATAAATGCATATCGCTATTTATATATTGAGGCATCTGTATCATTATCAGTAACATATAATAAGACAGTATCATTTGAAAATGCGATTATTTCACCATAATATTTAATATCAAAAATATCATTCATAAAACAGTTAAATGAAATTGGGCCCAATACTGACCCCTGAGGCACACTAATATCAATGGATAAAATATCACTTAATTCATTATTCAATTTAACCATTTGCCATCTGTCTGATAGATAAGATGAAATCCATGAATAACAAATATCGCTGATTCCCATATTACAACGTTTATTCAATAAAATCTTGTGATTTACAAAATCAAATGCCTTTTATAAATCCAAAAGAAGGCATTTACTTTCTTGCTTGTATTTAGAGCATTAGGTATCTAATCTCAAATAGACAAGAGCATCCAAGGTTCCTTTTTGTGCTTGAAATACAAGTTGTCTTTTATTTATGATTTTATATCTATTCAGAAAGTCAACAAGTCAGTTTTAAAATAATTAAATTTTCTCAGTAAAAACTGAGAAGTTTGATATTGGTCTATAATTATCCATTTTATTTTTGCTTCCATTATTATATATTGATGTAACTATTAAAGTTTTTAGAATATCAGGATAACTGCTAGTAGTAAAAGACAAATTGCATAAGTAAACTAACAATTCCAATACAAAAGGACTAATGGCCTTCAAAGTGTAAGCATTCACATTATCAAGGCCACTAGACTAGTGTTCCTCAATGATAACATTTGTGTATGTATATCTTGTGCAGTTATAGATATAAGTACCATACTATTTTGAATAGAAGAGACATGATCATTATTTGATATGTGTTCACTATCTATATCCTTCAACAAATCAATTGCATAAGTATAATTGGATTAGCCTCAAAATCTATTGTTTTGCACCAAATCCTAAAGTGGTTAATTTAGTTTGAACTCTGCTGTTATTTGTCAATTCATTTACTATATTCCATTTTTTTTCCATATCATTACCTGCTAATATTAAAAGTCTGCCATGATAATACTCTTGTTCAGTTTTTTTTTGATCAGTTAAAGACTTCCTAAATCTCTCTTACTCCTTCATATTACACTCATCTTTCTGTAATTTAACATACGTGGTTTCTCTATCTTTAGTTGCTAAAATTGAAGCATTTGTCATTCGAGGTTTTATATTTTTGTTTTGCTCTTTATCCTAAAAGTGCTTTTAGAGAGATCTTGACATCTCTTTTCCGATTTACTTGCTAATGATAATTTGAAATGCCATATTAATATTAGAATTATTGTAAATATCAGTGCAGTTATATGCGCAGAGATATAGACCGAGACAAAAATAAAAGACACCGAACAAAAATAACAGTGAAAATCCGTACATCTACCGCAAAATGAATATTCAAGTTCCCATCCATGGATACCAATACCACCATTTGAACAAAATTTTACTGACTATTCCAAACTCTTTCAAGAAACTAATTTCATACATGCAGAAAATGAACATAACGCTCTTGTTACAAACGAACATGTGATCTCGGACTCTTGTTTTCATTTCACAGGCGCTAGATAGTGTAGGTTATGGTACTTACACAAAATTTTGGATCTGATCTATAAGAAAAAATTAAAACTTTAGTGATTTACCTCTTCTTCAGAAAAGGGGGTATTTAATTCACATACAACTGAAAAGGAACATGTAAAATGCTCATGCTCACACAAAGAGTGAATATTTGCAGGAAAATAACATTGACAATTTGCATCGCACTCGAAATGAACATACCTGTTGGAAAACGAATTTGTGACATTCACTAGTGTTCTTAAGAACTGAATACTTGCATTTAAAATAGTGTTACTGTTTTGCACGTGAACATACTTGCAAGAAAATAACCAGAAAAAAGAATTTCAACTGGTATGGAAATATGCATGCTCATGCAGGAAAAATAATAAACCGATTCTTACTTGAACCTAAAATGTGCATGGATGAAGTTTAAATTAATAAAGTTCTTAGGTTATTATTGGATTTATTGCTGACAAACATAAAAAGGCGCTTTTTATATACTTCCTCTATTTACAACATTAATTAGATTTATATTATTCAGTAGAAAAAAATTTCATTTTACATTGTGGCACTCACCAAAAATTATAAGACTGTTACTTGCTACAAAAATCATTATTAATGATATTCCATTTTATTTTTTAATTTTTTTAAAATTTGTAACTAAATAAAGAACTAGGAAGAATGAAATTTAAAATTATTCTTTTGTAATTAGAGAGAGTCCTCACCCATTTCAAATAATGTGCTGATCCATTCCTAGAAGTTTGGTCTCTTCAGTAGTTTTCGATAGCAAATATATTATAGTATTAGTGTTGAAACCCGGTTTCAACAGGTTTTTAAAATTTCCCCAAAAATCGAAAATCGAAAACAAAAAATCGTTTTTTTTTATTGATTTTTTATTTGACTACAATAATGTCGAATTTTTTATAAATGTTTTTATAGAGAGAAAGAGAAGGAGAAAGAAAAAAAAAAGAGGAAATGAACAACACATTTTAAGGTCATTCAAATAATGAACGAACCCACCATATATAAGAATTTTTCCGTTCCAATTTTATATACCGTATATATTAGAGAGAGTGAGAGAGTGAGATAATGAATGCCTATGTGAACAAGTCATCATTTTATGAAATATATTGCAATGGTAATAGTTTTATATTTTAAATCGTCATCATCATCCTCAAGCAGCCATGGACTACGGAGGTCCAACCAGACCGTGCAATTTAGTTCTCCAAGCATATCTGTACCGAGCTACATCTGCTGCATCTGGCCACTGCACACCAATTCTAACAAGGTGTTGTTTGACATTGTCTGCCCACCGCATCCTTGGTCTTCCCCTCTTTCTGAGGTCTTTAGGCACACTGTTCATAACCCTATTCGCCAATCTATAATTATTCATACGGGCAACATGACCAAACCAACGGAGTCTCTCTCTCTGCACAATATGCTGCTTAAAGGAGGTTGCCAACTCCTTTGCCTAACCTCATCATTAGTTGCAAAGTTGAACCACCTAAATGAAGGCAAGTGTGATGTTAATCAAGGCCTATATTTGGATCCCGTGTTTGAGATAAATATTGACACAAATGAGTCACCGCGACTTAGTGCAGATAATTTGAGAGTAATTAAGAAACTCAGAAAAATCTGCCGAATGTTTCTCAAATCTGCTTTGAATAATGACAGACTTCAAGATTTCGTAAAGGAGGAATTTAATGGAGAAGAAAAGAAGCTTATCTTAGACTGCAAGTCACGGTGGAATAGTCTCCTTTCTATGATTGAACGTTTTCTAAAGCTAAGGAACTGCTTTCGTAAGGCTCTACGAGTACTAGTACTCAACAGAAAATGTCTTTGAGGAGGAATGGAATTTGCTAGATAACCTCCAGGAAACTCTTCATCCACTTGAATTTCTTTTGATGGTCCTATGCTCTGAAGTAGCAACTTTACTTAAAGCTGACATGCTTATGAAAATCTGCCTTAAGAAACTAGACAAGAAGTGAAATCCTATTGCTGCCAATCTCAAAGAATGCCTTATTAAACGCTACTCATCAAGACGGACAAAAGAGTCATTTCATTGTTGAGATATTTAACCAATCCAGAGGATTTTAAAAAATAATCGTCTGATTTGTTCCCTTTATTATCCAGGCAAAGAGTAAAGAAAATCGCAGTACATACACTTCTTAGGCTTTTTCCTAATGAATGTCAAACCATCGAGGTAGATGATAACGCAGAGTCAGAAGTGCAAGGTGCTGCTAGCATTGTTAAAACTGACGATGACGATTTAACGCACGAGTATTTGAGCGAAATGGATAAATTAGAAATGCTGCCTATGAAAGATTCCAGAGATTTTAATGCCAACGATGAATTTAAATACTTTGAAGTCACATTAAAAAAAGAGTAAAAATTTAGAGCTTTTACATAACGCGTTGTTTACCGTTAAACCAGCGATTGTAGAATCAGAAAGAGAAGATGTCATTTGCAACATAGAGATATAATCTAAATTTAATTTTATATCTTTTCTTACAAGAAGAGTCTATTTTTGTTTTCTCGGTAAATTTTTTTATTGCAGAATTTTATTTCAATGTTTTTATTTTAATAATAGAGATCTTTAATTTTATTCTTTATAATTTTTTCACAAAAAATTTAATTTTTGTTTTCTAAGTGTAGATTTTTTTTATTATTTTTTTTCAATTCTAAATTGTCTAAATGATGTATTATTTTGACTAAAATAAAATATGTCAATTGTCAAAGTTGTCATTTTCTTTTTCATATGCATGACTATCATGCTGCCTTTTTTGGTATTTTTTGACCAAAAAAATAGACGATAAACTATGCTTGTTAGGAGTTATAGTCAGTACCTTTCATTTTGGCTTTTAAAAATTACTATACTTTTTGGTTAAAACCGATTTTTAAAAAACAGATCGATTAAAAACCGGCTTTTAAATTTTCGATTATTCTTCAACCCTAATTAGTATATGCACAATGATATTCATCCCAATTTACAGTGAAACCTCCGTAAAGTGAACACCAGTGGGATAAAATAAAGTGCCTGATTAGGGAGTTGGGCCAGTTTGACCAAGTCAAATAAAAATACGCCTACAAATAAGATATGCTCAACAAAAAGAGGTTAATAAATTTAATGTGATAAGTAATGCAAAATGTATTTAATTTTTGTCAAGAAATGATAACTTTTCTGTTTAGAGTATTTCGTTTTCACAATTTCACTTTCACTGTTATTTATAATTAAGCCGCTTATTAATTTCAATTAAAACTCATCGTTTGGAACATAGGAGTTCTTTAAAATTCATGAGTGAGTTAAGGCATCAATCTATTTTTGGAATTTGGATTCTCATTGCCCTTTAACCCTTTTCATTATGTTCTCCATTGATTTTAGCAATGTTTTTAGCACTTCAATGTTTGTACCTTCTACGTCTGCATTACAGTCTATTGAAACATATTCCTGCTGTTGGATTTA
The DNA here is from genome assembly GCA_038380435.1 of Ryuthela nishihirai. Classification (NCBI taxonomy): domain Eukaryota; kingdom Metazoa; phylum Arthropoda; class Arachnida; order Araneae; family Heptathelidae; genus Ryuthela; species Ryuthela nishihirai. Next base: position 9,612,083 of record JAWZYU010000021.1, read on the forward strand.
CTAAGGTCTATATCAAGATTGAATCTATGTCTATATTGAATATCATATTTGAATGGTCTCATTATTAAACACACTCATAGTTAAAAAGTTACGGATATTGATGAAAAGGTTTGTTGGAAAAATGAGATATAGTTCTTTATGTTCATTTCGATAAGACTAGGGTTGAGTTGTTTTACCTCTGAGCGGCACTATTTTTTTTGAAAACAATGGGCTAAATAGCCAAGTCATAAGGACCCCGACGGCTCAGATGAGGTTGGGAGGAGAGAACCCACTAGACAGCTGTTAGGATGCAGATGAAAGCCTCCCCTGAAGGCTATCCATCGTGTTCTTTAACATGCACAATGTATGGCTCTCCCGCACGTGAATCCACGGCTTAACGTCCCATCCGACGGACGGTGGCCTTTCCAAGCCCATCGGTGTCCTCTACTGGCCAAGGGCAGGCAGGGGAAAAACTTCAATACTTCGAGTCCCAGTAGGGGACTTGAACCTGGGAACTGGAGTCGGTAAAGTTAGAGCAGTCATGAGAAAATGTTTTAGCTGAACGGCAGCATTGAAAATTGAAAAGGAATTGCGGCCGCCAAAAAATATGTACAGTCAATAACGTATAGCCAACGCAGAAAACAAAACGAAAGTGAAACAAACAATATAAACATATTAATGAGAATTCATTTCCCCGAAGTTGGATTTCTCTTTCACAAATTTAATTTATTTATCATCAGTATTTCGCTGGTCGCTCAAAACAAGGTGATGGGCCATAGCTTTCTATGGTCTGGGCTAGAGGATCGCCCATACATTGCGAAACACCTCGAAAAGAGGAGCAGGTTAGTGATCGTATTACCTAGCGCACCTGAGGGGGAATAGCGTGGTATCATGCAAAGCTAACAATTTTTTCCTGCAGTTAGTAATTTATTTTACACTAGCTGAACGTACCCGGCGCTTCCCGGATGTAACTTTTGATATGTATATTCTTATTTTCACTGCAATAAAGGTAAATATTTTAGTTACCCCCTCCCACTCCCCGACACTTTAGCACAGATTTTCAACGGGAAGAGATTTACCCGGGGTTGACTTGGATTGTTGTTGATGTCAGCGAGCTCTCTCATAGCCCGTGTCTTAGTTCCTGCGTAAGCTGTCGAGATTTTTATTTCCGTTACCACAGATTTTTCTGCTCTGTGGCGCCCGTGATATTCGTCCGCGGTTCACATTTCCTGCACAGCGTCCCCCGTGTGCCCCAGTGATTGGTTTAAAAATCAGGTTGCCATTTGACCCGTGGCTTCGTTTCTACACAAATTGTGACAGCTCGTGTCTCACTTTTAATCTACCTATTCTGTTGTTTCCTGCACTAACGGTTAGTTTGTGAGCACCTCCCCCCCCTCCCCCCGACATTTTATCACAGTTTGAACACGAAGAATTTCCAGGTGTTGCAAAGGTCATTGCTGACTCGGCGCGCTCTCTCGTAGCCCGTGGCAAACGATCGAGATATTTATTTCGTCAGATTTTGACATTCTGTAATTCCCGACTACTTCACCAAAGGGTCCCAAATTTGGTAAGCGGGTTCCCCCTGCCCAACCCCATGGTTGGTTAGAAAATCAGGTCCCTTGCTGCAATGGAACGCCTCAGTAATGCCTTTGGAGACGTGGGGAATCTGGCAACGGCAGCATATTTAAATTCTATTTGAACTCTTTACTTTCAGGGTTAGGGAGCAGTAAAGGGCAACAGTAAATTTGACAGCGATTCTCGTTTCCCGTAGGAATAGCTTGGTAAATAATCTTCTTTTATTATATAGATGTTGCGATGAAAAGAAATTAGCTAATGTGATGTATCATTAATTATAACTTAACTGCCACTACTCTAATGCTCGCTTGCTGTGTGTATTAACGTACCAAAAATGAAGACTTCAGAAATGAAAGTGTTTTATAACACAGAATCGGGGAAAGTGTTCGACCAAGCCTTATTTGGTATTGTGACCTAAGAGAGAGTATGCCTTTAAAATTACGGTAAAACAGCGCTGCATAATTTGCATTTTTTTCCTACTAAGATAAAAAATATGAAGAAAACATATAATAGTGTTCAGGGGCGTAGCGAATTACTATCGTTGGGGGGGGGGAGAAATAAAAAATTTCCAACTCGAAATTTCAAATTTTTTGCCAACTGAGCAAACTTACTTAGATTTTCGCTCCTGGGAGGGGGGGGAGTAGGCAATTTTCACAACTCTTCTGCATTTTGCCATTTCACTTTTCACTTACCAACTTTGCCAACAAACCGTATTTTTTACCAACTTTGCCAACAAACCGTAATTTGAAATTTAACTTCCAATTTTGCCGACTAGCCATAATTTCACAGAAATAATTACAATATTTACATCTGGTTTCAATTGCAGCAATTCAGTGTGAATTTTCCCTTGATTTTGCCACTTCTCCTTAATTTCACGAAATTAATCCCCAATCTTTACATCTCTCCTAAATTTGCCAAATCACTTCAAACTTTTCAAACTCCCCAAAATTTTGGCGAGTTTTTTCAATTTTCGTCAACTATCCTTAATTTCACAAAAACAATCCCAATTTTCACAACTCGCCCGTATTTCACCAAGTGGCTTCGAATTTTGTTAATTCCCCTTGATTTTGCCAACAGTTTATGGTTTTTTCAACTCTCCTTAATTTCAGAAAACCAATCCCAAATTTTACAACTCACCTGTACTTTACCAAGTGATTTCCAGTTTTGCCAACTCCCCTAGATTTTGCCAAGTTTTCTCGATTTTGTCAACTCTCCTTAATTTCACAAAAACAATCTCAATGTTCACAAATCGCCCATATTTTACCAAGTGGATTCGAATTTTGCCAACTGCCCTAGATTTTGCCAAGTTTCCTCAATTTTGCAATCTCGCCACAATTTTACAGAAAAAATCCCAATTTTATGACACCTGATTTTTGCAAAGCCACTCTGAATTTTCCCAACTCCCCCAAGATTTTCAAACTCTCCTAGATATTGCGAAGTTGCCTCGATTTTCTCAACACGCCATAATTTTACAGAAAATAATTGGATATTTTACATCTCACCTGAATTTTGTCAACTCTACACGATTTTGCCAAGTCACTCCGATTTTTCCAATTGCCCCTAGATTTTGCCAACTCGCCATAATTTTACAGAAAAAAATCCAAATTTTCACATCTCACCTGAATTTTGCGAACTCCCCACGATTTTGCCAAGTCACTCCGAATTTTGCCAACTCGCCGTAATTTTACAGAAAAAAATCCTAATTTTTACATCTCACCTGAATTTTGCCCTACTCCCCACGATTTTGTCAAGTCACTCCGAATTTTGCCAATTACCCAAGATTTTGCCAAGTTGTCCCGATTTTGCCAACTCCAAGATTTTGCCAAGTTGTCCCGATTTTGCCAACTCATCTTTATTTTACTAAGTGGCTTCGAATTTTGCCGTCTCTCCATTTTCCAAACTGCCTTAGATTTGCCAAGTTGCCTCGATTTTGATAACTCCCCTTAATTTTACAAAAAAAAAATATAAATTTTCACAACTCACCTAGATTTTACGAAGTCGCTTCAAATTTTGCCAACCCCGAGTTAATTTGGTGGATTGCGTCCTCCCCTATCCCCCCATGGCTACGCCCCTGATAGTGCTACAACAAAATCTGGTTATATTTTATGCAATGACCCCACGGAGATATGAATAACAGAATTATCACAGTTCAATAACTAAAATTGTTGCGAGTTCTGACATTTTGTAAGTACATTTTAGATTGTGGAAAAGGAGAACAAAATTTAGTTATTTTCCTAAGGCGAGATGTTTACAAGAGCTGAACAACTCGAGGCAGTAGTGGGTTGTATATATTTATTATTCTGACTGAAGAGAACATTCAAAATGAACATGAAACTAGAGTAGTGAAAACATTTCTTACATTGTGTAACTACTCATTTTATTTCAAACTACTAATACAAATTCATAACTGCTGCCCAGTATAACTTGAAATGCTTTTTCATTTTATCTTAGCAGTAGCTTGGTTAGCTTATTATTGGTAATCTTTAAGTACAGCCTTGCCCGAACTACAATATTACAATTTACTGCATAAAAGTGCTTCGGTCGGAGTAAAAGACACGAATCGCAAATTTACTCAAAATCAGGAATAATAAATTTTGTAAGATATCAAAGATTTTCTTTCTCAGTTTCCTTCTGAAGAAATTGACAGCATAATCAAGATTTCTGAGGGGGGGGGGAATTGTGATCAAAGAACATGAAATAAAGGGTTGGGTTGTTTTACCTCTGAGCGGCACTTTTTTGCACATCATGGGCTAAATGGCCAGGTCACATTGACCCCGAAGGCTCAGAGAAGGTTGGGGGGGAGGGGACCCACAGGAACAGCTGTTGGGAGACAGATGGTAGCCTCCCGTCAAGACCATCCAGCGTGTTCTTTAACGTGCACATGGTATGGCTCTCCTGCACACGGGACCACGGCTTAACGTCCCATTCGACGGACGGCAGCCTTTCCAAGCCCATTGCTGTCCCCTACTGACCGTGGCAGCGCGAGGAGTTTTGCGGAGATAAATCTCAATGCTGACCCAGCTGGGACTCGAACCTGGGAACTACAGATTACGAGCATGGCACGCTACCGACTGAGCCACCCACGCCCCATGAAATAAAGGAAATGATTTTAACTCACAACGAGAAGAAATTGCTCATCTTAATCGCAGGCTATGCTGCATACAAGGCAAAGGCCTGCTTAATTGTAACGCATGCAGATGCAAATATCCGAGACGCTAAAAGAGTTAGAATTGGACGAAGAGCTTTTTTTGAATACATGAAATGGATTGATCTCACTTATCCGACAAATGAATCACAACTGTTGTAAGTTTCTTAAAAAATGGTGTCGCAGGTAAATGAGGAGCAGTTTTTAGAAACCATAAATCAAAGGCAACTTTTGATATCATCTATCATAGATTCGCTTGAATCTGAAAAGAAAATCTGCTTCTGTTGGCTATTAAAGATTTGTCGAAAGTGCATTTAGCAATATATAGTTGAACAATTGTTTTTTTAAAAAAATCAGGGACCAATTAGGAAGAAAAAGTAAATAAATTAAAATACCAAATCCCTTAAAAATAAAATGCGATATTTGAAAAGAATGTTAATTGTAATTAAATATTTGACAATTTGATATAACCTAAACGTAAAAAATTAAAAATGATTTCAGAAATTCATAAATATTGCTTCAGCTTTTTTAACCTTCATTGTACCTATTATTAGTCTTTTTTATATTTCCCTTGCAATCATGTTACATAATTATTATCGAAGTTTAATATCGAAAGCATGTCAGGTTTATGTTGATATAAGTAAGAAAAAATATAAACGCATTTTCGATACTTTTCTAATCTATGAGATTTTATTTTTATAGCGAATCTAATAATAAACCAAACAAATTTTTTAACAAATGAATATAACATCACAACTATAAAAGTGATGAAATAATATGATCTCTCAGATATTTTAATAGGTTAGATAGAGGAAACAATTGTCACTAGCCGAGTTGGATCTGAACCCAAGACCTCCTGATAACATGTCAGGTGCTCTGATCACTGAGCTACCGTCCGCCGATCAAGTATCCTCTATTAGTGGCCATAGAATTAGTGATTGGAAATGTATCTGACTGTAATTGAAGACTCTGGTCCAGAAGGCACTTCCCAATTCAGTGCACGCGGCCAGCCCACATCAAGCGTCAAGTGGCCGGTAGCTCAGCGGTCAGAGCACCTGACATGTTATCAGGAGGTCGTGAGTTCAGATCCCTCCCAGCTAATGACAATTTATCCTCTGTATTTCTAAAAGTGATGTATTCAGAGGTAAGACGTAATTTAATATTTCATTGCAAACATTTCCTTTCTATATAATGACCATTTACTTTGTTTACAAAAGTGTATTCAGATTTTCGTCATTTATCACGGAACGTAAAGGAACACCATGATCCACATACAACAAGTGTTTTTAATTAACCGTAACAGATAATAATGTAAAATAAATATGAGAGGAAAATGTTGAGACTTCACATGCCAATGTTTTTAATTTATACTGCGAAAATAAAAACACGTTGCGCAAATTTCCAGCTGAAATGCCGATAACAGCTTTATCATTGAAAGGAAAACTGTGATGGTTTTCTTTTGCACAAAAAATTAAACAGAATAACACATAAAACAAAAAAGCGTGAGATAAATATTCAGTGGAATATGTGAAATAAAATTGTGTTATGGGTAAAACCTGCAAAAGTCCGATATGTTGCAGAGCAAGCTAAAATGTCTCCCCCTAACGTGATGTCACGAATTTAACGCCCTAGTCAAGGTCGGATCTTCAGGGGTTGGTGGGGGGTGGGTTGCTGTCCCCCATCGTCCTTGTCTATGAACCATTAAGAATAATAATAATAATAATACCTTTATTAAGCCTGAGTATGGTTATATACATAGATTACCCCACTAAGCCTTATGGCTTCCGAGAGGATTCCATCACTATCGCTAACCTTTTCCTACTTCCCTCAGTTCATCAAAACTTTCTAGTGCTGCACCGTCTGCTATTATTCTGCACAATGTGTTATTATCGGAAGCATTCTCTTGTGAGAATGTTTTTTCAGAATTAGAGTTATTTTCATCAATGATAAAGGAATCTGTGGTTCCTTCAATGGGAAGGTTGTGCCTGATCAATTCATTTAATACTTAAAGAAGGCTGAAAAGAATTCAATAAATGGTAAGGGGGAGGAGAAATTTCGTCAATGATAAGGGGGTTAAAGGGAAAGTCCATCAATGATAAGAGGAAGGAGCGGAAAGTCCATAAAAGATAAGAGGGGATGGCAAAGTTTGAGAGCCACTGATGTGGATAACAGGAAGTTTGATGTTTTTGATTTCCCTTGCTTACATATAACATCATGCGTTAAAATAAATGATATTACGTAAGGTAAGGTATTGTGTTAGAATTAGTTTTTAGTGGGCACCAGAGCTTCGTATTTGCCATCCATTATCTGACAATTTCTGTAAGGAAAAAGTGAATCAGAAACCGAAAGACAATGGATGCGGTTGGAGAAAATATTTAAATACCCTACTAGGTTTACCTTTAGGAGTTCACGTATAAAATGATAAATTTGCGAATGCAAGTACGATCGGTAATCCTTTTGACACTATTTAGTAGCCCTGAAAAGGGCTTTTTTGTAGCAGAGTCTAGTGAAAGCTTGTGACGTATCTACGTTGGCTTATCTGCGTCTTCGGTAACTTCAGTGGTAGGTTACCAGCATTACGTCGATGAGATTTGACGGCTTTCGACGACATCTTTAAGAACACATGCTCGTAAATGTCCTCTGAGCTTCTGACGTGCTTATCTACGTTGCTCACTTCACTGGTCGATGATGATAGGTTAACAGAATGCCGTCGATGAGATTTGACAGCCTTCGACTTCATCTTTGAGAACAGTTGGTCGTAAATGTCCTTTGATCTTGTGACGTGCTTATCAGTGTTGACCACTAAGACTTCGGTCCGTTCACTGGTCGATGATGATAAGTTACCAGAGTTCCGTCGATGAGATTCGACTGCTTTCGAAGACATTTTTAAGAACATTTGCTGGTAAATGTCCTCTGAGCTTGTGACGTGCATATCTACGTTGACCACTAAGTCTCCGTTGACTTCACTGGTCGATGATGATAGGTTAACAGAATGCCGTCGATGCGATGCGACAGCTTTCGATGACATCTTCAAGAACAGTTTTTCGTAAATGTTCTCATATGCTTCCGTAATTGGTGGTTCTTCTTTTTCTTCTTCAACAGTCTTAATGCAGCAAATGAGTTTGAACCACCTCCATGTCTTCACGTAGAGACTTACCTCGTTCACTTTCCTTATATCTTCTCTTCTCTGATGCGTAATCCAACATCTCTCCCACGAAATCCTCCTTTTAAGCATCCTGAAGTTTCGTCTTTGTTTCTCTATACGCCAAAGTTCCCAAATATACAACTATCAACTACAACATACCCAATCAATAACTAAGTAACAACCATAACATACGTATCGACGCTCAAGTTTGCATAAAGCAATTCTCAAAATAGCAATTTCCTCTTTAATGCATTTACCCCTTTAATTGTTTTTTTTCTCCTTGTATTGTTCGGTATTTCAACAATTGGGTTATTCTTTTGTTACGTTCTTAAATGCATGTGATGCCAGGTGAAGGAAATATTGCGAATTCTTCCCAAATATTCAAATTTAATTCTACGATTATAATTAATAATCATTTAATGAATCCATTTTCAGAAGCATCTAAGTGATTAAATTCATTCTTTAAAAGCACACTTCCCAGGAGTATTATGTCTGCTCCCCACAAATGCTCACAATAGCACAGAAATTAAAAAGTGGAAAATTATACCACCTGGCGAAATTATTACGAACCTGCTTTTCAAATTTGGGTCCTACTAAGAGTTTCCACCCCGGGAGCCGAGTCAACCCGGATCTATATATCCTTGTTGTGGCTAACCGGGAAACAGATTAAATTCAGGTTTTGACCGATGGATGAGCTTTCCTTCTATAGGACCATAGGGTAGTCGGGGATGAGCTGTATCTATATGGTACAGTCTTGCCCCGACCGTAGTTAGCGGCGAAAAGGACATTTGCCGATATGCTGGTAGTGCTGCCAGGCGGAACCGGTGGGTCTTGCTTACATATCTTTTCTGTACTTCCGGGACATCACGGGAGCCGAGACAACTTGGATCTTTATATCCTTGTTTGTGGCGACCCGGGACATAGATTAAACTCCAGGTTTTGCAGCGGGTTATGCCGTGGGTTGGACTTTACTTCTATAGTACTGTTCACCATAGATTGTCGTGGGCTGGGCTTTACCTATATTGATTGTACTGTATGTCCCCGACCAATAGATAGTGGTCAACCTGACATTATCCTAATACAGATAGTGTTTCAGGCGAAACTTGCGGGTCTTGTCATTAAGTATACTTACCTGTATTTCCGGGAGGTAATGCGACCCTGCATCGAAACCAGAGGACACAATCGGTTTCAAGATTATGCTCCCCACATCATAACACTGTCTCTAGCACCTTTAACACCCTAGTGTTAACCTCCTAAGCTACAAGTAATGCTGCATAGGGTTGTCACCACCAGAGCTAGTAACGTTTCGTAGAGTGTACCGCAAGATGCTGTTATACAATGTAACCTTCGTTTATCCGATTACTGGTTTAACCGGTTAAAATCTGTTGACCGTCAAATTTTGTACAGGTACCACTCAGCCATATAGCTACACCTCCTAGCATCCCGCCCTCAGTGATATAGCTACACCTCCTAGCATCCCGCCCTCAGTGATATAGCTACACCTCCAGCATCCCGCCCTCAGTGATATCGCTACACCTCCTAGCATCCCGCTCTCAGTGATATAGCTACACCTCCTAGCATCCCGCCCTCAGTGATATAGCTACACCTCCTAGCATCCCGCCCTCAGTGATATAGCTACACCTCCTCGCATCCTGCCCTCAAGTTGTGTTGAAAACTTATTAGACGATAAAACGTAGATTATGGTCACTACATTTTCCAATTTTAGCGTTAACTTTTTTCAGTAAAATCTTAAATAACATATTTGCTTGAAAAATGGATGATTAATGTACCTTAAAAATATTTTAGGAGCTTTCGTAATGGAGTAAATATTATTCAGAATATTTACAGCGGAATTCGCTGATTTATAAAATGAGAACATTTGATTAAAATAAGTGTCTTATATTAAGCTTCCTTTTAGGAGTCTCTTTACAGTGCTAAGATGATATCAACTCTCTTTGTCAATTGAGAGCCCTGTGGTCCGAAAAATTCACTGTCTACAGTAATTCTCTCTACATAACATATTTATCATTTTACCTTATTAACATGGTCTTTTTTTTGTTTCCATTCCCTTTATCGTTCATAATTAAGCTATATTTAACAACTTACAGCGCCAAACGTTTCGCGTGGATATTACTTGTAGTTAATATTTTGCGAGAGGAGAAACAGACTGGCACCACACCGCAATTGGAGGTGAGGATTCTGGCATGGTTAAGTGGGCTGAGCATTTCTGTGATGTGGTTAATTCTACTCCCATTGTTTGTAATGAGAATAGATGCATCAATGGCTTTAATATCGGCGCTACATCACATTCTGAAGTCTCTTTGGCTATCTCTAAATTAAAACTACATAAATTCCCAGGGGTAGACGCAATTTCCACTGAAATGCATAGAGCTGGAATGTTGTCATATGACTGAATGAAATATTGAATATTTTTATGATAAAGATCTTGTTCCGAAGGATTCCACCCGAGCAATTATTATTCCTATATTTACGAAAAGCAACTTCAGTTCTTGTGATAATCATAGGGTGATTTCCTGTCCCAGATAAAGTTCTTTGTATCATTGGGCTTAATAGAATTAAGAATTTGGTTGATGAACGATGATAAGGGAAGTATAGATAAAATATTTCCGTTTAGGCAGATGCTTGAGAAGGTTTAGAGTTTAAGAAACTTGTCGTTACTAACTGTATAGATTTTTAGGAAGCTTAGAGCTTGGTTCTGCTGATCGACATAATTTGTGGTTGATTGTGAAATCGTATTGCAACACCTGAGAAATTAGTTAATATTATGATGGCTCACTGCAATAACACTGAGTCATATGTGACATTTGTTATGATTGGGGAAGTTGGTTTAGCATTGCTACTGGTGTTCAGCAACGGGGCATTTTGTGGCCTTTTTTGTTTAGTTTGCTTATTGATTCTGTTATGAGGAATTCCCTTCAACGGAAAGATTTTGGTCTTAAATGGTCTAGACATTTCAGAATTATTATTATGAAATTATGAGATATATTACTATTATGAGATTATGGGATTGATTTGGCCATTTTTGCTAGTGATGTTGATGAGATGAACTCTTTCATTAGGGCTGTTCATGAGACTGGTGATAGAATGGTATTGGTGATAAATAGAGAGAAATCTAAAGTGATGAAAATTACTCAGTATGATGGTACTTCAGTTGCATTGAATGGCTGCACTCTTGAGCAATTATCTCAGTTTAATTATCTCCGGAGTTGTTTAACAGATCCTGGCGATATTCGTCATGACACAAACAGAAGAATATGGATTGCTGCTGGGATTTTTAAGAATGCATGGGGAATGTGCAAAAATGAGGCATATACACCTAAAGGCTGAAATTAAGCTCTATCATCAGAAGAAATATCAAATTACAAAACCGGAATGCATACAGAGCGTACATTCAACGGTCTCATTCAGTGGGATTTAGCTCGGTGAATTGGCTCGATCTAGAAACCAATCGGTGCCTTCGACACCTCTTGATTTCTAGGTCGTTACTCCCACCCCTCTTTCATCTAGAATGCAATGCCGGATCAGAAAACTCTATTTCTGAGTTTTACTGCCGGAAATAGCCCTATTCACCAATTTCTAGCTCTCCAACACCGATACATCGAAATTTGACATTTGAACTCGAAGGATCCATTGCATCCAAAAGTTGGCATAATTTCTGATATCTACGATCAGGAACGTTTATACAAAAGCTCAAACTCTTGCTTTGAAATCCATAACATTTGTTTTCTATAATTTCATTTTAGCCCATATTTTATGCCCGAACTAAAAATATATTTAAAAAAAACAATTATAAAATCTTATTCCATATAGAATATCATTTTGACTTTTCCTGTTCAGCGGAATATTTTAGATTGGGAAAACTGTACTAAAGCCTTATTCTCAGAATCCCCCAAAATTAAACTGTTGGTAACGTTTCCTACATCTACAGCCGGACATTCTCTGACATGTCGTTCAAGGTTTGACCACTAAGTGACTGTGAACTGTGTTGGAGATCAAATTTCAGATTATTCCTGGGATCTACGACCCGTATTACCTCTAGGTAAAAATTTTCATAGCTCTACCAATTCTGCATCATAATTAGAATTAGCGTGATTCCTTGTCACTATGTATTAGATGTTAACGTGACCTGCAATGCCACAGCTGGGCAGGCTTGTAATCTACAATTCCCAGGTTCGAATCCTGTCTGTGCCAGAGTTGAGATTTATCACCACAAAACTACCCACCCTACCCCTGGTAAATAGGGGACACCGAAGTATATCCTCTCTCCGAAACTTTCTCTTAGCCCTCGAAATGATAATTCTAACAGTTCTCGGAGTCCTTGTGACCTAGTCATTTAACCAATTGTGTACTCAGAGGTAAAACAACTCAACCGACAGATAATATTTTCCCCCAATAAGCATTCCGGTGGTTGGCAATAAGCATTCAAGTGCACTTGCCTGCTGATCACAGACATAGGTTCGAGCGCTGAATAAGGTACGGATGTTTCTATCCCGTGTTGTCTTTCTGCTGAGGTCTCACCTTCCTCACAGTCTTTTCTATGGCAATTATACTGGCAAGCAACTCGTTCAGTGGTATGGAAAAAGAAAAAAATCTCCATTTTCTACCCTTGCCGAGAAAGGGCACATCGTTGGGCTTGGAAAGGCCGCCGTTTGTCTTATGAGATGTAGAGCCGACGTTCCGTGTTTAGGAGAGTCATTACCTGAGCACATTAAAGAATACACAGGATGGATTAACGAGAAGTTTCCATCTGTCTCCTAATAACTATCCAATCGATATCACTTTTCCTTATCCATCTCTGACTTTTGTGGACCTTGTGACTGACTATTTAACCCAATTATGTGTTAGAAAGTGCTGATTAGATATAAAGTCACCGAGGCCATTGCCCAATCTTAATTCGAATGTTCGCAGGAACTTGGAAAAGGCAACTGCAAGCTATAGAGAAGTGGTGTCATCACCAATTTATTTACCAACCGGTTCCTTTCAAATGTGCGTTTCATTCTTCCATTAACATAGAACTATTGGCGGGGGGGGGGGGAGGATGCTCAGTACCCAGGATCCTAATCTGCAGTTCCCAGGTTTGATTCCAAAAAAGGTTGATAGTTTTCGCTGCTAGCCTCCAATCTGCCCTTTGTGGAAAGGGGACACCTTTCGTCAGACGAGCAGTCAGATCCTATCTGTGTGCACTAGATTTAAGGTGATCCAAACTATGGCAATATGTATCAAAAAGGCATCGATGACGCTCTTCTACCAACGAAATATTTGCTAGTTATGTTTCTTTTAATTGCGAAAATATCGAAAAATAAATTGTTATTTTCTTTCTTAAGTGCGAAAGATTCTCAGAATTAACAGATTTATATTCTAATATGAATCATACAAATTCTCGAAAAGGTCAGAAAACGTTAACCCATTGTGGTTCAAAGATCTCATTAAACCTACATCCCATTTTAATAACCGTAGCTTGAATTTAAATTGGAGCATTTTGATAAACGTATAATTTCTTTTGAAATTATCTGTGGTTCATTTTAACATTGTTTCCATTTTAAAGAGGCTTTTCTAGTTATTATAATAATTAGAATTATATCCCTCCCCCCTCTCCATTCCACCTCATTTAATCACAATCAGCTATGTTGAAAGCCGTCCCTTCCTTTCTGTCCTCTGGAACAGGAATATGAAAATATTGCTCTCCATCACTGGTACACCGAATTTGACCTTTGACCTCCATGGACCCATCACATCCAAAATTTGCCATAATGTCTGAAATCTACGATTAAATTACCCTCAGGCACCAATTTCTAGCTCTCTAACACTGGTAAATTCATACTTCACCTTTGACCTCGAAGGAACACAGCGCATCCAAATTTTCCGATTTGTGAGATCTCAGACTCAAAATTTAGCTCCTGGCACCAATATTTAGCTCTCTAGCAATGATAGATCTAAAGTTGACCTTGGAGCTCGAAGAACTATCCGGATCCAAAATTTTTTATCCATCTATAACATGAAACATCCTCAGGACCGAATTTTTACGTTTCTAGCATTCATAGATCGAAACTCGATGCATGAGCAAAGGCACTGATGATCTTTCTCCATAAACTTCAGAACCATTCATTCATGACAAAAAATACCCCCTTCAAGCAGCTGCTTGCTACAGAGATCTGATAGGAACCTGTCAATTAGTAGAAGGTCTAACCGCCATAGTAGAAGGTCTGTGAAGATGGCTGGACCTCAGCAGAAAAACAACACAAACACCCATTTCGGGACTCGAACCCAGGTCCCTTAGTTCAGTAGCTTAGCGTGCTAACCACTCTGCCACGGGACGGCCATTCTTGACAACGGTTAGTTATGTAGAAAGTGTTTTCAGTACTTGACTCAAAAAATATCATCATATTGTAAAGGTAACATCACTCAGTAGGAATCTTCCCCTAAATGATTGGTTTTTTACCCTTTAGGAATTTTACACTCTATTATAATCTCTTAGAGGTCCCAAGGGTTCGCCTCCCCAAACTCCCACCAAAGGCTCCGTGTGTACTACCATCCCCTCACGTTTGGGCCATGAATTCAGGGACACCCTGTATATGTTTGCGTATGTATGTATGTATTGTATATATACAGGGTGAATCTGAAAAAGTGGGCAAAACTTTACGGGGTGGTAGAACGCAGCTCTACGAGCAATATTCGTCATAGAATGTATGGTCGGAACGCAAAAGGCGAGCCGCTAGGTGGCGTTGGAAATGGTATAAAAGGGTCGGTCCTCGCACCCAACGGCATTTCTACCGTGGATTGCCGAGAGGATGGCTGGTTATACTAACCACGAAATGGCGGATATGCACTTTGTGTACGGTGCGGCGGACGGGAATGCAAGTGAGGCACAGAGTATCTCCTCTCCTTCTTGTGTTCATTCTTTAAATGTGACAGTGGAAAACTACCTTTTAACTTCTCACCGCTTGCGTTCCGACCATACATTCTATGACGAATATTGCTCGTATAGCTGCGTTCTACCACCCCGTAAAGTTTTGCCCACTTTTTCAGATTCACCCTGTATATATTTGATTATATGATGATATGTATTTATATATCTATGTACGATATGTATGTCTATATCTATGTACGATATGCATGTATATATGTATATTATCTACGTACGATATACATGCATATATGTATGATATGTATGTGTGTGTGTGTATATATGTATGTATGTATGATATGTATGTGTTTGTATATGTCTATATATGTTGTACCAGAGCCTCACGTTAGCCATCCATTATCTGAGGTTTTCCTTAAAGATGAAATGAACTCTAGGGAGAAGTCAACAGATATTGGATGTTGCCCGTCTCTCAGGATTCGAGGACGTCTGAGGGTGGATTTTAGGAGAGACAGTTTTTATTTTCCTTTTTTTTATTTTTCACATATTTCTTTTCATATTTTGTTGTTGTCCTAATTACATTATCCTTGATCTTTCTTTCATTCTTGTGTTCTTCATCATTATCGTTCTCTCTATCGGATACGATGTATCAAGATGATCACAATTATGAAAAGAGCGAAAATTGCAAAAGAAATGATCTCTCCCAAGTAATACTTATATGTATGTATGTATATACTTAAAGCCATTCCTTTTTGGAACATAAATAACGTTCTTAGTTCGTCTCAAGACAATTCCATGATCCGTTTCCAGTTCCCAACATCCCACTTGTGCAGAATCTGTTAGCAATTGATGTTTCCTGTTATCGGAACCGGACGCGTCTGTCACATTACTGGAACTACATGCGACTGAAAGACTTGAAACGTGAGGATCAGATTTCCTGAGACTTTCACTGCATTCCGACTGTGGGGGCCCAATTTCATTAGACAGATTTCCCCTTCCATCAGGTGGCTCTACGATTTCAACATACAACTCTTCCATTTCAACATGTATTACAACAGTTACTTCCCCCTTTTCATCTACTTTTTCACTGGATTTTGAGGGAGCATATATTTCATCATCATCATCTGATGACTCACCGTTCAGGCAGCAGTATAAACTGCTTTTAAAATGTCTCCATCTTCTTTTTGATTTACTCGCCGTCTGCGAAGGAAATGAAAGACGCGTTGTAGCGACGTTTCTCGCGTACCATTTACACTTTCTACCATTGTGCAGAATATCCAACTAAAATAAGTCGCTAATAAGTCGCTAAACCGATCAAAATGCTATTTTGATCTACTGGAAACAATAATAAACAGCTTGGATAGTGATTAGGTTTTTTTAATTTATCTCAGCTGTGTTAAATCTGTTACATTGAATTGATTTCATTAACGGAAGGGAAGATGTGTTATGAGCAGGGGGTAGCCAGGAAAGTTTCTTAGTGGGGGGACAGGTTGTTGACAAACAATGCGACCTCGATTAACCGACAATAGATTATTGTTTTAACCGTTAAGTGTAGAATTTTGTTACAGCTGCCACACAGTGATAGAGCTACGTTTCCTGGCCCTTCTCCCCCAAACTCCTTCATTATAGTGTTAATAACATCTTAGAGGAAAAACAGTAGATTATAATCAATAAATTTTCATTTTTAGCATTAATGTTTTCAGTAAAATTTAATATAAGGTATTTACTTTCGCAATGGTGCCCTCCTCCTTTTTCCTGTTTAATTGCACTCTAAAACGTTTCTTAAAAGTTTTCATTATGGACAGAAAAATTATTCCGATTATTTACAGCTGAAATCACTGTTATGCAAAACGGAGAACATTTAATTGAATTGCGCTTCATTGTAGCAGCCTCTTTACAGTGTTAAGATGATGTTAATTCTCTTTGACAGCTATTCATTATGAGGAGCAATTCTCTCGATATAATTTTATATTTATGCCTTATTAACATAGTTTTTTGTTTACATTTCCTTTAATTATTTCAGGATTAAACTGTATTTTCATTTTTTCCCCAGACTTCTTTAATTATTCACATTTTCTGTCAAATATCCGATATTTCGATGTTCCCGAGCCACATGCAGGTAGATTAATTGTAGTTCTACTGTACTCGGATACCCATATTATCAGTAAACACATGGGGGATATTATCGCCCTAGCAATGATGCCAAATCATACTCTTTTTTAAGGGAAATACGTTACTCCCCATACACAAAGGACGGAGATAACCTGAAAGCTTTAATGGTCTTGTCGTTGTTTCTCATACAACAGTGGTTCCCATTTGGTGGTTCACGAAACCCAAGGTGTTCGCGCTAAAATTCTGCAATGGCGCCTTAAGCAATAAAGAATTGTCCAATTATGTTACAAATATATGCATGTGCTTGTTGTGACAACAAGCATGTGCATGTTTGAAGCATTATAGGTTTGTTTCTGCAGCGGTTCTAAATTTTAGAGGTTTCATAATTATAGGTAGTAAAATTCTATATTTTATAATTATAATTATAATTATAATGTAATGTCTTTGTTTGGTTCAAAGGGGTTCACAGAACAAAAAACTTTGAGAACTATCTATGCATGTATGTATGTTAAATGTATGATATATATACAGGGTGATTCAAAACTTATCGTTCAAATTTCGTGGGGAGGTAGGGAATACGTCAGGAAACCGATTTCACATAGGAAAGTATGTCCGCAAATGTACGCATGCGTATGTAGAGGGCGCTGTGTGTACCCAACCAGTGTACAGCTCGCCTGACACTCCCGTTGTCATCAGTGTACGAGCTGACTTACTAGTGATAAGATGAATCGTTTTACGCATCAAGAGCTAGCGAATATGCATCTCGCATATGGGGCAGCTGGCGAAAGCGGCCGCCGAGCTAGGCAAGTTTACGAAGACCGATACCCCAACAGAAGAATACCGCAGCATCAAATGTTTGCACGTGTGCATCGCAATCTGCGCGAACGTGGTTCACTGCACAGCAACATACAGGATACGGGGAGAAGACGACTGACGCGGACTGTCAACGTCGCAGAACAAGCCCTACAGTCCATCGAAGATAATCCGAATAGCAGCACACGAGCTATTGCTCAGCAACTTGGGGTCTCTCAAGTCAGCAGTGGGGCGGATACTGCACGAGGAACGTGTGCATTCTTACCATCTGCAAAGGGTGCAGTTACTGCATCCTGACGATTATCCGAAGCGTGTGGAATTTGCACAATGGTTCATGCAGAAAGGTGCCGTGGACCCCAGTTTTCCAGCTTCTGTCCTTTTTACAGATGAAGCTTCATTCACTCGTGAAGGTGTGTTCAATACACACAATTCACATGTGTGGGCTTACAACAACCCGCATGGTACAAGAAGTCACGCTGCGCAACATCGTTTTGCCGTAAATGTGTGGGCTGGAATCATTGGTGACTGTTTGTTGGGACCTTACTTGCCACCGCCCCGATTGGACGGCCGGAAATACATAATATTTCTCGAGACAGACTTTTCTGGGCGCTGTTCCTGCGCATATCCGCCGAGATATGTGGTATCAACATGACGGGGCTCCAGCCCATAGCGCAATTGTTGCGCGTGATTACCTGAACCGAACATTCGGAGCTCGATGGATTGGTAGAGGTGGACCGATCGCTTGGCCACCCAGGTCACCTGATTTATCGCCCATGGATTTCTTTTTGTGGGGGGCCATGAAAGACCATGTGTACGAGACCCCCGTCGACAGTGAAATGGACCTTGTTGCACGAATAGTGGCCGCCGCAGGCATTGTCCGTGATATGCCAGGCGTTTTTGAAAATGTTAGACGGTCAATGCAATGGCGCTGTGAATCCTGTGTCCGTGTAAATGGTCGCAATTTTTAGCACCTACTGTGAACCTGTACTTTACCTTGTTGGAATAAAAGTCACTTTCGTTACCACTTTAATGTTTCCTTGTGTTCACTTTACTTGTCCATTTTGTTCATGTAGATGACGTTTGCGGACATACTTTCCTATGTGAAATAGGTTTCCTGACGTATTCCCTACCTCCCCACGAAATTTGAACGATAAGTTTTGAATCACCCTGTATGTGTGAAATGTATAAATGTATGTAACATATATGATATGTGGTATGCATTTATGATATGTATGTTATGATATGTATGATATATGTGTTATATATATTATATACATGTTATGCATGATATTTATGTTATGATATGTATATTATTATATGCATGATATGGTATGTGTGTAGGTAGAGTTGTTGTACCAGAGCCTCAAGATAGCCATCCATTATCTGAGGTTTTCCCTAAAGATGAAATGAACTCTTCGGGAAATCAACAGATATTGGATGTTGCCCGTCTCCCACAACCTGTTAAATGGGATCCCCTAAAAGCATCCTCTAAAATCACCTAAAAAATGCTCTAAAAGCCTAAAAAATCCTCTAAATCCCCTAAAAGCCATCCTCAGACGTCCGTCTGAGGATGGCTTTTAGGGGAGACATTTTTATTTTTATTTTTTTATTTTAATCTTTTCAACTTATTATTTGTCTTTTTATTTAATTGTTTCTATTTCTTTCACTTTTTTGATAGTTTTTAATCCTTTTTTTACCATCTGATTATTTCTGTTGTGTTTTCCAGATTTTGATTTCAGGTTATTTAGAGTCATACATGGAGTTTCATACAAGCAAATATTTATTTCTGTGGTGAGGATTATACTGAAGGAAAAGAGAAGAAAGAGACAACAGATCTGTAGATATCAGTAGCAATATAATCGAGCATCAGGAATAAAAAGGTTATCAAATTAGAATTGAATACATTAGAGATTCCTCTTCTGGGATGTCGATTGAGGTATTTGATGAGCACTTAGGACTGCTCACTCTGGCAGAGCGAACCGTTGCTTCCATTTCATCCAATGAACTCCCTTCCTCATCCGTTGAGTTGTATGGAGAAACACTCGTTGCACCAGCTGAGTTGGGAGGAGAGGAGTCTTCCTCAGGAATTATTTCTCTGCCTTCGGGAGGAATATCTCTGCTATCCACGGATGGAAAGGTATCGAGGGATCCGACATCACTGGTGGGGAGATAGAAGATGCTGCGTGTGTGTGATGACGTCGGCATGTACACTTCCCTCTCCTCTCCACTGCAGTTCGTGCAGCAAACGGAAGCCTTTCTCAGGCGCTTCCAGAACTTAAGGAGGCCTTCTCGCCGTCTCCTTACAAGTCGCTTACAAATCAATAATTTTAAGGTGGGTGGGAAGAAGAGGGGTTTCTTAGATCCTTTTATCCACCTAATTTAGTGTTTCTAAAGAACTTCTTGAAAAAGAAATCGCAGTCCCTTAAAGTAAGCCTATCAGGGTAATATTTCTTTAGGACCCAACGTTTAATACACTGAAGAGCCAAAACATTATTGACCAGCGCGTCTTTATGCAAATCAAAGTAACTACAGGTAAACGGTGGCTTGTGAAGGTCATGACACGGTATAAATAACACCTGATATTGAGCTCCGTTTATCAGTGTTTTTCTTGTTCTTCAGCATTTCCGAGACGGCAAGGCTTGTGGAGATGTTCACGGTCAGCCGTGGTAAGTACCGTCAAAAAAGTGATCCGAGGAAGGAAAAACCACAAACTGCTGCCGGCAAGGTGTGGGCCGACTACGGCTCATCGATGCTAAAGGTGAGCGAAGGTTATCCTTTATAATACGAGCTAACAGAAGAGATACTGTGGTACAACTCGCCCGTAATTTAAATGCTGGTGACGGGAGTAATGTGTCACAAAACGCACAGTACATCTAACCCTGCTGAAAAATGGGGCTACATAGACGCAGACCGCTCCGAATGCTCATGCTAACCTCAGTTCACAGTCTAAAGCACCTATAATGGGCCCACACGCATCAAAACTGGACTTTAAATGAATGGAAGAAAGTCGTCTGGTCGGCCGAATCTCGTTTCTTGTTGCACCATGTGGACGGCCGGGTATATGTGCTTTGGGCAATGTTCTGCTGGTAACCCTTGCTTCAGTCTTTCATGTGCAGGAAACTATGATGTCTTCCACCTACCCAAACATCATTGCAGACTAGGTACATCCTTTCATGGCACTGATATTCTCCTCTAGTAGTGCCTTCTTTCAGCTGGATAATGTGACATGCCACACTGCCCAGATTGTTCGAGAATGGTTTGAGGAACATGAGGAAGATTTCATTTATTACCCTGGCCCCCAAATTCGACAGACATCAATCCAATCGAACATCTGTGGTTTGTGTTGAAACAGCACACCCGATCTGTGAAGACTCAACCACGTAACTTACAAGATTTAAAAGATCTGCTGGGAACATGTTGGTATCAGATACCACAGGACACCTTTAGAAAACTTGTAGCATCCATGCCTCGCCAGGCAAAAGCTGTTTTGGCGGCACGTGGAGGACCAACGTCATGTTAGGCACGTGGTTATAATGTTTTGTCTCTTTGGTGTATGTTATGTATATTTAATAAGAATGGTATATGGCGTCAGGTCGAACAGCGAAGATTTGTACAGAAAAGGCTCATACACACACACATAGTGAGACACTTTCTTTCATCATACACCGATCGACATTGAAAGTGCCCACCCAGACGGACATGTCGTCCAAACATGCAAATAGAAGGGTGGGTGTGCACAGTTGAGATATGCAAATGATAATCTGGAGCCAATGACGTGTGTGACTCAAGAGACAAAAGGTGCAAGAAGGAACAGGGATGGTATTGTGTTTATGCAGGTGGGAACAGTGCGAACAGTTGAGATTAGGGTGGTTCCACTTGGAAATTGTTCAGCGAAGGCCGAAAATGTCTGGTGCACACCATCGGCAGGTTTATCGCCATTTGGATGCTTTTGAGAGAGGAAGAATTATAGGCCTATGTGAATAATATATGAAGCTGGAACAGTGGCGAAATAAAGGTTCTAGCGGGTGTCACAGAGGGAGTGGTGTCATCCGACAGACGTCAGCATGGCTTGATAGGCACATTGTTCGATATGCTTGTTCGTCACCCCAGCACACTGTAGACGATATTTGACGGATTATGTCAGCAGCCATGGACGTCCCCATAACGACCCGAATGGTAAACGGAAGGTTGCATGAGGCATACTTGCGCTCTAGACAACCGTTACATCGTCTGCAAACCATCACAGTGCTCGTTTGGCTTGGTACGAAAGTCGAGCGAACTGGGGTCACGAATGGAATGTTATGTTTAGTGATGAATCCCGTTTCTCTCTGGGTGCTGACAATCTATGGGTCCGTGTATGGCAACAACCTGGCGATAGAACGGATCCAGCTTTTGTTTGCAACCGGCACACTGCCCATCAGCCAGGCATAACGGTATGGGGTGCTATTGGATATGACAGCAGGTCACCTCTTATCCGCATCAATGAATACTGACAGCTGCACAATACATTAGCACGGTTCAGTAGATCGTTTCGTTACCGTTCCTGAGAGTCATGCAGCAGCCCATTTTCCAGCATGACAATGCCCGTGTACACACTGCTAGGGTCTCCAGACAATGTTTGCAACATGTTTAAGTATTGCCATGGCCAGCACGATCTCCAGATTTATCCCCAATAGGAAATCTGTGGGACCACATTGGACGACGTGTGCAATCCTCTCTCCAGTCGGTGCGGAATCTCGATGAATTATGGGAGCAAGTCAACGCTGCTTGGTGTGCAATTCCTCAGAACCATATCCGTCGACTCTATGACTCCATGCCACACTGCATTGCTGCCTGTATTGCCGTTCACGGCGTGCAACCACCTACTGAGGCAGTCATACTGTGCTGCATTATCTCATATTATAACCGCTGTAAGTGGCTGCAAATCAAATCATATTATGACAATATGTATTGCTATGTGTGTTCTATATTTCACCTCTATCACCTCACTCCTTCTGGGTGGGGCAATTTCAATGTCGTGCAGTGTATAAGAGATAATACCGTCTTAATAGGAATGAATTTCGCCGGACATTTCATGGTTGTTGGTGGGGAGGGGGATGTAAGACAAATTGATGTTCTGCGGTATTCCAACGGGAGAACAAGGATGTGAAAATATTTGTTTACTTTTAATTCCCAACTATGAATTGAAATTGTTGGTAAAAAGAGGTTGGCTGATGATAAATGAATAGTGGGGAGGCATGAGGGTTTCGCAAAAAACGCAAAGGTGTTCAATGCGAAAGTTGGGAATCTCTGCCTTATTGGATCATCCTGCAGAGTCCAGGACGTCTGGCAATCCTGTGTAAGACCGTCCGTGATTAATAACTTCTGCTCTAAAGAGCCGACTACTGTTCGAGCACAAGTTATTCTTTAGGCCCTGACAATTATTGTGTCACATACGGTATATAAAAGTAATACATATAAGTACCTCCCACCAAGTGGGGATGCAAGACAAATTAATGCTCTACAGCAGGGGTTCCTAAACTAGACGAGAGAGGGGGACAAAGACATTCCAAGGAGAGCACGAAGAGATGAAATATTTTGTTTATTTTTACTTCCCAATTACGAATTGAAATTATTCTTAAAAGGAGGTTGGCTGAATATTAATGAAGGGTGGAAAGGCGTAACGGTTCCTCAAAAATCAAACAAGGGTGTGATGCCGAAAGTTGAGAACCACTGCTTTAGTGGATAATTCCGCATGTTCCAGGACGCCTGGCATCCTTTGTCTGAAGCCCGGCCATTATTTATAAATTTTGCCCTCAAACCGGCTAAAATTCAAGCACAAGTTATTGTTTAATGTAATGTGTCATACGCGGTCATATGCATATATATGAATGAATTATTAATAGTCATTCCGGTTGTTTTGCACATATACAATCAGAGGCGTAGCGAAGGACTATGGTTCGGGGGAGGGGGGGTTAGATATCAAAAAACATTTTTCAACTCGTAAATCAAATTTTGCCAACTGAGCAACAAACTTACTTAAGATTTTCGCTCCGTGGGGATTTGACATTGACTTCCAATTTTGACAACTAGCCATAATTTCACAGAAATAATTCCAATTAATTGAAATACTTAACCAATACCAGCATTAATTCCAAGTTTTCTCGATTTCAATCAACTCTCCTTAATTTCACAAACCCAACCCAATTATCACAACTCGCCCATATTTTCCAAGTGCATTCGTATTTTACCAACTGCCTTACATTTTGTTAAGTTTCCTCAATTTGTCCAACACTCCTTAATTTCACAAAACAAATCTTAATTTTCACAACTCGCCTATATTTTACTAAGTAGATTTGAATTTTGCCAACCCCGTAATTTTACAGAAAAAAAATCGCAATTTTTACATCTTCCCTGAATTTGAGAAGTCAGTTCGAATTTTGTCAACTCTACTTAATTGCACAATAAAGGCACAATTTTCACAACTCCCCTGTATTTTACCAAGTGACTTCGAATTTTGCCAACTTCCCTAGATTTTGCCAAGAGTTCTTGGTATTTCCAACTCTCCTTGATTTCACAAAACCAATCCCAAATTTTACAACTCACCCGTACTTTACCAAGTGTTTTCCAGTTTTGCCAACTTCCCTAGATTTTGCCAAGTTTTCTCGATTTTGTCAACTCTTCTTAATTTCACAAAAACAATCCCAATGTTAACAAATCGCCCGTATTTTACCAAGTGGATTCGAATTTTACCAACTGCCCTAGATTTTGCCAAGTTTCCTCAATTTTGCCATCTCGTCACACTTTTACAGAGAACAAATCCCAATTTTACATCACACCTGATTTTTGCAAAGCCACTCTGAATTTTCCCAACTCCCCCAAGATTTGACAACTCTCCTAGATATTGTGAAGTGGCATCGATTTTGCCAACACGCCATAATTTTACAGAAAAAAGATTGGAATTTTTACATCTCACCTGAATTTTATCAACTCTCCACGATTTTGCCAAGTCACTCAGAATTTTGCCAACTGTCCTTAGATTTTGCCAATTGCCCCTAGATTTTGCCAACTCGCCATAATTTTACAGAAAAAAATCGAAATTTTCACATCTCACCTGAATTTTGCCAACTCTCCACGATTTTGCCAAGTCACTCCGAATTTTCCCACCTACCCCAAGTTTTGCCAACTCGCCATAATTTTACAGAAAAAAATCCTAAATTTTTCATCACACTTGAATTTTGCCAACTCCAAACAATTTTGCCAAGTCACTCCGAATTTTGCCAACTTCCCACGATTTTGCCAAGTTGTCCCGATTTTGCCAACTCATCTGTATTTACTAAGTGGCTTCGAATTTGGCCAACTGCTCTAAATTTTGCCGTCTCTTCATTTTACAAACTGCCTTAGATTTGCCAAGTTGCCTCGATTTTTAAAACTCCCCTTAATTTTCCAAAAAAAAATTAAAAATTTTCACAACTCACCTAGATTTTACGCAGTCTCTTCGAATTTTGCCAACTCCGAGTTACTTTGGGGGGGCCTCCCCCCCATGGCTACGCCCCTGTATACAATCAAATTTTACATCCGATATTCATAAAACAAGAAGTAATAAAATTTAAAGTTTTGAGGTTTATAACTGATTTGGATGTTTTTATAGCTTACACACACATACGTATGTATATATTCCACAATAAATAGAAAGTTCACGAGACATAAAGTCGCTTGTGGAGATGAAACAAAAATTAAAACACATAAATTGTTAAAAAACACATTTAATTTCCCTCTCTTTGTAATAAGTACAGAATTCATACTGAAGAAATGAGCATTTCAAATCGACATTTTCCCACGAAAAAACGAGATATACTAAATTAAGGGAAGTAAAATTTTTAATGCAAATTATTTATGTTCCCATTTTTTTTTAACATAATACATACGCAAATACAGAATCTTCAAGAAGCCATGGGTTACGGAGGTGCAACCAGATTTTGCAATTTAATTCTCCAAAGATATCTGTCCTGAGCTGCATCTGCTCACTATAGTCAAAATCTTAGAAGGTCCTTTTTGACATTGTCTGCCTACCGCATCCTAGGTCTCCCTCTCTTTCTGTGAAACCTTTAGGCACAGTGTTCATAACCCTATTCGCTAATTTATAGTTATTCAGACGGGCAACATGGCCAAAGCAACGGAATCTCTCCCTGTAAAATGGAGGTTTCAGACTTCTTTGCCTAAAGTTTAATCACTTAAAGTCCAAGATACTGGGTGAGAATTTAAAATAAAAGAATTGTCTTTAAAATAATAATAAATAGATGGTTTCTGTTTATCTCATGCTGCATATCACTAGTATCTGTTACATGACTCCAGAGATAATTAAACTGAGACACTCGCTCAAGGGTACAACCACTCAAAACAATGGAAGCACAACAAAGAAATAATTTTGTGCAATAAATTATTCGCCGGTTTGAGGGATTCGAACAACGCCTCCCAGCATGCAGTTTCATGCTATGCACTGTAATCTAAGCTATGCCATTTATCCACTTAGTTGTGATTTTAAATTTAATTGTAATTGTCGCTCATGGCGCCATCTATGAACAGGTAAGGTAACTTTGCTCCTTCAATTAGTGTATAATGAATATTTGAATTCCGGTATTTATTGCGAGAAATAAATATTATTAATTACTAGCTTATTATCCGATTCATTGCAATTTATAATAAATTAATAACATGATAAATTTATTAGATCTGATTGCATTTATGGAGGATGTGACTGGGACTCATGTATGAAAATGATCACTAGCAACATTTTAAGCTTTTCGTTTGAAAACTAAAACTCATGTTCGTTAATTCCTCACCTTGTATTTATTTATAATCGTCCATATCTCTTGGTATTTGTAATGTTAGCCGTTGTGTTACTCTACATTAATCAATTCTGAAATTAGTATTTAATTTTTCTGCTTTCTGATGACTAAAATCAGCTAACTTATTATATCATCACTTTACTGAGCTGAAGTTTAAATAAAGAGTACATCTGTTAAGACTAACATGTCATCTTCTGACAAATATGGAGTCCTCGAATGGAATTTTTAAATTATTTTGCGAATTTAGCACCCTCTAAAAGGGGAAATTGAAACTGACGGTTGATTGTAAAAATACATAC
The DNA here is from genome assembly GCA_038380435.1 of Ryuthela nishihirai. Lineage (NCBI taxonomy): Eukaryota > Metazoa > Arthropoda > Arachnida > Araneae > Heptathelidae > Ryuthela > Ryuthela nishihirai. The sequence continues at coordinate 9,638,862 of JAWZYU010000021.1, forward strand.
ATACATACAAAATCCTCATGCAGCCATGGGCTACGGAGGTCCAACCAGACTGTAATTTTCTTCTCCAGATGTATCTCTTTTGAACTACAGCTGCTGCATTTGGCCACGTTTAGGTCAAATGCAGCAGCTCTTTCCCTTTTTCTGATACCTTTAGGTACACTGCTCACAATTTCTTTGTCAGTCTGCAGCTATGCATACGAGCAACATCGCCAAACCAACGCAGTCTCTCTCTGCACGATATGCTGCTCAAAGGAGGTTGATGACTCCTGCTTCTAAGCTCATCATTACTTACAAAGTCAAACCACCTAATGCCCAAGATACTGTGTATCATCTAGAATCAAAGGCATAAAGTTTCTTGTTATCTTGCTTACAAAGGGTTCATGTTATGCTACCATAACTTCCCTTAGAAAGAACCAAACTCTTATACAGCCTAATTTTAGTCTTTAGGTGTATACGCCTATTTTTCCATACTTTCCATAGATTCTTAAAAGTCCCAGCGGCAATCCCCATTCTTCTATTTATCTCATGCAGAACATCACTAGTGTCTGTTACATAGCTTCCAAGATAATTAAACTGAGACACTTGCTCAAGAGTGCAGCCTTTCAAAGCATCACCTGCCTGACCAATTTTTATCACTTTAGTTTTTCCATTGTTTATCACCAAACCTACTCTATTACTAGTCTCATCAACAGCCCTAATGAACGACTTCATCTCATCAACATCAGTAGCCAACAGGGCCAAATCATCTGCATAATTTAATCAGAAATTTTGAAATCTCTAGACTATTTAAGGCTAAAATCTTTCCCTTGCAAAGAATTTCACATTACATAATCAATAACTAAACTAAAGAGAAAAGGGAACAAAATGCACCCTTGTCTAATTCCACTAGCAATGCTAAACCAATCGCTGCAAAATGTACCAACTCTCACACACGACTCAATGTTATTATAGAGAGCTCTCATTACACTAACTAACTTATCTGGTATTCTATATGATCTAACAATCAACCAGAGATTATGTCGATCAACAGAGTCAAAAGCCTTTTTGAAATCTATGAAGCCACAGGTTTCTGAAAATCTAAACATTTTTCAAGAATCTGCCTAAGGGAAAATATATGATCAATACATCCCCTACCACTTCTGAATCCACAGTGTTCATCACGCAGTTGTCAATCAACCAAATTCTTAATTCTATTAAGTATTATCATGCAAAGAACTTTACCTGGAACATAAAGTAAACTAATTCCCCTATAATTATCACAAAAATTGCAATCATCTGTTTTAAAAATAGGGACAATAATAGCTCTTGTAAAATCCTAAGGAACAACACCTTTATCATAAAAAAATATTCAAATTTTCTGTCAGCCATGTGACAACACAAATGTTCCCAGCTCTAAGCATTTCAGGGTGATTTCGTCCACCCCTGGGGATTTATGCAGTTTTAACCTGCCATCCCCACAGACCTTCTACTATGGCATATAAACTGACAGGCTCCTGTCAGACCTCTGTGGCAAGCAGCTGCTTGAGGGGGTATTTATTTTTTATTTATTTAATTTAGAGATAGCCAATGCGACTTCGGAATGTGATATAGGACCATCATAAAAGCCAGTAATGCATCTATTCTCCTTACAAACGATGGGAGTAGAAATAATCACGTTATTTAGAACATCTCTGAAATTCTCAGTCCACCTAGAGGCCCTATATAGGTAGAGATTGCCCATTTCAAAGTTGGACGCCATGTTTTGTCGTCGCTCGGATAGTTTAGCGTGCATAGTTGAATGGTATTGTACGAATACTTATGGATTCATGAAAAGGTAGGGTAATATTTGATACAGATTTCAGTGTTCATGATTGGAAGCGCTTTAGAAAACGGCTAAAAAACAGGAAAAGTAAATTTTAGGGCATTTTTTTTTTCAAAAAAGATATAATTCCCTTTATTGTTTTGTCCGTCTGTAGACATCGAACTTTTTTGTTTATACAGATAAATTAAAAATTCTTTCTGTATTAGATAGGAATTAATGATATATTACGATCTGAATTTTTCGAATCTCCCAAAAGTTATAACTGCGCCCTCTAACGGTGGAAAAAGTTGAAAATTCCAAAATATCAAAGGAATATTCCAAACGATGTAGTTATATTAGAAGTTTAAACTTTTGGTGTTGAAATGTGAAGGTTACGAAGTTACCATTGGCAACAATCACTTGACCCTTTAGACCCAAGGGGGGAGGTGAATGCAACTTTTTTTGTTTTAACAGAAAAGTGTATGTTTTTAGAGATAAATTAAAAATTCTTTTTGGGTTGGACAGGAATTGATGGAATATTACAATTCGCATTTTCGAATTTCTCAAAAGCTATAACTGCTCCCTCTAACGGTGGAAAAAAAATCGAAAAATACCAAAAATTCAAGACGAATATTGCAAACGATGTAGTTCTGATAGAAATTGGAAATATTGGTCGTGGAATGCGACAGTCTTGAAAATTCCATTGACAACATTGAGTTGACACTAAGCCCAAGGTAGGTAAGAAACGGAACGGTTATGTTTTAAGAGATAATGGAAATCTCTTTTTTAGTTGGTTACTAATGAAAGGTAATTCGCATTTTCAAAGGTAGTTTTAATTTATATTTTTAGAGATCACTAAATATCGAAACTGCAAAACTTTTAACGAATGTTTCAAGTGATATGTTTATGGTAGAAATTTTGGTGTGTAGAGTTCTGTTATGGTAGAAATTCCACTGACAGCAATGATCTTCCCACTATTTTCAGAGGAGTGAGAGAAAAGAAACTTTTTAATTTAAGAACTAAAAGACATGCCTTTTATGTTTTATAATTGCTAATAAAATACTATTATGTGCATTTCCCCCATCATACATTAAAAATAAATAAATAAACCCTCAAGTAACTGCTTGTGCAAAGATCTGACAGGAGCCTGTCAGTAGTAGAAGGTCCATGAGGATGGAGGGACCTCAGCAGAAAAACAACTCGAACATCCATAATTAAAACTTTTAAGGAGTGAAAAAGTAGGTGAAAGAAGAACTTCATTCTCTTTGAAAATAAGATTACCATATACGCCAGATGCGATATGCGTTCCTCTAGTTATTTTACGCTTTCAGTACCCTCTGACAGTGGAAATTCGGACTACTGTATAATTGAGAAAATAAACTATTAGTATTTTATTAGTACCTGTAATGTGCAAAAAAAGTTTTTCATTTATCTCTTCAAGCAGAAAACTTGCATTTTACCAACGGGATGAATCATTACTATTAGGCTAAACCACTTGATCCTTACACTCTACGACCAAAAATGTAAGTTTCTATCAAAAATAAATCGTTTGCAATATTTATTTAAAGATTTGGCATTTTGCATCTTTTTTCCGTCGCTAGAGGTCGCCTTTCGAGTTTTTATTTACCGCCTTTAGCACTCTCTAACACTGGGAATCGTTGTCGGAAATTGCAGCTGATGGGAATTCGAAAAACGTAAATATTAATATTTTTGTGGAAAAAAATTTCTCCCACATACAGGATTCGAACCCGCATCTCTCCAGAAACATGCCAGAGCATTCTAATCTGTTGAACGAACGCCAACTTTTTTCACAAAAAGCATTTATTGATTTATAACGTTTAATCGTCTACAGGTAACACTGAAATTATCAAATATTGTTTAAATCATTAATATTTTGTTAGTGTCTGTAAAAAAAAAAAGCATTGCTTCGTTTATCTCTGAAAAAAAGTTTCATTTTCGCACTCCCCCCCCCCCTTTGCTTAAGACGGAAAAACCTTGTTGCCGTTGTAAACCTTCTGACCATAACACTCTACTACCAAAATTTCAGATTTCCAGTGTAAATAGTTTGCTTGTAATATTCGTTTGAAATTTTAGCATTTTCCATCTTTTCCCATTGCTACACGGCGTTATTAAAGCTATAGAAAATTTTCAAAATTGCTAATCACAATATTTCTTCGACACCTATCGAACTCAAAAAGAAGTTTTCATTTAGCTCTAAAAGTAAAAAAAAATTGATTGTCTATAGATGGACAGACAGGTGAAAAGACAGATGAACAGACAACAGTTAACAGAGAAGCGGAGAGACAGATGAACAAATACTGGCATAGGCAGACGACAAAGAGAAAACATTGGCTCCTTTTTCAAACGAACCTTAAAACAAATTATTTGTTGGTTTTCAGTTTTGCATCCGATTGCCGTCTTCTGATGGAGTTTCTCGGAAAAAAATATTCGTTAATTTTATTTCTTTGAGTGAAATTTTTACACCCAAATACAGCGCAGTGAGGCATTCATAAAATATGACAGCTTTTACAAACAAAAAAAGTGGTAGCAATATATAAAACTATAACAACTGAGAAGTTTTAACTTAGTACATACATTAACTCATAGGCTTTCGTCTCACGATATGACAAAACATGGCGTCCATAAACCACGTGACTCAATCAACCAATGGCAGTGAATCACCGAGATGGCCAGCCTCTAACTATACAGGACCTCTAAGCCCACCTAGCAATCACAGAATCCTAATCTTCAACCACCTTGCCATATTTATCCCTCAATCCCTGTGTACCTGTCTGTTTCTTCCCACATAAAGAATTAACAATCTGGTAAAAATCCCTGCTGTTGTGCTGTCTAACTGCTTCCTCTGCTTTGTCAGCCAAACTATCAAGCCTAAGATTCTTATCAGCTATTAACTGATCCTTTACATGTTTATTAAGCTCGCTGTAATGCCTTCTGTTAGGACTAGTAGGGTGTTGATTCATATTAATTCTGCACTTCCTTTTTTCAGAAATAAGTTCCATAGTCTTATCACTCAAATAATTTTGTTTCCTCTGTTCCGTTTTACCCAAAAGGGTACTGTTAATTTCAAGAAAATCCTGTTTAAACAGATCCCATTCTTTCTCAACTTCAGCAGTAAGCAAACCACGATTATCATAATGACTAAGTAACCTATCATGGTATGCATTGGCTACCTTTCAGACCTTCAGTGTTAAAGGTAATTTTCTTAACCTCAGTACATTTCTTAAGCTTCAGCTGCAAGACACTTTTAACAAGGTAATGGTCAGACCCAATTTCGGCTCCTCTGTATGATCTGGTATTCCTAACTAAGCCAGCCCATTTGCTGTTAATTAATATATAATTAATCATATTCTTATGCAGCCCATCAGGTGAAACCCATGTGTACTTATGTATGTCGCGGTGTTTGTAACAAGTGTTAGTTATTCTGAAACCATTGATTATTAATTCTCTATTTGTAAACACTGCCAAAACTTAAATTAACATCCTCTAATTTAGACGTGTGGCACTTTTCACCGTAGGAAAAGAGAAATACTTCGTACCTGGTATTAAGAGAGTTCTTTCGAAGGGCCGCTGCTATGTCCGTTCTCATTGGGTGTCGATGATGGCGTTAGCCATCGTCGACACCCAATGAGAACGGACACTCTCGCTGTTCCTTCGACGAAGATTGCCGGGGTCGGCTCGAAATCGTTCGCCGTTACTCCGGGTCCATAGGTAACTTCATTAGCTTGGAGGGCAAGATTATTTTAACTTTAGTCGTCCTTCTAATGGCCCATCTCAGCCTTGCGTGAGGCACCTTGTGACACACCCGGGCTCTAAGTAGGTATCAGAGTATATCTGAGCATCTCTGTGTATCTCTGGGTGTATGTGTGGCTCCTTTGTTCGTTCCCCGTTTTTATACTGCTATTACTAGATATGTATCAGTGAGATGGCTGCTCTCTTTTCCGTGCGCTTTCCTAGCTTAGGCTGTTCTCACGAAATTAAGGACAGTTGGAAAATCGAGACAACTTTCAATGTAATTCAATTTTTATTCAACCTAGATATGTATCAATACAAAATTGTAATGAAATATACCCAGCTAAAGTATCTGAATACTTGAGCCATGGTGTATAATTCAAATAAAAATTCAAATAGAAAAAATTTATATGGCAACAGTTGGTAGTTGAATCAATCTGTGATGTGGACAGTCAAAAAATTAGTTTTACATACAGCAATCATTCGTTGTTTATAATCCATTTACAAAGAGATTTCTTAAATATATATTTTGAAGTAATTTTCTTCATTGTTTCTGGAATACTGTTATATAGTTTAGGTCCAATATAGTTTATATTACGAGTAGTAGCTTGCTTTGATATGGGTGGTATTTGCAATTTAAATGATGAGTCTCTAAGTGGTATATACGTCTGTCGAACCTGAAATAGATGTAAATTGAAATGGACATATTCAATAACTTTTAAAATGTAGAGACACAGTCAGTAACCCCAATTCCTTAAATGTAGGACGAGATTCGGAGAAGCGACCTTTATTGCCAATGATTCTAAAAATAAATTTTTGCAGAATCAACAGCCTGTTTAAATTTGTTTTTGCAACTCCTCCGCAGGCTTTTATTGCATATTGCAGATGACTATAAACACAAGCAAAATACAGGGTGATTCAGTTAAGCGTGTAGAAACTTCTGGGAGGGGTAGGTTGCAAGAAGTCGAATCGGAATCATATAGCAATGCAGGGTCGGTAACGGCATCAACATGTGCTAGTGTACTTGTACAGAGAGGACGTGAATGAAAGGGCAGCACGTAAGTGAACAAAATGCTTTTTATTCATCACAATAGGTACAGTTGCGAAACGCACAGAGGTCACAGAAGGTGTTCGAAGTTGCGACCACGAGCTGTAACACAGGCCGACATCATCGGCGCATGGAATCACGTACATTCTGGAAGATTCCTGGTGTCTCGGACTTCCGAGGCAGCTACAGAGATGCGTGCAACGAAGTCCTCTGAACACCAGTCCTTTGATGTAAACCCCAGAAGTAATCAAGTCATGATAGGTCTGACGATCTTGCAGGCCAATGAACGGGACCACCATGCCCGACCCACTGTTGTCCAAATGTCACGTTTAAGTGTTGACGAATTTCATGGCTGAAATGGGCGGGAGCCGCATTGTGCTGGAACCACATTGCACAGCGCAGTGACTGAGGGACCTGTTGTTCATCCAAAAATTCTGACAAGACGTCCTCCAGAAATATCCAGTAACCCCATCCATTCAGACGACAGGCATGAGGTATGGGCCTATTAAGTGGTCCTCGACAATGCCGGACCAAACATTTACAGCAAAACGGTTTTGTGCTGCACGTGTTCGTGTAGCATGGGGGTTTTCCACCGTCCATGCATGCGCGTTATGTGCATTGAAGCTACCTTCCCATGTAAAGCATGCCTCGTCTGTGAACAGCACAGAATTGCAAGTTCCTCCGCAGGCTTTTATTGCATATTGCAGATGAGTATAATTTTGACCCCAATTTCCAGAGCAGGAAATTGGGGTTCTGCCGTACTCTTCTGCAGGTACCATTGTGTAAATGCAATGCGCTGTGGGTAATCCTCAGCTTCAGTGTCTGGACGCGCTGCACATGATATGGAGCAATTGGTTATCATGCATAATCCTCCATATGGTGGATTGGGAAAAACCGACCCGGTGGGCGATTGCTCGAGTACTGGCACTTGGAGTGTCTTCTGTATGACGTAGCACATTCACCTCCAGGTCAGGGGTTCGTGCTCATCGTTCCTGACTCCTGGCATGTCTCTGGAAGGAACCAGTGTCACATAAACTCTGATGCAGCCGCGCAAACATCTGGTGGTTGGGAGTACCCCTCATCGGGTACCGTTCCTGGTACATGCGTACAGCGGCTCATCCGTTGCAGTCCACAGCCCCATATGCGAGATGCATAACGGCTAACTCCGCGTTTGTGTAATCGGCCATCCTACTACCTCTGCGGGCGGTTCGCGAATGACGGTTACCTGCGAGGACGTTGTGCATTCCCGTGGCCATACAATTCCATCTACCACGTCAAACAACACCATCTACAGCGTGAAGATGCCGTTACCAACCCTGCATTGCTATATGATGCCCCTCCCAAAAGTTTGTACACGCTTAACTGAATCACCCTGTATGTCATTTTTAAACTTATTTTTATCCAGTAAGAATCTTAATGTATAAAATTTTTCTATAAATGGTTTTATCTTATCAACAGTATAATCAGGGTGATACTTCCATGCAAGACTTTTATCGATAATCACTCCTAGGTATTTAATTTGATCAACCTTTGTAAGACGTTCGCAACTGCAATTGAGGATGTCGTAACAGTCCTTGTGATGAGAAACCACTCCAGAGTCACTGCTACCATCAGCTGATGCCTACAACTGGAATTTTATGTAGCATGTTTTTGCTTTATTTAAACTTAATTTATTCAACGTTAGCCATTGGTAGGGACGATGAATATCTGTTTGCCATTTTGTATAATTGCTCATAGGTATTACTTTTGTATAACAAAACAATATAATCAGCGTAAGAAATAATTTCTGTCTCAAAATGTTTGTAAAATATATCGTTTACATATGATATAAATAGCAGAGGTCCCAGTACAGAACCTTGTGGTACACGTATTAATATTTTTCATAGAACTATATATATCATTTATCCTAACCATTTCCCAAGTAGGATTTTAACCACGCAGAACTGGTACCTTTGATTCCATATTTATAAAGCTTGGCCAGCAATATTTCATGATTTACCAAATCAAAAGCCTTTGATAAGTCCAAAACAATTGCAAGTGTTTTAAAATTTTTATCCAGAGACCATGTTAAGGAATCTATTAAATGTAAAATAGCACTTCTGGCAAAATCTTGGGGAGTTGGCAAAAATCGAGACAATTTGTCAAAAATCTTGGAGACTTGGCAAATTCAGGGGAGATGTAAAAATTGGAATTTTCTCTGTAAAATTATGGCAAGTTGGCAAAATCTAGAGAAGTTGGCAAAATTCAGTCGGGCGATTAGTGTAAAGCCCTTTTCACTTCGTAGTGAAAATGCAGTCCCAAGTGTGATGATAAAGCTGCGAATTGCGACCCACCGAGCAGTAAAATTGCGACCCACCCGGCGTCGCAATTTTAATGCATACTATAGAGACAACTGCTAAAGGAGAATAGATAAGGCCTCAATATAAAGATTGGACTGGTGAGATGCAGAAGGTACCCATGCGGACACAGAGGACCCGATGACGGAGAGGATCCAGCATTTTCACCACCAAATCCCAGGCGCAGTCATACACTTAGGATCCATAGTCCAGTTTCTATACAAGCAGAGCTAAGAGTAGAGGGAGGAGAATCTGCTAACACTTAGACTGTAGATGATGAATTTGTGACAAAAGGTTAATTTCTGGTCAAAGATGAGATCGAGAAAATTTGTCTCCACCACAACTGCAATGGTGGTTTCCCCGAATAGCAGCTCGAGGTTCAGATGAAGATTACGATTGCTTGCAAGTGCATGCAAGCGGCCTTCTGTGGGGAGAACAGAAATCCATTGGCTGTCCCCCAAGTCGAGAGACTGTTTAGGGAAGTTTGCCGCTGTCTGTCAATAACCCTCATGCTGTACGAAGAGCAAAGGATGCTAAAATCGTCAATATAGAGGGCATTGCCTACAGTCGGTGGAAGTTGTCAAGTAATCGAATTGATCTTGACAATGAAAAGCGTACCCCCTGATCTTGGAAAAAAAGCTGCGATAGAGTGTTGCCAACACGGACACGAAAGTAAGGAGACAATAAAAAGTTGGAAACGAAGATCGGCATGTGAACTCTCAAGCCAAAGGCATGTGGAGGTCAGGAGGAATGCGAATCTACAAGCTGTTAGCACACCTTTTCGATGTGGAAGACGACTGACACCGGTTGTCCCCATTATTATTTAACCTATATTTAAATGGGCTTGTAAATGGTAGCTAGGCGTAAACTGGAAGGAGAGCTGTGTACCAATCCCCAGTGATGATGCACAGAACCGGCTAGGTCTAGCACCTAATGTCCGACCCCGCCTTCTCGTGGTGCAGGCCGTTAATACCTTTCAAAAGAGATATTCTCTTTTGGAAGGAAACGGAAGGGGAGGGCTGCCAGTTCAGTATGGCCTACTGATCTGGTCATTTATGGCCACTTTTTTCTTTTTTCAACCCTGCTGAGGAGTGGTCAACTTTACAGGGTCCTGGTGCTGACCATTTATACCTACTAGACTGGACTTGTTTATGGATTTGAGCTTGATTATGGATCCTGGACTTGCTGCACTGGTGGGCCTCTGTTGAGGGAGAGTCTGCCGCTGTGTTTTCTGTTTGCTTCTGGGTTGCCAGCTCTAAGTGAACAGAGGCATGGGATAACTTATATCAGCTGGTGGATAATCCTAATCAGAGGCCATCGCAGGTACCTGAACCTTACTTAGCTAGTTGGGCATCGTCAAGCCTAAACTGGAGTAATGTGTCTCAGGCAGGCCATATGGTTTTTGAAAAAGTCCACTTGAAAAGGTGGTGCCTGAAGTTCCTACCAGCATCGGTGACTTCAGCCTTTAGCGGAGGAGGAACAGGTCTTTGCCCCATGCCTGCGATCAGGGGGCTGTTTGATATTGTTGGCCCTACCAATCTCAATAAACCTAATTTCTTTAAAAATCCTACTAATCATTTTCTCTCTGCAGGAACGTGGAACGTGAGGACATTACATAGAGATTATTCTCTTGATGTCCTCATGCAGGAATTCCAGCGCTATAACCTAGATATTCTAGGCTTGCAAGAGACCAGATGGACAGGTAAAGGTGAGATACTTAAAAATAACTTTAAATTTCTCTTTACAGGGAGGGAGGATGGAAAGCATCACCAAGGCGTGGGTCTGCTGCTCAGCAGACATGCTAGTGATACTCTTCTAGGATATGAGTGCATTAATGAAAGGTTTCTTACAGCAAAATTTCAGACAAGCATTAAAGACTTTAATGTTATCTGCTATTATGCCCCTACTGAGGATTCTGATGAGGATGAGAAGGATAGGTTTTACAGACAACTTCAGGATATTTTGAATTCTGTCAAGAAAGGAGATATTACCCTTGTTCTTGGTGACTTCAATGCCAAAGTTGGTACCGACTCTGACCTTTGGGGAGGAGTAATAGGCCCTTTTGGTATTGGTAGCTGCAATGGCAATGGGCAACGTCTCCTACAGGTAAGTAAACTAAATGGTTTCAGAATAACTAACACATATTACAAACACCGCGACATACATAAATACACATGGGTTTCACCTGATGGGCTGCATAAGAATATGATTGATTATATATTAATTAACAGCAAATGGGCTAGTTCTGTTAGAAATACTAGGGCATATAGGGGAGCTGAAATGGGATCTGACCATTACCTTGTTAAAAGTGTCTTGCAACTTAAACTTAAAAAGTGTTGTGCTAGGGTTAAAAAATTTAACTTTAATACTGAAGCTCTGAAAGACCCAGTTATAGCTAAAGCTTACCATGATAGGTTACTTAGTCATTATGACAGTCATGGTTTGCTTAATACTGAAGTTGAGGAAGAATGGGGCCATTTTAAACAGGCTTTTTTGGAAACTAACAGTACTCTTTTAGGGAAAAAGGAGCAGAGGAGGCAGAATTATTTAAGTGATAAGGCACTTGAGCTTATTTCAGAAAGAAGGAACTGCAGGAATGTCCTTAATCAGCACCCTACTAGTCCTAATAGAAAGCATTACAAAGAACTTAATAAACGTGTAAAGGATCAGTTAGCTACTGATAAGAATCTTTGGCTTGATGGCCTTGCTGACAAAGCTGAGGAAGCAGTTAGACAGCACAACAGCAGAGAGCTGTACCAGATAGTTAATGTTTTGTGTGGTAGAAAACGAACAGGTATACAGGGATTGAAAGATAAACAAGGCAAGGTTATAGAAGGTGAGGATTCTGTCATGGCTAGGTGGGCTGAGCATTTCAGTGATGTTCTAAACAATGTGGTTAGTTCTACTCCCATTGTTTGCAATGATGATAGATGCATTGTTGGCTTTAATGTTGGCCCTATAACACAATCTGAAGTTAGTTTGGCTATTTCTAAACTTAAACTTCATAAATCCCCAGGGGTGGATGAAATTACTACGGAAATGCTTAGAGCTGGGAATGTTTCAGTTACCATTTGGATGACTGAAATTTTGAATAACGTTTATGATAAAGGCATGGTTCCTAAAGATTTTACCAGAGCTATTATTATCCCTATTTTCAAAAAAGGTGATCGCACTTCTTGTGATAACTATAGGGGTATCAGCCTACTCTCCGTTCCAGGTAAAGTTTTTTCCATGATTGTGCTTAATAGAATTAAGAATCTGGTTGACAGTCAATTGCGTGATGAGCAATGTGGATTCAGAAGTGGTAGGGGATGTGTAGATCAGATATTTTCACTTAGGCAGATTCTTGAGAAATGTTTAGAGTTTCAGAAACCTTTGGTTGCTAGCTTTGTTGATTTCAAAAAGGCTTTCGACTCTGTTGATCGTCATAATTTGTGGTTGATTGTGAGATCATATGGTACACCATACAAGTTAGTTAACATAATGAAAGCTCTCTATAATAACACTGAGTCATGTGTGAGAGTTGGTAAGTCTTGTAGCAATTGGTTTAGCATTACTTCTGGTGTTCGACAAGGGTGCATTTTGTCTCCTTTTCTCTTTAGTTTGGTTGTTGATTATGTTATGCGAAATTCACTTCAAGGGAAAGCTTTTGGCCTTAAATGGGCTGGAGATACGAAAATTTCTGATTTAGATTATGCTGATGATTTAGCCCTTTTGGCAAATGATGTTGATGAGATGAACTCTTTCATTCGAACTGTTGATGAGACTGGTAGTACAGTAGGTTTGGTTATAAACAGAGAGAAAACTAAAGTGATGAAAATTGGTCAGGCAGGTTGTGATTCAGTTAATCTGAATGGCTGCAGTCTTGAGCAGGTGTCACAGTTTAATTACCTTGGGAGCTGCGTAACTGACACTGGTGATGTGCGGCATGAGATTAACAGACGAATAGGTATTGCTGCCGGGACTTTTAAGAATCTATGGAGATTGTGGAGAAATAGGCGTATACACCTAAAGACTAAAATTAGACTGTATAATAGTTTGGTTCTTTCTAGGGTTAGTTATGGTAGTGAAACTTGGACGCTGTGTAAGCAAGATAACAGGAAACTAGATGCTTTTGATTCCAGATGCTTACGCAGTATCTTGGGTATTAGGTGGTTCAACTTTGTAACTAATGATGAGGTTAGGCAAAGGAGTCTGCAACCTCCTTTAAACAGCATATTGTGCAGAGAGAGACTCCGCTGGTTTGGCCATGTTGCCCGTATGGATAATTATAGATTGGCGAATAGGGTTATGAACAGTGTGCCTAGAGGCCTCAGAAGGAGGGGGAGACCTAGGATGCGGTGGGCAGACAATGTCAAACAGGACCTTGTTAGAATTGGTGTACAGTGGCTGGATGCAGCAGATGTAGCTCAAGACAGATATGCTTGGAGAATTAAACTGCGCGGTCTGGTTGGACCTCCGTAGCCCATGGCTACTTGATGATGATGATGATGATGATGATGATGATGATGATGATGATGATGATGATGATGATTTAGAAGATTTTATTACCAATGATATATTTTTTGGAACTCATGCAGATGACATCATCTTCTGGTCTTACAATAAAAATCCATATATTTTACAAAATAGATTGGAAAATTAATGAATAATTTTATTAAATTCTGTGATAAATGAAATTTGAAAATAGATATAAATAAAACAGTAATATCTTACTTCCATAGAAATAAAAAATTACCTGAAGATTTCTCAATTACAATAAATAATAATATTTTAAATATCTCTGATAATTTCAAATTATTAGGTATACACATGGATTCAAAATTAAAATGGTTTTAATATATTGACATAGCAAAAGATAAAGCAAAAAACTTTTTAATTTTTTAAAATATCTTGAAGGTACAAAATGGGGATGCTCAACTAAATATTTACTATTAATTTATAATTCTATCATTTTTCCAAAATTTTCATATGGTATGGAATTAATAAATAATATTTCTAAAACTAAATTAAAATCATTAGAGCAAATCCAAATAAAAATTTTTAAATTCTGTTTGGGACTTCCTCAGAACTCAAATGGATTGAATATCTATGCTGAAACGGCATTACCTCCCATACACATAAAAAAGAAATACTTATTACAGAATTTATTATACAGAATAGTAGTTAAAAACAAAAACCATCCTATAATTAATAAAATTAAACAAAATTATCCAGATATCTCCATAAACTCATCAACAAACAAAAATAAACTAATAAATATCATAAATAATAACCTAAGTGGAGACTATATTATACAAATTCCTTGCTGGACCTCAACATTTCCAATTTTAAATGCTAATATACCTGGAATTGAATCAAAAAACTTAACTGATACAGTTATTTTGAAAACATTGGCTGAAATTTATATAAATGATAAACATTTGAACTTTATTCATATATTCACAGATGGGTCCTTCAACTTAGAAAAGAATGCTCTTTCTAGTGCCTTTTGGTGCCCTGTTGAAAATTATGAACATCTTTTTAAATTTACTACTCTCTATCCAATTATTATTGCAGAACTATGAGCTATAATTTTGGCCATCGTTACTAGCTCTGCTGGTGACAACCCTATGCAGCATCACTTGTAGCTTAGGAGATTAACACTAGGGTGTTAAAGGTGCTAGAGACAGTGTTATGATGTGGGGAGCATAATCTTGAAACCGATTGTGTCCTCTGGTTTCGATGCAGGGTCGCATTACCTCCCGGAAATACAGGTAAGTATACTTAATGACAAGACCCGCAAGTTTCGCCTGAAACACTATCTGTATTAGGATAATGTCAGGTTGACCACTATCTATTGGTCGGGGACATACAGTACAATCAATATAGGTAAAGCCCAGCCCACGACAATCTATGGTGAACAGTACTATAGAAGTAAAGTCCAACCCACGGCATAACCCGCTGCAAAACCTGGAGTTTAATCTATGTCCCGGGTCGCCACAAACAAGGATATAAAGATCCAAGTTGTCTCGGCTCCCGTGATGTCCCGGAAGTACAGAAAAGATATGTAAGCAAGACCCACCGGTTCCGCCTGGCAGCACTACCAGCATATCGGCAAATGTCCTTTTCGTCGCTAACTACGGTCGGGACAAGACTGTACCATATAGATACAGCTCATCCCCGACTACCCTATGGTCCTATAGAAGGAAAGCTCATCCATCGGTCAAAACCTAAATTTAATCTGTTTCCCGGTTAGCCACAACAAGGATATATAGATCCGGGTTGACTCGGCTCCCGGGGTGGAAACTCTTAGTAGGACCCAAATTTGAAAAGCAGGTTCGTAATAATTTCGCCAGGTGGTATAATTTTCCACTTTTTAATTTCTGTGCTATTGTGAGCATTTGTGGGGAGCAGACATAATACTCCTGGGAAGTGTGCTTTTAAAGAATGAATTTAATCACTTAGATGCTTCTGAAAATGGATTCATTAAATGATTATTAATTATAATCGTAGAATTAAATTTGAATATTTGGGAAGAATTCGCAATATTTCCTTCACCTGGCATCACATGCATTTAAGAACGTAACAAAAGAATAACCCAATTGTTGAAATACCGAACAATACAAGGAGAAAAAAAACAATTAAAGGGGTAAATGCATTAAAGAGGAAATTGCTATTTTGAGAATTGCTTTATGCAAACTTGAGAGTCGATACGTATGTTATGGTTGTGACTTAGTTATTGATTGGGTATGTTGTAGTTGATAGTTGTATATTTGGGAACTTTGGCGTATAGAGAAACAAAGACGAAACTTCACGATGCTTAAAAGGAGGATTTCGTGGGAGAGATGTTGGATTACGCATCAGAGAAGAGAAGAAATAAGGAAAGTGAACGAGGTAAGTCTCTACGTGAAGACATGGAGGTGGTTCAAACTCATTTGCTGCATTAAGACTGTTGAAGAAGAAAAAGAAGAACCACCAATTACGGAAGCATATGAGAACATTTACGAAAAACTGTTCTTGAAGATGTCATCGAAAGCTGTCGCATCGCATCGACGGCATTCTGTTAACCTATCATCATCGACCAGTGAAGTCAACGAAGACTTGGTGGCCAACGTAGATATGCACGTCACAAGCTCAGAGGACATTTACCAGCAAATGTTCTTAAAAATGTCTTCGAAAGCAGTCGAATCTCATCGACGGAACTCTGGTAACTTATCATCATCGACCAGTGAACGGACCGAAGTCTTAGTGGTCAACACAGATAAGCACGTCACAAGATCAAAGGACATTTACGACCAACTGTTCTCAAAGATGAAGTCGAAGGCTGTCAAATCTCATCGACGGCATTCTGTTAACCTATCATCATCGACCAGTGAAGTGAGCAACGTAGATAAGCACGTCAGAAGCTCAGAGGACATTTACGAGCATGTGTTCTTAAAGATGTCGTCGAAAGCCGTCAAATCTCATCGACGTAATGCTGGTAACCTACCACTGAAGTTACCGAAGACGCAGATAAGCCAACGTAGATACGTCACAAGCTTTCACTAGACTCTGCTACAAAAAAGCCCTTTTCAGGGCTACTAAATAGTGTCAAAAGGATTACCGATCGTACTTGCATTCGCAAATTTATCATTTTATACGTGAACTCCTAAAGGTAAACCTAGTAGGTTATTTAAATATTTTCTCCAACCGCATCCATTGTCTTTCGGTTTCTGATTCACTTTTTCCTTACAGAAATTGTCAGATAATGGATGGCAAATACGAAGCTCTGGTGCCCACTAAAAACTAATTCTAACACAATACCTTACCTTACGTAATATCATTTATTTTAACGCATGATGTTATATGTAAGCAAGGGAAATCAAAAACATCAAACTTCCTGTTATCCACATGAGTGGCTCTCAAACTTTGCCATCCCCTCTTATCTTTTATGGACTTTCCGCTCCTTCCTCTTACCATTGATGGACTTTCATTGATGAAATTTCTCCTCCCCCTTACCATTTATTGAATTCTTTTCAGCCTTCTTTAAGTATTAAATGAATTGATCAGGCACAACCTTCCCATTGAAGGAACCACAGATTCCTTTATCATTGATGAAAATAACTCTAATTCTGAAAAAACATTCTCACAAGAGAATGCTTCCGACAATAACACATTGTGCAGAATAATAGCAGACGGTGCAGCACTAGAAAGTTTTGATGAACTGAGGGAAGTAGGAAAAGGTTAGCGATAGTGATGGAATCCTCTCGGAAGCCATAAGGCTTAGTTGGGTAATCTATGTATATAACCATACTCAGGCTTAATAAAGGTATTATTATTATTATTATTCTTAATGGTTCATAGACAAGGACGATGGGGGACAGCAACCCACCCCCCACCAACCCCTGAAGATCCGACCTTGACTAGGGCGTTAAATTCGTGACATAACGTTAGGGGGAGACATTTTAGCTTGCTCTGCAACATATCGGACTTTTGCAGGTTTTACCCATAACACAATTTTATTTCACATATTCCACTGAATATTTATCTCACGCTTTTTTGTTTTATGTGTTATTCTGTTTAATTTTTTGTGCAAAAGAAAACCATCACAGTTTTCCTTTCAATGATAAAGCTGTTATCGGCATTTCAGCTGAAAATTTGCGCAACGTGTTTTTATTTTCGCAGTATAAATTAAAAACATTGGCATGTGAAGTCTCAACATTTTCCTCTCATATTTATTTTACATTATTATCTGTTACGGTTAATTAAAAACACTTGTTGTATGTGGATCATGGTGTTCCTTTACGTTCCGTGATAAATGACGAAAATCTGAATACACTTTTGTAAACAAAGTAAATGGTCATTATATAGAAAGGAAATGTTTGCAATGAAATATTAAATTACGTCTTACCTCTGAATACATCACTTTTATAAATACAGAGGAAAAATTGTCATTAGCTGGGTGGGATCTGATCTCACGACCTCCTGATAACATGTCAGGTGCTCTGACCGCTGAGCTACCGGCCACTTGACGCTTGATGTGGGCTGGCCGCGTGCACTGAATTGGGAAGTGCCTTCTGGACCAGAGTCTTCAATTACAGTCAGATACATTTCCAATCACTAATTCTATGGCCACTAATAGAGGATGCTTGATCGGCGGACGGTAGCTCAGTGATCAGAGCACCTGACATGTTATCAGGAGGTCTTGGGTTCAGATCCAACTCGGCTAGTGACAATTGTTTCCTCTATCTAACCTATTAAAATATCTGAGAGATCATATTATTTCATCACTTTTATAGTTGTGATGTTATATTCATTTGTTAAAAAATTTGTTTGGTTTATTATTAGATTCGCTATAAAACTAAAATCTCATAGATTAGAAAAGTATCGAAAATGCGTTTATATTTTTTCTTACTTATATCAACATAAACTTGACATGCTTTCGATATTAAACTTCGATAATAATTATGTAACATGATTGCAAGGGAAATATAAAAAAGACTAATAAGAGGTACAATGAAGGTTAAAAAAGCTGAAGCAATATTTATGAATTTCTGAAATCATTTTTAATTTTTTACGTTTAGGTTATATCAAATTGTCAAATATTTAATTACAATTAACATTCTTTTCAAATATCGCATTTTATTTTTAAGGGATTTGGTATTTTAATTTATTTACTTTTTCTTCCTAATTGGTCCCTGATTTTTTTAAAAAAACAATTGTTCAACTATATATTGCTAAATGCACTTTCGACAAATCTTTAATAGCCAACAGAAGCAGATTTTCTTTTCAGATTCAAGCGAATCTATGATAGATGATATCAAAAGTTGCCTTTGATTTATGGTTTCTAAAAACTGCTCCTCATTTACCTGCGACACCATTTTTTAAGAAACTTACAACAGTTGTGATTCATTTGTCGGATAAGTGAGATCAATCTATTTCATGTATTCAAAAAAAGCTCTTCGTCCAATTCTAACTCTTTTAGCGTCTCGGATATTTGCATCTGCATGCGTTACAATTAAGCAGGCCTTTGCTTTGTATGCAGCATAGCCTGCGATTAAGATGAGCAATTTCTTCTCGTTGTGAGTTAAAATCATTTCCTTTATTTCATGGGGCGTGGGTGGCTCAGTCGGTAGCGTGCCATGCTCGTAATCTGTAGTTCCCAAGTTCGAGTCCCAGCTGGGTCAGCATTGAGATTTATCTCCGCAAAACTCCTCGCGCTGCCACGGTCAGTAGGGGACAGCAATGGGCTTGGAAAGGCTGCCGTCCGTCGAATGGGACGTTAAGCCGTGGCCCCGTGTGCAGGAGAGCCATACCATGTGCACGTTAAAGAACACGCTGGATGGTCTTGACGGGAGGCTACCATCTGTCTCCCAACAGCTGTTCCTGTGGGTCCCCTCCCCCCCAACCTTCTCTGAGCCTTCGGGGTCAATGTGACCTGGCCATTTAGCCCATGATGTGCAAAAAAGTGCCGCTCAGAGGTAAAACAACCCAACCCTTTATTTCATGTTCTTTGATCACAATTCCCCCCCCCCCCCCTCAGAAATCTTGATTATGCTGTCAATTTCTTCAGAAGGAAACTGAGAAAGAAAATCTTTGATATCTTACAAAATTTATTATTCCTGATTTTGAGTAAATTTGCGATTCGTGTCTTTTACTCCGACCGAAGCACTTTTATGCAGTAACATTGTAGTTCGGGCAAGGCTGTACTTAAAGATTACCAATAATAAGCTAACCAAGCTACTGCTAAGATAAAATGAAAAAGCATTTCAAGTTATACTGGGCAGCAGTTATGAATTTGTATTAGTAGTTTGAAATAAAATGAGTAGTTACACAATGTAAGAAATGTTTTCACTACTCTAGTTTCATGTTCATTTTGAATGTTCTCTTCAGTCAGAATAATAAATATATACAACCTACTACTGCCTCGAGTTGTTCAGCTCTTGTAAACATCTCGCCTTAGGAAAATAACTAAATTTTGTTCACCTTTTCCACAATCTAAAATGTACTTACAAAATGTCAGAACTCGCAACAATTTTAGTTATTGAACTGTGATAATTCTGTTATTCATATCTCCGTGGGGTCATTGCATAAAATATAACCAGATTTTGTTGTAGCACTATCAGGGGCGTAGCCATGGGGGGATAGGGGAGGACGCAATCCACCAAATTAACTCGAGGTTGGCAAAATTTGAAGCGACTTCGTAAAATCTAGGTGAGTTGTGAAAATTTATATTTTTTTTTGTAAAATTAAGGGGAGTTATCAAAATCGAGGCAACTTGGCAAATCTAAGGCAGTTTGGAAAATGGAGAGACGGCAAAATTCGAAGCCACTTAGTAAAATAAAGATGAGTTGGCAAAATCGGGACAACTTGGCAAAATCTTGGAGTTGGCAAAATCGGGACAACTTGGCAAAATCTTGGAGAGTTGGGAAAATTCGGAGTGACTTGGTAAAATCTTGGGTAATTGGCAAAATTCGGAGTGACTTGACAAAATCGTGGGGAGTAGGGCAAAATTCAGGTGAGATGTAAAAATTAGGATTTTTTTCTGTAAAATTACGGCGAGTTGGCAAAATTCGGAGTTACTTGGCAAAATCGTGGGGAGTTCGCAAAATTCAGGTGAGATGTGAAAATTTGGATTTTTTTCTGTAAAATTATGGCGAGTTGGCAAAATCTAGGAGAGTTGGCAAAATCTAGGGGCAATTGGAAATATTCGGAGTGACTTGGCAAAATCGTGTAGAGTTGACAAAATTCAGGTGAGATGTAAAATTTCCAATCTTTTTTCTGTAAAATTATGGCGTGTTGACAAAATCGAGGCAACTTCGCAATATCTAGGAGAGTTGGAAAATCTTGGGGGAGTTGGGAAAATTCAGAGTGGCTTTGCAAAAATCAAGTGTCATAAAATTGGGATTTTGTTCTGTAAAATTGTGGCGAGATTGCAAAATTGAGGAAACTTGGCAAAATTGGAATCCACTTGGTAAAATACGGGCGAGTTGTGAAAATTGGGATTGTTTTTGTGAAATTAAGGATAGTTGACGAAAATTGAAAAAACTCGCCAAAATCTTGGGGAGTTTGAAAAGTTTGATTTGGCAAATTTAGGAGAGATGTAAAGATTGGGGATTAACTTCGTGAAATTAAGGAGAAGTGGCAAAATCAAGGGAAAATTCACACTGAATTGCCGCAATTGAGACGAGATGTAAATATTGGAATTATTTCTGTGAAATTATGGCTAGTCGACAAAATTGGAAGTTAAATTTCAAATTACGGTTTGTTGGCAAAGTTGGAAAGTGAAAAGTGAAATGGCAAAATGCAGAAGAGTTGTGAATCTAATCCCAAGAGCGAAAATCTAAGTAAGTTTGCTCAGTTGGAAAATTTTTGATTTCTACCCCCCCCCCCCCCCCAACGACCCAACGATAGTCATTCGCTACGCCCCTGAACACTATTATATGTTTTCTTCATATTTTTTATCTTAGTAGGAAAAAAATACAAATTATGCAGCGCTGTTTTACCGTAATTTTAAAGGCATACTCTCTCTTAGATCACAATACCAAATAAGGCTTGGTCGAACACTTTCCCCGATTCTGTGTTATAAAACACTTTCATTTTTGAAGTCTTCATTTTTGGTACGTTAATACACACAGCAAGAGAGCATTAGAGTAGTGGCAGTTAAGTTATAATTAATGATACATCACATTAGCTAATTTCTTTTCATCGCAACATCTATATAATAAAAGAAGATGTCTGTCTGTTTGTGGCAGCCATAACTCATCGGGAAATCAACGTATACTCTCCACATTTTCAGAGAATCTCTCTGGTTGTGATTCGGATGGCAGTGCCAAATTTCAAGTCGAAAGTCCAAAAGGGGGGCTTGCTAGAAGAAAACGTATTTACCAAGCTATTCCTACGGGAAACGAGAATCGCTGTCAAATTTACTGTTGCCCTTTACTGCTCCCTAACTCTGAAAGTAAAGAGTTCAAATAGAATTTAAATATGCCGCCGTTGCCAGATTCCCCACGTCTCCAAAGGCATTATTGAGGCGTTCCATTGCAGCAAGGGACCTGATTTTCTAACCAACCATGGGGTTGGGCAGGGGGAACCCGCTTACCAAATTTGGGACCCTTTGGTGAAGTAGTCGGGAATTACAGAATGCCAAAATCTGACGAAATAAATATATCGATCGTTTGCCACGGGCTACGAGAGAGCGCGCCGAGTCAGCAATGACCTTTGCAACACCGGGAAATTCTTCGTGTTCAAACTGTGATAAAATGTCGGGGGAAGGGAGGGAGATGCTCACAAACTAACCGTTAGTGCAGGAAACAACAGAATAGGTAGATTAAAAGTGAGACACGAGCTGTCACAATTTGTGTAGAAACGAAGCCACGGGCCAAATGGCAACCTGATTTTTAAACCAATCACTGGGGAACACGGGGGACGCTGTGCAGGAAATGTGAACCGCGGACGAATATCACGGGCGCCACAGAGCAGAAAAAACTGTGGTAACGGAAATAAAAATCTCGACAGCTTACGCAGGAACTAAGACACGGGCTATGAGAGAGCTCGCTGACATCAACAACAATCCAAGTCAACCCCGGGTAAATCTCTTCCCGTTGAAAATCTGTGCTAAAGTGTCGGGGAGTGGGAGGGGGTAACTAAAATATTTACCTTTATTGCAGTGAAAATAAGAATATACATATCAAAAGGTACACCCGGGAAGCGCCGGGTACCTTCAGCTAGTGTAAAATAAATTACTAACTGCAGGAAAAAATTGTTAGCTTTGCATGATACCACGCTATTCCCCCTCAGGTGCGCTAGGTAATACGATCACTAACCTGCTCCTCTTTTCGAGGTGTTTCGCAATGTATGGGCGATCCTCTAGCCCAGACCATAGAAAGCTATGGCCCATCAACTTGTTTTGAGCGACCCGCGAAATACTGATGATAAATAAATTAAATTTGTGAAAGAGAAATCCAACTTCGGGGAAATGAATTCTCATTAATATGTTTATATTGTTTGTTTCACTTTCGTTTTGTTTTCTGCGTTGGCTATACGTTATTGACTGTACATATTTTTTGGCGGCCGCAATTCCTTTTCAATTTTCAATGCTGCCGTTCAGCTAAAACATTTTTCCATGACTGCTCTAACCTTACCGACTCCAGTTCCCAGGTTCAAGTCCCCTACTGGGACTCGAAGTATTGAAGTTTTTCCCCTGCCTGCCCTTGGCCAGTAGACACCGATGGGCTTGGAAAGGCCACCGTCCGTCGGATGGGACGTTAAGCCGTGGATTCACGTGCGGGAGAGCCATACCTTGTGCATGTTAAAGAACACGATGGATAGCCTTCAGGGGAGGCTTTCATCTGCATCCTAACAGCTGTCTAGTGGGTTCTCTCCTCCCAACCTCATCTGAGCCGTCGGGGTCCTTATGACTTGGCTATTTAGCCCATTGTTTTAAAAAAAAATAGTGCCGCTCAGAGGTAAAACAACTCAACCCTAGTCTTATCGAAATGAACATAAAGAACTATATCTTATTTTTCCAACAAACCTTTTCATCAATATGCGTAACTTTTTAACTATGAGTCTATTTAATAATGAGACCATTCAAATATGATATTCAATATAGACATAGATTCAATCTTGATATAGACCTTAGTAAATCCAACAGTAGGAATATGTTTCAATAGACTTTAATGCAGACGTAGAAGGTACAAACATTGAAGTGCTAAAAACATTGCTAAAATCAATGGAGAACATAATGAAAAGGGTTAAAGGGCAATGAGAATCCAAATTCCAAAAATAGATTGATGCCTTAACTCACTCATGAATTTTAAAGAACTCCTATGTTCCAAAACGATGAGTTTTAATTGAAATTAATAAGCGGCTTAATTATAAATAACAGTGAAAGTGAAATTGTGAAAACGAAATACTCTAAACAGAAAAGTTATCATTTCTTGACAAAAATTAAATACATTTTGCATTACTTATCACATTAAATTTATTAACCTCTTTTTGTTGAGCATATCTTATTTGTAGGCGTATTTTTATTTGACTTGGTCAAACTGGCCCAACTCCCTAAGCAGGCACTTTATTTTATCCCACTGGTGTCCACTTTAGGGAGGTTTCACTGTAAATTGGGATGAATATCATTGTGTATATACTAATTAGGGTTGAAGAATAATCGAAAATTTAAAAGCCGGTTTTTAATCGATCTGTTTTTTAAAAATCGGTTTTAACCAAAAAGTATAGTAATTTTTAAAAGCCAAAATGAAAGGTATTGACTTTAACTCTTTAAGAAGCATAGCTTATCGTCTATTTTTTGGTAAAAAAATGCCAAAAAAAGGCAGCATCATACGCATGCATATGAAAAAGAAAATGATAACTTTGCAATTGACATATTTTATTTTAGCCAAAATAATACATCATTCAGACAATTTAGAATGGAAAAAAATTAATAAAAATATATTCTTAGAAAGCAAAAATTAAACTTTTTGTAAAAAAAATTATAAAGAATAAAATTAAAATTTATGTGTATTATGGAAAAGAAACATTGAAATAAAACATTTTAATAAAGAAACATTTATCTAGAAAACAAAAAAATAGACTCTTCTTGTAAGAAAAGATATAAAATGAAATTTAGATTTTATCTCTATGTTGAAAATGACATCTTAAGAAACAAAGGGCATTAATTTTTGAACGAAGCTTAGATAAAAAAAACTTTCTTGAACGAAGCTTAGATGAAAAAAAAAAGCCCGCAGATGAAAAGCCTCTTTCTGATTCAACACTCATTGGTTTAACAGTAAGAGACGCATTATGTAAAAGCTCTAAAGTTTTACTCTTTTTTAATATGGCTTCAAAGTATTTAAATTCATCGTTGACATTAAAATCTCTGGAATCTTTCATAGGCAGCATTTTTAACTTATTCATTTCGTTAAAATACTCATACATTAAGTTGTCATCTTCCTCAGTTTTAGCAATGCTAGACCTTGCACTTCTGACTCCGCGTTACCATCTACCTCGATGGTTTCACATTCATTAGGAAAAAGCCTAATAAAGGTACTTGCGATTTTATTTACTGATGCCTGGATAATAAAGGGAATAAATCAGACGATTAATTTTTAAAATCCTCTGAATTGGTTAAATATCTCAACAATGAAATTACTTTCTTTTGTCGTCTTGATGAACAACGTTCGATAAGGCATTCTTTGAGACTGGCAGCAATAGGATTTTCCTTCTTGTATAGTTTCTAAAGGCAAATTTTCATAAGCTTGTTGGTTTTAAGTAAAATTGCTTCTTCAGAGCACAGAATCTTCAAAACAAATTCAAGTGGACGAAGAGTTTCAGCGAGGTTATCTAAAAAATTCCATTCCTCCTCAAAGACATTTTCTGTTGAAGAAATATCTTTGAGGAGCTACTCGAAAAACTACTCGTAGAGCCTTAGGAATGCAGTTCCTTAGCTTTAGAAAATGTTCAATAATAGAACGGAGGTTATTCCACCGTGTCTTGCAGTCTAAGATAAGCTTCTTTTCTTCTCCATTTAAATCCTCCTTTACGAAATCTTGAAGTCTGTCATTATTCAAAGCATATTTGAGAAACATTCGACAGATTATTCTGAGTTTCTTAATTACTTTCAAATTATCTGCACTAAGTCGCGGTGCCTCATTTGTGTCAATATTTATCTCAAACTCGGGATCCAAATATAGGCCTTGATTAACATCACACTTGCCTTCATTTAGGTGGTTCTAGGTTCTAGGAATTGATCAGCACATCATTTGAAATGGGTGAGGACTCTTTCTAATTACAAAAGAACAATTTTAAATTTCATTCTTCCTAGTTATTTATCTAGTTACAAATTTAAAAAAAATTATAAAATAAAATGGAATATCATTAATAATGATTTTTGTAGCAAGTTACAGTCTTATAATTTTTGGTGAGTGCCACAATGTAAAATGAAATTTTTTTCTACTGAATAATATAAATCTAATTAATGTTGTAAATAGAGGAAGTATATGAAAAGCGCCTTTTTATGTTTGTCAGCAATAAATTCAATAATAACCTAAGAACTTTATTAATTTAAACTTCATCGGACATCTAAGAGAACACTAATGAAATACGTCATAAAATGAAAATGAATCGTTAATGAGCCACACTATTTCAATGTGAAGATAGGAGACCAATTTTAGGTTAGTTCAAAAATTCATTTTAGCAAGTAGGCTTAGAACCTAATATCTCAATCAGGTAATATGATCTCTGAGGATATGCCCCGATCAATATCTCTACTTACACTACTCTTTCAAAAAAAAAAAAACTCTCTATGTAATTCTGTTTAAAAGAATCCGAAAAAATCCGAGTAAATCTAACATGCACATTTTAGGTTCAAGTCAGAATCGGTTTATTATTCTTCCTGCATGAGCACACATATTTCCATACCAGTTAAAATTCTTTTTTCTGGTTATTTTCTTGCAAGTATGTTCACGTGCAAAACAGTAACACTATTTTTAACTGAAAGTATTCAGTTATTAAGAACACTAGTGAGTGTCACAAATTCGTTTTCCAATAGGTATGTTCATTTTGAGTGCGATGCAAATTGCCAAAGTTATTTTCCTGCAAATATTCACTCTTTGTGTGAGCATGAGCATTTTGCATGTTCCTTTTCAGTTGTATGTGAATTAAATACCCCCTTTTCTGAAGAAGAGGCAAATCACTAGTGTTATTTTTTCTTATAGGTCAGATCCAAAATTTTGTGTAAGTACCCTAACCTACACTATCTAGCCGCTGTGAAAAGATAACAAGAGTCCGAGATCACATGTTCGTTTGTAACAAGAGCGTTATTTTCATTTTTGCGTGAAAAGTAAATCGGTAATGTCATTTTTTTCTTAAAAGTAAATCGGTAGTGTCATTTCATAATGTGATGTTATTTTCTCTGAATAATGGTTAATTTCACATCTTCGTTTTTAGCTGTGTATAAAATCATTACACATATTTTTTAAATTATGAACCAGTTTCAATAATTTTCATGCAAGTACTTATACACACGAGAATTTGTAACTACTTAGTTTTCGTCAGTGTTCGAATCTGCATGTATGAAATTAGTTTCTTGAAAGAGTTTGGAATAGTCAGTAGAATTTTGTTGAAATGGTGGTATTGGTATCCATGGATGGGAATTTGAATATTCATTTTGCGGTAGGTGTATGGATTTTCACTGTTATTTTTGTTCGGTGTCTTTTATTTTTGTCTCGGTCTACATCTCTGCGCATATAACTGCACTGATATTTACAATAATTCAAATATTAACATGGCATTTAAAATTTTTATTAGCAAGTTAAAGCAATGTCAAGATCTCTCTAAAAGCACCTTTATGATAAAGAGCAAAACAAAAATATAAAACCTCGAATGACAAATGCTTTAATTTTAGCAACTAAAGATAGAAAAACCACGTATATTAAATTACAGAAAGGTGAATGTAATATGAATGAGTATAAGAGATTTAGGAAGTCTTTAACTGTTCAAATAAAAAAAAAACTGAACAAGAGTATTATCATGGCAGATTTTTTATATTAGCAGGTAATGATATGGAAAGAAATGGAATATAGTAAATGAATTGACAAATAACAGCAGAGTTCAAACTAAATTAACCACTTTAGGGTTTGGTGCAAAACCATAGATTTTGAGGCTAATCCAATTATACTTGTGCAATTGATTTGTTGAAGGATATAGATAGTGAACACATATCAAATAATGATCATGTGTCTTCTTCTATTCAAAATAGTATGGTACTTATATCTATAACTGCACAAGAGATACATACACAAATGTTATCTTTGAGGAACAGTAGTCTAGTGGCCTTGATAATGTGAATGCTTACACTTTGAAGGCCGTTAGTCCTTTTGTATTGGAATTGTTAGTTTACTTATGCAATTTGTCTTTTACTACTAGCAGTTATCCTGATATTCTAAAAACTTCCATAGTTACATCAATATATAATAATGGAAGCAAAAATAAAATGGATAATTATAGACCAATATCAAACTTCTCAGTTTTTACTGAGAAAACTAAATTATTTTAAAACAGACTTGTTGACTTTCTGAATAGATATAAAATCATAAATAAAAGACAATCTTGTATTTCAGGCACAAAAAGGAACCTTGGATGCTCTTGTCTATTTGAGATTAGATACCTAATGCTCTAAATACAAGCAAGAAAGTAAATGCCTTTTTTGGATTTATAAAAGGCATTTGATTTTGTAAATCACAAGATTTTATTGAATAAACGTTTTAATATGGGAATCAGCGATATTTGTTATTCATGGATTTCATCTTATCTATCAGACAGAAGGTAAATGGTTAAATTGAATAATTAATTAGTAAGTAATATTTTATCCATTGATATTGGTGTGCCTCAGGGGTCAGTATTGGGTCCACTTTCATTTAACTGTTTTATGAATGATATTTTTTATATTAAATATTATGGGGAAATAATCGCATTTTCAAATGATACTGTCTTATTATATGTTACTGATAATGATTTACAGATGCCTCAATATATACATAGCGATATGCATTTACTTCATAAATGGTTATCAAATAATAAACTAATTTTAAATTTAAATAAGACAAAGAATATGAATTTTTCACTTAGTAACAGAATATCTGAAAATTATGAAATTATATTCCATTCTTGTGGATCAATAGGTGAATTAAATTGTGTTTGTCCATTAATTCAAAAGGTTTCTGAAATTAATTCTAGGCTTGCAAGAGACCAGATGAACAGGTAAAGGTGAGAATTACTATTTTAAATTTCTCTTTTCAGGCAGGGAGGATGGAAAACATCTCCAAGGTGTAGGTTTGTTTCTCAGCAGGCACGCCAGTGATGCACTTCTCGAATATGACTGCATTAATGAAAGATTTCTTACAGCAAAATTTAAAACAACAATTACTTGATGGCCATCTGTTGTTATGCCCCCCCACAAAGGACTCGGATGAGAACGAGGATATTTTGAATTCTGTGAAGAAAGGAGATCTTTCTCTTGTACTATGTGAGTTCACTGCTAAAGATGGTGCTGAATCTGATCTTTGGGCATGGATATTAGATTCCTTTGGCTTTGACAGTGTCAGTGGCAGTGCGGAACGTCTCCTACAGGTATATAAACTTAATAGTTGTGAATAAATAACATATACTACATACACCAGGAGATTTATAAATTCACATGGGTTTCATCTAATGAGTTGCACTTGATGGACTGCACAGTTAATTAACAGCAAATGAGCTAGTTAGGTTAGGAATACCAGATCATACAGGGGAGCCGAAATAGAGTCTGACCATTACCTGATCAAAAGTATCTTGCAACTGAAATTTCAGAAATATTATGCTAAGGTTATGAAAGTTGCCTTTAACACTGAAGTTCTGAAAGATCCAGATGTAATCAAAGCATACCATGATACACTACTTAGTCGTTATGACAATCGGGGTTTGCTTGCATGATCCTAAGACAAGGCATTAAAATGAGCTTAATAAATGTGTTAAGGATCGGTTAACAACTGATAAGAATCTTTTGGCTTTAGAGTTTGGCTGATAAAATTGTAAAATGGTTGATGGTGAGGATTCTGTGATGGCTAGGTGGGCTGATCATTTCAGAGATGTTCTAAACAATGCGATTATTTCTACTCCCATTGTTTGTAATGAGGATAGATGCATTACTGGCTTTAATGATGGCCCTATATGACATTCTGAAGCTGCTTTGGCTATCTCTAAATTAAAACTGCATAATCACCATGGGTGTATCAAATCACCACCGAAATGTTTAGAGCTGGGACACTTGTGGTGTCACAAGAGTGACTGAAAATTTAATATTTTTTATGATAAAGGTGTTGTTCCTAAAGATTTTACTAGAGATAATCCCTGTTT
This sequence comes from Ryuthela nishihirai, assembly GCA_038380435.1. Taxonomy (NCBI): domain Eukaryota; kingdom Metazoa; phylum Arthropoda; class Arachnida; order Araneae; family Heptathelidae; genus Ryuthela; species Ryuthela nishihirai. The sequence continues at coordinate 9,668,629 of JAWZYU010000021.1, forward strand.
TTTAAAAAAGGTGATCGTAGTTCTTGTAATATTATAGCGGGATTAGTTTAGTTCCAGGTAAAGTTCTTTTCATGATTATCATCATCATCATCATCATCCTCAAGCAGCCATGGGCTACGGAGGTCCAACCAGACCGTGCAATTTAGTTCTCCAAGCAAGTCTATCCTGAGCTACATCTACTGCATCTGGCCACTGCACACCAATTCTAACAAGGTCCTGTTTGACATTGTCTGCCCACCGCATCCTAGGTCTCCCCTTCTTTCTGAGGCCTTTAGGCACACTGTTCATAACCCTATTCGCCAATCTATAATTATTCATACGGGCAACATGGCCAAACCAACGGAGTCTCTCTCTGCACAATATGCTGCTTAAAGGAGGTTGCAAACTCCTTTTCCTAATCTCATCATTAGTTGCAAAGTTGAACCACCTAATGCCCAAGATACTGCGTAAGCATCTGGAATCAAAAGCATCTAGTTTCCTGTTATCTTGTTTACAAAGTGTCCAAGTTTCACTACCATAACTAACCCTAGAAAGAACCAAACTATTATACAGTCTAATTTTAGTCTTTAGGTGTATACGCCTATTTCTCCACACTCTCCATAGATTCTTAAAAGTCCCGGCAGCAATCCCTATTCGTCTGTTAATCTCATGCCGCACATCACCATTATCTGTTACATAGCTCCCAAGATAATTAAACTGTGACACCTGCTCAAGACTGCAACCATTCAGATTAACTGAATCACAGCCTCCCTGACCAATTTTCATCACTTTAGTTTTCTCTCTGTTTATAACCAAACCTACTCTACTACCAGTCTCATCAACAGCTTGAATGAAAGAGTTCATCTCATCAACATCATTTGCCAAAAGGGCTAAATCATCAGCATAATCTAAATCAGAAATTTTCGTATCTCCAGCCCATTTAAGGCCAAAATCTTTCCCTCGAAGTGAATTTCGCATAACATAATCAATAACCAAGCTAAAGAGAAAAGGAGACAAAATGCACCCTTGTCGAACACCAGAAGTAATGCTAAACCAATTGCTACAAGCCTTACCAACTCTCACACACGACTCAGTGTTATTATAGAGAGCTTTCATAATGTTAACTAACTTGTCTGGTATACCATATGATCTCACAATCAACCACATATTATGACGATCAACAGAGTCGAAAGCCTTTTTGAAATCAACAAAGCTAGCAATCAAAGGTTTCTGAAACTCTAAACATTTCTCAAGAATCTGCCTAAGTGAAAATATCTGATCTACACATCCCCTACCACTTCTGAATCCACATTGCTCATCACGCAATTGCCTGTCAACCAGATTCTTAATTCTATTAAGCACAATCATGGAAAGAACTTTACCTGGAACAGAGAGTAGGCTGATACCCCTATAGTTATCACAAGAACTGCGATCACCTTTTTTGAAAATAGGGATAACAATAGCTCTGGTAAAATCCTTAGGAACCATGCCTTTATCATAAAAGAGATTCAGAATTTCAGTCATCCAAGTGGTAACCGAAACATTCCCAGCTCTAAGCATTTCCGTAGTAATTTCATCTACCCCTGGGGATTTATGTAGTTTAAGTTTAGAAACAGCCAAACTAACTTCAGATTGTGTTATAGGGCCAACATTAAAGCCACCAATGCATCGATCATCATTGCAAACAATGGGAATAGAACTAACCACATTGTTTAGAATATCACTGAAATGCTCAGCCCACCTAGCCATGACAGAATCCTCCCCTTCTATAACCTTACCTTGTTTATCCTTCAATCCTTGTATGCCTGTCCGTTTTCTACCACACAAAACATTAACTATCTGGTACAGCTCTCTGCTGTTGTGCTGTCTAACTGCTTCCTCGGCTTTGTCAGCCAAACCATCAAGCCAAAAATTTTTATCAGCAGCTAACTGATCCTTTACAAGTTTATTAAGGTCTCTGTAATGCTTTCTATTAGGACTAGTAGGGTATTGGTTAAGGGCATTCCTGCAGTTCTTTCTTTCCGAAATAAGCTCAAGTGCCTTATCACTCAGATAATTTTGCCTCTTCTGCTCCTTTTTTCCTAAAAGAGTACTGTTAGTGTCCAAAAAAGCCTGTTTAAAATGATCCCATTCTTCCTCAACTTCAGTAGTAAGCAAACCATGACTGTCATAATGACTAAGTAACCTATCATGGTAAGCTTTGGCTATAACTGGATCTTTCAGAGCTTCAGTATTAAAAGTAAATTTTTTAACCCTAGCACAACACTTTTTAAGTTTAAGTTGCAACACACTTTTAACAAGGTAATGGTCCGATCCAATTTCAGCTCCCCTATATGCCCTGGTATTCCTAACAGAACTAGTCCATTTGCTGTTAATTAATATGTAATCAATCATATTCTTATGCAGCCCATCAGGTGAAACCCATGTGTACTTATGTATGTCGCGGTGTTTGTAATAAGTGTTAGTTATTCTGAATCCATTGAGTTTACTTACCTGTAGGAGACGTTGCCCATTGCTATTGCAGCTACCAATACCAAAAGGGCCTATTACTCCTCCCCAAAGGTCAGAGTCAGTACCAACTTTGGCATTGAAGTCACCAAGAACAAGGGTAATATCTCCTTTCTTGACAGAATTCAAAATATCCTGAAGTTGTTCATAAAACCTATCCTTCTCATCCTCATCGGCATCCTCAGTGGGGGCATAACAGCAGATAACATTCAAGTCTTTAACGCTTGTCTGAAATTTTGCTGTAAGAAACCTTTCATTAATGCACTCATATCCTAGAAGAGCATCACTAGCGTGTCTGCTGAGAAGCAGACCCACGCCTTGGTGATGCTTTTTGTCGTCCCTCCCTGAAAAGAGAAATTTAAGATTATTTTTAAGAATCTGACCTTTATCTGTCCATCTGGTCTCTTGCAAGCCGAGAATATCTAAATTATAACGGTGGAATTCTTGTGTGAGGACATCAAGAGAAAAAGCTCTGTGCAGAGTCCTCACATTCCAACTACCTATGGAGAGAAAATGGTTAGTGGGATGTTTAAAGAAACTCTGTTTATTGAGAGAGGGAATGCCAACAATATCAAACAGCCCCCTAATCGCAGACATGGGGCAAAGACCCGTTCCCCCACTACTAAAGGCTGAAGCCATCTACACTGGAAGACTTCCTCCAATGTAGAATTTGACGATGCCAATAGAAGCAAAGAGTTCAGGTGCCTGCGATGACTTTTGCTCAGGATTATCCACCAGCTGATAAACATATCCTGTGGATCTATTCACTTGGGGCTGTCAACCCACAAACAAAAAGAAAACACAGCGGAAGATTTTCCCTCCACAGAAGCCCACCAGTGCAGCAAAATCAGGATCCATAATCAAGCTCAGAGCCATATATCTGTCCAGTCCAGTAGGTTTATATGGTCAGCACCAGGACCCTGTGTGGTTGACCACTCCTCAGCAGGGTAGAAAAAAAAGTAGCCATAGTTGTCCAGATCAGTAGGCCACACTAATCTGGCAGCCCTCCCCTTCCGTTCACTTCCACAAGAGAGTATCTCTTTTGAAAGTTACTAACGGTCCGCACCACGAGAAGGCGGGGTTGGACATTAGGTGCTAGGCCTGGCCGGTTCTAAGCATCATCACAGGGACTTAATAGAATTAAGAATTTGTTTGACGGGCAATTGCATGATCAGCAGTGTGGATTCAGTAGGGGATGTATTGGTCAAATAATTTCGCTTAGCAGATTCTCGAGAAACGTTTAGAGTTTGCTGAACCGTTTAGAGTTTCAGAAACATGTGGTTACTCGCATTATAGATTTCAAAAAAGCTATTTCCTGTGTTGATCGATATAATTTGAAGTTGAATTCATATGGATTACTTAGATCATACCGAATACCTGAGAAGTTACTTAGTGTAATGAAAGCTATAATAACACCGAGTCATTTGTGAGAGTTGGTAAGGCTTGTAGCAATTGGTTCAGCATTGCTAGTGGAATTAGACAAGGATGCTCTTTTTCTCTTAATTTGGTTACTGATTATGTTATTAAAAGTTTTTGCAATCGAAAGATTTTGACGTTGAATGGTCTAGAGATTTCAAAATTTCTGATTTATGCTATGCAGATGATTGAGTCCTGTTGGCTAATGATGTTGATCATATGAATTTGTTCAGAAGGGCTGTTGTCTTGTGATTTCAGTTTAATTATCTTGGGAGCTATGTAACAGATACAGGTGATGTGCCGCATGAGAGGAATAGAATAATAGGGATTGCCACTGGGACTTTTAAGAATCTATGAAAGTCCCAGCGGCAATCCCTATTCTTCTATTACTCTGTGAAAAGAATTCATTTATCTATTTCTTCTATTTATCTATGAATAGAATCTATGAAAAGTGTGGAAAAAATAGGCGTATACACCTAAAGACTGAAATTAGGCTGCATAAGCATTTCGTTATTTCTAAGGTTTGGCTTTGCAGGTAATGATGATGTTAGAAGGAGTCATCAGCCTCTTTTGAGCAGCATGCTGTGCAGAGAGAGACTTCGTTGGTTTGATCATGTTTTCTGTATGCATAACTAAAGATTCGCAAATAGGATTATGAAGAGTGTACCTAAAAGTCTTAGAAAAAGGGAAAGACGCAGAATGCAATGGACAGATAATGTCGAACAGGACCTTGCTAGAATTAGCCTACAATGGGTAAATTCAGCAGCTGTAGCTCAGGACGAACATGTCGGTAAACCCAAAATTGCACAGTTTGATGGAATCTCAGTAGCCGATGTTTGCATGAGGATATTTTTATGTATACTGGCGGAAACTGAAAATAGAACACCCAGAAGGAATTCCTTCAGGAACATCATATTATATAATATGTTAATAGTTAAGGGCAGCAGAAACCGTGATCCAAGATTGAAAGTCATTAGGTGAAACAATGACGTCATTGAGGACGACAACATGCAAATGGACGCAGTGCGTATTTAAGGACTAGGGCGTGAAGAAAGAAGTTATTCGTCGAAGTAAGAAGTCTTGTGTCGCGTTGTTCAGTGCTCTTTGAAGAAACTATCATGCCTGACGATGCAGGCGCGCAACATTTGTTTAGTTAGTGGAGTTTCAATGAGGTCATATAGCGGGTCTTCGAGAAACAGGTTGGTCTTTTAATCAAATTGCACACCATGTTGGACGAGAGGTATCAGCAGTGGTACGATGGTGGCGTCGATGGTCAGAAGAGCATTCGCACACTTGCAGACGTGGTTCTGGACATAGAGTTACCGACGCATGAGGGGATTGGGGTTTCAGGAGGGCACTGGTGGCAGAAGAGGCGGCTACGGCGTCACAAATTGGATCCTATGTTGTACCAAGGGTGTCTACAAGAACGATACACAATCGTCTTTTGGAAGCAGGACTATGGACACACGTTGCGCTGGCATGGTTACCACTGTCATCTCGTCACTGTCGAGCACGCTTGCAGGGATGTCAAGAACGAGTTCATTGGAAAGAAGAATGGCAGTCTGTGGTCTTCAGTGATAAAAGACAATTCTGCTTAGGAGCGTCTGATGGTCGTTTACGTGTCTGAAGGCGACAAGATGAGTGGCTTCTTCCATTGTGCATCCGTCAGTGACACGCAGGGCCCACGACAGACATCATGGTGTGTGTGTGGGGGGGCATTAGCTATCACTCTCGTATGTGTGTGGTGTTTGTACAGGGTATACTGAATAGCAATATGTACGTCAGCAACATCGTATAGTCGATCGTCCTGCCATATTTGAGTGTAATACCAAATGCGATATTCCAGCAGAATAATGTCCACCTGCACTCTGCCCGGGCAACTCAACATGTTCTTCAGGCAGTGCACCAACTCCCTTGGCCAGCACGCTCTCCGGACTTTTGTCCAATCGAGCATGTTTGGGACTGGATCGGACAAAGACTTCCGCAAACCGTGGCAAGCAATGACCATCACTGAATTACGAGTCCAAATTGAAAGCTCATGGAATGGTATCCTCTAGCATGATATCCAACATTTGTACGACCGATTGCAAGGCAGATTGGAAGTTTGTATTGCTGCTCGAGGAGGTTCAACACCTTATTAAAATGTGCCTTTTGTAAAATGCAATATTCATTAAAAAGTAATATAAACATTGAATCGCTTCACACGTGTGATCACTGTCCTTTCTCAACAATTTTTTCTACTAAATAAATCTCATAGATTACGCTTCAATCGTTAATGGTGTTCTTTTTTCAATTTCCACCAGTGTATTTAGGTATAGAAACGATCAACGTTAAAAATTGGAAATTTTGGTGGTAGGATTTTATAGTCAAGAAATTCATGTCGGCAGCAATGATTACGTCTCACCCTTACCACCGGGAGGGGTGAGCTAAATGAAACCTCTTGTATTAAGAGATTCGTTAGGCTCGGCAGCCGTCCTTTGGAAGAGTGGATAGCGCGCTTGAATACTGGGGTCGAGCCCCGTATAAGACATAGATGATTGTGTTAACTTTCTGCTGAGGTCTCGCCATCCTCACAGTCCTTCTACTGTGGCGTATGAACTGACAGGTTCTGCCAGACCTCTGCTACAAACAGCTTCTTGAGGGGTTTTTTTATATAATAATTTAAGCAAATCCCTCTAATGTCGGGTAAATAGAAAGGCAACCCTTACGTTCATTAGACCCATGATGACAGAAAACTAAATGTCAAATTCGGCGATCTTAGTTCTTATCCTTTAGGAAAATATTCCTTTCCCTGTTTTATGTACAGTAACGTTTTCTTTTGCGAGAGTTAGGTTGGGTAGTGAGAAGACAAATATTACTTAAAGCGAGGATGAAAGAATGCTGTATACGAAATTAGGCGATCCCTTCTTTTATCACTTACAAGAACTTCTCCTGTATTTGCATATATGTGGGTATTTTTGGAAGAGAGACGAAAGAATGATTGAAAGACCAATTCCTACTTTTTCTAATCTATTATGAGAGGAAGTTGTATGCCGTTTTCTATAATCATAACTATTACTGTTCAAGCGGCATTTTTTATGCACACAATGAGCTAACTGGCCAGTTCACAGCGACTCCAGAAACTCAGAGAAGGTTGGGGGAGGGAATATACTGGAACAGTTGTTGGGAGACAGATGGTAGCCTCCCGTCAAGACGATCCAATATCTTCTTAACGTACACAGGGTATGACTCTCCCGCATACGGAACCACCAATCCCATCAATGTCCCCTTCTGACCGTAGGGAGGGTGTGGAGTTTTATGGAGATAAAGCTCAGTGCTGGCCAGCTGGACTCGAACCTGGAAACTGCATATTACGTGCCTGGCCCTGTAGTGACTGAGCCACCCATGTCCCATTTGTAATTTTTATCTATTTCTGTATGTATCTATGTATATAGGTATGTATGTATGTATGTATGTATGTATGTATGTATGTATGTATGCAGTGAGTGAGTGAGTGAGTGAGTGAGTGTATGCATATAGTAAGTAGTGACTGTTTATAGTGAAAGATTCTATGCTGTGAGGGAGTGACTGTATATAGTGAGTGAATGATTGTACGTTGTGAGAGTGACAGCGTACAATAAGTGAACGACTGTATATAGTGAGAGAGTTAATATAATGAGGGAAGGAGAGTGTGTATATACATACATATGTATGTATGTATGCATGCATATAGTGAGTGTATTTAGTGAGTAAGTGCATGTGGTAAGGTCTGTATGTAGTGAATGTATGCCGTGAGTGAGTGCAGACAGGGAATGAGTGTATGCAATGAATAAATGAACGCAATGAATGAGCGTATGCTGCTACTGAGCGTATCTAGTGACTGTGTGTATGGAGTGCATGAGCATATGTAGCGAGTGAGTGTATGTAGTGAATGAGTGTATGTAGTGAATGAGTGTATGTGGTGAATGAATGTTTCTATTGTACCAGAGCCTCATGTTAGCCATCCATTATCTAAGGTTTTCCCTAAAGATGAAATGAACTTTTGAGGAAAACAACAGATAGTGGATGTTGCCCGTCTCCCACGATCTGGGACGTCTGAGGATGGATTTTGGGAGAGACATTTTTTTTAACTCTTTTTTTTTTCAAATGTTTTTTTTTTCCTTTTCCCCCTTAATATCAAGTTTCATATATTATTTTTCTTAATTACATTTATTTCATTTTTCCCAACTGTTTTTACATATTGCTAATTAATTCATCATTACAAGCTTCTGACATTTCGTTGTCACATTTTTCACAAATGAAGTTCTTAATCTCTGATCATACCGAACAAAATTATCCAAGGCAAGAAGAGGACGAACACAAAAGTAATAACAAGCATCGTGGACAGGGGGAAATCACCTTCATATCCAATCTCTTGATCTTTTTTATCAAGTAGTCCAACATCGTCAGGTTTCAATTCACGAGGACCGAAAGCTTGCTTGGTTGTCTTCAATACAGCATGTTCATTTGAAGTTGGACGATGGTCTTCATCATCTTCTTCTGCTGATGGAGATGACTTCTGGTGATTGATGACTTGATGGGAATCACTGTCTTCGTAATGAAATACATCAGCTATTTCAATAAGGTCCTCAATAATTTCTTCGCTAGTGGAAGAAGATTCATCTGTCGATGACGAAGAAGACATGTCATCTCTAGTCGAAAACGAGACTTCAGCTGGATTCACCACTGTCATTTCCAGTTCACCATCAAGAGAACTGGAGGATTCGGAGTAAAATCCTTCCTGTGGCATGTCCAGGGAATCAATGCTAGAGACATGACGCACACTATGAGGGAGAGACAATTTGGATCTTGGGAATGGTCGGGCATGAATATTTCTCCCTTCCACATTGCTCCCTTCCATATGGCTCCGTTCCATATTGTTCCCTGTGGAACAGCAGGGAAAACATGCTGCAAAAGCCTTTTTCAGGCGTCTCCATTTGATACGAAGGCATTCTCGGCGCCTCCTTACATACACCAATGCGCTTTGGCGTACATTACACGCTCTGCGCACATAACTGTCAGTTGACATACTGCCAGTATAATCAATAATAAAAAGCACTACTGTAAACACTCTTTCCCAATACAATAAACTCAATAATCGCGTACAATTCGGAAATTATAATATAAACGCACTATGTAATTCCAGAGATTTGTATTTCGCCTTAACGCTTCTAACGCAAGATATCCTTTGAACGATTTAATTGTTTTTCACTTACATTGTTCAGAATTCTGATTAATTAAGATTTTCACTTACATTGTTCAGAATTCTGATTAATTAAGATTTTCACTTACATTGTTCAGAATTCTGATTAATTAAGATTTTCACTTGTTGCGTTTGCTAAATTTTCTAATGCCAGATGCATATAACAATGAGAATCATTTTCATAGATTAATATTTACCTATTTACTTTTTATGGTGGCCATTTTCAATATATTAAAATCAGTTTGGGGAACATCAAATGATCATTCCTTGGAAGTACACCGATTAAATATTTATCTGTTTCCTTACTCCACACAAGTGATCAGGCAAACTCTTAATTTACTTAACACAAAATCCCTCTTAATGGAAACTCACCCGGTGTTCACATGATAGCATTCAAATCAAAAATAGTAATTTCAGTGAAATTTTTTGGAGGGTCACTTTAACTAGCGCATGCAGGACCCGAATGTAGGGAAATATTTTGCAGAGATATTTGTATTGAACTGAAACGTATCGTACTGAAACGACGTTCCGTAATGCATAAGTTTCTTTTCGTCTCCCTAAACTGTTCATATCTAAATGTCCTCCATTGGCAATATAAAGAAATTGGATACCGTACTGGTAAAGTCAGATGAAGCTATTTGGCTAAAAACCAAGATTTTATACTATTAGTTGGCTTTGGATGAATCAGCCAATCAAATGTAACAGGCTACTCTGAATTCTTATCTTAGACATTGCACTTCAGCGCATGCGCAATCGTCATAATAGTTAATCTTAAGATTCCGGTCATAATAGCTAATCTTAAGATTCCGGCAGTGTCCCTAATGGATAGATGAATATGGCGTAAACTAAAGCAAACGAGGTAGAACTTATTTATGAAGTGAATGCTGGGATTTTTTACATAACACTGCAAATAATAATCACAAAAAAATATAAAGGTAGTATTATGTTTTTTTAAGGAAGAATAAAAATGAATGTTAAATTTCAAATTCCCTTCTTATTTCTTGGGATTACTTTTGGTGGGGCAGTATCCCAGGTGGCCTAAAGGAATATGTTTTGTTTTTGAGAAATTAATGAAATTGTAATTAAAATATCGATGAGAGTAAATGATGAATTAATAAATAATTTCAAGAAATAAATAATTTCAAGAATACTTTTGAATGAATCTGTATTAGAAAACGATTGACTCTACAATTATAGCAGTTAAACGAAATAAACTAATTCTGCTCATTAATGGCAACAATACCATTAACAATACCGATTTGACCCCAGGGTGAAGATTACGAAATGGGGAAGCGTGACTTTTTGAGGAGGAGAAGCAATTATCGGAAAGCATCAGTGCTACTTGTGTTTCCAAATCCTTGAACTAGAACCGAGTTCCGATACCTGTGTTTCCAAATCATTGAATCAGAGAGCTGCTCCGGTTTTTTGTTTCCAAAAAATTGTTCCGATATTTGATGTTTCCGAAATCTAAAGCAGAGACATTAGGTTGTGTTTCTTCTGAGGGGCACTTTTATTGCACACATTGGGCTAAATGGCAAGGTCACAAGAACCCTAAGGACTCAGCGAAAGTTGGAGGGAGGTGACCTATTAGACAGTTGTTAGGAGACAGATGGAAGCCTCTTGTCAAGACATCCAGCGTGTTCAGTAAGGTGCAAAAAGTGTGATTCTCCTGCACTCGGACCATGATTTAATTTCCCATCCGATGGACGGTGACATGAATGGGTAAAAAGTTTGGCCAAGCCATACTTTGTGGGCATAATTAAGCTTGAATGGGGAAAACGTATGGCCAATCCGTACGTTTTCCCCATTCAAGAATCTGAAGTCTGGCACAGGTGGAACTCGAACCTGGACACTTCGGAGTACGATTCTGTCGCTTTACGGACTGAGCCAACCCCCGCTTCTCGGAATCAGTTCGACAATTTATGTCTCCGAATTATGAATCGGAACGTTTTCGAGCACTTGAGGTTTCTTGCAAATGCTGAGTGCGGATTGGGATGAATTTTTTAAAAGCCAATATTTTTGCTGTATTTGAGTTATAGAGGTTATTAGAAGCTCGTGAGTTTTGTCGGAGAAGATGAACAATCCAGACAGAAGAATTCGATCCTGAAAGGAATTGAAACACTCGATCAAGGGATGTACCAAGAATTTTGTTTCGGGGGTGGGGGATGGGGGAGGCGGAATTTGGTTTCGGGGATGAGGTGGAGAATTTAACTTTTATATTTTATTTATCTGAGAATAATGTTTAATCTGGGTTTCCCAATGACTAAACCACTGGATCGAAAGAAAAGGAAATTTGAAATGATTTGGTTAAAATAATACTCTATATTCTATATGGAGAAAAATTTTAGTTTTTTTAAAATCTATTTTTAATGTCGGACACATATACTAAGCGGCTAATGCAAAGTTATACAAAGACATTTTTTTTTGCATTTTAAATCAGAGAGGCGAGTTTGATGTTTCATATATAAATAACAACGTGATTTTCGGGGGTAGGGGTTCAACCCCTGTGTAAGTCCCTGAATACTAATTAATTTTAAAGGTGATATTACTAATTATGTTTTAAGAGATTACTTAAAATATAATCATTTGTAAAGGTGCATTTTATTTATTGCCAAAATATTAAAAATAAGAAAAAATAAAAAAGACAAAGTAAAGAATTGAAATAATTTATGATTATTGTAGTGAAATTATATATAAGCTCCTAAAAAAATGCAACATTGTTTTACAAACAAGTGTAGTAAAGACAGCGTACCTTCGACCATAGATAGCATTGACTGCACAGTCCCAGTTGTCGCAATGAATCTGTTTTGAAGTGAAGAGCTCGATCATTTCTAAGAAGACGCAAATATTTTCTATGCATTATTGTAACAGTCATTAGGTTTTTCAGCTTAGAGTCATTTTCTCTATTTGTGAGCATAAAAGTGCAACCAGAGGTAGAAAAATCTAACTCACGTTTACCATATTTGATTATAGGGGCGAAAAATTATCAGATAATCTCGAGTTTTAATTTCTCATTTTAATAATTCCATACAATACTTAAAAGAATCATTTTTTGTCTATTTGTTTAATTTCTTCTTTACGTGTCTTCTTTTTCATGGAGGTTGATTCCCAGTTGTCGAGAATTTAAAATTATCGAGAGATCTGAAACCCTATAGATACTTAGTGATTTTGTTGTCAGATCGCTAACAACGGCGTGGAATAAAAAATCGACGTTTGATAAAGATTTTGTTCCCAATGATTTTATTAGTCAAATAAATGACAATATTACGTTTTACATAATGTATTGAAAATACCTGTAAATTAATATAGTGCCTTTAAGACACCTTTACATACACTGACTGGCCAAATTATAGTGAAAACTGTATCGTACGTTGTCTTACTGACGTTAGTATTACACGTCGATGCGAAGTCCTATGGGAATCAAAGTCAAAGTGTGACATGGGTAAAATGGCTGATCTGACTAACTTCGAGAGACTGATGAGTAGGAGCATCGGTAACGGAGGTGATGGAAAATGAGCAAAAAATCACTGGGCACAATACCCAAGTCTATGGAAAAGGGCAGAGGTCTGAAAAAGGTCAGCTAACAATGGCAAATGCAGTAGGAAAATGGATGAGGTAGACAGGGACAGGCATTTGTTGGAATGACCTCTACGGAAAATGGACCTGTTACATTTCATCAGTAGTGAGAGATGAACACCTTTGAAATTTGGGAGCTGTACCATGATATGACAGCCTTTCATTTCCGAAACCAACAGGATTCGAAGACTCTGATTTTGTATGGAGTGGCGAACTTGGTCAGTGGAGGACTGCAAACGTATCGTATTGTCAGACGAACTGTTCTCGGCAGATCGCCGAACGAACCGTGGCGACAACTCCATGAAGCAACGGACCCATCTTGCGTAGTTCTTACTGTTCAAGGTGCTGGAGGAAGTGTGATGTGAGAAGCATTTTTTGGCACGTATTGGGTCCTCTGGTTTCTATGAAGGGTCGTATCACTTGCCTTGAAATATCAAATCATTCTGGTAGGTCAGCTACTGCCGATGATGAGTAAACACTCATCGACTCGCCGATGATGAATAAACACTCATCGACTCACCGATGATGAGTTACACCAGTGAAGATGGCAAATTCCAGGATGATAATGCACCGATTCATGGCTCCCGGATACTTCAGGAATGGTTTGAGGAACATGTAACATGATATATTTTATCACCTTTCATAGCCTGCGCAATCGCCTGATTTATGAAAGGGCGCACGCAGCTGCTATTTACAACTTTAAGTCGAGAGCAATAACAAAGCAACTGCTGAATTTTTTGTGTTGCAAATCAATTGCTTTGAGACCCTCGCACACTACAGCAAATTTACTTGAGACAATTGAGAGAGTGTTTGATGTCAGTAGTATAGCCACCCACTAATGGGGAAGACTATAGTATACAATAAGAAATTGCGATAATCAGAAAAAACTATGATAGCTTTATTTAAAGTTTTATTTCTCGCTTTAAAATGCAACAGATTCCATTTAATGTAATTTTTAATATTAGAATTGGGTATTTCTTTTTTTTTTGGAAACAAAATATGAAACAAAATTAACGGTATATTTTCCATCGGTTTTCAATAATCTCGTGTTTGTGAAATTGAAATTTTTGGACAAAAATTTTCTAGTCTTACCTTAATACAGATTTCAAAATCAGAGCCGCTCCAGTCAAAATGTAAATATTCGAACAAGTAACATGATCAATATGCATATCATAATTCTGTTGATAAACAATTCTGATGTTTCTAAACGACACAAGAGTTATGCACTCGAGGATTATAAAACTACTGTGTAGTAATGTACGTGTCAATGAAATCCACTCTTCCAATCAACGGCATCCTAGGAAAATTTCGATTTTAATTTCGGTATAGATGATTGTCATGCTAGGAGCTCCGATTTCCGAGATTGTCTTATGCACTGTAAATTATTAAGACCTTAAGACAGGGACCAGATGTTATAAACTCCCACACACATTTTTGGCTTACTGCTGCTTTTGATTATGTGTAATTATAATGATCCTGAAAATGAATTTTGTTCAAATCACGATAAACAAATACGTGACTCCTTTTCTTGGGCCTAACGTATTATTTTGAAATTTCCAATCAATGAAAACGTGAAACTTGCTGAAATTCTTACCAGACTCAGCGCGCAGTTAGGTGATGAAACGCTCTCAAGGACCCAACAAGACCTGACAAAAGTTGGAAACCTGCAACATGCGAATCTCCTCCATTTCAATGCGTCTTCTCCATTGTGGCAATGAAACTATTGGAGGAAATGCATTTCGAAGTACTACCACATCCCATCTATAATCCTTATATAGGGCCAAGCGATATTCACTTGTTTGGTGCTCCCAAAATAGCCATAGGAGGAAAAAGATTCCTAGTCAGCGATATTTATCGCTGACTAGGAGGAATCTTCTATGAAAGGGATATGATGAAGTTACATGAGCTGTGGAGACCGTGTATAGAGGTACAGAAGAAGATGCCAAAAGATAAATGTTATTTTTGGCTCAAAAATTTGTTTAACATATTTTAGAGGGAATCCGGTTTATGTTTAAATTGCCTATACACATTAATTTCTCAGTAGAATTGCAAAATTAAAAAAATTGTCATCAAGCTTCGTTCAAATAGTTTTTAACTACACTTCGAAGACGTTGCCAGTGCAAGTCGCAAGAAAGTTGTAGTTTTCGAGTCGCTAGCCGGTTGCATTGCAGCTGAGTTGCGATTGCTGTGATGTGTAATATCCCCAGTTTTGTACATGCATTTTTAAGAGGCAATTGCAGTTTAAAATTTTCTGCTCCGCAATTCATTAGAAAATATATGAGACAGTTTGGGACTCGCTAATTCAATGCTTGGACCTCTTTCTTCTTCGAGATGCTCAAGCCATTTTGCACGAAGAGTGATTCAAAATTCCTCCTGCTCTATTTCGTAAGTATGTGGAAGACTTTCCATGTCGAGTACGGACTGTCATCTTTGCTCAATTATTTCAATTTCAGAATTTTAATTTTATTTCAATTGCAGAATTAATTTTATTTCAGTTGCAGAATTAATTTTATTTCAGTTGCAGAATTAATTTTATTTGAATTGCAGAATTTTAAATAAATCAGGAAGGGTAATGCTTTATATTAGAAATTGAAAATTTAATTTTCAACAAAAAATTAAAGTGATAAGTGAAGAAACTGTTCATTTGTTTGATCCTGAAGCTGATGTGCCTGTCATTCATATTTATAGATCCCATATTTCACAACAGATTCATTTCTGAAAGCGTTAAGTTAATATTTAAAGTACATACATGAAGAAAATTTTGTATTAATTGAGAATTTTAATATTGATGTATTGAAGATTTCTAATGATGTCAATAATTACTTAAGTTTTGATATCTAAATTACGACTAAAACAGTATGCAAATGAACCGACTAGATTTAGTACAAACAGATATCGTTATTTAGACCATGCATTTGTCAGAAAAGGCAAAAAATGTCACTGTTGATGACAGTATGACTGATCATATGCCAAAAGCAGGAAAAGTTAATTTGAATATATTGTACGTTCAACAAATCTGCAATTTTGAACATTATGTCAAGCAACAGAATTTTTCAAATTTATGCGTATCTAAGAATGGCACTGATAATGGCACTGATAATAGATTGCTATATAAAATTCTTTCGAAGATTTATTGATAATAAAAATTTATTTACTAGTAATAAGCAGAAGGATGCATATCGTCTCTAGAGCATAAGAATCGCGTTTTCAAAAAGATTTTTTTTTCCATTACCAACTGTTTCATTCCTTAAAAATTTTAATTTGAGCTATGGGATGATGGGAAAAATGCAAATAACATTTCATTAGTAAATATACAACGTAAAAGTATTGGTCATTTAATTCTTAAATCTAAAATGGTGCATTTCCCACACCTCTCTCAGAAAAGTGGGTAGTTTATTACTGTCAGTGGAATATGTGATAAAATTTCCACTAATTTTTCAAATATCTATTCCATACACGTTATTTGTAAAACTCGATAACAGCTCTGTTGTTTCATCGTTTCATTGATTTTTAAAGAAAAATAAATATGTATTAAAACTACTAAGTATATGAAAAATATGAATTATGATATTTCATTAGTATCAATCAAACAAAAAAAAGTTTTCTAATTGTCATTTTCGTTGTTTCCAATAGAAATTTCATGACGTTCACATCCAAAATTTCGTATTTCTATAATTAATACATTGTTGCAATATTCGTTTGAAATTTCGGAATTTTCAATCTTTTCCACCGTTAGAGAGTGCAATTATAGTGTTCGAAAGATTACGAAAGTGCGAATCATAATATTTTTTCAAATCTTACCTAACCCTAATTTTTTTTTCATTTATCTCTAAATAGAAACAATTATCTGCTAAAACAAAAAAAATTTTTTCCCACCTCCCTCTGTCTCAGAGGTCAATTCAATTTTGCCACTAGAAACATCATGGCGTTCATATTCCACCACCAAAAAAACATTCCACCAAAAAACTAAAATCATTGACGATCGTTTTCAAGCCAGTTGCTCTGTTATCGCCAAAAAACAAAAGAAATGTGTAAACAGGAAATATGAGGAAGATTATCTGAAAATGGGATTTATTGGACCGGTGACCAACTTTGTGTTGTGTAACCCTCTTTGTGTTGTGTGCTATGACACTTTGTCTAACGACGCGATGAAACCTTCAAAACTTTCACGGCATTTTCAAACAAAACATGCAGGTTTGGCCCACAAACCAGTTGAATATTTTCAAAACAAACGTAAAGTGATTCTGTCATCACAGAAATCAATGACTTATGTTGCCACGGGTGGGGAAGAGAGTAAAACTACAGAGGCATCATTCCAAGTGGCTTTACTTGTGGCAAAAACTGGTCAAGGGCATACTGACCCTGAAACTCTTATAAAGCCAGAGGATAAATTGGTGGTGAATATTATTATGCTTGGGGAAAAAGGCAGGGCGAGCAATAGACAAGATTCCTTTGTCGAATGATACAATTCAGTGTCGCATAACATCATTGGCATCGAATGTGGAGGAGCAATTAATCACACGTGTGCGTGGTAGTAGTGATTTTGCTTTACAATTGCGCGAAACTTGTATCAACTTTTAGTATATGTAAGATACATTTACGAAAATGAAGTTCATGATGACTTTTTGTTTTGTTTATCTTTGAAAACTCACAGTATAGGAGATGATATTTTTGGTATGGTTAATGATTATTTCATAACACACAATTTGGATTGAAAAAAATGTGTCGGAGTCAGTACTGACAGTGCGCCAGCTTTGTGTGGGAAAAGAAAGGGTTTTACAGAAAAGATAAAAGAGTTAAGTGGCAGAGTGTAGTTCAACTCACTGCTTTATCCACAGAGAACAGTTAGCGGTAAAAGGAATGCCTTCTGAAATGGATCTTGTATCGAAACAAGTAGTTAAAGTGGTTAATTTAATTAAATTACGGTCAATGAACTCTCGCCATTGTATTGTGCGAAGAAATGGGAAGTGTGCACAAAAATTTAGTTTTCTACACCGAAGTACGGTGGTTGTCAAGGGGAAAGAGGTTTCAAAGTTGAGTTCTTTTACCTCTGAGCGGCACTTTTTTGCACACCATGGGCTAAATGACCAGGTTACATGGACCCCGAAGGGTCAGAGAAGGTTGGGGGAGGGGACCCACTGGAACAGCTATTGGGAGACAGATGGTAGCGTCCTGTCAAGGCCATCCAGCGTGTTCTTTAACGTGCGCAGGGTATGGCTCTTCCGCACACGGGGACACGGCTTAACGTCCCATCCGACAGACGGCGGCCTTTCCAAGCCCATCGGTGTTCCCTACTGACCGTGAGCAGGGCGGGGAATTTTGCGGAGTGCTTTCAAGGGTTTTCGAGCTGAGGGATGAGATCAAGATCTTCCTTCATGACACTGATGAAGTAAGTAAATCTCTTTTCCACGATTTCAAGTGGCTGGCGCAGGTGACATATCTCAACGATGTTTTCAGCATCCTGGACAGCCTAAATCTGTCACTTCAGGGGCGCGATGTAACAATTTTTAAAGTGCAAGATAAAATAAAAGCATTTCTACAGAAATGTGAACTTTGGAGTTAAACGGCTTGGTCGTGGGGAGTATGATTCATTAACTGCACTTGATTTTTTTTGCAGTCTTCAGGAGAACTAATCGATGATGAATTAGTACAATTGTTTCAGAACCACATAACAACTCTGCAAGATAGCATAAAAAATATTTTCCAGAACCTGATGAAAGCAAGAAATGGATTAGGAATCCTTTCAGTGCTGCATCTGTGATTGAGTCCTTCGGCCTTTCAGCTCGTATGTGTGATCAGCTTATTGAATTGGCGTCTGATGGAGCACTGAAAATCGCGTTTAATAAGAAATCCCTCACAAACTTCTGAATCCATGTGAAATCAGAGTACCCTGAACTCGCCAACAGTGCCATCAAGCACCTGCTACCGTTTCCCACAACGCACAATTGTGAAATAGGATTTTCTGCCCTCGTTGGACAAAAAAGTGTCAAAAGGAACAGGCTTAAATGTTGAGCCTGACTTAAGACTGAAATATCTTCCATTGCACCTGATGTAACCAAACTGGTCAAAGATTGCAAACAACACCATTCTTCACATTGAAATGGAGAATAAAAATTTTCTTCGTTTATTTACTTTCTTGAAATGTGATAATACTATTTTAATTCAAAAAATAATTATGCTGTTATTGTTTCTTATCCCTTGGTCTTAAACAGTTCCATGAGGTTATATTCTTTTAATCCACTTGTTAACTTTTGTTCATCATCTTGAATTATTTTCTTATTGACGCCTATATATCGAAAGATGTGGTTTGGTGTTGATTCTTTTGCATTACATTTTGTTCAGACTTTTGTGCCATCAAGTATTTTCATTGATTTGAGATGCCTAGTTCTAAAACTTGATAATGTGGTTTGTTCTTTTCTGTTTAATGTTTCTCATGCTCTTTTGTGTTTTGAAATATAATAAAAAACCAGTACTTTTTTTCTTAATTTATTTTTAACTTTTCTACAATGAAATAACTTTAATAACAAGTTTTTATGATGATAATGCATTTTAATGAGTTGTTAAATCATTATTCCTACATTTTGGTACTTGAATGGTAGAGGTGTCGAGGTAGGTGGTCCGTGTTAGGTTGACAGTTGTTGTCCGTGGTTGACAGTTGTTGTCCTTTGTTGTCCGTGGTATAGGAAAGTTTGAGAACCACTGCTCTATGGGAACAATTGCCTGGCATTTTTTATGAGTTATCCTAAATTATTATTTACAATCCTTAGGTAAGAAGATATTTAATTGATTTCATTAATGGAAGGGAAGGTGTGTTCTGAGCAAGGAGTTAGCCAGGATAGTTTCTTAGGAGGGGGACAGGTTGTTGACAAACAGTGCGACCTCGATTAACCGACTCTAGATTATTGTTTTAACCGGTCAGTGTTGAGTGTAGAATTTTATTACAGCTGCCACACAGTGATAGAGCTATTTTTCCTAGCCCTTCGCCCCCAAACTCCTTCATGATAGTGTTAAGAACATCTTAGAGGAAAAACAGTAGATTATAATCAATAAATTTTCAATTTTAGCATTAATTTTTTCAGTAAAATTTAATATAAGGTATTTACTTTCGCAATGGTGCCCTCCTTTTTCCTGATTAATTGCACCCTAAAAGTTTCTTAATAGTTTTCGTCATGGACGGAAAAATTATTCCGATTATTTACAGCTGAAATCACTGTTATACAAAAGGAGAACATTTGATTGAATTATATTACGCTTCATTGTAGCAGCTGCTTTACAGTGTTAAGATGATGTTAATTCTCTTTGACAACTATTCACTATGAGGAATAACTCTCTCGTTATAATTTTATCATTATGCCTTATTAACATGGTCTTTTGTTTACATTTCCTTTAATTACTCAGGATTAAATTACATTTTCATTTTTTCCGCAGACTTTCTTAATTATCTACATTTTCTGTCAAATATCCGATATTTCGATGTTCTCGAGCCATATGCAGGTAGATCAATCGTAGTTCTACTGTACTCGGATACCCATATTATCAGTAAACACGTGGGGGATGTTATCTCCCTGGCAATGATGCCAAATCATGTTTTTTTTCTCTTTATTTTAAGGGAAAGAAGTTACTCCCCACACACAAAGGACGAACATAACCTGAAAGCTCTAATGGGCTTGTCATTGTTTCTCATACAACAGTGGTTCCCATTTTGGTGGTTCGCCAAACCCAAGGGGTTCGCGCTAAAAATTCTGTAATGGCGCCTTAAGCAATAAAGAATTGTCCAATTATGTTATAAATATATGCATCTGCTTTTTGTGACAACAAGCATGTGCATGTTTGAAGCATTATAGATTTGTTTCTGCATCGATTCTAAAATTTAGAGGTTTCATAATTATAGGGAGTAAAATTTTATGTTTTATAATTATAATCATAATGTAATATTTTTCGGTTGAAAGGCGTTCACAGAACAAAAACCTTTTGGAGCCATGTATGTTGGGTTGGATTGTTTTACCTCTGAGCGGCACTTTTTTGCACACCATGATCTAAATGGCCAGGTCATATGGACCCCGAAGGCTCAGAGAAGATTGAGGGAGGGGACTCACTGGATCAGCTGTTGGGAAACAGATGGTAGCCTCCCGTCAAGGTCATCCAGCGTATTCTTTAACGTGCACAGGGTATGACTCTGCCGCATGCGGGACCACCGCTTAACGTACCATCCGAAGGACGGCGTCCTTTCCAAGCCCTTCGGTGTCTCCTACTGACCGTGGGCAGGGAGTTTTGCGGAGATAAATCTCAACGCTGACCCAGCTAGGACTCGAACCTGGGAACTACAGATTACGAGCCTGGCGCGCTACCGACTGAACCACCCCCGCCTCAAACCATGTATGTATATATGTTAAATCATCATTGTATGTATATATATTGTTATGTATTTTTTGATATGTATATATATATTAAATGCATGATATGTATATATGTTAAATGCATGATATGTATATATATTAAATGTATGAATGTATGTAAAATGTATGATATATAGTATGTATTTATGGGCCTGTAAATGGTAGCTAGGCATAAACTGGAAGGAGAGCTGTGTACCAATCCCTAGTGATGATGTACAGAACCGGCCAGGTCTAGCACCTAATGTCCGACCCCGCCTTCTCGTGGTGTAGGCCATTAGTACCTTTCAAAAGAGATATTCTCTTTTGGAAGGGAACGGAAGGGGAGGGCTGCCAGTTCAGTATGGCCTATTGATCTGGTCATCTATGGCCACTTTTTTCTTTTTTTTCTAACCTGTTGGGGAGTGGTCAACTTCACAGGGTCCTGATGCTGACCATTTATACCTACTAGACTGGACTTGTTTATGGATTTGAGTTTGACTATGAATCCTGGACTTGCTGCACTGGTGGGCGTCTGTTGAGGGAGAATCTGCTGCTGTGTTTTCTGTTTGCTTCTGGGTTGCCAGCCCTAAGTGAACAGAGGCATGGGATACCTTATATCAGCTGGTGGATAATCCTAATCAGAGGCCATCGCAGGTACCTGAACCTTACTTAACAAGTAGGGCATCGTCAAGTCTAAACTGGAGTAATGTGTCTCAGGCAGGCCATATGGCTCTTGAAAAAGTCCACTTGAAAAGGTGGTGCCTGAAGTTCCTACCAGCATCGGTGACTTCAGCCTTTAGCGGAGTAGGAACAGGTCTTTGCCCCATGCCTGCGATCAGGGGGCTGTTTGATATTGTTGGCCCTATCAATCTCAAATAACGCCTAATTTCTTTAAAAATCCTACTGATCATTTTCTCTCTGCAGGAACGTGGAATGTGAGGACATTACATAGAGATTATTCTCTTGATGTCCTCATGCAGGAATTCCAGTGCTATAACCTAGATATTCTAGGCTTGCAAGATACCAGATGGACAAGTAAAGGTGAAATACTGAAAAATAACTTTAAATTTCTCTTTACAGGGAGGGAGGATGGAAAGCATCACCAAGGCGTGGGTTTGCTGCTCAGCAGACATGCTAGTGATGCTCTTCTAGGATATGAGTGCATTAATGAAAGGTTTCTTACAGCAAAATTTCAGACAAGCATTAAAGACTTGAATGTTATCTGCTGTTATGCCCCCACTGAGGACGATGATGAGGATGAGAAGGATAGGTCTTACAGACAACTTCAGGATATTTTGAATTCTGTCAAGGAAGGAAATATTACTCTTGTTCTAGGTGACTTCAGTGCCAATGTTGGTACTGACTCTGCCCTTTGGGGAGGGGTGATAGGCCCTTTTGGTATTGGTAGCTGCAATGACAATGGACAACGTTTCCTACAGGTAAGTAAACTCAGTGGTTTCAGAACAACTAACAAATATTACAAACACCACGACATACATAAATACACATGGGTTTCACCTGATGGACTACATAAGAATATGATTGATTACATATTATTTAACAAAAAATGGGCTAGTTCTGTTAGGAATACCAGGGCATATAGGGGAGCTGAATTTGGATCTGACCATTACCTTGTTAAAAGTGTCTTGCAACTTAAACTTAAAAAGTGCTGTGCTAAAGTTAAAAAATTTACCTTTAATACTGAATCTCCGAAAGACCCTGTTATAGCTAAAGCTTACCATGATAGGTTACTTAGTCATTATGACAGTCATGGTTTGCTTACTACTGAAGTTGAATAAAGAATGGGGCCATTTTAAACAGGCTTTTTTGGAAACTAACAGTACTCTTTAAGGAAAAAAGAAGCAGAGGAGACAGAATTATTTAAGTGATAAAGCACTTGAGCTTATTTCAGAAAGAAGGAACTGCAGGAATGTCCTTAATCAGCACCCTACTAGTCCTAATAGAAAGCATTACAAAGATCTTAATAAACGTGTAAAAGATCAGTTAGCTACTGATAAGAATCTTTGGCTTGATGGCTTGGCTGACAAAGCTGAGAAAGCAGTTAGACAGAACAACAGCAGAAAGTTGTACCAGATAGTTAATGTTTTATGTGGTAGAAAACGGACAGGCATACAAGGATTGAAGGATAAACAAGGTAAGTTTATAGAAGATGAGGATTCTGTCATGGCTAGGTGGGCTAAGCATTTCAGTGATGTTCTAAACAATGTGGTTAGTTCTACTCCAATTGTTTGTAATGATGATAGATGCATTGGTGACTTTAATGTTGGTCCTATAACACAGTCTGAAGTTATTTTGGCTATTTCTAAACTTAGACTTCATAAATCCACAGGGGTAGATGAAATTACTACAGAAATGCTTAGAGCTGGGAATGTTTCAGTTGCCACTTGGATGACTGAAATTTTGAATATCTTTCATGATAAAGGCATGGTTCCTAAGGATTTTACCAGCGATATTGTTATCGCTATTTCAAAAAAGGTGATCGCAGTTCTTGTGATAACTATAGGGGTATCAACCTACTCTCTGTTCCAGGTAAAGTTCTTTCCATGATTGTGCTTAATAGAATTAAGACTCTGGTTGACAGTCAATTGCGTGATGAGCGATGTGGATTCAGAAGTGGTAGGGGATGTGTGGATCAGATATTTTCACTTAGGCAGATTCTTGAGAAATGTTTAAAGTTTCAGAAACCTTTGGTTGCTAGATTTGTTGATTTCAAAAAGGCTTTCGACTCTTGATAGTCATAATTTGTGGTTGATTGTGAGATCATATGGTATACCAGACAAGTTAATTAATACAATGAAAGCTCTCTGTAATAACACTGAGTCGTTTGTGAGAGTTGGTAAGGCTTGTAGCAATTGGTTTAGCATTACTTCTGGTGTTCGACAAGGGTGAATTTTGTCTCCTTTTCTCTTTAGTTTGGTTATTGATTATGTTATGCGAAATTCACTTCAAGGGAAAGATTTTGGCCTTAAATGGAATGGAGGTACGAAAATTTCTGATTTAGATTATGCTGATGATTTGACCATGTTGGCTAATGATGCTGATGAGTGAATTCTTTCATCAGGGCTGTTGATGAGACTGATAATAGAGTAGAATTGGTGATAAACAGAGATAACGCTAAAGTGATGAAAATTGTTTAGGCAGATGGTGCTTCAGTTGCTTTGAATCGCTACACTCTTGAGCAAGTGTCTCAGTTTAATTATCTTGGGAGTTAGTAACAGATAATGGTGATGTGCGGCATGAGATTAACAGACGAATAGGGATTGCTGCAGGGACTTTTAAGTATCTATGGAGAGTGTGGAGAAATAGGCGTATACACCTAAAGACTAAAATTAGACTGTATAATAGTTTGGTTTTTTCTAGGGTTAGTTATGGTAGTGAAACTTGGACACTTTGTAAACAAGATAACAGGAAACTAGATGCTTTTGATTCCACATACTTACGCAGTATCTTGGGCATTAGGTGGTTCAACATTGTAACTAATGATGAGGTTAGGCAAAGGAGTTGGCAACCTCCTTTAAGCAGCATATTGGGCAGAGAGATACTCCGTTGGTTTTGCCATGTTGCCCGTATGAATAATTATAGATTGGCGAATAGGGTTGTGAACAGTGTGCCTAAAAGCCTCAGAAGGAAGGGGAGACCTAGGATGCGGTGGGCAGACAATGTCAAAGAGGACCTTGTTAGAATTGGTGTGCAGTGGCTGGATGCAGCAGATGTAGCTCAGGACAGACTTGCTTGGAGAACTAAATTGCACGGTCTGGTTGGACCTCCGTTAGCCCATGGCTGCTTGAGGATGATGATGATGTATTTATGATATGTTATGATACCATGATATATGTGTTATAATATGCATGATATATGTGTTATGATATGCATGATATATGTGATATGATATGTATCATATACATTTTTATGTATGATATGTATTATATATATTTTATGTATGATATGTATGATATTTATATTATGATATGTATATTATATGCATGGTATGTATATTATTATATGCATGATATGCGTGTTATGGTATGTATATATATGTGTTGTACCAGAGCCTCATGTTAGCCATCCATTATTTGAGGTTTTCCCTAAAGATGAAATGAACTCTTGGGGAAATCAACAGATAGTGGATGTTGCCCGTCTCCCACGATCTGGGACGTCTGAGGATGGCTTTTAGAGGAGACATTTTTTTTAAATTTTTTTCTTTTAATCTTTTCAACTTATTGACTTTTTATTTCATTTTTTCCATTTCTTTCACTTTTTTGATAGCTTTTAATCCTTTTTTTACCATTTGATTATTTATGTTGTGTTTCCCAGATTTTGATTTCAGGTTATTTACAGTCATACATTGAGTTTCATACAAGCAAATATATATTTCTGTGTTGAGAATTATACTGAAGAAAAAGAGAAGAAAGAGACAACAGATCTGTAGATATCAGTAGCAATATAATCGAGCATCAAGAATAAAAAGGTCATCCAAATTAGAATTGAATACATTAGAGATTCCTCTTCTGGGATGTCGATTGAGGTATTTGATGAGCACTGAGGACTGCTCACTCTGGCAGAGCGAACCGTTGCTTCCATTTCATCCAATGAACTCCCCTCCTCATCCGTTGAGTTGTATGGAGAAACACTCGTTTCACCAGCTGAGCTGGGAGGAGAGGAGTCTTCCTCAGGAATTATTTCTCTGCCTTCGGGTGGAATATCTCTGCTATCCACGGATGGAGAGGTATCGAGGGATCCGACATCACTGGTGGGGAAGTAGAAGATGCTGAGGGTCTGTGATGAAGTCGGCATGTACACTTCACTCTCCTCTCCACTGCAGTTCGTGCAGCAAACGGAAGCCTTTCTCAGGCGCTTCCAGAACTTACGGAGGCCTTCTCGGCGCCTCGTTACAAATCGCAGAGTGCGCTCGCGTACAGACAACGCTTGGCACTCAGAATGTGCAGCGTTTAGCATCCTGCGATAATCCAATATATACAATAAAATCAATCGATGACTAACAATAACTCAACGCCTTTTCAATACAACTATCAGCGCAAACTATCATATAAACTCACCAAATAAGTACAACTACAAATCGTAGCAAATATCACCTTTATCCGCTAAACTACGCTTGACTCTCTTATCAAACAAAATTCGATTGAATGATTCTTAGAAACATATTCTTTCAACTCTTCAATTGTTCGTCACTTACATTGTTCAGAATTTTGAATATTTCAGATCTTCACTTGTTGCGTTTGCGAAACGTTTCTGATGTCAGGTGCAGGAAACAATGAGAATCATTTCCACATATTAATAAACTCGAAATATTTGAATAATAGGATCCTTTTTTCAATTTCTTTCGAGTATCTGGCTATTCAAGCACATGCCACTATTTAAGGTCCGGCGCTGTTCAAATTAACTCCATATTCCACATATGACATTTTAAACGCCAGGGCCTAAATAAATAGTAGTCTGAAAGGATGAATTTTTAGGGTGGGTGGGAAGAAGAGGGGTTTCTTAGATCCCTTTATCCACCTAATTTAGTGTTTCTAAAGAACTTCTTGAAAAAGAAATCGCAAGCCCCCTAAAGTAAGCCTACCAGGGTAATATTTCTTTAGGCCCCAACGTTTAATACACCGAAGAGCCAAAACATTGTTGACCAGCGCGTCTTTATGCAAATCAAAGCAACTACAGGTAAACGCTGGCTTGTGAAGGTCATGACACGGTATAAATAACACCTGATACTGAGCTCTGTTAATCAGTGTTATTCTTGTTCTTCGGATGGGAAAAGAAGCGGACTTAAGTGAGTTTGACAAAGTATTTCCAGAGACGGCAAGGCAAGG
The DNA here is from genome assembly GCA_038380435.1 of Ryuthela nishihirai. Lineage (NCBI taxonomy): Eukaryota > Metazoa > Arthropoda > Arachnida > Araneae > Heptathelidae > Ryuthela > Ryuthela nishihirai. The sequence goes on from JAWZYU010000021.1 coordinate 9,695,550, forward strand.
CTTGTGGGGTGCTCACGGTCAGCCATGGTTAGTACCTTCAAAAAGTGGTCGGATGAGGGAAAAACCACGAACCGCCGCCGGCAAGGTGTGGGCCGACTACGGCTCATCGATGCTAAAGGTGAGCGAAGGCTATCCTCTATAATATGAGCTAACAGAAGGGATACTGTGGTACAACTCGCCCGTAATTTAAATGCTGGTGACGGGAGTAATGTGTCACAAAACACACAGTACACATCATCATCATCATCATCATCATCATCATCATCATCATCATCATCATCATCATCATCATCATCATCATCATCATCATCATCATCATCATCATCATCAAGCAGCCATGGGCTACGGAAGTCCAACCAGACCGCGCAGTTTAATTCTCCAAGCATATCTGTCCTGAGCAACATCTGCTGCATCCGGCCACTGTACACCAATTCTAACAAGGTCCTGTTTGACATTGTCTGCCAACCGCATCCTAGGTCTCCCCCTCCTTCTGAGGCCTCTAGGCACACTGTTCATAACCCTATTCGCCATTCTATAATTATCCATACGGGCAACATGGCCAAACCAGCGGAGTCTCTCTCTGCACAATATGCTGCTTAAAGGAGGTTGCAGACTCCTTTGCCTAACCTCATCATTAGTTACAAAGTTAAACCACCTAATACCCAAGATACTGCGTAAGCATCTAGAATCAAAAGCATCTAGTTTCCTGTTATCTTGCTTCCACAGCGTCCAAGTTTCACTACCATAACTAACCCTAGAAAGAACCAAACTATTATGCAGTCTAATTTTAGTCTTTAGGTGTATACGCCTATTTCTCCACAATCTCCATAGATTCTTAAAAGTCCCGGCAGCAATACCTATTCGTCTGTTAATCTCATGCCGCACATCACCAGTATCAGTTACGCAGCTCCCAAGGTAATTAAACTGTGACACCTGCTCAAGACTGCAACCATTCAGATTAACTGAATCACAACCTGCCTGACCAATTTTCATCACTTTAGTTTTCTCTCTGTTTATAACCAAACCTACTGTACTACCAGTCTCATCAACAGTTCGAATGAAAGAGTTCATCTCATCAACATCATTTGCCAAAAGGGCTAAATCATCAGCATAATCTAAATCAGAAATTTTCGTATCTCCAGCCCATTTAAGGCCAAAAGCTTTCCCTTGAAGTGAATTTCGCATAACATAATCAACAACCAAACTAAAGAGAAAAGGAGACAAAATGCACCCTTGTCGAACACCAGAAGTAATGCTAAACCAATTGCTACAAGACTTACCAACTCTCACACATGACTCAGTGTTATTATAGAGAGCTTTCATTATGTTAAATAACTTGTCTGGTATACCATATGATCTCACAATCAACCACAAATTATGACGATCAACAGAGTCGAAAGCCTTTTTGAAATCAACAAAGCTAGCAACCAAAGGTTTCTGAAACTCTAAACATTTCTCAAGAATCTGCCTAAGTGAAAATATCTGATCTACACATCCCCTACCACTTCTGAATCCACATTGCTCATCACGCAATTGCCGGTCAACCAGATTCTTAATTCTATTAAGCACAATCATGGAAAGAACTTTACCTGGAACGGAGAGTAGGCTGATACCCCTATAGTTATCACAAGAACTGCGATCACCTTTTTTAAAAATAGGGATAATAATAGCTCTGGTAAAATCTTTAGGAACCATGCCTTTATCATAAAAGTTATTCAAAATTTCAGTCATCCAAATGGTAACTGAAACATTCCCAGCTCTAAGCATTTCCGTAGTAATTTCATCCACCCCTGGGGATTTATGAAGTTTAAGTTTAGAAATAACCAAACTAACTTCAGATTGTGTTATAGGGCCAACATTAAAGCCAACAATGCATCTATCATCATTGCAAACAATGGGAGTAGAACTAACCACATTGTTTAGAACATCACTGAAATGCTCAGCCCACCTAGCCATGACAGAATCCTCACCTTCTATAACCTTGCCTTGTTTATCCTTCAATCGCTGTATACCTGTTCGTTTCTACCACACAAAACATTAACTATCTGGTACAGCTCTCTGCTGTTGTGCTGTCTAACTGCTTCCTCAGCTTTGTCAGCAAGGCCATCAAGCCAAAGATTCTTATCAGTAGCTAACTGATCTTTTACACGTTTATTAAGATCTTTGTAATGCTTTCTATTAGGACTATTAGGGTACTGATTAAGGACATTCCTGCAGTTACTTCTTTCTGAAATAAGCTCAAGTGCCTTATGACTTAAATAATTCTGCCTCCTCTGCTCCTTTTTCCCTAGAAGAGTACTGTTAGTTTCCAAAAAAGCCTGTTTAAAATGGCCCCATTCTTCCTCAACTTCAGTATTAAGCAAACCATGACTGTCATAATGACTAAGTAACCTATCATGGTAAGCTTTAGCTATAACTGGGTCTTTCAGAGCTTCAGTATTAAAGGTAAATTTTTTAACCCTAGCACAACACTTTTCAAGTTTAAGTTGCAAGACACTTTTAACAAGGTAATGGTCAGATCCAATTTCAGCTCCCCTATATGCCCTGGTATTTCTAACAGAACTAGCCCATTTGCTATTAATTAATATATAATCAATCATATTCTTATGCAGCCCATCAGGTGAAACCCATGTGTATTTATGTATGTCGCGGTGTTTGTAATATGTGTTAGCTATTCTGAAACCATTTAGTTTACTTACCTGTAGGAGACGTTGCCCATTGCCATTGCAGCTACCAATACCAAAAGGGCCTATTACTCCTCCCCAAAGGTCAGAGTCGGTACCAACTTTGGCATTGAAGTCACCAAGAACAAGGGTAATATCTGCTTTCTTGACAGAATTCAAAATATCCTGAAGTTGTCTGTAAAACCTATCCTTCTCATCCTCATCAGAATCCTCAGTGGGGGCATAACAGCAGATAACATTCAAGTCTTTAATGCTTGTATGAAATTTTGCTGTAAGAAACCTTTCATTAATGCACTCATATCCTAGAAGAGCATCACTAGCATGTCTGCTGAGCAGCAGACCCACGCCTTGGTGATGCTTTCCATCCTTCCTCCCTGTAAAGAGAAATTTAAAGTTATTTTTAAGCATCTCACCTTTACCTGTCCATCTGGTCTCTTGCAAGCCTAGAATATCTAGGTTATAGCGCTGGAATTCCTGCATGAGGACATCAAGAGAATAATCTCTATGTAATGTCCTCACATTCCACGTTCCTGCAGAGAGAAAATGATTAGTAGGATTTTTAAAGAAATTAGGTTTATTGAGATTGGTAGGGCCAACAATATCAAACAGCCCCCTGATCGCAGGCATGGGGCAAAGACCTGTTCCTCCTCCGCTAAAGGCTGAAGTCACCGATGGTGGTAGGAACTTCAGGCACCACCTTTTCAAGTGGACTTTTTCAAGAACCATATGGCCTGCCTGAGACACATTACTCCAGTTTAGGCTTGACGATGGCCAACTAGCTAAGTAAAGTTCAGGTACCTGCGATGGCCTCTGATTAGGATTATCCACCAGCTGATATAAGGTATCCCATGCCTCTGTTCACTTAGAGCTGGCAACCCAGAAGCAAACAGAAAACACAGCGGCAGACTCTCCGTCAACAAAGGCCCACCATTGCAGCAAGTCCAGGATCCATAATCAAGCTCAAATCCATAAACAAGTCCAGTCTAGTAGGTATAAATGGTCAGCACCAGGACCCTGTGAAGTTGACCACTCCTCAGCGGGTTGAAAAAAAGAAAAAAGTTGCCATAGATGACCAGATCAGTAGGCCATACTGAACTGGCAGCCCTCCCCTTCCGTTCCCTTCCAAAAGAGAATATCTCTTTTGAAAGGTACTAACGGCCTGCACCACGAGAAGGCGGGGTCGGACATTAGGTGCTAGACCTGGTCGGTTCTGTGCATCATCACTGGGGATTGGTACACAGCTATCCTTCCAGTTTACGCCTAGCTACTATTTACAAGCAACACTGCTATTGATTAATTTCTGAGAACTGAGTGACGATGCATGGCGCTCTAATTAATATTCTGTACACGTAGTCAATCCTCTCTTCCCTACCTAAGAGCCGAACCTACCCTAACAGCTGATCGCCTAGTCAAAACATCCATTCTAAGCGAGTGAATGTGCCTTCTTACTGCTCTATGTATTTCTTGTGATTTATATCACTTGCTGTGCTTAAAGTTATTTTTAGTCTTCAGTTTACTGTGAAGTTAAATGAGCGTGTTTCTAAAGTGCCTTGAAACGTGAATAAATGGATAATTAAGAAGAAAAGTAACGTGGAACCAGAGCCGATTGCTTCTGCATCTATGACTACGTCATCATCCAATGTGAGTAAAGAAGTGGATTCAGCAGTAACTAAAAGAACATTAAATGTTAAACAATCAAGTGATAAAAAATTAAAAGACATAAAGATTATGAATCATATTTATAATTTGGCTTTATATAGGCAGGAAATTGAATAGTACCAAATCCACAGTCCGTTGTTTGCTCTGAAGTCTTGTGACAAAATTCTATGAAACTGTCTCTTTTACGGCGACACTTTAAAACAAAACGTGAGCATTTAAAAAATAAGCCTTTAAGCTATTTTGAACGTCTTTTGGAAGACTTGAGTAGAAAAACCGTAATTATGCATTTTTCTGGTGTAGAAGAAAATGAAAGTGTATTTAAAGCGTCTTACAAAGTAAGCCTTCAAATTGCCAAAGCCGGAAAGGCTCACACAACAGGCGAAACCCTGCTGAAAAAGAGACCGTGTAGCTGCAGGCCACTCCGAGTGCCAATGCTAACCTCGGATGACTGTCGAATGCTCCTAGAATGGGCACGCGAGCATCAAAACTGACCTTGAATGAATGAAAGAAGGTCGTTTGGTCGGACGAATATGTTCTTGTTGCACCATGTGAACCATCTTAATATGAATGAGTTTCGCCGCCATTTCATGGTTGTTGTTGGTGGGGGGGGGGGACAGATGCAAAACAAATTGATCCTCTGCGGCATTCCAACGGGAGGACAAGGATGTGAAAATATTTGTTTACTTTTAATTCCCAACTATGAATTGAAATTATTGGTAAAAAGAGGTTGGCTGATGATAAATTAGAAGTGAGGAGGCATGAGGGTTTCGCAAAAAAACAAAAGTGTGCAATGCGAAAGTTGGGAAATTGTGCCTTATTGGATCTTCCAGCAGATTCCGGGGACGTCTGGCATCCCTGTGTAAGACGTCCGTGATTAATAAATTCTGCCTTAAAGAGCCGACTACTGTTTGAGCGGAAGTTACTCTTTAGGCCCTGGCATTTAATGTCTCACATTCGGCACATATATATCAATACGAATTAATTCTTTTTTGTCATTCCGATTATTTTACATAAACCAATTAATACAATTTTTACAACACCAATTAATACAATTTAATTGGTATGCACATATAACAATTAAATTTTACATCCAATATTAGGAAGACAAAAGGTATCACAATTTAGAGTTTTGAGGTTGATAACAGTTTTGGATGTCGCATAAAATAATAAGCTGTAAAAAAATTGGTTTTGTCATGAGTGGGATTCGAACCCACGAAACATGCCTGTTATGCTACCACTACACCACCAATGGCTAACCTTTTCTCAGCTTGTGTGACCTTAAAAACTTTTCGGATTTTTTTTTATTTGATTCGCACAGTAGCGCCATCTATCCAAGAAGTGGACAACTCTGTTGTCTCATACATATGGCATAGCCATCATAGGCAGGGCCGTCTTATCGTATGGGCACACTGCATAATTGCCCAGGATCCCCCACGATTCTAAATTTCGCAAAAGTTTGTGTTGATTAATCCTCGCTTTACAGCATATTTTTTTATGTTTAAACATTGATTTTGTTAAAAGTACCAATAAATCTATATGCTTAATTTTATAGACCGTTTACATTTTTATTCACGTAGGTGGGTGGGTAGGGTCCCCAGTGCATTGCTTTGCCCAGAGGCCTACAATACTGTTAAGACGACACTGGTCATAGGCTATCAACATTTGGCTCCACCTCCACCCCCCCACCCCATGATTTCTTCCTCCCGAAAACACTGGAAGAGTGAAAGTCGTTCTATTATATTTTGCGAATCGAAGGCTAGAGTTACGTGTTAGGTGTCAAATGAAAGCTCGTAAATTATTTCGAATTTTGTCCACCTATTACCCCCATACCATATATATATATATATAAATATGGTATGGGGGGTATAAATATGGTATATGGTATACGAACTCAGTGACTGATTATACCATCGATATGCTTTAGATTATTTTCTTCTTGTTTGGAAAATAGATTATATTTTTTAATTCACAAATCACTTTTTTTTTTACCGAGTGGCTTCGAATTTTCCCAACTCCACAAGATTTTGCCAAGTTTTCTCGATTTTGCCAATTCTACTTAATTTTACAAAACCAATCGCAATTTTTACAACTCACCTGTATTTTACCAAGCGCTTTGAATTTTGCCCAACTGTCCAAGATTTTGCCAATTCGCATTAATTTTACAGAAAACAAATCCAAATTTTTACATCTTCCCTGAATTTGCCAAGTCACTTCAAATTTTGAGAACTCTTCAAGATTTTGCAAACTTGCATTATTTTGCCAAGTGGTTCCCAATTTTGCCAATTCCTCTAGATTTTGCCAACTCTCCTTAATTTCCCAAAAACAATCCCAATTTTCAGAACTCGCCTGTATTTTACCAAGTGGATTCGAATTTTGCCAACTCACCATAATTTTATAGAAAAAAATCACAATTTTACATCTTACCTGAATTTTGCCAAGTAATTTCGAATTTTGCCAACTCCCCAAGATTTTGCCAATTCACCTGTATTTTACCAAATGAATTCGAATTCTACCAACTGTCCTAGATTTTCCCAAGTTGCCTCGATTTTGACAACTACCTTAGATTTTGCTAACTCCCTTTAATTTTACAACAAAAAATATAAATTTTCACAACTCACTTGAATTTTACAAAATCGCTTCGAATTTTGCCAACTTCGATTCACTTTGGGGAGTAGCTCCTCCCCATAGCTACACCCAGTGGCGCACCCAGAGGCGCACCCAGTGGGGCACCCAGAGGGAGAGAGAGAAGGGGCCCTGGCACCCCCCAAACGAAAAGGAAAAAAAACACTAGAAGTTTTTCCAAAAATCTTTTCCAAATTATAATTCTTTTTTTATATTTATGTTGTGTCGTGTCGTATTTCAATACTACTTATGAATTAGAGAACAGAGTTTTGTGTAGTATTTCTATACTACTTATAGAGATAGAGTTTTGTGTAGTATTTCTATACTACTTATAGAGATAGAGTTTTGTGTAGTATTTCTATACTACTTATGAATTAGCGGTCACATAAGGTGGGAATACCCAATAGCTTTCGGGAATCACGGCCGCTGTGAACACAAGGAAAACGATTCGGGCGGACCGAGCGCTACTTCGTTTGCCCGAGCCGGACCAGCGGGCCCAACCCCCCCAAGATTAAATCCTGAGTGCGCCACTGGCTACACCCCTAGAGCTAACAATTGATGCATAGAACTATTTCGGGCAGTTGATCTCAGACATTTTTAAGAAATTTAGATCCGGTATCGCATTCAAGGTCACATCGGAGTCAGAGTGGTGGTCTAGGAATCAAAAGGCGATGATAGATTTCTAGTATTTTTAGATGTATGCTTGACAAGGTACACCTTGCAAGAGACAGGATAGAAGCAGAAAAAAAAATAAAGAAGGTCAAGTGAGTGGATTGTCGTTTCAGTATAAAAGAAAAATTTACGTCCACTTTAGTAGTTTTAAAAAATCCTTGAAAAATGCGTGTAACACATGTGCTTAATATTTTTTCGCCTTCATTCCACTTAGTAGTGGTGTTGTATCATAGCAATTAAGGAGCTCTGCAGCCGATACTTTCATTTTTTTCTGTCTCAAAACAGCTATCCAGTGGGTCCCCTCCTCCAACCTTCTCTGAGCCTTCGGGGCCCTTGTGACCTGGCCATTTAGCCCATTGTGTGCAAAAAAGTGCCGCTCAGAGGTTTTATCGCTAAATATTCTAAGTGCCATAACTCATTAAATACTGAACGAATATGGTTGAAAATAGAGATATTGATTTATTTGATTGAGATCTTTATCTGCAATCACATTTTTCAAAACAAAATACTTATTTTAGAAACTATAGAACTTTGACGTTAGCTTCCCATTGACTTAACATAGGGATTTTCTTTAATTTATGGAAACCAGTGTATATTGGGACAAAATTCGAAAAGTGACTTTTTGTTAATTACAAAAATTGTATATCACATTGAAGCTAATTGTCCCATGTATCTGGATTTTTTTTTGTTTTAAAATAATATATGAATGGTACCACAATGGTATCATAATTTTTTTAAGTCCTAAAATTAAGGTATCGAAAAATGCAGTTTTATTACTAAAACCAGTAATTTTCAAGATTAAATTTAATGTATTTATTTCCAACTATGCGAAAATTATTCGAAAATATTTAAAAAGTAATGTTTCTGTTGTTTACGTTGGCATAAAATTTAAAAAAATTGTGTATGAAGAGGGTTTTTTTTAGCATGCTTTTCGTGATAAAGTGGAAAGACATATAAACCTTTCAGCTTGAGTGAGAAACCGTAAAATTTCCGCACGATTCCCAAGCTAAATTTCATATTTTGCCAATTGTCAGATTGTGACCATTGTAATGTGCAAAAAATAAGTATTCGAACACTATGGTTGATTACAGAATTCAGAAAAAATATCTGGCAACGATGTTTTTTAGAAATTAGTGATCTGGCAAACTTTGTGTCACGTAACACGAAGCTTGCCAGATCACTAATTAAAAAAATCGTTGCCAGATATTTTTTTCTGAATTCTGTAATCAACCATAGTGTTCGGATACTTTTTTGAGCGACTGTACAGTACGAATAATATGTGCAAAACATTAGTTGCTCCTGGATGTCCGAGAAATTTGCCTTTATGTTATAGTACAGAGACTGTTTAATATAAGTCTCTATACTATAACATAAAGCTTAACGTATTTTTATTGATATAACAAGAGACTGTTTAAGTCCCTTGTTGCATCAATGACAAGGCAAGGTCGGAGTTCCATAACATCTTAAAGAAATTTTTGTGGAGAAATATGAGAGATGATTTAAATGCATAAATATAATCTCTGAGAATATGTATCTTCAGCAATATTCATGGAATATTTAAAGACTCCTTGCAGCGGAAACAATGCACTGCTTAACGCTAGTTTTAACAGTTTGAAAATAAATTTCGGACAAACTTTCCATACACTTATTAAACGTTTAATATAGAAGAGGGTTGGATTGGGTTGTTTTACCTCTGAGCGGCTCCTTTTTGCAAACAATGGACTAAATGGCCAGTTCATAAGGACCCCGAAGGCTCAGAGACGGTTGAGGGAAGGGAACCCACTGGAATAGATGCTGGGAGACAGACGTGAACAGGGTGAGCTTAACGTGAACTGGAGCTTAACGTGAACAGGGTGAGGTTCTTCCGCACACATCTGTGCGGAGACGCGGCTTAACGTTCCATCCGACGGACGACTGTCTTTCCAAGCCCATCGGTGTCTCCTACTGACCGTAGGGACGGCGGGGAGTTTTGCACAGATAAATCTCAATGCTGACCCAGCTGGGAGAACATGGTTCGAAATACTATTGCTATTTTGGACTGTGCAGTCGTTTACAATGAACTAGTAGTAGAAGAAAATTTTCCCGAGGAGAGAATCCGCAAATGAATACTAATGGATGGTGTATTAACTGACGACCACGAGTTGCAAAATACGAGAGAACATTTCCGGAGGAAGATTTTGGATGAAATTATGAACGACATAAATAAACTCAACCGAGCGACGTTTTCAAAATCACGAAAAAGTTTTCGCCGACATATAAGATCCAGTGGCGGATTACCGCACAGTGTGTGAGGACTCGCCTAGAGCTTCGACATTTATGGTGGGGGGGAGCTCAAAACAGTCGTCGCGAATTTTTTTTAGTTTGCCAATATAAAAGTACATTTTGCTTTGACTTGAGCATTTTAAATCTATTTTAAGAATATCCTCCTCGCCCTTGGTACCATGGGCGCCCCAAATAACGGGCAAAAAGAGACGCTTTTTGCACCCTTTGGTGCATTTAACGGAAAATTAGTCATACTAGACACCAATCACTATCATTAAGAGAATTTTTTATATAATTCATGTAATATTTTTCCAGTTGAAATCTGTGTTTGAAACATATCTGCAGTCCAATGTCCTTTTTGCGAACTGCTGACACCTGAATAAGTCAAAAATACATTTTTTAACATTTTTCGTGATTACAAATTTCAGAAATGTCAACAACAAGATGTTTCAAAATGAATCCGATTCGAGATTGCAAACAAAATAAAATTCCATCCACTCTACCTAATAACTTGAAAAGGAAACGTTCAAACTCTTTCAATAAATTTTGCTTGAAGGAGGACAGAAAGCCAATTGCGTCTTTTTTTTTTTGTATTCTCAGGATCGCTCTGAGAAGCCAGTCCAACAGTCAATGAAAATACCCTTAAATTTGGGCATTTCTTTACTTCTTTTCAAAAAATTCTCCCCTGGAGGCGATATCCCCTGTTGGGGTGGTGGTAGATATTCAATACATTCCTAACCCTGGTCAAAAGCCCCCCCCCCTCCCCACACTCACCCCCCCCCCCCCCCCCCACACACACACACACACACCTACCAGGAGGACTCACATGTGGTACGTATCTGGAGGCCAGTCCACTGACAATTCCAAGGTCGTTTACATTTACCAATCCGCCACTATCTAATCGCCATGTTGCGGAACCTTCTTTTATCCATTGTCGCCAACAACATCCACAAGTTCGTGTATCGTGATCCATAAATATCGCGGTTTCTCGATTGGACAATCCAGCTTCTGCCATTCCAATAATATTTAATATCCGAGAGGTGCACGTAATGTCGTTATTGGCATCGTAGAGGCATGAAGGTCTGCCCTACACAACTCTGTTCAAAGTTACTTTAGAGTAATCCTTTAACATCACTTTTTATACCGTCCGGCAATGCCTACGTCACAGGGAGAACTGCCAGTTACAGGCAGTGTTTTGCGCCTATCGGCGTCATATGCAAATCAGTGACATAGGTATAGGTTGTCATCCTGCAAGCAAATTTTCAGCTTTTTACGGCTGTTCTGTCCTGATGGGGCAATTTCAATAGAGGGCAGTGCTTTGGAAATGGAAAAGTTCATTTCTCTTCAAAGGTATTAAATTTCGCTTTAAAATTTCTTAAGATTTTACACTTCCTTACAAAAGCTAAGGCATTTATTTCGAAATGACTTAACCCATTTCAATAAACTTGAACAAGAATAATATCATTTATATAATGAATGACGCTCAACAGTTGGTTGCCAAATGAAAGGCTTGCGACATTGGGAATGTCATTTCTTACGATTTTAGTGAGTTTAATACAATTGAATTGACTCGAACAACAAAGAGTAAATCTGTTACTACTCAATAAAACAGGGACATATCCGTTTATAATTTTCACTATATCAATTGTAATTTTGAAAGATCACTTCGGCTTCCGAATACAAAAAAAAAAGATACACCTCCTCCTAACAATTTACTAAAATTGCAAATTTACTAAATTGAAATTTACTAATCATTACAGAGATGACTTAGTCTTTTTGTAATACGGATGGCGAATTCACTGCAACAACTGATTATCGTACGATTTCATCAACAAAGTCGGCCATTGCAGTTCGACTAACGCATCATAAAAATGGCGGAACTTCGAGTTATTACTCATTCTCAATATATGACTATTTTTGAAACAGGCTTACAAAAGTTTTATTTATGCAAAAGTTCTTTAAGGGTTTTTAAGTCTAAAACAATAGCCACGATGATCGTAAGGTGTTTTCAGCCTTCCTGATTGTACGAAACAACATACATACATTTAAAGTCATGGAATACAACTGTAAAAATATGTAAATGTTAACGAAATTTTGGATAACGTTTAAGTAACAGCTAAATATAAATAAAATAATAAACACCCCCCTTAAGCAGCTGCTTGCCACAGAGGTCTGAGAGGAGCCTGTCAGTTTATACGCCACAATAGAAGGTCTTGAGAGGATGGCAGGACCTCAGCAGAAACACGAAACATACATCCATGCCTTACCCGGGGCTCGAACCCAGGTCCCTTAGATCAGTAGCCAAGCGCGCTAACCACTCGGCCATGGGATAACAACTAATAATTCTTTTTGAATTGGATAGGTACTGATGAAATGTAACAATTCGAATATCCCAATAAGCAACGCTGTCCAACTAGTGGCCCGCACAAGGATTTTTGTGGCCCATGAACAAAATAAATTTTTTACTTGAAATTTTAAATAAATATCTGTGATCCACCTTACAATTTTAGTCAACTTATATTACTTTACTTGATATGTAACCTTCAACTTACTCATTCTATAAAGTTTACAAAACATTCTTAAACCGATCTGCAAACTACTGAAACATTTTAAGAGCGGTGCGGCATCATCAAACAAATGTTTTTATGAAGCTGCAATAATAAGAAGCGTCTAACGACAGAACGAATCGCTTTCACTGCGCATGCATATGGCATGCATTGTCGAATGTTGCACTGTATGTGCACCAGGAGACATTGTGTGGCATTTCGCTGAGACAAAACGACGTAATGGAAAAGGTTGTCAAAATTATCAATTTAATTCGTGGCGGTAATCGTTCTCTTACACACAGAAAATTTAAAGCTTTTTTTGGACGAACTGCATGCTGAGTATGGCGATCTGCTTTTAAATAGTAATATTCGCTGGTTAAGTGCCGGAAAATGCCTCAAGAGATATTTTACACTTCGAAAAGACATTCATCTTTTTCTCACAGAAGTAGGCACCGATGAAGATTTAATAGCAAGATTTGTTGATGGAAATTTTCTATGTTCACTTGCTTTCCTAACAGATATTAACAGATTATTTAAATGTCTTGAATAAATCCTTACAAGGAAAAGATAAAAACCTGTGCTGTCTTTATAATCATGTCACTAGGCTTAGAAACAAACTTCAATTGAGGGACTTGGAGCAAAAAGGAGGCAGCATCAATTGTTACTCATTTTTAGTTATATGTGCTATCCTCTAGAGAAAAATATGGCCTTTAATTTGGTGCAAAAATGAGCCAGTTCCGAGTGATAGCTACCTTGGTTCCCAACAAATGGAGCATTACATATTTGAGAAAAAAATAACTTTCATTTTAAATGGTACTTTTTTGTGTACTCAAAATTGGTAGTTAGTGGAACTGACTCGTTATTGCTGCAAGCCCTTCAATTGTCGAAGTCAAATTTGCAGAAAAATAATTTCATTCATTTTGAAACTTGTAAAGAGTTCTGCGAAGAAATGAAGCAACTTAGCAAAACAGTTAATTTTGAAAAATTTGTTCCTAAATTAGATATCCTAATTGAAGATTTTAATAGAAGATTTTCTCAATTTGATGACCTTAAGCAAAGTTTAAATTTATTCAGTAATCCATTAAATATTGATATTAGCACCGTAGATCCTAAATATCAAATGGAATTATGTGACCTTGAGGCCGACCCAATTATTGCATCTAATAGAGAAACTGAAATAGAATTGTTCAAACTTTTGACTAAAGAAAAATATCCAAAAATGAAAGATTTTGGACTCCAAATAATTTCCATGCTCGGAAGTACATATATCTGCGATCGCGCATTTTCTGATATGAAATATATACAATCGAGATACAGAAACTACTTGCAAGACTCTACACTTGAACATATACTGCTGCTCGCAATAACAAATATCGATATGGACGTAAAAGAAATTATTGCCCAACAAATACGGCCACAGTGCTCCCATTAAATTTATTAAATATTTGATAAGATTTAGAAAATTTATACTGGTTTATCATTACTTATTATTTTTCGTATAAATTAAATAATTTTTGAGGTTTCTTATTACTTATTATATTTCGTATAAATAAAATAATTTTTTGAGGTTTATTATTACTCATTATTTTTCGTATAAATAATTTTTTGGTTGTTTATTATTACTTATTATTTTTCGTATAAATAATTTTTTGAAGTTTCTTATTACTTATTATTTTTCGTATAAATAAAATAATTTTTGAGGTTTGTTATTACTTATTATTTTTCATATAAATAAAATATTTTTTGAGGTTTTTTATTATTTATTATTTTTCATATAAATAAAATATTTTTTGAGGTTTTTTATTATTTATTATTTTTCATATAAATAAAATATTTTTTGAGGTTTTTTATTACTTATTATTTTTCGTATAAATAAAATAATTTTTTGAGGTGGCATGAACTAGCTTTTCAATTATCTATGCTAATCCTATTCTTTTTTTGGCCCGCGAAATATTGGCAAAAGAAAAAATGGCCCGCGGTCTTAGAGAAGTTGGACAGCACTGCCAATAAGTATAATTGTACCCTCTAACGGTGGAAAACTTTTAAAAGAATTATGCAAACGATCTATTTGCGCTGGAAATGTGATAGTTCAGTGGTGATGATCAATCAACAGTATATCCCTTCTTCTTAAGGTTGGTGGTAAAGTGCAAATTTTTGCTTTAAGATATTAATGCAAAATTCTTTTTGTTGAATTGGTTATAAATAACATTTGATGATTCATAGTTTTCTAATCCTCGAAAAATCTTTAACTTACTTCGTTCGAGAGCGTTAGATGTAGAAACCGTAAAACTTGAAGTAATACTGTAAATGATATATTGAAATTCTGGGTGTCGTGTATCAAGAATAGATACCCTGATAAATTACAACCAGAAGTATAATTCATATGTGTTGTAATTAAATTATTATTAGTTAAAATTGTACCGGGTGCTCTTTTTTTTAAATAGTAATTAATTAAAAAAATTAATAATGTTTCCAATAGAGGTTTTAATAGAGTTATAACAAATAAATATTTTTATTATATGTAGAATGACTGATTTGCTTCTTAACCCTAAACAAAATGCAAATTTTTCGTTTTGACAGATAAATAATAAATTTCTTTTGCATCGTATAGGGTTAACGATATATTACTATTTACATTTTCCAATCAGCAATCAGTACGAATTACTATACTGCTGTTAAAGGGTGCAAATTGAAAAACTTCTATTTCT
Source organism: Ryuthela nishihirai (assembly GCA_038380435.1). Classification (NCBI taxonomy): domain Eukaryota; kingdom Metazoa; phylum Arthropoda; class Arachnida; order Araneae; family Heptathelidae; genus Ryuthela; species Ryuthela nishihirai. The sequence continues at coordinate 9,710,703 of JAWZYU010000021.1, forward strand.
TTAAAAACCAGAATTGCCTCTTCACGAAAGGCGATATCTTGTTCTTTTAGTTCTTTAACACCCATAAGTGACGTGGGTCGGACAATATTTTAGATTTAACAGGGCTGCCGTTTTCACTAACTAACTTGACTCATTTTTAAGGATTTTCTAGATATTCTACCGATTACAGGATATTTGAGTACTTCAGGCTGTTGACGTTTTGAAGAATGTAGCATAGTTCTTCGCAATTCGAATACAGTTTACGCGGAGTTCCTAACGATACAAATCGATTTTCAAGATCACAGCGCAGCACCTTTAAAGCTCAATGACAGGTGCTTAATTTTGTGTCTAATTTTTTATTTCATTTCTTTAATTTCCCAAAATTTAATTAGTTAAATGCTTTTAGTACAGTCGCTCAAAAAATATCCGAACACTATGGTTGGTTACAGAATTCAGAAAAAATATCTGGCAACGATTTTTTTTTAGAAATTAGTGATCTGACAACCTTCGTGTCACGTGACACGAAGGTTGCCAGGTCACTAATTTCTAAAAAAATCGTTGCGAGATATTTTTTCTGAATTCTGTAATCAACAACAGGGTTCGGATATTTATTTGAGCGACTGTAGCGTTTTATAATAAAATATAGCTAACCAAAGTACCCTGCGTTGCCCGAGAAAAAAAGGACATTTTTCAAACAATAACAAATTTCGAATGGCGGACAATATTTTCTATTTAAAAATCGTTCCTCGAGAAAGCGATTCTGCTTAAAATCCAAAAGTGAACTGAAAAGGATTGAAATAATGAAAAAAAAATTGAAAAAAATTGGTTTTGCCGTGAGTGGGATGCTGCACCACTGAATTATTGAAATAATAGGTTAATTTCGCTCGAGAGTAACTTTCGTTAAAAGAGCTTTAAAGCAATTCAGCAGAACTTTATGTACACACATTCTTTGATTTTTCCTCATGCTAAACTCTATGTACTAACAACTATCAGATTCCAAAACGACAGAAATTTTTAAGCAATCGAATCAAATCGTTCGTCTCTAAGGGTCAATTTGCATATGAATAAAAATTAGTGTTATTTTCATGCATTCTTGAGTAGAATCAATCCAAGAATTGCTAATGTACCGTAAAGATCTATAAATATTTAACCAAAATACCGATTTCTAACCTCCAATTGATTCTATCGAATTAATATCTCTGTAAATCCTCAAACTACGCTTAACTGTGTGCCAAAATTTTGGTTCCTAGCTTCTTTATGTGAAGAGTTATCGCGATCACAAACGAATACACACGTCAACGACTTTGATTATTTCAGATTATTATATAAACAATTGATAATTACAATGGACAACTAAATTTCAGTAAAAGCAGACTAAACCAATTTTTACTTCTAATCAGGACTAAGGTTAATTCATTTCCGTAGGTTTCGCTTAATGAGAGATATTTTTGTGGATATAAATATACTGCATTTGATACAGACAGCCATACCCACATTATGCGGCGTTTTCCATTCAACGAATTGCCATTTTTTAATTTTCTAAGGAATCGGAACAACTCGTCAGATTACAACAGTCAGTGTTGCCAACTGGTGGAACTTTCCCTAGAACATGGAGGATTTCGCCAAGAATTTTAGGATTGAAATATTTAATATCCTTGAAGTTCACATTAATTATTAATTATTATTATCCTATTATTGATAATTTATTACTACAAAATCAATAATGTAAAACAAGTTCATATTTCTAATTTGACAATTTGTGAGAATATCGTACTCATTTTGTTCTTATATGGCTTCTATTTTGATGCGTATAATTGTATTTATGCAAGGATTGCTGGTACTCCACATGAGACACTTTGAGAGGCACTCGTCTAAGCCACTAAACTGTCATCATTAAAGTCACAATTAGCGGAGAAATGAACTAGTCGATCGGTCTAGAACACCTCGCAGGTAACTGGGAGACTCGGGTTCGAGTCTCACTCATTGAAGAAACTCATTTTTTCGCAAAAGTATTTCTTACATATTACTAATATTTAGTAAAATTTACTTCTTTAACTTAATTAGGAAGTGTATAATTAATTTTAGTTTATTTATTCAAACGAAAACCTATTGTTCATCTTTTAATGATTTACTTATTTTAAATTCAATATAATAAGCTCAAAAGATGTTAATATCCGAAATAATCACTTGTCGATATCGCTTCATTTGTAGACAGTGACATCCAAAGCGGCGAACCCAGTCAGTTGTAAAATTTATGACCAAAGGACGAATCAGGTGCATTCTGTTTTCTGTAAGCGGTCTCTTTGATGCGACGTACATATAGGTTATCTAAAAGCCCAAATTTTGATAAAACCTAGGATTTTGTTTACCAAGCCACTGTTTTTTAAACTTTAGGTCAAAATTTGGTTTACCAAATTCACTGTTTGGTAAACCAACTTTTACGATAACATACATATAAATATATCGTACTCATTTTGAAGAGAGCTGATCTGTCAATCAATATATAAGGTTTAAGTAGATCATCATCATCATCATCATCATCATCATCATCATCATCATCATCATCATCATCATCATCATCATCATCATCATCATCAAGCAGCCATGGGCTACGTAGGTCCAACCAGACCGTGCAATTAAGTTCTCCAAGCAGGTCTATCCAAGTCTACTGCATCTGGCCGCTGCACACCAATTCTAAAAAGGTCCTGTTTGACATTGTCTGCCCACCGCATACTAGGTCTTCCCTTCTTTCTGAGGCCTTTAGGCACACTGTTCATAAACCTATTCGCCAATCTATAATTATTCATACGGGCAACATGGCCAAACCAACGGAGTCTCTCTCTGCACAATATGCAGCTTAAAGGAGGTTGAAACTCCTTTGCCTAACCTCATCATTAGTTACAAAGTTGAATCACCTAATGCCCAAGATACTGCATAAGCATCTGGAACCAAAAGCATCTAGTTTCTTGTTATCTTGTTTACAAAGTGTCCACGTTTCACTGCCATAACTAACCCTAGAAAGAACCAAACTATTATATAGTCTAATTTTAGTCTTTAGGTCTATACGCCTATTTCTCCACACTCTCCAAAGATTCTTAAAAGTCCCGGCAACAATCCCTATTCGTCTGTTAATCTCATGCCGCACATCACCATTATCTCTTACATAGCTCCCAAGATAATTAAACTGTGACACCTGCTCATGACTGCAAACATTCAGACTAACTGAATCTCAACCTGCCTGACCAATTTTCATCACTTTAGTTTTCTCTCTGTTTATAACCAAACCTACTGTACTACCAGTCTCTACAACAGCTCGAATGAAAGAGTTCATCTCATCAACATCATTTGCCAAAAGGGCTAAATCATCAGCATAATCCAAATCACAAATTTTCGTATCTCCAGTCCATTTAAGGCCAAAATCTTTCCCTTGAAGTGAATTTCGCATAACATAATCAATAACCAAGCTAAAGAGAAAGGAGACAAAATGCAGCCTTGTCGAACACCAGAAGTAATGCTAAACCAATTGCTACAAACCTTACCAACTCTCACACACGACTCAGTGTTATTATAGAGAGCTTTCATTATGTTAACTAACTTGTCAGGTACACCATATGATTCACAATCAGCCACAAATTATGACGATCAACAGAGTCGAAAGCCTTTTTGAAATTAACAAAGCTAGCAACCAAAGGTTTCTGAAACTCTAAACATTTCTCAAGAATCTGCCTAAGTGAAAATATCTGATCCACACATCCCCTACCACTTCTGAATCCACATTTCACATCACGCAACTGACTGTCAACCAGATTCTTAATTCTATTAAGCACAATCATGGAAAGAACTGTACCTGGAACAGAGAGTAGGCTGATACCCCTATAGTTATCACAAGAAATGCGATCACCTTTTTTGAAAATATGGATAACAATAGCTCTGGTAAAATCCTTAGGAACCATGCCTTTATCATAACAGATATTCAGAATTTCAGTCATCCAAGTGGTAACCGAAACATTCCCAGTTCTAAGCATTTCAGTAGTAATTTCATCTACCCCTGGGGATTTGTGTAGTTTAAGATTAGAAACAGCCCAAATAACTTCAGATTGTGTTAAAGGGCCAACATTAAAGCCACCAATGCATCTATCATCATTGCAAACAATGGGAGTAGAACTAACTACATTGTTTAGAACATCACTGAAATGCTCAGCTCACCTAGCCATGACAGAATCCTCCCCTTCTATAACCTTACCTTGTTTATTCTTCAATCCATGTATACCTGTCCGTTTTCTACCACACAAAACATTAACTATCTGGGTACAGCTCTCTGCTGTTGTGCTGTCTAACTGCTTCCTCGGCTTTGTCAGCCAAACCATCAAGCCAAAGATTTTTATCAGCAGCTAACTGATCTTTTACACGTTTATTAAGTTCTCTGTAATGCTTTCTATTAGGACTAGTAGGGTATTGATTAAGGACATTCCTGCAGTTCTTTCTTTCCGAAATAAGCTCAAGTGCCTTATCACTCAGATAATTCTGTCTCTTCTGCTCCTTTTTTCCTAAAAGAGTACTGTTAGTGTCCAAAAAAGCCTGTTTAAAATGATCCCATTCTTCCTCAACTTCAGTAGTAAGCAAACCATGACTGTCATAATGACTTAGTAACCTATCATGGTAAGCTTTGGCTATAACTGGATCTTTCAGAGCTTCAGTATTAAAAGCAAATTTTTTAACCGTAGCACAACACTTTTTAAGTTTAAGTTGCAACACACTTTTAACAAGGTAATGGTCAGAACCAATTTCAGCTCCCCTATATGCCCTGGTATTCCTAACAGAACTAGCCCATTTGCTGTTAATTAATATGTAATCAATCATATTCCTATGCAGCCCATCAGGTGAAACCCATGTGTACTTACGTATGTCACGGTGTTTGTAATAGGTGTTAGTTATTCTGAATCCATTGAGTTTACTTACCTGTAGGAGACGTTGCCCATTGCCATTGCAGCTACCAATACCAAAAGGGCCTATTACTTCTCCCCAAAGGTCAGAGCAGTACCAACTTTGGCATTGAAGTCACCAAAAACAAGGGTAATATCTCCTTTCTTGACAGAATTCAAAATATCCTGAAGTTGTTCATAAAACCTATCCTTCTCATCCTCATCGGCATCCTCAGTGGGGGCATAACAGCAGATAACATTCAAGTCTTTAACGCTTGTCTGAAATTTTGCTGTAAGAAACCTTTCATTAATGCACTCATATCCTAGAAGAGCATCACTAGCGTGTCTGCCGAGAAGCAGACCCACGCCTTGGTGATGCTTATTGTCATCCCTTCCTGAAAAGAGAAATTTAAGATTATTTTTAAGAATATGACTTTTATCTGTCCATCTGGTGTCTTGCAAGCCGAGAATATCTAAATTATAATGGGGGAATTCATGTGTGAGGACATCAAGAGAAAATGCTCTATGCAGAGTCCTCACATTCCAACTACCTATGGAGAGAAAATGGTTAGTGGGATGTTTAAAGAAACTATGTTTATTGAGAGAGGGAATGCCGACAATATCAAACAGCCCCCTAATCGCAGACATGGGGCAAAGACCCGTTCCCCCATTACTAAAGGCTGAAGCCATCTACACTGGAAGACTTCCTCCAATGTAGAATTTGGCGATGCCAATAGAAGCAAAGTGTTCAGGCGTCTGCGATGACTTCTGCTCAGGATTATCCACCAGCTGATAAACATATCCTGTGAATCTATTCACTTGGGGCTGTCAACCTACAAACAAACAGAAAACACAGCGGAAGATTTTCCCTCCACAGAAGCCCACCAGTGCAGCAAAATCAGGATCCATAATCAAGCTCAGAGCCATATATCTGTCCAGTCCAGTGGGTTTATATGGTCAGCACCAGGAACCTGTGTGGTTGACCACTCCTCAGCAGGGTAGAAAAAAAAAAGAAAAGTAGCCACAGTTGTCCAGATCAGTAAGCCACACTAATCTGGCAGCCCTCCCCTTCCGTTCACTTCCACAAGAGAGTATCTCTTTTGAAAGGTAGTAACGGCCTGTACCACGAGAAGGCGGGGTCGGACATTAGGTGCTAGGCCTGGCCGGTTCTATGCATCATCACAGGGGTTTGATGCATAGCTCTCCTTACTGTGACTACCTAGCTACCACTAACTACCCTCAATACCGTTCGACGGGTTTACCAAACCACAAAAAGTGTTGATAACACTCCGAAAAATCAACTATTCACGTCTTATATTGTGGTTTTACTGTTCACTGTGGTAAAACCTCATATTCCCCGAGAAGACAGTAAAGGTAGGAAAATGCTTCTCACTATTGAAAAAATGAGTTTAAAATGTACAGAGTATATATACAGGCAAAATTTGATTCACTCTTGTAATCGGATCTTTTTTCGGTTTAATAAAGCGAACAAATAGACGAACGAAACGAATAGGCGCTATGCAGCATTGCGAAACGCACTTTAAAAGTGGTGCTAAAATGGTCATTGACATTCTGACTCAAGGCGCCTTGAACATGTTGCGATATGCACATTCAGGACAGATCAAAGCTTCTCATTTTTACTGTCTCTTCTGGTACATCCTAATATTTACCAAGACCCATTGGTAAAACCCCGAAATAAACGCGAATTGTTGCTTTCCCCAACACTGTTCGGTGAAACCTAAGTTTGACGCTTAAATTCTAGGTTTCACCAAAATTCCGACTTTTACGATAACATATATATTTCGCTCATCTGTCAATCAATATGTAAGGGTTAAGTAGCTAACTACTGTCAATCAAAAAACACCAATCAATATACACCAAAACATGATGATCAGCGTATGTTTGAGCAAATCAATGCAACTGCAGGTAAACGACGGCATGTGAAGGTCATGACACGGTATAAATAACACCTGATACTGAGCTCTGTTAATCAGTGTTATTCTGGTTCTTCAGATGGGGAAAGGCAGTGGACTTACGTGAGTTTGACAAAAGCCAAATTGTAATGAGCAGACAACTGGGCCAGAACATTTCCGAGACAACAAGGCTTGTGGGGTGCTCACGGTCAGCCGTGATTAGTACCTTCAAAAAAAGGTCTGAGGAGGGAAAAACCACGAACCTCAGGCAAGGTATGGGCCTACCACGACTCATCAATGCTAGAAGTGAACGAAGGCTATCCCATACAGTACGAACCAATAGAAAGGATACTGGGACACAACTCGCCCGTAATTTGGATGCTGGTGACGGGAGTAATGTGTCCAACACAAAGTACACCGAACCCTGCTAAAATTGGGGCTGCAGGTCGCTCTGAGTGCCCATGCTAACCTCAGTTCATCGTCGAAAGAGCCTACAATGGGCGCATGAGTATCAAACCTGCACGTGAATGATTGGAAGAAGGTCGTCTGGTACAATAAATCTCATTTCCTGTTTGCACCATGTGAACGGCAGGTACGTGTGCGTCATTTACCTGGGGAAGTGTTGGCATCAGGATGCACGATGGGACGAAAACAAGCCAATGAAGGAAGTTTAATGCTTTGGGCAATGTTATGCAGGGAAACCCTGGTCCAGTCATTCATGTGCAGGAAACTATTACGTCTACTACCTATCTAAACATCATTGCATACCAAGTACATTTTTTCATGGCAACGGTATACCCCTCTAGTAGTGTCTCTTCTTTCAGAGGGATAATGCGCCATGCCACAATATCTGGATTGTTCGAGAACGGTTCGTGAAACATGAGGAAGACTTCCAGGTTTTGCCGTGGCCTCCGAATTCCCCAGACATCAATCCAATCGAGCATCTGTGGTTTGTGTTGGAACAGCATATTCGATCTGCTGCGGTTACTTACAAGAGTTAAAGGATCTGCTGGTAACGTGTTGGTGCCAGATACCACAAGACACCTTTAGAAATCTTGTAGCGTTCATGCATCACTGGGTAAGAGCTGTTTTGGCGACACGTGGACGATCAACATCATATTAGGCAGGTGGTCATAATGTTTTGGCTCTTCGGTGTATAAGGGTTAAGTAGCCTTTTTAGCTCCCACGAGAAGCTTCGGTATGAAATAAACCAAAGATAGCGACTCAGATTGTGCGGTCGAGTTTAATGTTATTTAAAAAATGATGTTATTTATATTACGAACCAGAAAACTTCTTGTGTGCATAGTAAAACAAAATGTACCCTACAGTTCAATTCTCTTCCATCCATACTTTTAAAATATAAACCTTTGGTTTAGTAGCAATGTTCAATAAGCATTTGATGTCTTCCCCACTTCTCGCGAATACAGGAAGAGTGTCGCAGCAAATTTGAAAAACTGCAGAGTCACATTTAGAACAATAATGTCTCGATATATACTTAAAAGACTACAATCTTGAAGTAATTAGTTCTCTGTCCTGTATGTAGGAAATAAAAAAATTGTCGCTTGCACCCTGTTAAAGTTTTATGTTTCAAAAGAGACGTGTAACGTTAATAATTTTTTTGATTTGACGTATTACACTGCTCGACATAGAAAATGCGACGCCATGAAGGGATGCACAAAATGAGGCGAAACTTACCATACATGTAGACAAGTAGGTGGGAAAGAAGTGATTTAATTTCTGATGGATTATACCAATGAGATGGACGAGGGGACAGTATAATGTGGTCTGAGTCAGTAGTTCGTATGACCGCCATGCTGGGCTATACATTCGGCAACACAGCGTGGCATCGAGTGGAAAAGTCCTCGGATGATGTGCTGAGGTATCATGGACCATGTGTCGTTGATTTATGCCCATAATTCATCGACATTGCGAGGGAGTCGTGCAGAGGCGTTTAGTCGTCTGGCAACGACATCCCACACGTTCTCTTTTGGGGAGAGGTCTGCGCCAAGGCAGCACCTGGACACCTTGTAGACACTGTCTGCTGATGTTTGCCATTGTGCATGCGAGCGTTATCGTGTTGAAACTGGGTGAGGAATACCACGGAGATACGGCACCAAAACAGGCTGCAGCACCTCATCGACATATCGGTGTGCTGTCATTGTACCCACTATGTGTAGAAGCAGTAAAAGGCTGTTGAAATTGATAGTGCCCCAAATCATGACATTAAGCTGAACTGAAGGACGCTCACAAATGGAGAGTCTGGAGACCACGTCTCCAGACTCTCAATTAACGATAGTCGGCGCTGAGACAGAAGCGAGACTCATCGCTGAATACGACATTGTTCCATTTGTCCCGCCATGCACTTCTGGTACAACACCACTGTAACTTTGCATAACATGCTGCATTGAATAGCAGTCGTCGCAATGGATGGTGAGAGCACTAACCTGTCTACAAATCTGAGATTCACAGTCCATGCCGATACTGGATGCTCGTAGCTGCCTGTGCACCTAATCAAATGTCGTCTGCTGTGAATTTGCGGTCGAATTCGGCGATCGAGGCTTTCGGAAATCCGCCAATGTGCACTCGTCCCACTATGGTGACGCAATTCACTTTCCTCCAACCACTGTCGCAAATTCGGCAGTTGTTGCATCCCGATGCGTTTCCACTGCGATGTGATGCAGGAACCAACCAGCCATACATAGGCCTATGATGAAGTCTCTAGTAAAGATGTCCATGTGATGATATAGGATTCGCGATGATGTCTCCCAGGTATTCTCACTCCTTACACATGCTTTCGCGATCGAGGTCACTCTGATACAGTAATCCACACGCCCAGGTGAGGACGACCAAACGTAGCTACCCCCGAGCTGTTTTCTCCTGTTATCTCCCTTACTTATCACGCAATTGCTTTGCAACTACATTCATATACATAACCCAACTGTCGACACATACCCACTCATTTTCAGGGCGCTCCGACAAATACTTTCAAGTGCAGCATTTTCTATGTCGAGCAGTATATTATTATGATTGTGACTAGTGTCAATTTTTAAATAAGATGCTTCACATGACCCGTAATATATTAGCAACCCTTCATATTTTTATTCAGTTTATTCTAACCTGTATAATTACCTCCCGGTAAAAATGATCCTTCTTAGTACCCACTGCCTGTCTGCTACCTTTTGAACTGTAAAAAAACATTTCCTCCAGGTGTCATAATGTCGGCTTAGTTGAAGAACAAATAACGACAAGCAATTTTCCATAGTATGAAAAAGAATATTTATGTCTCGGTTCGAACAGCCGTTTCCATCTCATCCGAAAGATGCTCTGTTGGGTTTAGATCTGGGCTGTGTAGGCCAATGAAGCAAGGAAAACTCATCTTCATGTTCCTGGAACAATTTGGTGACGATTCGTGTCTTGTGAGCAAGTACATTATCACGCTGAAGGTGTATGAGTGAGGATAAACTGTAGCCGTGAAGGGATGAACTTTGTCAGCAACGATGCTCAAATACAGGGTTTCGTTCAGATGTCCTTCGATGGGTATCAAGGGGTCCGATGTGTGCCAGGAAAACATTCCCCACACCATCACCACCGGCCTGTAGTGTTGACACCAGACAAGATGGCTTCATGGCCCCAAATTGTGATCCTTCCATCAGCATGATGCAAAAAGAACCTTGATTCGTCCGACCAGGCTACCTTTATCAGTTCTCAACTGTCGTGTCGTTGCTCCTCTATTCACTGAAGACTTTGATGACAACATCGGCACCCGACATGGTCGGCAGCTGCTGTAGACCATTCACAAGGTCCAATACGTGATGTGTTAGGAGGTAACTTTCTACACACCAATGTTTAATTCCAATATGATTTGCCTGGTTGTGACTCGCATGTTTTATTAATATTTTCTGTACGCACCACTCACAACTGTTTCAACCCTTAAAATAGTTGGGCGTAAAAAGCTTAAGAGGACAGCCGTTTGGGAGGTGCTAGAACCGCCACTCCTAACACCAACAATCATGCCACATTCAAAGTCGCTCAAGTGGCTCGTTGTACCCATTCTAACGCTGTCCAACTATAACTGATGCTCGAAGAGCTGCTCTGTTTGATTACACCGCAGTCATGTAAAGTATTACGTGTTGGATTGAACCATTGATGTGACGAGGAGTGGTGTACCTAATAAACTGCCATTTCAAGTACAAAATAAGGGCTTTGCATTTGGTGGATAGTAGAAGGGAGTGGTGCCGGGGAAGGGGGGAGGCATGTCTTCCCCTCTCCCTTGCGAATGCTACTGACCGGAAAGGAGGCAAAATGAATATTTAACTGATATATTTACATTACCCGTATTTTTCAAGAACTTTGCTCAAATAATTTTGTTTCCTCTGTTCTCTTTTAACCAAAAGAAAGCCTGTTTAAAGAAAAGCCTGTTTAAACTGATCCCATTCTTCCACAACTTCAGCAGTAGGCAAACCACGATTATTCTAATGATTATGTAGCCTGTCATGGTATGCTTTGGCTATATCTGGATCTTCCAGACATTCAGTGTTGAAGGTAATTTTCTTAACTTTAGCACAACATTTCTTAAGCTTCAGCTGCAAGACACTTTTGACTAGGTAATGGTCAGACCCAATTTCGAATCCCCTGTATGATCTGTTATTCCTAACTGAACTAGCACATTTGCTGTTAATTAAAACATAATCTATCATATTCCTGTGCAACCCATCGGGTGAAACCCATGTATATTTATAACTGTCCCGATGTTTGTAGTATGTGTTAGTTATTCGTAAACCATTAAGTTTACTTACTTGTAGGAGACGTTCCCCATTGCCATTGGAACTACCAATGCTAAAGGGACCTAAAACTGATGCCCAAAGTTCAAAGTCAGTAGAAATTTTAGCATTGAAGTCACCTAACACAAGAGAAATATCTCCTTTCTTCACAGAATTAAAAATATCCTGAAGCTTGCTGTAAAACGTATCCTTCTGTTCTCATCAGAGACCTCTGTGGGGTAATAACAACAGAGAACATCTGTAGAGTGGGTGAAATTGAAATAATTGTTACAATTCTGCTAAAACTATGCTAATAGCATTCCAATAAAATTTAATATGGGAATAGTGCTTTAAGTTTAATTTATTTCAACTAACTTCCCAGATCAAATATTTTCAATAGCCATTGTTCATATTAAATATCCCAGTTTCCATAATTGTTTAATTTTTAATGAACATAGATTTAGATAAATTTGATTGAGATCTTTAATTGATCTCATTTCCTTTTTCCTTTTTCATAACAGCTCGTTTTAAAAGTTACAAAGCTTTGAAATTAGCTTTCCATGATATAACATGGAATTTGGTTTCATAATCACTGAGTGTATATGGATATTTCAATTTGACCTCTACGTTGCATGATACTCATTGGGTTTTATATTTCTGTTGCATTTTGAATCTTTTCAAACCTTTTGACCACATGTATTTTGATGTTGCTTTCAAGTTTCTTCAGAATTATTTCTATTATTAAAGTTCATTTCTTTAAATGTTATTATGACACCAAATGAGATACAAAATTTCTAATCTTATGTGAAGAAACCATTTCTAATATGCATTAGTATGAAAAAGTATGAGAAAGTATTTTTTTTCTTTTTTGTTGTTGTTCTTTTTATCTAAAAATCATAATTGTGCTAGAAACAACTTTTTTCAATGTGATGCATTTTAAAAACATAGCTTTCATATTAAACTATTTAAAAAAAATCAGCACTTGTTCAACTGAGATGAACGAAATATTTTAAAAATTTCCTTTTCAATTTAAATAGTATTGCACAATATTAAGTTCCCTCATATTGTTTAAAAATTCTCCCATATGATTGGTGAATTTTCCAGTTTTAATTGCACAATTTTCTTTAAAACAATGTACACAGTGACGTGAAATATTTGTTTCATTTGTAATCTGTATCCTATATATATATTTGTGAGGTGTTAAGCCGTCCCGTGGCCGAGTGGTTAGCGCGCTTGGCTGCAAATCTAAGGAACCTGGGTTCGAGCCCCGGATTAGGCATGGATGTATGTGTCGTTTTTCTGCTGAGGTCCTGCCATCCTCTCAGATCTCCTACTGTGGCATATAAACTGACAGGCTCCTGTCAGACCTCTGTGGCAAGCAGCTGCTCGAGGGGGTATTCATTCATTCAAAGATGTGGATTCAGATTGTAAATAAAGTATTTTTATGTGGAATTTGTTGATTGTTTTTCACAACATATGCAATATTTAAACATACTGTTTTCATTAAGAAACGTTTTAAACCTTTATATACTTTATACAGAGTGTCCCTGAATTCATGGCCTAAACGTGAGGGGATGGTAGTACACACCGATCCCACCAATATTCGTCATAGAATATGCTGCCGCAAACGCAGTGAGGAGTCGGAAATGAAGGACAAACACAGAGGTTTCCAGAGTGACATTTATTGGAGATCATTACAACAAATGCTCAAACGTCCACCCACCAACGTTGATACAGGCGGCACAACGGCGGAGTAGTGATCGGCGTACCTGCTCGTAAACACCGGCCTTGTTGCGCACATTGACGGCTGCGATGGATAGTCCTCCGTGGACTGCACAGCCGTCCCGTACACGACACTCTTCAAATGTCCCCACAGAAAGAAATCGCTACAAGAAAGATCGTGCTATCTGGGGGGCTATGGGATGGGACCCCCCCCCAATCCATCGGTTCCCAAATGTGGTATGAAGATACTGACGCACGTCCATGCTGAAATGGGCGGGTGCTCCATCGTGCTGGAACCACATATGGGTGCGGATTGCGGCTGGAACATCCTGAAGCAATTCCGGCAAAACCTGTCGCTGAAAAATACCGTACGTTCGCCCATCGAGGAGGTCCAGCAGTAGGTAGGGTCCAATTAAGTAGTCATGCACAATCCCCCCCCCCCCAGACATTGACGGCGAACCGTTGCTAGTTCGAATTTGCACGTGTACCATGGGAGTTCTGGGCCACCCACAAATGCGCATTATGGACATTCACTACGCCTTCACGTGAGAATATTGATTCATCTGTAAAGAGCACATGCGCGGGGAAATCGGGATGTGCGGCACTTTGCTGCAGGAACCACTGTGCGAAATCCATGCGCAGGGGATAATCAACAGCTGTCAATGCCTGCACTCGCTGCAAGTGATAGGTGTGTAGCCCTTCTTCATGCAGTACTCGCCAGACACTGTTCTGATGCACACCCAGGCTCCAGGCGGCGGATCGTGTGTTACCTGGTATACCTGGGTTATCTGTCACCATACGCAAGATGTCCTCGCTCATAGCTGGCGTTCTGACCGTCCGTGCTCGTCCAGCATCATGTCGACTGACGTGGAAAGTGCCTGCCTCAGACAGCTGGAGGTGCAGTCGCGCAAACATTTTATGATCATTCACACAGCGCATAGGATATTGCTCACGGTAGAGTCTTTGCGCCTCTCTACCAGTGCTCTTGACTACGCCGTACATCAGGTGCATATCGGCTTCCTCTGCGTTCGTAAACTGCTCCATCTCGTGTTCGGTCGACGCTGAGAATGCTGGGGTTTGGCCGATCCAGCGCTTTTAAACCATGCCGCCTTGTCTGCACCCCCTACCGGCACCCGGCTGCGTTTGCGGCTGCATATTCTATGACGAATGTTGGTGGGTTCGGTGTATACTACCATCCCCTCACGTTTGGGCCATGAATTCAGGGACACCCTGTATTCATACATGCATGTATATACATACATACATACATACATACATACATATCATACATGCATACATATCATACATGCATTACACACTAATGCATCATAAGACTTATATACAGAAACGGATTTCGTTCATCATTTATTTTATTCTTATATTATTAATTACAATAATTTTACTACCAAAATTAAAAAAAATTTAATTCGCAGGCGGTTGTCTGATTGAAGGAGTATGATAAATATGTAATGATTCCAATCGAACATGTGTTAATAGAGGAAGAAGGTCCGCCCCCCTTCCGATTCCAGCGATGGAAATGTAAAAATTGTGGCTGACGTCAGATTGCTCCTAGATCCGAAGGTAACGGTGATGTGAATTACTTTATTGTACTCCCATCAGACATAAGACGAACCAGTGAAGGGAGGGGTAGTGCTCCCGTATCAGCATAAAGAAGTGATAAAAGTGTGGTTTTGGTTAAGCCAGTAGCTGATTGTAGAGCCCCGTAATATAGAGGAAAAAGAAAGTCCAGTGTGAGGTAGGATCTGAGGTAAGAAGTGGAGCACTGTATGTTGCAGCTGATCTAATGGTTGCTGTTATTAATATCGTTAAGGAGCGTCTATTAAGACGATTTCTTGGAGAGGCCAGGCTTCTGATGATGTTAAGTGGGCGAAAGTTTTTGTTTTTAACGTTAATGAAATGTTGCTTCAGTGTTCCTTTGACCCGGAAAGTATATCCTGAAATTTTCAGCATAGGCACCCAGGGAATGGTACCAAATGTTACGGGAATACGAATGACCACATTTTGTTATAGAATGAAGTAGATTCTTGAAAGGTTGTTCTGGATGGTGTTTTAAGTTTCAATTGAGAATTCATCAGCTCCTTTCGCTGATTTCTTTGAGTATTAACTGCTCGACGACGTTCTGTTAAAGAAAATTCTTCTTGCACAGTTCACAGATAGCGGAGAAGGGGAACCAGATATTTTGCCGGTCTTATGGCGAGTGAAATGCTTTACAAGTAGTTCTGATTGTTCCTTGGGATCACTAGTTGACGTTTGTACATAATTATGATTAGTGACGAAGAAATATTTTTCGATATGACAGATTTTCGAAAATTACGATATAGTCGAAAAATATCAGAGGGTGAGCTAAGTTGTTGACAAGTCTTTGTCGAATATTTTATTCTTTCATCCTGTATTTACGTTTGAGAGCAGCGCCATCTGCCTTATATACTGTACAATCATTTATTTGTAATGATGTTCTGGGAATGCTAAATGTACTGCGTTAAGTTGAAGTTTTAGTCTGAAGGAGCTATTCACCATGGGGGTGAACATTTGGCTGGTAGCTGGTATGATGAAGTCGATTTATTTAAGATTGTCTGTAATGTTGTGAGGAAATCTTCATATGGAAGATTCTGTGAATTAAACAGATTGCATAGATATTCGGAGAATTGGTTCCACTTGATGTATTAGCGTATGGTAAATGATCTTGTAGCTGAGGAAATACGATTATTTTCAGTTGGTACATCTAGTAAAATTGGAGTGTGATCGCTTCCCCAAACTGGTGAAAGGTTTTCCAGGAACATGTGCCATACTAATATGGAGTACAGAAAGACAAGTCAATAGCTGATCCATTGGAGGTGGCAAAACATGTAGGCGATCCGTTATTAAATAAGCACCAGTTATTATTGAGTAACCATTACTAATCTTTTTTACCTGATGTTGATGTTGAAGAGGAACATCATTGAGGGTGATGATAATTGAAATCACCAACAATAAAAGAGATTTGGAATCTGCAATTAGTAAGATATCAAGATTATAGGGAAGTTATTTGTAAGCAAATATTCTGTTTTTTTTTTTTTCAGAGCATTGCGATAGAGTAAATGTGATAAAACTGAACAACTGATCGAAAATAAAAGAAAATAAATGATATATTAATTAGGTTTAAATGGCAGAAAGATCCTTGTCATCAACGAAAGAGATTACCTATCTACCATTTACAGGCTCTTATTTTTTGGTGTGTAAATTGATATTAATAAAGAGATTCAAAATGGTCACCATCAGATATAAATAGAGAAATATTAATACATGGATATGATTCTCATTATTGCCTGCATCTGGCATCAGAAATGTTTAGGAAACGCAACAAGTGAGGAATTTAAATCTTATAAATTCTGAAATAATGCAAACGAAAACAATTCAAGATTAAAAAAGATATCTTTCGTCGGAAGAATTCAATGGAATTACGTCTTGCGAAGGTCATGTGAGTATACGAATTACGTCTTGCGAAGGTCATGTGAGTATACGAATTACGTCTTGCGAAGGCTATGTGAAAGTTGAGAAGTTGTTTTTGTGCGCGAATTGATATTGAAAAGTTGAAGTGTGCCCGAATAAGCTATTAGCAATATAGTTTATTATTCGATATATTGAGGTATTGACTCTAGTTTTGTAAATCATATATTGGCAGAATGTCATCTATCAATTGTACACGCAGAGCGTTGCGTATACGCCAAAGCGCTTTTAATTTTGCAAGGAGACGCCGAGAGTGCTTCCATAATGCTTGGAGATGCCTTAAAAAGGCTTGTGGTTCATGCATTTGCATAGGATGTCGAGGGGGGAGCGATAGGTATATCTCCACGTCAAGATCAGTGTTCGTCATATTCAGTGTTCGTCATATTCAGAAGAAGACTCCCCTCCTGACAGTCGAATGGATGGATATTCCACCAATTAACCCTAGAGAGGAGGGTGGGAGTTCGTTGGATGAAAACATCTTGCGCGCCAATGAATGCACTTTAGTGTATTCTTCTGAAGAGGAGAGTTCTTCAACTTCTACCACTACAAGTGATGATATGGCTCTTGAGAGAAAGGGCGGATCTCCTTTTTGAACCCAGTGAAATTGAACAAGAAGAAATTCACAGAGAATCAGCTCCGTCAGGAACAGCGGACGATACTCGAAACTCTCCTCCTAATTCATATGAATGCCCTCGATTAAGATCAACTGAGGATGATGTCAGTGCTCAGGAAAACAAGGGAAATGATGCAGCTGAGAGTTTTGTCACGTGTCTGCCATCTGAATGGAAAATGACAACTTTGACATTACTAACGTAATGTTAATTCCTCTCTTCGAACTGACAATTGTTATATTCATGTTCCTTGTTCATTACGCAAAAACTGTCATCGACTTCTTGTTTCTCTAAAGTGAAATATATTCCAATTTATAAAACTGGCATATCCATATTCCTATGCACCTCTACAGAAATAGAAACATAAACAATGTTCTAAATATAAGAAACAATAATCATTAAGAAATAGGAAATTAGAAATTAAAACACAAACAGAAAAAAAAAGAAAAAAAATGTTTCCCTCAAAATCCATCCTCAGACGTCCCCGATTCGTGGGAGACGGTCAACATACACTATCTGTTGATTTCCTTAAGAGTTCATTTTATCTTTAGGGAAAACTTCAGATAATGGATGCTAACATGAGGCTCTGGTACAATGCATACCTACCTACCTACATACATACATGCATTCATACGGGTCGGTGGTGGCTCAATCGGTAGCGGTCCAGGCTCATAATCTGCAGTTTCCATGTCCGAGTCGCATCTAGGCCAACACTGAGATTTATCTCCGTAAAACTCCCCTCTCTGACCCTTGATCAGTAGGACACATCGATGGCCGTCCCTTGGATGGAATATTAAGCAATGATACTGTGTGTGGGAGATTACCTTGTACGTTTAAGAACACGCTGGATGGCCTTGACGAGAGGCTGCCATCTGTCTCCCAACAGCTGTACTGTGGGTCCCATCCCCAAACCTTCTCTGAGCCCTCGGGGTCCTTGTGATCTGGTCATTTAGTCCATTGCGTGCAGAAAAGTGCCGCTCAGAGGTGAAACAAATCAACCTACTACAGACATCTCTACCTGTATACAAACATATATTACATATATACTTAATACATACAAACAAACATACATTACATACAGGTACAAGACAGAAAAATGGGAACAGTTCCATGTTTCTTCAATGGAAAGTCGCATTCAGAGATCAATAATTTCTTCTATACGTTTTTTAATGAAAAATATGTCTGAAAGATAAATTAAAGATCTCATTCAAATCTGTGTAAATCCAGATTTTAAATAACATTTTTTCAGTATTCCAAGGATTATAAACTCTGGAATATTCAACGACCATCTACATCTTTTATCTCTTCTCTTCTTCACGATCTTCATACATTTCTTTCTTTAAAAATTCCTATTGAAGAAATTATTGAACTCTGAATGAGATTTTCTAATGAGATAACATGGCATTATTTCCGTTTTTCTGTCCAGTACATACAGTATATTACAAACATACATGCATACACACATACACACAAACATATATCATACACACACCACACATACATACCTACGTACCTATCTATCAACTTGTATGTTTGTCCTGAGTTACAACTGCCGCATTTCGCCACTGAGTTGAGGTCCTGCTTGACATTGTCTGCCCATCTCATCCTAGATCTCCCACTCTTTCTGAGGCCTTTAAGCACATTGTTCATAACCCTATTTGACAAATCTATAGTGATCTAGCGCACTTGGCTACTGATCTAAGAACCTGGGTTCGAGCCCCAGATAAGGCTTGGATGTATGTGTTGTGTTTCTGCTGAGATCCCGCCATCCTCACAGACCTTCTACTACGCCGTATAAACTGACATGCTACTGTCAGACCACTGTGGCAAGCAGCTGCTTGAGGGGGTATTTATTTTTATTATATTATTATAGTTATTCATACGGGCAACATAGCCAAAACCAACGCAGTCTCCCTTAGCCTAATAAGCTGCTCAAAGGAGGTTGCCTGTTCTTTTGCCTAGCCCCTTCATTATTTACACTGTGAAACCACCTAATAACCAAGATACTTCGTAGGCATCTAGAACTAGTCATCACGTTTCCCATTTTCAAAGGTTCCATGTTTCACTACCATTACTAACCCTAGGAAGAACCAAACTATTATTGAGCCTAATTTCAGCCTTTAGGTGTATATGCCTCATTTACGCACATTCTCCATGCATTCTTAAAAATCCCAGCAGCAATCCCTATTCCTCTGTTTGTGTCATGACGAATATCGCCAGGATCTGTAAAACAACTCCGGAGATAAACTGAGACACTTGCTCAAGAGTGCAGCCATTCAATGCAACTGAAGTACCATCATACTGAGTAATTTTCATCACTTTAGATTTCTCTCTATTTATCACCAATACTATTCTATCACCAGTCTCATGAACAGCCCTAATGAAAGAGTTCATCTCATCAACATCACTAGCAAAAATGGCCAAATCAATCCCATAATCTCATAATAGTAATATATCTCATAATTTCATAATAATAATTTTGAAATGTCTAGACCATTTAAGACCAAAATCTTTCCGTTGAAGGGAATTCCTCATAACAGAATCAATAAGCAAACTAAACAAAAAAGGCCACAAAATGCACCGTTGCTGAACACCAGTAGCAATGCTAAACCAACTTCCCCAATCATAACAAATGTCACATATAACTCAGTGTTATTGCAGTGAGCCATCATAATATTAACTAATTTCTCAGGTGTTGCAATACGATTTCACAATCAACCACAAATTATGTCGATCAGCAGAACCAAGCTCTAAGCTTCCTAAAAATCTATACAGTTAGTAACGACAAGTTTTTTAAACTCTAAACCTTCTCAAGCATCTGCCTAAACGGAAATATTTTATCTATACTTCCCTTATCATCGTTCATCAACCAAATTCTTAATTCTGTTAAGCCCAATGATACAAAGAACTTTATCTGGGACAGGAAATCACCCTATGATTATCACAAGAACTGAAGTTGCTTTTCGCAAATATAGGAATAATAATTGCTCGGGTGGAATCCTTCGGAACAAGATCTTTATCATAAAAATATTCAATATTTCATTCAGTCATATGACAACATTCCAGCTCTATGCATTTCAGTGGAAATTGCGTCTACCCCTGGGAATTTATGTAGTTTTAATTTAGAGATAGCCAAAGAGACTTTAGAATGTGATGTAGCGCCGATAGTAAAGCCATTGATGCATCTATTCTCATTACAAACAATGGGAGTAGAATTAACCATATTGTTTAGAACATCACAGAAATTCTCAGCCCACTTAGCCATGCCAGAATCTTCACCTCCAATTGCGGTGTGCCAGTCTGTTTCTCCTCTCGCAAAATATTAACTACAAGTAATATCCACGCGAAACGTTTGGCGCTGTAACTTTTAAATATAGCTTAATTATGAACGATAAAGGGAATGGAAACAAAAAAAACATGTTAATAAGGTAAAATGATAAATATGTTATATAGAGAGAATTACTGCAGACAGTGAATTTTTCGGACCACAGTGCTCTCAATTGACAAAGAGAGTTGATATCATCTTAGCACTGTAAAGAGACTCCTAAAAGGAAGCTTAATATAAGACACTTATTTTAATCAAATGTTCTCATTTTATAAATCAGCGAATTCCGCTGTAAATATTCTGAATAATATTTACTCCATTACGAAAGCTCTTAAAACATTTTTAAGGTACATTAATCATCCATTTTTCAAGCGAATATGTTATTTAAGATTTTACTGAAAAAAGTTAACGTTAAAATTGGAAAATGTAGTGACCATAATCTACGTTTTATCGTCTAATAAGTTTTCAACACAACTTGAGGCGGGATGCGAGGAGGTGTAGCTATATCACTGAGGGCGGGATGCTAGGAGGTGTAGCTATATCACTGAGGGCGGGATACTAGGAGGTGTAGCTATATCACTGAGAGCGGGATGCTAGGAGGTGTAGCGATATCACTGAGGGCGGGATGCTAGGAGGTGTAGCTATATCACTGAAGGCGGGGTGCTAGGAGGTGTAGCTATATCACTGAGGGCGGGGTGCTAGGAGGTGTAGCTATATCACTGAGGGCGGGATGCTAGGAGGTGTAGCTATATCACTGAGGGCGGGATGCTAGGAGGTGTAGCTATATGACTGAATGGTACCTGTACAAAATTTGACGGTCAACAGATTTTAACCGGTTAAACCAGTAATTGGATAAACGAAGGTTACATTGTATAACAGCATCTTGCGGTACACTCTACGAAACGTTACTAGCTCTGGTGGTGACAACCCTATGCAGCATCACTTGTAGCTTAGGAGGTTAACACTAGGGTGTTAAAGGTGCTAGAGACAGTGTTATGATGTGGGGAGCATAATCTTGAAACCGATTGTGTCCTCTGGTTTCGATGCAGGGTCGCATTACCTCCCGGAAGTACAGGTAAGTATACTTAATGACAAGACCCGCAAGTTCCGCCTGAAGCACTATCTGTATTAGGATAATGTCAGGTTGACCACTATCTATTGGTCGGGGACATACAGTACAATCAATATAGGTAAAGCCCAGCCCACGACAATCTATGGTGAACAGTACTATAGAAGTAAAGTCCAACCCACGGCATAACCCGCTGCAAAACCTGGAGTTTAATCTATGTCCCGGGTCGCCACAAACAAGGATATAAAGATCCAAGTTGTCTCGGCTCCCGTGATGTCCCGGAAGTACAGAAAAGATATGTAAGCAAGACCCACCGGTTCCGCCTGGCAGCACTACCAGCATATCGGCAAATGTCCTTTTCGCCGCTAACTACGGTCGGGGCAAGACTGTACCATATAGATACAGCTCATCCCCGACTACCCTATGGTCCTATAGAAGGAAAGCTCATCCATCGGTCAAAACCTAAATTTAATTTGTTTCCCGGTTAGCCACAACAAGGATATATAGATCCGGGTTGACTCGGCTCCCGGGGTGGAAACTCTTAGTAGGACCCAAATTTGAAAAGCAGGTTCGTAATAATTTCGCCAGGTGGTATAATTTTTCACTTTTTAATTTCTGTGCTATTGTGAGCATTTGTGGGGAGCAGACATAATACTCTTAGGCAGTGTGCTTTTAAAGAATGAATTTAATCACTTAGATGCTTCTGAAAATGGATTCATTAAATGATTATTAATTATAATCGTAGAATTAAATTTGAATATTTGGGAAGAATTCGCAATATTTCCTTCACCTGGCATCACATGCATTTAAGAACGTAACAAAAGAATAACCCAATTGTTGAAATACCGAACAATACAAGGAGAAAAAAAACAATTAAAGACGCAAATGCATTAAAGAGGAAATTGCTATTTTGAGAATTGCTTTATGCAAACTTGAGCGTAGATACGTATGTTATGGTTGTGACTTAGTTATTGATTGGGTATGTTGTAGTTGATAGTTGTATATTTGGGAACTTTGGCGTATAGAGAAACAAAGACGAAACTTCACGATGCTTAAAAGGAGGATTTCGTGGGAGAGATGTTGGATTACGCATCAGAGAAGAGAAGAAATAAGGAACGTGAACGAGGTAAGTCTCTACGTGAAGACATGGAGGTGGTTCAAACTCATTTGCTGCATTAAGACTGTTGAAGAAGAAAAAGGAGAACCACCAATTACGGAAGCATATGAGAACATTTACGAAAAACTGTTCTTGAAGATGTCATCGAAAGCTGTCGCATCGCATCGACGGCATTCTGTTAACCTATCATCATCGACCAGTGAAGTCAACGAAGACTTGGTGGCCAACGTAGATATGCATGTCACAAGCTCAGAGGACATTTACCAGCAAATGTTCTTAAAAATGTCTTCGAAAGCAGTCGAATCTCATCGACGGAACTCTGGTAACTTATCATCATCGACCAGTGAACGGACCGAAGTCTTAGTGGTCAACACAGATAAGCACGTCAGAAGATCAAAGGACATTTACGACCAACTGTTCTCAAAGATGAAGTCGAAGGCTGTCAAATCTCATCGACGGCATTCTGTTAACCTATCATCATCGACCAGTGAAGTGAGCAAAGACTTAGTGGTCAACGTAGATAAGCACGTCAGAAGCTCAGAGGACATTTACGAGCATGTGTTCTTAAAGATGTCGTCGAAAGCCGTCAAATCTCATCGACGGAATGCTGGTAACCTACCACTGAAGTTACCGAAGACGCAGATAAGCCAACGTAGATACGTCACAAGCTTTCACTAGACTCTTCTACCAAAAAGCCCTTTTCAGGGCTACTAAATAGTGTCAAAAGGATTACCGATCGTACTTGCATTCGCAAATTTATCATTTTATACGTGAACTCCTAAAGGTAAACCAAGTAGGCTATTTAAATATTTTCTCCAACCGCATCCATTGTCTTTCGGTTTCTGATTCACTTTTTCCTTACAGAAATTGTCAGATAATGGATGGCAAATACGAAGCTCTGGTGCCCACTAAAAACTAATTCTAACACAATACCTTACCTTATGTAATATCATTTATTTTAACACATGATGTTATATGTAAGCAAGGGAAATCAAAAACATCAAACTTCCTGTTATCCATATCAGTGGTTCTCAAACTTTGCCATCTCCTCTTATCTCTTATGGACTTTCCGCTCCTTCCTCTTATCATTAATGGACTTTTCCTTTAACCCCCTTATCATTGATGAAATTTCTCCTCCCCCTTACCATTTATTGAATTCTTTTCAGCCTTCTTTAAGTATTAAATGAATTGATCAGGCACAACCTTCCCATTGAAGGAACCACAGATTCCTTTATCATTGATGAAAATAACTCTAATTCTGGAAAAACATTCTCACAAGAGAATGCTTCCGACAATAACACATTGTGCAGAATAATAGTAGACGGTGCAGCACTAGAAAGTTTTGATGAACTGAGGGAAGTAGGAAAAGTTTAGCGACAGTGATGGAATCTTCTCGGAAGCATTAAGGCTTAGTGGGGTAATCTATGTATATAACCATACTCAGGCTTAATAAAGGTATTATTATTATTCTTATTCTTAATGGTCCATAGGCAAGGACGATGGGGGACAGCAACCCACCCCCCACCAACCCCTGAAGATCCGACCTTGACTAGGGCGTTAAATTCGTGACATCACGTTAGGGGGAGACATTTTAGCTTGCTCTGCAACATATCGGACTTTTGCAGGTTTTACCCATAACACAATTTTATTTCACATATTCCACTGAATGTTTATCTCACGCTTTTTTGTTTTATGTGTTATTCTGTTTAATTTTTTGTGCAAAAGAAAACCATCACAGTTTTCCTTTCAATGATAAAGCTGTTATCGGCATTTCAGCTGAAAATTTGCGCAACGTGTTTTTATTTTCGCAGTATAAATTAAAAACATTGGCATGTGAAGTCTCAACATTTTCCTCTCATATTTATTTTACATTATTATCTGTTACGGTTAATTAAAAACACTTGTTGTATGTGGATCATGGTGTTCCTTTACGTTCCGTGATAAATGACCAAAATCTGAATACACTTTTGTAAACAAAGTAAATGGTCATTATATAGAAAGGAAATGTTTGCAATGAAATATTAAATTATGTCTTACCTCTGAATACATCACTTTTATAAATACAGAGGAAAAATTGTCATTATCTGGGTGGGATCTGAACTCACGACCTCCTGATAACATGTCAGGTGCTCTGACCGCTGAGCTACCGGCCACTTGACGCTTGATGAGGGCTGGTCGCGTGCACTGAATTGGGAAGTGCCTTCTGGACCAGAGTCTTCAATTACAGTCAGATACATTTCCAATCACTAATTCTATGGCCACTAATAGTGGATGCTTGTTCGGCGGCCGGTAGCTCAGTGATCAGAGCACCTGACATGTTACCAGGAGGTCGTGGGTTCAGATCCAACTCGGCTAGTGACAATTGTTTCCTCTATCTAACCTATTAAAATATCTGAGAGATCATATTATTTCATCACTTTTATAGTTGTGATGTTATATTCATTTGTTAAAAAATTTGTTTGGTTTATTATTAGATTCGCTATAAAACTAAAATCTCATAGATTAGAAAAGTATCGAAAATGCGTTTATATTTTTTCTTACTTATATCAACATAAACCTGACATGCTTTCGATATTAAACTTCGATAATAATTATGTAACATGATTGCAAGGGAAATATAAAAAAGACTAATAAGAGGTACAATGAAGGTTAAAAAAGCTGAAGCAATATTTAAGAATTTTTGAAATCATTTTTAATTTTTTACGTTTAGGTTATATCAAATTGTCAAATATTTAATTACAATTAACATTCTTTTCAAATATCGCATTTTATTTTTAAGGGATTTGGTATTTTAATTTATTTACTTTTTCTTCCTAATTGGTCCCTGATTTTTTTAAAAAAACAATTGTTCAACTATATATTGCTAAATGCACTTTCGACAAATCTTTAATAGCCAACAGAAGCAGATTTTCTTTTCAGATTCAAGCGAATCTATGATAGATGATATCAAAAGTTGCCTTTGATTTATGGTTTCTAAAAACTGCTCCTCATTTACCTGCGACACCATTTTTTAAGAAACTTACAACAGTTGTGATTCATTTGTCGGATAAGTGAGATCAATCCATTTCATGTATTCAAAAAAAGCTCTTCGTCCAATTCTAACTCTTTTTGCGTCTCGGATATTTGCATCTGCATGCGTTACAATTAAGCAGGCCTTTGCCTTGTATGCAGCATAGCCTGCGATTAAGATGAGCAATTTCTTCTCGTTGTGAGTTAAAATCATTTCCTTTATTTCATGGGGCGTGGGTGGCTCTGTCGGTAGCGTGCCATGCTCGTAATCTGTAGTTCCCAGGTTCGAGTCCCAGATGGGTCAGCGTTGAGATTTATCTCCGCAATACTCCTCGCCCTGCCACGGTCAGTAGGGGACACCAATGGGCTTGGAAAGGCTGCCGTCCGTCGAATGGGACGTTAAGCCGTGGCCCCGTGTGCAGGAGAGCCATACCATGTGCACGTTAAAGAACACGCTGGATGGTCTTGACGGAAGGCTACCATCTGTCTCCCAACAGCTGTTCCAGTGGGTCCCCTCCCCCCCCCCCCCCCACAACCTTCTCTGAGCCTTCGGGGTCAATGTGACCTGGCCATTTAGCCCATGATGTGCAAAAAAGTGCCGCTCAGAGGTAAAACAACCCAACCCTTTATTTCATGTTCTTTGATCACGATTCCCCCCCCCCCTCAGAAATCTTGATTATGCTGTCAATTTCTTCAGAAGGAAACTGAGAAAGAAAATCTTTGATATCTTACAAAATTTATTATTCCTGATTTTGAGTAAATTTGCGATTCGTGTCTTTTACTCCAACCGAAGCACTTTTATGCAGTAACAATGTAGTTCGGGCAAGGCTGTACTTAAAGATTACCAATAATAAGCTAACCAAGCTACTGCTAAGATAAAATGAAAAAGCATTTCAAGTTATACTGGGCAACAGTTATGAATTTGTATTAGTAGTTTGAAATAAAATGAGTAGTTACACAATGTAAGAAATGTTTTCACTACTCTAGTTTCATGTTCATTTTGAATGTTCTCTTCAGTCAGAATAATAAATATATACAACCTACTACTGCCTCGAGTTGTTCAGCTCTTGTAAACATCTCGCCTTAGGAAAATAACTAAATTTTGTTCTCCTTTTCCACAATCTAAAATGTACTTACAAAATGTCAGAACTCGCAACAATTTTAGTTATTGAACTGTGATAATTCTGTTATTCATATCTCCGTGGGGTCATTGCATAAAATATAACCAGATTTTGTTGTAGCACTATCAGGGGCGTAGCCATGGGGGGATAGGGGAGGACGCAATCCACCAAATTAACTCGGGGTTGGCAAAATTAGAAGCGACTTCGTAAAATCTAGGTGAGTTGTGAAAATTTGTATTTTTTTTGTAAAATTAAGGGGAGTTATCAAAATCGAGACAACTTGGCAAATCTAAGGCAGTTTGGAAAATAGAGAGACGGCAAAATTTAGAGCAGTTGGCAAAATTCGAAGCCACTTAGTAAAATAAAGATGAGTTGGCAAAATCGGGACAACTTGGCAAAATCTTGGAGTTGGCAAAATCGGGACAACTTGGCAAAATCTTGGAGAGTTGGCAAAATTCGGAGTGACTTGGTAAAATCTTGGGGAGTTGTCAAAATTCGGAGTGACTTGGTAAAATCTTGGGGAGTTGACAATATTCGGAGTGACTTGACAAAATCGTGGGGAGTAGGGCAAAATTCAGGTGAGATGTAAAAATTAGGATTTTTTTCTGTAAAATTACGGCGAGTTGGCAAAATTCGGAGTGACTTGGCAAAATCGTGGGGAGTTCGCAAAATTCAGGTGAGATGTGAAAATTTGTATTTTTTTCTGTAAAATTATGGCGAGTTGGCAAAATCTAGGGGCAATTGGAAATATTCGGAGTGACTTGGCAAAATCGTGTAGAGTTTACAAAATTCAGGTGAGATGTAAAATTTCCAATCTTTTTTCTGTAAAATTTTAGTACCTTTCAAAAGAGATATTCTCTTTTGGAGGGGAACGGAAGGGGAGGGCTGCCAGTTCAGTATGGCCTACTGATCTGGTCATTTATGGCCACTTTTTTCTTTTTTTTCAACCCTGCTGAGGAGTGGTCAACTTCACAGGGTCCTGGTGCTGACCATTTATACCTACTAGACTGGACTTGTTTATTAATTTGAGCTTGATTATGGATCCTGGACTTGCTGCACTGGTGGGCCTCTGTTGAGGGAGAGTCTGCCGCTGTGTTTTCTGTATGCTTCTGGGTTGCCAGCTCTAAGTGAACAGAGGCATGGGATACCTTATATCAGCTGGTGGATAATCCTAATCAGAGGCCATCGCAGGTACCTGAACCTTACTTAGCTAGTTGGGCATCGTCAAGCCTAAACTGGAGTAATGTGTCTCAGGCAGGCCATATGGTTCTTGAAAAAGTCCACTTGAAAAGGTGGTGCCTGAAGTTCCTACCAGCATCGGTGACTTCAGCCTTTAGCGGAGGAGGAACAGGTCTTTGCCCCATGCCTGCGATCAGGGGGCTGTTTGATATTGTTGGCCCTACCAATCTCAATAAACCTAATTTCTTTAAAAATCCTACTAATCATTTTCTCTCTGCAGGAACGTGGAACGTGAGGACATTACATAGAGATTATTCTCTTGATGTCCTCATGCAGGAATTCCAGCGCTATAACCTAGATATTCTAGGCTTGCAAGACACCAGATGGACAGGTAAAGGTGAGATACTTAAAAATAACTTTAAATTTCTCTTTACAGGGAGGGAGGATGGAAAGCATCACCAAGGCGTGGGTCTGCTGCTCAGCAGACATGCTAGTGATGCTCTTCTAGGATATGAGTGCATTAATGAAAGGTTTCTTACAGCAAAATTTCATACAAGCATTAAAGACTTGAATGTTATCTGCTGTTATGCCCCCACTGAGGATTCTGATGAGGATGAGAAGGATAGGTTTTACAGACAACTTCAGGATATTTTGAATTCTGTCAAGAAAGCAGATATTACCCTTGTTCTTGGTGACTTCAATGCCAAAGTTGGTACCGACTCTGACCTTTGGGGAGGAGTAATAGGCCCTTTTGGTATTGGTAGCTGCAATGGCAATGGGCAACGTCTCCTACAGGTAAGTAAACTAAATGGTTTCAGAATAACTAACACATATTACAAACACCGCGACATACATAAATACACATGGGTTTCACCTGATGGGCTGCATAAGAATATGATTGATTATATATTAATTAACAGCAAATGGGCTAGTTCTGTTAGAAATACCAGGGCATATAGGGGAGCTGAAATTGGATCTGACCATTACCTTGTTAAAAGTGTCTTGCAACTTAAACTTAAAAAGTGTTGTGCTATTGTTAAAAAATTTACCTTTAATACTGAAGCTCTGAAAGACCCAGTTATAGCTAAAGCTTACCATGATAGGTTACTTAGTCATTATGACAGTCATGGTTTGCTTAATACTGAAGTTGAGGAAGAATGGGGCCATTTTAAACAGGCTTTTCTGGAAACTAACAGTACTCTTTTAGGGAAAAAGGAGCATAGGAGGCAGAATTATTTAAGTGATAAGGCACTTGAGCTTATTTCAGAAAGAAGGAACTGCAGGAATGTCCTTAATCAGTACCCTACTAGTCCTAATACAAAGGATTACAGAGACCTTAATAAACGTGTAAAAGATCAGTTAGCTACTGATAAGAATCTTTGGCTTGATGGCCTTGCTGACAAAGCTGAGGAAGCAGTTAGACAGCACAACAGCAGCGAGCTGTACCAGATAGTTAATGCTTTGTGTGGTAGAAAACGAACAGGTATACAGGGATTGAAGGATAAACAAGGCAAGGTTATAGAAGGTGAGGATTCTGTCATGGCTAGGTGGGCTGAGCATTTCAGTGATGTTTTAAACAATGTGGTTAGTTCTACTCCCATTGTTTGCAATGATGATAGATGCATTGTTGGCTTTAATGTTGGCCCTATAACACAATCTGAAGTTAGTTTGGCTATTTCTAAACTTAAACTTCATAAATCCCCAGGGGTGGATGAAATTACTACGGAAATGCTTAGAGCTGGGAATGTTTCAGTTACCATTTGGATGACTGAAATTTTGAATAACTTTTATGATAAAGGCATGGTTCCTAAAGATTTTACCAGAGCTATTATTATCCCTATTTTCAAAAAAGGTGATCGCAGTTCTTGTGATAACTATAGGGTTATCAGCCTACTCTCCGTTCCAGGTAAAGTTCTTTCCATGATTGTGCTTAATAGAATTAAGAATCTGGTTGACAGGCAATTGCGTGATGAGCAATGTGGATTCAGAAGTGGTAGGGGATGTGTGGATCAGATATTTTCACTTAGGCAGATTCTTGAGAAATGTTTAGAGTTTCAGAAACCTTTGGTTGCTAGCTTTGTTGATTTCAAAAAGGCTTTCGACTCTGTTGATCGTCATAATTTGTGGTTGATTGTGAAATCATATGGTATACCAGACAAGTTAGTTAACATAATGAAAGCTCTCTATAATGACACTGAGTCATGTGTGAGAGTTGGTCAGTCTTGTAGCAATTGGTTTAGCATTACTTCTGGTGTTCGACAAGGGTGCATTTTGTCTCCTTTTCTCTTTAGTTTGGTTGTTGATTATGTTATGCGAAATTCACTTCAAGGGAAAGCTTTTGGCCTTAAATGGGCTGGAGATACGAAAATTTCTGATTTAGATTATGCTGATGATTTAGCCCTTTTGGCAAATGATGTTGATGAGATGAACTCTTTCATTCGAACTGTTGATGAGACTGGTAGTACAGTAGGTTTGGTTATTAACAGAGAGAAAACTAAAGTGATGAAAATTAGTCAGGCAGGTCGTGATTCAGTTAATCTGAATGGTTGCAATCTTGAGCAGGTGTCACAGTTTAATTTCCTTGGGAGCTGCATAACTGATACTGGTGATGTGCGGCATGAGATTAACAGACGAATAGGTATTGCTGCCGGGACTTTTAAGAATCTATGGAGATTGTGGAGAAATAGGCGTATACACCTAAAGACTAAAATTAGACTGTATAATAGTTTGGTTCTTTCTAGGGTTAGTTACGGTAGTGAAACTTGGACACTTTGTAAACAGGATAACAGGAAACTTGATGCTTTTGATTCCAGATGCTTGCGCAGTATCTTGGGCATTAGGTGGTTCAACTTTGTAACTAATGATGAGGTTAGGCAAAGGAGTCTGCAACCTCCTTTAAGCAGCATATTGTGCAGAGAGAGACTCCGCTGGTTTGGCCATGTTGCCCGTATGGATAATTATAGATTGGCGAATAGGGTTATGAACAGTGTGCGTAGAGGCCTCAGAAGGAGGGGGAGACCTAGGATGCGGTGGGCAGACAATGTCAAACAGGACCTTGTTAGAATTGGTGTACAGTGGCCGGATGCTGCAGATGTAGCAGATGTAGCAAAAATCAGGTGTCATAAAATTGGGATTTTTTTTTGTAAAATTGTGGCGAGATTGCAAAATTGAGGAAACTTGGCAAAAATTCGAATCCACTTGGTAAAATACGGGCGATTTGTGAACATTGAGATTGTTTTTGTGAAATTAAGGAGAGTTGACAAAATCGAGAAAACTTGGCAAAATCTATGGGAGTTGGCAAAACTGGAAATCACTTGGTAAAGTACAGGTGAGTTGTAAAAATTGGGATTGGTTTTCTGAAATTAAGGAGAGTTGGAAAAACCATAAACTGTTGGCAAAATCTAGGGGAGTTAACAAAATTCGAAGCCACTTGGTGAAATACGGGCGAGTTGTGAAAATTGGGATTGTTTTTGTGAAATTAAGGATAGTTGACGAAAATTGAAAAAACTCGCCAAAATCTTGGGGAGTTTGAAAAGTTTGATTTGGCAAATTTAGGAGAGATGTAAAGATTGGGGATTAACTTCGTGAAATTAAGGAGAAGTTGCAAAATCAAGGGAAAATTCACACTGAATTGCTGTAATTGAGACGAGATGTAAATATTGGAATTATTTCTGTGAAATTATGGCTAGTCGGCAAAATTGGAAGTTAAATTTCAAATTACGGTTTTCTGGCAAAGTTGGTATGTGAAAAGTGAAATGGCAAAATGCAGAAGAGTTGTGAATCTAATCCCAGGAGCGAAAATCTAAGTAAGTTTGCTCAGTTGGCAAAAATTTGAAATTTCGAGTTGGAAAATTTTTGATTTCTACCCCCCCCCCCCCAACGATAGTCATTCGCTACGCCCCTGAACACTATTATATGTTTTCTTCATATTTTTTATCTTAGTAGGAAAAAACTACAAATTATGCAGCGCTGTTTTACCGTAATTTTAAAGGCATACTCTCTCTTAGATCACAATACCAAATAAGGCTTGGTCGAACACTTTCCCCGATTCTGTGTTATAAAACACTTTCATTTCTGAAGTCTTCATTTTTGGTACGTTAATACACACAGCAAGAGAGCATTAGAGTAGTGGCAGTTAAGTTATAATTAATGATACATCACATTAGCTAATTTCTTTTCATCGCAACATCTATATAATAAAAAAAGATGTCTGTCTGTTTGTGGCAGCCATAACTCATCGGGAAATCAACGTATACTCTCCACATTTTCAGAGAATCTCTCTGGTTGTGATTCGGATGGCAGTGAAAAATTTCAAGTCGAAAGTCCAAAAGGGGGGCTTGCTAGAAGAAAACATATTTACCAAGCTATTCCTACGGGAAACGAGAATCGCTGTCAAATTTACTGTTGCCCTTTACTACTCCCTAACTCTGAAAGTAAAGAGTTCAAATAGAATTTAAATATGCCGCCGTTGCCAGATTCCCCACGTCTCCAAAGGCATTATTGAGGCGTTCCATTGCAGCAAGGGACCTGATTTTCTAACCAACCACGGGGTTGGGCAGGGGGAACCCGCTTACCAAATTTGGGACCCTTTGGTGAAGTAGTCGGGAATTACAGAATGCCAAAATCTGACGAAATAAATATATCGATCGTTTGCCACGGGCTACGAGAGAGCGCGCCGAGTCAGCAATGACCTTTGCAACACCGGGAAATTCTTCGTGTTCAAACTGTGATAAAATGTCGGGGGAAGGGGGGGAGATGCTCACAAACTAACCGTTAGTGCAGGAAACAACAGAATAGGTAGATTAAAAGTGAGACACGAGCTGTCACAATTTGTGTAGAAACGAAGCCACGGGCCAAATGGCAACCTGATTTTTAAACCAATCACTGGGGAACACGGGGGACGCTGTGCAGGAAATGTGAACCGCGGACGAATATCACGGGCGCCACAGAGCAGAAAAATCTATGGTAACGGAAATAAAAATCTCGACAGCTTACGCAGGAACTAAGACACGGGCTATGAGAGAGCTCGCTGACATCAACAACAATCCAAGTCAACCCCGGGTAAATCTCTTCCCGTTGAAAATCTGTGCTAAAGTGTCGGGGAGTGGGAGGGGGTAACTAAAATATTTACCTTTATTGCAGTGAAAATAAGAATATACATATCAAAAGTTACACCCGGGAAGCGCCGGGTACGTTCAGCTAGTGTAAAATAAATTACTAACTGCAGGAAAAAATTGTTACCTTTGCATGATACCACGCTATTCCCCCTCAGGTGCGCTAGGTAATACGATCACTAACCTGCTCCTCTTTTCGAGGTGTTTCGCAATGTATGGGCGATCCTCTAGCCCAGACCATAGAAAGCTATGGCCCATCACCTTGTTTTGAGCGACCCGCGAAATACTGATGATAAATAAATTAAATTTGTGAAAGAGAAATCCAACTTCGGGGAAATGAATTCTCATTAATATGTTTATATTGTTTGTTTCACTTTCGTTTTGTTTTCTGCGTTGGCTATACGTTATTGACTGTACATATTTTTTGGCGGCCGCAATTCCTTTTCAATTTTCAATGCTGCCGTTCAGCTAAAACATTTTCCCATGACTGCTCTAACCTTACCGACTCCAGTTCCCAGGTTCAAGTCCCCTACTGGGACTCGAAGTATTGAAGTTTTTCCCCTGCCTGCCCTTGGCCAGTAGACACCGATGGGCTTGGAAAGGCCACCGTCCGTCGGATGGGACGTTAAGCCGTGGATTCACGTGCGGGAGAGCCATACCTTGTGCATGTTAAAGAACACGATGGATAGCCTTCAGGGGAGGCTTTCATCTGCATCCTAACAGCTGTCTAGTGGGTTCTCTCCTCCCAACCTCATCTGAGCCGTCGGGGTCCTTATGACTTGGCTATTTAGCCCATTGTTTTAAAAAAAAAATAGTGCCGCTCAGAGGTAAAACAACTCAACCCTAGTCTTATCGAAATGAACATAAAGAACTATATCTTATTTTTCCAACAAACCTTTTCATCAATATGCGTAACTTTTTAACTATGAGTCTATTTAATATTGAGACCATTCAAATATGATATTCAATATAGACATATATTCAATCTTGATATAGACCTTAGTAAATCCAACAGCAGGAATATGTTTCAATAGACTGTAATGCAGACGTAGAAGGTACAAACACCGAAGTACTAAAAACATTGCTAAAATCAATGGAGAACATAATGAAAAGGGTTAAAGGGCAATGCGAATCCAAATTCCAAAAATAGATTGATGCCTTAACTCACTCATGAATTTTAAAGAACTCCTATGTTCCAAAACGATGAGTTTTAATTGAAATTAATAAGCGGCTTAATTATAAAAAACAGTGAAAGTGAAATTGTGAAAAAGAAATTCTAAACAGAAAATTAGTTTTTCTTGACAAAAATTAAATACATTTTGATTACTTATCACATTAAATTTATTAACCACTTTTTGTTGAACATATCTTATTTGTAGGCGTATTTTTATTTGACTTGGTCAAACTGGCCCAACTCCCTAATCAGGCACTTTATTTTATACCACTGGTGTCCACTTTAGGGAGGTTTCACTGTAAATTCGGATGAATATCATTGTGTATATACTAATTAGGGTTGAAGAATAATCGAAAATTTAAAAGCCGGTTTTTAATCGATCTGTTTTTTAAAAATCGGTTTTAACCAAAAAGTATAGTAATTTTTAAAAGCCAAAATGAAAGGTACTGACTATAACTCCTAACAAGCATAGTTTATCGTCTATTTTTTTGGTCAAAAAATACCAAAAAAGGCAGCGTGATAGTCATGCATATGAAAAAGAAAATGACAACTTTGATAATTGACATATTTTATTTTAAATAGCTAAAATAATTAAAATAATTAAAATTAAATAGCCAAATAAATTTAGCCAAAATAATACATCATTTAGACAAGATCCTAGATTTTCCCAAGTTGCCTCGATTTTGACAACTACCTTAGATTTTCCTAACTCCCTTTAATTTTACAACAAAACATGTAAATTTTCACAACTCACTAGAATTTTACAAAATCGCTTCGAATTTTGCCAACTTCGATTCACTTTGGGGAGTAGCTCCTCCCCATAGCTACACCCAGAGGGGGGGGGGGGTCCAAGCGGCCCTGGCACCCCCCAAACGAAAAGGAAAAAAACACTAGAAGTTTTTCCAAAAATCTTTTCCAAATTATAATTCATTTTTTTATATTTATGTTGTGTCGTGTCGTATTTCTATACTACTTATGAATTAGAGAACAGAGTTTTGTGTAGTATTTCTATACTACTTATGAATTAGAGAACAGAGTTTTGTGTAGTATTTCTATACTACTTATAGAGATAGAGTTTTGTGTAGTATTTCTATACTACTTATAGAGATAGAGTTTTGTGTAGTATTTCTATACTACTTATGAATTAGCGGTCACATAAGGTGGGAATACCCAATAGCTTTCGGGAATCACGGCCGCTGTGAACACAAGGAATGAAGAATCGGGCGGACCGAGCGCTACTTCGTTTGCCCGAGCCGGACCAGCGGGCCCAACCCCCCCAAGATTAAATCCTGAGTGCGCCACTGGCTACACCCCTAGAGCTAACAATTGATGCATAGAACTATTTCGGGCAGTTGATCTCAGACATTTTTAAGAAATTTAGATCCGGTATCGCATTCAAGGTCACATCGGAGTCAGAGTGGTGGTCTAGGAATCAAAAGGCGATGATGGATTTCTAGTATTTTTAGATGTATGCTTGACAAGGTACACCTTTCATTTTTTTCTGTCTCAAAACAGCTGTCCAGTGGGTCCCCTCCTCC
The DNA here is from genome assembly GCA_038380435.1 of Ryuthela nishihirai. Lineage (NCBI taxonomy): Eukaryota > Metazoa > Arthropoda > Arachnida > Araneae > Heptathelidae > Ryuthela > Ryuthela nishihirai. The sequence goes on from JAWZYU010000021.1 coordinate 9,746,763, forward strand.
AACTTTCTCTGAGCCTTCGGGGCCCTTGTGACCTGGCCATTTAGCCCATTGTGTGCAAAAAAGTGCCGCTCAGAGGTTTTATCGCTAAATATTCTAAGTGCCATAACTCATTAAATACTGAACGAATATGGTTGAAAATAGAGATATTGATTTATTTGATTGAGATCTTTATCTGCAATCACATTTTTCAAAACAAAATACTTATTTTAGAAACTATAGAACTTTGACGTTAGCTTCCCATTGACTTAACATAGGGATTTTCTTTAATTTATGGAAACCAGTGTATATTGGGACAAAATTCGAAAAGTGACTTTTTGTTAATTACAAAAATTGTATATAACATTGAAGCTAATTGTCCCATGTATCTGGATTTTTTTTGTTTTAAAATAATATATGAATGGTACCACAATGGTATCATAATTTTTTTAAGTCCTAAAATTAAGGTATCGAAAAATGCAGTTTTATTACTAAAACCAGTAATTTTCAAGATTAAATTTAATGTATTTATTTCCAACTATGCGAAAATTATTCGAAAATATTTAAAAAGTAATGTTTCTGTTGTTTACGATGGCATAAAATTTAAAAAAATTGTGTATGAAGAGGGTTTTTTTTAGCATGCTTTTCGTGATAAAGTGGAAAGACATATAAACCTTTCAGCTTGAGTGAGAAACCATAAAATTTCCGCACGATTCCCAAGCTAAATTTCATATTTTGCCAATTGTCAGATTGTGACCATTGTAATGTGCAAAAAAAAGTATTCGAACACTATGGTTGATTACAGAATTCAGAAAAAATATCTGGCAACGATTTTGTTTTAGAAATTAGTGATCTGGCAACCTTTGTGTCACGTAACAGGAAGCTTGCCAGATCACTAATTAAAAAAATCGTTGCCAGATATTTTTTCTGAATTCTGTAATCAACCATAGTGTTCGGATACTTTTTTGAGCGACTGTACAGTACGAATAATATGTGCAAAACATTAGTTGCTCCTGGATGTCCGAGAAATTTGTCTTTATGTTATAGTACAGAGACTGTTTAATATAAGTCTCTGTACTATAACATAAAGCTTAACATATTTTTTATTGATATAACAAGAGACTGTTTAAGTCCCTTGTTGCATCAATGACAAGGCAAGGTCGGAGTTCCGTAACATCTTAAAGAAATTTTTGTGGAGAAATATGAGAGATGATTTAAATGCATAAAAGTAATCTCTGAGAATCTGTATCTTCAGCAATATTCATGGAATATTTAAAGACTCCTTGCAGCGGAAACAATGCACTGCTTAACGCTAGTTTTAACAGTTTGAAAATAAATTTCGGAAAAACATTCCATCCACTTATTAAACAGTTGTTTAATATAGAAGAGGGTTGGATTGGGTTGTTTTACCTCTGAGCGGCTCTTTTTGCAAACAATGGGCTAAATGGCCAGTTCATAAGGACCCCTAAGGCTCAGAGACGGTTGAGGGAAGGGAACCCACTGGAACAGATGCTGGAAGACAGACGTGAACATGGGCTTAACGTGAACAGGGTGAGGTTCTTCCGCACACCCTTGTGCGGAGACGCGGCTTAACGTTCCATCCGACGGACGACTGTCTTTCCAAGCCCATCGGTGTCTCCTACTGACTGTAGGGAGAGCGGGGAGTTTGGCGGAGATAAATCTCAATGCTGACCCAGCTGGGAGAACATGGTTCGAAATACTATTGCTATTTTGGACTGTGCAGTCGTTTACACTGAACTAGTAGTAGAAGAAAATTTTCCCGAGGAGAGAATCCGCAAATGAATACTAATGGATGGTGTAATAACTGACGATCACGAGTTGCAAAATACGATAGAACATTTCCGGAGGAAGATTTTGGATGAAATTATGAACGACACAAATAAACTCAACCGAGCGACGTTTTCAAAATCACGAAAACGTTTTCGCCGACATATAAGATCCAGTGTCGGATTACCGCACAGTGTGTGAGGACTCGCCTAGAGCTTCGACATTTATGGGGGGGGGGCTCAAAACAGTCGTCGCGAATTTTCAAATCAAACTCGATTTCTCGATTTTTTTCACCATATAGCAATATACACTGGCGGAAATTGAAAAAAGGACACCATTAACTATTGAAGCGTAATCTATGAGATTTATTTAGTAGAAACAACTTGCTGAGAAAGGACAGTGATAACACGTGTGAAGCGATTCAATGTTTATTTTACCTTTTAATGAGTATTACATTTTAGAGAAGGCACATTTTAATAAGGTGTTGAACCTCCTCGAGCAGCAATACTTCGATTACTCATTTGGTCGCTAAAAGTGTATCAGGTTAAAAAAAAATAAGATTTGATGGGTTAATTTTTTAGTTTGCCAATATAAAAGTACATTTCGTTTTGACTTGAGCATTTTAAATCTATTTTAAGAATATCCTCCTCGCCCTTGGTACCATGGACGCCCCAAATAACGGGCAAAAAGAGACGCTTTGCACCCTTTAGTGCATTTAACGGAAAATTAGTCATACTAGACACCAATCACTATCATTAAGAGAATTTTTTGTATAATTCATGTAATATTTTTCCAGTTGAAATCTGTGTTTGAAACATATCTGCAGTCCAATGTCCCTTTTTGCGAACTGCTGACACCTGAATAAATCAAAAATACATTTTTTAACATTTTTCGTGATTACAAATTTCAGAAATGTCAACAACAAGATGTTTCAAAATGAATCCGATTCGAGATTGCAAACAAAATAAAATTCCATCCACTCTTCCTAATAACTTGAAAAGGAAACGTTCAAACTCTTTCAATAAATTTTGCTTGAAGGAGGACAGAAAGCCAATTGCGTCTTTTTTTTTTTGTATTCTCAGGATCGCTCTGAGAAGCCGGTCCAACAGTCAATGAAAATACCCTTAAATTTGGGCATTTCTTTACTTCTTTTCAAAAAATTCTCCCCTGGAGGCGATATCCCCTGTTGGGGTGGTGGTAGATATTCAATACATTCCTAACCCTGGTCAAAAGATTTTACCTACCCCCCCCCCCCCCCCCCACACACACACACACACACACACACCTACCAGGAGGACTCACATGTGGTACGTATCTGGAGGCCAGTCCACTGACAATTCCAAGGTCGTTTACATTTACCAATCCGCCACTATCTAATCGCCATGTTGCGGAACCTTCTTTTATCCATTGTCGCCAACAACATCCACAAGTTCGTGTATCGTGATCCATAAATATCGCGGTTTCTCGATTGGACAATCCAGCTTCTGCCATTCCAATAATATTTAATATCCGAGAGGTGCACGTATGTCGTTATTGGCATCGTAGAGGCATGAAGGTCTGCCCTACACAACTCTGTTCAAAGTTACTTTAGAGTAATCCTTTAACATCACTTTTTATACCGTCCGACAATGCCTACGTCACAGGGAGAACTGCCAGTTACAGGCAGTGTTTTGCGCCTATCGGCGTCATATGCAAATCAGTGACATAGGTATAGGTTGTCATCCTGCAAGCAAATTTTCAGCTTTTTACGGCTGTTCTGTCCTGATGGGGCAATTTCAATAGAGGGCAGTGCTTTGGAAATGGAAAAGTTCATTTCTCTTCAAAGGTATTAAATTTCGCTTTAAAATTTCTTAAGATTTTACACTTCCTTACAAAAGCTAAGGCATTTATTTCGAAATGACTTAACCCATTTCAATAAACTTGAACAAGAATAATATCATTTATAAAATGAATGACGCTCATCAGTTGGTTGCCAAATGAAAGGCTTGCGACATTGGGAATGTCATTTCTTACGATTTTAGTGAGTTTAATACAATTGAATTGACTCGAACAACAAAGAGTAAATCTATTACTACTCAATAAAACAGGGACATATCCGTTTATAATTTTCACTATATCAATTGTAATTTTGAAAGATCACTTCGGCTTCCGAATACAAAAAAAAAAAGATACACCTCCTCCTAACAATTTACTAAAATTGCAAATTTACTAAATTGAAATTTACTAATCATTACAGCGATGACTTAGTCTTTTTGTAATACGGATGGCGAATTCACTGCAACAACTGATTATCGTACGATTTCATCAACAAAGTCGGCCATTGCAGTTCGACTAACGCATCATAAAAATGGCGGAACTTCCAGTTATTCCTCATTCTCAATATATGACTATTTTTGAAACAGGCTTACAAAAGCTTTATTTATGCAAAAGTTCTTTAAGGGTTTTTAAGACTAAAACAATAGCCACGATGATCGTAAGGTGTTTTCAGCCTTCCTGATTGTACGAAACAACATACATACATTTAAAGTCATGGAATACAACTGTAAAAATATGTAAATGTTAACGAAATTTTGGATAACGTTTAAGTAACAGCTAAATATAAATAAAATAATAAACACCTCCCTTAAGTAGCTGCTTGCCACAGAGATCTGAGAGGAGCCTGTCAGTTTATACGCCACATAGAAGGTCTTGAGAGGATGGCAGGACCTCAGCAGAAACACGAAACATACATCCATGACTTACCCGGGGCTCGAACCCAGGTCCCTTAGATCAGTAGCCAAGCGCGCTAACCACTCGGCCATGGGATAACAACTAATAATTCTTTTTCAATTGGATAGGTACTGATGAAATGTAACAATTCGAATATCCCAATAAGCAACGCTGTCCAACTAGCGGCCCGCACAAGGATTTTTGTGGCCCATGAACAAAATAAATTTTTTACTTGAAATTTTAAATAAATATCTGTGAACCACCTTACAATTTTAGTCAACTTATATTACTTTACTTGATATGCAATCTTCAACTTATTCATTCTATAAAGTTTACAAAACATTCTTAAACCGATCTGCAAACTACTGAAACATTTTAAGAGCGGTGCGGCATCATCAAACAAATGTTTTTTATGAAGCTGCAATAATAAGAAGCGTCTAACGACAGAACGAATCGCTTTCACTGCGCAAGCATATGGCATGCATTGTCGAATGTTGCACTGTATGTGCACCAGGAGACATTGTGTGGCATTTCGCTGAGACAAAACGACGTAATGGAAAAGGTTGTCAAAATTATCAATTTAATTCGTGGCGGTAATCGTTCTCTTACACACAGAAAATTTAAAGCTTTTTTTGGACGAACTGCATGCTGAGTATGGCGATCTGCTTTCAAATAGTAATATTCGCTGGTTAAGTGCCGGAAAATGCCTCAAGAGATATTTTACACTTCGAAAAGACATTCATCTTTTTCTCACAGAAGTAGGCACCGATGAAGATTTAATAGCAAGATTTGTTGATGGAAATTTTCTATGTTCACTTGCTTTCCTAACAGACATTAACAGATTATTTAAATGTCTTGAATAAATCCTTACAAGGAAAAGATCAAAACCTGTGCTGTCTTTATAATCATGTCACTGGGCTTAGAAACAAACTTCAATTGAGGGACTTGCAGCAAAAAGGAGGCAGCATCAATTGTTACTCATTTTTAGTTATATGTGCTATCCTCTAGAGAAAAATATGGCCTTTAATTTGGTGCAAAAAGGAGCCAGTTCCGAGTGATAGCTACCTTGGTTTCCAACAAATGGAGCATTACATATTTGAGAAAAAAATAACTTTCATTTTAAATGGTACTTTTTTGTGTACTCAAAATTGGTAGTTAGTGGAACTGACTCGTTATTGCTGCAAGCCCTTCAATTGTCGAAGTCAAATTTGCAGAAAAATAATTTCATTCATTTTGAAACTTGTAAAGAGTTCTGCGAAGAAATGAAGCAACTTAGCAAAACAGTTAATTTTGAAAAATTTGTTCCTAAATTAGATATCCTAATTGAAGATTTTAATAGATTTTCTCAATTTGATGACCTTAAACAAAGTTTAAATTTATTCAGTAATCCATTAAATATTGATATTAGCACCGTAGATCCTAAATATCAAATGGAATTATGTGACTTTGAGGCCGACCCAATTATTGCATCTAATAGAGAAACTGAAATAGAATTGTTCAAACTTTTGCCTAAAGAAAAATATCCAAAAATGAAAGATTTTGGACTCCAAATAATTTCTATCCTCGGAAGTACATATATCTGCGATCGCGCATTTTCTGATATGAAATATATACAATCAAGATACAGAAACTACTTGCAAGACTCTACACTTGAACATATACTGCTGCTCGCAATAACAAATATCGATATGGACGTAAAAGAAATTATTGCCCAACAAATACGGCCACAGTGCTTCCATTAAATTTATTAAATATTTGATAAGATTTAGAAAATTTATACTGGTTTATTATTACTTATTATTTTTCGTATAAATAAAATAATTTTTGAGGTTTCTTATTACTTATTATTTTTCGTATAAATAAAATAATATTTTGAGGTGGCATGAACTAACTTTTCAATTATCTATCCTAATCCTATTCTATTTTTGGCCTGTGAAATATTGGCAAAAGAAAAAATGGCCCGCGGTCTTAGAGAAGTTGGACAGCACTGCCAATAAGTATAATTGTGCCCTCTAACGGTGGAAAACTTTTAAAAGAATTATGCAAACGATCTATTTGCGCTGGAAATGTGATAGTTCAGTGGTGATGATCTTAATCAACAGTATCTCCCTTCTTCTTAAGGTTGGTGGTAAAATGCAAATTTTTGCTTTAAGATATTAATGCAAAATTCTTTTTGTTGAATTGGTTGTAAATGACATTTGATGATTCATAGTTTTCTAATCCTCGAAAAATCTTTAATTTACCTCGTTCGAGAGCGTTAGATGTAGAAACCGTAAAACTTGAAGTAATAATGCAAATGATATATTGAAATTCTGGGTGTCGTGTATCAAGAATAGATACCCTGATAAATTACAACCAGAAGTATAATTCATATGTGTTGTAATTAAATTATTATTAGTTAAAATTGTACCGGGTGCTCTTTTTTTTAAATAGTAATTAATTAAAAAAATTAATAATGTTTCCAATAGAGGTTTTAATAGAGTTTTAACAAATAAATATTTTTATTATATGTAGAGTGACTGATTTGCTTCTTAACCCTAAACAAAACGCAAATTTTTCGTTTTGACAAATAAATAATAAATTTCTTTTGCGTCGTATGGGCTAACGATATATTACTATTTACATTTTCCAATCAGCAATCAGTACGAATTACTATACTGCTGTTAAAGGGTGCAAATTGAAAAACTTCTATTTCTTTAAAAACCAGAATTGCCTCTTCACGAAAGGCGATATCTTGTTCTTTTAGTTCTTTAACACCCATAAGTGACGTGGGTCGGACAATATTTTAGATTTAACAGGGCTGCCGTTTTCACTAACTAACTTGACTCATTTTTAAGGATTTTCTAGATATTCTACCGATTACAGGATATTTGAGTACTTCAGGCTGTTGACGTTTTGAAGAATGTAGCATAGTTCTTCGCAATTCGAATACAGTTTACGCGGAGTTCCTAACGATACAAATCGATTTTCAAGATCACAGCGCAGCACCTTTAAAGCTCAATGACAGGTGCTTAATTTTGTGTCTAATTTTTTATTTCATTTCTTTAATTTCCCAAAATTTAATTAGTTAAATGCTTTTAGTACAGTCGCTCAAAAAATATCCGAACACTATGGTTGGTTACAGAATTCAGAAAAAATATCTGGCAACGATTTTTTTTTAGAAATTAGTGATCTGGCAACCTTCGTGTCACGTGACACGAAGGTTGCCAGGTCACTAATTTCTAAAAAAAATCGTTGCGAGATATTTTTTCTGAATTCTGTAATCAACAACAGGGTTCGGATATTTATTTGAGCGACTGTAGCGTTTTATAATAAAATATAGCTAACCAAAGTACCCTGCGTTGCCCGAGAAAAAAGGACATTTTTCAAACAATAACAAATTTCGAATGGCGGACAATATTTTCTATTTAAAAATCGTTCCTCGAGAAAGCGATTCTGCTTAAAATCCAAAAGTGAACTGAAAAGGATTGAAATAATGAAAAAAAATTGAAAAAAATTGGTTTTGCTGTGAGTGGGATGCTGCACCACTGAATTATTGAAATAATAGGTTAATTTCGCTCGCGAGTAACTTTCGTTAAAAGAGCTTTAAAGCAATTCAGCAGAACTTTATGTAAACACATTCTTTGATTTTTCCTCATGCTAAACCTGTATGTACTAACAACTATCAGATTCCAAAACGACAGAAATTTTTAAGCAATCGAATCAAATCGTTCGTCTCTAAGGGTCAATTTGCATATGAGTAAAAATTAGTGTTATTTTCATGCATTCTTGAGTAGAATCAATCCAAGAATTGCTAATGTACCGTAAAGATCTATAAATATTTAACCAAAATACCGATTTCTAACCTCCAATTGATTCTATCGAATTAATATCTCTGTAAATCCTCAAACTACGCTTAACTGTGTGCCAAAATTTTGGTTCCTAGCTTCTTTATGTGAAGAGTTATCGCGATCACAAACGAATACACACGTCAACGACTTTGATTATTTCAGATTATTATATAAACAATTGATAATTACAATGGACAACTAAATTTCAGTAAAAGCAGACTAAACCAATTTTTACTTCTAATCAGGACTAAGGTTAATTCATTTCCGTAGGTTTCGCTTAATGAGAGATATTTTTGTGGATATAAATATACTGCATTTGATACAGACAGCCATACCCACATTATGCGGCGTTTTCCATTCAACGAATTGCCATTTTTTAATTTTCTAAGGAATCGGAACAACTCGTCAGATTACAACCGTCACTGTTGCCAACTGGTGGAACTTTCCCTAGAACATGGAGGATTTCGCCAAGAATTTTAGGATTGAAATATTTAATATCCTTGAAGTTCACATTAATTATTAATTATTATTATCCTATTATTGATAATTTATTACTACAAAATCAATAATGTAAAACAAGTTCATATTTCTAATTTGACAATTTGTGAGAATATCGTACTCATTTTGTTCTTATATGGCTTCTATTTTGATGCGTTTAATTGTATTTATGCAAGGATTGCTGGTACTCCACATGAGACACTTTGAGAGGCACTCGTCTAAGCCACTAAACTGTCATCATTAAAGTCACAATTAGCGGAGAAATGAACTAGTCGATCGGTCTAGAACACCTCGCAGGTAACTGGGAGACTCGGGTTCGAGTCTCACTCATTGAAGAAACTTATTTTTTCGCAAAGTATTTCTTACATATCACTAATATTTAGTAAAATTTACTTCTTTAACTTAATTAGGAAGTGTATAATTAATTTTAGTTTATTTATTCAAACGAAAACCTAGTGTTCATCTTTTAATGATTTACTTATTTTAAATTCAATATAATAAGCTCAAAAGATGTTAATATCCGAAATAATCACTTGTCGATATCGCTTCATTTGTAGACAGTGACATCCAAAGCGGCGAACCCAGTCAGTTGTAAAATTTATGACCAAAGGACGAATCAGGTGCATTCTGTTTTCTGTAAGCGGTCTCTGTGATGTGACGTACATATAGGTTATCTAAAAGCCCAAATTTTGATAAAACCTAGGATTTTGTTTACCAAGCCACTGTTTTTTAAACTTTAGTTCAAAATTTGGTTTACCAAATTCACTGTTTGGTAAACCAACTTTTACGATAACATACATATAAATATATCGTACTCATTTTGAAGAGAGCTGATCTATCAATCGATATATAAGGTTTAAGTAGCTCATCATCATCATCATCATCATCATCATCATCATCATCATCATCATCATCATCATCAAGCAGCCATGGGCTACGGAGGTCCAACCAGACCGTGCAATTTAGTTCTCCAAGCAGGTCTATCCAAGTCTACTGCATCTGGCCACTGCACACCAATTCTAAAAAGGTCCTGTTTGACATTGTCTGCCCACCGCATACTAGGTCTTCCCTTCTTTCTGAGGCCTTTAGGCACACTGTTCATAAACCTATTCGCCAATCTATAATTATTCATACGGGCAACATGGCCAAACCAACGGAGTCTCTCTCTGCACAATATGCAGCTTAAAGGAGGTTGCAAACTCCTTTGCCTAACCTCATCATTAGTTACAAAGTTGAATCACCTAATGCCCAAGATACTGCATAAGCATCTGGAACCAAAAGCATCTAGTTTCTTGTTATCTTGTTTACAAAGTGTCCACGTTTCACTGCCATAACTAACCCTAGAAAGAACCAAACTATTATATAGTCTAATTTTAGTCTTTAGGTCTATACGCCTATTTCTCCACACTCTCCAAAGATTCTTAAAAGTCCCGGCAACAATCCCTATTCGTCTGTTAATCTCATGCCGCACATCACCATTATCTCTTACATAGCTCCCAAGATAATTAAACTGTGACACCTGCTCATGACTGCAAACATTCAGACTAACTGAATCTCAACCTGCCTGACCAATTTTCATCACTTTAGTTTTCTCTCTGTTTATAACCAAACCTACTGTACTACCAGTCTCTACAACAGCTCGAATGAAAGAGTTCATCTCATCAACATCATTTGCCAAAAGGACTAAATCATCAGCATAATCCAAATCACAAATTTTCGTATCTCCAGTCCATTTAAGGTCAAAATCTTTCCCTTGAAGTGAATTTCGCATAACATAATCAATAACCAAGCTAAAGAGAAAGGAGACAAAATGCAGCCTTGTCGAACACCAGAAGTAATGCTAAACCAATTGCTACAAGCCTTACCAACTCTCACACACGACTCAGTGTTATTATAGAGAGCTTTCATTATGTTAACTAACTTGTCAGGTACACCATATGATTTCACAATCAGCCACAAATTATGACGATCAACAGAGTCGAAAGCCTTTTTGAAATTAACAAAGCTGGCAACCAAAGGTTTCTGAAACTCTAAACATTTCTCAAGAATCTGCCTAAGTGAAAATATCTGATCCACACATCCCCTACCAATTCTGAATCCACATTTCACATCACGCAATTGACTGCCAACCAGATTCTTAATTCTATTAAGCACAATCATGGAAAGAACTGTACCTGGAACAGAGAGTAGGCTGATACCCCTATAGTTATCACAAGAAATGCGATCACCTTTTTGAAAATAGGGATAACAATAGCTCTGGTAAAATCCTTAGGAACCATGCCTTTATCATAACAGATCTTCAGAATTTCAGTCATCCAAGTGGTAATCGAAACATTCCCAGTTCTAAGCATTTCAGTAGTAATTTCATCTACCCCTGGGGATTTGTGTAGTTTAAGATTAGAAACAGCCAAAATAACTTCAGATTGTGTTAAAGGGCCAACATTAAAGCCACCAATGCATCTATCATCATTGCAAACAATGGGAGTAGAACTAACTACATTGTTTAGAACATCACTGAAATGCTCAGCTCACCTAGCCATGACAGAATCCTCCCCTTCTATAACCTTACCTTGTTTATTCTTCAATCCATGTATACCTGTCCGTTTTCTACCACACAAAACATTAACTATCTGGGTACAGCTCTTTGCTGTTGTGCTGTCTAACTGCTTCCTCGGCTTTGTCAGCCAAACCATCAAGCCAAAGATTTTTATCAGCAGCTAACTGATCTTTTACACGTTTATTAAGTTCTCTGTAATGCTTTCTATTAGGACTAGTAGGGTATTGATTAAGGACATTCCTGCAGTTCTTTCTTTCCGAAATCAGACCAAGTGCCTTATCACTCAGATAATTCTGTCTCTTCTGCTCCTTTTTTCCTAAAAGAGTACTGTTAGTGTCCAAAAAAGCCTGTTTAAAATGATCCCATTCTTCCTCAACTTCAGTAGTAAGCAAACCATGACTGTCATAATGACTTAGTAACCTATCATGGTAAGCTTTGGCTATAACTGGATCTTTCAGAGCTTCAGTATTAAAAGCAAATTTTTTAACCCTAGCACAACACTTTTTAAGTTTAAGTTGCAACACACTTTTAACAAGGTAATGGTCAGAACCAATTTCAGCTCCCCTATATGCCCTGGTATTCCTAACAGAACTAGCCCATTTGCTGTTAATTAATATGTAATCAATCATATTCCTATGCAGCCCATCAGGTGAAACCCATGTGTACTTACGTATGTCACGGTGTTTGTAATAGGTGTTAGTTATTCTGAATCCATTGAGTTTACTTACCTGTAGGAGACGTTGCCCATTGCCATTGCAGCTACCAATACCAAAAGGGCCTATTACTTCTCCCCAAAGGTCAGAGCAGTACCAACTTTGGCATTGAAGTCACCAAAAACAAGGGTAATATCTCCTTTCTTGACAGAATTCAAAATATCCTGAAGTTGTTCATAAAACCTATCCTTCTCATCCTCATCGGCATCCTCAGTGGGGGCATAACAGCAGATAACATTCAAGTCTTTAACGCTTGTCTGAAATTTTGCTGTAAGAAACCTTTCATTAATGCACTCATATCCTAGAAGAGCATCACTAGCGTGTCTGCCGAGAAGCAGACCCACGCCTTGGTGATGCTTATTGTCATCCCTTCCTGAAAAGAGAAATTTAAGATTATTTTTAAGAATATGACTTTTATCTGTCCATCTGGTGTCTTGCAAGCCGAGAATATCTAAATTATAATGGTGGAATTCTTGTGTGAGGACATCAAGAGAAAATGCTCTATGCAGAGTCCTCACATTCCAACTACCTATGGAGAGAAAATGGTTAGTGGGATGTTTAAAGAAACTATGTTTATTGAGAGAGGGAATGCCGACAATATCAAACAGCCCCCTAATCGCAGACATGGGGCAAAGACCCGTTCCCCCATTACTAAAGGCTGAAGCCATCTACACTGGAAGACTTCCTCCAATGTAGAATTTGGCGATGCCAATAGAAGCAAAGTGTTCAGGCGTCTGCGATGACTTCTGCTCAGGATTATCCACCAGCTGATAAACATATCCTGTGAATCTATTCACTTGGGGCTGTCAACCTACAAACAAACAGAAAACACAGCGGAAGATTTTCCCTCCACAGAAGCCCACCATTGCAGCAAAATCAGGATCCATAATCAAGCTCAGAGCCATATATCTGTCCAGTCCAGTGGGTTTATATGGTCAGCACCAGGAACCTGTGTGGTTGACCACTCCTCAGCAGGGTAGAAAAAAAAAAGAAAAGTAGCCACAGTTGTCCAGATCAGTAAGCCACACTAATCTGGCAGCCCTCCCCTTCCGTTCACTTCCACAAGAGAGTATCTCTTTTGAAAGGTAGTAACGGCCTGCACCACGAGAAGGCGGGGTCGGACATTAGGTGCTAGGCCTGGCCGGTTCTATGCATCATCACAGGGGATTGGTGCATAGCTCTCCTTACTGTGACTACCTAGCTACCACTAACTACCCTCAATACCGTTCGACGGGTTTACCAAACCACAAAAAGTGTTGATAACACTCCGAAAAATCAACTATTCACGTCTTATATTGTGGTTTTACTGTTCACTGTGGTAAAACCTCATATTCCCCGAGAAGACAGTAAAGGTAGGAAAATGCTTCTCACTATTGAAAAAATGAGTTTAAAATGTACAGAGTATATATACAGGCAAAATTTGATTCACTCTTGTAATCGGATCTTTTTTCGGTTTAATAAAGCGAACAAATAGACGAACGAAACGAATAGGCGCTATGCAGCATTGCGAAACGCACTTTAAAAGTGGTGCTAAAATGGTCATTGACATTCTGACTCAAGGCGCCTTGAACATGTTGCGATATGCACATTCAGGACAGATCAAAGCTTCTCATTTTTACTGTCTCTTCTGGTACATCCTAATATTTACCAAGACCCATTGGTAAAACCCCGAAATAAACGCGAATTGTTGCTTTCCCCAACACTGTTCGGTGAAACCTAAGTTTGACGCTTAAATTCTAGGTTTCACCAAAATTCCGACTTTTACGATAACATATATATTTCGCTGATCTGTCAATCAATATGTAAGGGTTAAGTAGCTAACTACTGTCAATCAAAAAACACCAATCAATATACACCAAAACATGATGATCAGCGTATGTTTGAGCAAATCAATGCAACTGCAGGTAAACGACGGCATGTGAAGGTCATGACACGGTATAAATAACACCTGATACTGAGCTCTGTTAATCAGTGTTATTCTGGTTCTTCAGATGGGGAAAGGCAGTGGACTTACGTGAGTTTGACAAAAGCCAAATTGTAATGAGCAGACAACTGGGCCAGAACATTTCCGAGACAACAAGGCTTGTGGGGTGCTCACGGTCAGCCGTGATTAGTACCTTCAAAAAAAGGTCTGAGGAGGGAAAAACCACGAACCTCAGGCAAGGTATGGGCCTACCACGACTCATCAATGCTAGAAGTGAACGAAGGCTATCCCATACAGTACGAACCAATAGAAAGGATACTGGGACACAACTCGCCCGTAATTTGGATGCTGGTGACGGGAGTAATGTGTCCAACACAAAGTACACCGAACCCTGCTAAAATTGGGGCTGCAGGTCGCTCTGAGTGCCCATGCTAACCTCGGTTCATCGTCGAAAGAGCCTACAATGGGCGCATGAGTATCAAACCTGCACGTGAATGATTGGAAGAAGGTCGTCTGGTACAATAAATCTCATTTCCTGTTTGCACCATGTGAACGGCAGGTACGTGTGCGTCATTTACCTGGGGAAGTGTTGGCATCAGGATGCACGATGGGACGAAAACAAGCCAATGAAGGAAGTTTAATGCTTTGGGCAATGTTATGCAGGGAAACCCTGGTCCAGTCATTCATGTGCAGGAAACTATTACGTCTACCACCTATCTAAACATCATTGCATACCAAGTACATTTTTTCATGGCAACGGTATACCCCTCTAGTAGTGTCTCTTCTTTCAGAAGGATAATGCGCCATGCCACAATATCTGGATTGTTCGAGAACGGTTCGTGAAACATGAGGAAGACTTCCAGGTTTTGCCGTGGCCTCCGAATTCCCCAGACATCAATCCAATCGAGCATCTGTGGTTTGTGTTGGAACAGCATATTCGATCTGCGGCGGTTACTTACAAGAGTTAAAGGATCTGCTGGTAACGTGTTGGTGCCAGATACCACAAGACACCTTTAGAAATCTTGTAGCGTTCATGCATCACTGGGTAAGAGCTGTTTTGGAGACACGTGGAAGATCAACATCATATTAGGCAGGTGGTCATAATGTTTTGGCTCTTCGGTGTATAAGGGTTAAGTAGCCTTTGTAGCTCCCACGAGAAGCTTCGGTATGAAATAAACCAAAGATAGCGACTCAGATTGTGCGGTCGAGTTTAATGTTATTTAAAAAATGATGTTATTTATATTACGAACCAGAAAACTTCTTGTGTGCATAGTAAAACAAAATGTACCCTACAGTTCAATTCTCTTCCATCCATGCTTTTAAAATATAAACCTTTGGTTTAGTAGCAATGTTCAATAAGCATTTGACGTCTTCCCCACTTCTCGCGAATACAGGAAGAGTGTCGCAGCAAATTTGAAAAACTGCAGAGTCACATTTAGAACAATAATGTCTCGATATATACTTAAAAGACTACAATCTTGAAGTAATTAGTTCTCTGTCCTGTATGTAGGAAATAAAAAAATTGTCGCTTGCACCCTGTTAAAGTTTTATGTTTCAAAAGAGACGTGTAACGTTAATAATTTTTTTGATTTGACGTATTACACTGCTCGACATAGAAAATGCGACGCCATGAAGGGATGCACAAAATGAGGCGAAACTTACCATACATGTAGACAAGTAGGTGGGAAAGAAGTGATTTAATTTCTGATGGATTATACCAATGAGATGGACGAGGGGACAGTATAATGTGGTCTGAGTCAGTAGTTCGTATGACCGCCATGCTGGGCTATACATTCGGCAACACAGCGTGGCATCGAGTGGAAAAGTCCTCGGATGATGTGCTGAGGTATCATGGACCATGTGTCGTTGATTTATGCCCATAATTCATCGACATTGCGAGGGAGTCGTGCAGAGGCGTTTAGTCGTCTGGCAACGACATCCCACACGTTCTCTTTTGGGGAGAGGTCTGCTCCAAGGCAGCACCTGGACACTTTGTAGACACTGTCTGCTGATGTTTGCCATTGTGCATGCGAGCGTTATCGTGTTGAAACTGGGTGAGGAATACCACGGAGATACGGCACCAAAACAGGCTGCAGCACCTCATCGACATATCGGTGTGCTGTCATTGTACCCACTATGTGTAGAAGCAGTAAAAGGCTGTTGAAATTGATAGTGCCCCAAATCATGACATTAAGCTGAACTGAAGGACGCTCACAAATGGAGAGTCTGGAGACCACGTCTCCAGACTCTCAATCAACGATACTCGGCGCTGAGACAGAAGCGAGACTCATCGCTGAATGCGACATTGTTCCATTTGTCCCGCCATGCACTTCTGGTACAACACCACTGTAACTTTGCATAACATGCTGCATTGAATAGCAGTCGTCGCAATGGATGGTGAGAGCACTAACCTGTCTACAAATCTGAGATTCACAGTCCATGCCGATACTGGATGCTCGTAGCTGCCTGTGCACCTAATCAAATGTCGTCTGCTGTGAATTTGCCGTCGAATTCGGCGATCGAGGCTTTCGGAAATCCGCCTACGTGCACTCGTCCCACTATGGTGACGCAATTCACTTTCCTCCAACCACTGTCGCAAATTCTGCAGTTGTTGCATCCCGATGCGTTTCCACTGCGATGTGATGCAGGAACCAACCAGCCATACATGGGCCTATGATGAAGTCTCTAGTAAAGATGTCCATGTGATGATATAGGATTCGCGATGATGTCTCCCAGGTATTCTCACTCCTTACACATGCTTTCGCCATCGAGGTCACTCTGATACAGTAATCCACACGCCCAGGTGAGGACGACCAAACGTAGCTACCCCCGAGCTGTTTTCTCCTGTTATCTCCCTCACTTATCACGTAATTGCTTTGCAACTACATTCATATACATAACCCAACTGTCGACACATACCCACCCATTTTCAGGGCGCTCCGACAAATACTTTCAAGTGCAGCATTTTCTTTGTCGAACAGTATATTATTATGATTGTGACTAGTGTCAATTTTTAAATAAGATGCTTCACATGACCCGTAATAAATTAGCAACCCTTCATATTTTTATTCAGTTTATTCTAACCTGTATAATTACCTCCCGGTAAAAATGATCCTTCTTAGTACCCACTGCCTGTCTGCTACCTTTTGAACTGTAAAAAAACATTTCCTCCAGGTGTCATAATGTCGGCTTGGTTGAAGAACAAATAACGACAAGCAATTTTCCATAGTATGAAAAAGAATATTTATGTCTCGGTTCGAACAGCCGTTTCCATCTCATCCGAAAGATGCTCTGTTGGGTTTAGATCTGGGCTGTGTAGGCCAATGAAGCAAGGAAAACTCATCTTCATGTTCCTGGAACAATTTGGTGACGATTCGTGTCTTGTGAGCAAGTACATTATCACGCTGAAGGTGTATGAGTGAGGATAAACTGTAGCCGTGAAGGGATGAACTTTGTCAGCAACGATGCTCAAATACAGGGTTTCGTTCAGATGTCCTTCGATGGGTATCAAGGGGTCCGATGTGTGCCAGGAAACCATTCCCCACACCATCACCACCGGCCTGTAGTGTTGACACCAGACAAGATGGCTTCATGGCCCCAAATTGTGACCCTTCCATCAGCATGATGCAAAAAGAACCTTGATTCGTCCGACCAGGCTACCTTTATCAGTTCTCAACTGTCGTGTCGTTGCTCCTCTATTCACTGAAGACTTTGATGACAACATCGACACCCGACATGGTCGGCAGCTGCTGTAGACCATTCACAAGGTCCAATACGTGATGTGTTAGGAGGTAACTTTATACACACCAATGTTTAATTCCAATATGATTTGCCTGGTTGTTTCTCGCATGTTTTATTAATATTTTCTGTACGCACCACTCACAACTGTTTCAACCCTTAAAATAGTTGGGCGTAAAAAGCTTAGGAGGACAGCCGTTTGGGAGGTGCTAGAACCGCCACTCCTAACACCAACAATCATGCCACATTCAAAGTCGCTCAAGTGGCTCGTTGTACCCATTCTAACGCTGTCCAACTATAACTGATGCTCGAAGAGCTGCTCTGTTTGATTACACCGCAGTCATGTAAAGTATTACGTGTTGGATTGAACCATTGATGTGACGAGGAGTGGTGTACCTAATAAACTGCCATTTCAAGTACAAAATAAGGGCTTTGCATTTGGTGGATAGGAGAAGGGAGTGGTGCCGGGGAAGGGGGGAGGCATGTCTTCCCCTCTCCCTTGCGAATGCTACTGACCGGAAAGGAGGCAAAATGAATATTTAACTGATATATTTACATTACCCGTATTTTTCAAGAACTTTGCTCAAATAATTTTGTTTCCTCTGTTCTCTTTTAACCAAAAGAAAGCCTGTTTAAAGAAAAGCCTGTTTAAACTGATCCCATTCTTCCACAACTTCAGCAGTAGGCAAACCACGATTATTCTAATGATTATGTAGCCTGTCATGGTATGCTTTGGCTATATCTGGATCTTCCAGACATTCAGTGTTGAAGGTAATTTTCTTAACTTTAGCACAACATTTCTTAAGCTTCAGCTGCAAGACACTTTTGACTAGGTAATGGTCAGACCCAATTTCGAATCCCCTGTATGATCTGTTATTCCTAACTGAACTAGCACATTTGCTGTTAATTAAAACATAATCTATCATATTCCTGTGCAACCCATCGGGTGAAACCCATGTATATTTATAACTGTCCCGATGTTTGTAGTATGTGTTAGTTATTCGTAAACCATTAAGTTTACTTACTTGTAGGAGACGTTCCCCATTGCCATTGGAACTACCAATGCTAAAGGGACCTAAAACTCCTGCCCAAAGTTCAAAGTCAGTAGAAATTTTAGCATTGAAGTCACCTAACACAAGAGAAATATCTCCTTTCTTCACAGAATTAAAAATATCCTGAAGCTTGCTGTAAAACGTATCCTTCTGTTCTCATCAGAGACCTCTGTGGGGTAATAACAACAGAGAACATTTGTAGAGTGGGTGAAATTGAAATAATTGTTACAATTCTGCTAAAACTATGCTAATAGCATTCCAATAAAATTTAATATGGGAATAGTGCTTTAAGTTTAATTTATTTCAACTAACTTCCCAGATCAAATATTTTCAATAGCCATTGTTCATATTAAATATCCCAGTTTCCATAATTGTTTAATTTTTAATGAACATAGATTTAGATAAATTTGATTGAGATCTTTAATTGATTTGCATTTCCTTTTTCCTTTTTCATAACAGCTCGTTTTAAAAGTTACAAAGCTTTGAAATTAGCTTTCCATGATATAACATGGAATTTGGTTTCATAATCACTGAGTGTATATGGATATTTCAATTTGACCTCTACATTATATGACACTCATTGGGTTTTATATTTCTGTTGCATTTTGAATCTTGTCAAACCTTTTGACCACATGTATTTTGATGTTGCTTTCAAGTTTCTTCAGAATTATTTCTATTATTAAAGTTCATTTCTTTAAATGTTATTATGACACCAAATGAGATACAAAATTTCTAATCTTATGTGAAGAAACCATTTCTAATATGCATTAGTATGAAAAAGTATGAGAAAGTATTTTTTTTCTTTTTTGTTGTTGTTCTTTTTATCTAAAAATCATAATTGTGCTAGAAACAACTTTTTTCAATGTGATGCATTTTAAAAACATAGCTTTCATATTAAACTATTTAAAAAAATCAGCACTTGTTCAACTGAGATGAACGAAATATTTTAAAAATTTCCTTTTCAATTTAAATAGTATTGCACAATATTAAGTTCCCTCATATTGTTTAAAAATTCTCCCATATGATTGGTGAATTTTCCAGTTTTAATTGCACAATTTTCTTTAAAACAATGTACACAGTGACGTGAAATATTTGTTTCATTTGTAATCTGTATCCTATATATATATTTGTGAGGTGTTAAGCCGTCCCGTGGCCGAGTGGTTAGCGCGCTTGGCTGCAAATCTAAGGAACCTGGGTTCGAGCCCCGGATTAGGCATGGATGTATGTGTCGTTTTTCTGCTGAGGTCCTGCCATCCTCTCAGATCTCCTACTGTGGCATATAAACTGACAGGCTCCTGTCAGACCTCTGTGGCAAGCAGCTGCTTGAGGGGGTATTCATTCATTCAAAGATGTGGATTCAGATTGTAAATAAAGTATTTTTATGTGGAATTTGTTGATTGTTTTTCACAACATATGCAATATTTAAACATACTGTTTTCATTAAGAAACGTTTTAAACCTTTATATACTTTATACAGAGTGTCCCTGAATTCATGGCCTAAACGTGAGGGGAGGTAGTACACACCGATCCCACCAATATTCGTCATAGAATATGCTGCCGCAAACGCAGTGAGGAGTCGGAAATGAAGGACAAACACAGAGGTTTCCAGAGTGACATTTATTGGAGATCATTACAACAAATGCTCAAACGTCCACCCACCAACGTTGATACAGGCAGCACAACGGCGGAGTAGTGATCGGCGTACCTGCTCGTAAACACCGGCCTTGTTGCGCACATTGACGGCTGCGATGGATAGTCCTCCGTGGACTGCACAGCCGTCTCGTACACGACACTCTTCAAATGTCCCCATAGAAAGAAATCGCTACAAGAAAGATCGTGCTATCTGGGGGGCCATGGGATGGGACCCCCCCCAATCCATCGGTTCCCAAATGTGGTATGAAGATACTGACGCACGTCCATGCTGAAATGGGCGGGTGCTCCATCGTGCTGGAACCACATATGGGTGCGGATTGCGGCTGGAACATCCTGAAGCAATTCCGGCAAAACCTGTCGCTGAAAAATACCGTACGTTCGCCCATCGAGGAGGTCCAGCAGTAGGTAGGGTCCAATTAAGTAGTCATGCACAATCCCCCCCCCCCCCCAGACATTGACGGCGAACCGTTGCTAGTTCGAATTTGCACGTGTACCATGGGAGTTCTGGGCCACCCACAAATGCGCATTATGGACATTCACTACGCCTTCACGTGAGAATATTGATTCATCTGTAAAGAGCACATGCGCGGGGAAATCGGGATGTGCGGCACTTTGCTGCAGGAACCACTGTGCGAAATCCATGCGCAGGGGATAATCAACAGCTGTCAATGCCTGCACTCGCTGCAAGTGATAGGTGTGTAGCCCTTCTTCATGCAGTACTCGCCAGACACTGTTCTGATGCACACCCAGGCTCCAGGCGGCGGATCGTGTGTTACCTGGTATACCTGGGTTATCTGTCACCATACGCAAGATGTCCTCGCTCATAGCTGGCGTTCTGACCGTCCGTGCTCGTCCAGCATCATGTCGACTGACGTGGAAAGTGCCTGCCTCAGACAGCTGGAGGTGCAGTCGCGCAAACATTTTATGATCATTCACACAGCGCATAGGATATTGCTCACGGTAGAGTCTTTGCGCCTCTCTACCAGTGCTCTTGACTACGCCGTACATCAGGTGCATATCGGCTTCCTCTGCGTTCGTAAACTGCTCCATCTCGTGTCCGGTCGACGCTGAGAATGCTGGGGTTTGGCCGATCCAGCGCTTTTAAACCATGCCGCCTTGTCTGCACCCCCTACCGGCACCCGGCTGCGTTTGCGGCTGCATATTCTATGACGAATGTTGGTGGGTTCGGTGTATACTACCATCCCCTCACGTTTGGGCCATGAATTCAGGGACACCCTGTATTCATACATGCATGTATATACATACATACATATATACATACATACATACATATCATACATGCATTACACACTAATGCATCATAAGACTTATATACAGAAATGGATTTCGTTCATCATTTATTTTATTCTTATATTATTAATTACAATAATTTTACTACCAAAATTAAAAAAAATTTAATTCGCAGGCGGTTGTCTGATTGAAGGAGTATGATAAATATGTAATGATTCCAATCGAACATGTGTTAATAGAGGAAGAAGGTCCCCCCCCCCTTCCGATTCCAGCAATGGAAATGTAAAAATTGTGGCTGACGTCAGATTGCTCCTAGATCCGAAGGTAACGGTGATGTGAATTCCTTTATTGTACTCCCATCAGACATAAGACGAACCAGTGAAGGGAGGGGTAGTGCTCCCGTATCAGCATAAAGAAGTGATAAAAGTGTGGTTTTGGTTAAGCCAGTAGCTGATCGTAGAGCCCCCTAATATAGAGGAAAAAGAAAGTCCAGTGTGAGGTAGGATCTGAGGTAAGAAGTGGAGCACTGTATGTTGCAGCTGATCTAATGGTTGCTGTTATTAATATCGTTAAGGAGCGTCTATTAAGACGATTTCTTGGAGAGGCCAGGCTTCTGATGATGTTAAGTGGGCGAAAGTTTTTGTTTTTAACGTTAATGAAATGTTGCTTCAGTGTTCCTTTGACCCGGAAAGTATATCCTAAAATTTTCAGCATAGGCACCCAGGGAATGGTATCAAATGTTTCGGGAATACGAATGACCACATTTTGTTATAGAATGAAGTAGATTCTTGAAAGGTTGTTCTGGATGGTGTTTTAAGTTTCAATTGAGAATTCATCAGCTCCTTTCGCTGATTTCTTTGAGTATTAACTGCTCGACGACGTTCTGTTAAAGAAAATTCTTCTTGCATAGTTCACAGATAGCGGAGAAGGGGAACCAGATATTTTGCCGTGCTTATGGCGAGTGAAATGCTTTACAAGTAGTTCTGATTGTTCCTTGGGATCACTAGTTGACGTTTGTACATACATTATGATTAGTGACGAAGAAATATTTTTCGATATGACAGATTTTCGAAAATTACGATATAGTCGAAAAATATCAGAGGGTGAGCTAAGTTGTTGACAAGTCTTTGTCCAATATTTTATTCTTTCATCCTGTATTTACGTTTGAGAGCAGCGCCATCTGCCTTATATACTGTACAATCATTTATTTGTAATGATGTTCTGGGAATGCTAAATGTACTGCGTTAAGTTGAAGTTTTAGTCTGAAGGAGCTATTCACCATGGGGGTGAACATTTGGCTGGTAGCTGGTATGATGAAGTCGATTTATTTAAGATTGTCTGTAATGTTGTGAGGAAATCTTCATATGGAAGATTCTGTGAATTAAACAGATTGCATAGATATTCGGAGAATTGGTTCCACTTGATGTATTAGCGTATGGTAAATGATCTTGTAGCTGAGGAAATACGATTATTTTCAGTTGGTACATCTAGTAAAATTGGAGTGTGATCGCTTCCCCAAACTGGTGAAAGGTTTTCCAGGAACATGTGCCATACTAATATGGAGTACAGAAAGACAAGTCAATAGCTGATCCATTGGAGGTGGCAAAACATGTAGGCGATCCGTTATTTAATAAGCACCAGTTATTATTGAGTAACCATTACTAATCTTTTTACCTGATGTTGATGTTGAAGAGGAACATCATTGAGGGTGATGATAATTGAAATCACCAACAATAAAAGAGATTTGGAATCTGCAATTAGTAAGATATCAAGATTATAGGGAAGTTATTTGTAAGCAAATATTCTGTTTTTTTTTTTTTTTTCAGAGCATTGCGATAGAGTAAATGTGATAAAACTGAACAACTGATCGAAAATAAAAGAAAATAAATGATATATTAATTAGGTTTAAATGGCAGAAAGATCCTTGTCATCAACGAAAGAGATTACCTATCTACCATTTACAGGCTCTTATTTTTTGGTGTGTAAATTGATATTAATAAAGAGATTCAAAATGGTCACCATCAGATATAAATAGAGAAATATTAATACATGGATATGATTCTCATTATTCCTTGCATCTGGCATCAGAAATGTTTAGGAAACGCAACAAGTGAGGTATTTAAATCTTATAAATTCTGAAATAATGCAAACGAAAACAATTCAAGATTAAAAAAGATATCTTTCGTCGGAAGAATTCAATGGAATTACGTCTTGCGAAGGTCATGTGAGTATACGAATTACGTCTTGCGAAGGTCATGTGAGTATACGAATTACGTCTTGCGAAGGCTATGTGAAAGTTGAGAAGTTGTTTTTGTGCGCGAATTGATATTGAAAAGTTGAAGTGTGCCCGAATAAGCTATTAGCAATATAGTTTGTTATTCGATATATTGAGGTATTGACTCTAGTTTTGTAAATCATATATTGGCAGAATGTCATCTATCAATTGTACACGCAGAGCGTTGCGTATACGCCAAAGCGCTTTTAATTTTGCAAGGAGACGCCGAGAGTGCTTCCATAATGCTTGGAGATGCCTTAAAAAGGCTTGTGGTTCATGCATTTGCATAGGATGTCGAGGGGGGAGCGATAGGTATATCCCCACGTCAAGATCAGTGTTCTATGTCCCCTCCTCATCTCTTGGATTCAGTGATGACGAAGAAAATGAAATCATCGATAGGAGAGATATTCCTCCCGAAGGATTAATGCGGGACTCATCATCAACTGCGTCATATTCAGAAGAAGACTCCCCTCCTGACAGTCGAATGGATGGATATTCCACCAATTAACCCTAGAGAGGAGGGTGGGAGTTCGTTGGATGAAAACATCTTGCGCGCCAATGAATGCACTTTAGTGTATTCTTCTGAAGAGGAGAGTTCTTCAACTTCTACCACTACAAGTGATGATATGGCTCTTGAGAGAAAGGGCGGATCTCCTTTTTGAACCCAGTGAAATTGAACAAGAAGAAATTCACAGAGAATCAGCTCCGTCAGGAACAGAGGACGATACTCGAAACTCTCCTCCTAATTCATATGAATGCCCTCGATTAAGATCAACTGAGGATGATGTCAGTGCTCAGGAAAACAAGGGAAATGATGCAGCTGAGAGTTTTGTCACGTGTCTGCCATCTGAAATGGAAAATGACAACTTTGACATTACTAACGTAATGTTAATTCCTCTCTTCGAACTGACAATTGTTATATTCATGTTCCTTGTTCATTACGCAAAAACTGTCATCGACTTCTTGTTTCTCTAAAGTGAAATATATTCCAATTTATAAAACTGGCATATCCATATTCCTATGCACCTCTACAGAAATAGAAGCATAAACAATGTTCTAAATATAAGAAACAATAATCATTAAGAAATAGGAAATTAGAAATTAAAACACAAACAGAAAAAAAAAGAAAAAGAAAAAAAATGTTTCCCTCAAAATCCATCCTCAGACGTCCCCGATTCGTGGGAGACGGTCAACATACACTATCCGTTGATTTCCTTAAGAGTTCATTTTATCTTTAGGGAAAACTTCAGATAATGGATGGCTAACATGAGGCTCTGGTACAATGCATACCTACCTACCTACATACATACATGCATTCATACGGGTCGGTGGTGGCTCAATCGGTAGCGGTCCAGGCTCATAATCTGCAGTTTCCATGTCCAAGTCGCATCTAGGCCAACACTGAGATTTATCTCCGTAAAACTCCCCTCTCTGACCCTTGATCAGTAGGACACATCGATGGCCGTCCCTTGGATGGAATATTAAGCAATGATACTGTGTGTGGGAGATTACCTTGTACGTTTAAGAACACGCTGGATGGCCTTGACGAGAGGCTGCCATCTGTCTCCCAACAGCTGTACTGTGGGTCCCATCCCCAAACCTTCTCTGAGCCCTCGGGGTCCTTGTGATCTGGTCATTTAGTCCATTGCCACCAATTAACCCTAGAGATTGCGTGCAGAAACTCTAGCACGCAATCTTTCCAAGGATTATAATCATTGCGTGCAGAAAAGTGCCGCTCAGAGGTGAAACATTGCCACCAATTAACCCTAGAGAGTGCGTGCAGAAACTCTAGCATCAATATTTCCAAGGATTATAATCATTGCGTGCAGAAAAGTGCCGCTCAGAGGTGAAACAAATCAACCTACTACAGACATCTCTACCTGTATACAAACATATATTACATATATACTTAATACATACAAACAAACATACATTACATACAGGTACAAGACAGAAAAATGGGAACAGTTCCATGTTTCTTCAATGGAAAGTCGCATTCAGAGATCAATAATTTCTTCTATACGTTTTTTAATGAAAAATATGTCTGAAAGATAAATTAAAGATCTCATTCAAATCTGTGTAAATCCAGATTTTAAATAACATTTTTTCAGTATTCCAAGGATTATAAACTCTGGAATATTCAACGACCATCTACATCTTTTATCTCTTCTCTTCTTCACGATCTTCATACATTTCTTTCTTTAAAAATTCCTATTGAAGAAATTATTGAACTCTGAATGAGATTTTCTAATGAGATAACATGGCATTATTTCCGTTTTTCTGTCCAGTACATACAGTATATTACAAACATACATGCATACATACATACACACAAACATATATCATACACACACCACACATACATACCTACGTACCTATCTATCAACTTGTATGTTTGTCCTGAGTTACAACTGCCGCATTTCGCCACTGAGTTGAGGTCCTGCTTGACATTGTCTGCCCATCTCATCCTAGATCTCCCACTCTTTCTGAGGCCTTTAAGCACATTGTTCATAACCCTATTTAACAAATCTATAGTGATCTAGCGCACTTGGCTACTGATCTAAGAACCTGGGTTCGAGCCCCAGATAAGGCTTGGATGTATGTGTTGTGTTTCTGCTGAGATCCCGCCATCCTCACAGACCTTCTACTACGCCGTATAAACTGACATGCTACTGTCAGACCACTGTGGCAAGCAGCTGCTTGAGGGGGTATTTATTTTTATTATATTATTATAGTTATTCATACGGGCAACATAGCCAAAACCAACGCAGTCTCCCTTAGCCTAATAAGCTGCTCAAAGGAGGTTGCCTGTTCTTTTGCCTAGCCCCTTCATTATTTACACTGTGAAACCACCTAATAACCAAGATACTTCGTAGGCATCTAGAACTAGTCATCACGTTTCCCATTTTCAAAGGTTCCATGTTTCACTACCATTACTAACCCTAGGAAGAACCAAACTATTATTGAGCCTAATTTCAGCCTTTAGGTGTATATGCCTCATTTACGCACATTCTCCATGCATTCTTAAAAATCCCAGCAGCAATCCCTATTCCTCTGTTTGTGTCATGACGAATATCGCCAGGATCTGTAAAACAACTCCGGAGATAATTAAACTGAGACACTTGCTCCACAGTGCAGCCATTCAATGCAACTGAAGTACCATCATACTGAGTAATTTTCATCACTTTAGATTTCTCTCTATTTATCACCAATACTATTCTATCACCAGTCTCATGAACAGCCCTAATGAAAGAGTTCATCTCATCAACATCACTAGCAAAAATGGCCAAATCAATCCCATATCTCATAATAGTAATATATCTCATAATTTCATAATAGTAATTTTGAAATGTCTAGACCATTTAAGACCAAAATCTTTCCGTTGAAGGGAATTCCTCATAACAGAATCAATAAGCAAACTAAACAAAAAAGGCCACAAAATGCATCGTTGCTGAACACCAGTAGCAATGCTAAACCAACTGCCCCAATCATAACAAATGTCACATATGACTCAGTGTTATTGCAGTGAGCCATCATAATATTAACTAATTTCTCAGGTGTTGCAATACGATTTCACAATCAACCACAAATTATGTCGATCAGCAGAACCAAGCTCTAAGCTTCCTAAAAATCTATACAGTTAGTAACGACAAGTTTTTTAAACTCTAAACCTTCTCAAGCATCTGCCTAAACGGAAATATTTTATCTATACTTCCCTTATCATCGTTCATCAACCAAATTCTTAATTCTGTTAAGCCCAATGATACAAAGAACTTTATCTGGGACAGGAAATCACCCTATGATTATCACAAGAACTGAAGTTGCTTTTCGCAAATATAGGAATAATAATTGCTCGGGTAGAATCCTTCGGAACAACATCTTTATAATAAAAATATTCAATATTTCATTCAGTCATATGACAACATTTCAGCTCTATGCATTTCAGTGGAAATTGCGTCTACCCCTGGGAATTTATGTAGTTTTAATTTAGAGATAGCCAAAGAGACTTTAGAATGTGATGTAGTGCCGATATTAAAGCCATTGATGCATCTATTCTCATTACAAACAATGGGAGTAGAATTAACCACATCACAGAAATGCTCAGCCCACTTAACCATGCCAGAATCCTCACCTCCAATTGCGGTGTGGTGCCAGTCTGTTTCTCCTCTCGCAAAATATTAACTACAAGTAATATCCACGCGAAACGTTTGGCGCTGTAACTTGTTAAATATAGCTTAATTATGAACGATAAAGGGAATGGAAACAAAAAAAGACCATGTTAATAAGGTAAAATGATAAATATGTTATATAGAGAGAATTACTGCATACAGTGAATTTTTCGGACCACAGTGCTCTCAATTGACAAAGAGAGTTGATATCATCTTAGCACTGTAAAGAGACTCCTAAAAGGAAGCTTAATATAAGACACTTATTTTAATCAAATGTTCTCATTTCATAAATCAGCGAATTCCGCTGTAAATATTCTGAATAATATTTACTCCATTACGAAAGCTCTTAAAACATTTTTAAGGTACATTAATCATCCATTTTTCAAGCAAATATGTTATTTAAGATTTTACTGAAAAAAGTGAACGCTAAAATTGGAAAATGTAGTGACCATAATCTACGTTTTATCGTCTAATAAGTTTTCAACACAACTTGAGGCGGGATGCGAGGAGGTGTAGCTATATCACTGAGGGCGGGATGCTAGGAGGTGTAGCTATATCACTGAGGGCGGGATACTAGGAGGTGTAGCTATATCACTGAGAGCGGGATGCTAGGAGGTGTAGCGATATCACTGAGGGCGGGATGCTAGGAGGTGTAGCTATATCACTGAAGGCGGGGTGCTAGGAGGTGTAGCTATATCACTGAGGGCGGGGTGCTAGGAGGTGTAGCTATATCACTGAGGGCGGGATGCTAGGAGGTGTAGCTATATCACTGAGGGCGGGATGCTAGGAGGTGTAGCTATATCACTGAGGGCGGGATGCTAGGAGGTGTAGCTATATGACTGAGTGGTACCTGTACAAAATTTGACGGTCAACAGATTTTAACCGGTTAAACCAGTAATCGGATAAACGAAGGTTACATTGTATAACAGCATCTTTCGGTACACTCTACGAAACGTTACTAGCTCTGGTGGTGACAACCCTATGCAGCATCACTTGTAGCTTAGGAGGTTAACACTAGGGTGTTAAAGGTGCTAGAGACAGTGTTATGATGTGGGGAGCATAATCTTGAAACCGATTGTGTCCTCTGGTTTCGATGCAGGGTCGCATTACCTCCCGGAAGTACAGGTAAGTATACTTAATGACAAGACCCGCAAGTTCCGCCTGAAGCACTATCTGTATTAGGATAATGTCAGGTTGACCACTATCTATTGGTCGGGGACATACAGTACAATCAATATAGGTAAAGCCCAGCCCACGACAATCTATGGTGAACAGTACTATAGAAGTAAAGTCCAACCCACGGCATAACCCGCTGCAAAACCTGGAGTTTAATCTATGTCCCGGGTCGCCACAAACAAGGATATAAAGATCCAAGTTGTCTCGGCTCCCGTGATGTCCCGGAAGTACAGAAAAGATATGTAAGCAAGACCCACCGGTTCCGCCTGGCAGCACTACCAGCATATCGGCAAATGTCCTTTTCGCCGCTAACTACGGTCGGGGCAAGACTGTACCATATAGATACAGCTCATCCCCGACTACCCTATGGTCCTATAGAAGGAAAGCTCATCCATCGGTCAAAACCTAAATTTAATCTGTTTCCCGGTTAGCCACAACAAGGATATATAGATCCGGGTTGACTCGGCTCCCGGGGTGGAAACTCTTAGTAGGACCCAAATTTGAAAAGCAGGTTCGTAATAATTTCGCCAGGTGGTATAATTTTCCACTTTTTAATTTCTGTGCTATTTTGAGCATTTGTGGGGAGCAGACATAATACTCCTGGGAAGTGTGCTTTTAAAGAATGAATTTAATCACTTAGATGCTTCTGAAAATGGATTCATTAAATGATTATTAATTATAATCGTAGAATTAAATTTGAATATTTGGGAAGAATTCGCAATATTTCCTTCACCTGGCATCACATGCATTTAAGAACGTAACAAAAGAATAACCCAATTGTTGAAATACCGAACAATACAAGGAGAAAAAAAACAATTAAAGGGGTAAATGCATTAAAGAGGAAATTGCTATTTTGAGAATTGCTTTATGCAAACTTGAGCGTCGATACGTATGTTATGGTTGTGACTTAGTTATTGATTGGGTATGTTGTAGTTGATAGTTGTATATTTGGGAACTTTGGCGTATAGAGAAACAAAGACGAAACTTCACGATGCTTAAAAGGAGGATTTCGTGGGAGAGATGTTGGATTACGCATCACAGAAGAGAAGAAATAAGGAAAGTGAAAGAGGTAAGTCTCTACGTGAAGACATGGAGGTGGTTCAAACTCATTTGCTGCATTAAGACTATTGAAGAAGAAAAAGAAGAACCACCAATTACGGAAGCATATGAGAACATTTACGAAAAACTGTTCTTGAAGATGTCATCGAAAGCTGTGGAATCGCATCGACGGCATTCTGTTAACCTATCATCATCGACCAGTGAAGTCAACGAAGACTTGGTGGCCAACGTAGATATGCACGTCACAAGCTCAGAGGACATTTACCAGCAAATGTTCTTAAAAATGTCTTCGAAAGCAGTCGAATCTCATCGACGGAACTCTGGTAACTTATCATCATCGACCAGTGAACGGACCGAAGTCTTAGTGGTCAACACAGATAAGCACGTCACAAGATCAAAGGACATTTACGACCAACTGTTCTCAAAGATGAAGTCGAAGGCTGTCAAATCTCATCGACGGCATTCTGTTAACCTATCATCATCGACCAGTGAAGTGAGCAAAGACTTAGTGGTCAACGTAGATAAGCACGTCAGAAGCTCAGAGGACATTTACGAGCATGTGTTCTTAAAGATGTCGTCGAAAGCCGTCAAATCTCATCGACGGAATGCTGGTAACCTACCACTGAAGTTACCGAAGACGCAGATAAGCCAACGTAGATACGTCACAAGCTTTCACTAGACTCTTCTACCAAAAAGCCCTTTTCAGGGCTACTAAATAGTGTCAAAAGGATTACCGATCGTACTTGCATTCGCAAATTTATCATTTTATACGTGAACTCCTAAAGGTAAACCAAGTAGGCTATTTAAATATTTTCTCCAACCGCATCCATTGTCTTTCGGTTTCTGATTCACTTTTTCCTTACAGAAATTGTCAGATAATGGATGGCAAATACGAAGCTCTGGTGCCCACTAAAAACTAATTCTAACACAATACCTTACCTTATGTAATATCATTTATTTTAACACATGATGTTATATGTAAGCAAGGGAAATCAAAAACATCAAACTTCCTGTTATCCATATCAGTGGTTCTCAAACTTTGCCATCTCCTCTTATCTTTTATGGACTTTCCGCTCCTTCCTCTTATCATTGATGGACTTTTCCTTTAACCCCCTTATCATTGATGAAATTTCTCCTCCCCCTTACCATTTATTGAATTCTTTTCAGCCTTCTTTAAGTATTAAATGAATTGATCAGGCACAACCTTCCCATTGAAGGAACCACAGATTCCTTTATCATTGATGAAAATAACTCTAATTCTGGAAAAACATTCTCACAAGAGAATGCTTCCGACAATAACACATTGTGCAGAATAATAGCAGACGGTGCAGCACTAGAAAGTTTTGATGAACTGAGGGAAGTAGGAAAAGGTTAGCGACAGTGATGGAATCTTCTCGGAAGCATTAAGGCTTAGTGGGGTAATCTATGTATATAACCATACTCAGGCTTAATAAAGGTATTATTATTATTATTATTCTTAATGGTCCATAGGCAAGGACGATGGGGGACAGCAACCCACCCCCCACCAACCCCTGAAGATCCGACCTTGACTAGGGCGTTAAATTCGTGACATCACGTTAGGGGGAGACATTTTAGCTTGCTCTGCAACATATCGGACTTTTGCAGGTTTTACACATAACACAATTTTATTTCACATATTCCACTGAATGTTTATCTCACGCTTTTTTGTTTTATGTGTTATGCTGTTTAATATTTTGTGCAAAAGAAAACCATCACAGTTTTCCTTTCAATGATAAAGCTGTTATCGGCATTTCAGCTGAAAATTTGCGCAACGTGTTTTTATTTTCGCAGTATAAATTAAAAACATTGGCATGTGAAGTCTCAACATTTTCCTCTCATATTTATTTTACATTATTATCTGTTACGGTTAATTAAAAACACTTGTTGTATGTGGATCATGGTGTTCCTTTACGTTCCGTGATAAATGACGAAAATCTGAATACACTTTTGTAAACAAAGTAAATGGTCATTATATAGAAAGGAAATGTTTGCAATGAAATATTAAATTACGTCTTACCTCTGAATACATCACTTTTATAAATACAGAGGAAAAATTGTCATTATCTGGGTGGGATCTGAACTCACGACCTCCTGATAACATGTCAGGTGCTCTGACCGCTGAGCTACCGGCCACTTGACGCTTGATGTGGGCTGGCCGCGTGCACTGAATTGGGAAGTGCCTTCTGGACCAGAGTCTTCAATTACAGTCAGATACATTTCCAATGACTGATTCTATGGCCACTAATAGAGGATGCTTGTTCGGCGGCCGGTAGCTCAGTGATCAGAGCACCTGACATGTTATCAGGAGGTCGTGGGTTCAGATCCAACTCGGCTAGTGACAATTGTTTCCTCTATCTAACCTATTAAAATATCTGAGAGATCATATTATTTCATCACTTTTATAGTTGTGATGTTATATTCATTTGTTAAAAAATTTGTTTGGTTTATTATTAGATTCGCTATAAAACTAAAATCTCATAGATTAGAAAAGTATCGAAAATGCGTTTATATTTTTTCTTACTTATATCAACATAAACCTGACATGCTTTCGATATTAAACTTCGATAATAATTATGTAACATGATTGCAAGGGAAATATAAAAAAGACTAATAAGAGGTACAATGAAGGTTAAAAAAGCTGAAGCAATATTTATGAATATCTGAAATCATTTTTAATTTTTTACGTTTAGGTTATATCAAATTGTCAAATATTTAATTACAATTAACATTCTTTTCAAATATCGCATTTTATTTTTAAGGGATTTGGTATTTTAATTTATTTACTTTTTCTTCCTAATTGGTCCCTGATTTTTTTAAAAAAACAATTGTTCAACTATATATTGCTAAATGCACTTTCGACAAATCTTTAATAGCCAACAGAAGCAGATTTTCTTTTCAGATTCAAGCGAATCTATGATAGATGATATCAAAAGTTGCCTTTGGTTTATGGTTTCTAAAAACTGCTCCTCATTTACCTGCGACACCATTTTTTAAGAAACTTACAACAGTTGTGATTCATTTGTCGGATAAGTGTGATCAATCCATTTCATGTATTCAAAAAAAGCTCTTCGTCCAATTCTAACTCTTTTAGCGTCTCGGATATTTGCATCTGCATGCGTTACAATTAAGCAGGCCTTTGCCTTGTATGCAGCATAGCCTGCGATTAAGATGAGCAATTTCTTCTCGTTGTGAGTTAAAATCATTTCCTTTATTTCATGGGGCGTGGGTGGCTCTGTCGGTAGCGTGCCATGCTCGTAATCTGTAGTTCCCAGGTTCGAGTCCCAGCTGGGTCAGCGTTGAGATTTATCTCCGCAATACTCCTCGCCCTGCCACGGTCAGTAGGGGACACCAATGGGCTTGGAAAGGCTGCCGTCCGTCGAATGGGACGTTAAGCCGTGGCCCCGTGTGCAGGAGAGCCATACCATGTGCACGTTAAAGAACACGCTGGATGGTCTTGACGGGAGGCTACCATCTGTCTCCCAACAGCTGTTCCAGTGGGTCCCCTCCCCCCCCCACAACCTTCTCTGAGCCTTCGGGGTCAATGTGACCTGGCCATTTAGCCCATGATGTGCAAAAAAGTGCCGCTCAGAGGTAAAACAACCCAACCCTTTATTTCATGTTCTTTGATCACGATTCCCCCCCCCTCAGAAATCTTGATTATGCTGTCAATTTCTTCAGAAGGAAACTGAGAAAGAAAATCTTTGATATCTTACAAAATTTATTATTCCTGATTTTGAGTAAATTTGCGATTCGTGTCTTTTACTCCGACCGAAGCACTTTTATGCAGTAACAATGTAGTTCGGGCAAGGCTGTACTTAAAGATTACCAATAATAAGCTAACCAAGCTACTGCTAAGATAAAATGAAAAAGCATTTCAAGTTATACTGGGCAACAGTTATGAATTTGTATTAGTAGTTTGAAATAAAATGAGTAGTTACACAATGTAAGAAATGTTTTCACTACTCTAGTTTCATGTTCATTTTGAATGTTCTCTTCAGTCAGAATAATAAATATATACAACCTACTACTGCCTCGAGTTGTTCAGCTCTTGTAAACATCTCGCCTTAGGAAAATAACTAAATTTTGTTCTCCTTTTCCACAATCTAAAATGTACTTACAAAATGTCAGAACTCGCAACAATTTTAGTTATTGAACTGTGATAATTCTGTTATTCATATCTCCGTGGGGTCATTGCATAAAATATAACCAGATTTTGTTGTAGCACTATCAGGGGCGTAGCCATGGGGGGATAGGGGAGGACGCAATCCACCAAATTAACTCGGGGTTGGCAAAATTAGAAGCGACTTCGTAAAATCTAGGTGAGTTGTGAAAATTTGTATTTTTTTTGTAAAATTAAGGGGAGTTATCAAAATCGAGGCAACTTGGCAAATCTAAGGCAGTTTGGAAAATAGAGAGACGGCAAAATTTAGAGCAGTTGGCAAAATTCGAAGCCACTTAGTAAAATAAAGATGAATTGGCAAAATCGGGACAACTTGGCAAAATTCGAAGAAACTTAGTAAAATAAAGATGAATTGGCAAAATCGGGACAACTTGGCAAAATCTTGGAGTTGGCAAAATCGGCACAACTTGGCAAAATCTTGGAGAGTTGGCAAAATTCGGAGTGATTTGGTAAAATCTTGGGGAGTTGTCAACAGACGAATAGGTATTGCTGCCGGGACTTTTAAGAATCTATGGAGATTGTGGAGAAATAGGCGTATACACCTAAAGACTAAAATTAGACTGTATAATAGTTTGGTCCTTTCTAGGGTTAGATACGGTAGTGAAACTTGGACAATTTGTAAACAGGATAACAGGAAACTTGATGCTTTTGATTCCAGATGCTTGCGCAGTATCTTGGGCATTAGGTGGTTCAACTTTGTAACTAATGATGAGGTTAGGCAAAGGAGTCTGCAACCTCCTTTAAGCAGCATATTGCGCAGCGAGAGACTCCGCTGGTTTGGCCATGTTGCCCGTATGGATAATTATAGAATGGCGAATAGGGTTATGAACAGTGTGCGTAGAGGCCTCAGAAGGAGGGGGAGACCTAGGATGCGGTGGGCAGACAATGTCAAACAGGACCTTGTTAGAATTGGTGTACAGTGGCCGGATGCTGCAGATGTAGCAGATGTAGCAAAAATCAGGTGTCATAAAATTGGGATTTTTTTCTGTAAAATTGTGGCGAGATTGCAAAATTGAGGAAACTTGGCAAAAATTCGAATCCACTTGGTAAAATACGGGCGATTTGTGAACATTGAGATTGTTTTTGTGAAATTAAGGAGAGTTGACAATATCGAGAAAACTTGGCAAAATCTATGGGAGTTGGCAAAACTGGAAATCACTTGGTAAAGTACAGGTGAGTTGTAAAAATTGGGATTGGTTTTCTGAAATTAAGGAGAGTTGGAAAAACCATAAACTGTTGGCAAAATCTAGGGGAGTTAACAAAATTCGAAGCCACTTGGTGAAATACGGGCGAGTTGTGAAAATTGGGATTGTTTTTGTGAAATTAAGGATAGTTGACGAAAATTGAAAAAACTCGCCAAAATCTTGGGGAGTTTGAAAAGTTTGATTTGGCAAATTTAGGAGAGATGTAAAGATTGGGGATTAACTTCGTGAAATTAAGGAGAAGTTGCAAAATCAAGGGAAAATTCACACTGAATTGCTGTAATTGAGACGAGATGTAAATATTGGAATTATTTCTGTAAAATTATGGCTAGTCGGCAAAATTGGAAGTTAAATTTCAAATTACGGTTTGCTGGCAAAGTTGGTAAGTGAAAAGTGAAATGGCAAAATGCAGAAGAGTTGTGAATCTAATCCCAGGAGCGAAAATCTAAGTAAGTTTGCTCAGTTGGCAAAAAATTTGAAATTTCGAGTTTTAAAATTTTTGATTTCTACCCCCCCCCCAACGATAGTCATTCGCTACGCCCCTGAACACTATTATATGTTTTCTTCATATTTTTTATCTTAGTAGGAAAAAACTACAAATTATGCAGCGCTGTTTTACCGTAATTTTAACTGTAAGGCATACTCTCTCTTAGATCACAATACCAAATAAGGCTTGGTCGAACACTTTCCCCGATTCTGTGTTATAAAACACTTTCATTTCTGAAGTCTTCATTTTTGGTACGTTAATACACACAGCAAGAGAGCATTAGAGTGGTGGCAGTTAAGTTATAATTAATGATACATCACATTAGCTAATTTCTTTTCATCGCAACATCTATATAATAAAAGAAGATGTCTGTCTGTTTGTGGCAGCCATAACTCATCGGGAAATCAACGTATACTCTCCACATTTTCAGAGAATCTCTCTGGTTGTGATTCGGATGGCAGTGCCAAATTTCAAGTCGAAAGTCCAAAAGGGGGGCTTGCTAGAAGAAAACATATTTACCAAGCTATTCCTACGGGAAACGAGAATCGCTGTCAAATTTACTGTTGCCCTTTACTACTCCCTAATTCTGAAAGTAAAGAGTTCAAATAGAATTTAAATATGCCGCCGTTGCCAGATTCCCCACGTCTCCAAAGGCATTATTGAGGCGTTCCATTGCAGCAAGGGACCTGATTTTCTAACCAACCACGGGGTTGGGCAGGGGGAACCCGCTTACCAAATTTGGGACCCTTTGGTGAAGTAGTCGGGAATTACAGAATGCCAAAATCTGACGAAATAAATATATCGATCGTTTGCCACGGGCTACGAGAGAGCGCGCCGAGTCAGCAATGACCTTTGCAACACCGGGAAATTCTTCGTGTTCAAACTGTGATGAAATGTCGGGGGAAGTGGGGGAGATGCTCACAAACTAACCGTTAGTGCAGGAAACAACAGAATAGGTAGATTAAAAGTGAGACACGAGCTGTCACAATTTGTGTAGAAACGAAGCCACGGGCCAAATGGCAACCTGATTTTTAAACCAATCACTGGGGAACACGGGGGACGCTGTGCAGGAAATGTGAACCGCGGACGAATATCACGGGCGCCACAGAGCAGAAAAATCTATGGTAACGGAAATAAAAATCTCGACAGCTTACGCAGGAACTAAGACACGGGCTATGAGAGAGCTCGCTGACATCAACAACAATCCAAGTCAACCCCGGGTAAATCTCTTCCCGTTGAAAATCTGTGCTAAAGTGTCGGGGAGTGGGAGGGGGTAACTAAAATATTTACCTTTATTGCAATGAAAATAAGAATATACATATCAAAAGTTACACCCGGGAAGCGCCGGGTACGTTCAGCTAGTGTAAAATAAATTACTAACTGCAGGAAAAAATTGTTAGCTTTGCATGATACCGCGCTATTCCCCCTCAGGTGCGCTAGGTAATACGATCACTAACCTGCTCCTCTTTTCGAGGTGTTTCGCAATGTATGGGCGATCCTCTAGCCCAGACCATAGAAAGCTATGGCCCATCACCTTGTTTTGAGCGACCCGCGAAATACTGATGATAAATAAATTAAATTTGTGAAAGAGAAATCCAACTTCGGGGAAATGAATTCTCATTAATATGTTTATATTGTTTGTTTCACTTTCGTTTTGTTTTCTGCGTTGGCTATACGTTATTGACTGTACATATTTTTTGGCGGCCGCAATTCCTTTTCAATTTTCAATGCTGCCGTTCAGCTAAAACATTTTCCCATGACTGCTCTAACCTTACCGACTCCAGTTCCCAGGTTCAAGTCCCCTACTGGGACTCGAAGTATTGAAGTTTTTCCCCTGCCTGCCCTTGGCCAGTAGACACCGATGGGCTTGGAAAGGCCACCGCCCGTCGGATGGGACGTTAAGCCGTGGATTCACGTGCGGGAGAGCCATACCTTGTGCATGTTAAAGAACACGATGGATAGCCTTCAGGGGAGGCTTTCATCTGCATCCTAACAGCTGTCTAGTGGGTTCTCTCCTCCCAACCTCATCTGAGCCGTCGGGGTCCTTATGACTTGGCTATTTAGCCCATTGTTTTAAAAAAAAAATAGTGCCGCTCAGAGGTAAAGCAACTCAACCCTAGTCTTATCGAAATGAACATAAAGAACTATATCTTATTTTTCCAACAAACCTTTTCATCAATATGCGTAACTTTTTAACTATGAGTCTATTTAATATTGAGACCATTCAAATATGATATTCAATATAGACATATATTCAATCTTGATATAGACCTTAGTAAATCCAACAGCAGGAATATGTTTCAATAGACTGTAATGCAGACGTAGAAGGTACAAACACCGAAGTACTAAAAACATTGCTAAAATCAATGGAGAACATAATGAAAAGAGTTAAAGGGCAATGCGAATCCAAATTTCAAAAATAAATTAATGCCTTAACTCACTCATGAATTTTAAAGAACTCCTATGTTCCAAAACGATGAGTTTTAATTGAAATTAATAAGCGGCTTAATTATAAAAAACAGTGAAAGTGAAATTGTGAAAAAGAAATTCTAAACAGAAAAGTTAGTTTTTCTTGACAAAAATTAAATACATTTTGATTACTTATCACATTAAATTTATTAACCTCTTTTTGTTGAACATATCTTATTTGTAGGCGTATTTTTATTTGACTTGGTCAAACTGGCCCAACTCCCTAATCAGGCACTTTATTTTATACCACTGGTGTCCACTTTAGGGAGATTTCACTGTAAATTCGGATGAATATCATTGTGTATATACTAATTAGGGTTAAAGAATAATCGAAAATTTAAAAGCCGGTTTTTAATCGATCTGTTTTTTTAAAAATCGGTTTTAACCAAAAAGTATAGTAATTTTTAAAAGCCAAAATGAAAGGTACTGACTATAACTCCTAGCAAGCATAGTTTATCGTCTATTTTTTTGGTCAAAAAATACCAAAAAAGGCAGCGTGATAGTCATGCATATGAAACAGAAAATGACAACTTTGACAATTGACATATTTTATTTTAAATAGCTAAAATAATTAAAATAATTAAAATTAAATAGCCAAATAAATTTAGCCAAAATAATACATCATTTAGACAAGATCCTAGATTTTCCCAAGTTGCATCGATTTTGACAACTACCTTAGATATTCCTAACTCCCTTTAATTTTACAACAAAACATATAAATTTTCACAACTCACTAGAATTTTACAAAATCGCTTCGAATTTTGCCAACTTCGATTCACTTTGGGGAGTAGCTCCTCCCCATAGCTACACCCAGAGGGGGGGGGGTCCAAGCGGCCCTGGCACCCCCCAAACGAAAAGGAAAAAAACACTAGAAGTTTTTCCAAAAATCTTTTCCAAATTATAATTCATTTTTTTATATTTATGTTGTGTCGTGTCGTATTTCTATACTACTTATGAATTAGAGAACAGAGTTTTGTGTAGTATTTCTATACTACTTATAGAGAACAGAGTTTTGTGTAGTATTTCTATACTACTTATAGACATAGAGTTTTGTGTAGTATTTCTATACTACTTATAGAGATAGAGTTTTGTGTAGTATTTCTATACTACTTATAGAGATAGAGTTTTGTGTAGTATTTCTATACTACTTATGAATTAGCGGTCACATAAGGTGGGAATACCCAATAGCTTTCGGGAATCACGGCCGCTGTGAACACAAGGAATGAAGAATCGGGCGGACCGAGCGCTACTTCGTTTGCCCGAGCCGGACCAGCGGGCCCAACCCCCCCAAGATTAAATCCTGAGTGCGCCACTGGCTACACCCCTAGAGCTAACAATTGATGCATAGAACTATTTCGGGCAGTTGATCTCAGACATTTTTAAGAAATTTAGATCCGGTATCGCATTCAAGGTCACATCGGAGTCAGAGTGGTGGTCTAGGAATCAAAAGGCGATGATGGATTTCTAGTATTTTTAGATGTATGCTTGACAAGGTACACCTTACAAGAGACAGGATAGAAGCAGAAAAAAAAATAAAGAAGGTCAAGTGAGTGGATTGTCGTTTCAGTATAAAAGAAAAATTTACGTCCACTTTAGTAGTTTTAAAAAATCCTTGAAAAATGCGTGTAACACATATGCTTAATATTTTTTCGCCTTCATTCCTCTTAGTAGTGGTGTAGTATCATAGCAATTAAGGAGCTCTGCAGCCGATACTTTCATTTTTTTCTGTCTCAAAACAGCTGTCCAGTGGGTCCCCTCCTCCAACCTTCTCTGAGCCTTCGGGGCCCTTGTGACCTGGCCATTTAGCCCATTGTGTGCAAAAAAGTGCCGCTCAGAGGTTTTATCGCTAAATATTCTAAGTGCCATAACTCATTAAATA
The DNA here is from genome assembly GCA_038380435.1 of Ryuthela nishihirai. NCBI lineage: Eukaryota > Metazoa > Arthropoda > Arachnida > Araneae > Heptathelidae > Ryuthela > Ryuthela nishihirai. Next base: position 9,787,369 of record JAWZYU010000021.1, read on the forward strand.
CTGAACGAATATGGTTGAAAATAGAGATATTGATTTATTTGATTGAGATCTTTATCTGCAATCAAATTTTTCAAAACAAAATACTTATTTTAGAAACTATAGAACTTTGACGTTAGCTTCCCATTGACTTAACATAGGGATTTTCTTTAATTTATGGAAACCATTGTATATTGGGACAAAATTCGAAAAGTGACTTTTTGTTAATTACAAAAATTGTATATCACATTGAAGCTAATTGTCCCATGTATCTGGATTTTTTTTGTTTTAAAATAATATATGAATGGTACCACAATGGTATCATAATTTTTTTAAGTCCTAAAATTAAGGTATCGAAAAATGCAGTTTTATTACTAAAACCAGTAATTTTCAAGATTAAATTTAATGTATTTATTTCCAACTATGCGAAAATTATTCGAAAATATTTAAAAAGTAATGTTTCTGTTGTTTACGATGGCATAAAATTTAAAAAAATTGTGTATGAAGAGGGTTTTTTTAGCATGCTTTTCGTGATAAAGTGGAAAGACATATAAACCTTTCAGCTTGAGTGAGAAACCATAAAATTTCCACACGATTCCCAAGCTAAATTTCATATTTTGCCAATTGTCAGATTGTGACCATTGTAATGTGCAAAAAATAAGTATTCGAACACTATGGTTGATTACAGAATTCAGAAAAAATAACTGGCAACGATTTTGTTTTAGAAATTAGTGATCTGGCAACCTTTGTGTCACGTAACACGAAGCTTGCCAGATCACTAATTAAAAAAATCGTTGCCAGATATTTTTTCTGAATTCTGTAATCAACCATAGTGTTCGGATACTTTTTTGAGCGACTGTACAGTACGAATAATATGTGCAAAACATTAGTTGCTCCTGGATGTCCGAGAAATTTGTCTTTATGTTATAGTACAGAGACTGTTTAATATAAGTCTCTATACTATAACATAAAGCTTAACATATTTTTTATTGATATAACAAGAGACTGTTTAAGTCCCTTGTTGCATCAATGACAAGGCAAGGTCGGAGTTCCGTAACATCTTAAAGAAATTTTTGTGGAGAAATATGAGAGATGATTTAAATGCATAAAAGTAATCTCTGAGAATCTGTATCTTCAGCAATATTCATGGAATATTTAAAGACTCCTTGCAGCGGAAACAATGCACTGCTTAACGCTAGTTTTAACAGTTTGAAAATAAATTTCGGACAAACATTCCATACACTTATTAAACAGTTGTCTAATATAGAAGAGGGTTGGATTGGGTTGTTTTACCTCTGAGCGGCTCTTTTTGCAAACAATGGGCTAAATGGCCAGTTCATAAGGACCCCTAAGGCTCAGAGACGGTTGAGGGAAGGGAACCCACTGGAACAGATGCTGGGAGACAGACGTGAACATGGGCTTAACGTGAACAGGGTGAGGTTCTTCCGCACACCCTTGTGCGGAGACGCGGCTTAACGTTCCATCCGACGGACGACTGTCTTTCCAAGCCCATCGGTGTCTCCTACTGACTGTAGGGAGAGCGGGGAGTTTTGCGGAGATAAATCTCAATGCTGACCCAGCTGGGAGAAGATGGTTCGAAATACTATTGCTATTTTGGACTGTGCAGTCGTTTACACTGAACTAGTAGTAGAAGAAAATTTTCCCGAGGAGAGAATCCGCAAATGAATACTAATGGATGGTGTAATAACTGACGATCACGAGTTGCAAAATACGAGAGAACATTTCCGGAGGAAGAATTTGGATGAAATTATGAACGACACAAATAAACTCAACCGAGCGACGTTTTCAAAATCACGAAAACGTTTTCGCCGACATATAAGATCCAGTGGCGGATTACCGCACAGTGTGTGAGGACTCGCCTAGAGCTTCGACATTTATGGGGGGGGGCTCAAAACAGTCGTCGCGAATTTTCAAATCAAACTCGATTTCTCGATTTTTTTCACCATATAGCAATATACACTGGCGGAAATTGAAAAAAGGACACCATTAACTATTGAAGCGTAATCTATGAGATTTATTTAGTAGAAACAACTTGCTGAGAAAGGACAGTGATAACACGTGTGAAGCGATTCAATGTTTATTTTACCTTTTAATGAGTATTACATTTTAGAGAAGGCACATTTTAATAAGGTGTTGAACCTCCTCGAGCAGCAATACTTCGATTACTCATTTGGTCGCTAAAAGTGTATCAGGTTAAAAAAAATAAGATTTGATGGGTTAATTTTTTAGTTTGCCAATATAAAAGTACATTTCGTTTTGACTTGAGCATTTTAAATCTATTTTAAGAATATCCTCCTCGCCCTTGGTACCATGGACGCCCCAAATAACGGGCAAAAAGAGACGCTTTGCACCCTTTGGTGCATTTAACGGAAAATTAGTCATACTAGACACCAATCACTATCATTAAGAGAATTTTTTGTATAATTCATGTAATATTTTTCCAGTTGAAATCTGTGTTTGAAACATATCTGCAGTCCAATGTCCTTTTTGCGAACTGCTGACACCTGAATAAGTCAAAAATACATTTTTTAACATTTTTCGTGATTACAAATTTCAGAAATGTCAACAACAAGATGTTTCAAAATGAATCCGATTCGAGATTGCAAACAAAATAAAATTCCATCCACTCTTCCTAATAACTTGAAAAGGAAACGTTCAAACTCTTTCAATAAATTTTGCTTGAAGGAGGACAGAAAGCCAATTGCGTCTTTTTTTTTTGTATTCTCAGGATCGCTCTGAGAGACAGTCAATGAAAATACCCTTAAATTTGGGCATTTCTTTACTTCTTTTCAAAAAATTCTCCCCTGGAGGCGATATCCCCTGTTGGGGTGGTGGTAGATATTCAATACATTCCTAACCCTGGTCAAAAGCCCCCACCCTCCCCACACTCACCCCCCCACACACACACACCTACCACGAGGACTCACATGTGGTACGTATCTGGAGGCCAGTCCACTGACAATTCCAAGGTCGTTTACATTTACCAATCCGCCACTATCTAATCGCCATGTTGCGGAACCTTCTTTTATCCATTGTCGCCAACAACATCCACAAGTTCGTGTATCGTGATCCATAAATATCGCGGTTTCTCGATTGGACAATCCAGCTTCTGCCATTCCAATAATATTTAATATCCGAGAGGTGCACGTAATGTCGTTATTGGCATCGTAGAGGCATGAAGGTCTGCCCTACACAACTCTGTTCAAAGTTACTTTAGAGTAATCCTTTAACATCACTTTTTATACCGTCCGGCAATGCCTACGTCACAAGGAGAACTGCCAGTTACAGACAGTGTTTTGCGCCTATCGGCGTCATATGCAAATCAGTGACATAGGTATAGGTTGTCATCCTGCAAGCAAATTTTCAGCTTTTTACGGCTGTTCTGTCCTGATGGGGCAATTTCAATAGAGGGCAGTGCTTTGGAAATGGAAAAGTTCATTTCTCTTCAAAGGTATTAAATTTCGCTTTAAAATTTCTTAAGATTTTACACTTCCTTACAAAAGCTAAGGCGTTTATTTCGAAATGACTTAACCCATTTCAATAAACTTGAACAAGAATAATATCATTTATAAAATGAATGACGCTCATCAGTTGGTTGCCAAATGAAAGGCTTGCGACATTGGGAATGTCATTTCTTACGATTTTAGTGAGTTTAATACAATTGAATTGACTCGAACAACAAAGAGTAAATCTGTTACTACTCAATAAAACAGGGACATATCCGTTTATAATTTTCACTATATCAATTGTAATTTTGAAAGATCACTTCGGCTTCCGAATACAAAAAAAAAAAGATACACCTCCTCCTAACAATTTACTAAAATTGCAAATTTACTAAATTGAAATTTACTAATCATTACAGCGATGACTTAGTCTTTTTGTAATACGGATGGCGAATTCACTGCAACAACTGATTATCGTACGATTTCATCAACAAAGTCGGCCATTGCAGTTCGACTAACGCATCATAAAAATGGCGGAACTTCCAGTTATTCCTCATTCTCAATATATGACTATTTTTGAAACAGGCTTACAAAAGCTTTATTTATGCAAAAGTTCTTTAAGGGTTTTTAAGACTAAAACAATAGCCACGATGATCGTAAGGTGTTTTCAGCCTTCCTGATTGTACGAAACAACATACATACATTTAAAGTCATGGAATACAACTGTAAAAATATGTAAATGTTAACGAAATTTTGGATAACGTTTAAGTAACAGCTAAATATAAATAAAATAATAAACACCCCCCTTAAGCAGCTGCTTGCCACAGAGGTCTGAGAGGAGCCTGTCAGTTTATACGCCACAATAGAAGGTCTTGAGAGGATGGCAGGACCTCAGCAGAAACACGAAACATACATCCATGACTTACCCGGGGCTCGAACCCAGGTCCCTTAGATCAGTAGCCAAGCGCGCTAACCACTCGGCCATGGGATAACAACTAATAATTCTTTTTGAATTGGATAGGTACTGATGAAATGTAACAATTCGAATATCCAATAAGCAACGCTGTCCAACTAGCGGCCCGCACAAGGATTTTTGTGGCCCATGAACAAAATAAATTTTTTACTTGGAATTTTAAATAAATATCTGTGAACCACCTTACAATTTTAGTCAACTTATATTACTTTACTTGATATGTAATCTTCAACTTACTCATTCTATAAAGTTTACAAAACATTCTTAAACCGATCTGCAAACTACTGAAACATTTTAAGAGCGGTGCGGCATCATCAAACAAATGTTTTTATGAAGCTGCAATAATAAGAAGCGTCTAACGACAGAACGAATCGCTTTCACTGCGCATGCATATGGCATGCATTGTCGAATGTTGCACTGTATGTGCACCAGGAGACATTGTGTGGCATTTCGCTGAGACAAAACGACGTAATGGAAAAGGTTGTCAAAATTATCAATTTAATTCGTGGCGGTAATCGTTCTCTTACACACAGAAAATTTAAAGCTTTTTTTGGACGAACTGCATGCTGAGTATGGCGATCTGCTTTTAAATAGTAATATTCGCTGGTTAAGTGCCGGAAAATGCCTCAAGAGATATTTTACACTTCGAAAAGACATTCATCTTTTTCTCACAGAAGTAGGCACCGATGAAGATTTAATAGCAAGATTTGTTGATGGAAATTTTCTATGTTCACTTGCTTTCCTAACAGACATTAACAGATTATTTAAATGTCTTGAATAAATCCTTACAAGGAAAAGATCAAAACCTGTGCTGTCTTTATAATCATGTCACTGGGCTTAGAAACAAACTTCAATTGAGGGACTTGCAGCAAAAAGGAGGCAGCATCAATTGTTACTCATTTTTAGTTATATGTGCTATCCTCTAGAGAAAAATATGGCCTTTAATTTGGTGCAAAAAGGAGCCAGTTCCGAGTGATAGCTACCTTGGTTTCCAACAAATGGAGCATTACATATTTGAGAAAAAAAAAACTTTCATTTTAAATGGTACTTTTTTGTTTACTCAAAATTGGTAGTTAGTGGAACTGACTCGTTATTGCTGCAAGCCCTTCAATTGTCGAAGTCAAATTTGCAGAAAAATAATTTCATTCATTTTGAAACTTGTAAAGAGTTCTGCGAAGAAATGAAGCAACTTAGCAAAACAGTTAATTTTGAAAAATTTGTTCCTAAATTAGATATTCTAATTGAAGATTTTAATAGAAGATTTTCTCAATTTGATGACCTTAAGCAAAGTTTAAATTTATTCAGTAATCCATTAAATATTGATATTAGCACCGTAGATCCTAAATATCAAATGGAATTATGTGACTTTGAGGCCGACCCAATTATTGCATCTAATAGAGAAACTGAAATAGAATTGTTCAAACTTTTGCCTAAAGAAAAATATCCAAAAATGAAAGATTTTGGACTCCAAATAATTTCTATCCTCGGAAGTACATGTATCTGCGATCGCGCATTTTCTGATATGAAATATATACAATCAAGATGCAGAAACTACTTGCAAGACTCTACACTTGAACATATACTGCTGCTCGCAATAACAAATATCGATATGGATGTAAAAGAAATTATTGCCCAACAAATACGGCCACAGTGCTCCCATTAAATTTATTAAATATTTGATAAGATTTAGAAAATTTATACTGGTTTATTATTACTTATTATTTTTCGCATAAATAAAATAATTTTTGAGGTTTCTTATTACTTATTATTTTTCGTATAAATAAAATAATTTTTTGAGGTTTATTATTACTCATTATTTTTCGTATAAATAATTTTTTGGGGTTTATTATTACTTATTATTTTTCCTATATAATTATTTTTTGAGGTTTGTTATTACTTATTATTTTTCGTATAAATAAAATAATTTTTGAGGTTTGTTATTACTTATTATTTTTCGTATAAATAAAATAATTTTTGAGGTTTCTTATTACTTATTATTTTTCGTATAAATAAAATAATTTTTGAGGTTTCTTATTACTTATTATTTTTCGTATAAATAAAATAATTTTTTGAGGTTTATTATTACTCATTATTTTTCGTATAAATAATTTTTTGGGGTTTATTATTACTTATTATTTTTCCTATATAATTATTTTTTGAGGTTTGTTATTACTTATTATTTTTCGTATAAATAAAATAATTTTTGAGGTTTGTTATTACTTATTATTTTTCGTATAAATAAAATAATTTTTGAGGTTTCTTATTACTTATTATTTTTCGTATAAATAAAATAATTTTTGAGGTTTCTTATTACTTATTATTTTTCGTATAAATAAAATAATTTTTTGAGGTTTATTATTACTCATTATTTTTCGTATAAATAATTTTTTTTGGTTTATTATTACTTATTATTTTTCCTATATAATTATTTTTTGAGGTTTGTTATTACTTATTATTTTTCGTATAAATAAAATAATTTTTGAGGTTTGTTATTACTTATTATTTTTCGTATAAATAAAATAATTTTTGAGGTTTCTTATTACTTATTATTTTTCGTATAAATAAAATAATTTTTGAGGTTTCTTATTACTTATTATTTTTCGTATAAATAAAATAATTTTTTGAGGTTTATTATTACTCATTATTTTTCGTATAAATAATTTTTTGGGGTTTATTATTACTTATTATTTTTCCTATATAATTATTTTTTGAGGTTTGTTATTACTTATTATTTTTCGTATAAATAAAATAATATTTTGAGGTGGCATGAACTAACTTTTCAATTATCTATCCTAATCCTATTCTATTTTTGGCCCGTGAAATATTGGCAAAAGAAAAAATGGCCCGCGGTCTTAGAGAAGTTGGACAGCACTGCCAATAAGTATAATTGTGCCCTCTAACGGTGGAAAACTTTTAAAAGAATTATGCAAACGATCTATTTGCGCTGGAAATGTGATAGTTCAGTGGTGATGATCAATCAACAGTATCTCCCTTCTTCTTAAGGTTGGTGGTAAAGTGCAAATTTTTGCTTTAAGATATTAATGCAAAATTCTTTTTGTTGAATTGGTTATAAATAACATTTGATGATTCATAGTTTTCTAATCCTAGGAAAATCTTTAATTTACCTCGTTCGAGAGCGTTAGATGTAGAAACCGTAAAACTTGAAGTAATAATGTAAATGATATATTGAAATTCTGGGTGTCGTGTATCAAGAATAGATACCCTGATAAATTACAACCAGAAGTATAATTCATATGTGTTGTAATTAAATTATTATTAGTTAAAATTGTACCGGGTGCTCTTTTTTTTAAATAGTAATTAATTAAAAAAATTAATAATGTTTCCAATAGAGGTTTTAATAGAGTTTTAACAAATAAATATTTTTATTATATGTAGAATGACTGATTTGCTTCTTAACCCTAAACAAAATGCAAATTTTTCGTTTTGACAGATAAATAATAAATTTCTTTTGCATCGTATGGGGTTAACGATATATTACTATTTACATTTTCCAATCAGCAATCAGTACGAATTACTATACTGCTGTTAAAGGGTGCAAAATGAAAAACTTCTATTTCTTTGAAAACCAGAATTGCCTCTTCACGAAAGGCGATATCTTGTTCTTTTAGTTCTTTAACACCCATAAGTGACGTGGGTCGGACAATATTTTAGATTTAACAGGGCTGCCGTTTTCACTAACTAACTTGACTCATTTTTAAGGATTTTCTAGATATTCTACCGATTACAGGATATTTGAGTACTTCAGGCTGTTGACGTTTTGAAGAATGTAGTATAGTTCTTCGCAATTCGAATACAGTTTACGCGGAGTTCCTAACGATACAAATCGAGTTTCAAGATCACAGCGCAGCACCTTTAAAGCTCAATGACAGGTGCTTAATTTTGTGTCTAATTTTTTATTTCATTTCTTTAATTTCCCAAAATTTAATTAGTTAAATGCTTTTAGTACAGTCGCTCAAAAAATATCCGAACACTGTGGTTGGTTACAGAATTCAGAAAAAATATCTGACAACGATTTTTTTTTAGAAATTAGTGATCTGGCAACCTTCGTGTCACGTGACACGAAGGTTGCCAGGTCACTAATTTCTAAAAAAAATCGTTGCGATATATTTTTTCTGAATTCTGTAATCAACCACAGGGTTCGGATATTTATTTGAGCGACTGTAGCGTTTTATAATAAAATATAGCTAACCAAAGTACCCTGCGTTGCCCCAGAAAAAAGGGCATTTTTCAAGCAATAACAAATTTCGAATGGCGGACAATATTTTCTATTTAAAAATCGTTCCTCGAGAAAGCGATTCTGCTTAAAATCCAAAAGTGAACTGAAAAGGATTGAAATAATGAAAAAAAATTGAAAAAAATTGGTTTTGCTGTGAGTGGGATGCTGCACCACTGAATTATTGAAATAATAGGTTAATATCGCTCTCGAGTAACTTTCGTTAAAAGAGCTTTAAAGCAATTCAGCAGAACTTTATGTAAACACATTCTTTGATTTTTCCTCATGCTAAACCTGTATGTACTAACAACTATCAGATTCCAAAACGACAGAAATTTTTAAGCAATCGAATCAAATCGTTCGTCTCTAAGGGTCAATTTGCATATGAGTAAAAATTAGTGTTATCTTCATGCATTCTTGAGTAGAATCAATCCAAGAATTGCTAATATACCGTAAAGATCTATAAATATTTAACCAAAATACCGATTTCTAACCTCCAATTGATTCTATCGAATAAATATCTCTGTAAATCCTCAAACAACGCTTAACCGTGTGCCAAATTTTGGTTCCTAGCTTCTTTATGTGAAGAGTTATCGCGATCAGAAACGAATACACACGTCAACGACTTGGATTATTTCAGATTATTATATAAACAACTGATAATTACAATGGATAACTAAATTTCAGTAAAAGCAGACTAAACCAATTTTTACATCTAATCAGGACTAAGGTTAATTCATTTCCGTAGGTTTCGCTTAATGAGAGATATTTTTGTGGAAATAAATATACTGCATTTGATACAGATTGCATTTGATACCCACATTATGCGGCGTTTTCCATTCAACGAATTACCATTTTTTAATTTTCTAAGGAATCGGAACAACTCGACCAGTCAGTGTTGCCAACTGGTGGAACTTTCATTAGACCACGAGGGATTTCGCCAAGAATTTTAGGATTGAAATATTTAATATCCTTGAAGTTCACATTAATTATTAATTATTATTATCTTATTATTGATAATTTATTACTATAAAATCAATAATGTAAAAGAAGTTCATATTTCTAATTTGACAATTTGTGAGAATATCGTACTCATTTTGTTCTTATATGGCTTCTATTTTGATGCGTTTAATTGTATTTATGCAAGGATTGCTGGTACTCCACATGAGACACTTTGAGAGGCACTCGTCTAAGCCACTAAACTGTCATCATTAAAGTCACAATTAGCGGAGAAATGAACTAGTCGATCGGTCTAAAACACCTCGCTGGTAACTGGGAGACTCGGGTTCGAGTCTCACTCATTGAAGAAACTCATTTTTTCGCAAAAGTATTTCTTACATATTACTAATATTTAGTAAAATTTACTTCTTTAACTTAATTAGGAAGTGTATAATTAATTTTAGTTTATTTATTCAAACGGAAACCTATTGTTCATCTTTTAATGATTTACTTATTTTAAATTCAATATAATAAGCTCAAAAGATGTTAATATCCAAAATAATCACTTGTCGATATCGCTTCATTTGTAGACAGTGACATCCAAAGCGGCGAACCCAGTCAGTTGTAAAATTTATGACCAAAGGACGAATCAGGTGCATTCTGTTTTCTGTAAGCGGTCTCTTTGATGTGACGTACATATAGGTTATCTAAAAGCCCAAATTTTGATAAAACCTAGGATTTTGTTTACCAAGCCACTGTTTTTTAAACTTTAGTTCAAAATTTGGTTTACCAAATTCACTGTTTGGTAAACCAACTTTTACTATAACATACATATAAATATATCGTACTCATTTTGAAGAGAGCTGATCTGTCAATCAATATATAAGGTTTAAGTAGATCATCATCATCATCATCATCATCATCATCATCATCATCGTCGTCGTCGTCGTCGTCGTCGTCATCATCATCAAGCAGCCATGGGCTACGGAGGTTCAACCAGACCGTGCAATTTACTTCTCCAAGCAAGTCTATCCTGAGCTACATCTACTGCATCTGGCCACTGCACACCAATTCTAACAAGGTCCTGTTTGACATTGTCTGCCCACCGCATCCGAGATCTCCCCTTCTTTCTGAGGCCTTTAGGCACACTGTTCATAACCCTATTCACCAATCTATAATTATTCATACGGGCAACATGGCCAAACCAACGGAGTCTCTCTCTGCACAATATGCTGCTTAAAGGAGGTTGCAAACTCCTTTGCCTAACTTCATCATTAGTTACAAAGTTGAACCACCTAATGCCCAAGATACTGCGTAAGCATCTGGAACCAAAAGCATCTAGTTTCTTGTTATCTTGTTTACAAAGTGTTCAGTTTCACTACCATAACTAACCCTAGAAAGAACCAAACTATTATACAGTCTAATTTTAGTCTTTAGGTGTATACGCCTATTTCTCCACACTCTCCAAAGATTGTTAAAAGTCCCGGCAGCAATCCCTATTCGTCTGTTAATCTCATGCCGCACATCACCATTATCTGTTACATAGCTCCCAAGATAATTAAACTGTGACACCTGCTCAAGACTGCAAACATTCAGATTAACTGAATCACAACCTGCCTGACCAATTTTCATCACTTTAGTTTTCTCTCTGTTTATAACCAAACTTACTCTACTACCAGTCTCATCAATAGCTCGAATGAAAGAGTTTATCTCAACATCATTTGCCAAAAGGGCTAAATCATCAGCATAATCTAAATCAGAAATTTTCGTATCTCCAGCCCATTTAAGGCCAAAATCTTTCCCTTGAAGTGAATTTCGCATAACATAATCAATAACCAAACTAAAGAGAAAAGGAGACAAAATGCACCCTTGTCGAACACCAGAAGTAATGCTAAACCAATTGCTACAAGCCTTACCAACTCTCACACACGACTCAGTGTTATTATAGAGAGCTTTCATTATGTTAACTAACTTGTCAGGTACACCATATGATTTCACAATCAGCCACAAATTATGACGATCAACAGAGTCGAAAGCCTTTTTGAAATTAACAAAGCTAGCAACCAAAGGTTTCTGAAACTCTAAACATTTCTCAAGAATCTGCCTAAGTGAAAATATCTGATCCACACATCCCCTACCACTTCTGAATCCACATTTCTCATCACGCAATTGACTGTCAACCAGATTCTTAATTCTATTAAGCACAATCATGGAAAGAACTGTACCTGGAACAGAGAGTAGGCTGATACCCCTATAGTTATCACAAGAAATGCGATCACCTTTTTTGAAAATAGGGATAACAATAGCTCTGGTAAAATCCTTAGGAACCATGCCTTTATCATAACAGATATTCAGAATTTCAGTCATCCAAGTGGTAACCGAAATAAGTGCCAGAAACGTAAAAGTTTATCCCTAAAGGTGTTGGGGTCGTAGATCTCAAAAACATTACGAAATTTCCGATTCGGCTATCCTTCGAGTTCAAAGGGCAAATTTCGATCTTTACGTGCTAAAAAACTGAAAATTAGTGCCTGGAAGTATATTGGGATTTAGAAAAGCTGTGAAAGTTTGGATCCGATGAATCAAAGGTCAAATCGTTATCAAAGGGTCAAATTTCGATTATCAGAAAATAGGAAGATAAAAAAAATATAAATAAATTAAAAATTAAAAAAAATACTTAGCTTCCTAAATGGGCCCTAAAAAGTAGGAAATAAATCTAAAGCATATCGATGGTACAATCAGTCACTGAGTTCGAATTCACTTCAAAGGAAGATAGGGCCCCGAAAATCTTGTTGAGTACATAAATCGGAGCCCTATATTCCCTTGAAGTAAATACGAACTCGGTGACTATGCTTTAGAATTATTTTCTACTTTTTAGCGCTCTATAGGAAGACAGGTATTTTTTAAATTTTTTAATTTATTTATATTTTTTGTCACTGAAAACACTTACCTTCAAAACCTTTTATTTGACATATGACTCATAAACAATAAGTACATTTACCCCCCTTTAGGAGCCATATTTGAGATCGCCCACGACATCGGAGACGCCACAAGCTTTAATTTGAGCTATGACTCGTTAAATTCGAACCCCGCGAAAATCACCCCCCACATTTTAACAGGGGGATAGTTTACAACTGTCCTTATACGAGGTTTCATTTGACACTTAACTCATAACTGTAGGCCCTCGTGTTCGGAAGATATAAGAGAACGACTTTCACATTTCCCGCTTTTCAGGGAGAGAAGGCATGGTGGTGGGGGGGGGGGGGGTCACGTTTCACAGCCTACGACACTCCTCGCATCACAGGCTTTTATTTGACACGTAGCTTGTTATTTTCTGCACTTGCCTTCGGAGATATATTGCAAGAATCATTTTTGTATTTCCTCCCTTTTTTATGACGGAAGAAAGCAATTGGTGACATCGGCATTTATTGATTTCTAACAAGTCACTCCGACTCCTATTTGACCTTGAATATGATACCGGATCTGAAAATTCCTCTTATTTTTTAGTTCTACTCTCCGAAATAGCCATATTCATCAATTTTTAGCTCTCCATCACCGGTATATCGAATTTGAGCTTTGACCTCAAAGCTCAAATTCAGATTTATTCATCGCATCCAAAATTTCTCAATAATTCAGAGCATTTTAGAGTTTTTCAGAGTTTTAGCTTTCTAACACTGATAGATCTTAATTTGGTCTTTGACCTCGAAGAATCCTCCAGATCCGAAATATCGTAACGTTTCCGACATGTACAATTCGAAACAGCCCCAGATACCAATTTTCACATTTTTAACACTCGTAGATCATAGTTTGACCTCTACGTAACCTCCATTTGACCTCGAAGGCTATATCGGAGGTCAGATTTTGGATTTTTTCCGAGATCTACGACCCGATCACCCCTAGATGCAAATTTTCAGAGCTCCATCATTTCTGCTTCATAGTTGGAATTAGATTGTGATTCCCTGTCAGTCGTCAACCGTTACTCAATCACTCCCAATTGTCTGTATAAATAAGATAGATCAATATTTATTTAACAAACTGCCACTGAGAATTAAGGTACATTAGATGTATTTTACTATTAAATTGTCTTTACTACGTAGTCACTGGAAGGAGAGCTATGCACCAATCCCCTGTGATGATGCATAGAACCGGCCAGGCCTAGCACCTAATGTCCAACCCCGCCTCCTCGTGGTGCGGACCGTTAGTAACTTTCAAAAGAGATACTCTCTTGTGGAAGTGAACGGAAGGGGAGGGCTGCCAGATTAGTGTGGCCTACTGATCTGGACAACTATGGCTACTTTTCTTTTTTCTCTACCCTGCTCAGGAGTGGTCAACCACACAGGGTCCTGGTGCTGACCATATAAACCTACTGGACTGGACAGATATATGGCTCTGAGCTTGATTATGGATCCTGATTTTGCTGCACTGGTGGGCTTCTGTGGAGGGAAAATCTTCCGCTGTGTTTTCTTTTTGTTTGTGGGTTGACAGCCCCAAGTGAATAGATCCACAGGATATGTTTATCAGCTGGTGGATAATCCTGAGCAGAAGTCATCGCAGGCACCTGAACTCTTTGCTTCTATTGGCATCGTCAAATTCTACATTGGAGGAAGTCTTCCAGTGTAGATGGCTTCAGCCTTTAGTAGTGGGGGAACGGGTCTTTGCCCCATGTCTGCGATTAGGGGGCTGTTTGATATTATCGGCATTCCCTCTCTCAATAAACATAGTTTCTTTAAACATCCCACTAACCATTTTCTCTCCATAGGTAGTTGGAATGTGAGGACTCTGCACAGAGCTTTTTCTCTTGATGTCCTCACACAAGAATTCCACCTTTATAATTTAGATATTCTCGGCTTGCAAGAGAGCAGATGGACAGATAAAGGTCAGATTCTTAAAAATAATCTTAAATTTCTCTTTTCAGGGAGGGACGACAAAAAGCATCACCAAGACGTGGGTCTGCTTCTCAGCAGACACGCTAGCGATGCTCTTCTAGGATATGAGTGCATTAATGAAAGGTTTCTTACAGCAAAATTTCAGTCAAGCGTTAAAGACTTGAATGTTATCTGCTGTTATGCCCCCACTGAGGATGCCGATGAGGATGAGAAGGATAGGTTTTATGAACACCTTCAGGATATTTTGAATTCTATCAAGAAAGGAGATATTACCCTTGTTCTTGGTGACTTCAATGCCAAAGTTGGTACTGACTCTGACCTTTGGGGAGGAGTAATAGGCCCTTTTGGTATTGGTAGCTGCAATAGCAATGGGCAACGCCTCCTACAGGTAAGTAAACTCAATGGATTCAGAATAACTAACACTTATTACAAACACCGCGACATACATAAGTACACATGGGTTTCACCTGATGGGCTGCATAAGATTATGATTGATTACATATTAATTAACAGCAAATGGGCTAGTTCTGTTAGGAATACCAGGGCATATAGGGGAGCTGAAATTGGATCTGACCATTACCTTGTTAAAAGTGTGTTGCAACTTAAACTTAAAAAGTGTTGTGCTAGGGTTAAAAAATTTACTTTTAATACTGAAGCTCTGAAAGATCCAGTTATAGGCAAAGCTTACCATGATAGGTTACTTAGTCATTATGACAGTCATGGTTTGCTTACTACTGAAGTTGAGGAAGAATGGGATCATTTTAAACAGGCTTTTTTGGACACTAACAGTACTCTTTTAGGAAAAAAGGAGCAGAAGAGGCAAAATTATCTGAGTGATAAGGCTCTTGAGCTTATTTCGGAAAGAAAGAACTGCAGGAATGACCTTAATCAATACCCTACTAGTACTAATAGAAAGCATTACAGAGAACTTAATAAACGTGTAAAAGATCAGTTAGCTGCTGATAAGAATCTTTGGCTTGATGGTTTGGCTGACAAAGCCGAGGAAGCAGTTAGACAGCACAACAGCAGAGAGCTGTACCAGATAGTTAATGTTTTGTGTGGTAGAAAACGGACAGGCATACAAGGATTGAAGGATAAACAAGGTAAGGTTATAGAAGGGGAGGATTCTGTCATGGCTAGGTAGGCTGAGCATTTCAGTGATGTTCTAAACAATGTAGTTTGTGCTACTCCCATTGTTTGCAATGATGATAGATGCATTGGTGGCTTTAATGTTGTCCCTATAACACAATCTGAAGTTCTTTTGGCTGTTTCTAAACTTAAACTTCATAAATCCCCAGGGGTAGATGAAATTACTACGGAAATGCTTAGAGCTGGGAATGTTTCGGTTACCACTTGGATGACTGAAATTCTGAATCTCTTTTATGATAAAGGCATGGTTCCTAAGGATTTTACCAGAGCTATTGTTATCCCTATTTTCAAAAAAGGTGATCGCAGTTCTTGTGATAACTATAGGGGTATCAGCCTACTCTCTGTTCCAGGTAAAGTTCTTTCCATGATTGTGCTTAATAGAATTAAGAATCTGGTTGACAGGCAATTGCATGATGAGCAATGTGGATTCAGAAGTGGTAGGGGATGTGTAGATCAGATATTTTCACTTAGGCAGATTCTTGAGAAATGTTTAGAGTTTCAGAAACCTTTGGTTGCTAGCTTTGTTGATTTCAAAAAGGCTTTCGACTCTGTTGATCGTCATAATTTGTGGTTGATTGTGAGATCATATGGTATACCAGACAAGTTAGTTAACATTATGAAAGCTCTCTATAATAACACTGAGTCGTGTGTGAGAGTTGGTAAGGCTTGTAGCAATTGGTTTAGCATTACTTCTGGTGTTCGACAAGGGTGCATTTTGTCTCCTTTTCTCTTTAGCTTGGTTATTGATTATGTTATGCGAAATTCACTTCAAGGGAAAGATTTTGGCCTTAAATGGGCTGGAGATACGAAAATTTCTGATTTAGATTATGCTGATGATTTAGCCCTTTTGGCAAATGATGTTGATGAGATGAACTCTTTCATTCGAGCTGTGGATGAGACTGGTAGTAGAGTAGGTTTGGTTATAAACAGAGAGAAAACTAAAGTGATGAAAATTGGTCAGGCAGGCTGTGATTCAGTTAATCTGAATGGTTGCAGTCTTGAGCAGGTGTCACAGTATAATTATCTTGGGAGCTATGTAACAGATAATGGTGATGTGCGGCATGAGATTAACAGACGAATAGGGATTGCTGCTGGGACTTTTAAGAATCTATGGAGAGTGTGGAGAAATAGGCGTATACACCTAAAGACTAAAATTAGACTGTATAATAGTTTGGTTCTTTCTAGGGTTAGTTATGGTAGTGAAACCTGGACACTTTGTAAACAAGATAACAGGAAACTAGATGCTTTTGATTCCAGATGCTTACGCAGTATCTTGGGCATTACGTGGTTCAACTTTGTAACTAATGATGAGATTAGGAAAAGGAGTTTGCAACCTCCTTTAAGCAGCATATTGTGCAGAGAGAGACTCCGTTGGTTTGGCCATGTTGCCCGTATGAATAATTATAGATTGGCGAATAGGGTTATGAACAGTGTGCCTAAAGGCCTCAGAAAGAAGGGGAGACCTAGGATGCGGTGGGCAGACAATGTCAAACAGGACCTTGTTAGAATTGGTGTGCAGTGGCCAGATGCAGTAGATGTAGCTCAGGATAGACTTGCTTGGAGAACTAAATTGCACGGTCTGGTTGGACCTCCGTAGCCCATGGCTGCTTGAGGATGATGATGATGATGATGACTACCTTGTGTAGTAGTGGCATAGCCATAGGTTTTAGCAGGGACAAGAGTGGCAGCTGCCCATTTCCTGGAAAAAAGTTTCAAAAATTAATTTCTGATGAATAATACAAGTATGCCAAAATTTAATGTCGTTTTTGTCTCAAATTTTTGTTTTGGAAAAATTGGAAATGTAATATTGATTCCTTTTTAAATTTTTTGTTTTGTTTTCGGAAGTATATCGTTTATATCAATTTATTAATATGAAAAACATTTTTTAATAAAAAGGAAACTTATCATTAAATTTTAATAATATTTAAGTAATAAGTATATATAGTTATTTAAAAGTATTCTTAATAATAAGTTTCCCTTTTTGCATTTCATTTTGTTTTCTGGTATCTTTGGGCCGTTCCGTGGCCGAGTGGTTAGCGCCCTTGGCTACTGATCTAAGGGACCTGGGTAAGGCATGGATGTATGTGTCGTTTCTCTGCTGAGGTCCTGCCATCCTGTCAGATCTTCTACTGTGGCATGTAAACTGACAGGCTCCTGTCAGACCTCTGTGGCAAGCAGCTGCTCGAGGGGGTATTTATTTTTTTTTCTATCTTTAGTTGTAAAGGGTTTTCCAAAAGGGCTTTAGGATTTTGAATGCCGATAACTTAAAATGTTTTTTTTTTCAGGTGGAATTTCATATACCCTAACTTCAGTCATGTACAAGTCTAATTATGGCGTCGCTCTCACAAGAACAATGTATTGAAATCGTTAAAACTTATTACGGAAATAAATGTTCAGTAAAAGAAACACATCGCAAAATTCGTGATTTTTTCGGCGCATTCAATCGTCCTACTGAACAATTTCACGTTAAATGGAAGTGTCAATAAACAAAATTGTCGACTTTGGGGGGAAGAAAATCCTCGAATTATTCACAAACAATCACTTCATGCACAAAAATGTACGGTTTGGTGTGGTTTGTGGTCTGGAGGAATCATTGGCCCATTTTCCGTTGAAAATGATCGTGGCAATGCTGTTACGGTGAATGCAGAGCGTTATAATGCGATGATTACAGAATTTTTGTGGCTTCAAATTGATGGAATTGATATTTCTGATGTTTATTTTCAACAAGATGGTGCTACGAGTCATACAACACGAGCGAACATAGAGTTATTACGCACGAAATTCCCTGGACGTGTAATTTCACGAAATGGAGATGTGAATTGGCAGCCAAGATCTTGCGACTTAACACCATTGCACTTCTTTCTTTGGGGCTATTTGAAAAATAAAGCTTACGTCAACAAATCAGATAACATACCAGACTTAAAAGATAACATCCGAGCAGTCATAAGAGAGATTAATGTCTCAATGATTGAGAATATCTTACAAAATTATGATGTTCGTATCGATGCCTGTAAACGTAGCCGTGGTGGACATTTAAATGACATCATCTTTCAAGTTTAATTGTAATCGGTGAAACTTTAATTTACAATAAACAAATCAGATATATTCCATGTGTTTATTACAAAGCAACATCCTAAAAACCCATATTATGGCATTATATGGAAAACCCCATATTATGGCATGATATATGCATAATTGTTGTTTAGGCAACTGAGCTCATTTATGAACGACTTGACCTACATATATTTTTATCTTGAAACACTGAATTTCTTTTTATTCCCCCCACCCCTGAATTTATTTTTATTCCCACTCACCCTGAAAAATTTCTGTTGACGTCCATGATGCCAAGGGATAGGATCCAAGTAAATAGGATGATCCCAAGGTAGCTTTACAACCTCAAACATATATCAAGTTTCAATAGTAGAGTAGCGCAGTAAACATCCTGCAAACAAGGGACGCGTCTGAGTTGAGCCACATGTTAATAGAACATTCCCAGCAACACTCTATTATGGAATATCGCATTGATATAAAGATGATAACGTGTTCAACATCTTCCGGCTGTCAGTTTTCAATAAAAGATAGGGCTACAAGCGACAGAAGGAGGGAAGGTTAAGGTCAGAATTCACCGAGAAAATGAGCTAGCTGCAGTAATTAAGCGGCAAACACCTGGCATGTTATCAGGAGAACGTCGTGGGCTCGTATCCCACCCACGACGAAATTTTATTTTCATATCAAGTTTGTTTTGAAAACTTATGTTTATAAGGAAAAGTTAACTACTTGCATGGACAGTCAATTTCCATTTCAGTCGTGTCTTAAGCGACAGGTTGCACAGGTATCTTGAAAGCATAAGATATGTTTTAGTTTGAGAAAGATATGTATATCAAATGGCAGCAGCGGAAATGCACCATGTCTCCTTCTTACCAGCAGCTGCAAGAGAGAGATTGTGCAAATCACCAATTCCCAGTCAGCTGGATAGATGGTTGCGCCACATGTTTAGTGGCCTCTTGACTCTCGAGACATAACCCCACTCGATTTCTCTCTCTGAGGTTATCAACAAAGATACAGTTTATCATTCGGCATTACCTGAATTCCTCAATGAATTAAATAGGACTGTCTGCTCAGCAGCACCTGATTTGTTCCATGGAATGGGGAAGCAAATTTAATTCGCTGGAATGTCTGCAGCTTCTCTTCTAGTGACGAATTGAGCATAAATAAAAATGGACATATTTCTATTCGTTTTTTTTTTCTATCGCATGACAGATGCTCTAATTATAAATGTTTGGAGATGTAAAGTTACTTCGTAATTATCCTGCATGTGATTGGTTTAAAGTTTAATAGTGGTAACTGTAATTTTTTACACCACCTGAAAGCAATTATAAACTTTTCTTAATAACACGATTTTTTCCTAATAGTAGGATATATTTAAGGTTGACTATGTTTAATTGTGTTGATACATAATTAGAGATTATTATTGATCTGATGAATTGTTATACTAGTTGCAGTTTTTTCATGTAATGCTTCTTTTAGTTGTCGTCAGTTTAAAAGAATGAAATTAAGGTATGAGAGGCAGGAGCATCTGTTGTGAATTGTTAAATAACATTTTAAAGACCTAGTAAACTAATATTGTTGTTAAGAGAGCTTTAGAGAGAAGGGTGAAATTTTCAATTTATTCACAGTGTAAAAAAACAAATTATTCACAGTGTTTCTCTAAAAAACCTTTTTCTTTGATATGGATATTTTCACATAATATGGGACTACTTTTCTATTTAGTGTATTATAACTCCGCATGGTCCAAGCAATTGATGTTAATATACACCGAAGAGCCAAAACGTTATGACCAGCAAGACTTTATGCAAATCGAAGCAACTGCAGGTAAACGACGGCGCGTGTGAAGGTCATGAAACTGTATAAAAAACATCTGATACTGTTCGCTGTTAATCAGTGTTATTCTTGTTGTTCAGATGGGAAATGCAACAGACTTAAGTGAGTTCGATAAAGGCCAAATTGTAATGTCCAGACGACTGGGTCAGAGCATTTCCAAGATGACACAGCTTGTGGGGTACTCACGATGAGTCGTGGTTAGTACCTTCAAAGAGTGGTCCGAGGAGGGAAAAAACACGAACCCCTGGTAAGGTGTGGACCGACCACGGCTCATCGATGCTAGAGGTGAGCGAAGGCTATCCCGTATGGTACGAGTCAACAGAAGGGATGTTGTGGTGCCACACGCCCGTAATTTGAATGATGGTGATGAGAGTAATGCGTCACAACACACAGTACATCGAACCCTGCTGAAAATGAGGCTGCATAGCCGCAGACTCTCCGAGTTCTCATGCTAACCTCGATTCACTGTGAAAAGCGCCTACAATGGGCATGCGAGCATCAAACGTGGACCTTGAATGATTGAAAGAAGGTCGTCTGGTCCAATGAATCTCGTTTCCTGTTGCACCATGTGGACGGCTGGATATGTGTGCGTCGTTTACCTGGAGTAGTGTTACTATGTTGTATATGATATATAGGATGCACCATGGGAAGAAAACAAGCTCGTGGAGGAAATGTAATGCTTTGAGCAATGTTCTGCTGGGAAACCCTGGGTCCAGTCATTCATGTGCAGGAAACTATGATGTCTACCACTTAGCTAAACATCATTACAGACCAGATGCATCCTTTCATGGCAATGGTATTCCCCTCAAGTAGTCTCTTCTTTCAGCAGGATAATGCATCATGCCACACTGCCCGAATTGTTTCAGAACGGTTCGCGGAACATGAGGAAGACTTCCAGGTATTGCCCTGGCCTCCAAATTCCGCAGACATTAATCCAATCGAGCATCTGTGGTTTGTGTTGGAACAGCATATCAGATCTGCGACAGCTCAACCCCGTAACTTACAAGAGTAAAAGTATTTGCTGGTAACGTGTTGGTACCAGATACAAGACACCTTTAGAAATTTTGTAGCGTCCATGCCTAGGAGGGTAAGAGATGTTTTGGCGGCACAAGCGACATGGAAAAATGGAAGACCAACATCATATTAGGCAGGTCGTCATAGTGTTTTGGCTCTTCGGTGTACAATCGTTATCTTTCACGATAAATAATTCTATATTCTGAAGAAGGTTAGAATTTTTAATGTTTTGAAAAAGTAGTCAACATTATCTTTAAAGGTTTTTTTAATAATCAATAATAAAGAAATTATTATTTGAATATAATTATTATTTGAAATAATTACTTGAAAGGTAATTTTTTCCATTACTCATTTGAATGGAGGACAGTCCTTGATAAAGCATGCAGCACTTTTTCTAGGAAAGGTTTTGCCATTTGATGAAACCTAACAGGGTTATTAAAGCTTATGTGGATATTATTTAGTTGAACCAGCCATACCTTTATACTTCTCTGTACTTCAGGGAATACTTATTTAACTCTGTAAATAGATGCATTTTCTTATCCTCACAATAAGCATGAGATACATCAAGAGGATGATTCAGCAATCTGTGATAGTTTACGAACTCTTCGCCACTATGAACTTCGCAACATGACACACTATCGTACTCGGAATTTTGCAATCCCGAGTTCGACGTAACTATCTGTCGCCATTTTCTTCCAACCACCCGACCTTTCCCTAAGTAAAACGGCTGAAAAGACAACTTGAGCCGCCATGTTGAGAACGACGGACCATCTGGGCCTTTTGCACACGGCAACCCGTCCAAGAAAAGAGTAAACAGGCCCATAAAAAGGGGAAAGGGAGTTTTTCGAATGCGCGCAGCAATGGTCACCAAGAACGGGACAAGAATGACTCAGAATCACGCCAGAGGCTGGGATCTCCAATAAAAATCGGACCGCGCCAATGAACTTTGGCCACCGCTGTCACCGACGAACTTTGCTGTCCAATGAGAAGTGGCAGCGGGGTCCTTTTTGAAATCGACAAGTGCGACCAAAGGAGAAGAGAAGTGTGTGCGCTAGAGTGCGGACGTACAACAAGGAGTGAGTCCTGAGCACAAAGAGACAATAGACCCGCGAAGATGGAAAGTGCAACAGTTAAGTAATGGCCAAAGAAATTAGAGACAGAGCGGCAGATACCAGAGAATGTAATCGGCTAGGAAAAAGAATGCAGGCTTGAAAAAGACAGAGACTGCAAGGGTCACAACTGGGAATCCAGAAAAAGGAGAAGCGGGCAGGAAGACAACCCGTGCGCCACAGCAGACGATTAGGAAAAAGGGTGAAGAAAGAGCTCACTAGTTCGGTGAGCAACAGACACCAACCCGGAATACAGCGAGCAACCCAGCCCTGGAGCGTCCTGTGCTCGCAGGGAGAGACGAAGTCACCTGCCAAGTTACCCGCCAAGTCACCTGTCGGCACCTGTAGCCTTGACAGCACCGGACTTACGATGTGTTTCGCGATGAACTGTTTGTGCCATTAACGGAGCCCAAACTGCAACACCCAGAGCGCGGATGATCGCCCCTTTGCCAGGCCCTATCACAGTAGACCAGGAAGATCCCAGCGATGGAGCTGACTAATATAAAAAGGTCAGCAGCCGTTTTTCTGAGATTCTTTTAGTTTTTATCTCTCCAGTAATTGTCCCTGAGTGTCCCCCCTTCTCTCTGCGTCTCCCAGTACATTTTGCCCATAAGGCCAAATTGCCTGGCGTGTAACATATTAATGTGTTGTGATCCGACCCCAGATAACAGGTCGTGTATTTTGAATAATAAATTATGTTTGCCATGCACCTTCCTGTACGTATGACTGCTCACTTCGAAGAAGGAAAGCTCCCTCACAAATAGCATTAAAACAAAACACAACGCAATCATCAGAAGTACTTTGGGGCCTGACCTATCGGTTGCCCCTAGTTCTTACCCCCCATCAATAGATCTGGTGGAGTAAGGGAGAACAATACTTCCATTTGTTATTCTCTGTTCTATCCAATTTCTTCAGTTTAAAAAGGTATCTTCTAGTACTAAGACTTCTAGTGCTAACCTAGGCTAAATGAAAAAGAATTTGAAAAAGTGTTAAGTGCAAAATGTTTGAATATCTTTTATGATAAAGGTGCGATTCCTAAGTATTTTACCACAGCTATTATTAATTCCTATATTTAAAAAAGGTGATCGCAGTTCTTATGGTAACTGTATAGATATCAGCCTACTTTCTGTTCCAGGTAAAGTTTTTTGCATGATTGTGCTTACTAGAATTAAGAATCTGGTTGACAGTCAATTGCGTGATGAGCAATGTGGATTCAGAAGTGGTAGGGGATGTGTGGATCAGATATTTTCACTTAGGCAGATTCTTGAGAAATGATTAGAGTTTCAGAAACCTTTGGTTGCTAGCTTTGTTGATTTCAAAAAGGCTTTCGACTCTGTTGATCTTCATAATTTGTGGTTGATTGTGAGATCATATGGTATGCCTGACAAGTTAGTTAACATAATGAAAGCTCTCTATAATAACACTGATTCGTGTGCGAGAGTTGGTAAGTCTTGTAGCAATTGGCTTAGCATTATTTCTAGTGTTCGACAAGGGTGCATTTTGTCTCCTTTTCTCTTTAGCTTGATTATTGATTATGTTATGCGAAATTCACTTCAAGGGAAAGATTTTGGCCTTAAATGGAATGGAGGTACGAAAATTTCTGATTTAGATTATGCTGATGATTTGACCATGTTGGCTAATGATGCTGATGAGTGAATTCTTTCATCAGGGCTGTTGATGAGACTGATAATAGAGTAGAATTGGTGATAAACAGAGATAACGCTAAAGTGATGAAAATTGTTTAGGCAGATGGTGCTTCAGTTGCTTTGAATCGCTACACTCTTGAGCAAGTGTCTCAGTTTAATTATCTTGGGAGTTAGTAACAGATAATGGTGATGTGCGGCATGAGATTAACAGACGAATAGGGATTGCTGCAGGGACTTTTAAGTATCTATGGAGAGTGTGGAGAAATAGGCGTATACACCTAAAGACTAAAATTAGACTGTATAATAGTTTGGTTTTTTCTAGGGTTAGTTATGGTAGTGAAACTTGGACACTTTGTAAACAAGATAACAGGAAACTAGATGCTTTTGATTCCACATGCTTAGGCAGTATCTTGGGCATTAGGTGGTTCAACATTGTAACTAATGATGAGGTTAGGCAAAGGAGTTGGCAACCTCCTTTAAGCAGCATATTGGGCAGAGAGATACTCCGTTGGTTTTGCCATGTTGCCCGTATGAATAATTATAGATTGGCGAATAGGGTTGTGAACAGTGTGCCTAAAAGCCTCAGAAGGAAGGGGAGACCTAGGATGCGGTGGGCAGACAATGTCAAACAGGACCTTGTTAGAATTGGTGTGCAGTGGCCAGATGCAGTAGATGTAGCTCAGGATAGACTTGTTGGAGAACTAAATTGCACTGTCTGGTTGGACCTCCGTAATCAATGGCTGCTTGAGGATGATGATGATGCTAAGTGTTAATGTTTGTGAAAGTGAAGGATAAATGGGGATTTTAAAGTTGATATTTTATGGGGTCAAAATCAAGCAATGATAAAAGATAGGAAGCTTGTTATGTCCATTGTAATATTCTCTGAATGTGTCTGTCTTTTAATGGGAGAAACAATTTGGATGACCATGTCATTTACTTGGCAGAGCTTAAGGATCGGTTTTATAGGATTTCTTGCACGAAAATTGAGGAAATTTGGCTTATGTTTGATATGAAGAAATATTCTACGCACACTATCCAGAGACACTTTTTAATTTCAGAACAAGAACAACAATCTAAACAATGTAAATAGTCGCCTTATGTGTCTTGGAAGAGGTACAAGGAAATGCTCTCAATTCTGCTCTCGGGAAGTGAACTCTCCAAGGGCTCTGTACACACTTGAAGTGGATTCTGGACATAGAATTGCTACTGAGATAATTAATGGAAAAGCTTATGGTATCTCTGAATTAATCACACTAATTAATAGAAATTCTGCAAAAAGAAAACATTTTATTTTAAAGTAAAGAGCATGGTATTATGCAAGCCAACTCATAGCTGAAATTAAAAAGGGAATTAGAAAAGAATTCGACCAGAGCCTCATTAGCCGTCATCAGCTGAGCTTCTTTTTATTTGTCTTTTAAGAGGAAGATCGAGAAATGGTCAGCCAATGGCGTTGCCCACCTCTCACGCACGGGGACGTTGAGGTTGGATTTTGAGAAGCAGACGTCCATGCCTTATCCAGGATTCGAACCCGGGCCTTGTTGGCGGCTCAAGGACATACGAAAAAAAACGAAAAGTCATGTAAAATAAAACAAATTGCATAAAAAACTATTTTTTGTTAAAATAAACGAAAAATCAGCAATGGTAAAATGAAAATCAAATTATATAAAAAACTTTTTTATTAAAAAAAGAAAACATGAAAAGGAAAAAAACTCATAAAAAACTATTTTTTATTAAAA
The DNA here is from genome assembly GCA_038380435.1 of Ryuthela nishihirai. NCBI lineage: Eukaryota > Metazoa > Arthropoda > Arachnida > Araneae > Heptathelidae > Ryuthela > Ryuthela nishihirai. The sequence continues at coordinate 9,813,373 of JAWZYU010000021.1, forward strand.
AAACGAAAATAACACATACCAAAAGATGAAAAAAAACAAAACCAAAATGCCACAGATGTTTACCTGGGAGTTGTGCCGAGAATGGTTAGGGATTCGGCCACAAATAAAGGAGCGAGCATATGCCTTGCCCCCATTTGAAAAGAAATTAAAGAAACATTGAGGAGCATAAAGCTTTTACTAATTTCCATTACCAGCTTCATCGCTGCTGGATTTCGCTGAAAAAGAAGAACAAAGCAAACTCAGAATTCTTGTTTGAAGTTCAATACTGTTTTTTACAAGACATAATTTAATGAAAATTTCTTCTGCTAACACTAACTATCGTCTATGCATGAGTATCATCCATAACGAGAGAAATTTAACTATCTTTTGGTGTTTGGCTACTCTGGGATTTTATGATCCTGTTTATTAGATCGCGGGGGCGGGTCTCTGTCGGTAGCGCGCCAGAATCGTAATCTGCAATTCCCAGGTTCGAGTTCTACCTGAGTCAGCGTCGAACTTTATCTCCGCAAAACTCCTCCCCCTGGTCACTGTGAGTAGGAGGGGACACCGATTGGCTTGAGAAAGGCCGCCGTTGATCGGATGGGACGTTAAACCGTGGCCCCGTGTGCACGTTAAAGAACACGCTGGATGGTCTTGACGGGAGACTTCCATCTACCTCCTAACAGCTTTCCAGTGAGTCCCCTCCCCCAAACCTTCTCTGAGCCCTCAGGGTCCTTATCACCTGGCCATTTAGCCCATTGTGTGCAACAGAGGTAAAACCCATCCAGATCATCATCAAAGGGGCTATTTACATATTACGGTAATAACACATTTCGGGAGGGGATTACGAAAAACGATTCTATGCTGTGGGTAATCTCACAGCAAAATGGGGGTAAAGTACAGATGGTGGGTTTTCACCTTTCCAATCAAATTTCATCACAAAGGAAATTTTCGATAAAATTTGGTTTCCAATGCAGAATATCAATATTACAGTGCTGTGATGGCTAACCTGTGGCCGCTAAATTTAAATCAGTTAGAAGCTTGAAGTAAATTTTTAAAACAGAGTAACAGTGTGATTTTCCACTTTAATAGTTTTAATATCAGAGCTCAGTCATGCACGATGCTATAATCTTACACTTAAGCAGAAGAATATGGCTCTGTTTAATAAATTGCTTACAATCATGGCAGGATCTAGGTGGGAGTGTGAGGACGGGCCAAGGGGGCCACACCCCCCATTTGAGACTGATAGTAAGGGTAATGGAGGCCAAAAGTTAATCAGCTTGCGCATATTTCACGCATGCTGCAAGAAATTTTTTGATAGCTTCTAAAACAAAGGAGAAAATGATAACACCTGCAACGGACATCCGTCTCTTCCCTCCTCCGTACCCTTTCTTTTTTCCAAGATTTGGGCCTGCTTGCAATTGCTGCAGAATTTGTTAACTACCCCAGAGGGAGGGGGAGAGGGCAGGGGGGATTTAAAAGTGGCCCACAAGAGCAAAATGTTGTGTGAAGTGTTCGTATTTAACTCATAAGTTAAAGAGAAATGTTTTTTTTCTCCTCCGAAGTATCAAGTCTTGAGTAAAAAACATAAATCGCTGGACAAACTATTTGATGTTTTCTTAAATATCGACCTTCTTAGGGGAGTGGCAAAGAGGCGCTCGCTCGTTCTCCCTGGAATTTGAATTAAAAAGAACTACTCCTTCAAGCAGCTGCTTGCCACAGACATTTGACAAGAGCCTTTCATTTTCTAAGCCATAGTAGGTCTATGAGGATGACTGGACCTCAGCAGAAAGGTTTAAGAGGTCCTAAAAACGGAAAATCGAAATATATATATATATTTATTATTCTGTTTGAGTGGAAGATTAAAGGTTAAAAATGAAGCTGTTTTTATGAAACCATTATACTAGTATTGACATATAAATGATCACCATGTAAAACTAAGACGAATAGTGTTTGCACAATAGATAATTTTGAATAATAAAATAATTTATTACACAGTAAAATTTAAAATGCATTTCTTTAGGTCCCTCATATTGTGAGGCTCTAAGCTGTAGCTTAGTTAGCTGATGCTTAAGCTCGGTCTTGGTTGGTGAATCGATCTGTTATCAGATATAAGTTTTGATGTAATCAGATTTGTGGAATATCATAGGTACGAAACATCAATTTACAAATGCGAATAATATTTCAATCTCCAATTAATTGAAATAACTTAAACTGAATTGACCTCTTAAGGAGAATATTTTCATCTTGAATGCATAAGAGTGGAATGAAGGCAAATCCTTACCTATCTTTTTGTATGCAGCCGTCTCGACCCGGCGGCCCATTTGTATCGAGCCTCCTTCTTGGGCAACGGAACCTCCCAGGGGAGCCATCAAGAAGGCTTGCGGAGAAGGCTTGGGAGGCCTGCAGCAAATGAAGGGCCCTTACGGACCCTTCAAGAAAAGGTTCTAAGGAACCATTAAGAAAGCTCAAGGCTTTTAACAATTTCCTTACCAGCCGTCAAAACTGCTGGATTTTGCCTGCAAGAGAACAAAACAAATTTCAAGACTCTTAAAAGATTACTCTTTCAGCAATTCAATGGATATTCATTAAAATATGTATAAGCAATTGTCAGTCTGAGAAATGAGATTTAAATGTGTTACAGCGTATTCATTTCCTATATTAATATTCTCTTGCTAGAAATAAGGAATATCTTTTCACAGTAATAAAATAATCAGAATCCTTTTCCAGTTTTGAGTTAACTTATCAAATACGCGATTTTGCAATAAGTGTTCGTACAACAACACGATATGCCTTTGCACATTTGGAGGTAATTTTGTATTTTGCCTGAGAGATATTTCGTAACATCATCAGTTGTCGTCAGCAAAGTCAATAGACTGCTTAAGGAAGCAACAAAAGACTTCTGCACTCCTAGTCCTTCCTTTCGCAGTGGATGCAACAGCAACGCCCAATGCGAGATTCATTTAACACTTCTGTTTTTTTTTCAATTCTTTGGCATAAGAGCCAAAAAATGTGAAAGGAAATTCCATAATAATTGAAAGTTTTTTTTATATATCGTAATATTAAATAATTTCTTTTGCACTACAACAAAATTTTGTCAGTTGCCAGATAGATGAAAAAAAGTTTAAATGTAGTGTACTATAAATTAAGACAATAAATGAAACTTTAACGTCTGTTGATATTACGCAATAATGCCATGTGAAGTTTTCCACGGAGCTCACTAATGATGCAAAGAAATGCCTGAATGGCTATGTCCCCACTTGTGCGCTTTCATCTTCAACTTCACTTTCAACTCCTCTTTTCAATACCGAGTAGTCTAGCGCATGCCTTAGATGAATGCCTTGGACGCATGCCTTCAACTGTCTACACTTGTGCGTCAAAGAGTTTTCAATTTTTCACCAGTGTAGACGTGATGTTGCAATGGACGTAACTTATGCTGCTATGTTAGCTGATATAAGTGCTGCAATTTTAGTGCTGAAAAAAGTGAGAAAAAGTCGTGAAAAATACCCGCGATCGATATGGATGAAAGATTATTTTAAAACGCGGAATTTTGGGATAATGAGGGAATTGGAATCAAATTAAAACGTTCTTTTTAAGAACTTTACGCGAATGTCTAGAACAAACTTCTATTTGCTTTTGGGAATGGTGGAACCGAAGATCGAAAAAAAAATAATCGTTGCAGAGAAGCAATACCAGCTGAAGGGAAATTAGCGATCACACTTAGATATTTGGCTACCGATGATTCAATATTCATGTCTCTGATGAATATTTAAACCTATAATCTGATAAATTATTTAACCTATAATCTTCAATAATGGCCAATGTTTGTTCTGACGACATGGTGAACAAAAAACACAAGGTCAATAATTACAAAAACAGAACGAAATCTTCTAGACAAACTACGAAATTGCAGAATGTTGAACAAAAATCCACTACTGGTGGAAGTACGTGCGCTATTGCATGCGTCACTGAAAACGGCGCCGTTCAACTGATTTGAGGCGTATGCGCCGCAGCGTGTGCGTCTAGCGCACGTAAAACGCACAAGTGTGGACCATTGGGACAGATGCGCATGTGCTTTTCTTATCACCCCGAAATATACTTCATCTCTCAATTTTTTACAACATTTCTTGCGAAAACATATAGCCCTAATCAACAATCCTAATCTGAAAACTACAATGTGAGTTTCACACGTTCAGTGAAATGGCAAAAAAATGTAACAAACATTCTGTTTTTTAAACTTAGCATTATTAGTGTGCGAGAGAGAAAGCATTTCCCGTCTCTTACTTCCTCCCTCGAAAAAGAAAGTTGATTTGCAATTGCCAGATTTCTTTTCTTAAATATCTAGAAAGACGTAGCCCGAGTGACAACTGCGCCGCAGCAGTCGAAGAAGGCTCGGAAGCTTTTCACTCAATTGCTCATATGTGAGAGCATCTGCTGCGCATGCGCATTGTCTGATTGTCTCTCCTAGTTAAGCGTTAGGCGTTAAGCCTTTCATACAAAGACACGAAAACTCTTTCGAAAATGACAGACACATTTCTGTTGTTTGTCTTTGCACTCGTTCATTTCTATTAATATTTTGTTTGTTTTCATGATATCTGCGGTTGATTGCTTTAAAGCATTCAACCAATAAAAAACTGATGCCTATTACCCAATATATTTCCAAAGCTGTTTGGATCTGATATTAACAGGATCACAGAATTATCCGTTAATGTTCGAATTAGGCTGATGGCCAGAAGGTAGAGATTATTTAATGACCGAGAACGTCTAAACAATCTGATAAAAAAAAATTTGATATTGCTAAAACTTAATAGAGTAGCACTTTTAAGTTCATTTTTCTATATTAAAAAAGAGCAATAACAGTATGAGAGTAATGCTTTGTAAGATTCGGTGAGGGAAGACGTTTATAGTTTTATTAACATGGAAAACTAAAAATGACAATTTAGGCGAAATTGCTAGAAATATGGAAAAGAATAGTTCATTACTTATTCCAGTTTCAGTTTCGGTTTTTGTAAAAATGAAACGCGACTGTTAAGCTTGTGAAAAAAAAATTTTTTTTTCACATGAACGATGTTTTAAAAATTCTGCGCGACGCCATGTGAATAAATATGGCTTTATCGATTGCAAATATGGCTTTATCGATTGCAAATATGGCTTTATCGATTGCTCGTAATTGTCCTTTGAGGCATGAAAAGCAAATTTCATTTCCTTAAGAGCTAAAAAAAGTTTAGCTTTTCTAATTTGACAAAATACAAGCATTAATTTCATTCGAGAAATTCATTTCGTTACTTAAATGAAATCTAATATCTAGATCTGTTTGGAAATTATATTATTTGTTGAAATAACAGCTGTGTGTTGAATAACGCAAACGTTGGGCAGAATACACTCAGGATTCTAACCCGGATTTCCACCTTCCCGCGGAACAGTGCAATATCCTACACAATACAGGCGGCAAATCAAATCAAACACTTTTTCTACTTTATTAAACTAAGAATATTAATTTGACACAGAAATGAGTTGTTGTTTTTTTACTTAAATTAAGACTAATAATTAGAAAAGAATTGGAATAAGGGAAACTTTTATTGAAAATTAACTTTCTTTGTTAAAATAACAACCCTGAGACTCAAAGCAAAACCCACTGGGGATTCTAACCCGGACCTCAAGTGTAACCATGAAACAACGCTATAAATAAAAGAGTGTAAAATCGCCTCAGCAATGCTCATGAAATGAATCTTACCTAACTTTTGGAATGCTGCTTTGCCCCCTCCGACGTCCCATTGGCACGGGGACTCCTTCTTCAGCAAGCGCTTCCGGGTGACTGCGAAGGTTAACGAAACAACAAAGCCTAAATTGATTGGGGAAGATATTGTGACAATTCATTCAAGTGTTGAAATAATCGATACTCTCGTTACGTCTTTTACATTGTGACGATTGCTTGGAATAATTTCTAACTAAAAGGGAACTTTTTGATTCGTTAGGAAAATGAAATGGTCTGGAATTTAGGAGATTATTTAGTGGGTTTTACAATTGTGAACAAAACAAATGGGCATTTAAAAAAGCACTCACACTAAACACATATTACTGTGTCCTCACAAGGTCATACTAACATGGATCTAATTTTAACACAATTATTTTTGTTTTATAAAAAAACTTGATCTGCGTTGTACAAAGTCAAATTGAATTATCCATTATGTGACGTCATGCTAGAATCAACAATAACGGCGTTTTTTCTCCTCGTGGCCCTCGAGGCACGAAGCTCATCTTCTGTACTTTGCCAATTAAAAGGCAACATACGAGAAAAGAATAAAAGACTGTTGATCAGTTTTAGCGTTTGTGTCCTAATATCTATTTAAGGGGTCCAGTGTGGTCCTATTGGACAGATTCTTTTATCCTGTACACCGGAGTCTTAATAACGTCTTACACAAGACCGGATCTAGGGAGAGGAGAGAGGGAATCTATGGAGAGGGGAGGAGGGATCTAGGGAGAGGGGGGAGGAGGGATCTAGGGAGAGGGGGGAGGAGGGATCTAGGGAGAGGGGGGAGGAGGGATCTAGGGAGAGGGGGGAGGAGGGATCTAGGGAGAGGGGGGAGGAGGGATCTAGGGAGAGGGGGATGAGGGATCTAGGGAGAGGGGGAGGAGGGATCTAGGGAGAGGGGGGAGGAGGGATCTAGGGAGAGGGGGGAGGAAGGATCTAGGGAGAGGGGGAGGAGGAATCTAGGGAGAGGGGGGAGGAAGGATCTAGGGAGAGGGGGAGGAGGGATCTAGGGAGAGGGGGAGGAGGGATCTAGGGAGAGGGGGAGGAGGGATCTAGGGAGAGGGGGAGGAGGGATCTAGGGAGAGGGGGAGGAAGGATCTAGGGAGAGGGGGGAGGAAGGATCTAGGGAGAGGTGGAGGAGGGATCTAGGGAGAGGGGAGGAGGGATCTAGGAGAGGGGAAGGAGGGATCTAGGGAGAGGGGGAGGAAGGATCTAGGGAGAGGGGGAGGAGGGATCTAGGGAGATGGGGGATGAGGGATCTAGGGAGAGGGGGGAGGAGGGATCTAGGGAGAGGGGAGGAGGGATCTAGGGAGAGGGGAGGAGGGATCTAGGGAGAGGGGAAGGAGGGATCTAGGGAGAGGGGGAGGAGGGATCTAGGGAGAGGGGGATGAGGGATCTAGGGAGAGGGGGGAGGGGGGAGGAGGGATCTAGGGAGAGGGGGGAGGAGGGATCTAGGGAGAGGGGGAAGGAGGGATCTAGGGAGAGGGGGGAGGAGGGATCTAGGGAGAGGGGGAGGAGGGATCTAGGGAGAGGGGAGGAGGGATCTAGGAGAGGGGGAGGAGGGATCTAGGGAGAGGGGGAGGAGGGATCTAGGAGAGGGGGAGGAGGGATCTAGGGAGAGGGGGGAGGAATCTGAAACATACACTTCTTATATAAAAAAATTGCCCCACCCACAAGGAGTAGAATTACGTTTATGCAATTTGAACAACTTGTGAATTTTTCATGTTAAATTTAGGTTGCATTATTTTACCTCGATGCTTCACATTTTTTGCACACAATGGGCTAAATGGCTAGTGGTGTAATTTAGTAAAGGATGTAATTTTTAACAGAGGAGCCTCGGATACGGCATAGATGTTTCTTTTCTAGTGTTGTCTTTCTGCTGAGGTCTCGTGTTACTCACAAACCTTCTCTATGGCGTATTAAATTAGCAAATTACTATCGGACTTCTGCTTTTTCGAAAGGTAAATTTTTATATAGATTTTTGTTAAATTAGCATTAAAATCTTTGGTAAATATTAACGATAATCAGTTTTTACATTGGCTAGAGTTTCATAGTTTGCTTGTGAACTAGGCCTCTCTGGACCTGTGAGAGGGAATAACGGAAGTTAACGATTCTGTCAACAAACAGAGTGACTTTTTTTTCGGACTACGATCTGAATTTGGAAAGACTTTGGAGTAAAGGATTTAGAGGATTAAGAGGCCATTGGACCTGTTCAAGTAGTAGTAGTCTTCTTTAGTAAGCTGATTTTGTAGTGGTACATCTCTTGAGGCGTAGGAGTATAAAAGGCTGAGCTTCATCTGTCTTCTCTCTAAAATTCATTTGATTAAGAAAATTAACCACTGGCCGAGGGGCAAGGTAGGTATTTGATCCCGAGGGGTATTCGATCCCCCGATAAGGCCTGAATGTTTCTTTCCATATGTTTATCTTTCTGCTGAGAACTTCTCGGTGTTATATTGATAGACTAGTCAAAGCCACGACAAGCGTATGTCCATTGATAATTTCATTCACAGCTTTCCACCGTACTACTCACAACGAACTATTCCATTCACAAGGTAGGCGACGACATTACCCCCAGAAATATCAGATGCTATTCGATGGATCACTCTCGACCCACGGCAGCTACGAACCCAATCTGTTACCCCAACAGGGACAGAACTAAGTGGGACCATCCCCACCAAATTTGAGACTGATTGATCAAGTATCCGCGGAACCACATGAAAACCGGCATTTTCTGCGGCCGATGACGTCACACATGCGCGCCCACTTGTCCACACGTTCGCCCAGGAAAAACGGCTATTCTATAATATGATACTTATGACACCTATCGCTTAATTCAGAAGACGTAGCTTATTTTCAAACAAGTTGTTTGCTGCATTAATTCTTTACCTTTTAAGATTGGCAGAAAAAAGTTTTGGATTTTGAATCGTTGAAAATCGTCAAATCTGAGGATGAGATTTGCTTTTCCTGAAATCAGATACAATTAATTCTTAATCTAATAGTAGAAAAATGACAACACTAGGTGATGTTACACTGACAGACACTTAATTTAAAATGACTTATTCCGAGGTTTTTTAAAATATTATTCAAGGAATGTAAGAAAGTATTTTTACGTTCCCTGAAAAGTTTTATAAATATGTTTGATGTCTGTTATGTAGGGTCGCTCTAGACTGTCTGGAACAGGGCAAATGCTCTGGTTACGAAAATCGTAAGGATTTTTTCTTTTAAAGATTAAAAAAAACTCTCTTTGCCAAAAATATTCTCAAGTGGGTAAAAAGGGCTTATTTCGAGTGATTTCTCGAGGCGTCAAAATGCCTCGAGCCATTACTGATAATATTTGTGACTGAGTACGATGAAAAAGTGTTTCCCTCTCAAGAAACGTTTTTGGGCAAACCGATGTTACACAATGTGCCCAAAACGTGAAAATCTTAAAGGCACTTTTGAGACGTAAAGATTAAAAATGTTTTTCACTAAATTTTTTCTGAGGGAAAAAGGAGTGTTACTTGGCGTCATTTAGTGGGTGAGAAAATCCGGCAGATGGTTATCGATGATACGGGCGAAGCAGATAAGTCGAAATATTGGATATTTGAGAGGAAATGTTAATAATTAAAAATGAATTGGTATAAAATTAAAATACAGTTTCATTATGAACAATAAAGGAAATGGGAACAGAAAACCATGTTAATAAGGCCTAATCATAAATATAAAATTATATCAAGAGAATTACTCCACAGAGTGAAGAGCTCTCAAAGAGAGTTAACATCATCTTAATATTGTAAAGAAACTGATACGCGGAAGTGTAATATAATACAATTATTTTAATAAAATATTCTTCTATAAATCCGTGATTTCCGTTGTAAATATTTTCAATAATTTTCCCGCCCACGACGAAAGCGTTTAAAAAAATATTTTCCGGTACCTAATCAGACATAAACGAGAAGGGCGCTTTGTGCAAGTAAATACGTCATTTAAAATTTTACTGAAAACAAGTGAATGAAAATTTAGTGATTTAGTGACCATAAAGCTATTGTTTTTCGTCTAAGACGTTTTTAATATTATCTGGGAGAGGGGGGATTGGTAGTGGAGTGATGTGGACAGTCTTTGGGCCTTAATTTTATCGATAACTTGAGATAAAGAATTAATTAGGAAGTTTTAAAGAAGAGCCTTTCAGATAAGCACGAGTAAATTGAAGTTTAGCTATTTTTTTCTAACCGTATTGTTATAGAAATATTGCTTCTGATATTAAAACATTCCACGTGAAAAAGATGCAAAGCGGTCATTAAAAGAAAGGTCTGGTCTATAAAATATAGATTTTAAACTTTTATTATTCTTCATTAACAAGCGAAACAACTGCTGTATAATGAGTAAAATAAGGATGAAATCAAATATTTCACGGAATTTAATTTTCTGTTAATTGATAGGTGGCGCCCCGGTGCCTTTGGCTACTGGTCAAAGGGACCCGGATTCGAGGCATGTATGTGTGTGTTCACTTTCTCTTGAAAACTCGTCTTCCTGCGGTGCTTCTCCATGACGAATTAGACAGGCTTCTGTCAGAACTCTTTGGCAAGCAACTGCTGAAGCGGTAAGATTTTTAAATTGATTTGTGTACCAGAGCACATTACAATTTACGCTTGATTGTGTTCCGATAGTTCCATTTGTTGAGAGCGAGGTGTAGGAATTGCAAATAAATATCTATACTTTTAATGAATCATTATTCCAATTATGCTAAATAGTGCCAAATATGCAAAAACCAGTTTCCTTTCTTGTGTTGTGCTTTTGTCCAGACCTCCTGCATGCTGTCATCCTTCTCTGTGACTAAACGTCTGACATGAATCCGTCAGAAAAACAGACTGACAGACTCCTGTCAGACTTTTACGGCAAGCAGCTGCCTGAGGGGAATTTTCTTTTATGTATTGAAGAAGAGAAACGTCCCAAAGAATTTAAGGATAAAGTGACGAATTCACTTTTATCTATCAATGACATAAAATCATTTTTCCCAAGTGATATATGGAAAATGAATTATAAGTTGTATGTAAGGTAGAAAACGTTTTGCAATAATTAAGGCCTTGGTTGTTCTGATTTGCCTGAATATTAATTTTCCTTTGGTAGCCAGTAAGTATAGATTTAATAATTTTACAGTTCATTTAAAAAAAAGACGGAATGTTTTCACTTTGTCTCTTCTCTGTCTCTCCATTTGTAGACATTTAGTTATTTTGTTTTTAGAGATAACTGAAAATTTCTTTTTCGGCTAGCTAGATACTAATGAAATATTAGGACTACCATTTTCTGAATCTGTTGTTTTTAAAATTCAGCGTTAGAGGGCCATAAAATTGTGAAATAAGAAACTTTTGATGAATATTGTTAACGATTTATTTATGCTGTAGTTTCGAAAATTTGGCGGCAGAATGTGATGATCAACGGATCAATCTATAGCAATAAGAATAAACAATGACTGAAGTGATTTGATTAAAATTAAGGAGTTAAGTAAGGATATGTTTTTAACCTGACTGGTTGGCTTGTAGAGTGAAAAAAATTCTGATAAACAAGTTACCAGGGCTGAATAATGGAGGACAGATTTCGAGTAACGTACTATATGCTGACGACATGGATTTATTACCAAAAAAAATCAAGATTTCGCTTTTTAAAGTAAGCAAAGATGAGTCGAAATATTGGTAAAAAAAAAACAAGTGTATGGGTATTCTCGAAAAATAAAGTATTTATAAATACGAAATTAAAGTGAAGGCGAATAAATATTTAAAATAGGAAGAAAATTTAATATATTTTAGGAAGCATCATAACATCAAATGATAAATGTTATAAAGAAATTGAAGATTGGGAATGACAATTTATGAAAATGATGAAGATCCTTATAAAGAGAGAAATTTCTATTAAGACAAAACTCAGAGTTTTTGAAAAGTATGAAACCACTCTTAACATAGATATCAAATGTAGAGAAAATATTTTGAAGTATATTGAATAAGTCTTGAACTTGGTTCCACTAAATTTTTTTATTTAATAATGTTTAAGAGTGACTTCCTACCTTTCAACTAAAGAAGCGTCGATAAATTTATTAAACTCAGTTTTTTTATTATATACTGCCAGTCCTGATATTATACACCAAAGAGCCAAAACGTTATGACCAGCGCGTCTTTATGCAAATCGAAGCAACTACAGGTAAACGACAGCGCGTGTGAAGGTCTGAAACGGTATAAATAACACCTGATACTGAGCTCTGTTAATCCGTGTTCTTCTTGTTCTTCAGATGGGAGAGGCAGCGGACTTAAACGAGTTTGACAAAGACCAAATTGTAATGGCCAGACGACTGGGTCAGAGCATTTCTGAGACGGCAAGGTGTGGGCTGACCACGGCTCATCGATGCTAGAGGTGAACGAAGGCTATCCCGTATGTTACGGGCCAACAGAAGGGATACTGTGGCGCAACTCGCCTGCAATTTGAATGTTGGTGACGGGAGTAATGTGTCACAACACACAGTACATCGAACCCTGCTGAAAATGGTGCTGCATAGCTGCAGGCTGCTCCGAGTGCCCATGCTAACCTCGGTTCACCAGCGAAAGTGCCTACAATGGAGCTTTCAACAGGTATCAAAACTGGACCTTGAATGATTGGAAGAAGGTCGTCTGGTCCGATGAATTTCGTTTCCTCTTGCACCACATGGATGGCCCGGTGCATATGCGTCGTTTACCTGGGGAAGTGTTGGGCACCAGGTTGCATCGTGGAATGAAAAACAACTGCTGGAGGAAGTGTAATGTTCTTCTGCTGGAGGCTGGAGGAGGTTTTGGGCTGAAGGAAGTCTAATGTTCTTCTGCTGTTCAAACTGCTGGAGGAAGTGTAATGTTCTGCTGGGAAACCCTGGGTCCAATCATTCATGTCTAGGAAACTATGACGTCTACCACTTACGTAAACATCATTGCAGACCAAGTACATCCTTTCATGGCAACGGTATTCCCCTCTAGTAGTGCCTTCTTTCAGCAAGATAATGTGCCATGCCACACTGCTCGGATTGTTCGAGAATGGTTCACAGAACATGCCGAAGACTTCCAGATATTGCCCTGGCCTCCAAATTCCCCAGATATCAATACAATCGAGCATCTGTGGTTTGTGTTGGAACAGCATATCCGATCTGCAATGGCTCAACCCCTTTACTATAAGAACTGTTAAAGGATCTGATGATAATGTGTTGGTACTAGATACCACAAGACACCTTTGGAAATCTTGTAGCGTCCATGCCTCGCTGGGTCTTGTTCACGGCCACCTGCTGTCTTCTTGCACGAGAGAGGTCTTCGAAGCTCCGTCGTCCTTCTCTGAATTTGCACATCCACAAAACGCGCCACCAAAACATCATAAGAGTTGTTTTGGTGGCGCGTGGAGGATCAATATCATATTAGGCAGGTGGTCATAATGTTTTAGCTCTTCGGTGTACATCATAACGTTGGATATTGGACGATGCCACCACCTTCACAAAGGAGGATTGAAGTTCTTGAAGCAAAAGTTTCTTTCACCAGACACAACTCAAATGAAGATATTCTTTTTTAGAGCAAATTACAAGATACATAAAACTGCTAATGAATATTAGAAAGAGAGAGAGAGTTTATAGGCCTTATTATGAGAAGAGACAAAAGAGAAAATCTGCCTTTAACTGGAAACATCGAAAGAAAGAGGGACGGGTACAGAAAGAGTAGGGTTACCATATGTCCTCCGAAAAGGAGCCATATCCTCCCTTTTTGCCTCATGTCCTCCTGAAATTTAAAAAAATATATATATTCTCCTTTTTGTACGGAGGACGTTTAAAAAGCTTTTGACATGTGTCTGTAGATTTTCACTCGTTACTCCGAAGTTAACAAGCTATGACTTGTTTGAAGGCTTGTCTAAACTTGTCGTTATATGTCAAAAACAAAGACCGTATTACCATTTCTCTCTTCGCTGGCGGCGCGTAAAGTTCGGTCTGCGAAATCTGTGTACCGTTGCTATGGAGCTTACTGAAGACGGGGAAAGATTTTACATTTTTACAAGGATACAGTTTGGGGACGATGTGAAAAAAAATTCATGCCGATTTATCACAAGTACATGCGGATGATGCCTGCTCACAGGCCCTGTTACGGGATGGATGTGCAAATTCAGAGAAGGACGGCAGAGCTTCGAAGACCTCCCTCGTGCAAGAAGACCGCAGGTGGCCGTGAACGAGAGAACCATCGCTGCTGTGCGTGAACTCATTAAGGAAAACCCCCACATCATAATTCAGGTAATAAGTTTAGATGCCAGTATATCGATTGGCAGCATGCAAACAGTTATTCATCAACATTTACAGTTCCGAAAGTTCTGTTCGAAATGGGTACCCCACAAAATGATAGAGCAGCAAAATAGGGATAGAGTCGATTTGTACAAGGAGATGCTGGCAATATTTGAACCTAGTGGCCCCAAACTGTTGACAGACATTGTCACAGTCCTATGAGATGTGTTCTATTACTCTACAATTCCATAAAGATCGACAATTGTGTTTGGAATGTGGAAGATGAACCGCATCTTCAAATCCTCTGACATGACTTTTGCTAATGGAAGAGGATGTTCACAATTTTTTTTAATTCCAAGGAGTCGGAACAGAATAACTTATAAGACAACTTCAATGGAAGTTTACAAGGCTCTAAAAATCTGACAATTGTGAAATTGTCAGAAACAGAAAATATATAATTAATCTCCAAGAGAAATTAAGAACGAACAATAAAATGGGCAGTCGGAAGACTGCAATTCGCAGAATATGTAGAGATTTCAAATTGAAATCTCTAAAATCCCAAACACATACTAAAGTTCAAATAAAATATTAAGCTATTTCTAACTTATCCTGCCGACCAAGGGCTCCACCGGGGTTAGATACCCGATCTTCCCCAAGGCTATTAGGCAATTTAAGTAAAGGTTTAGCTAACTAAATTTCATTTCTTGGAGCTAGGCAAACACACGTCCGCTTTCTTCCACGTCGGAGCTCCCCGGAATCTCCAGTGGGCCAAGTTATGACATTAGCTTCTAAAGTAGTCCTACTATCTAGGTCGTTCTTATATTTTAATTTCTGTTAATATTACTGGTGGACAACTGTGTTAATCTACTTTCTATTGTTTATCTATAGATGTATTTTAGTTAGAAAGAAGATTATTCGTATATAATATCAAATATCATAATTCTAATTAATATAAATAATTTTTCTAAGTAAAATATATTTTTAGATAAACATTAGTATGAAGATTAACACAAGAGTCAACCAGTAATAATATTAGAATCAAATATATAAGACTTGTTTATATGGTAGGACTACTTATGTAACGTCATAAATTTGGTACACTGGCTTTCTGTTATAGGAGATGTTGAGCCAACCCCTTCCATTCCCTTATAGAAGAGAACATATCTTTTATATCATCGATAGATTTTATATCATCGATAGATTTTACATCATCGATAGATCTTAATTTTTTGAAACGTACTAACCGCCTGCACCATGAGAAGGCGCAGTCGGACTTCAGGTGCTAGGCATCGCCGTTGTGGGTATCATCGCAGGAGATTGGTACACAGCTCTCCTTCCAGTGTATATCTGTCTACCACATACAGACCAAGAATAATATAATATATTAATACACAGCAATAATGTTTCTCATAAAGTGAAAGTTTATATCTGGGAGAATAATTTAAACAATTAACATATGAAGATTCCAGCAGAAAGAACTAAAAGTAATACATCTCAGTTAAAACTGTTTAAATTAGTGAAATTAAAAGCAAAGAGTGCTGTCTCTGAAATTGAATTAATTATGATTTATCTTGCAACATTTTACGACAAAGAAAATTCCCATAAGGTGGCAAAATGTCTTTTAAATTATTATGTCCCTGCCGCTTAAGAAGAGAAAGTCAAAGGAAATGAAAATGATAATCATCCATAAATCTTTCCTGATGCACTCTGTCTTGATACTGTTTGCCCTGTGGAAGCAGAATGATCCGAAACAAATTATCAAATCCGGATAATGTCTGGTAATTGCATATTATCGATAGTCTCGAAATTTTGCGTTTGTTTGGAGGCACAACATCAGCTGCCTCTTTCAATCGTCTCCAGAGCCTTGAGATCACATTTAGAGACATAATAAGCCATCTTGCACCGTCAGCTTCTCATTGTGTTCGTCTGAGAGAATTGTCGAAATTAATGATTCAATAGCCATCATCTTCCCATGCGAAGGATTACAGCAGCAGGCCGGCGAACTCGGCGCAGGTTGTAATTTCAAAAATTGTTTATAAAGTTTTACTCTTATTTTTGCAAAGAAATTCAGTTCCCAAAACATGGATATAGTAAACAGTCGTCTTGTTTCGTCTATTAAAAATTTTACCTATGACCTCAGCAGCGAATAAAAACAGGAAGTTATAATTCTATTTGTGCTATATTCCAAATAAAAAAATAACGAGAAAAATCTTGCGAAAAAAATATAACTTGGTAAAAATATAACCAACTTGGAAACATTTTCATTTGATGTTTGGATCTCGATTGCCGGTTCTTGATGTACCTTTTTGTGTCAAATATTAGAATCATTATTTCATATCATAACGCATACTCACTCTAATTTAAATCAAGATGTATTATAGAGCAGTCCTGTCCAACCCAAACTTACTGAAAAGCCAGTAGGAAAAAAAATCTATATTCTTAAGGAGCCGAAAGAAACATTCTGTGCTTGAAACGAAATCATACATTTTTAATGAAAAACAAACCAAAAAAAACTTTATTTTAAGGAATCAAGAAAATATTTTGATTGAAAAACACGCATATCTTTTTTTTGCATTCACAACGATCATTAGGATTATTTAGAGTCACTCTCTTCGCTATTGCATTCTGCTAATACTGTGTTTAGGGGAAAATTGTCTTGAGCCGGGGATCCGAACCCACGTCCTCCTGATGACATATAATATATAACAAATGCCCAATATTAGTAGAATACAAGAGTGATGATAGTGGCTTTAAATAAAAAAATTTATTTTTAACAAGCATTATAAATTGTCAAAATCGTTCAGTGATGCACATACGAATATTTGGTCAAAAAAATTGCAATTCATGAGCCATATTCAGTACTCGAAATCAGTCAGTTCCTTGGCACTACTTGATTTTTCTAGCCGGTCACTCCAAACCCTATTTGACCTCGAATGTTCCACAGGATCTGAAAATCATTCTCATTTCTGAGTTCTACTGCCGGAAACAGCCCTGTTCACCAAAATGAAGTTCTCCAGCAACGGTATATTGAGATTTGACCTTTGACCTCGAAATACACATCGCATCCTAAATTTTCCAAAATTACCGACATCTACGACTCAAAATAACCTCAACACCATTTTTTAAGCACTCTAGCATCGATAGATCTAAATTTGGCTTTTCGACCTCCGAGGACCTTCCGATTCCAAAAATTCGTAATGTTTCAGGCTCTAGATGTTCCTACATCTAGAGCCTGAAACACTTCTGGACACCATTTGCACGTTTCTAGCGCTGGTAGATTAAGGTTTGACTTCTACGTGACCTCTAGTTGGCCTTGAAGGGCACGTGAGAGGTCAAATGTAGGATTGTTGCCTAGATCTAGGACCCGAATTAGCCCTTGGTACAAATTTTCAGAGCTCTACCAGTTCTGGATCACAATTACAATTAGCATAATATCTTCTATTGGCATCGTCAAATTCTACATTGGAGGAAGTCTTCCAGTGTAGATGGCTTCAGCCTTTAGTGGTGGGGAAACGGGTCTTTGCCCCATGTCTGCGATTAGGGGGCTGTTTGATATTGTCGGCATTCCCTCTCTCAATAAACATAGTTTCTTTAAACATCCTACTAATCATTTTCTCTCCATAGGTAGTTGGAATGTGAGGACTCTGCACAGAGCTTTTTCTCTTGATGTCCTCACACAAGAATTCCACCATTATAATTTAGATAATCTCGGCTTGCAAGAGACCAGATGGACAGATAAAGGTCAGATTCTTAAAAATAATCTTAAATTTCTCTTTTCAGGGAGGTACGACAATAAGCATCACCAAGGCGTGGGTCTGCTTCTCAGCAGACACGCTAGTGATGCTCTTCTAGGATATGAGTGCATTAATGAAAGGTTTCTTACAGCAAAATTTCAGACAAGCGTTAAAGACCTGAATGTTATCTGCTGTTATGCCCCCACTGAGGATGCCGATAAGGATGAGAAGTAGAGGTTTTATGAACAACTTCAGGATATTTTGAATTCTGTCAAGAAAGGAGATATTACCCTTGTTCTTGGTGACTTCAATGCCAAAGTTGGTACTGACTCTGACCTTTGGGCAGGAGTAATAGGCCCTTTTGGTATTGGTAGCTGCAATGGCAATGGGCAGCGTCTCCTTCAGGTAAGTAAACTCAATGGTTTCAGAATAACTAACACATATTACAAACACCGCGATATACATAAGTGCACATGGGTTTCACCTGATAGGCCGCATATGAATATGATAGATTATATATTAATTAACAGCAAATGGGCTAGTTCTGTTAGGAATACCAGGGCATATAGGGGAGCTGAAATTGGATCTGACCATTATCTTGTTAAAAGTGTCTTGCAACTTAAACTTAAAAAGTGTGCTGCTAAAGTTAAAAATTTTACCTTTAATACCGAAGCTCTGAAACCCAGTTATAGCTAAAGCTTACCATGATAGGTTGCTTAGCCATTATGACAGTCATGGTTTGCCTACTACTGAAGTTGAGGAAGAATGGGATCATTTTAAACAGGTATTTTTGGAAACTAACAGCATCTTTTAGGAAAAAAGGAGCAGAGGAGACAGAATTATTTGAGTGATAAGGCACTAAAGCTTATTTCAGAAAGAAGGAACTGTAGGAATGTCCTTAATCAACACCCTAGTAGTCCAAATAGAAAGGATTATAGAGAGCTTAATAAACGTGTAAAAGATCAGTTATCTGCTGATAAGAATCTTTGGCTTGATGGTTTGGCTGACAAAGCCGAGGAAGCAGTTAGACAGCACAACAGCAGAGAGCTGTACCAGATAGTAAATGTTTTGTGTGGTAGAAAACGGACATGATATAAGGATTGAAGGATAAACAAGGTAAGGTTATAGAAGGTGAAGATTCTGTCATGGCTAGGTGGGCTCAGCATTTCAGTGATATTCTAAACAATGCGGTTAGTTCTATTCCCATTGTTTGCAATGATGATAGATGCATTGTTGGCTTTAATGTTGGCCCTATAACACAATTTGAAGTTATTTTGGCTATTTCTAAACTTAAACTTCATAAATCCCCAGGGGTAGATGAAATTACTACGGAAATGCTTAGAGCTGGAAATGTTTCGGTTACCACTTGGATGACTGAAATTTTGAATATCTTTTATGATAAAGGCATGGTTCCTAAGGATTTTACCAGAGCTATTGTTATCCCTATTTTCAAAAATGGTGATCGCAGTTCTTGTGACAACTATAGGGGTATTAGCCTACTCTCTGTTCCAGGTAAAGTTCTTTCCATGATTGTGCTTAATAGAATTAAGAATCTGGTTGACAGGCAATTGCGTGATGAGAAATGTGGATTCAGAAGTGGTAGGGGATGTGTGGATCAGATATTTTCACTTAGGCAGATTCTTGAGAAATGTTTAGAGTTTCAGAAACCTTTGGTTGCTAGCTTTGTTAATTTCAAAAAGTCTTTCGACTCTGTTGATCGTCATAATTTGTGGCTGATTGTGAAATCATATGGTGTACCTGACAAGTTAGTTAACATAATGAAAGCTCTCTATAATAACACTGAGTCGTGTGTGAGAGTTGGTAAGGCTTGTAGCAATTGGTTTAGCATTACTTCTGGTGTTCGACAAGGGTGCATTTTGTCTCCTTTTCTCTTTAGTTTGGTTATTGATTACGTTATGCGAAATTCACTTCAAGGGAAAGATTTTGGCCTTAAATGGGCTGGAGATACGAAAATTTCTGATTTAGGTTATGCTGATGATTTAGCCCTTTTGGCAAATGATGTTGATGAGATGAACTCTTTCATTCGAGCTGTTGATGAGACTGGTAGTAGAGTAGGTTTGGTTATAAACGGAGAGAAAACTAGAGTGATGAAAATTGGTCAGGCAGGATGTGATTCAGTTAATCTGAATGGTTGCTGTCTTGAGCAGGTGTCACAGTTTAATTATCTTGGGAGCTATGTAACAGATAATGGTGATGTGCGGCATGAGATTAACAGACGAATAGGGATTGCTGCTGGGACTTTTAAGAATCGATGGAGAGTGTGGAGAAATAGGCGTATACACCTAAAGACTAAACTTAGGCTGTATAATAGTTTGGTTCTGTCTAGGGTTAGTTATGGTAGTGAAACTTGGACGCTTTGTAAATAAGATAACAGAAAACTAGATGCTTTTGATTCCAGATGCTTACGCAGTATCTTAGGCATTAGGTGGTTCAACTTTGTAACTAATGATGAGGTTAGGCAAAGGAGTTTGCAACCTCCTTTAAGCAGCATATTGTGCAGAGAGAGACTCCGTTGGTTTGGCCATTTTGCCCGTATGAATAATTATAGATTGGCGAATAGGGTTATGAACAGTGTGCCTAAAGGCCTCAGAAAGAAGGGGAGACCTAGGATGCGGTAGGCAGACAATGTCAAACAGGACCTTGTTAGAATTGGTGTGCAGTGGCCAGATGCAGGTAGATGTAGCTCAGGACAGACTTGCTTGGAGAACTAAATTGCACGGTCTGGTTGGACCTCCGTAGCCCATGGCTGCTTGAGGATGATGATGATGAATCTCGTGTCAGTCAGTCAGCCATTAATCACTCACAATCATCTATATGCTATCGATTATTTGTTTTGCCTTTAAAGGGCCTGTAAAAGGATTTTGATGATTAAGATTTTTATATTTTTTCCTAGCTTTTGTGCTCCAGTTCAGATTATGTTTAAAGAATTTTATACTGGCGGCAAATTGAATTATGCCCTTGATATATTTTGCTATTCATTAGCAGGAAAATTAATTTGCAAAGGCAGCTAAATTTCAGATTTCAATAATTATTCATTTGCTTCTAAAATCGTTATAAAAATATTAATTTAAAAATATTGCAACACTATTGCACGCAATTTTTTTTATAAATTGAAAATAATTTATTTTGATTATTTATTATTTAAAAAACGATAACTTTCGATCCTATGTGCATTACTATTAATATTTAAATTTCTTCCAACACAAATCAATCATATTTTAAAACGACTGTATTATGTGCAGCCTGAAACAGAGAAAAAAATCCAATTGCAATATTTCTTCTGTTAGAACAGGAAAAATAAATAATCAAATATAAATAGATAATAATAAGTAATCAAAATGGGAATAACTGTTGACGAATATTCAAAATGAAATTATTCTTGACCACTGTCCCTAAATCCATATCACTAAGACCACTACTGAATTGACTATTGAATTTCTATTAAAATTCACTATTGAATTGTTTCATAATAAATTTCCCTAATTTAGATAGAAGCAAAATGCAACCAGTGATACTTACCAAGAAATCCATTCCTTATTTAGTTAGCAACAGTTCTGGAAAAAAAATTTGAATAGAAAATAAGTTAATACAATTGCAAGTATAATTGGAACAAAACTTTTAAATTTATTTTTCAGCTTATTTACAAATAATAAATACAATGCAACACCCAAGAGTACGATTCATATATTTTCCAGATTCATAAACTTGTTCTGCAGGAACAATTAGACATACAGTAAAAACTAAATTACCTGGAATAATTGGGGATGTAGATAGTTTGGATAATCGATTGGTATATGCATTATGTATATAAATGTTTTTGATATTAAAGAAAATATTGCAACAAGAAGCATTTAACTAAATTTTGGGTATTTATACAAATAAAAGGTATATTACATACAAATAAATATCAAAAAATTGTATCAAAAATCATCAATCAAAATAAATATCAAAAAATTGTACAGTAATAGTTTTTCCCAATATGTGGCGCGCAATCCGAATAAAAGAGTTTCTACTGTATAGTGTAATTTATACCTTTAAAACTATTCTATACACCAGTGGTTCTCAACCTTTTATGCTTCACATACACCCTGGAAATGTGTATGTAACTTACGTATCCTTATATAGATAGATAAAACTACAGTTATAGTATGATAATGACAACTTAGCGACTTTGTTACTAGATCTAGTGACTTTTGAGCTCTCACGGCGTACCTCCAAAAATTTTACCGTGTACCACACGTTGAGAACTCCTGCTATACACAATAGTAAACTCATGAACATGTGTGTGAATTTCTATTAATGTACAAAATAGAAGATACAGTAATAGAAAATATTAAATTTAAATTGAAACTGAAATTCCATACCTTAGAGTTAGGATTTGGTTCAGTTGCTTGAGGTTTTTTTGGCCAAGTAGCAACTATGCCTTCAAAATCGAATATAAAATTTTGCATCAACGAATCTAACCATCAATAATTTCTTGATAAATATAACATACGTGTAGTTCCTCGATTTCCGAAATGTACATACAACAACGACGCATTGGATTTTCGATTTTTGTGAGCGCATCGATCCCATACCTCCATGTATTATTTTTGACCACTGTTATTATGTGCCAAAAAATAAGCAATTCCTATATACAGCAGTGCTCGTATTCACTCAAGTTACCACATAATAAGAAACCTAATGGTTAAGGAATCTTTATCTTTCCTATAATTCCTTCGATTCTTCCAAGTTTTCTCCGAATGATCAGCTATATTCTTTTTTTTTTACTGTTACCCATCGTCCTATTTGATAACCAGCTCGCCATTTGTCAATTCCCCCCATCAGATCTTTCCAACCCTTTCCCGATCGCAGGGTTTATATGTCGAATGAAAGCTTGTGACGCGAACAGTATCAGAGACTATTGAAAACAATACTCCCTCCCCGTTTTTTCCCTCCTCAAAATCGTTCCAATTATATCATCCAAAAGCTAGGGGCTGAGAGTTACTAGATAGATGTCAAATGAAATCTTGCGATGTGAGGGGATAGCCGTAGACTATCTTACAATATTGCTTCTTCTCCTTTACCAAAAGAGAGGAACGGAAATTTTACGGGAGTAGATCTCAACTATTATATCTCAAATTAAAACTTGACTTCTAGAATATCGTGTGCTAAATTAAATTACGTTCCCTCTGACTCCTCCTAATTAAGGGGAAGAAAATATAACGAGGGTCAATCTTTAGGAGTTGTATGGAAATGAAAGCTTGAAGAAGTCAGTATAGCAAAGGAGCATTTTCTCATTTGAAAATACAAGTAGTGGACAAAAAAGTAGAAACACCAAGATTTGCAGAAAGCTTTCGGTTTATTTTAAATATCAGCTGTACGTGCCACTAACGAATACATGAAACACGCAAATGACATCCCAGCATGCTTATCGTGATGTCTATATAGACAAACCCGTCGTATAGATAACTGCATGTATAATAACTATTGGTATCATATCA
The DNA here is from genome assembly GCA_038380435.1 of Ryuthela nishihirai. Lineage (NCBI taxonomy): Eukaryota > Metazoa > Arthropoda > Arachnida > Araneae > Heptathelidae > Ryuthela > Ryuthela nishihirai. The sequence goes on from JAWZYU010000021.1 coordinate 9,836,587, forward strand.
TCGAGAGAAGCTCTTAGCGATTTGGAAAAGGTCACGATGGTCGGAGCGTTTAGCAGAGTCTCAATTCAGCTGAACTAGTTAATGTTTCACTAGGAACAGTTTGCAAGGTCATGTCTGCATGGGAATCTAAAAGGAAGGCATCGTCTGCAGAAGGCAACAGTGGGCGAAACAACATACTCCAGAATCGAGACGTTTGAGCTTTAGTACGATGTGAAAAGCGAAACCGGTGAGCTACAGTTGATCAGTTGTCCACGGATTTTAACGTAGGACTTGAGAAGCCAGTTTCGTCAAAAACAATACGTCGAGAATTCCATTCAGCTGCGTATCATGGTCTACTTGAACTTGCCTGTTATTGCCTAGCCTTCACAAGCCTGTCATTAACCGGGTGGGATCTAAACCCACGACCTTCTGATACTATGTCAGGTGCTCTGATCACTGAGCCACCGTCTACCTCGCAATCATCTTCTGTTAGTGGTTTTAAGCATTATACCATAGAATTAGTCATTGGAAATGTATTTGACTGCAATTGAAGACTCCGTCTAGAAGCACTGTCCAGGTTAGTGCATACAGCCAGCCCGCATCAAGAGGCATTGTATATTTTTTTAAGCCATGTATCAAGCGTAAGGATTAATGTTGCAACATTAAGGTCTTCCTATAATGACATAAATAGAAGAATATATACACAAAATACCATGCCCTCTTGAAGTTTGATGTGGGCTGGTCGTGGGCACTAACCCGGAAAGTGCCTTCTACACCAGAGTCTTCAATTATTGTCAACTACATTTCCAATGACTAATTCTATGGTATATGTAAAGCCACTAAATACAGGACGATTGTTCTGCGGCAGGTAGTTCAGTTGTCACAATATCTGAGGTCATGGGTTCAGAGGTCATCAGAAGGTCATATGTCAGATCCCACCCTGCTAATGACAATTTTTCCTCTCCATTTATTCAACATACTGCCAACAGGTGCATATTTGTGATTTCTTATTATTTCATTTTATTTCCGACAAATGGACGAGTACGCATGTGGAGCCAACTGAAGGAAGCTCACAACGCCGATTGCTTGTTTCCTACTCTTAAGGGTTTTGGCCGTTTTGTAATGGTGTGAGGTGCTTTCTCGTGGCATGGTTTGGGTGCCATCATTCCGTTAGAAGGCAAGATCAATGGCAATCGCTATTTGACAGTCCTGAGTTAATCACCTTTATCAAATGGTACAGCATTTTTTTCATGAACAGAGAGCTGTCTTTCAGGATGACTATGCTCCCATCCACATATGTGGTCACCCAGTGATTTGAGCAGTAAGAAACTGAACGTTTTCACATACCATGGCTACCGCATTCACCACATATCAGCCAGTTGGAAAATCTATGGGAACTTCTGGAACGACGTCTCAGGCAGCGTTTTCTAGATCCATCGAATAAGCAGTAATTGATCACGTTTCTTGTGGACGAATAGGTCGTATCCCACCTGCTGACTTTCAGACACTGGTAGACTATATATATCACGATGCTTACAGGCTGCACTGGACTCACGTGGCGGCCCAATATCATTAGTGATTTTATGTGGACAAAATAAAATATATGAATTAAATAGTTTAAAAAAATACCTTTCATTATGCATCTTAAAAGGTAAAAAATAAAACTAAAGCATATCGATGATGAAATCTTTCAATCTCCACTTTAAAGGAAAGACAGAGAGTCAAAACTGGCTTACTTCATTTGAAGTGGATACGATTTCATTGAGATTTAGTTTTATTTTTTACTTTTTATGGCGCATATCAAAAGATAATAATAATTTTTTTTAACTTTTTAATTTATACATATATTTTTTATCTAATTTTCAAAAAAGAAATAAAGTTTTCATTTTGTCATCTGTCTCTCCGTTTGTAGATATCGAACTTTATTGTTTTAGAGATTATTAAAAATTCTTTTTAGGTCAGATATTGATGAAATGTTACGATTCCAAACTTTCCGAATCTCCCAAAAGCTGTAATAGTGCCCTCTAACAATGGAAAAAGTTTAAGATTTTAAAATTTTAAACAAATATTGCAAACGATGTAGTTATGGTAGAAATTCGAAATTTCTGTGTTGGAGTGCCAAGAAATATTCTACTGTAAGCAACAATCTGCCCCCTTCTCTTTGAGAGGTGTGAGAAAAGCAACTTTTTAAATTTAGGAAATAAAAGGGAAATAATCTTTATGTTGCATAAGTACTAATGAAATACCGCTATTTGCATTTTCCTCAACATCTATCAGCTCGAATTAAAACTTTTAAGGGGTGAAAAAGTAGGCAACTTCCTTCTCTTTGAAAACGAGATTCCCATGTTCGCCAGTGCAATATGCATTTTTCTAGTTTGTTTAATTACCTCTTCTTAAATTCTCTTTCATTTCTGGTGAATTATTTTTGGCTCTATGTTTCCAACATTTCAGGCGAATTTTCTATCGACCCTATTTCTTTCCCTTTTTAGATTATGGGAATGACTATTGCAAAGAACTGTGTTCGCCCCCCAGTTTATTCTCCATCTGGTGTTAAGAAATTTCTTTATGTCCAGGTGAGTTATTCTCTTCTTTTGGCCGATGTGCAGCACTGCAAACGGAACTGCTTCACGTCAAATTCCATCTCCTGGATCGTTTTCAAAATAGTATGAAATGTTCCTACGTCACTGACAAGATATATGATACACTGCATAAAGCAACCGATCTATGTTAAAATCATCGAAATATTCGAGAAAGTTTCCAAAAGTGCGAAAGATTTCAAACTCTACGAGAAGTGTTTTAATCGATATTAATAAGTCACGGGTAAACGAATTATCTGTATTTATTCACATGTTTAACGGGTGTCTGTATATTTATTAAGAGATGTAAATATTAAGAGATGACAATGATTACATGGCACAAAGCTTATAGCCATTTAATGAGAAAGGGTTGATCAGCGGTCGATAACAGCGGCGGAGCACCTGACACGTTACGAGAGAGCGTGGGAAATTATGAAATCCTATCTCTTCCCCCTCCCTCCCCCCGGCTCAACACAATCTTTCCTTTATGATGACAAAAGTCTTTCAACATCTTAGACAAGAGCTATTCCAATGGGGCCCACAGACCCCGAAGAATACTTGGAGAAAAAATAAAACCGCATTTTCTTTCGCAAAACAAATGTATATATATGAATGAATACTCCCTCAAGCAGCTGCTTGCCACAGAGGTCTGACAGGAGCCTGTCAGTTTATATGCCATAGTAGAAGATCTGAGAGGATGGCAGGACTTCAGCAGAAAAACAACACGAATATCCATGCCTTACCGGGGCTGGAACCCAGGTCCCGTAGATCAGAAACCAAGCGCGCCAACCACTCGGCCACGGGACGGATATGTAAACAAAAATCAGAATAAAATACGAAACACAATATAAATTGTTTTCTTTTTCTTTTCCCCTTTGTCCCTCGTACGTTTTTCATTCTACCCTTAGATCTACAAAGGATCCGAAATTAAAAAAAATATAAAAAACTTGGCTGTTAGAAAATGAAAGCCAATAGTTTAAATATGGTGAATTATATAATACTTGGGCTACACTTTCAGATGGAACAATCATAGACAATAAATTTGTGTAAAAGCAATGCTTGTGTTCTTTTATACTGTCTAAATTGCAATCTGTTGCAGATAAGCAACTTTTCCAGTGCTCCGTTAATCACTGTGAATTAATAATTAGCCAATGTTACTGCTACGAACTGGTAGCTTTCAGAGGTTATTGGTTGACTGAGCTATCAGTTGCTATCAATCAACCAATGATCTCTTACATTAGGGATCACTGGTTCATTCATAAGTGATTGGTAGCTCAATTAACCGACGATCTATCGAAATCATCGACGCGTGAACTGCGTCACCTCACTGTCACAATTGCTCCCACGTAGATAAATGCTTTCCTTATTTTCTACGACATAATCTAGCACAACAACAACAAAATTAAATAGACTGGATTATGTAACCACCTGAACTGTACAAAATCTTTGCGAATATTGCATTATTTGAAAAACATTTTTCATAGTACTTATAAACACAAACGCCTAAAGAGGAAAAAAAAGTATTATAAACTTCGGTGAATAGCTGAAGAATTATAATATTCCTTTGGTATTTAATGAAATTCATAAAATAAATATTTTCTCTGATTGTTCACTACCTATCCGAAACCAATCTAGACAAGGTTACAGGTTTGCGGGTCATCATATAAAGACCACTCCGGATACAACTGATGAGTCTAGAATTGCTTTCATAAAGTTGTCTTCCACAGTACCTCTCTATGTACAGTCGCTCAAAAAAGTATCCGAACACTATGGTTGATTACAGAATTCAGAAAAAAATATCTGGCAAAGATTTTTTTAGAAATTAGTGATATGGCAATCTTCGTGTCACGTGATACGAAGGTTGCCATATCACTAATTTCTAAAAAAATCGTTGCCAGATATTTTTTCTGAATTCTGTAATCGACCATAGTGTTCGGATACTTTTTTGAGCGACTGTACCAGTATTTCGTATGAAGAGTTAATTAGCATGTATATTTGTAATGAGGGAGTCATTACAAATGTACATGCTACAGTCGCTCAAAAAAGCATCAGAACGCTATGGTTGATTACAGAATTAAGAAAAAAAAATCATTCCCATGGAGAAAATCTCTTCAGCGGAATAGGTAAATGAAATAGAAAAATGTCGAATTAAATATTATTTTGTGTTTTGTCCATTTTGATCAAAAATAACCCAAGTTCCAGCAATGTTTAATCATCATACTAAATAAAATTCCTCCCTATTTAATTTACTGAAGATATGAACTAGAACGTTTTATGCTTTGTATTTTGTTAAAAGAATTTATCGTAATCAATGAGATATATTTTTCTCCGTTATTAACTTTCCATTAATATTGCGAACCTAAACATCAGGCCTAATATCGTAACAAATCACTCGATTTCTTTACCAACTAAATTTCATTCCTCTCTAAAGCAAACCCAGATATAGAAAACAATAAAGAGGATTTCATTGCACTATAATATTTTGCCCTCCCTTTTCGAGGTCTTTAAAAATTTCTTAAAAAATGCATGTAATATGCACAAGTTTTATCATTCTTTACCTCCATTATTCCTTCTTATACATGGGGGGGAGAAGCATGGTTTCCTTGTCCTCCCCTCTAGATCCGACCCTACTGTCTAGAGTTGACGATAATAAAAATTTGATATTAGAAGCGAATTGCGTCCATAACAAAGCAGAACTGCTTTTACTTCATATTATATATAGTACGACGTATTATACTTTTGGAAAATGAATGTAAATCCAATCTCGCGTTGCTTGCTATAAAAATTCAGAGCTCAACGGAATGAAAGGATTCAATTGTGTTGGAAGTTCGTTTTTACATCCGTAACGCTGATTGGTTTCTTTTTTGCCACTTTACCACAACTTTTCATCTCCCATTTAAAAAATATTTCAAGTTCGGTTCGGACTTGAGTTTCAGTGAGATAATTTTTCTTAATTTCTGTTTGTGAAATTTCTGACTTCTTCGGGTATATTTTTTTTGCCCAAACACTTTCCTGGAGTAAATCTCCCTTTCCACTGCTGACCACGTAGAAGAGGAGCAATGGAGTTGATAGAAAGTGTCAGTTGAGTACAATTAATGAAGTACATTAGACTTATTCGCCATTCACTATGACATATGGGGAGAGTAAATCTACTTACATAACATTGTTTAATCGCCTAAAAAGAAAACCATAAATGGATCGCATTTCTTTAGCAGAATATCTGCCTGTATGTTGGCAAATATTCGGTAAAAAAAAAGGTTGACTGTTTAATTTCTCCTTCCCACAGACAACAGGAAAAGAGGAAACGTTTTATGAAGCGATTCAGTTCAGTAAGGGAAAGAAATTTTGACATCCCCTGTACTTACATTTCTTCGTTCTTTCAATTGGCGTTTCTGTTCATTTACGTTTCCAGTTGCCATCTGCAAGAGATAATTTGTTATTCTGTATTACTGTACAACCTGTAGCACCTCCCCTCGATTTCTTACCTTCAACATTTGTCTTGTTTTATCTTCATTCATTTTCGCCATGTCAAGGATGCACTGGGAAACTACCCAGCCTTTGGGAGTAACTGCCTACGAGGAGAGAAAGATTTCATTAATGCTGGGATGTAAATTATTCTGACCAGTGCTCGGACTGGGATCAAATGCAACAGAACCAATTACGGTCGTTCTTTAATCTTTTTGCAGATGTAAATAATTAAATAAATGCCATTGTAAATGTTTAGCTCATAAAAGTGTAGCTCAATATGAGTTAGAAGTTTTATTTGGGGGGGGAGAGCAATTAAAATCAGTTTGAAATATACCTGTTTTTTTATGATCCTTCTCTGATAGATCATCCACTATAATGGCATTCAATAATCCTTCTAAGATATTCCAAGCGTTCTTGTAGTTATTTTTTTTTCCAATCCGAGCACTGTTTATAAACCATTAAAACATAGATAAAGAAAAAGAAAAACCTTTATAAATGTTGCTCTACAAAATTAAACTACTGTCATTTGGTTTTGTACTGTACTTCAACGTATTAAATACACAACATCAAGAACGTGCTAAATAGTTTCAGTGAAAAAAGAGTCTTTTTAAAACGTCTTCAAAACAAAAATATTTGATGTATTATCATGAAATTTTATAATCTAGTCACTGCCTAATATCTGAGTTTCTGATGGGGAGCGAGACGATAAGCTAAGACTTCTTTTATCTCTAACGTTTTCTGCTATTTCGCCAAAAACGAGATCATTAGTGTGTTATGACTTTTTCTATTTTTGTCTATCCCATAAGAAATGCTTCGTGAGATCGTCATAGGTGGACAAAACTTGATCTCATCTCACTTGGTGACTCAAACACTGGACATGTTGTATCTCTTGTGGCGATTGCTTCGTCTGATTCACAGGGTGAGCAGATTTAAAGAAAAAGATCCGGAGACTTCTGAAAATTCAATCTTAAGGATTGACTTTGATGATATTGTTACACAGTAATAGTCTGAAAATCCGGACTTTTTAAAATGCTAGCAAACTTTTGTGAATTTCGCGGTCTGTTATTTCCCCACGTATTATAGAATTCTGGTTGAAGAGTCAACGGATGGCGCTTTGTGGTAACTCTATTTTTCATCTGCGATGATTCACGATTTTGAAACATATAAGTCAGTCGATCTGTGGCAATGCTTAGTGTATTATTTGCTGTCCTACTGCTTTCATTTACAAATGCAGTGTACACGTACCATTTACAAATTTTTATTAACACCATAATAATGGCTCCAAAAGTAGATAGAGTTAAAACTACATTAAAAATACTGAGTGTAAAACTTGAAATAGTTAAGAAAAAGAGCGTGATGTAAGCAATCTGTTCTAATAGAAACCTACAACATAGTAAGTCAATAATTTACAATATAAAGAATGCAAAGAGGAAATTTTTAGAATTCACTGCATCTTCGGAACCTAACAATAAAATTGCTGAAAGAAAAAGTTTGGATAAACCAAAACTAGAAAACCTTGATAAAGTATTGCATGATGGTTTTTGTTAAATCTATCAGAAGGTATGGCAATTTCTGAACTTATTCTTATTGCTAAATCGAATTTTTTAAGGAGCAAACGAGCATTGAATCTGAATGTTCATTTAGGGATGGATGATTTATAAATTTCAAGTTCGTCGTGGCATTAGGCAGTTTAGATATTGTTGGAGAAAGACAGTCAGCAGATGCAGAAGCAGCAGCAAAATACCGTGCAACATTTGAGATAATTATTAAGGATTATGATCTCACAGCCGAATTTATAATGCTGACGAAACAGGGGTTTGTTGGAAGTGTTTGCCAACTAAAACTCTGCCTTGGTGTACAGAACAAAATGCTACTACGTTTAAGCCTAACAAGGACAGATTAACAGTTCTTAAATGCAGTGCCGCGTTTAGGCATTTTCGTCCCTAGCCACAAAGTTACATATGGCCGTCCTACACTTCAAATTACTTTGTAGATATAAACTATATATATATATAATTTTGAATCCATAATCGCATAAAATTGCGAAAAAAGTTTAATATAAAGTATTTAATATTTTGTATGCAAAATATTTCAATTAAACTTAAAAAACAAATAATTACATTTTCTTTCGAATTTTCGACTAGCTAAAATCGTTAATTAATTTATCATAATTTAACTCTGATATACTGAATTTCCCTATGTAGAAAATAGTCAAAGCATTCAATTTTAGCTCTATGAGTATATTTCGCGAATAGTTTTTAATAATTTTCGGTTCGGAAAATAAACGCTCTTCTTCGGTGTTACTCATTGGGGACTAAAAATTATCTTAATTTCAACATTTGAGAATGAAGAAATAACTTTTATATCGTGATTAAGCTCTATAAGGAAGTGTTTAGATCTGATTTTGACAAAATATCAAAATCTGCTTTCAATTCGTCGACATCGAAAATTGAAATCACTATTATAAGATTCTGCAATTTTCTTTATTTTAATAAAACAACTTATCAAATTTCTTGTTAACGTCCTTAAAAACTTGGCTTCTTCTGTTAATATCAAAAATTGTTTTATCACCACAACAAAAGAAATTTTACTTTGAAATCTTTTTCATCTTCTAATTTAACATCATTTGATTTATTTTCAAAAGTTTTATTGCATGCAATTTTTCACGCTTCACTTTCAACATTGTTAAAGTTACGGGTATTTTGAAAAAACACAATTAACCTATTATGCAATGGCAGAACTATTAATAATGAACCTTTTGACCAGTGGTTCCAATCGCTTTGGGCCGACATTTTACCAAACATTATTCTTTTAACGCCCTTTAAAGAAGTTGTTAATCTAAGAAATATTTTATTTTTATTTAATCTATTTGCACAAAAAAAATCAAGAAAACGCCCCTTTGGAATCACTGCTGTAGACGATTGCAAAGATTGATTAACAAATTTTTTGTTACTTAATATTTTATTCCTAGTATATATATCAATAAAAAAACTCTAACTCAACTATTTTTTTCATAGTCGTGTAGTTTCTGCTCCAGTCACAGATGACTTAATGAGAGTGAATTAGAACGTCTTAATCTCACCGAAATTTTCGTTTGAACCCTGTACTGCGTAAGTGAATGCATATCACCTAGTATTTGAAAATGGTTTTATAGTAAAATATTTTTTTCCTAATAATAACTTTTCAAAACATACCATAGAGGAGTTGATTTAGAGAAAAGAAAGTACTTGAACCGCACTGAAAACGTTTTTCACTTCTACACAACTCTCGATATCTGGCCTTCAACTAAATTTCAGGAGCTTGCACAAGAAATAAATTCCATCGATGGGCTACGATAACACATTATGAAGGGGATACGAATCAACGTATTTCCGTAATCATTAGGCTTGCCTCTGAACTAAGGCATTTGTCTTCATAACATTGGGTATTTTCGACCCAATGTCTTAGCTTTGATTCTTACAGTTTGTTTGCATTCATTTTAAAGATCTCCAGTATAACGGTTTTTAAATGTTTTCCGTCATGCGAAGTTATGGAAAAAAATGGGGAGAAATCTTTCTTATGCTTTAGTGTACAGGACATAACGAACTATTACAGTCAATATCACTGACACTGGAGTGGTATCTACAATTATTGAGAAGAAACTTTGTTTTGTTTTGTTTTCAGTTCTTTTACGATCTCATTTCCTATTTTTACCACTAATTAGAATAGTAAGAAATTCATTGGAAATGAAGACAAATGATGAACCTTTCCTTTCCCTAAGTTAGCCTCAGCATTTCAATGTATTCGCAAAAATAAGTTAAATTCTGCCAAATACCCCAAATTGCAAATAAAATTTCTCCTAAGGAAAATTTTCTTTTTGCCCCACGAAAAGACAATACATGACAATCCTAATATACAGGGCATCCCAATAAAATGTATATAACTTTCAGATGTTAATAACACATATATAAATAGGGCCAGAATGCTAATATTTTGAAGTAAAGTATTATAAGGTTGTTTGTAAACGCCGCTCGGGGATACTTCCCTGTTCAAAGCAAAATGGCGGAGCAACTGACGTGTTAGCAACGTGAATATATTTTTAAGTGTTACTGCAAACGAATATGATTGAGGTGCAAAGACACTGGCGAAATGAAGTACCACCATTCTGACAGGCAGGCGCGTATTCAGAGGGGGTGCTAAAGCACCCTTCTAAATCGTTGAAAACTCGAAATTGAAAACGATAAAGCTTTTATATGCAAGGTTCAAGGGTTTGAGTAAAAAGCCGTGTTCAACTGAAATTCAATAAAAAACATAATAAAACAGTTGTAGTTTTTCAGGGTACAGAAATTGGAGATTTCCTACTTCTGATTTTTAATCTGCAACCACGAAAGAATAAACATTAAGTAAGACACTAATCAGTCAGCCAAAAAATTATCAATAAATTTGTTTAATATGTGAGATACCGGCGCAGATAGCGTTGTTTTCAAGACGGCAAAATAATTTTTGTGGTCAAAATGGGAGAATAAGTGTCTCATACATAAATGTCAATAAGTGCCAAGCATAAACGTTTTTCATCATCATCATCAAGCAGCCATGGGCTACGGAGGTCCAACCAGAGTGCACAATTTAGTTCTCCAAGCATATCTGTCCTAAGCTATACCTGCTGCATCTGGCCACTGCACACCAATTCTAACAAGGTCCTGTTTGACATTGTCTGCCCACCGCTCCTAGGTCTCCCCCTCTTTCTGAGGTCTTTAGGCACACTGTTCATAACCCTATTCGCCAATCTATAATTATCCATACGGACAACATAGCCAAACCAACGGTGTCTCTCTCTGCACAATATGCTACTGAAAAGTGGTTGCTGAATCCTTTGCATAACCTCATCATTACTTACAAAGTTGAACCACCTGAAGCCCAAGATAGAGCGTAAGTATCTAGAACTACTTTTACTACCCCTTACATTCACTACTATAATTAACCCTAGAAAGAACCAAACTATTTATACAGTCTAATTTTAGTCTTTAGGTGTATGCGCCTATTTCTCCACACTCTCCATAGATTCTTAAAAGTCCCGGCAGCAATCCCTATTCGTATGTTAATCTCATGCCGCACATCATCAGTATCTGTTACATAGCTCCCAAGATAATTAAACTGTGACACCTGCTCAAGACTGCAACCATTCAGATTAACTGAATCACAGCCTGCCTGACCAATTTTCATCACTTTAGTTTTCTCTCTGTTTATAACCAAACCTACTCTACTACCAGTCTCATCAACAGCTCGAATGAAAGAGTTCATCTCATCAACATCATTTGCCAAAAGGGCTAAATCATCAGCATAATCTAAATCAGAAATTTTCGTATCTCCAGTCCATTTAAGGCCAAAATCTTTCCCTTGAAGTGAATTTCGCATAACATAATCAATTACCAAACAAAAGAGATAAAACGCACCCTTGTCGAACACCAGAAGCAATGTTAAACCAATTGCTACACGCTTTATCAATTCCCACACACAACTCAGTGTTCTTATAGAGAGTTTCATTATGTTAGTTAAGTTATCTGGTATGCCATACAATCCCACAATCTACCACAAATTATGAAGATCAACAGAGTCGAAAGCTTTTTTGAAATCAACAAAGTTAGCAACCAAAGGTTTCTGAAACTCTAAACATTTCTCAAGAATCTGACTAAGTGAAAAAATCTGATCTATATATCCCCTATCACTTCTGAATCCACATTGCTCATCACGCAATTGCCCATCAACCAGATTCCTAATTCTATTAAGCATAATCATGCAAAGAACTTTACCTGGGACAGAAAATAGGCTGATACCCCTATAGTTATCACAAGAACTGCGATCGTCTTTTTTAAAAATAGGGATAATAACAGCTCTGGTAAAATCCTTAGGAACAATGCCTTTATCATAAAAGATATTTAAAATTTCAGTCAGCCATAAGGTAACAGAAATATTCCTAGCTCTAAGCATTTCCGTAGTAAAATCATTTTTCCAACAGAAAATTTATATATTTAAGTTAAGAAATAGCCAAAATAACTTCAGATTGTGTTATAGGGCCAACATTAAAGCCAGTAATGCATCTATCATCATTACAAACAATCGAAGTAGAACTAACCACATTGTTTAGAACATTACTGAAATGCTCAGCCCACTACCCATAACAATCCTCAACTTCTATAACCTTTCCTTGTTTATTCTTCAATCCCTGTATAGCTGTCCGTTTCCTACCATACAAAACATTAACTATCTGGTACAGCTCTCTGCTGTTGTGCTGTCTAACTGCTTCCTCGGCTTTGTCAGCCAAACCATCAAATCAAGCCTAAGATACTTATCAGCAGCTAACTGATCCTTTACAAGTTTATAAGTTTTCTGTAATGCTTTCTATTAGGACTAGTAGCGTATTGATTAAGGACATTCCTGCAGTTCTTTCTTTCTGAAATAAGCTGAACTGCCTTATCACTCAAATAATTTTGCCTCCTCTGCTCCTTTTTACCTAAAAGAGTACTGTTAGTTTCCAAAAATGCCTGTGTAAAACTGTCCCATTCTTCCTCAACTTCAGTAGTAAGCAAACCATGACTGTCATAATGACTAACAAGGACAAATTAACAGTTCTTAAATGAAGTGCCGCGTTTAGACATTTTCGTCCCTAGTCACAAAGTTACATATGGCCTCCTACACTTCAAATTACTTTGTAGATATAAACTATGTTTGTAGATATAAACTGTGGCTTGGCCTCCACGCTCCCCAGACCTCAATCCACTAGACTTCTTCTTCTGGGGGCACATGAAAACCTTTGTGTACGAGACACCTGTGGACACCCTGGAAGATCTCGTCGTGAGAATCGGTGTTGCAGTGGACAAGACCAACACCACACCAGGAGTCTACGAGAGGGGGCGACAGTCCTTCATTCGCCGGTGTGGGCTGTGCAACAACGCCCTCGGACGCCACTTTGAGCAGCTACTTTGAGTCTTTCTCTGAGGCGAATGTAATTAAGCAACTCATAAATTAGTTAAGTGCCTTTGTTTTGCACTGTTGAAATATCAACGTGAATATGTAACTTTACACTTCTCTGGCGGAAGAAGTGGAATACGACCCTAGGTTCCATTGCAACAACTGATCGTCTTGATGTGTACTATCACCCCTCTTTTTTGTTGAAAGAGTTTACAATCACCCTGTATATGTCACAGTGTTTGTAATAAGTGTTGGTTATTCTCAAACCATTAAGTTTACTTACCTATATGAGACGTTGCCCATTGCAGCTACCAATACCAAAAAGGGCCTATCACCCCTCCCCAAAGGTCAGGGTCAGTACCAACTTTTGCATTGAAGTCACCTAGAACAAGGGTAATATCTCCTTTCTTGACAGAATCCAAAATATCCTGAAGTTGTCCATAAAAGTTTCCTTCTCATCCTCATCGGCATCCTCAGTGGGGGAGTAACAGCAGATAACATTCAAGTCTTTAATGCTGTCTAAACGTTTGCTGTAAGAAACCTTTCATTAATGCACTCATATCCTAGAAGAGCATCACTAGCATGTCTGCTGAGCAGCAGACCCACGTCTTGGTGATGCTTTCCATCCTCCTTCCCTGTAAAGAGAAATTTAAAGTTATTTTTAAGTATCTCACCTTTACCTGTCTACCTGGTCTCTTGTAAGCCGAGAATATCTAAATTATAATGGTGGCCACCACCACCATCAAGGTTCACTCATTAAAAAAAAAATGAGCGAACAAATCATTTATTTAATATATATTTTAGATTGTTTGTCTCTCTGCTTGTTCGCCATTTCTTCCAAGACGGTCAGAGCCAGGAACATCAAACTTCGTCTACAGCTTCATCTCGCAATAACTTAGAGCACTCTATGGGTTTCAACTCCAGAAAATTAAGCCCAACCCCAAAAGTCGGTCTCGAAATATCGATACTGGATCGACGCGGGCAATTCTGTTAGTTTATCAGAAGGCCCAAAAAATATCCATTAAAAAATTCATATTTTATCATAAATATTTCATCATTATTATTATTTTATATTTCATTATTTTATATAATGCTAGTTAAAGAATCTTCATGTTAAGGAAACACAGATCTTCTATCGCTGCTAAGTGGAAGTATTGAGTGTATTTTGATGACTTCTGATTCGCAGATCACAGAACTTTATCTGGGACATCAAAACTGACCACCTAGTGAGACACTTAAGACTGATTGTAGTGCATTGTTTTAGTATGGCCGTTTAACTGTTAATAGGATGTGACCAAAAGTTATTAATTTTAAACTCACCTAAATCAGCCCCATACAGTATATTAATACAGGTAATACCCGTTTAAAGCGGATTGTCTATAACTTGGTTTCTTTTCCTATTTTTTAGAAAAAATTCTTTTAAAAATCTTATGCAGAGATAAATACGCGTAAATATTTTGTGTATCGATCCGCCGTTTGTCGTGGCATGGAAATATTTCGTTTACTAGAACATACAATTTTCACAGATGTCAGTCATAATTTTGCTGATAAGCTTTAATTTTGCATAGCTCGTCGAAGAAGCATCAACTACAGCTCCTTATCTAGGATTACTTACAGATAAATTTTTTTCAAGACTAGATAAGGATACAGCTCCTTATCTAGTCTTGAGAACCACAAAAAAAACCAATTAATTGCTTAGATGCTTAGCAACAGTAGTTACTAATGTCAACTATTTTTTTCTAATATACAATGTTTGAAATATAACGCACAAAAAGAGACAAGCAAATCACGCTAGATGGTTTCCTTATTAAGAAATAAATTCTAAAATTAACTTATGGATCACATATGTGCCCATTTTATACAATTATTCATTTTCGCATTTCACACATTATTTGTTTTTTTAATAAAAATTGTGAATTATAATTATTTTTGCTATAGAAACGTGTAATACAAGAAAATATTTCTAAAAGAGCAAAAAGCAAGCAAACGAAATTTCCCCTTTTAAGGCGGATCATTCCGGAAAGCATCTCCCGTGTTAAACGGGGATTACTTGTACATTGAACTATGTTGGAAAATCACTTTATGCAATTAATGTTAAATAAAACACTATAGCAGACAATGGGTTAAATGGCCAGGTTGCAAGAACCCCGATGTCTCAATGAAGGTTGTGGGAGGAGACCCACTGGAAGAGCTGTTGGGAGAAGATGGTAGCCTCCCGTCAAGGCCATCCAGTGTGTTCTTTAACGTGCGCAGGGTTATGGCTCTCCCACGCACGGGGACCACGGATTAACGTCCCATCCGATGGACGGTGGTCTTTCCAAGCCCAGCGGTGTCCCCTACTGACCGTGGGCAGGACGGGGAATTTTGCGACGATAAATCTCAACGCTGGCCCATCTGGGACCCCAACCTGGGAACTACAGATTACGAGCCTGGCGCGCTACCGACTGAGCCACCCCCGCCCTTTTAAACAAAATTATAGCAGGAAACAATAATTAATAACGAAATTATATATAAAAATAAATAAATATCCCCTCAAGGAGCTGCTTGCCACAGAGGTCTGACAGGAGCCTATCAGTTTATATGCCACACTAGGTCTACTGCAAAAGAATTCCAATTTCTTGCTTTCTATATTTCTCTTCTTCTCCAGCTAGATCGAATCACTTTCCCTCCATTTCTTTATTTTTAGATCCGGACAGTCTCCGTTTCCTATGCTCTACAAATGATCCATCCCACTTATAATTTTTCTTCCAAACTGCAACATAGTTTCATTCGAAATCATAATAGTGAAATTCCTGTTGGGAATTCAATGTGATATCCCGATAAAAATGTGCAATTTCATTCTACGTGAAGGTTTTTTGGAACGTGAAAGATTTTTTATATTAACTACTTCTATCGTCCCTGCCAGTTTTGATATTCTTTATTTATCAATTTCTACTTAAAACTTGCGTTAAAATTTACAGTAGTTGCAAGATCGAACCTGGGTTCTACTTTAGTTACAGGGTTTAATTTTCAATACAGTACAAGGTGATTTATGCTCCGTGACGCGTTTCTGGAAAACACTGACATATAGGAAGGCTTTGTTCCAGAAGAAAAGGGAATTGCACTCTAGACCCTAAATCATATTTATGCATTAATAAAATACATGAAATTAATTCAAATTGCCGTTCTGTGGTCGAGTGGTTAACGTGCTTGGCTACAGATCAAAAGGACCTGGGTTCAAGCCCCGGGTGAGGTATGCATGATTGTGTTTTATGTTTAGGTTCCGCCATCCCCATAGACCCTCTACTATGGCGTATAAACTGACAAGCTCCTGTCAGACCTCTGTGACAAGCAGCTGCTTGAGGGGGTATTTATATTTTATTTCATTAAATCATATTGCGACCATATTTACAAACAGCAATTCGTGAGAACCAAAGAACGTGCACAATTCGTAATAAATTTGCTACCTTAAGAGCAAATGTTTCTGCATAAACTTAACGATCTGGCAAATATTTTCGGTTTCGACTTCGCCAAAGGTAGCGTGTGATACATTTTGCACACAACAACTAACAGTAATAGATTGTTGATATAATTGAAGAGACCCTGCTGTTAACAATTTGAGTGAAAACAATATCTATGTTCTTTCTCCAATATTTTAATATGTACAGCATGTACACAGTCGAATCAGAATAATATGACCACCTACCACAGTATGTACACCTACCACAGTACTACATGGTAAGGTGGTCACATTATTCTGATATGACTGTGTATATAACTTTTGACCCTTAAATTTCCAGAATTTATTTTCTCCAATGTTTTTTAACTTTCCAACCCATTTAACTTCATTTGTTTCTTTAAGCGCAGAATTTTAAAATCTTGTTCATTGGAAAAATTGTGATCGTTTCCAAAACTTGTGGCCCAATAATTAAAAAAATTATTTAACCTATTTAAGAGCACAACTCAATGTCATACGTAACATTTAAGCTTAAATACGTGAATTAAATATGAAATATGCGTATCTTAAGTTAATAATGCAAAATGCATAAAAGTTTATATTAGTTTTAAATTTAAAGTACGTCGGTGCTTTAAAACAGTAACAAAATATAGGACATAAAAGGATTAAATTGAACAACAAATAATCAGAAATCATTAACATTATGTCTCATCAGGTGGCATACCCGTGGGGGGTTATAAACCTCTTCTTCTAGGGGCTACAGTTAACATATTTTCCTAGGTGGTCCTCGAAAAAATGATTTTGTAGGGGGTTTTTTACTGTAGTTTTTTTTTCATAGTCTTCGCAAAAAAAAACTAATGGCGGTTACAAATTCCAATTAGGCTTGCAAAAGAACGCTTATTGGTTGCTTCAAACTAGGTCTGGAGCATGCGTTGTACGTCCGCAGCAGAAATAGGTTGTGTTAGAGCTGGTAATGAACAAAAAAAGCGACTGCTGCCGTCGCCTCCGTCTCTATTAATTTCTGCCTGCTGAGGATAGAAATTTGGATATCCGGTGTGCGATGCGAAGGCATTAGCAGTGGAGCGAGATTTTTCATACACCCCTACCACGATTTGGCTGGAGACTGGCGCTTCTACTTATTATACAGAGTGATATAACAGGGAAATTCGAAGAATATTCACAAAAAAAGAAGTTTTTTGTTCAAATTAACTAAAGTTAAGAAAATACTCTTACTTTTTGAACGAAAATATAGAAAATATACGCGTAAAATATAAATATTCTTTTTTCCTTTTTATTCATGAAACTTTTAAGGGAACCGTTGCTTCCCTTGGTACCACTGCACAGCATTAACGATGAAAATACTCTTAAAATAAATCAATTTCGTGCCAATTTTTTATTAGTACGTAGGGAAGTTTTTTTATTTAACTTCTTTCAAATTTATTATATTTAGTTGTGCGGATAATTAGAAGAATAAAATTGAATTTTTTGGCTATGGAGTGTGAGGACTAATAGGTTAAAATTGATGGCAATTATTCGCCCCCTTTCCTCCTGGGGGGAGGAAACGAAATTTTTTGTTGGAAGAAATAAAACGGCTTTCTTTTTACGTTTCATAGGTACTAAATACACTATAGCAACTCTCGGGTTATCTGGGGGCGGATAAACCGATTTGCGGATTAAACGGGTTAAAAAAATATACATAATAGACTGCATAAGTAACCGTTTGGCGTTTTTCGTCAAGCAATTCTTGTAATGTTTTGAGTCCCTAAATTATTGCACTTGACGTCTGTAACGCGGCAAATGTGTTCCTAAATATTGGGTTGAATTTTAACTGAATAAGTTTATATGAATTCTATTTTGTACCTCATTTTGACCAGTTTTATTTTAACCTTAATTTTTGTGTTACCCGTAACCTCCCTGCGTCCTATCCCCCATTATCCCGGTTAATCGAAAGTTAGCTCTATTACTGTTTGCATTTTCCCAATAATCCATTAGTTTGAATTATCACCACTAGATGGATCAAAAGTCGGAGAATCGCAAACGTGCATCCCATATTTGCTAGAAGCGATACGCTATTTTTCTTGTTTTGATGCCCAATTAGGTGACATCGCAAAAGTAAAACCTATTAAAACTCTTCTGAATTTCAGACTTTTTCATTTTCATTAGGAATCAAAAAGTTTCCATTTGATAGATCTCTGAAACCCAGATAGCTTCTAAGTAATCGTCACAATGTAAAAGACGTAACGAGAGTATCGATTATTTCAACACTTGAATGAATCGTCACAATGTCTTCCCCAATCAATTTAGACTTTGTTGTTTCGTTAACCTTCGCAGTCACCCGGAAGCGCTTGCTGAGGAAGGAGTCCCCGTGCCAGTGGGACGTCGGAGGGGGCCAAGCAGCATTCCAAAAGTTAGGTAAGACTCTTGTCCGACTTTGCAACCTTTCTGTTCAGCGTTGTTTCTCCGTAACACTTTTTTTTAACTTTTTTTAACACTTTTTTTAACACTTTTTTTTACACACTTTTCGAATTCGAATCCCGAGTGAATTTCGTTTTATGCCCCCCGAGCTGTTATTTTAACAAAGAATGCTAGTTATTATAAAAGTGTTATTTAATCTTTCTTTTTTAATTATTATCGTAATAATTAAATTAATATATCATGTCAAATTTCTGTTTTGTTATATTAGAAAGTTTTATTTTGTACGATTTAAGTTAACACGTGAATTAAATAGAAAGATTAAAGGAATCCCTTGATTTGGTATTTTCTCGCATATTGATCACAAAGAGTTTTAAGATAATAAAATCATCTTTTTTTGTCGGCTTTCTTTTTTACAACAATAATTATCTGAAATTTCTGATAAGGAATGAATTATTCTTCTCTCAAATCTAATGCACCATCAATTAAGAGAAAATCATTAAGATAAAATAATGTGTATTTTAACTCTTTCAGTTTTCGTGTTATGTTATTAACCTTCAAAAGGTTAAATAATATTTCTATCGCTTTCAAAAACAATGCCTAATGGTAGACCCTTTTTTTAAATAGGAAATAACTGAAGTAAAAAATTTGGCTATTTAGCTAATAAATATGACTTTGCAAAGTGCCTTAAGATAATTTGAGGAACATCAGAACTTTTTAAAACAGATTGCTCGGACTCTTTTCCAGTAAACACAAAACTGATTTCTGTGTTAGGACTAATCTGAACATCTCCCGAAATCTGAATATTAAGCAATCATTTATGTGATCCTGTTCATGTCAGGTCGAAGTTGCTTTGGAAATACACCGTTGCTTAGAGTTAAGTCGATGATTGATTGAATGTATGGAAATAAACCAGTCATATACTGCGAATGTTTTTGGGAAAATGATCCAATGGAAATGGAAATGAGCAAAAACAAGCAAGAGAAAGTGAATAATCCACAAGAATGTTTTCGAAGGAGTTTTGATGTCTGCGTAGAAGTGGTAAAAAGTTTTTGTCAACTACATAAGACAGAGAATGAACAGCAGACGCTTCGAAAGTTCCTATAGATAATAATAAGTTGGCTAATAGGTAATCGATTCGCGATCTTAAGAACGTCAAGGCTTCGACTGAGCTCTCTAGTGGCTCTCTTGTCACTCTATCTCGGCATTTCGTTTCTTCTTGTGCAGAAGTAAAATATGATGATTGTGTATGAATTTTCTTCTTCAATGGAATTTGGATGGATAAATACGAAATGGGAAATACTTTAGGTACATTTTGGAGATTAATTTAACACAACAGTGGTTATTAAATACACTTAGGACAAAGATAGTGTTGGGTCTTTTTAAAGCCTTACATAAACAGTGAAAATTGAATTAATATTATATTTTCAAGCTTATGACGTATGTATTATTGCTGCTTTTTTCTTGAATTAAAGATTTCGGTAAAGTTTTAAACAATCGGATGAAAATTGAAGTGGTTTTCTGGAGCTGAATGAAAGAGCGCATGCGCATTGGTCCGAATCTCAAGTATTCTCATTTACCGTTATTGAGCCCCTAGGGAAACGTCACACAGCATTATTGCGTGAAGCCAATAACGTTAAAATTTTGATTGTTGCTTTAGATTACGTTCATTTTACTGATATTTTTTATATCATTAGAGAATCTGGCAACTGAAATAATGTAGCAGTTTCAAAGAAATAAGCGAACATTTCGAAAAGTAAAAAAATATTCGTTAAACTGTGAAATGGCTATTCATTCTTTATAGCCCCTGTACAAGAGGGGTTTTTCAAAGTTGGGATGCGACCCTCCAATGGGCAGCAAAATCTTTGAAAACGGGTAGAGCACATTAAATTTTAATTTTTCTTTAAGAAAGAGAATAGAAATTTATATTTTGAAACGCATCCATGTCATGAATTAATTATAATGAATGAATAATTAAATAACGAGATTTAATGAAACTTGAACGAAGCAAATATTTTTCTATTAATGTTTCAACATTCATGAAAATTATATATTCCGTTTTGTTCTTATTTCATAATCCTTTTCACTCTTAATACCTCGTTAAAATTGGATCTAAATACATTAAGTAACATATACACGAAATGAAATAAAGTAAATGAGTACTAAAATTTTGTTTCCAATTTTTTGTATCTACCTTGACATTCTGGATTTCTCACAGTCTGAAAAACCTCGGAAAAGGTTATGTTTATTTTGGGAGCCGCAAAACGAGTATGAAAAAGCCTGCTCTATACTAGTGTGCAATTGGCTTAGAGTGAATGGCAACAGTTGACACTATGAGACTGCGCAGTTCACGATTCGACGTTTCTGAAACATAAGTCAGGTCTGTTGAGTGATCATCTATCTATGATCTGTGTGAAGTGTCAAATCATCAACTGCGCAGTCTCAAAGTCTCTCCAGTTGCCATTCACCTGGGTTGTTTGGGCTGTTTTACCTCTGAACGGCACTATTTTGCATACAATACACTAAATTGCCAGGTCACAAGGACCCCGAGGGCTTAGAGAAGTCACTCACCTGCACCACTGCTAGCTAATTATAAACATTTGAAGTTATTTTTTTCCTCCCGTTCTGTCGGCAGAAATCAAACATTTCGTTTCAAAACCGTAAGAAGCAAAAGAATTGTAAAAAAAATTAATTGTATCGTTGAGAAAGCGAGAAATGAGGAAAAGAAATAGCTGCAAAAAAACATTGTGCTCATTTCTGCCACAACAGCCAGAAATAGTCTTACCATGTACGTGTGAAATAGTGTGTCGCTTAGCTTCGTTCATTACTTCTCATACAACATACAAACAGGGACATTCCCGCTGGTTTAGGTTGGGTTGTTTTATCTCCGAGTACTCTTCTTGCGCACAATGAGCTAAATGGCCAGGTCACAAGGACCACAAAGGTTCAGAGAAGGTTGGAGGAGGGGACCCACTGGAACAGCTGTTGGGAGACAAATGGTAGCCTCCCGTCAATGCCATCCAGCGTGTTCTTTAACGTGCACAGGTATGGCTCTCCCGTACACGGGCTGACGGCTTAACGTACCATCCGATGGACGGCGGCCTTTCCAAGCCCATCGATGTCCCCTACTGACCATGGGCAGAGAGGGGAGTTTTGTGGAGATTAATCTCAACGCTGACCCAGCTGGGATTCGAACCTGGGAACTGCAAATTACGAGCCTGGCACGCTACCGACTGAGCCACCCCCGCTCCAGGTTGGGGGGAGGGGACCCACTGGACAGCTTTTGGGAGACAGATGGTAGTATCCCGTCAATGCCATCAAGCGTGTTCTTTAACGTGCACAGGGTATGGCGCTCCCACACAAGGGACCACGGCTTGGCGTCCCATCCGGCGAACAGTGGCTTTTCCATGCCCATCGGTGTACTCTCAACGATGGCCCAGTTCTGAAACTCGACCTGGGAACCGCATATTACGAGCCTGGCGCACTACTGACTGAGCTCCCTCCCCTCCCCGGTTCAGCAATCAGGTGCGCTATCGTACTGACTACTTAACTTTATGGGCTAGTGGCCAAAATAATTTTTAAAAAACGACTCCTAAGCGTCCTCTATTCCTTTGCAGGCAAATTCCAGCAGCTTTAAAGGCTGAAAAAGAAATTCTTAAACATAAATCGGCAGATCTAATTCATATTTTAACTTTTAAATAAAAAACACAATAAAAACGTTCTAGTTTTTCCACACAGTTCTCTTATCACTCTACATTCTCACAGGACAAAAAAGAAGATGCTAAATTACCATACTGACAGAAGATGTCCAACACAATTATGGCACAATTATGGCTTTCTAAGCATTTCAGGGTGTCAAATTCTCAACTATTAAACTAATATTTTTGATTAAGAATTTTACTAAATCTGCTAAATATTACGTATCAAATCTCTCTGTATTAGATCTTTTCTGATTATTTTTACTCTTTATTTCTGAAAACAGAATACTAAACAGACCTTCAACATAGTGTAATAAATTTATCTCTCATTTCACAATTTCATTGCCGCTCATACATATGTTATATAATGCCTCGAAATATCCAATGAATTTCAAAAGTCCTAAGTTCCCTTTGTTCTCTTGCAGGCAAAATCCAGCAGCTTTGACGGCTGGTAAAGAAATTGTTAAAAGCCTTGAGCTTTCTTAATGTTTCCTTAGAACCTTTTCTTGAAGGGTCCGTAAGGGCCTTTCAAGCCTTCTCCGCAAGCTTTCTTGGTGGCTCCCCTGAGAGGTTCCGTTGCCAAAGAAGGAGGCTCGATACAAATGGGCCGCCGGGTCGAGACGGCTGCATACAAAAAGATAGGTAAGGATTTGCTTTTATTTCAATTTCATTTTTATTCTTTGCTTTCCATTCAAGTTGCAAATAGTCTTCTTACAACTTCAGTTTAAATTGATGCCATGCATTATAGATCGAAATATTATTCGCATTTTTAAATTGATGTTTCTTAGCAATGATATTTTACAAATGTTATTAGATTAATTATAATCATACTGCGAACACATAAAATCTAAATTTTGTATTATTGATGCATTTAAATATTATGCCTCAGATGAATCTTTGTTATCAATAGTAAAGACACACCTTTCTTCTAAAGAGAAAATGAGTCTCCCGAAGTGTGAAAAGGAAGCGACATCTCCTGAATACATACCGGATGTTTTAACCACTCAACTAACAACAGCTGGTTCATTTTTAACTAATTGTGATTATAAATCTTCCCGCATATTTTTATCGCTCTTGGCGCCATCTATGATCGGGAGCCGTCAAACTTTCAACATTGCCTCCAATGAAAAGAGAGTTAAAAAGTGGAACAGCACTGATAGATTAATGGTTAGATCCCATGGCATATATTCAGAAGACGATTAGAATACCACTCAGGGAGAAACCTCATTTTTTTTAGCACAAATATTTCTCGAAATTTTGTTAGTGTTTTTACTGCTTGAAATTTTCCGCTTGAAAGATAAAGAGTGCTTTGCCCTCTTTTGGTACAAGGCGAGGTTGAGAAGTCCTCAAATCTGGGAAGGTAATCACTGGATATGAAAATAGGATGTCGTCTTCAATTGTATCAATTAGATCTCTGCTATACAGAGGATAAAGTTTTGCCAATGCTTAATATCCCATTTGAAAGACATCAGCTAATTCTAATGCCATTTATTTTATCTCTTTCATCAAGTGCTCAAATTAAACTTTATACTTAGAGCTTGGTACCCTACTTACTTACTAGAATTAATGCAATACTTCGACGAATTAACAAGGTACTTTATAATAAGATTTATTGGGATGATTATCATAATGAACTATATACATTAGATAAGCTCACAGAACCAAACAAATTAACACGTTAAGCATGGGTGTAGAGCAGATTTTTTTCTCACTAAGGACGGGGAGCTCTTTTGGTAGTATTTCATTTTCAAAATATTTATAACAAATATTTTACACAGTTTCAAACATTTAAATACAGTTTCATCAATTTTTAATTACTCAAATTATGAGGCATCATGTTTTTACCTCACCGTCTTTAAACTAAATTTGGTTCAGTAAGACGGTGTGATACGTCATGATGCCACCACTGAAATATAGTTAATTTTCGAGCTGAGGCATTCATTGATGTCACGCCGGTCAAAGTAGAACAGCCAGTGAGACATCAGTGCTATGCCACACCGTGCTGAACGTGTTAACAGAAGTGATTTCTTCTTTTCGTTCCGTGGCCGAGTGGTTAGCGCGCTTGGCTACTGATCTAAGGGACCCGCGTTCGAACCCCGGATAAGGCATGGACGTTATTGTCGTTTTTCTGCTGAGGTCCTACAATCCTCGCAGACCTTCTACTATGGCATATAAACTGACAGACTCCTGTCAGACTTTTGTGGCAAACAGCTGCTTGAGGGGGATTAATTTTTTTATTTTTATATAACTGAATGAGAATCCTAATAAATAAAAATCTATTCAATTCGTGTGTTAAAAAATTATAATCACTATACTTAGAAAACGACAAGATACACTATGGTTCAGTGGGTAGCGCGCCAGACTCGTCATCTGCAGTTCAGAGGTTCGAGTCCCAACTGGGCCAGCGATGAGAATTTCCTCCATTAAACCCCATTCTGTCCACGGTGATAAAAGAGACATCATTGGGCTTGGAGAGGATACCGTCCGTCCGATGCGACATTAAGCCGTAACGCTGTGTGCAGGAGAGAGCCGTACCCTGTGCACGTTAAATAATTCGCTGTATGACCTTGACGGGAGGTTACCCTCTGTCTCCTAACAGTTGTTCCTTTCCCCATCTTTTCTCTGAGGCTTTGCGATCGTGCCCTGACCATTTGGCTCATTCTATGAAAAAAGAAAGGGGGCGCTCAGAGATGAAAAGAACAGAAACGGACTTAGACTACTTTCCAAAGTGTATTGCAACATTTCCATGTTGTGTGAATAGAAATCCACGTTAAAAGCTAGCTTTTAAAAAAAGCTTTTACAGAAAAATGCCTCTGAAAATAAACTGAAGATCTGATTTAAAATTCTCCAAATTTCGATTTTCAACAATGTTTGTTTTCATATAAGAGAAGAGAAATTGAAATTCAAATAGATAACGGCAGGCGATGTTGTAACACTCATCCTAAACATTGTTCCCTGAAAATAACCAAAAAATTGAAAAATTCATCAGACATTTTTTCAAACGTCACATTTCTTTCTGTAAAAGTTTCCTTATCAATAATTATTACATGGGCTTTAATTCACTTTTCACATAAACTTTTATAATTAGTTTATTAATGATTTCAAAACATTCATAAAATTGCATTAAAACAAAAAATACATAAAGTATTGTGTATTGCATATTATTAGTACGTAGGAATTACGTACCTGAAACTAAATATATAAATATTATATAATTGTATCGCGTTTCTGTTTGAAACAATCAAGTGATCAATGAATTTTTTGTGTCTGTGTGTAACATTGAAACAAAATAACATGATATTTATAAGAAACTTGGAACCCAAAAGTGGTGAAAATTGAGAAAAAGTATCTTCGGTTCGTTTGTCCATTTTCACGGGGGGGGGGGGGGGGGGGGGGGAAGGAGGAAAGAATCGCAGTTGAAATTCATATTGGTGAAGACTCGGTTTGTGATTGGCTCCTCACTTCGCGGGAAACATTTATGTCTTGCTATGATTACTTAATTCGATTTCAAAGCACAATCTAATTGCTTCTCCATTGGAATATTTTTGGATGAACTTATTTATTACATTTGATTATACTTCCTCATTTCATAAGCGATCACATGATAAGAATGTCAGGAAATTGTTTGTTTGAGAGTTGAACCTCATTAAACATTCACCAATAGCTGTCAGTAATTAATAATAATCTGGACCAAGTAGTTCAGTCAGTAACGTATCAGCCTCGTTTTCAGTTTCAATCTGTGATCTATTCAGCAGGAATAGAAGCAGGAAAATTAAATTTATATGATTAAGATTGATACTTATGTATATTATGATGTTCTCTTCTGAACTGTAATAGTTTTTAAAAATTTACATCTTTTGAAATGAGAACCTGTTTCAAACATGAATTCTGAATTTCTTTTGCTCCTCTTTTTCAGCGAAATCCAGCAGCGATGAAGCTGGTAATGGAAATTAGTAAAAGCTTTATGCTTCCTCAATGTTTCTTTAATTTCTTTTCAAATGGGGGCAAGGCATGTGCTCGCTCCTTTATTTGTGGCCGAATCCCTAACCATTCTCGGCACAACTCCCAGGTCTGTGTTTTTTTGGCATTTTGGAATTTTTTATCATCTTCTGGTATGTGTTATTTTCGTTTTTTTAATAAAAAATAGTTTTTTATGAGATTTTTCCTTTCATGTTTTGTTTTTTTAATAAAAAAAGTTTTTTATATAATTTGTTTTTCATTTTCCAATTGCTGACTTTTCGTTTTTTTAAAAAAAAATAGTTTTTTATGCAGTTTGTTTTATTTTACATGACTTTTCGTTTTTTTTCGTTTGTCCTTGAGCCGCCAACAAGGCCCGGGTTCGAATCCTGGATAAGGCATGGACGTCTGCTTCTCAAAATCCAACCTCAACGTCCCCGTGCGTGAGAGGTGGGCAACGTCATTGGCTGACCATTTCTAGATCTTCCTCTTAAAAGACAAATAAAAAGAAGCTCAGCTGATGACGGCTAATGAGGCTCTGGTCGAATTCTTTTCTAATTCCCTTTTTTATTTCAGCTATGAGTTGGCTTGCATAAAATGAATTGTTCTTCAATGAAGGGAGGAAATAAAGTAACACAATTCCCTATTAATTATCTCCGCAACAATTATGTGTATAGAACTTCAGTTCAGGAATATACAGTGTCCTTAGAGAATAAACTTCCCGACAGCAGAATTGAAAACATTTCCACATACCTCTTTCAAGACACACAAGGCGATAATTAAGTTGTTTAAATTGTTATTCTCCTTATGAGGTTAAAACGTGTCTGCAGATAATTTGATTAGCATCTTTTTATTTTCATATACACATCCTCATCATCCTCAAGCAGCCATGGGCTACGGAGGTCCAACTAGACTGTGTCATTCAGTTCTCCAAGCTCATCTGTCCTGAGCTACAACTGCTTCATCTGGCCACTGAACATCAATTCTAAAGGTCCTGTTTGACATTGTCTGCCCACCGCATCTTACGTATCCACTCTTTCTGAGGCCTTTAGGCACACTGTTCATAATCCTTTCGCCAATCTATAATTATCCATACAGGCAATATGGACAAATCAACGGAGTCTCTGCACAATATGCTGCTTAAAGGAGGTTGCAGACTCCTTTGCCTAACCTCATCATTAGTTACAAAGTTGAACCACCTAATGCCCAAGATACTGAGTAAGCATCCAGAATCAAAAGTATCAAGTTTCTGTTATCTTGTTTACAAAGCGTCGAAGTTTCACTACCTTAACTAACCTTAGAAAGAACCAAACTATTATACAGTCTAATTCTGGACTTTAAATATTATTTTAATAAGGCCTATTTCTTCACACTCTCCATAGGTCCATACCAGGTCCCCTATATGACCTGGTATACTTAAAAGTCCCAGCAGTTAAATACCCTATTCGTCTGTTAATTTCGTGCCACACGTCACCAGTATCTGTTACATAGCTTCCAAGATAATTAAACTGTGACACCTGCTCAAGAGCGCAACCATTCAGATTAACTGAATCACAGCCTGCCTGACCAATTTTCATCACTTTAGTTTTCTCTCTGTTTATAACCAAACCTACTCTACTACCAGTCTCATCAAAAGCTTGAATGAAAAAGTTCATCTCATCAAAAGCTTGAATGAAAAAGTTCATCTCATCAATATCATTTGCCAAAAGGGCTAAATCATCAGCATAATCTAAATCAGAAATTTTCAGATCTTCCGACCATTTAAGGCCAAAATGTTTCCCTTGCAGTGAATTTCCCATAACATAATCAATAAACAAATTAAACAGAAAAGGAGACAAAATGCATCCTTGTCGAACACCAGAAGTAATGCTAAACCAATTGTTACAAGTCAGTCTTAAAAGTAAAATTTTTAACCCTAGCACAACACTTTTTAAGTTTAAGATGCAAGACACTTTTAACAAGGTAATGGTCAGATCCAATTTCAGCTCCCCTATATATGACCTGGTATTCCTAATAGAACTAGCCCATTTGCTGTTAATTAATATATAATCATTTTCTTATGCAGCCCATCAGGTGAAACCCATGTGTATTTATGTATGTCGCAGTGTTTGTAATAAGTGTTAGTTATTCTGAATCCATTGAGTTTACTTACCTGTAGGAGACGTTGCCCATTGCCATTGCAGCTACCAATACCAAAAGGGCCTATTATTCCTCCCCAAAGGTCAGAGTCAGTACCAACTTTGGCATTGAAGTCACTTAGAACAAGGGTAATATCTCCTTTCTTGACAGAATTCAAAATATCCTGAAGTTGTCCGTAAAACCTATCCTTCTCATCCTCATCGGCATCCTCAGTGGGGACATAACAGCAGATAACATTCAAGTCTTCAACGCTTGTCTGAAATTTTGTTGTAAGAAACCTTTCATTAATGCACTCGTATCCTAGAAGAGCGTCACTAGCATGTCTGCTGAGAAGCAGACCCACGCCTTGGTGGTGCTTATTATCGTCTCTCTCCTGAAAAGAGAAATTTAAGATTATTTTTAAGAATCTGATCTTTATCTGTCCATGTGTCTCTTGCAAGCCGAGAATATCTAAATTATAATGGTGGAATTCTTGTGTGAGGACATTAAGAGAAGCTCTGTGCAGAGTCCTCACATTCCAACTACCTATTGAGAGAAAATGGTTCGTGGGATGTTTAAAGAAATTATGTTTATTGAGAGAGGGAATGCCGACAATATCAAACAGTCCTAATCGCAGGCATGGGGCAAAGACCCGTTCCTCCACATCTAAAGGCTGAAGCCATCTATACTGGAAGACTTCCTCCAATGTAGAATTTGACGATGACCGTAGAAGTTAGAATTCCGGTGCCTGCGATGACTTTGTTCAGGATTATTCACCAGTTGATAAAACATATCCCGTGAATCTATTCACTGGGGCTGTCAACCCAGAAACAAACAGAAAATATCTTCAAGCGGAAGATTTTCCGTCCACAGAAGCCCAGCAGTGCACCAAATTCAGTATCCATAATCATTCTCAGAGCCTTATTTCAGTCCAGTCCAGTCAGTTTATATAGTCAGGTTACCAGGATCCTGTATGGTTGACCACTCCTCAGCAGGGTACAAAAAAAGAAAGTAGCCATAGCTGTCCAGATCAGTAGGCCACACTGATCTGGCAGCACTCCCCATCCGTTCCCTTCCACAATAGAGTATCTCTTTTGAAAGATACTAACGGCCTGCACCAACGAGAAGGAGGGGTTGGTGCTAGGAATGACCGGTTCTATGCATCATCACAGAGATTGGTGCATAGCTCTTCTTCTGGTGACTACCTACCTATTATTTACAGGTTCAAAAGAAATCTTTCCTGTAATCTAATCTAATCAACCCCTAAAGAAATCTGAGGTTCAGCACTCCGTTAAAAATAACCTCAATGTGCCCCTGCACACCAGATAAGGATAACAATTACTAGGATACGTGAAATTTTGAAGCTGATGGAAGAGTGCGAAACGTAAACAGGGGACGATCTCGAAGGGCAAGACGTTCAAATGACGATGGAAGTCCTGCGAAAGTGATACTCCCTGATGCTTCATAAGATTTTTGAAATAGCCTGTAGGGCAATACTCACATGAGAGTGGTATCTGTAAAATCAGTGTTCATCGGATACGGCGTTTGAAGTGGAAGTCACACATACCTAGAGTGCTTCATGCAGAGCGGAATCTAAGGAGGGTGGTGCAAGGAGCCATATCCTCCCCTTTTTCAGAATGTTAGTAAGAGTAACAGAGGCAAGAAAATATAATACTTATTTACATTTCATGAATTTTTCAATACATTTCTAAAGACCTGTAAAATGGAGGGGAAAATGTTATGCTGCATTGAAAATCCAGTCTCTTGTCACTCCCTTTTACTTTTTGCAGCTCGGTTCTGTTTCTTCCACCCCCCACCCGTTTTTTCTAGATACGGGCCCGCACAGAATAGTTAGTTGCTACTCATTTCACAGACTTTTCTTGAGCGAAGCGAAATGATACGAAGATTTTGGAATCACTTCCAACCTGTAAGAAAGTGACAATAGATAAAATACAGTGATAAAATGATCTTGAAGAAAAATTTCATGACAAAAATTTATAAAATGAATTTGAGAATGCCATTTTAGTCCGACTCTATTACAGTGGGGTTGTAAGTCACGAAAGTATTAGAATTGATAGGCGATGATACGAAAGATTTCCTATAAAGAAAAAAAATATTAGGATTGATAGGTCATATACACGAAAGATTCCTATAAAATAATGCCTTATGAGCTACCAATGACATTCCGAGCTCTCAGATTCAACGGCCCTAGGACTATTACGTGTGCCAAATGCTTCAGGTCAGCACAGAATTGAGCTTTTGGTGATTCGAAAATTTCAGCGTTCACGGACTTTAAAAGGGATTGTGCACTTGCCTGTCGCCTATAAAGCACAAGAAAATACTTGGATGGACAAAGAAATATTTCGAGACTGGTTCATTCATCATTTTGTTCCATCTGTTCGTCAGAACCTGATTAAATTGGGGAAGCTTAAAAATACAAAGTGCCTTTTACTTCTCGACAACTACTCCACATGAATGAAAATTAGTGTCGGATTGCGGGAATATTTTTGCTTGTTATTTGCCATCAAAATATAACCTCACTTAATCAATGCATCAGGGAGTTATACGAAACTTTAAGTATCATTATAAAAATGATTTCATGATGAAAATGATGAATAAGAATATGGAAACTCGAGAATTTCAACGCGGTTTTAAAATTAAAGACACAAATTATTCATTAGCGAACGCATGGGAGGTGGTGAAACCTGTAACTCTTTTTAAAGCGTGGCGAAAGTTATGGCCAAACGTAATGTTGGCTGATCAAGAGTTGGATAAAAATGAAGATCTTGAAGAGTTTCGAATAAGACAGAGAGAACAGGAAATGCAAGAGCTGATGGAAACTTAAATTATCATCTGAAGATCACCCTCTATCTAAACTTAATAACGACGACATGGATGGGTGGATAAGAATTGATAATGATATTGAAGTCACAGACACTTTCACTGATTAACAAATCATTGAAAGTATCACAACTCCCAATAAAAGAGGACTGTTCCGAAGATCCTGGTGAAGAAGAAAATGTAGTTCAAGAAAAAAAGATAACTTGGGATTCTGCAGAAAAGAGTATAGAAAATGTCATAAAATTCGTGGAACATAACCACTGCTTCAGTCTTCAAGATGTCATGCATATGCATGTATGGTGAAAAACAATTTGCTCAGAGAGAAATTACAATCTCGTAAAAAAAGCGACATAAGAAACTTTCTTAAAAAAGCTGTTGAGACGTCTACCGATAAAACAAATGTTCCATCCGCAAGTAGTGCACCAGATGCACATGAAGTCTTCAAAATGAAGAAAACTTTTTTTTTAGTTTTTTAATAAAAATGTTTCTTTTGTGAATGATCTCCAGAATAAATTCGTACTTTATTATTTCGTAGTTAAAACACTATCATGATTTACTTGTTTTCTTTTTTTCATCCCTCCTTAAATTTGAATCTCAAAGTCACCCCTGAGAATTCGGATCATCCCAATCCCCGAGCAGTCCGGATTTTCGGACCCTTACTGTGTTAAAATATAACATAATCTTTTCCATTTAGAACATGGTTAATTAACAAAAGTTAACTGTTATTTTGTGAATTTTTTACACGAAAGGATTTTCTGTAAAATAATTTAATTTTCGCAAGTTTGCACTAAATATTTTATGAAACACGAAACTTTGTTTTCACTTGCAGCAAAGTCTTCACGTTTTGCACTTTTATACATGATTTCTCCTCCATCCGTATTAAATTAATGTTAGAAAAAAAACAACCTTTCAATTGGATGAAAAATTTTCCTCTGGAAGTGTTCTTCACCGATTTCTTTGTTTACAAGCTGACTGCACCTTTGCTTGTCGTATTACAAGTTGGGAGTCAGTACATAGGGTTACCCAGGGGAAACTGTATCTGAGAACAGTATCTGGGGAACTACTGGGCGCCGAAATCTGTCACAGTGTTGCCACTATTACTCTATTGGTAAAGATCTGCTCAAGCTGTATGGTCAATTTAATATTTAAAAAAATATCTAAAACCGAATTCCGGGTACACTTCCAGGGACATTTATTTGTGGGGCACAGAGTCTTTGATTTATGGTTTTCAAATTGTTATCATTTGAAAAAATGGGTCACAAGCTTTTACTCTGAAAACTTCTAAATAAGCGGATAGATGTGTGTGTGATTGTTTAATTTCTCTGTTTTGCTTCCGTTTTCTGCTGTGCCCCGTGCAGGAAACATTGTCAAGATTCTAAACTGCTACCACTGCTAAATCGTACACATAAAAAAACAATTTCCAACTTGCTTCCGTCTCGGTGGGCGAGTATCCTAATGGGTGCAGAAAGTTTCAGAGAGTGTTATCTGGCTGACACCGACTTATAACGTCGGTCTCTTAGCGCAAGATAGTGGTTATCCTGCACTGCTGTCACTCTTGGTCGACCTTGCATTCGTCTATGGCTAACGTCTCCTGTCTGTTGGAATCGTCTCCAAAGTCTTGAAAGCACTGACTGGGTGATATTTACAGTCATAGCCACATCGGTTTGGAATCGGCCGGATTCTAACTTACTGATTGTTCTACCATTATGTAAAAGCATCCATATGATGTCTCCATACCATGTTGTTGCAAAATGCTCTAACAACATGAATACAATGCTTGCTCAACAGGAAATGAGTGTCACGGAATAAAAGCCAGATTTCATAGTACCCCGGATTAGCTTTTCGAGTCAAGTACGGAAATTTTGTCCTGTCAGGTGATATTTTTTTGTAGCGCGAGATAACGGAGAATATCGGTAGTTGAACGTTGATTCTTGGAATAATAGTTTCACAATTTTCATAGAGTGGGCCATGGTTTTCAGATTTAAAAAAAAAACTCCCACTTATAGTCCATGAATATTTTTTTTCTAACTTTGAAAAATGGCACGTGCAAGGATGCTGCAAAGCAAGCAAAGTGGCCACAATGCATGTTGACACAGCGCTTGGCAGATTCAAAGCATGGCATTCTAAATGAACGCGTGGGTACTTGAATGTTGAAAAGTTGCTCTCTTTCTTTTATCAGATGTGGATACCCTCTGCAATGTCCGAAATACTTGACTTATCGGTCCACATTTCACACATCGATTTTTGGCCGTGCTCCTCTGCCTTACATAAAAAATGTAGATTCTTTCGTGTAATAGAACCAGATTTAAAACTTCAAATCAGTTTTCCTTCCATTTTCAGATTTTGTCGTTTGCAATAGGTTTTCAGTTGAATGTTTTTTTTTAAAGAAACGTACTTATATAAAAAAATCTGCTCTATATTTGTCTTTCTTTAGTTTGTTTTACAGCTATGAAAGCAATGGCGAAAGAAATATGGCAACTTTGAAATCTGTTGAAACAATCACACTACAAAGTCGACAGTTCTCATAGGTTAGTGGTTGACTGAGCTATTAATTAATCCTTGTTTAACAAATCAGTCCTTGTTTAACAAGCAGTAAATTAGAAAATTTTGTTGCATACCATATCTATTTACATGAGATCTGATGACTTCTTGGTCCCAATAATAGCGATGATAATTAGGTATTTTTTAAATGTTTGCTTTTTATGCTTTTTTATGCTTTATTCTAGTTGGAAAAATGTATTGATATTGAAAATACGACTGAAATTATTTCCAAAATGCTTCTTTTTAGTGCTGACAAATTAAAGGTATAGATGGGCACTATAGATCTAAATGCATTATATACGATAATTTATGTCGACTTATGTTCAGTGAATAGACTAGTGCATCGTCCATTATTAAGATCTAGAGGAAGAAGGAAGGAAATACGAATAAACTGAGATCGCAGCAAAACTTATCCTCGTTGTGCAATGGGCTTTGAATTCAACAGAAAATGAAGTTAAATGAAAGAAATCTAAAATATAAGAAACATTTAACTCAATGTTTCACAACCAAGGTGAAGAGAGAAGGTTAGAAAAGAAAACTTAAAAAAATTTAAAAAAATTTGAATCAGAGATTCGGCAACGATCTCGAGAGGAAGAGGTGGTACAAACACGAGGTTCGACAGTTTACCTTTGTTCCGCTATACAAATTATGCGCATATAAATAAGATTTTGAGCTTATTAATTTGTGAATATTTATTTGAACGTGAGGTAGGAAGTTTAATTTATTTTGAAGGAAGGCGTGAAACAAATTGAAAATGGTTTATGTGTGTGGAGGAGTTTGAAGATGGCATGATAAGTAGGAGTGTCGCGAACAGAGAATTGACAAATATTATTCTAGATGAGGGGTTCATAACTTGGGATGAGGGAAAGGGTTCAATGGGTGCGAGATCATTTACAAATCAGATTTTTTTCATTTATTTTCAAAAATAAACCAAGCAAGGAGATATGGTAAATTGGAGTGCGAGGTTTCAACACATCACGGCAAGAGGTGCGGAACCTGAAAAAAATTAAAAAACCTGGATCCAGATATTTTTGGATTAATTTCCTCCACTTCAAACAGGGATGTTTGGAAATTGTTAGAATGCTAAATAATTTTTTTTCACGTAGTTGGGAATCATCCTATACCATATTAAATATATAGGAATCAGAAGGAATTTGCTTGATTGGGCTTTTCCCATATCTTATGTATTCATAACTACTGAGTCAAGCGGTGAAATATTTTAAGAATGTAAAGACTTACCCTGTAAAGCGGCATCGCTAATGGTTGGTTGGGCTTTATTTTGGTGATAGCACACATCGTTCCTGTGTTGAAATCGTCTGTCTTCGCCCAAGGATTATAATTCTGGATTCTCGACTTCTGCCGCATCGTCTGTCCAAAATTGCTCTTGGTTTGTCATATACGCGCAGTACTGAGTGGCCTGGCTCATCGGTTGCAAAAACAAATCCACCAGCATTAGAAAATATTCGATGGCAATACTGATGATGTTGTAATTGTGCAAGGCGAATCAAAAATATCCTATGAGGAAAAATCTCCTTGCAGCATATTATCACACCGTAAAAATGTTTTTCCGATTAATGTATTTTTCAATTGTTCAATTGAATAATATTTGATATCTAATTAAAGTAATATAAAATTTCAGTAAAATGGATTTCCTATTACGTATTTGCATATATTGCACAACGAAAACTAGTGATGGTAAACGAACACATATATTCATCAGCAAATAGAAATGGAATGAATGGAGCTGGAATTCTTGTACGTAAATAATTATACAGGGTGATTCAAAAAGAATTGAACACTTTCAAAAATTTATTACTCAGTAACTAGGTTATATATGAACATGTAGTCAAAGCCAATTTGTAAAGGAACTATCACAGTTATTTCTCTAATCTGACAAATGCTCAATATGTCCCCCGTGTGTTACACGACACACATCAATCCTATAGTCTAATTGATGCCAGAGACTTTGTAGCATATCACTGTCGATGGTCGAAATGGCAGCCACGATGCATTCCTTCATTTCCTTAAGGCTGCGAGAAAGAGGTGGTTCCAACACGAGGTTCTTGACGTATCCCCACAAGAAGTCACATCTTGTCAGTCACCTAGTTACTGAGTAATAAATTTTTGAAAGTGTTCAATTCTTTTTGACTCACCCTGAAGAATAACAGAATCCTATCAATAGCAAAAAATATCTGAAAGAATTTTAAACATTAGATAAAATGCGAATATAAAAATTACCATTACCACTGTCTATGCACCAAAATGCTTCAGAAATGGGAAAAGACAAATTCTATTGAAAACTATCATGCTTTAGTTTTGAATATATCCTTGCATAACCTGGATACAGCATCAAGGACTTCAATGCTGATGTCGCACACTTTCCATAGGGCACATCATATGGACATAAGGGGTAGCCCACTTGGGTAAAAACGAATCCAAACTTATGGTGGGGGTGGGGGGGACTATGGTGTTGCGTAGCTCAACTGTGCAAAACCAAAATGTATGGTGAGCTCGTTGTGCTCGCGTAGAGATCAACTTGAAATTTACACAAAATGAGCAAATAAGAGCAGTTCTTTGCTCGTTCCATCTAGTACCTTCCTGTGGAGGGTACCTCAGTTATCAAATCCCTTTAATTTGCACTATATACACTGCTATAAATTACTTTATTAAAACGAAACTGAATAGTAATTTGGCTGAATTGGCATCCTTCCCTCTGCTGTTGACACTATGACGTCTGTGAATTATCACGACTGGCGAGGTCCTGGGTACTCAGGAAGCGAAACTGCGGACTGTCACTGATATTTTCACCATCAGCCAATGATTTAACACACTTCGTAAAATCTGGCATGTGAAATAAAACAAGCCTAGTTTATTAGTCTAAAGTTAGTACAGAGAATATGATATAACGGTTCTCATCTCGTTCCTTGACATAGAGCAACCTAAAGGAATACACTTAGCACATAAAAATACAATTCCAAACTTCAGACGACACTTTATGCAATGTCTAAATATTTCCAATCAAATTAACGTCCTAATGACTTACGAACGAACTGAATTATACAATATATTGTAGACTAAATGGCTAATTGATCTTAACTAAGTTTAAGTTTAACTAAATGTTTAGTTAAACTAAGTTAAGCTTAACTAAATGGCTAATTGATCTTAACTAAGTTAAGTTTAACTAAATGGCTAATTGATCTTAACTAAGTTAAGTTTAAGGTTTAAGTACTACTATATTTACTAACTCAAAGAAATTAGCTGATTCAGGAGGTGAGACATTAATTCACTAACGGATCATACCTGTGGATCACACGCATGTTCGTCAATTTACTGTTCATGCTATGGTTTGCTCGGAGATGGAGAAATAACACTTTAACTATGACGATCACGAAGTTCGTGGAAAGGCACACACTTTGGACTCGGGACTTCTTGATGAAACAGCCGCGGGTTATTTCCCTGCCTTCTCTTCCTACAGCTAATGACGCTGGGTGTGGTTGCCTATCATTACCTGTCAGCACAAAATAGGCTGTCTCTGGTTGTCTCCCGGGAATGTTTAAGAAGCTCTGCATCATCATAAGGTGTCACAGTGGTCAGTAGTAGATCCTATTGAATAGTGGTCACGTCCCCTTTTCTACGAATCCTCACTTCTTTCCTACGGTCATACATATTATTTTCAAAACATAATTGTTTTGCGTGATATCAAATGTCACATGCCAGTCAATATTTATAGCCGTTGTTATATATCATCCTACAGAACCCACTCTCATCCTGCTTTTACGGGTTTGTGAATCGCTCATAACCGTCCCACTATTTTCCACCCTTTTTATGGGCCGATATAAAGCATCCAACGTTTACGCCCAGAGACTTCAGGATGTTGTAAACTTTCATTTCTCACCTTAATATAAACTGCACGAAGAAAGAAATCATAATGAGGGAAAATCAGATATTAAATGCGATTTACTTAGTGGCAAATTGTCATTTTTACAATAAGGTCATATTAATATTTCGTTAGTACGTATTAAGATGCACATACCAGTTCATCGTGCACTTCTTTCAGTAGCATTAAAAAGTTCCATTCAGACATAACTGAGACATTATTTTCAGCTCCTACCTTTCACACAAAACGATGAGCCACATCAATCATATGGATGTTTCTTACTGCGTCCATGAAACAGCAACAACTGATTCAACAGTCATGGCAAGACACATATGAAGTTGACTCAGGCGATTTACTTCCCACCCGATGTAGTTCCTACGTAGAATCGAAAAAAAGTTATTTTATTTCCGCAAATTTTATTTGCGGAAATAAAAAGTTATTGCGGAATATAAAAGGAATATATAAGTTGCTGAAAGCTGTCTGGCACATTGTTCTTCCACATTGCTTCTTGCAGTAAATTCATTTACATTCTTAA
Organism: Ryuthela nishihirai; assembly: GCA_038380435.1. Taxonomy (NCBI): domain Eukaryota; kingdom Metazoa; phylum Arthropoda; class Arachnida; order Araneae; family Heptathelidae; genus Ryuthela; species Ryuthela nishihirai. Next base: position 9,874,973 of record JAWZYU010000021.1, read on the forward strand.
CTGAATGACGCAGAGTATAAGTGGATAGAGCTCCATTTCAATAAATAAATTCATTCACTTTCCATCGTTGGGTTGAGTTGTTTAACCTCTGAGCGGCACTTTTTTGCACACCATGGGCTAAATGGCCAGGTCACATGGACCCCGAAGGCTCAGAGAAGGTTGGGGAGGGGACCCACTGGAACAGCTGTTGGGAGACAGATGGTAGTCTCCCGTCAAGGCCATCCAGCGTGTTCTTTAACATGCACAGGGTATGGTTCTCCCGCACACGGGGCCACGGCTTAACGTCCCATCTGACGGACGGCGGCCTTTCCAAGCCCATCGGTGTCCTCTACTGACCGTGGGCAGGGCGGGGAGTTATGCAGAGATAAATCTCAACGCTGACCCAGCTGGGACTCGAACCTGGGAACTGCAGATTATGAGCCTGGCGCGCTACCGACTGAGCTACCCCCGCCCCCTACTTTCCATCGTTGAAACCTTAGATTGGTTACAAAGGCCTCTAGATGAGCTTGTATGACGATGAGATAGTGTCCGTTTTGTCCGTTTCCGAAGAGTTCATCACAGATGAAATTTGCTGGTCTAGCCATTCCAAAGATGTTAAAGCTTTTACCCTTAGATTTATAACGCTAAACGCACGATGCAAGTTCCATGACGTCCTTGTTATGCTGTAAACAAACGACGTGAAACCCTTTTCCCTTTGAGTAGTTTTTGCAATAATTCGAAACAGGGTCGTTCTTTTGTCCTGCCATATTTAACAGAGAGAGTCGCTTCCTGACAGCAAACGATAATAATTATAGACCTAGGCACGCAGCAGTATTTATAATTTAAATCAAAGTCTCTGACCAATCAACGCTAATCAGCTCTTGACCAATGGTTGGATATTGCAGAATAACGTCACAGGTTTAGGTTTTGAGGGGTGGACAGTTTTGCAGTATTGAGGTGTCAGCCATGGCCTACATTAAGCGGTTCCCTGTCGGATGAAGGTGATTTCTCGGTGAAGCGGTTTGCTAGAGAATATGATGAACAACATATGTTTCAGCTAGGCTTCGATTTACTCCTGAAGACTTGCGATTACAGGAACTATCCCAAAGTGCACATTCGTCTGTTTAAGAGGTGTAGTAACAACCCATTAAAATATATATTCCACAAGGGATGATGTGATACATCAATCCCATCTGAAAAGAGTAGTTTGGAGTGGTTTCTTAAGCATCTACAATCGTCGAAGCGAAGCGTTTAAAGAAATCGAATGCTGTGAATATGAACTGAACTTCGCAGTTTGTTTTGTTGTACTCTAGGGTAAGCACAGAATATTTTTTGTTAACAAGTCTTACACATTTGATGTTTTTATGTATTTGCTACTTCGAAATAAAGTAGCGATTATTAGAATATTAAAAGTATAAATAAATAGTGTAAATGGTACCTAATTTCCAGTAGCTATGAGCTGAAGGTAAATGAAGCGTAGAAGGGAACCATGAGCAAACAAAGTTGAGAAATACTCTCACAAGTGCTCGGAAATCTTTCTTGAACAAATATGGTTCGACAACTGAGTACTATTCCCAATGAAAAGTATCTTCTTCCTCACTTTACATGAATTCACTTTACACATAATTCTAAAATGAAGTTTACATTCTCCAGCTATTGGCATACTGCCAATCGTATTATAAGTCTGGTAAATCATTTTGGTATCTATTTACCTTCACTCTAGCTACATTCATTCACTGTTGAAGGAAAGTGCATTTCTGACAGAGTGAATCCAGTTTATTGGTTCTGTAGGGTTTGTAAATGTTTATTAATGAAGCTGCTGACATAGCAACTACCACAATTGAAACATTAATTACACTGCTCAAAGTGGAAATCTGAAAACCGCGAAGAAAGTGACATATACGCCCGAAACTGACAAGCCAGGAGCTATGAGGGTAGATGTGCATATGATCAAAAAACAGAACATGAGAATGCAAGGTATGTGCGTTAATTGCATATTCATCAGTACATAGAAAGCCCATTTCGGGCAGTTATATAAGCTAAGTTAGCACTAGGGTAATAGCTAAGTTACTTACTTGGCCACTTACAAAGCCACTTACTTACCTGCAATTTACAAGGCCACTTACTTACCTGCATCAAGCAAGTAAGTGGCCTTGGGAGAATGGCCACACATGGAGACTGTCCATTGTTACATGTACAGTAAAGAAGGGTCATGAACAGGATTAACGATATCATTGGTGTAACATCTCGCCATTGGCGTGGCAGAAACATGGAGCAGAGGTGTCCAGCTGTCATATATGATATACCATATGTCATATGTGATATACCATACCATTGTGCCACAGTGCAGAACTGTATAGCAGCTAATGGAATTCCTCATGCTGTTGACGACTCCGACACCATGCCGACAAATGGCCATCCGGCATGCCAAAACAGAATTGGGATTCATCTGTGAACAACACTCTTCTGCATTCTGTAGTTCAATATTTCCTCGCTCAACACAAGTGGAGACAGCATAACCAGTGATGTCGCTGCAATGGCAGATGCCGAACTGGACGTATCGCCCTCATTCCTGCATCATGCAAACGTGACCCTGTGGTTTGCATGGAGACCACTGTACCTGTAGCAGTCAGCAAATCATTCTGTAGCACAATTGTGGTGAAAGGGTCACGAATGGCCCTCCTATGGAGCATGCAATCTTCATGTCTTGTGGTGTGGAATGCTGGTCCCGTACCTAACCTTCCTGTTATTTGTTACTTCATGATGTCGCTTGAGATGCACTGTGCTCACAGTGCGCCCCATGCATTCGTTGATCACTTGAAGACTCAATCCCAGCTCTCGCATATCGACGATTCGCTCTCTCAGAAGGCGTAAATTGCACATAAGGATCTCCCTGGGAGCTCCAAGTCATGTTCCGAACTTTTTCGTAGCATACACTTCAACCTCACTGTCAGTCATGCTATGATGAACTTGTAGGCCCCGGTATTTATCTACAGCTCCGATATCAGACACTAGGTCAAAATTACACTGGATGAGTTTGACGAAAGATTCTTTAGTCCATGGGTGAAAAGAGTGTATTGCGAGAAAGTATCCCATCTTCGATACCGGAGACAAAGCTTTATGTCACCTCTATATCAAACGAGTGTTCTGTGGCAAAAATTATTTGTAGTCAATACATATTGTCTCCCCTACGAGAATATATTTGCAACTGATTCATTAATTTTGCGAAAGATACATATATGTATTAAATCAGGACTGAAAAGTTTGTGGAACATGAACTCACTTTCCTGATGCGTTGGCTGGTTACGTAAGAAATCGTTTTTCTTGGGAGATAAATAAATAGTATTCTTTACTTTTTGAGGTAAGTATCACTTTATGAAGTAAGTATTTCAAATCACTCTTTCAAAAAGTGAAGCATGCTATTTATTTTCGGTGTAAAGTTACAGTGAGTAAAGAAAAAAAACCTTTGAGTAAATAAATTTTCATTAAGAGCATTAATACATAATCAATACGATATGTTCATTGGAAAATATCGGGTTTACGGGTTATTAATTAATTAGAAAAGAGAATATACATAATCTATACGCAAGGTTCACTGAAAACTACTAGTTTGTCTAATGTCTGATTGTAACTTTTCCGCAAACCGTACTCTTACCTAAAATACCTATCCGATTCATATATTTCACTTTTATTCTATATATCATGTATGCCGTATATAATTCCACGAGTTAATATCAGTTTCTTGTATTATTCACTATGTAAACGCACCTTTGCGTTGAAGTTGATGTCAGTTATGTCCTTCACCTAGTATTTCAAATTATTAGTATTTATTATCTAGTAAACACTATACTTTTTAATTATAATAGATAAATATGCGCTCGAATCACCACATACCTCACTTAGCAATAAAAGTATATTCACGTAAATATATGACGTCACATTCACATAAATATATTTGGATCACTTTTATTCCACATGCCATGCATGTCATACGTAATTCTAATCCACTCACTTAACAGAGTTAATCTATTTGTGTATAAGAGACCTTAGTTAGAGATTTATTCCATTTCTCGCAATGGAGAGTTATTGCATATAATAGATAGTAATTTAATCCATTCACTTAACAAATTGTTTTTTAAGTACTACTCAATAGCTCTTCTATTATTCACTCCATAAATGCATTTTTGTGTTTAAGGTGATGTGAATTATGTATCTTCACCTAGTATTTCAAATTATTTGTATTTAATAAGCTATACATATTTATTTAGCCTTCTTCGATTTGAGCTATACAAAATACCCCTGACTGATGTTTAAAATAGATTTTAAAAACTGATAGTTTTGGCATTTTAAGTTGGAATCGCGTGAAAGTGTCATTTCATCTCCCGTGAGACTGCATAGGCCTTCAGACAACACAGGGACCGTCATGCAGGTCAATGTAACAACCCAAATCTCTGCACTCCTCACCTGTCCTTGTGGTCACTGCTACATGCGAGTTTCTCTGTGAATAACGGAAATGCCTCTGTCCACTGCCCTCTTTCAGTTCTGATAATGGTTTTACGAATTTGAGAAGTATTTTTGTTGACTTTCTCAGAACTTTTGGCTCTCTTGACGAGAAAGTTGTACCCCATTTATGGGTTTTCCCTTTTATAATTCTCCCTAACCTATTTCTATTTTCATTTTTTCTAATATTTAGTCTGACCTTAATCAGATCCACAACTTGATTTATTGTCTGAGCCGGTCTAGAAATTAATTCGAGATAGTTTCCACGATCTCCGGCAGTAGCATTCTCTGTAACCGTCTGCTGTATAGGGCGGCATTCGTTGCGATGCTCACCCATCCTGAAAGTCTGGCGGCTTCTTCACACCCCGGTTGGACGTCTCCTGACACTTTAAACGCTTGACCTAGATTTTATTCTTGGAAGTTTCCCTTTAGACACTTAAAGTTTTCCCCATCGAAACTCTTTGTTTTTTCTCTTAACTCCGACCCCAGTTGATACTCCATAAATGATCTTTACAACAGACATCCTGACGACAATCCTTAGCGTACTTTTTATAGCTTCATTATTTTCTGGACAGTTTTGTTTAACCCTAAGTTGATAATTATCTTTACGTTGTTGCGCATTTACCTTGTTTATCTAACCTACCGATGCGACGGTCTTATATCAATCAATCACCACACTTGGAAGATTTTCCAGTCTCCATGTAACTTTTGGTCCTGCAAACTATTTCTTAAAATATCAGTTTAACAGTCTAACAATTATCTTAGTCCCTATTCTGTACTCTGGTATTTCGTGATGCGGTAGACTTTTATCTAAAGAGCACCTGGCCTGGAAGGTTTTCCTTTAATCCTAAGTGCGATTCTCGTTTGCACGACAGTGCACCACAATCATCTTAGTCCCTTCCGTATCCATAACACAAAATGAAAGATTTAAGTGTAATCTTTCATTTCGGGCCATGGATATGGATACAGGAGATTTTATCTAAAGAGCACCTGGCTCATTTTCCTTTACAAAATTATCTTAACTGTGACCAGAATGAAGTCATCCAATCAAAGTTTCAGGGTTCAAAGGTTTTAGCCACCACCCCCCACCTCGAGGCTTCATCCTATCTCCATAGTCAATGTAGGGTTGCAGAAAAGGGAGTCTAACCCTGCTGAAAATGGGGCTTACCCACCAAAACTGGACCTTGAATAATTGGAAGAAGGTCGTCTGGTCCGATGAATCTCGTCCGATTAATCTTGTTTCCTGTTACACCATATGGAGAGTGGAGTATGTGTGCGTCATTTACCTGGGGAAGAGTTGGCACCAGGATGCACCGTGGGAGGAAAACAAGCCTGTGGAGGAAGTGTAATGCTTTGGGCAATGTTCTGCTGAGAAACCCTGGGTCCAGTCATTCATGTTCAGGAAACTATGGCGTCTACCACGTACCTAAACATCATTGCAGGCCAGGTACACCCTTTCATGGCAACGGAAAATCCTTCTAGTAGTGCTTTCTTTCAGCAGGTCATGTCACACTGCCCGGGGGCGGGGGTGGCTCAGTCGGTAGCGCGCCAGGCTCGTAATCTGTAGTTCCCAGATTCGAGTCCCAGCTGGGTCAGCGTTGAGATTTATCTCCGCAAAATTCCCTGCCCTGCCCACGGTCAGTAGGGGACACCGATGGGCTTGGAAAGGCAGCCGTCCGTCGGATGGGACGTTAAGCCGTGGCCCCGTGTGTGGGAGAGCCATACCCTGTGCACGTTAAAGAACACGCTGGATGGCCTTGACGGGAGGCTACCATCTGTCTCCCAACAGCTGTTCCAGTGGGTCCCCTCCCCCAACCTTCTCTGAGCCTTCGGGGTCCATGTGACCTGGCCATTTACCCCATAGTGTGCAAAAAAGTGCCGCTCAGAGGTAAAACAACCCAACCCACACTGCCCGGAGTTTTCTAAAATGCTTCGCAGAACATGAGGTAGACTTCCAGTATTGTCCTGGCCTCAAAATTCCCCAAACATCAATCAAATCGAGCATCTGTGGTTTCTGTTGGAACAGCATATCCGATCAGCGGTGGCTCAACCACGTAACTTGCAAGAATTAAAGATTCTGCTGGTAACGTGTTGGTACCAGATACCACCAGCAGGGGCGTAGCGAAGGACTATGTTTGGGGGAGAAAGGAGTCAAAAATCCAAAATTTTTCCAACTCGAAATTAAAAATTTGCCAACAGCACTGAAAAAACTTACTTAAATTATTTTCGTTCCGTAGGGGGGGGGGGGGGTAAATTACTCCATTTCTCATACACCTTTCCATGATTTCATCCAAATGTTAATGGGCTTTGTTTCTGGTCCAGAAGATCAGTGAATCATTCCTTATAGTAATTAATTTTTAAGGAGGGTGGAAAATTCGTGTTGAGGTTCTGTGCATTGGTATAAGAAAGCTCAGTGCAGAGAGAAGTCTGGCATGAGCAGTTGGAAAAAAAATAAAGTGTTTTTTGAAACGGATTTTGTTTCTTTTAACATACAGGAGTAGTGAGTAAAGGAGAGTTCTGGACCAGAGGCGGGTCAATGTTAAATCTATGGGACCCGCCTCCCTGTGTTCTAAAGCGGAGGCGGGTCTTTCCTCCACACATACAGGTCAATATTTCCCCTCAATAATATTCTTAATTTCAAATAATTTATTTTTAAATCAGAGATTTTCTTTTTTTTTCTTTTAATTAATTTTTTTTACCCAATAGTATTTTTTCTTTTTCTGCAGGACAGTCTTTTAAATCAATTTCTGCGGGATAGTATATTAATTCGAAATTATATTATTCATTTAAATTGGAGGTAATAATCTATAACAGATGGTACTGGATAACAACTCGGTCATAATTTTCAGAGAAAACTATCTTGGTTTCTACCCTCATCCGAATTTTTTCGAAGTCCAGAACCGCCATTTTGAATCCTGACGTCACACAGGCCGTGTGACTCATCTCGTAGTTAACAACTCTATGGTCTCAGAATTCTCCATCGTAATTATGGAGTCATCTAGTGTTTAACGAACGTACCCATATTGAAAAAAATAACTCTTTCCCAGGCGAGCTTTGAACGCGTTATCTTATAGGTCAGAAGCTTAATCTGCGCGCTAACGCAACCGGCTACAGCTTGCTACTTACTTAGACTGCTTAGATGTGTCTGAAGTGGGGATAAGCGTTCTTTATTAAACACTCTCGGTTGGTTCTATTTCCTTCACGAATTTTATATTGATGTATTTTTATTAACTTTTTTTATTTTTATTAACGTTTTTCTTTTATTATTTTTATAATCAGCGTATTTTTATTTTTTTTTCTAATTCGTGATTATCCTCGTAAATCAACCCCACATATATTTCTATACTTTAATGTGGTAGTTGTATATTTCCTGTGTTTATTCCTTATTAATTAAACATTTATCCATAACTGATACCCCCTTTATTAATATGCAATCTCTTTATTAAACACTTATAGAAAGTTCCATCCCCATCGCACGGCTAACCTCGTAATTTCCACCCTCAAAATATTTAAGTCCAACCAAACTTTCGGTGGCAACCCTTCTCAGAACGGCTGATGCAATCCTCCAAATAATTACAAAGTCTCGTATTCATATAATTCTAAGTCCTGCAACGTGCATTTCGCAACAAACGTTTGGTACCTCACACCTACAGAGGACCACGTTTTACTGTCGGATGTTTTTACAAACTTAAAGGTCATACGTATTTAAAACAAATATTATTCCAAACGGAGGAATCACACATCTCTGTATAGTAATTCGTATTTTTTAAATATCTACATATTTTAATCTTGCATACTCATGCCAGTGGTCTTATCGATTCATTGCTAGAGGGTGATTGGAGATTGAACTCGGATGAACGCTATTTGCTACTGATTAATTATTTCCTTCATTTAATGCAAGAGTTTGAGTAAATAGTCCTTTGAACTAAATGGTGCCACTATCGTTTTTTTTATTTCCTCCTGAAAATCATTAACTTTCATACTAAACCATTTCAAAAAAACATCGTAAACGGTTTTTAACATAGTCCTGTGTAAAGTGTGGGGGGAGTCCTTACTCTTAATAATTATTATCAGCGTATATGGATATACTTTTCCCATTTTGCATCAACAGACGAAGCAATAAATTTATATCTTTCTCTCACATTTTTATTCTCAAGAACCTTTCATAGGAAGACATCACAGTAATCATTGCTTGAAAAAATAACTGTTTTCAAAAAGTCCCATTTATGGAGACCATATTCTGCCGGTGGCTGATGTTTTCCCTATCATTCTGCATTTTCACAGAACCACGATTTATTTAGAGTCGTCGGTATCATAAGCATTATTTCAACAATCTGAGAACAGTCCTACCATTTACGCAACATAAAATAAACATTCTTTTCAAATTCACTTATTCCCTCTGTATATTTCATTAGGAGTAATTTTTTATCTTCATCACATACCCTCCTGCGGACCACGTTTTATTGACGGTTGCCAATAATCTGAGAATTAAATGTAGCAGTAATGAATATATTATACCACAGGTTTTACACTGTTTGCTCTGTATAATAATTATCAGCGTTATTTATTTGGAAATACTTCCCCACTCTGTGAAAACAGTCCACGCAATATATTTTTAACCTCCTTCCAGATTTACCACGTTTCATAGACAGTAATAAATGTTTTAAGTTCCGAATAGGGCATTACACTCCTTGCTCTGAAGGAGGACTTTTTTTTTTTACTGCTTATCTCACTCATCATGAGGGACCACGTTTCATTGACGGATGACACCACGTAGGTGACCGTGAAAATGTTTGTAATATTACTCCATATTGGGAATTCCTTGCTTTTGTCGGTGGCTGAATTCACTCGTGCTCTGTTTAAAAATATTTATACCTGCCGGGCTGTATGAAATGTTTACATTGTATCTCACACTTCCTTCATGTCTCGCTAGGAACCATGTTTTAATGACAGATGGTACCGTGAAAGTAACCTAGTAATTCTATTTTTCCATAATGGAATTTACACTCTTAACTATGTATAATGCAGATCGCAACAATATACTAGCAATATACATTATTTCTCATATCTGTGAATCACATTCTTCGCATATCTGCCTAATACCATTCTTAGCGTCGAAAAACACTCTGAATGACCTTGACAGGAGGATTTCTCTCCTAACAGCGGTCTAGTACCCTTTCTCTATCGAGCTATGAACTCTTTGCTACATGTACTAGGCAATTTAATTAAATTGAATGCATAAAAGACCCCTCAGAATTGAAAAAACCAACGAAATGGTTGGTAAAATTGCTTTGAAAAACAGTAAAATGAATGGCAGAATATTTGTAAATACGCACACATTGCAATTGTTGGTAGAAAGACACTATATGCAGTGAATTTGGAATAACAGTAAATACGCACACACTGCAGTGGATGGAAGAATATTTTCAAAATTCTTTTAAGTGGAAGGCATTCCAGCATATTTTGAAGGTATTCTATCATCTCCAGTACATTTTGTTTGATTATGCATGCTCATAGGTATCAGCTTACGTAAAGAAAACTAGCTCCAACACGAATGCGTGTTAATAGAGGACAATAGTCAAATAAAATAACCTACTATAAAAAATAATACATAAGTCTCACTCGAATATACCCTCTCAACATACCTGGATTAATCCAGCGAAATGAGAAAGCTTCGGCACAACATAAAAATCCACCTAACTATGCTTTGACATATATGTTCTGATCGGGCCTCTGTACAGTGGCTCAAAAAAGTATCCGAACACGATGGTTGATTAGAGAATTCAGTAAAAATATGGCAACAATTTTTTTAGAAATTAGTGATCTGGCATCCTTCGTGTCACGTGACACGAAGGTTGCCAGATCACTAGTTTCGAAAAAATTCGTTGCCAGATATTTTTACTGAATTCTCTAATCAACCATCGTGTTCGGATACTTTTTTGAGCGACTGTACGTATGCCGTTGTTCTCACGTAGAGCGGACAAGAAGCGACGTGTCTTTGCAAACTAAGAGCGTGAAAAAAAAATAACCCTTTACTCCCGCTTCGACTGTGTTCACGTGATTTGCTGAAATGACACATCACGGCAACAAGCTGGCCAGCTTGTTGGCTACTGTCATTAAAACAAGCTTGCCAGCTTGTTGCTTGTTGCCGTGTGATGAGATGTGAGAGAAAGATATAAATTTATTGCTTCGTCTGTTGATGCAAAATGGGAAAAGTATATCCATATACGCTGATAATAATTATTAAGAGTAAGGACTCCCCCCACACTTTACACAGGACTATGTTAAAAACCGTTTACGATGTTTTTTTGAAATGGTTTAGTATGAAAGTTAATGATTTTCAGGAGGAAATAAAAAAAACGATAGTGGCACCATTTAGTTCAAAGGACTATTTACTCAAACTCTTGCATTAAATGAAGGAAATAATTAATCAGTAGCAAATAGCGTTCATCCGAGTTCAATCTCCAATCACCCTCTAGCAATGAATCGATAAGACCACTGGCATGAGTATGCAAGATTAAAATATGTAGATATTTAAAAAATACGAATTATTATACAGAGATGTGTGATTCCTCCGTTTGGAATAATATTTGTTTTAAATACGTATGACCTTTAAGTTTGTAAAAACATCCGACAGTAAAACGTGGTCCTCTGTAGGTGTGAGGTACCAAACGTTTGTTGCGAAATGCACGTTGCAGGACTTAGAATTATATGAATACGGGACTTTGTAATTATTTGGAGGATTGCATCAGCCGTTCTGAGAAGGGTTGCCACCGAAAGTTTGGTTGGACTTAAATATTTTGAGGGTGGAAATTACGAGGTTAGCCGTGCGATGGGGATGGAACTTTCTATAAGTGTTTAATAAAGAGATTGCATATTAATAAAGGGGGTATCAGTTATGGATAAATGTTTAATTAATAAGGAATAAACACAGGAAATATACAACTACCACATTAAAGTATAGAAATATATGTGGGGTTGATTTACGAGGATAATCACGAATTAGAAAAAAAAATAAAAATACGCTGATTATAAAAATAATAAAAAAAAAAACGTTAATAAAAATAAAAAAAGTTAATAAAAGTACATCGATATAAAACTCGTGAAGGAAATAGAACCAACCGAGAGTGTTTAATAAAGAACGCTTATCCCCACTTCAGACACATCTAAGCAGTCTAAGTAAGTAGCAAGCTGTAGCCGGTTGCGTTAGCGCGCAGATTAAGCTTCTGACCTATAAGATAACGCGTTCAAAGCTCGCCTGGGAAAGAGTTATTTTTTTCAATATGGGTACGTTCGTTAAACACTAGATGACTCCATAATTACGATGGAGAATTCTGAGACCATAGAGTTGTTAACTACGAGATGAGTCACACGGCCTGTGTGACGTCAGGATTCAAAATGGCGGTTCTGGACTTCGAAAAAATTCGGATGAGGGTAGAAACCAAGATAGTTTTCTCTGAAAATTATGACCGAGTTGTTATCCAGTACCATCTGTTATATGTTATTACCTCCAATTTAACTGAATAATATAATTTCGAATTAATATACTATCCCGCAGAAATTGATTTAAAAGACTGTCCTGCAGAAAAAGAAAAAATACTATTGGGTAAAAAAAATTAATTAAAAGAAAAAAAAAGAAAATCTCTGATTTAAAAATAAATTATTTGAAATTAAGAATATTATTGAGGGGAAATATTGACCTGTATGTGTGGAGGAAAGACCCGCCTCCGCTTTAGAACACAGGGAGGCGGGTCCCATAGGATTAACATTGACCCGCCTCTGGTCCAGAACTCTCCTTTACTCACTACTTACAGGGTGGTTATAATTAAACTGACATTACTCAGAGCGATGTAGAGAAGGATCTACTCGACGGATCAAGCAACAAGTGCTGGATATCTTAATAAGAACATGGGGTAGAGAACTGCGAATAAAAAAAAATAGTTATAGTGTTAATGCCATCAGGTGGTGAGGGAGCGCTAAAAGCGTAGTAGAACATGCCAATTTCTCGTGACATTGCAGTAAATTACATGTGAGAGTCGCATGAGGCACACTATAAAATGCGATGTCTTCCCTGTAATCGGTAAAAGGAACCATGGGTATCTGCAATAAGGATCGAGCCTTGCTAGTGAAACTCTTTTACCAAAACGGCAGTAATGCCGCCGCTGCATTACGTGAATATCTTCGTCTGAAAATTATGAGAAAAGGACCTTTGTCGCTAAACGGACTGAAGAATATGATACAGAAATTCGAAGAAACAGGCGTTGGTGTGGCTCCGACAGGCAAGGGTGTGGCTCCGACAGACAAAGATGTGGACCAGGACGAACAGGCAAGGGTGTGGCTCCGGGTAGAGGCCGGTGACCTGTTGCAAAAAGCAATATGGAAGACGTTGCACTTACCGTTGCAGAAATCCAGTCACAATCGGAACTATCCATAGTTTGTGCAAGACAGGTATCCCGGCAACTGCAACTTCCGTGGTCAACTGTCTGTAAAGTTATACGGTTCATCCTGAAATGGTATCCTTTAAAAATGTATAGGGTGCAGCAGCTGCAACCACGTGACAAAGAACAACGCGCCGACTTCGCTTTGCGATTTCTGGCGAGGATTCGAAGGTGCCCTTCGAAAGTCTTATGGACCGATGAGGCGCATTTTTTCCTACATGGAACAGTGAATACGCACAACTTTCGAATATGGGGACCTACACATCCGCATGCTGTGCATGATGTGTCCCTACATTCCGACTATGTAACTGTATGGTTCAGGTTTACCGCAAAATTTATAATCGAGTCATTTTTCGTTGAGGAGATCACGCCTCAAGGCTCCGTGCGTCGATCGGTGAGTGGATCACGTGACACAGACCTTCTCCACCGCAAGATTATTCCGGCTTTGTAAGAAAGAAATTCACCCATAGAAAAGCCACCCCATACTGCACTTACGGCAACGCAATTGTTGCGTACGACATTTGGTGAAGACAGAATAATTTTTCGAACTTTTTCCAATGCTTGGCCACCACATTCCTCCGACCTAAACCCATGCGATTTTTGGTTATGGGGTTATTTGAAAAGACGAATTTACTAAAGCAATGTTGAATCGCTTACTGAATTTAACGCAACAATAGCAAATGTTTCAAGCAACTGTGGATCATGCCGTATAACGTTTCAAGCACATGTTGCATACGAAGGGTTCCCATTTTGAGAATCTTGATTTTTAAAAAAAAGGTTATGTTTGTTAAACTTCGTATTTTCTTTATTTTAGCGCACCCTCGCCACCTGGTGGCATTAAAAATAACTATTTTTTTATTCGAAAATTCTCTACTCCATGTTTTTATTAAGGTATCCACCACTTTTCGTTGTGATCAGCCGAGTAGATCCTTCTCTACATCGCTCTGAGAAATATCAGTTTAATTATAATCACCCTGTACATTGTTATAACCCATTTAGAGAAGAAAACATGATGTAAGAAATAGTTTAAGACCTGACTTACAATGGATGGTGTATCTGACCAAAAACAACAATACGAAATCTATGACAAGTGACACTGTTGAACAATATGTCTTCTCAAAGTGATTCAGAAGTGGAATACAAAAACTTCAATTTGGCAAAGAAATGGATCATAAGATAAATTCAAGAAGAGTTTGGAACGTCCAGTAAGAATAATTCTTATCTGGAAACGTCCAGATAAGAAGTGCCAAAGACTGTGAAAGAGAAAAGATTATGTCATGAAAATAAAGGGGCTGGTTGGCTCATTCAATAGCACGTGAGGCTCGTAATCTACAGTTTCCAGGTTCGAGTACCACCTGGGCCAGCGTTACTCCCCCTTCCCTAAGTCAGAAAGAGTACACCGATGGTCTTGGAAAGGCCGCCCTCCTTTGATGAGACCCAAAGATGTGGCAGGAGATTCATTCACTGTGTGCGCTAGAGAGCACGGTGAATGACATTGACAGGCGCTTCCATCTGTCTCTTAACAGCTGACCAGTGTGCTCCTTTCCAACATTCGTTGAACCCTTGCGGTCCTTTTGACCTACCATTTAGCCATTGTGTGCAGAACAGTTCTAAGGGTAGCTTTAAAGGTAAAAGCAACCCAACAACCAAGAATGAAGAAACTCTTTTGTATTTATTAGAAAGGAAGGTAAAAAACAGCATGTTTAGAAAAGCTTGCTTTAAATAACTATATGCATTCTTTAAATTTGTTTTTTTTTTTTCCTCTGAGGGGCACTTTTTTTTTACACACAATTGGTTAAATGGCAAGTCACAAGGACCCCGAAGGTTCAGAGAAGGTTGGGGGAAGGGGACCTACTGTACAGCTGTTAGGAGACAGATGGTAGCCTCCCGTCAAGACAATACGGGGTGTTGTTTATCGTGCACAAGGTATGGCTATCCTGCACACGGAGCCAAGGTTTAACGTCCATCCGATGGATGGCGGCCTTTCCAAGCCCATCGGTGGACCTTACTGATTGTGGGCATGGCGGTGATAAATCTAAACGCTGGTCTGTTGGGACTTGAACCTGGGAACTGCAGTTTACGACCCTGATGCGCTTTCAACTGAGCCATCCCTGCCTTCTGACCACTCTTTAAAAAGAATAATCCATATCTCTCTGTTGGATTTAAATTCAATATAGGTAACACTTAGCAAATAACTTTATTCACTTGTGAACAATTACTCCTTATATTCCTATCCCCGACTGGCATCGCTTTCCGAGGAATTTCAGTCTTGTTGGAAGAAAGAAGAGAGTTCCAACAGGACTGTAACTTCCTCGGAGAACGATCACTGTCAGGGATAGAAATCACAAGTAAATAAAGTTATATTTTTCCTATATTGAATTTAAATACTTATTCCAAGTGTTATGAATTCAACTGTTATTTCTATTGGATTTTCGAAGTTTGCTGAGTTGCAGTAAAAAAAAAAACTATTTCAGCTCGGGAAATGGAACACATAGCGTTTGCGGTTTTTCTAATCCATTAAATATCTGCTCATTGCATCTAAACTGCCAGTAATGATAGTTACGGCTGACTATCCAAGGATCTCATATATGACCCTTTTCACCTAAGATGCCTTCTTGAAGAATGTTTACTGTGCCCAAGACTTACAGATAATTTTAATTGAATGCATTCAACGTATAACGTACAACAGTCGACAGATCAACGCTTAAAACCATTAACCAAACATATCGAAGAATTTTTTCAAAATCAAGGAAAAATTATCAACTCTGATAGGTCATTCATTTATTGCCATCGAACAATCATTATTTCAAGCAGAACAGAGAAATGCATTTCAGGTAAACGATCATTATTTTAAATAGCATCATAATTTGCGACTTCTGAAAATTCATCATTCATATTATGAGACAAAAAGGAATCCTCTGGAATAATGCAAGACCACAATGCACCTTTTCGTAGTTTACTATTAGTAGGAACTAAGAACATTTGTCATGAAAGCTTTGTTATACTATCCCATTATTTTCATTATAATCATTCACAACAGTTCATTCTGTTCATTAACATTTAATTGATTTTTTAAACGAAGAAGTTCAAATTAAACCTGAGTAATTGTATACTTTTCGGACAGGTCAGAAAGACAATATAAAAGTTGCAAACAAAGCAACAAAACATTAATCCATTTCTCCAAGCTCAAAAGCAGAAATCATTACATGGTATGGTGATTTGGAACTTTAAATGATGCGAGTTTTGAATATAGAAAGCAGTGGTGGATAGAGAGTATTTTAAACACCAATGATGAGACAGAACAAGTAAAAATAAGCATTTTACGCACCGGTTACAAACCATAAGGGCCATCTGCTTCTTGCTGTTCCTTGGCATCACCGGATATTTCACTGATACATAGAAGAGAAGGGTCTCTCAGTCGGAAGCGTGTAAGCCTCGTTATCTGCACTTCGTAGTTTCGACTATGAGAGCATTCAGAATTATCTTTGCTGATCCTCCCCCTCCCCAAGGTGAGAAAGGGGACATCGATGGGGTTGGAAAAGCCGCCGTTCGACGGATCGGATCTAAAGTTACGGATTAGAAGTTAAACCACGCATTAGAAGCTAATAATCTTCCAGGATTTATCCAGGTCTCCTCTACAGGTCTTAAGGACCCCAAAGGCTCCGAGAAGAAAACCAGACAGCTTTTAGGAGACATATGGAAGCCCCCCGTCAAGACGGCGTGTTCCTTAACATGCACAGGAGATGGCTCTCTTGCTCACATGGCCACCATATGTCTCCTAAGAGCTGTCCGGTGTCCTTCTCGGAGCCTTTGGGGTCCTTAAGTCCTATAGAGGAGATCTGGATAAATCCTGGAAGATTATTAGCTTCTAATGCATGGTTTAACGGTAGAGCGCTCTGGCACGTATGTATCTAGAAAGTTACGGGTTCAATTCCCCCGCCTCGTGACCGATAATTTTTTTCTCAGATGAAACATTACTGAAGTTTATTTCTACAGGCAATCTGTGGTGTGTACTATGGTTGCCTATCATTATTTCAATAAGCTGCTCTATCAATCAGTAGCAAATGCAGAGATTTCCTGTTGCAATAGAATTCAAGGAATATTTTTGCGGAAGAAATGACTTCTGAGGATGCATAGGACCCGTACCAATCATTAGCAAAATATATTTGGCCGATGGCAATGGTTATACCATCATGCTTCATAACTATTGCATGAGATATCTGCAGGCTCAACGTCCGATAAATCAGATGATCTTTGATGTGTGTACACACGTCAATACATTGTTCAACTGATAACGAACATAATGATGTTCGTTATCAGTTGAAAAATGATAGGTCGGAACGTTGTGAAGGGTTTTATAGTTAACTCCATGTTGCGCGCAACTCCGCGAGCTGTGAAATTACATCACCAGAATAACCTGTGTGGCCATTTGCATACTGTTATGTACAGGGGCGTAGGAATGGGGGGAGGCTCCACCCAAAATAACTCGGAGTTGGTAAAATTCGAAGCGACTTCGTAAAATCTAGATGAGTTGTGAAAATTTGTGATCTTTTTTTTTGCATAATTGGACTTGTCAAAATCGAGGCAGTTTGGCAAATCTAGGGCAGTTTGGGAAATGGAGAGACGTCAAAATTTATAGCAGTTGGCAAAATTCGAAGCCACTTAGTAAAATACAGGTGAGTTGGCAAAATTGGGACAACTTGGCAAAATCTTAAGGAGTTGGCAAAATTCGGAGTGACTTGGCAGAATCGTGAGGAGTTGGCAAAATTCAGGTGAGATGTAAAAATTTTGATTTTTTTTCTGTAAAATTATGGCAAGTTGGCAAAATTTAGGGGCAGTTGGCAAAATTCGGAGTGACTTGGCAAAATCGTGGGGAGTTGGC
This sequence comes from Ryuthela nishihirai, assembly GCA_038380435.1. Lineage (NCBI taxonomy): Eukaryota > Metazoa > Arthropoda > Arachnida > Araneae > Heptathelidae > Ryuthela > Ryuthela nishihirai. The sequence continues at coordinate 9,892,772 of JAWZYU010000021.1, forward strand.
AAAATTCAGGTGAGATGTAAAAATTGGGATTTTTTTCTGTAAAATTATGGCGAGTTGACAAAACTTAGGGAGTTGGCAAAGTCTATGGGGAGTTGACAAAATTCGAAGTGACTTGGCAAAATCGTGGGGAGTTGGCAAAATTCAGGTGAGATGTAAAATTGGGATTTTTTTCTGTAAAATTATGGCGAGTTGTCAAAACTTAGGGAGTTGGCAAAATCTATGGGAAGTTGGCCAAAATCGAAGTGACTTGGCAAAATCGTGGGGATTTGGCAAAATTCAGGTAAGATGTAAAAATAGGGATTTTTTTCTGCAAAATTATTGCTAGTTAGCAAAACTTAAGGATTTGGCAAAATCTAGGGGAAGCTGGCAAAATTCAGAGTGACTTGGTAAAATCGTGGAGAGTTGTCAAAATTCGGAGTGACTTTTCAAAATCGTAGGGAGTTGGAAAAATTCAGGTGAGATGTAAAAATAGGGATTTTTTTCTGTAAAATTATTTCTAGTTGGCAAAACTTAGGGAGTTGGCAAAATCTAGGGGCAGTTGGCAAAATTCGGAGTGACTTGGCAAAATCGTGGTCAGTTGGCAAAATTCAGATGAGATATAAAAATTGGGATTTTTTTGTAAAATTATGGGAAGTTGGCAAAATTCGGAGTGACTTGGCAAAATCGTGGTGAGTTGGAAAAATTCAGGTGAGATGTAAAAATTTGGATTTTTTTTCTGCAAAATTATGGCGAGTTGGCAAAATCTGAGGGCAGTTGGCAAAATTCGGAGTGACTTGGCAAAATCGTGGGGAGTTGGCAAAATTCGGAGTGACTTGGCAAAATCGTGGGGAGTTGGCAAAATTCAGATGAGATATAAAAGTTGGGATTTTTTTTGTAAAATTATGGGAAGTTGGCAAAATTCGGAGTGACTTGACAAAATCGTGGAGACTTGACAAAATTCAGGTGAGATGTGAAAATTGCAATATTTTTTCTATAAGGCATGGATGTTCGTGTTGTTTTCTGCTGAGGTCCTGCCATCCTCTCAGATCTTCTACTGTGGCATATAAACTGACAGGCTCCTGTCAGACCTCTGTGGCAAGCAGCTGCTTGAGGGGGTATTTGTTTTATTATTTATAAAATTATTCAGTGTTGGCAAAATCGATGCAACTTCGCAATATTTAGGAAAGTTGGCAAATCTTTGGGGAGCTGGCAAAATTCGGAATGACTTTTCAAAAATCAGGTGAGATGTAAAAATTTGGATTTTGTTTTCTGTACAATTGTGGCGAGATGGTAAAATCGAGGAAACTTGGCAAAATCTAGGGCAGTTGATAAAATTCGAACCCACTTGGTAAAATACGGGCGAGTTGCGAAAATTGGGATTGTTTTTGTGAAATTAAGGAGAGTTGACAAAATCGAGAAAACTTGGCAAAATCTAGGGAAGTTAGCAAAGCTGGAAACCACTTGGTATAGTACAGATGAGTTGTAAAAATTGGGATTGGTTTTTGTGAAATTAAGGAGAGTTGGAAAAACCAAGAACTCTTGGCAAAATCTAGGGAGTTGGCAAAATTGGAAGCCACTTGGTAAAATACGGGCGAGTTGCGAAAATTGCGATTGTTTTTGTGAAATTAAGGAGAGTTGACAAAATCGAGAAAACTTGGGAAAATTTTGGGGAGTTTGAAAAATTTGAAATGATTTGGCAAATTCAGGAGAGATGTAAAATTTGGGATTGTTTTGTGAAATTAAAAAGAGGTGCTAAAACCTAGAACTCTTGGCAAAATTCGAATCCACTTGGTAAAGTACAGGTGAGTGGTAAAAATTGGGATTGGTTTTGTGAAATTAAGGAGAGTTGACAAAATCGAGAACTCTTGGCAAAATTTAGGGGAGTTGGCGAAATTCGAAGCCAACTTGGTAAAATACAAGGGATTTGTGAAAATTGTGCCTTTGTTTTGCAATTAAGGAGAGTTGATAAAATTCGAAGTGACTTGGCAAATACAGGGAAGATGTAAAAATTGCGATTTTTTTCTGTAAAATTATGGCGAGTTGGCAAAACGTAGGGGAGTTGGCGAAATTCGAATCCACTGGGTAAAATATAGGCGAGTTGGCAAAATCTAGGGTAGTTGGCAAAATTCGAATCCACTTGGTGAAATATAGGCGAGGTGTGATAATTGGGATTGGGTTTGTGAAATTAAGGAGAGTTGACATAATCGAGAAAACTTGGCAAAATATTGGGGAGTTTGAAAATTTTGAAGTGACTTGACAAAGAAGGAGAGATTCAAAGATAGGATTGGTATTAATTTTGTGAAATTAAGGAGATTTGGCCAAATCAGGCAAAATTCACACTGGCTTGCTACAATTCCGACGAGATATGAATATTGGGATAATTTCCGTGAAATTATGGCTAGTTGGCAAAATTCAATAGAGTTGTGAAAATTTGCCCCCCCCCCCCCTCCCCGAGCGAAAATCTAAACATTATTTGCTCAGTTGGCAAAATTTGATTTTCGAGTTGGAAAATTTTTTATTTTTATCCCCACAACCATAGTCCTTCGCTACGCCCCTGAACAATAGCACTGAGAGAAAATCAAAACAGGCAATAAAACTAAGTTTAACTAGTCTCGCCCAAACTTTCGACCGAGGTGATGCTCTGCAATAGCTGACGCTGATCGCTGTCGTCTATCCAAGTTGTCTTCCGCTCCAAGGCGAGGCTCCAAGGCTCTTTCGGAATGAACTGTTCAATTTGGCGAAAGCCTCTTAGTGCCGGTCCCTTTTTTCCCCCATACTATAATTTAGGGAAGAATTGCCGGTTGGTGTCCCCCTTCGACTATGTGCTCCTCATAGTAGAATTTTTTTTATGATTACAGCTCTCACTGCAACAGTTATCTGCCGGATGGTTTAGTGAAAAGCTCTGACGCCACGTCAAGGCACCATCCATGTCAGAGTGTTTTGCTCTAACCCAGGAGAAAACCCCTCCACACATAGGCAGCTAATGTGGAAGAAAAAAGAGGGAACCGGCTTCATTAAATGTCATTACTGATATGTCAGAGTGTTTTGCTCTAACCCAGGAGAAAACCCCTCCACACATAGGCAGCTAATGTGGAAGGAAAAAGAGGGAACCGGCTTCATTAAATGTCATTACTGATATGTCAGAGTGTTTTGCTCTAACCCAGGAGAAAACCCCTCCACACATAGGCAGCTAATGTGGAAGGAAAAAGAGGGAACCGGCTTCATTAAATGTCATTACTGATATGTCAGAGTGTTTTGCTCTAACCCAGGAGAAAACCCCTCCACACATAGGCAGCTAATGTGGAAGGAAAAAGAGGGAACCGGCTTCATTAAATGTCATTACTGATATGTCAGAGTGTTTTGCTCTAACCCAGGAGAAAACCCCTCCACACATAGGCAGCTAATGTGGAAGGAAAAAGAGGGATCCGGCTCCATTAAATGTCATTACTGATATGTCAGAGTGTTTTGCTCTAACCCAGGAGAAAACCCCTCCACACATAGGCAGCTAATGTGGAAGGAAAAAGAGGGAACCGGCTCCATTAAATGTCATTACTGATATGTCAGAGTGTTTTGCTCTAACCCAGGAGAAAACCCCTCCACACATAGGCAGCTAATGTGGAAGGAAAAAGAGGGATCATAAATAAGCTTTCTTAACAGTTTTCTTTCCTTTCTCCATCCCATTTATTCGATTTCATCATGGAGTCAACCGCCTTAAATGAAACAAAGAGAGTTTCCTTCTTTTTTAATCTAGGAACCTCCTGGGACTTTCCTTTCAAGGGCACTGGGACGAATATCGACTTATAGAGTGCATTATAGTCCATTTCACTCATCTTACTTGACCCTTTGACCTGTCCTCTAGTATAATTGTCTGCACTTTCCTGTCCTTTTCCCCACATATTCATAATTTTCTCCTTGGCACTCATTCTGCTGCATTCTGGGGTAGGAACTTCTATCATACCAGAAGGTACCTTTGGGAACTGTTGTGGAGGCGATTTAATAGGTCTCTTCGCAGAAGGATTTCTTGGCAATGTTTCGCCGCTCCAGCTCTTTAAGATCTTCTCCTTGGCACTCATTCCTTTGTTATCACAGGCAGGAACTTTTATCGTAGCAGGATACACTTTTCCCAGCTTTGGTGGAGGCGGTTTAAGAACTCTCTCAGTAGAAGGATCTGTTGACAATATCTCACTTTTCCAACTCTTCATAATCTTATCTTTGTCACTATTTACACTGTTCTCTGTTGCAGGACGTTTTTTCCTACTAAGATGTCCTATTTCCAAATGTGGTGGTTTAAGAAATGTCTTGGTAGAAGGATCTGGCGACAATTGCTGTAATCTCCAAGTGTTCATTGTCTTCTTCTTCTTGTCAGTTATTTCTCTGTTTTCTTTGGTAAAAGCTTCTATCGTACCGGGATGTGCCTTTTACAATTCTGATGGAGGAGAAAGTTTAATAAGTTTTGTAGCAGGATGTTCTCGTGGTAGTGCTTCTCCTCTACATCTCTTCCCGTTCTTATCTTTGGCACTGCTTTCCCTCCTCTAAAGTGAAATGAACTTATGGGAAAATCAAGAGATGATGGATGTTGCCCGTCTCCCACGATCGGGGACGTCTGAGGATGGATTTTGTAGGAAACATTTTTTATTATCTTTATTTTTTTATTTTTTTTTCAAATATTTCTGTTTTTATTTTGTTCTCCTTAATTTCATGTTTCATCTTATTTTTTCTAAATGATATTTGTTTCACTATTTCTACCTGATTTTACATGTCGTTAATTAGAAGTTCGTTAATCTCTGAAGACATCAAACAGGATAATCCAAGGCAAGAACAGTTTCAAGATAAATACAATGATAAGCAACAGGAGGAAATCATCTTCATATCCAATATCGTCACATGTGACCTCACGGAGATCTTGTGTATCACAAAGACAAACATCGTTAGCTTCTTTCGAGTGCAAATCTTCCTTTGCCTGCAATGGAGATGGTTCATATGAAGTTGCAGGTGTGTCTTCATCATCTTCCTCATCTACTGATGGAGTTGATTCCCTGTCATTGGTGATCTGATCAACTTCACTGTCTTCAGCAGAAAATCTTTCATCTCTTTCGAAAAACTCATCGTTCATTTCTTCACTTCCGCCAGCAGAGGTGGAACTATAATCTTCATCGGAAGTTGCTGATTCAGAAGTGGCAGAAGACTCTTCAGGAGATCTATTTACCATGACGAATGAAAGAAGTCGTTCAAGTTCACGAAGGAAGTCTGAATCAACAGAGGAAGAGTCTGAGGAAAAGCCTTCCACTGGAATGTCTAATGAATCAATGCTCGAGGCATTACAGACATTGTGAGTGGTGGCGAGAGTAAATATAGATCGTGGTGAAGGTCGGATATTGATATTTCTCCCTTCCATGCTACTCCCTTCATCATTTCTCCCTTCCATGCTACTCCCTTCATCATTTCTCCCTTCCATGCTACTCCCTTCATCATTTCTCCCTTCACTCTTTCTCCCTTTGCAACATGATCCGAAACAACAGATGACAGTCTTTTTAAAGCGCCGCCATCCAGTACGGAGGCATTCTCGGTGCCTCCTAACAAATTGTGAAGCGCTTTGGCGTAGATTACGCGGTCTGCGCATACAATTGGCAGTTGACATACTGCCAATAAAATCAATAATATAAAAGGCAATACAAATAAACACTCTCTACTAACTTATTCAATATTCGCGTACAATCAATTCACAAATGATAATATACTCACTAATACACCAAGCACGTATTTCCACTTAACGCTTCTAACGAAAAATATCCTTTGAACAGTTGAATTGTTTTTCACTTACATTGTTCAGAATTTTCAATAATTAAGAACTTCCCTTGTTGCGTTTGCTAAATGTTTCTAATGCCAGATGCATGTAACAATGAGAATCATTTTCACATATTAATATTTACCTATTTACTTTTTATGGTGGCAATTTTCCATATATATTAAAATCAGTTTGGGCCTTTTAATTTAAAATCTTTTTGTTAAACAAATAATTCCGAGTTTTGCGAAATTGAAATTTTGGGATAAAATTTCATTAAACCTAACTTAATACAGATTTCAGAACCAGAGCCGTGCTAATCAGAATATAAAAATTTCTCTCGTACACATAACATGATTTTGTTAATAAAAAATACTGATGTTTCTAAACGACACAAGAGTTATGCACTCGAAAATTATCAAACACAACTGTAAATGAAATCCACTCTTCCAATGAATGGTGTCCTTGGAAATTTCGATTTAAGTTTTGGTATAGATGATTGCCATGCTAGGAACTCCGATTATACACCGAAGAGCCAAAACCTTATGACCAGCACGTCTTTATGCAAATCGGAGCAACTGCAGGTAAACGACGGCGCGTGTGAAGGTCATGAAACGGTATAAATAACACCTGATACTGAGCGCTGTTAATCAATGTTATTCTTGTTCTTCAGATGGGAAAGGCAGCGGACGACTGGGTCAGAGCATTTCCGAGATGGCAAGGCTTGTGGGGTGCTCACGGTCAGCAGCGGTTAGTACCTTCAAAAAGTGGCCTGAGGAAGGAAAAACCACGAGCCGCCGGCAAGGTGTGAGCCGTTCATGGCTAATCAATGCTAGAGATGAGCGAAGGTTATCCCGTATGGTATGAGACAGCAGAAGGGATACTGTGGCGCAACTCGCCCATGGTTTGAATGCTGGTGACGGGAGTAATGTATCATCACAACACACAGTACATCTAACCCTGCTGAAAATGGGGCTACGTAGCCACAGGCAACTCCGAGTGCCCATGCTAACCTCGGTTCACCAGCGAAAGTGCCTACAATGGGCATCCGAGCATCAAAACTGGACCTTGAATAATTGGAAGAAGGTCGTCTGGTCCGATGAATCTCGTCCGATTAATCATGTTTCCTGTTACACCATATGGACAGTGGAGTATGTGTGCGTCATTTACCTGGGGAAGAGTTGGCACCAGGATGCACCGTGGGACGAAAACAAGCCTGTGGAGGAAGTGTAATGCTTTGGGCAATGTTCTGCTGAGAAACCCTGGGTCCAGTCATTCATGTTCAGGAAACTATGGCGTCTACCACGTACCTAAACATCATTGCAGGCCAGGTACACCCTTTCATGGCAACGGAAAATCCTTCTAGTAGTGCTTTCTTTCAGCAGGTCATGTCACACTGCCCGAGGGCGGGGGTGGCTCAGTCGGTAGCGCGCTAGGCTCGTAATCTGTAGTTCCCAGATTCGAGTCCCAGCTGGGTCAGCGTTGAGATTTATCTCCGCAAAATTCCCCGCCCTGCCCACGGTCAGTAGGGGACACCGATGGTCTTGGAAAGGCCACCGTCCGTCGGATGAGACGTTAATTCAAGTGCGGGGGAGCTAAACGCTGTGCATATTAAAGAACACGCTGGATGGCCTTGACGGGAGGCTACCATCTGTCTCCCAACAGCTGTTCCAGTGGGTCCCCTCCCCCAACCTTCTCTGAGCCTTCGGGGTCCATGTGACCTGGCCATTTAGCCCATAGTGTGCAAAAAAGTGCCGCTCAGAGGTAAAACAACCCAACCCACACTGCCCGGAGTTTTCTAAAATGATTCGCAGAACATGAGGTAGACTTCCAGTATTGTCCTGGCCTCAAAATTCCCCAGACATCAATCAAATCGAGCATCTGTGGTTTGTGTTGGAACAGCATATCCGATCAGCGGTGGCTCAACCACGTAACTTGCAAGAATTAAAGGTTCTGGTGGTAACGTGTTAGTACCAGATACCACCAGCAGGGGCGTAGCGAAGGACTATGTTTGGGGGGGGAAAGGAGTCAAAAATCCAAAATTTTTCAAACTCGAAATTAAAAATTTTCCAACAGCACTGAAAAAACTTACTTAAATTATTTTCGCTCCGTAGGGGGGGTTTGAGGCATTTCCCCCCCCCTGCATTTTACCATTTGACTTACGATTTTTGCCAACTAACCGTTATTTGCCATTTAACTTCCGATTTTCCCAACTAGCCACAATTTCACAGAAATAATTTCAATATTTACATCTCGTCTGCATTGTATCATGTCAGTGTGAATTTTCCCTTGTTTTGGCCAACTCTCCTCATTTCAAACTTTTCAAACTCCCCAAGATTTGGCCAAGTTTTCTCGATTTTAGTCAACTTTCCTGAATTTCACAAACCCAATCCCAATTATCACAACTCTCCCGTAGTTTCCAAGCGGATTCGAATTTTTGCCAACTGCCTTACATTTTGTTAAGTTTTCCTCAATTTGTATAATACTCCTTAATTTCACAAAACAAATCTCATTTTTCACAACTCGCCTATATTTTATCAAGTGGATTCGAATTTTATCAACTCTCCTTAATTGCACAAGAAAACCACAATTTTCACAACTCGCCTATATTTTACCAAGTGGCTTCGAATTTTGCCAACTGCCCTAGATTTTGCCAAGAGTTCTTGGTTTTTACAATTCTCCTTAATTTCAAAAACCAATCCCAATTTTTACAACTCATCTGTACTTTACCAAGTGGATTCGAATTTTCCCAACTGCCCTAGATTTTGCCAAGTTTCCTCAATTTTGCCATCTCGCCACAATTTTACAGAAAAAAATTCCAATTTTATACGACACCTGATTTTTGCAAAGCCACTCTGAATTTTTCCCAACTCCCCCAAGATTTTCCAACTCTCCTAGATATTGCGAAGCTGTCTCGATTTTGTCAACACGCCATAATTTTACAGAAAAAAGATTGCAATTTTTACATCTCACCTGAATTTTGTCAACTCTCCAAGATTTTGCCAAGTCACTCCAAATTTTGCCAAATGCCCCTAGTTTTCGCCAATTGCTCCTAGATTTTGCCAACTCGCCATAATTTTACAGAAAAAAAATCCAAATTTTCACATCCACCTGAATTTTGCTAACTCCCCACGATTTTGCCAAGTCACTCCGAATTTTGCCAACTGTCCCTAGATTTTGCAACTCCCTAAGTTTTTCCAACTCGCTGTAATTTTACAGAAAAAAAAATAATTTTTACATCTCACCTGAATTTTACCAACTCCCTACGATTTGGTCAAATCACTCCGAATTTTGTCAAACTCCCGAAAATTTTGTCAAGTCACTCCGAATTTTGCCAACTCCCCAATATTTTACCAAGTCACTCAGAATTTTGCCAACTCCCTAAGATTTTGCCAAGTTGCCCCGATTTTGCCAACTCACCTGTATTTTACTAAGTGGCTTCGAATTTTGCCAACTGCTCTAAATTTTGCCGTATCTCAATTTTTCAAATTGTCTTAGATTTGCCAAGTTGCCTCGATTTTTACAACCCCCCCCCCCCCAAAAAAAAAATACAAATTTTCACAACTCACTTATATTTTACGAAATCACTTAGAATTTTGCCAACTCCGAGTTACTTTTGGGGGGGAGCCTGCCTCTCCATCCCCCATGGCTACGCTCCTGTGCAGAAGGAAACACTAAGTACTCCCAATCCAAGCAATTTTCTACATTTATTGATATTTATAGAATTATACATTATATACATTTATAGATAAAGATGCCAAAAGATAAATATTAGTTTTGACCCAAAAATTTGATCAAAATGTTTTAGAGAAAATCCGGTTTATGTTTGAACCACCTATAAATATCCATTTCTTAGTCGAAATAAAAAAAAATAAAAAACGCCATCAAGCTTCGCTCAAATAGTTTACAATTACACTCCGAAGACGTTGCCAGTGCAAGTCGCAGGAAAGTTGCAGTCGAGTCGCTAGCCAGTTGCATTGCAGCTGAGTTGCGATTGCTGCGATGTGCGATACCCCCAGTTTTGTACATGCATTTTTAAGAGGCAATTGCAGTTATCTTCGAATTTAAAAATTTCCATTGGAAAATAATTTGAAATTTCTAATGGTTTGAAAAATTTCCATTAGAAAATATGTGAGACAGTTTGGGACTCGCTAGTTCAATGCTTAGACCTCTTTCTTCTTCGAGATGTTGAAGCCATTTTGCACGAAGAGTGATTAAGAATTCCTCGTGCTCTATTTCGTAAGCATGTGGAAAAATTTCCATGTCGAGTACGGTCTGTCATCTCTGCTCTAGGAGGTGCAGCGAAGTATTATCTTAATAATTATTATTTGCCCAAGCAGTGTATATTTTGATTTAATAATGATGCCAAATGTAGAGTAATAAGATTTTCTAATGTTTCTTTTCGTTTATAGTATTCATTGCAAATTTTTAATTTGCAAAATCGATCTTTTAAAAATTAATATTCATTACTAAGGGCGAAACTAGCACACTTACCGTAAGAGTTTATGCGACCCACTAGGGTTTATATAGAACGCTAAAAAATGAGATTTTTTGCCAATGTAAAGAGGTTGAGATAACTTTAATGTAATTTTCCTACACTGTACATTATTGTATTGCTCATAACACAAACCAGGAATCATATTTTGAGGAGATTGGAATCTAGTTGAGAACCATTAGCTAGCCGAAAAAGTGGATCGAACCCTCTTAAATGTGTTGCTCAAACCTTGTCTCCTAATTGAGATGAAGATTTCAAAATATCCAAACTAATGTTCTCGGATTTAATTCGGGTTGTACTATGAACGCCTGAGAAGTGGCCTCGACCTTTTAATTATGATTTTCTGAGTTTGAAACCTTTCAAATTTGCATCTTCATAATTTGGCTTTTAATCAAGAGACAGACCTCAAATTAATGTAGTTGGATTCCGTTCGACGAATATTACAAATTGAATATATCGGAAGCAGTATCAACCGGCAAGTTGTGATTTACTCTTTTAGGTTCTAAAAGGTTCGACACTTTTAGAATTTACGAATGGCGATGTCTGTTGTAATTAATTTACGATCATGATTTTCATAATGATAATTAGGATTAAAATATGAGTCGAGATCGATTTCGTGCTTCACTTTGTTTCTAGCTGGATAAAGTATTGCGATATGTGGTCTTTTGCTTTTGCTACAAATTTTCACTAGATGATTTATTCCTGTCAACTTCGTCATAAAGAGTTTCGGATTATGGATGGAATGGATCATTAATTTAAGTTAAATTTTAGCCTACGAATGCTATACTCATTCCCGATGTCTTGGACCATTGGGTTTCGTGTAAATTGTGCCAAGACTACTTAATTCTCATTCTAATTGATACGACAGATGAACGTGCTTCAATGAATTTATGATAGACGTTAGTAGTGTTAATGCACTACCGCTATCAGTAAATCGATCTATATCGATATAATAATCGTAATCGTTTAAAGAAAAGCCCCCGTTATCGCGCTTTCCACCACGCCCCTTTCTCGAAAAGTTCCCGATTTTTCTTGGTTACAGACCTGTATTTTTACGCCCCCTATTTAAAGAACCCCTGGTTGACCCATTTATATTTTAAGCCCCCCTCTGAAAAAGTCTCGATTTTTGCAATTTATTTCTGATGGCGCCATTTAGTGTATAACATAAGTACTATACTTTAAAAAAAAAAAAATATCATGGTCTGTTGAGTTCCTTCCCGCGACCTCAGGTTTAACAAGAAGCTCTAACCCACTACACCACGGGTTTTATATGGATTGAAATGCTTAAAGATAGATGATCTCTTTGAAATTGAATAAACGTACTTTTTATTCTTTGAAAACCACATTTAACTTGGGGATAAATTATAAACGAATTTTTTTATTCCTTATTAAATGACTTACATATAAATTATATTTTTATTCTTAGAAAACCACATTTAACATAGGAATAATTATATTTTTATTTATTGTAAATTACATTTAACTTGGAAATAATTATTTTAAAATCACCTTTAACTTACGAATAAATGTAATATTCCTTGTAAATTAGGAATACATTATTTTTATAAAAGAAATTTTGTTTCAACCTAAGAATATATTATTTTCATAAATGTTTTTTATTTCCCATTTGTAAATAAGCACGTCAACCTCTCACCCCTACTGTGGACCACGTTTTACTGACGGATGAATCTGAAAAGTCCTGCTAAATAAATATTTTATCCCACGGGAATTAGACTCTTTACTGTGAAAAATGGGAATAAATTATAAATGAATTTTTAATTCCTTATTAATTGTCTTACGAATAAATTATATTTTTATTCTTAGAAAACCACATTTAACATAGGAACAACTATGTAATGAATTTATATTCTGTGTAAATCACATTTAACTTGGAAATGAATTTTTATTCCTGAAAAATCACGTTTAACTTGGGAATATATTTTTATAAATTTTTTATTTCACGTTGACTTCTCACCCCCTACTGTGGACCACGTTTTATTGAGGGATGAATCTGAAAAGTGCTGCGAAATATTTTGAAACATTATTTTTTCCAAAGAAGTACACCTCTTTGCTCCGTATAATCATTAGTGGTGCGATTCTGAGAAATATTTTTAGAAATAAACTTTCCCATTCTGTGAACTAAATGAAATAGACCAAGAAATAAATTTATGTCTTCATCACACATCGTCTCCCTATCTCACGTCTTCTGAGGGACCACATTTTATTCACGAACGTCGCAATAGCAGAAATAAATGCTTGAAAAAGAAATAACTGTTTTCAAAAGTCCCAATTATCGAGCCCACATTCTGCTGGTGGCTGATTTTTTTTCCCTCCCTATCATTCTGCATTTTCACAGAACCACGTTTTATTGATGGTCGTTGCTACCATAAGCATTATTTCAACAATCTGTGGAAAGTCCTGGAGTCCGATTTTTTTCGCCTTCCTATCATCCTCTGTTTGCCCGGGATCACTTTTTAATGACGGATGGTACTGCGAAAGAGACCTAGGAATAAACACTATATTTTCCAAGTGCACATCTTAGGAATAAAAATTATCAGCGTAATTTATTTGGAAATACTTCTCCAATCTGAGAACAAAAATGAAACAGACCAAGATATAAACTAACTCGAACATTCTCAACCACGTTTTATTGACGGGTCCTGCGAAATAAAAAAATATTATTGCAAATCACGTCTCTGAAAAATAATTTGCAATAAACTTTCCTGATCTGTGAAATACAGAGTTCTCAGAACTGATTAATACCATCGTTAATTCCTGGGAGATTAAAAAATCAATTAAAAAGGGTCTAGAATCGCATTCGAAATATATTTGTTAAAAAATATGGATCCAAGACAAAAATTACTTCACGTTTTAAAAACACTTATTTTTAGCATCTACTACAAGTTTTAACACGTCATGTTAACCTTTTATCGTGACAGAGGTCATGGTCTCTTCTTATCGGAGGGGTCAAGGGGGTGACTGGAGATTGAACTCGAGAACTTGCTGCTTCGCAATATTTGCATTGCTGCTGATCAGCTATTTCCCTTCATTAACGAAAGAGCTTGAGTAAATAATCCTTTGAAACAAATGGTCTCGCTTTAGACCTTTGCCGACTTCGAAAATTAGGAAATGTATCTTACAATTTCCCTTGAGCTCGGTGTTTATCAGACGCTGACAGGGCAAGGATGACTGATTTGGCATATATTACGGGTTGGAAAAGAAGAGGAATGTATTAGTTTCTTCTGAACTTCAGTCCATAAAGACCTATAACCGTAGAACCGAACACTTCCCCTATTGAGAAAAACTATGTGATACGGACAAAATTTCAGCCAGATAGGCTTTTAAATGCTGTGAAGAAATTTGACTATTGTCACCTTAACGGGGAAGAACGATATTTAGGGAAATGCATTCAGACGTATTTCAGAAAACGATGGAAAATGTGTGAAAACATGAACACACGAGATTTTACTTTGAAAAAATAAGGACAGAATTTTTGCGAGAGAGTGACTTGAAAGAGTCCTACGGAAAATACATTCAATTGCATTCATTAAGAGCACAAAAGGATTTCATGCTAAAACATCTTCTTTCACACCAGATTTAAGCTTACTTGGAAAACTAAGGTTAAAAATTTATGTGAGCTAGCGACTTGACAGATGGAAACACTCATTTTCTTAAGAATATACGATTATGGCATAGAGTCGGGAAAAAATATGATTCAACGAAAAAATCATTCAATTGCATATATTACACTCAGAAAAACAATTTAGTGGACAAATTTTAAGCAAGAAAACATGTTCTTATTTCACACCACATTTTATCTTATCTAAACAATATGAACAAAATTTGAGTAATATACAAAATTAAAACGAACAAAAATTAGGGTGAGTAACGAACGATCTTAAAAAGACTTAATTTCGACATGTTTGGTCATGATGTAATTCATTCAAGTTCTGACAGGAGTTTGCAACAAGTGTGATGTGACCGCTAGATTTCAACAGTCAGATAACGGCTGCTGATATTCTAACCAATGGGGAGACAGCTGGTGACGTGGCCCTTCTTGGTGGTAGCTGACGGATCAGTTTGTCGTTGGTCACCATGGAGAAAACTACGTTATCCTTCGGTGAAGTTGTTCGATCTTATGCTCGAGAGTGTCGGTATCCCGTCCTACCAAAAGTCCATATCCTATGAAGAATGTCTACAAACTTTAATGCAAATATTAACAGAAAACATTTTGCAAGCCTTAAGCATCGTGTGTGATGAAGAGACCATCACCATTGTACTGGATGAAGTAGCACATGAATATCTGTGCAGAGTGTTTTGCAGAAGAAATGTCAGTAAAGCATGCAGAAAGCATCGACTATCGGGCCGTGGTGGAGGACGCTATGACCTCCATAGAAATAGCAAACATTGTTGAAGTGGTGGCATAACACAAGAAAAAAAAAGGTTCTTTTTAGAACCACTTCATTTGTGTAGAAAGGATTACCAATCGTACAATTTCTTCTTTCTGTTCTCAACTCTTACTTCTCTATCCACACGAAGCGATTCTTCTATATCTCCACAGTCAACCCATTGTTCCCCCGATTAACAGAGTGAATTTTATGCATTATAGGGTGTTTAACCTTCAGTTAAAATTATAAGTTTACGCACTATGATAGGATTAACAACTCTTGTAGGTGTATAAATAGATTTTGTTGCTAGGATCCCTCTCCACTTTTAAAATTTAGATGTTACACATTCTTATAGAAATAATTTACTCCCTCTCGTAATTTCGCACGCATTTATTAAAAGTATCAGTTTTACTATGAATCAATTTAATCAACAGTAACTGGTAAATTTGGAGAAAATCAAAGGGACAAGTTTCTTGCTTCCTCACGAGGAAATCTTAGCTTAAAGTTCAGTCCTCCCTTCCCGTCGTGTGGCATGCACATTCCATACAGTCTTAATCATTTTCTTTCGATTTTATTTTATTTCAGACATGGAAAAACAAATTTTCTGTCTAAATTAAGGGTGAAACCATCGATAGAGCACTTTCAGAGCACATTTTGGATTGAGAGAATGATTGTTCCTTTTTTCAATGCTCAAAAATCACAGCCAAA
Source organism: Ryuthela nishihirai (assembly GCA_038380435.1). Classification (NCBI taxonomy): domain Eukaryota; kingdom Metazoa; phylum Arthropoda; class Arachnida; order Araneae; family Heptathelidae; genus Ryuthela; species Ryuthela nishihirai. Next base: position 9,908,124 of record JAWZYU010000021.1, read on the forward strand.
GAATTACGGAAACAAGTTTGAATCGTCCTCTATCCGTGCGTTAAAAATTAGGATTAACGTTCTGGCATCCGTTTCACATGGAGACAGCTTTTTTAGCCTGAATAACAAAACTGCATCTACGTGAACGGAAAAACCTAACATGTTGGAAAACTTGTGTCTTAGTACGAAAAATACCGTACAAATTTTCGCAAGTTCGATAAAAGATTAGGACAAAAATCTCCACGAAAAATATGCAGCTGACTGTCGCACACCACGAAAGCTTTCACGTAACCATGGAAATATATCTGTGCTGATTCACGAATACATCAAAACTTTTCTCCATTTCTTACATAAAACAGGAGATTAAATAACAGAAACTATTTTTGTTAGTGTCCTATATTTCCCTAATGATAAAGAACAAATGATTACGGAGAAAGCCCGCCATCCTTCGCTAGGCGTTTTATTCATTCCACTGTGCTGCATACGGTTTTTCAGCCATCTAGTATAGGCATTTCTCAACCAAACTCTGTGTGATCCCCGTTTCAGTGCATTCTCTGAGATTTTTGCACTTATTCTATCATCCTTTCCAATGTGATTGTCCGCTACAATTTCCTCTTTTTAAGCAACTCTCTCACCCGATGCGATATATTTTGGAGTTATTCTGCCATCGTTTCCAGTGATAGTCAATCGTCGATATACCTTGCGTGCTTTTAAAGTTTTTGTGTACAGTTTTGCTATTTTCCACTATTCAATATTGTATTTCTGAAGCGATAATTTCAGTCATTTTTGTGCATCTTACTGTTATTCGGTTTCCAGGATATTTTGAAGATATTTTCTTTCCCATGTACTTTACACAATTTCAGTGTACTTTCTAATATCTTTCAGATTCCAGTTATTCTTCCATCTCAGTATTCTGGCCATCCATTCTTATGTACTTTGTGTGATTTTGCAGCACTACACATTTCAGTATATTTTAATAATGATGTAATGTTGTCATTTACGCTTCTTCATCCTCCCATTTTTATATTTTCTTCCCATTTCATCGCATTTTCCAGTATTATCCATTTCATTGTACCTTTTGAGACAGGACTTTATGTCGCATTCCACCGGCTTTTCAAACCTAACAGTTCGTGCCTCAGCCAAGTGAGTTTTTAAACACGATATCACTGCAATTCTCATGAGTATATGAATATTATTGTTATAATGGTGAAATATCTCTGTAAATCCTTACATAAATTTCGTTCTGAAAGCAGAAATTTGGTACGAAATAAGAACATACTTTTCGTTCTCCATGTAGACAGTTCTTAATTGATGTTAGCGAATGTAATGCTACATAAATGCGTTCCGTATGTGCACACTTATGCAGATCAATGCCTGTCAGATTTCTTCCTATCTTTTTTGAACGTTTCTAATCACTCGCTCACCAAAATTTTGATCTTATTTCTTAACTAAGTTAAAATTTGGTTTAAAATAAGAACACGTTCCCAGTTTTGTGTTTCATCACCAAACCAATTTTATGTTTAAAATGGTTTTGTATCCGATACAAAATTTGTACATTAAATCCCATGTTATTCCTATGAGAAGTAAAATTTCACCATACAACGTTTTTTGATCGTTTAATATTTCTGCATAAATTTTGTCTTTATTTTTTATCGAAAAATGTGTATTGGAACACGCGTCTTGTTTCAACACAAATTAAGTTTTAAAAACATTTCCTCTCGAACACGTGTTTTGCACGCTAAAACGTAAATTTTTTTATCTCTATGGAAGTGAAATTCGTTACTCACACTAATTTTTGTTCGTTTTAATTTTGTATATTACTCAAATTTTGTTCATATTGTTTAGATAAGATAAAATGTTTTTGATAAGATAATGGATTCTTCTGAAAGCTTATCTTTATATTGATATAGATTTTCGTACCGGTTGACTTAGTTTGTATAAATAAGTTCATCCATGTCTTTGTAATAAATTGCATTGTTTTGTAATTATCATTGTCATATATTTACTTGAACTCACGCTCAGTGTTCATTCATTTAATTATTAACATATATTTCCGCATATAAAGAAAATGCACTAGAGACGATATATTTATTACTATGCATTCTTAACTTTGATTATTAATATTATAGAAGTGATCATAAAATGCAAAAAATTGCCTAAAATTTAAACAACATACAAAACATAAACTTACAAAATTCAAGCTGTTTTTACTCAATTTCTGACGATCAAACGCATCAATTTAACGTTCGAAATTTAAATTAACATTGGTTTCAGTAAAAAGCAAAATAAATGCCGCCCGATACTGTTGCACGCGCGGTAGCGCCGCTCCTGCCTATCCCACTTTAAAGAAATTTTCATTTTCCTTATGAAAACCAAAATATTGATTTTTCTACTGATGGACAGAAAAACAGACGAGAAAATAAAAATATTAGCGCTCTTTTTTGTCGCTTTTTCTTTTGGTAAACGAGGTTAAAATTGAATGGCAAGTGATCCCGAGGTGGGGGAAGGGTCTCAGGGACAATTCCAGTGTACTTCTCGCCTGGGGAATAATTTGTTTTAGGAAGAATTATTGGCGGTATGGGCCAATTTTCATTCATTTGCCCAGGTCCGTCCCTGTCCATAGCTGCCTGTACACCTCGTCAAATGTCGTTTGCTGTGGATTTTGGGGGTGCTACGGCTTGATATCGAATGCGGTGATCGAAGTATTCGGGCATCCACCTATGTGCCAACCCCAATACGGCGACGCATGTTTCCATCCTCCAATCACTATTGCCCAATTCAGCGGACAGTTGTTGCATCCCGATGCGTTTGTGGCACGATGCGAGGCAGGGACCAACCAGCTGTACATAGTCCTATGATGAAGCCTCTGGTAAAGGTGTCCGTGTGAAGGTAGGTTTCGCGATGACGTCACCCAGGTATATTCACTGCTTACACATACTTTCGTCACCGAGATCACTCCGAAGCATTGGTTCATGTGAGGACGACCAAACGTAGCTATGCAAGCCATTTTGCCCTGTTTAGCTCCCTCACTTATCACGTGATTGGTTCGCAACTCCACTCATTTACCTGACCCAACTGTCGACACTACCCACTTATTTGCATGGCTCTCCGACAAATACTTCCTGGTGTGGATATTTTCTATGTCGAGCAGTGTAGTACAACTTCAAAAACGCTTTTAAATATTGAAAAATATTGCTTAAAGTAGAAAGTTTGATATATTTGATAAAGAGCTGTAATTTTTCCCTAGTTTTTCTCTAAAACGCTAAGTTTTAAACTTACAGAGTTTTAAATGAGGATTTTCATTCACCTTACATTGAAGTGCATCAATCCGTTTGATAATATGCTCTCAATCCCCACAATCGATACCCTTGAAAAGTTCCTTTTCGATTGGCAGAGGACTTCTTTGAACCGCTCTTAAACTGTGAATATTGGTAACTTGTATTTATTCCTCTTAAGAACTCAAAAGGGCATAATCCAATTGATACTTAGTAAACAAAATGACACACTTGAATATTGTTGCCCCTAGGTTAGTGCCTAACGTGTCTTATTGGAAATCCGGCCTCGCACACAAGAATACAGACATCACGGAATCTGTGGGACTATCAAGAAAAAAATCAATTTGTCTCGTGTTCACTAGTTTTGTGTATCTTTTTGCAATGTAATCATGTGTTCATAAACAAACTGAAAAAACTCCAAACAATAATTGTGAGGGTCTCAGCTAGTTTTAATATAATTGGTAGGAAAAGTGTTTGTATTAGACTGTTTATTCATTACAGTGGCAGGGATTTTTTCTCTAAAAATGCAACTCAATTTCTAAGCCATATTACGAAACAGATAATGAATGAAACAGTTCACTTTACATAATAAGAGAAAGATCATGTAATTCTGAACAAAAAATGCAAAAATTGAAAGGAAAGAAAATGTAGCCAAGCGTAAAAAACGTATTGCCCGGCCATTTCGTAGAGTGATTTTTGAAAATCATTTAATGAGCTCTTGGCTGCAAAAGGATTAAACTGTAGCCGGATAGAAGCAAAAAATTGTAAATTGTAGCTGGAATTACCCTTCCAGCATTTACGGTGTTAATATGTGGAAATTATTTTCATTGTTTCCACATCTGGCATCAGAAACTTTTAGCATTGTTAGCTAACGCAACAAGTGAAGATTTGGAATATTCAAATTTTTGAACAATGTAAATGAAAAACTCCTTTTTTTAATAATATGTTTGTTAAGAATCGTTCGGTCGATTTCCGTCGGCTTTAGCAAAGGTAATGCGTTCTTAGCGAATTTTATGTTGTTGATTTATAAGGCGAAAAAATACGATTGAAGGAGTTGCGTTGTAGAATTATAAGGAAAAGGAGATTGTGTTATAAAGCGGAGAAATATTATTCCCGCTACTTTGCATTAAGTTATTGTTATTGTATATTCAGTATACATCTCTGTTGTGCATCTGATCGGCCAGCATGAAAGGTGCTGAGAATTGTCATCGCGAACTGTTCATAGCACGCGATCGACTTGTTACTTTCTTTAGGAGACGTATTCACAGCCTCCGTGCTGATTTCAGGAATGTGAAAAAGACCTGCACGTGCTGTTCTGGTGGGAAGAGAAACGAGGGGGACTCCATCTGCATCCCCTCGTCATCCGGCAGTGTTTTCTACCTGCCTTCCACCTCTCCTGAGAGAGAAGGTAACCGTGCAATGGATTCACTTCACCATGATGGAGTGAAGGATGAAAAGGTTCCCACTGCTCAAGACCTTGATGCGCAAGAGTCCAAAGGTTCAGCTTCCAAAGACTCTGTTCGAAATGCAGTGGACGACAAAACATCCGAAAACGAATCTGCAGAATCTGGCACTTCTACGTCTGAGGATGCCAATCCTCCATTGCTTGTAAGTGATTCCGAAAGCACACGTGAAACTGTATCATGCATCACTGATGATGTAAATGATTCTTCTCCAAGAATATCGGAAGAATCCCTTTATTTTGAAGATGACACTGAGATTACAGTGTTTGATGAATGTGAAGTTGCTGAAGATGAGGGACAATACGAAAAAAAGAAATTGTATCCTCTATGGATTATTTATGCGCTGACATGCATTTTACTCCTCTTTGACTTGAGAAGACTTTATATTTACTTATTATATACTTATAGAAATTAAACAGTAATCCTCACTAGAAAATGTGCAATTCTTTTGATATGTATACCTATGTCTGTCTGTATCTGTATTTATTTACTACATGCAATATTTTTGATATTATGTTATATTCCTATGTCTGTGTATTTATTGTAAGCATAAAAGGAAAAAAGAAATTGTAAACAGTTGCAAAAATATTACTGAACGTAAAAAAAATAATAGAAGCAACGGAGAAAATAAAAACAATCAAAAAAGAAAGAATTTGAAAACTTGAAATGAAAAATAAAAAAGTTGAAAAGAAAAAAAGATAAAAAAAAAATGTCTCCCGATAAATCCACCCTCAGACGTCCCCGTTCGTGGGAGACGGGCGACATTCATTATCTCTTGATTTCCCAAAGAGGTAATTTTCTCTTTAGGGAAAACTTCGGATAATGGATGGCTAACATGAGGCTCTGGTACAACACACACACATGAACACACACTACATACATACAAATACTCTATACATCCTCCTTTTCTTTAATGACTACTCTGAGTGGAGGGGGCGGGGGAGGGGCTCAGTCGGTAGCGCGCCAGGCTCGTAAATCTGTAGTTCCCAGGTTCGAGTCCCAGCTGAGTCGAGAGCTAGAGGGCGCTGAGATCTATCTCCGTAAAACTCCCCGCCCTGCCCACGGTCAGTAGGGGACACCGATTGGCTTGGAAAGGTCGCTGTCCGTCGGATGGGACGTTAATCCGTGGCTCCGTGCGCCGGAGAGTCATACCCTGTGCGCGTTAAAGAACACGCTGGATGGCCTTGACGGGAGGCTACGATCTGTATACCAACAGCTGTTCCAGTGGGTCCCTTCCCCCAACCTTCTCCGAGCCTTTGGAGTCCATGTGACCTGGCCATTTAGCCCATGGTGTGCAAAAAGGTGCCGCTCAGAGGTAAAACAACCCCCTCAAATTAATGCGGGTAAAGCGATTCCTTTTCAATAGCCATTCCTTGCCCCAATTGCGTTTCGATTTCTTATTTTCGTCGATAGCACAAACTATGGCAGCGTAACACAACAATTCGTCAAGGTTCGCAGTACCTAGAACCGTTCACACCACAGACACAAGCGAACCGAGCAAATGCCTTCAGACTAACTGAGCCGTGTGTGGGGTAAATGGCCTCCAGGTCGAACTGTTCAGTCCTGAAAATTTCCGTTAGACCTGAACGCAAAACTCACGTATGTGGGAACCTTAAACAATCACTTTTGAAACATGCCAGAATTTTGCTGCCATTTTCATTTGGAATTTACAAAATATTTTAAACTAGTTTCGAATTTGACCTGGATTCTATGACAGGTAACGAATTGATCTTTAAGACAATACGATACAGCTTATTAGGCTGAGTGATGCATTGCTGTAAAATACCGGTATAAGCAAACATTGTTTGAACAGGAAAAGTGGGCAATTCTAGTCCCCATATTGCATCTATATGTTTAAAGAAATTGTTAATTAAATCACTATGGCGACGTGCAATATATTCGCTCAATAGTAATTCGTGAATATTGAAAAAAACGAAACGATGCACAGTTCTGTGTGATACATTTGTCACTTTAGGATAGGATTACCAGATGCCAGTGTTATAAGAGGGGGACAGAAAGGGTAGAAATGGAGGACAATGGAGTAATAATGGAGGACAAAATGAGGACATGCTTTCATTTTGTGAAATAAAATAAGAACAGTCAGTCAGAAAAAAAGGCCTAATTCTAATTATTCAGTGCACTTCAAAATCTATGACGTGCCGATTTTTATTCATATTTGATAAGCAATCAAGCTATCTGCTATTGGAGGTGGCAAATTTTGTATGTTTCTATAACTCTGATTGAGATAGTGATCAGCATCGACTTCAGTCTTCCTAGGATATGCTGTTGTACAAACTAGGAGTAGTTCCTAATTCCTTCGCTGTCCTTTTATGTTACAAATAAAAAAATGAAACTGCTGTCAACTTTCATAGCTCCAACTATCAGCGGAGAAAAGCAAAATTTTATGCAATTTTGAAAAGCGCGTACTTTTTTAAATTTGGCTACTTAATCTAATAAATCGTAATATGTGCAACTTGCACATATTATGATTACAGAAAAATAGTAAGTTTTACAATAAGAGAATTAATTTAGCATTCATGATTTGCATTTACAGTATATTATTTCATGGTTATATTGTAGTCATGGGTTCAAAATTTTAAAAAGAAGGGAAATACAAAAAATTGGTGCCTTAATTTTAATTTAAAGCATATTATGTGTTTATACAAAAAGGAAAACATTTCATGACTTTTCAAAATTCTCGTAGGACACGAGATAAGAAAAGGAGGACCTGTGCTCCTTTTGGAGGACGTATGGTAACCCTACATAGGAGTAAAGTTCGTAAACGAACTTAATATCTGGCAATCACTTCCTGTATCCAGGGCCGTCTTAAGGCATGGGCCCAGTGGGTTGTTGCCCAGGGGTCCCATCAGTCCCAGGTCCCCAATCAGTGATCTGGCACCTATGTGTAACATGAAGGTTGCCAGATCACTAATTTCTAAGAAAAGTTGCCAGATATTTTGTGTGAATTTTGTAATCAACCATAGTGTTCGGATATTTTTTTGAGCGACTGTGGACAAGTTTGTGATTTAGTAAACAACAGAATTTTCGGGGGAAGTCCGGACCCCTCGGTATATATAGTCATCGGCGATTATGAGAAAACTCTTTTTTATTTATAATCTTGTACTAATCACTATGCTGTGACATCTCTGCGCGTTCACAGACTAAATTCCATATTTTTACGAAACACTCCAAAAACTTTACTTTGAATTGACATTCTGCTTTGTTGAAAAATAGGATCTTTTCTCTCACATAAGTTTTCCAATTTGTGGAGCTTTTTGAAAACTTTTTTGTAAAAAAAGGAAAAAACATTTTTTCCATTTGAATAGCTTAACTCTTGAGGAAGTGTCTTATTTTAATGATCATGGAAGTTATGTAACAGATACTGGTGATGTGCGGCACGAGATAAATAGCAATTGGAATTTATGCTGGGACTTTTAAGAGTTTATGGAGAGTCCGTAAAAATAAGTGTATACACCTAAAGACCAAAATTAGGCTGTTTAATATTTTGGTTCTTTCTAAGGTTAGATATGGTAGCGGAACATCGATCCTTTGTAAGCAGTATAACAAGAAACTTGATGCCTTTGCTTCTGGATGCTTGAGCAGTATCTTGGGCATTAGGTTGCATGACAGTAGTGGAAGAGCAGAATACGGTTCCCCTTTTGCACAGTGCTTTCTCCCCTATGACGTCACCGACCACGCCCATATGGCGCCCACTACTCCGCCCTTATTAATATTTTAAACGGACCACGCCCCCTTATTAATATTCATAATTAGTAATGTGTAATTAATAATTAATTAAAAATTAATTAATATTTCATAATCAATCCCCCTTTACAAAAAAATTTATTAAAAATTCCTCCTCCTTTATTAAAAACCCGTGGCGCCCTCTAGTGTATATGATGAGTATTATATTTAGAAAAGCCCTCAATTTTAGTCGTAATTTTTCCAATTTTTGACTCCCCCTCATTAAAAAAAACCCTTATCAAAAGTTCTGCCCCCCCCCTTTATTAAAAACTCCTGGTGCTGTCTATGAATTACCAAAATTGAAACTCTTGAGTAGGGTTTCCGAATTCCGAGTAGCCACCGAACAGGAAAGATTAAAATGATATTCTACATGGAATGAGATTTTGCATTTTTTTTATAATCTATTTTTAATGTCGGACATAAAATATGGGATAAAATAAAATTATATGAGGACAACGTTTTTGGACTTCAAAGCAGGTAGACAAGGTTCAGATTTAGTATAAGCGATAGGAGTTTGGGGTGTGTACCTTCTGGGTACGTCTCCGATCGAAGAGCTAGAATCTTCCAATCTCGATGTTCAGAACTGTAGTGGGCTGCCTTATGATGATGCTTCGAACATGTCGAGAATATATTTTGTCTCCAAGCTCGTATCAGGGAAGTTAACCTCACTCTTCGTACATTCCATGCGCAGCTCAGTCTCTTAATTTAGTGGGAATAAATGCTATAGACAGTTGTGAGAAGACTGCTTCTTTTTTTCGCTCTTCTATGAGACCTATATGCCTTTTTCTCAGAAAGCACACGTAGCTGGGATAATACAGAGTTTTAAAACTACTAAAGTTACCCTGAAGAGCATTTCAGGCACGCTTTGGTCAGCAAAAGACGACGCTGGTAATGCGTTAAATGAGAGGTGGCAGCTGTTTTAGGCGCTCTAAAAGAGATAGGAAAAGACGAAACCCAAAAGTCAGGTTGGGTTGTTTTACCTCTGAGCGGCACTTTTTTGCACACCATGGTTTAAATGGCCAGGTCACATGGACCCCGAAGGCTCAGAGAAGGTTAGAGGAGGGGACCCAGCTGTTGGGAGACAGATGGTAGCCTCCCGTCAATGCCATATAGCGTGTTCTTTAACGTGCACAGGGTATGACTCTCCCGCACACGGGGCCACGACTTAACGTCCCATCCGACGGACGAGCGGCCTTTCCAAGCCCATCGGTCAGTAGGGCGGCCTTTTCAAGCCCCCCTACTGACCGTGGGCAGGGCGGGGAATTTTGCGGAGATAAATCTCAACGCTGACCCAGCTGGGACTCGAACCTGGGAACTACAGATTACGAGCCTGGCGCGCTACCGACTGAGCCACCCTTCCCCCAAATATATAGTTTATAATTTTCCTTTTATCTGCAATATCATCTGAAATTTCGCAGTCAAAAGTCAGGTACCCGAGTTCAGGCTATAGGTTTGTTACTCAAACTTCAAAGATTAGAGACTGGTTCAAGGCCAAATTTTGGAGTCTATGCTGAACAGAACCAACAAAATTCTTCAGATCGACGTTTTCGTGATAGTCAAACTTTTAGAGTCCATGGTAAAATTGATGTAAGAGCTCCGTGGAAAATTCTATTCTTATGAAAAAAAAAGCTCCGAAATAGAAACTTATGAGAATGAAGAGATGTTCTCTGACGGGCCGTGACGCTTTAGAATTAGCACATTCCTGGTAATTTTGGATAGACTAACAGATAATCGAAAGAAAATAGGAAGGCTGATTTATTGGTATTTCAGGGAAGTATGCTGAAATAACAAAATTATCGAAACTCACCACATCACAATTAGAAAGTGAACGAAATATACTCTTGACAAAGGTGAACTTTAAAGGTGACTTGGGAGCCTCTTTGGTGGACGAACTAGTTCATCTAAAGGCACCTCTGAAGAGTCAGCAAATATACTGGTTTCCATAAATTAAGGAAATCCCTATGTTAAGTCAATGGGAAGCTAAGGTCAAAGCTCTATAACTTCTAAAAATAAGTTTGTTTTTTGCTTTGAAAAATGTGATTGAAGATCTTTATTAAATAAATCAATATCTCGATTTGCAGTGATATTCCTTCAGTATTTAATGAGTTATGGAAGTTTGAATATTTAACAATAACAATGCCAGTCACAAAACATGACTTCATAAATTAATTAAAACTTAGTTAAATTAGTATTGCATCAAAGTGTTTAATAAAATAAATTTGTATTTTAGAACATTGTATAAAGAATTCTTTCACTGTTCTTCAGTTTTGTATAAGTTTCTTAAGAATGGCATTGCTATTGTGAAATATTCAAAGTTCCATAACTCATTAAATACTGAACGAATATTGTTGAAAATCGAGATATTGATTTATTTGATTCAGATCTTTATCTGCAATCACATTCTTCAAAACAAAAAACTTATTAATATATAAGTTATAGAGCTTTGACGTTAACTTCCCATTGACTTAACGTAGGGATTTTCCTTAATTTATGGAAACCAGTGAAGAAATAAACGCATCGTCAGAAAGATCTTTCTCTTGTTTGAAAAGAATAAAATGTCATTTGAGGTCATCCATGAACAAGGAGACAAAACTCGCGTGTCCTGCTTTGTATTGAAACAGAACTCACAAAATCGGTGGATTTCACTGAAGCTATCGAAGCTTTCCCACGGAAGAAAAGCAAGCCGTAAATAGTTTTAATGATAATAAGCTAAATATACTGTAATTGATAACTCTGTGTGTAATAATTTTATTTGGTTCCCCATCCCCTCTAAAACTAAATTGTGTTGATCCGTCGGTAAAGGCTAAATTAAGGTTAAAGGTTCCGGTGTTAAGGTGACGGCTAAGCGAACTCTGGCTTAGGGTGACGAAGAAGGTTAAACCGGCCCTGAGTTCATACAATTATCCATTACGGCCACCACGCGGAGTCTTAGCATTATCTGTTATAGCAATAGCACAAATGCGCATGTGCATAGTACACGGCACAGGTCACCAGTTCAGAGTGGTCAGTTACACCTCGTTGGTTGATTCAACCACTAGTTGAAGGCCTTGCAACTTAGTCTAAACACTAGAGCAAAAATAATTGTGAAGAAATCAAGACTGATGAAACTATACATTATATATAATCAAGGAAATTAAGTTCTAATTAAATTCGTATTCTAAGCAAAGACGATCAATGATTGGCTGCGCTAAACATGTAAAGGTAACAAAAAGTTGCTTTTTCTCGAGGTATAGGCATATAAGTGGAACTCTCATTACATCAGGTAATATTTAGGAAACAAATTTTTTAATGCATTTTCGAATATTTTTTCCATATTATTCTCCATATTACTAAAAGTGATAAATGTGAACATTAAGTGTTTTAATTTTTCTCTTGAGGGGCGAGAGGGTGAAGAAGGGGACATAAATTGAAGTGACCTGTGATATAACTCCTTCGGGTCATTAGTCGTTGAAGTATTTCCCCATTTCTGCTGAATCTTTTGCGTTGCCTAAGGTCCGCGAGAGGAAGCTGTAAACCAAACTCTGATCTGAGGGCGTTTCAGCTTATGCGATATTCCCCACGAACGTATCTCCCCATCCCCGATCGCTCACTTCGCGTATAATACCGCTACAAACCTTAACGTAATCCCCTGAAAAAAGTTCCTTCTCTCTTCTCATTTAGCTGAATGAGCAGCTCTCGGTTTCACGCAAAGTAAGGGCATTACTCGGAGAAAGGAAGAAAAGTAGTGTGGTCACACCTACCGTGCTTGAGTTGGGAGGGAAGGAATATTAAAAACGATAAATTACCTCTCAAGCAGACGCTTAGGCGCAGAGGTCTGACAGGAGCCTGCCAGTATATACCTAGTGGAGATGATCTGTAAGGAAGACGATTCCTCTGCAGAAGAGCAACACGGGAAAGAAAACATCCAGAAAAAGCCATGGAGGTGTAATTAATCTTTTTTTCATTTAATGTTATGGGAATTTTGAGGAATTCAGCTTGGTTCACGCCGGCTTTGGTTGATCCCAGCGATTTACAAATTGCATGAACAGTCCTTCATCAGAGGAAAGATTACAGGCTAAATTTTTATGATTTTAGGTGTTAGGGGACTGAGTGCATAAGCAACAAAACAAACAACAAACAAACAAACAAGCATTTCTCTTGATGTCTAATATACACACTCAGTGCTCATTGAATTATGGCCACCTCCCTCCATGTTATGTCAGCGGAAGCCTACGTCGAAGCTCTATAACTCCTAAACTAAGCGTTTCACGAGAAAATGGGACGGAAGATAAAAATATCAATCACATCTATGTAAATCTCGATTTTCAATAGCGTTCGTTTTGTATTGAAAGAGTTATGGACTTTGAATATTTAACAGCAACAATGCAAGTCTTGCGAAAATTGAAAAATTATTTACATTAACGTTTCAAACATACATCTGTTGTATTAAATGGTATGAAATCAAACTTCTCATTCAAATTATAATTAACTTCTGAGTTAAATTCTAACATTAGGCATTGCTGTTGTTAAATATTCCAACTTCCATAACTCCTCAATTACAGAGCGAACATTATTTAAAATCGAGATTTAGATAGATTTGATTGAGATCTTTAATTTATCTTCAGTCCCTTTCCGTCACAAAACTTTTTTTAGAAGTTATAGAGCTTCCAAGATGGCTTCCACTGACATAACATAGAGGGAGGTGGTCATAATTCAGTGAACTCTGGGTGTGTGTGTATACGTATCTATGATATGTATGCATGTACGTATGTATTATATGTGTATGTGATATTTATGTATGGTATTTATATGTATGATATGAATGTATAATAATTAAAGAGACCTGAATTCGAGGCCGGGTTGTTTGTGTTGTCTTTCTGCTGAGGTCTCGCCTACCTCACAGATCTTCTCTATGGCGTATGAAACTGATGGGCTCGTGTCAGACCTCTGTGGCAAGCAACTGTTTGAGAGGGGTAATTTATTTATATGTATGTATGTATGATACAGTATGTATGTATGATATGTATGATATGCATGTATACATGATATGTATGATATGTATGTATACATGATATGTATGATATGTATGTATACATGATATGTATGATATGTATGTATACATGATATGTATGATCTGTATGTATACATGATATGTATGATATGTATGTATACATGATATGTATGTATACATGATATGTATGATATGTATGTATACATGATATGTATGATATGTATGTATACATGATATGTATGATATGTATGTATACATGATATGTATGTATACATGATATGTATGTATACATGATATGTATGATATGTATGTATACATGATATGTATGATATGTATGTATACATGATATGTATGTATACATGATATGTATGATATGTATGTATACATGATATGTATGATATGTATGTATACATGATATGTATGATATGTATGTATACATGATATGTATGTATACATGATATGTATGATATGTATGTATACATGATATGTATGTATACATGATATGTATGATATGTATGTATACATGATATGTATGATATGTATGTATACATGATATGTATGATATGTATGTATACATGAAATGTATGATATGTATGTATACATGAAATGTATGATATGTATGTATACATGATATGTATGATATGTATGTATACATGATATGTATGATATGTATGTATACATGATATGTATGTATACATGATATGTATGATATGTATGTATACATGATATGTATGATATGTATATATACATGACATGTATGATATGTATGTATACATGATATGTATGTATGTATATATACGATATGTATATATATGCATGTGTGTGTATGTAGTGTGTTGTACCAGAGCCTCATATTAGCCATCCATTATCTGAGGTTTTCCCTAAAGATAAAATTAACTCTTGGGGAAGTCAACAGATATTGGATGTTGCCCGTCTCCCACGATCTGGGACGTCTGAGGATGGCTTTTAGGGAAGACATTTTTTTTTAATTTTTTTCTTTTAATCTTTTCAACATATTATTTGACTTTTTATTTCATTTTTTCCACTTCTTTCACTTTTTTGACAGCTTTTAATTATTTCATTTGATTATTTCTGTTGTGATTTCCAGATTTTGATTTCAGGTTATTTACAGTCATACACGGAGTTTCATACAAGCAAATGTCTATTTCTGTGGTGCGGATTGTACTTAAGAAAAAGAGAAGAACGAGACAACAAATCTGTAGATATCGGTAGCAATATAATCGAGTATCAGGAATAATATTGCCATCCAAATTAAAATTATTCCCATTAGAGATTCCTCTTCAGAGATGTTGATTGAGGTATTTGATGAGAACTCAGGACTGCTCACTCTGACAGAGCGAACCGTTGCTTCCATTTCGCTCAACCTCTCTTCATCCAATGAACTCCCCTCCTCATCAGAGTTGTATGGAGACCAGCTGAGCTGGGAGGAGATGGAATCTTCCTCAGGAGTTATTACTCTACCTTCTGGTGGAATATCTCTGCTGTCCACGGATGGAGAGGTATCGAGGGATCCGACATCACTGGTGGATCCGACATCACTGGTGGATCCGACATCACTGATGGTGGAGAGGTAGAAAATGCCGCGTGTGTGTGATGACGTTGGCATGTACACTTCACTCTCCTCTCCACTGCAGTTGGCACAGCATACGGAAGCCTTTCTCAGGCGCTTCCAGAATTTGCGGAGGCCTTCTCGGCGCCTTCTTTCAAATCGCAGAGTGCGTTCGCGTACAGACAACGCTTGGCACTCAGAATGTGCAGCGTTTAGCATCCCTGCAATCGCAGGGATGCTATCCATTATACAATAAAATCAATCGATAACTAACAATAAATCAACGCTACTCAAATACAAATATCAGCGCTAATAAAAATAAGCGCAAACTATAATTATACTCAGCAAAAAATACAATTCGTTGCAAATATCAACTTTATGCGCTAGACTGTCTTACCAAACCGAAATCGATTAAATGATTCTTAGGAAACATATTCTTTCAATTCTTCAATTGTTCCCCATTTACATTGTTCAAAATTTTGATCTTCACTTGTTGCGTTTGCTAAACGTTTCTGATGCCAGATGCAGGAAACAATGAGAATCATTTCCACATATTAATATACTCGAAGTATTCGAATAATAGCCAGGGCTCCTATTTACAATTTCTTTCGAGTATCTGGCTATTCAAGCACATGCTAATATTTAAGGCCTGCGCTGTTCAAATTAATTCCGTATTCCATATATGATATATTAAACGCCAGGGCCTAAATAAAGAGAAGCCTGAAAGGATGGATTTTTACGGTGGGTGGAAAGAAGAGGGGTTTCTTAGATCCCTTTATCCATCTAATTTAGTGTTTCTAAAGAACTTCTTGAAAAAGAAATCGCAGCCCATTAAAGTGAGCCTATCAGGGTAATATTTCTTTAGGCCCCAACGTTTAATACACCGAAGAGCCAAAACATTATTGACCAGCGCGTCTTTATGCAAATCGAAGCAACTACAGGTAAACGACGGCGCTTGTGAAGGTCATGACACGGTATAACACCTGATACTGAGCTCTGTTAATCGGTGTTATTCTTGTTCTTCAGGTGGGAAAGGCAGCGGACCTTCCCACCTGAAGATTTGCAGCAGAGATTTAAATGCTATTTTAACCATTTACGTTCACAGTTAGGAAGAAATAAATGGCAACAATAGATTTGACAGCGATTCTCGTTTCCCGTGGGAATAGCATGGTAAATATATTTGCTTCTAGCAAGCCCCCCTTTTGAACTTCGACCTGAAATTTGGCACTGCAATTCGGACCACAACCTGAAACATTCTCTCAAAATTTGGAGCGCGTACGTTGATTTCCCAATGAATTATAGCTGCCACAGACACACAGACACACAAACACACAGACGGACAGACACCTTTCATTATTTAGATGTCTATGTATGTGTATGTGGTAGCAATAACTCATCGTAAAATTGTGGTAGATGTTTCGAAATTTCACAGAGTGCTTCTGATCGTTGTCCGAGTTGCAGTCACATATTTCATATCGAAATTCCTTCGGAAGGGAGGATCTTGATGGAAGGAACATATTTACCAAGTTATTCCTATGGGAAACCGAAGTGCTGCGAAATCCGATGTTGCTGTTTACTGTTCCCTACCTTTGAACGAAAGAGTCATGACAGCATGTCAATGCGCTGCCGTTGTTAGATCCGCCATATTCTCGAAGGCATTATAATTTTAAGGTGTTCAACTGCAGGTATGAATCAGAATTCTTAACTCAACAAGGGGTCACACAGAGGAAGCCGCGTACAGAATTTGAGACCATTCGATCAAGTATCATGGGAACCACAGAGTACCATAAAATATCGAAAAGGAAATAACTAACTCGATATTAAAGCGTAGATACGAATCGACAGGCTTTGAGAGAGCTCACTGATGCCGTGTAGGTATTCTTCTACTTGTGTGTTGATTCTGTGTGGTAAGAAGAGGTGCGTCAATCGCAAAAGACACATTAAGATACATTTCATATTTGTGTTCCTTACGTTAGAATTTACTTTTATATTAGTGCAGAATTAATTCTCATGTTGCTTTTCGTAATATATACGTATGTGTCAAAACTGAATTTTTTATTATTTATATTTTATATCTTTAATTAATATAGGTAAATTATTTTGCTTTTTGTAAAATATAGCTTACTCACCGCATTGTTCAGAGAGGAGCGGGGTTAAATTTTTTATGTTTAAGGTTGTGATCGGAGACAATTTGAGATATCCTCATCCGGACCTATAAAAATAGGTCTGCTCATCCTAGTTCTAAACAATGTGTCTAGATCAAAACCCACTGTTCGTAATGAGGATTCATGCCTTACTGGCCTTATATCGCAATCCGTCATTACTTTGTCTATCACTGCAATAAAACTGCATATCTCGAAGGAAACTACCCACCGGAAGATCCTCAAGGGGAGATGAAATTACGACGGAAATGCTTAGAGTTGGGAATGGTTCTATTCTCACACAGATGATGGAAATTTCTTTTAATGATAAAGGCGTTTGACTCATTCTCAAGGATTTTACTAGATCTGTTATCATCTCTGTTTTTTTTTTATCGCTATGAGGGAATAAGTCTATTTTCTATCCCGGGGTTGGAGGTTGGCTCAGTCGTTAGTGTTCCATGCACATAATCTACTGTTCCCAAGTTGAGTCCCAGCTGAACCAGATTTGAGATTTATCTCTGCAAACTTCCTTCCCACTGCCAGCAGCGGACACCGATAGGCTTGGAAAGACCGCCGTCTGTTAGATGGGGCGTTAAGCTGCGTCCCCTTGTGTGTGAGAGCCATACCCTGTGCAAGTTAAAAAAAACGCTGGATGGACTTGACGCGAGACTACTATTGTCTCCTAACAGCTGTCCAGCGGGTCCCCTCACCTCAACCATCTCTGAACCCACGTGGCCCTTGCCATTTGGTCATTTAGCCTATTGTGTGTAAAAAAAAAGTGCCGCTCAGAGGTAAAACAACACACCGAACCCTTTCTAAAGAACTAAAGCTCATTTCATCATTGTGATTAATAGAATTAAGATTATAGTTGATGGACTACTTCGTGGTGAATAGTGCGGATTGCAGAGTGATAGGGAATGCATGGATCAAATTTTGTCACAGGCAGATTCTTTAAAAATATTAAGAGTTTTAGAAATCTGTGATTACTAGTTTCTTAGATTTTAAAAAGGCATTTGATACTGTTGATCGTCATATTTTGTGGGGATTGGTGTAATTTGTTCAACAACATTTGTTCGATGGAAATTTGTTCTAATGAAAGTTGTTTGAGCAATGTTTTTTCGACAGTTTGAGAGGCCGTAGGGGGCGTTCTCCTCAATAAGGTCTTTACTGCTTTGTTAATCGAAGATTATCGGAAAGGGAATGGATCTGCGAAGAGCAGTGATAAAAGACAAGGCTTCGTTTTAGATTCGATAGAGTAAAACACTTTTTCCAAGACAATCCAGGTACCGTTTAATTCCTTTCAATTTTCTAAGCTGGGCCGATTGGTTAACACACTTGGCTACTAATCGGAGGGACCTGGGTTCGAGCCCCAAATAAGACATGGATATTTGTGTTGTTTTTTTTTGCTGAGGACCCGTCATCCTCACATACCTTCTAGTGTGGTTTATAAACTGACAGACTCCTATCAGACCTCTGTGGCAAGCAGCTGCTTGAGGGGATTTTATATTTTTTTATCTTCCTATTGCTTTTCTCTCGTCATTTGTCGGTTTGTTGGTTGTCAAACAGTTGTTCCGCCATATCTTTTGAACGCGATGAGGATTTGTGTATGAAACGAAAGCTTGTGACGCGGAGAGTGTCGTAGGTATAAAAAATTGACCTTCCACGCTTTCTTCCACTCGCAAGAAAGGGGAAATATGAAAGCGATTGTTCCTTTACATCTACAGATCGCGAGTGTCAAAAGTAACAAGCTATACGTCAAATGAACGCTTATGACGTGAGGAGTGTCATAGGTGATACAAAACAGACCTTCCGTGATTTCTTCCCCTTAAGAATGGGAAATATGAAAACGATTGTTCCGCGATATTTTCCGAAAGCGAAGGCCTTTTTTTATACCTATGACACTCCCTGCGTCACAAGGTATCCTGCGTCATAGGTGTCAAATGATAAGCTCATACGATGTAGTAGATTGTTTCAAATTTTATCCTTCACCATTCTCCCCCTCTCTAGGGGGGAAAGATTTTCGCGGGGGGTGGACCTTAATGAGATATATCTCAAATTAAAATCTTGTCACGTCTTCAATGTCACGAGCAACATTAAACACGACTTAAAAGAAATTCTTTTTATCATAGCGAAAAAAGACTAAACTTGAAAATATTTTCGACAATCAATTTAAATCTAAAATCTCTCATGGGAAAAACACAAGGTTACAATCCAAAAATCATTTCTAACTTCCAAAAATATTAAACAATTACGGGAAATGTACAAGGGCATATACACTACCTTACGTGTTCAATCAATTGCCAAGGGAAATTATTTTATTAAACAATTTTAAAGAAATCAAAAATAAATTCTCTTCTAGGCACTAAAAATCAATATAAAAAATAAATTCTCTTCTAGGCACTAAAATCAATATAAAAAATAAATTCTCTTCTAGGCACTGAAATCAGTATAAAAATTTGAACCACCACAATGCAGCTTCCACTGAAATTCACATAATTCGATGACATTGTTTTAAACTATATCTTATGTATTTTCATGTAACGTTATTGTTCTTCTCTCCTGCAGATAAGCAGATGCTTTGCGGGTCATTTGTTTAAACTCTTGTATAACTAACATGAAGATGAATAAAGATTATTTTTATTAGTACTACAAAATCAGGGGGAAGAAAAATGTGGTCGATGTTCATGTATCAAATGAAAGTTTCTGAAAGTAGGTGCTTTCAGCGACAAAGAAAAAAATATAAATAATTTTTAAAACTTTGAAAAGTAATCTCATATGTGCCTAAAAAGTAGAAAATAAAACTAAAGTATATCGATGGTGCAATCAGTCACTGACCTCGTATTCACTTCGAAGGAAGATAGAGCGCCGACTACCTACTCAGCAAGATTGGCGGCGCCCTATTTTCCTTTCAAGTGAATAGAAACTCAGTGACTGATTGCATCATCGACAAGATTTAGGTTCATTTTCTACTTTTTAAGGCGTATATAGAAAGATGGGTATTTTTTACATTTTTAAATTTATTTATATTTTCTTTATTTGAAATACTGGTACTAGTATACTTGCAGAGTTTGAAAAATGTTGCAGTTTAAAATTTCGAACAACCCTTTCTATAAGAAGCTGACTGTAGTTTAATGTAATAGCGAAAACTACGAAGAAATAAATGGCGGCAAGTTTGATCGAAAACAAGAAGGTTTAACACTTTATACTTAAAAAGAAAGATCTAAGCCACGAATGGTCCTTTTTCAGCTGCCCTTCCCCCTCCCGCCTCCATTTTCAGAGGTTCTTCAATGACAAAGCACAAGGCCTATAAGCTAATGTCCTACGGGGAGTCCTCCCCTAGCGGCCTTTCAGTCTTTCCAACAAAATCCTGTCGAACAAATTTCTGTGGAACAAATTTCCATTTCCAACAAATTTTCGTCGAGCAAATTTCCGTTTCGAACAAATTGTTGAATAAATTTCCGCTTCGAACAAATTTCCGTCGAATAAATTTCCGTTTCGAACAAATTTCCGTCGAATAAATTTCCGCTTCGAACAAAATTCTGTCGAATAAATTTCCGTTTCGAACAAAATTCTGTCGAATAAATTTTCGTTTCGAACAAATTTTCATTTCGAACAAATTTCCGTTTCGAACAAATTTCCGTCGAATAAATTTCCGTTTCGAACAAAATAATTTCCGTCGAATAAATTTCCATTTCGAACAAAATTCCGTCGAATAAATTTCCGTTTCGAACAAATTTCCGTCAAGCAAATTTCGGTTTCAAACAAATTTCCGGATACCGTTACATTCAGATTATTCACTTGACGTCCTCACACAGGAATTCAAAGTGTTATAACCTAATTATTCTATGCTTGCAAAAGACCAGATGGACAGATAAAGGTGAGATACTTAAAAATAACTTTAAATTTCTCTTTACAGGGAGGTAGGATGGAAAGCATCACCACTTAAAAAGATCTATGTATAGGTTTGTTTCTCAGCAGACACGCCAGTGATGTTCTTCTAAGATATGACTGCATTAATGAAAGATTAATAAAAATAAAGACATAAATGAAAGACTTGAATGTCATCTTTTGTTACAGCCCCACAGAGGACTCTGATGAGAATGAGAATGATGTTTTACAGACATCTTCAGGCCATTTTGAATTCTGTGAAGAAAGGAGATATTTCTCTTGTACTGTGTGACTTCAATGCTAAAGTTGCACCTGACTCTGATCTACGGAGGGGATTTTAGGTCCCTTTGGCATTGGTAGTTCCAATGGCAATGGGCAACGTCTCCTACAGATAAGAAAACTTAATGGATTGCAAATAACTTACACACATTGCAAACACCGGGATATTGTAAATATACATGTGTTTCACCTGATGGGTTGCATAAGAATAAGATAGATTATATTTTAACTAACAGCAAATGAAGAAATTTGAGTTGTGATTGCTGCGATGAGCATGTCAGTTTTGTACATGCATTTTTAAGAGGCAAATGCAATTTGAAAAATTTCCATTAGAAAATATATGAGACAGTTTCGGACTCACTAGTTCAATGCTTAAACCTCTTTCTTCTTCGAGATGCTCAAGCCATTTTGCACGAAGAGTGATTCAAAATTCCTCCTGCTCTATTTCGTAAGCATGTGGAAAACTTTCCATGAGTACGGTCTGTCATTCCGTCGAGTACGGTCTGTCATCTCTGCTCTAGGAGGAAGAGCGAAGTATTATCTTAATAACTATTATTTGCCCAAGCAGTGTATATCTTAATTTAATAATGATACCAGTTGTAGAGTAATAAGATTTTCTAATGTTTCTTTTTTTCTTTCCGTTTATAGTATTCATTGCAAATTTTTTATTTGCAATATCGATCATTTAAAAAATAATATTTATTATTAAGGGTGAAACTAGCACCCTTACCACAAGAGTTTAATGCGACCCACTAGGGGTTTATATAGAATGTTAAAAAATGAGATTTTTTGCCAATATAAAGAAGTTGAGATAACTTTGATGTAATTTTCCTACACTGTACATTATTGAATTGCTCATAACACAAACCAGGAATTATATTTTGAGGAGATTGGAATCTAGTTGAGAACCATTAGCTAGCCGAAAAAGTGGATCGAACCCTCTTAAATGTGTTAGTAGTGAAGGCCCCGCTCTGGTAATTTATGCATAACCCTTTCCTTCCAGAGCAGGTGTTTCCGGTGCAGGTGTTTCCGCTGCAGGTGTTTCCAGTGCAGATGTTTCCCAGCTGTTATAACCCTTTCGTGATTGACCATAGATGGGGGGAGTTTCCTCCCCTCCGCTCTGGATGTCCGACTAAAAAAACCATTGCGTGTGAAGAGCATCTGTATAAAAAATTATGAGTCAAAGCCCAACGGATGTTGCTAACTCAGTTAATGATTTCCTCCTATGTATTGAAGCCCTAACTGATAATGCTGACTTATTGATTTGAAAAGACCAATGCGTGTGAAGAACAGTTGTTGGAATTCTGTATAAAGCCCTCTCTAGCAAGCTGAGTTAATGATAATTGTCCCTCGCTACTTGATTTCAACGAATAAAAAAGGTTTATTGATTGCATCTTCACTATGAGTGTACTATAATATTTCCCCTTCTTTATGAATGGGGGAGGAATCATTCCTATAAAGTCTCAACATTGAAACTCGATCAGTAGCAATGGATCTCTCCAAGGCAATTTACGATGCAGTTACCTTTCATTGGAATGCCCAACCAGAGGAGTATGCAGCGGTGTATCCAGGATTATTAGAAGAGTTGCTAGTTGACATCATCCTGCATCATCTGCCTTCACCGTGTCTCGAAAAAGTTGCGTGGGTGTTCGCAATAGTCGCCCAGAAGTATGGTTATCCGATATTAGAAGGACTCGAAAAACTCGATTTCGACGACCTAGTGGAGATGGCGAAGGCTGCAACCATCATGTGTGAATAATAAACGGAAAATGAATCGCATATGCTGTGTCATCGATTTGGACGGTTTTACTCTAGGAGGTAAATTTGTAACGAGAGAACTCGGATATTCAGATTGTCGTGGTCTGATAGGAGCCTACAGATTCGATCTATCTTCTATCATCGATATTTCTCCTTCTGATTGGAAGACTATCGCCTACGTAAGAAAACACATCACAGGTCTCTCTTTTTACCCTCGTAAGGATGAAGTCGTTTACGAACTGGACTGTCTGAACGATATTGTGCGACATATTCATGAAACGTGTCGATCAGGTTACAAGAGTGTTATCGCATACAAAGGAGGAATACACGAGAAACGGCTTCTTGAAAAGCTCGGAATAGAATCTCTTGATTTGGAGAAACGAGGTTGTCCGAGATTTAAAGACTTGCCTAAAATCTCAGGAGCTGAATGTGGATATCATAGAGAACACGGCATCCATTGTTCTCAAGCCGAAGCAGCGGCGTTTAGCACGTGGTTGAACAATTTTATTGGTATAGAATCATTCTACAATGGATCGTGCGTAGAAACAGATAGAGAGTTTTGATAATCTCTTCCCTCACAGTGAAATGAATTCGTTAATAGGTCGTCCTCACAATCAGCAAGAGGCTTTCGAAGAATACATGTTCTGGCAAAAGTTTTTCCCAGAGGAAACAGCAAAGAAGGTTGAATTGTTTATGAAGAAGCACGACGAGAAAATAACATCAGTGAAGGATGAATCAAAAGATGAAGAAATAACATCACCGAAGGATGAAACAATAGATGATGTATTTGAAGAAATAACATTACAGAATAACCAAGCTTGTGGAGTCGTTGTCTCGTTGTGTGGCGGCCACTATCAGGGTCAGAGGGGATCCAGCACGCTACTAGGTGCTATTCCTAATTCAATGGCACCTCAGTGTATACTGCAATAATATAAGAATAAAGGGCGACAGAGAGTGATTGTTATTTGCCTTTGCTGTTTTGCCATAGCAACTGATTTTGGGAAACTGGTTGGTGATCAGGAAAAGGGATAAATGATTCCTATCTTCTGCTGTCTTTCTCCTAATGGCGTGGTCATCCTCACATATCTTCTCCACGACGAATTATATTAAAAGGTTCTTATCAGAGTTCTGTGGCAAACAGCTGCTCGAGGAGTAATCTCTTTTTACAAGTTGAAATCTAGAGCCCAAAAATAAAAATTGATTTTAGTGCTCTGAGAGCATTTTAAATTCTTAATAGTTCAAGGATTTGTAAACTGTACATTTCTTGTCGTAAATCAGTTTTTATCCTTGTGATCTTTGTATTATGGAGAACAGACGAAGTTCTATTTTACAGATTTACATAAAAGGTAAAAGTGTCAATGAATACATTCGTTGAAATAATTGATGAATAGCAAGGAAAGATCATCTGCTCACGTTGCCATACAGTCCACCTTTCGCTTCTGGTGTTCAGGTTGGTTATTTAATATTTCTTGCGTAAACGTGCTGTGAACCAGGCCCGCCTCGGATCTATAAAAGTGAAAAAAAGTGGGTGGGGGGCGAGCAAGAAAAATATATAAGGCCAAAAGTCTGTATTTCCATTGACCTACAAGATTTGACCTTTTCTTTCAGAAGTTTTTAAAACATTTCTTGAAAAATACATTATATATAGATAAATTCAATAATTTTTCGTCTCTTATACTTACTTATTTATGTCTCTCCCCCTTCCCCCCCCCCCCTCTTTTCCTCCTCTTCCGCTAGACCGGCCTTGCTGTGGACCTCTTTAAGATATGAACGTTTAGTTAGATTATGCAGGAAAGCCAAGTTCTTTCCGGTAACCAAATTCAATTGAATTCAGGTTGCTCATTTCCGAAGTTAAAATTTTTTGAAAAACAACAATACATATACATTATATTACAAAGGTTTCCAGACACTTCTACGTTACATGAATGGAAAGTCACTTAAGAGCTCCCTAGCTTTCGGCATACGCTTTTTACGAAAACATATAACTGGAAATAAACATCTCCCTCAAATATATCTATTCCAAAAGGTTCCAAAACGTATCTACGGTGCCCATTTATTTAAAATACATTTTCAATTTCCACTCTCTTATCGCGACTCAAATCAGATGTCGCCTAGGGTCTTGGATGGGGCGCCAAGCACTCAAAAATGACATTTTCCTAATTGCGGTTAAGGTGTCCAAATAGTTGTTGAAATCCCGTCTATACCAATCAGTTCTGATTTTCACTGCTCTGGGTGAAAAACATTATAGACAATGCCATACAAATTCTCACCAAGCTAGAGTATTTGGCGGTCACGTTAATGGCTCATTTTGGGTTGTAAGAAAGAAAGAAGGCTTACAAACACTGACTTAGATCATCGCACAAGAACAAAGCCAAAGTAACAGGAAAAGCTCTTCCTCAACCCTATATTACATAACATGTCATGTTAGAAGATAAAATCGCAGATTTAAAAGTGTTTTATTATTATTATAATATCTAGAAAAGAATTACTTCACAGAAGTTGATAAATTCGAAACTGATTGAAGAAGATTGCAATTCTCCGTCAGCAATAAGATTTCTGGCTCACGTGACACTGAAATAGCTTCAAGCAAATAATTCAATTCGAAAACGCTTTGCATGGCTCTGGATCCTGCTGATGTTTCCTATATGTGTATATCAGAAGTTATAATCAGGGCTTTCAGTTTAACTTAACTAAATGCCAACTTAAATGAGTTATTGAAGAACAACACAATATACACAATATTTCAAAAGGTTTCCAGACATTCCATGTTATATGAATGGAAAGTTACTTCAGAGCTCCCTAACTTTCAACATACGCTTCTTACGAAAACATAACATTAAAGATAAATTTAAGATTTCCCACAAATATTACTAATTATCGTTCTTCAACAATATTGCGTGATATTTACAGAGTTATAGAGCCTGAATTGTTTAGAAACAACGTCACTGATCATAACCATTTTCTTCGAAAGACCACTAAAACACAAATTATAATTGTTACAACGCACCATGACCTAAAAATTTTTCAGATTTAAAAGTTGGTGAAAAGATTCAATTAATTTTAAAAATCTTTAGAACGAATATAGGCATGATTTGTTGTTAAATGTTTTCAAAGTAATAATTCTAAAAGTATTAAAATTATATGTTTGAAAATATAAGAATTGTGTTTCCTGGATGAGTTTTACTTATCGTTTTATTATTGAGGAGTAAGAGGCAATCTGCAGAATGAAGGATGTTTGAAACACTTTTCAGAAAGCTACGGTCCATCTGTTTTCTCCTTTTGAAGTTGCAGACATGCTCGTAGAGAGGGGAACGACTCAGATTGAATATTTGTGCATTGTCTGCATTTAATAAAAATCATCATCATCATCATCATCATCATTCTCAAGCAGCCATGGGCTACGGAGGTCCAACCAGACCACACAGTTTAATTCTCCAAGCATATCTGTCCTGAGCTACATCTGCTGCATCCGGCCACTGCACACCAATTCTAACAAGGTCCTGTTTGACATTGTCTGCCCACCGCATCCTAGGTCTCCCCCTCCTTCTGAAGCCTCTAGGCACACTGTTCATAACCCTATTCGCCAATCTATAATTATCCATACGGGCAACATGGCCAAACCAGCGGAGTCTCTCTCTGCACAATATGCTGCTTAAAGGAGGTTGCAGACTCCTTTGCCTAACCTCATCATTAGTTATAAAGTTAAACCACCTAATACCCAAGATACTGCGTAAGCATCTAGAATCAAAAGCATCTAGTTTCCTGTTACCTTGTTTACACAGCGTCCAAGTTTCACTACCATAACTAACCCTAGAAAGAACCAAACTATTATACAGTCTAATTTTAGTCTTTAGGTGTATACGCCTATTTCTCCACAATCTCCATAGATTCTTAAAAGTCCCGGCAGCAATCCCTATTCGTCTGTTAATCTCATGCCGCACATCACCATTATCTGTTACATAGCTCCCAAGATAATTAAACTGTGACACCTGCTCAAGACTGCAACCATTCAGATTAACTGAATCACAGCCTGCCTGACCAATTTTCATCACTTTAGTTTTCTCTCTGTTTATAACCAAACCTACTCTACTACCAGTCTCATCCACAGCTCGAATGAAAGAGTTCATCTCATCAACATCATTTGCCAAAAGGGCTAAATCATCAGCATAATCTAAATCAGAAATTTTCGTATCTCCAGCCCATTTAAGGCCAAAATCTTTCCCTCGAAGTGAATTTCGCATAACATAATCAACAACCAAACTAAAGAGAAAAGGAGACAAAATGCACCCTTGTCGAACACCAGAAGTAATGCTAAACCAATTGCTACAAGACTTACCAACTCTCACACATGACTCAGTGTTATTATAGAGAGCTTTCATTATGTTAACTAACTTGTCTGGTATACCATATGATCTCACAATCAACCACAAATTATGACGATCAACAGAGTCGAAAGCCTTTTTGAAATCAACAAAGCTAGCAACCAAAGGTTTCTGAAACTCTAAACATTTCTCAAGAATCTGTCTAAGTGAAAATATCTGATCCACACATCCACTACCACTTCTGAATCCACATTGCTCATCACGCAATTGCCTGTCAACCAGATTCTTAATTCTATTAAGCACAATCATGGAAAGAACTTTACCTGGAACAGAGAGTAGGCTGATACCCCTATAGTTATCACAAGAACTGCGATCACCTTTTTTGAAAATAGGGATAATAATAGCTCTGGTAAAATCTTTAGGAACCACGCCTTTATCATAAAAGTTATTCAAAATTTCAGTCATCCAAGTGATAACCAAAACATTCCCAGCTCTGAGCATTTCTGTAGTAATTTCATCTACCCCTGGGGATTTATGAAGTTTCAGTTTAGAGATAGCCAAACTAACTTCAGATTGTGTTATAGGGCCAACATTAAAGCTGCCAATGCATCTATCATCATTACAAACAATGGGAGTAGAACTAACCACATTGTTTAGAACATCACTGAAATGCTCAGCCCACCTAGCCATGAGAGAATCCTCACCTTCTTTAACCTTACCTTGTTTATCCTTCAATCCCTGTATGCCTGTCCGTTTTCTACCACATAAAACATTAACTATCTGGTACAGTTCTCTGCTGTTGTGCTGCCTAACTGCTTCCTCAGCTTTGTCAGCCAAGCTATCAAGCCAAAGATTTTTATCAGTAGCTAACTGATCCTTTACATGTTTATTAAGCTCTCTGTAATCTTTTCTATTAGGACTAGTAGGGTACTGATTAAGGACATTCCTGCAATTCCTTCTTTCTGAAATAAGCTCAATTGCCTTGTCACTTAAATAATTCTGCCTCCTCTGCTCCTTTTTTCCTAAAAGAGTACTGTTAGTGTCCAAAAAAGCCTGTTTAAAATGGCCCCATTCTTCCTCAACTTCAGTATTAAGCAAACCATGACCGTCATAATGACTAAGTAACCTATCATGGTAAGCTTTAGCTATAACTGGGTCATTCAGAGCTTCAGTATTAAAGGTAAATTTTTTAACTCTAGCACAACACTTTTTAAGTTTAAGTTGCAAGACACTTTTAACAAGGTAATGGTCAGATCCAATATCAGCTCCCCTATATGCCCTGGTATTCCTAACAGAACTAGCCCATTTGCTGTTAATTAATATATAATCAATCATATTCCTATGCAGCCCATCAGGTGAAACCCATGTGTATTTATGTATGTCGCGGTGTTTGTAATATGTGTTAGTTATTCTGAAACCATTGAGTTTACTTACCTGTAGGAGACGTTGCCCATTGCCATTGCAGCTACCAATACCAAAAGGACCTATTACTCCTCCCCATAGGTCAGAGTCGGTACCAACTTTGGCATTGAAGTCACCAAGAACAAGGGTAATATCTCCTTTCTTGACAGAATTCAAAATGTCCTGAAGTTGTCCGTAAAACCTATCCTTCTCATCCTCATCAGCATCCTCAGTGGGGGCATAACAGCAGATAACATTCAAGTTTTTAATGCTTGTCTGAAATTTTGCTGTAAGAAACCTTTCATTAATGCACTCATATCCTAGAAGAGCATCACTAGCATGTCTGCTGAGCAGCAGACCCACGCCTTGGTGATGCTTTCCATCCTCCCTCCCTGTAAAGAGAAATTTAAAGTTATTTTTAAGTATCTCACCTTTACCTGTCCATCTGGTCTCTTGCAAGCCTAGAATATCTAGGTTATAGCGCTGGAATTCCTGCATGAGGACATCAAGAGAATAATCTCTATGTAATGTCCTCACGTTCCACGTTCCTGCAGAAAGAAAATGATTAGTAGGATTTTTAAAGAAATTAGGTTTATTGAGATTGGTAGGGCCAACAATATCAAACAGCCCCCTGATCGCAGGCATGGGGCAAAGACCCGTTCCTCCTCCGCTAAAGGCTGAAGTCACCGATGCTGGTAGGAACTTCAGGCACCACCTTTTCAAGTGGACTTTTTCAAGAGCCACATGGCCTGCCTGAGACACATTACTCCAGTTTAGGCTTGACGATGCCCAACTAGCAAAGTAAGGTTCAGGTACCTGCGATGGCCTCTGATTAGGATTATCCACCAGCTGATATAAGGTATCCCATGCCTCTGATCACTTAGAGCTGGCAACCCAGAAGCAAACAGAAAACACAGCGGCAGACTCTCCCTCAACAGAGGCCCACCAGTGCAGCAAGTCCAGGATCCATAATCAAGCTCAAATCCATAAACAAGTCCAGTCTAGTAGGTATAAATGGTCAGCACCAGGACCCTGTGAAGTTGACCACTCCTCAGCAGGGTTGAAAAAAAAGAAAAAAAGTGGCCGTAGATGACCAGATCAGCAGGCCATACTGAACTGGCAGCCCTCCCCTTCCGTTCCCTTCCAAAAGAGAATATCTCTTTTGAAAGGTACTAACGGCCTGCACCACGAGAAGGCGGGGTCGGACATTAGGTGCTAGACCTGGCCGGTTCTGTGAATCATCACTAGGAATTGGTACACAGCTCTCCTTCCAGTTTACGCTTAGCAAACCATATTTCAACGTCTCTTCACTGAATCGTAATCTGTAATCGTAATCTGTAAGTTTTCGAATTTCATTAATTTCAAATACTTTTGCAAATGCGTATTGTTAAAGAGTGCTTTTAAACAAATCGGTTAGAGGTGATTTGTTTCTTAAACGCAATTAACAGATGTTCAATAATATTAGCTAACACTAACGATATCACAGGATATAGGTTGGATGAAAAAAAGTCTCATTGTTGAAATTAGCAAACAATTGAAGTTATTTTAAAAAAAGGGAATTATCTAGCCGCGCTTATTCGGATTTTCGAATTCACTGTGTGAAGATATGCTGTGAAGATATGATTCAAATGTGTATAAAGACGTTGTTAAATGATAAACTTTGAAGACATACATAATGGCGGATCAAAGCGCAAAAAACTCAAAACAGAGTAGACCTCGTGGCACTTTCCTATTAGCAAGGGATAGTGGTTCTCCAACGACCAGAGAGTATAAATATTATTGGAAGATGAGCACTATTAATATGGAGAAGGAACCAGAAGTTCACAGGATAACGACATGCACATCCGACAGCCTTCTCCTAAAGATAGAGGCTAATCAACTTTACGAAGATAATTTGATGTGGAATAAAAGACGGCATTCTCTCCCCAACACAAAGTTTGACTCTTCAAGGAAGAAGTGGATCTACCCACTAGTAAGTTTTGATGATGTATTTCGAGACAGTAACGAATCATTTTGTTCTGTTTCATCTTCTTTCGGTGACGAGCAGGAAACGAAAGAAGTCATTCTTGGGGAATGGGAAATTATTTTGCATAATTATCTTCTGTCACTCGACAAAGAAAGTAGGAAGCGAAGAGTTGGATTCTTCCGCAGGATTCTTCGAGCTATACACAAGAGATTGTCCTCGTGCTGCTCATGTTCCTGTGAGTAGTGAAGGTCCTGCCCTGGTAATTTATGCATAACCCTTCCTTCCAGAGCAGGTGTTTCCGGTGCTGGTGTTTCCCGGTGCAGATGTTTCCCAGCTGTTATAAGATGGCGGGGGGGGGGGGGGGGAATTTCCTCCCACGCTCTGGATGTCTGACTTATTGAAACCATTGTGAAGAGCATCTGTATAAAAAATTATGAGTCGAAGCCCTTCCCTAGCGGATATACGACGTTATCGTTCCTTTACTGACGGTGGTTTGCTTTATCCGACAAAAGAGGGGTTCGCAAAAGAGGGGATTCCTTCTCGCACCTCCTGCTGTACGAGAAGGTCAGTTGATAGAGTTCTTGTCGGATATTATTCATCAAGATCTGCTGCATCACTTACTCCCCAGTACGAGAACTGTGGAAAAAAAATACCCCCTCAAGCAGCTGCTTGCCACAGAGGTCTGACAGGAGCCTGTCAGTTTATATGCCACAGTAGAAGGTCTGAGAGGACCTCAGCAGAAAACAACACGAACATCCATGCCTTACCCGGGATTCGAACCCAGGTCCCGTAGATCAGTAGCCAAGCGCGCTAACCACTCGGCCACGGGACGGCTACCTGAAGATAAAGAACAATGTTTAAATCTCTACTTGAACGATGCAATTCGTGCCTTAAACATTGATGATATAGCTTTGTGAATTCTGTATGGACCTGTGGATGACATCTTCCTCGCATCTCTCTCCTATACGGATTTGTTAGAGAGAGTGAAGGAAAATCTGTATATTTCAAACTCGTGTCATAAATAAAAGTTTGATATTACCTACTGTATAATGACTTATGTTCTCATTTCACATGATGTGGTCACGTAAGCTAGTACTAGGTATAATAATAATAGCATGTTTGACTATAGGGGGAGCTGTATGGTTAGGAATTGCGTTTTCTCAAGACTGTTTAATCACTAGTTGTGGCGAATCCCGACATTTGGGAACAAATATTTAAAGTGTCTGCAATCAAACAGTGGATATAAGATTATTTTTACGCCTGAAACCTACTGTGAAAGGAATTAGTCTGACTTATGAACAGTGGAAGAAACTAGTTTCTTATAGTCATTGGGTTCGAAATCATGCTGTGGGCTCTGAGCTATCGGTTTTGTCTAGTGAACACAAAGACAAAAGATCTTTACTACGAGCACCCCATCATTTACACATCGAGAAAACTGTGTGAGAAGCGGCAGATGTAAAGAAGCGGCAGAGCGACTTTCCATTGACGTTCCCGATTCGTTATCACTCGAGCTCTGGGTTAAAGAAGGAAAACTTCTACTAGTCGATGAATTCAAAGTTGGAGAAAGTTTACTACCAACCAGAGAACCCTGGGAGTTATGGGGGAGTAACACGATTATCCCAGAGTACTGGACTGCCCGAAAAGAGAGTCAAAGAATGGTTGTCGGGGGAGGAGACTTACACTCTCCACAAGCCGTCGAGAACAAAATTCAGAAGAAACAAGACGTTCGTGACAGGGCTAGACCAGCAATGGCAAGCAGATTTAATGATTGTGAAAAATATCTCACGATTTAATGAAGGTTACAGCTACATATTAGTAGCTATTGATATTTTGTCTCGATATGCATGGGCAATACCTTTGAAGACCAAGACAGGAAAAGCAATGAAAGATGCATTCGAAAACATTATTTCCCAAGACAGAATTCCCATGGCTCTTAATACAGATCAAGGCACAGAATTCACGAATCGAATCTTTCAAAAATATTTGAAGGATAAAAACATTCATTTCATTGTTTCTTATGGGGACAAGAAAGCTGCCTTAGCAGAACGTTTGAATCGTACATTGAGAGAAAAATTATGGAGATATTTCACAAAACATAAACATTTCAACTTCATCAATGTTTTGCCACGTATAATGGAAAGTTATAATGCGTCTGAGCATAGAGCTCACGGAATGGCTCCCAAAGATGTGAATATTCATAACGAAAGTATGGTTTGGAATCGACTCTATGGAAGCCCAGAGAAAAAGATAAGTCCTCTTTTTAAAGTTGGAGATCATGTACTTTTAAGCAGTCTCAAGCATCCATTCAAGAAAGGTACATCTCAACAGTGGACTAGATAAATATTCCAAGTACTTAGAGTAATATAGAAATCCTCCTGTATATGACGTGATCGACAGTGACGGACAGAAGATAAAAGGGTTGGGTTGGGTTGTTTTACCTCTGAGCGGCACTTTTTTGCACACCATGGGCTAAATGGCCAGATCACATGGACCCCGAAGGCTCAGAGAAGGGTGGGGGAGGGGACCCACTGGAACAGCTGTTGGGAGACAGATGGTAGCCTCCCGTCAAGGCCATCCAGCGTGTTCTTTAACGTGCACAGGGTATGGCTCTCCCGCACACGGGGCCACGGCTTAACGTCCCATCCGACGGACGGCGGCCTTTCCAAGCCCATCGGTGTCCCCTACTGACCGTGGGCAGAGCGGGGAATTTTGCGGAGATAAATCTCAACGCTGACCCAGCTGGGACTCGAACCTGGGAACTACAGATTACGAGCCTGGCGCGCTACCGACTGAGCCACCCCTGCTCCTAAAGAAGATAAAAGGGACTTTCTACAACGAAGAATTACAGAAAGTTAAATCTCCAGAACTTTACGCTGTGGAAAAAATTTTGGCAAAGACCGAAAAAAGATAGTGTTGGTAAAGTGGGCAGATTACAGCACCCCTTCGTGAATCCCTGAAAATGGCTTTCTATTTGACGTTACCTTCTACAGCCAATGTTAATATTTATCCAGACAACAGACAATCGGATTATACTACACAACTTGCACAGTCTGTTGAACTCCAAGGACAGTGGGAAGTCGGATTGGCAGAGGTTCACATACCTGTCAGTTGGTATAATATAGATTCATCTAACGACACTTTTGCAATTAAATATGACACAACCAGAAAAGAAGAAAGAACGAGAGTGAGAGAATTAGCTCCTTTTGACGATGTAAAAGTTACCTTACCTAAATGAGTCTATAATGGTCGTTACATATATCGAGCATTGAGAAACAACTTACCTGCAGAAGCCAAAGAAAATATCCAATTTAAATATGAGAATGAGAAAACTATTACTGTAATGTTAGCCAATAATTATGGGATACGATTTCCAAAAGAGTCAAAAACTTTCATGAATACCATACTTGGATTGCAAGATAATTATATAGGTCGTAATCTGTTTGGTGGTTTTACTTCTGAAATACCTGTACCTCTAACGTCCTCAGGACCTCGCATACGAGTGACTGATAACACCTGCAGTTTGTATGTACTATGTCCTACTCCGATTGAAGAATATGCAGAGACGGTGGATGTTGTAGAGACACCCACGTCTCTAATACACATACTTCATGGACGATATGATAATGCAGTGTCTTTTTGAAGAAATGAGATTAGCGATATGATTAGAGAAATGAGATTTACGAATGGGAAGACTTACGAGTTGGGAATAGGATCAGGTCGTATCATGTTTCCTAAGAGACATCCTGGATTAGGATAGATGTTAGGATTTGATCATATGGAGACATGGTTTGAAGAATCTACATCCCGTTATGCTATGGATTTAAAAAGAGGTATAGACGGACTACATTTATTCCGACCTCATCATACCCCAACTAGTGGGCGATGCTCACGGTGAACTCTTAAGAGTGATCAATCCTTCTGTGCATACTAAAAATGAGGAAAGTATCGTGAATATTTACGAGAGACCAGACTATTATCCACTATCCCGTAGTAATGTTTTCGAAAGCGTACGCAGTTTCATGAGAACAATAGTGGCGATGAACTATTATTTAAATATGGTAAAGTGCTTGTGAAACTTCATTTCAGACGCAGACATGAGAGTGAAGTACACGGAACCTAATCCTTCCACATATCTTGCGTATTGTAAATCGCAAGCGGGTGGTGGAGTTTTCAGAGGACCAAGATATCAACGTGGTGAAGGGCTCGGAGCATTTTTTAAAAGTATTGGACGATTTATATCACCCATAATTAGACCAGCACTGTTCTCATTAGGTAAACAAGCAGCTAAAAGTGGTATCAAGTTTGCTTCGGATGTTGCGGCAGGACGTGACGTAAAGGAAGCAGCAAAATCTAACTTGCGTGAAGGAGCAGCTAATTTATTAGAAGAGGCTGGCCATTCTTTGAGAGGGAGCGGTATAAAACGAAGGAAACATAACCGAATTGTCAGAGTTGCTTAGAAGACGTGAAGAAGACAGGACATCTTTACAAAATGAGTGAGAAAATTCATTCTGCGTCACAAGACTGTGCTCTATCTGAACTAGATTTATTTTCGGTACCTTCAACAAGTTCACAGGCAGAAAGAAGCAATTATGTATCCTACCTACCCTTAGCCTCTTTAGGTGGTAATGCTCCTCTGGAATTTAGTATAGTGGAAAGTGACGAATACATAGACCTTGCAAGATGCTATCTTCGATTGAAAGTCAGAATTACAAATGCTGCAGGAGCATCATTCACGTCTGCTGATCTAGTCGCCCCTTCTAATAAATTCATACATAGCCTTTTTAGTCAGACGGATATTTACCTAAACGAACGTTTGGTTTCTGGGAGTCATACCTTGTATCCCTACAGAAGTTATTTTGAGACTCTTCTGAATTATGGAACAGAAGCCTCGAAGAGTCAATTATCTTGTGCGCTGTGGTATCCAGATACAGCAGGACATTTTGAGACTAATGCTAATGCCAACTCAGGATGGCAAACACGAAAGTCAATGGCAGGATCCAACGCTGTTGAATTAATCTCATGGATACATGGAGACGTCTTTACTCAAGACAAATATTTGTTGAATCATGTTGATCTTAGGATCAGAATGACAAGAGCAAAACCCGAGTTTTGCCTCATGACAAGTGTGGACAGAGCCGAATTTAAGATGAAGATTGAAGAAGCAGCATTTTACGTTCGAAAAGTCAAGGTGAACAATTCTGTACTCATTGCTCATGCTCAAATGTTACAGACTACTATGGCGAAATATCCATTACGAAGAATAGAGATGCGAAGTTATGCATTACCCCCAGGCATTACTGCAATAACAAAAGATAATTATTTTCTGGACAACTACCTAAACGATGCGTGGTAGGACTTGTTGAATCGGCTGCTCTGAATGGAAATTATCCTAAAAATCCCTCTGCTATCAAGCATATTTTCAAAATGACATTTGCTGTAAGACCAGTTGAAAAGGCTTCTATTAAGCGTAAACTATCATCTCTCGATAGCGAAATGAAAAAAATTTTGGAATCTGACGAGAATGCAGAAAAAAAATCTGGCGATTATTTGTCAGCCTTACGAAAATATTTGGAATTTCGTCGACAGAATGAAGTACCAGATGAATTTATATTTAAAAAGACATTGTCTGAACACGATATCCTCGATATGATTCCAAAAATATTATCAGGAAAAGGTTCGTTATCTACTGAAAGAGTTTCCTGATTATGTAAAGTGGGATGATAGGGGGCGTCTGATTCATGAAAATAGACCCATAGGACAGTCATACTGTTCATTTATTATTGATAGTGTTAAAAGAAAAAAGAAGAATCTTCCCGGATCCCAAGAATTTAAAACTCAGCTGAATTGG
The DNA here is from genome assembly GCA_038380435.1 of Ryuthela nishihirai. Taxonomy (NCBI): domain Eukaryota; kingdom Metazoa; phylum Arthropoda; class Arachnida; order Araneae; family Heptathelidae; genus Ryuthela; species Ryuthela nishihirai. The sequence goes on from JAWZYU010000021.1 coordinate 9,944,748, forward strand.
GAATCTTTCGAATATGTAATCCTACTCGTTATGTAATCCTTCTCATTATGTAATCAGATATATAAAATAAAAACTATTTTAATAAAACTGTATGCTTTTAGTTTTTTAAATCTGCTACAGACAAAGAACACTTTTTAAGACGTCAACGGAACATCCGCTAGAGATAACATGCCTGAGGGGTTTACGAAAACACCTGGCAGGAAACATCAGTATACATGTCTAAGGTGCTAGCGTGAAATGTAAAGATTCTCATTATCTTGAGACAACCAATCAGCTTTTAGAAGTCGTATTCCCTTGCTCACAACGCAAGTTTATCAGTTAGCAACATGATGTCTGCGATTCGTGGTGATCCTGTAGGCTACGCTTCATGGGATACTTCTTCTTCGGAGGAGGAGGAGGATTCTCAGACTACAATTCGAATATTTTCGCCAAGAAGTCCTTCTTATTATCCTCTTCCTAGATGGTCTCCGATTCGATTATTTTCGCCGAGAAGTCCTTCTTATTCTCCTCCTCCTAGATGGTCTCCGATTCGAGTTCCACCCCCGCCAAAGTGGTCATCAATTCGAGCACCTTCCCAGCCGAAGTGGTCACCAATTCGAGCTCCCCCATCGAAACGAAGGAGATCATTTCATCATTAATGAGGATCAAGGTATGTGGATTTTGTATTGATGAGATTTATGTATGTGTTGCGAATTCATCACTCCATAGTCTTTAAAAATTTTTATTTACAATCTGTATAACATAAGATATTTACAATCATAGGAATATCTTTTTTGTATGAGCTAAGTTACATCATTTTGTTTGAGATAAGTAATATTATTTGCATTAAAATATCATTTTGTTCGAGGTATGTTATATCATTTGCAATACATAAGAATATCATTTGTACAATCATTTTTGGTACTTTCAGAGATAATATTCACTCTTTAATTCCATATGGATAAGTGATACTTTCACCTTGTTTAAACACACGTTTATTAAAATTAAAAGTTATTTTTTTCCTTATAGGACAATTTCTAATGGTAGCATCGTACTTGTTTAATTTTACATTGAAAGGTATATCGAATGTTGCAGGAGGACCACCACTAATTAAGCTTTTTAGTAGATCCGAGTTATACTTCTCTCTATCATCATAAATCAGTTTAAAATCTTTTGCTTTTGAAATCACATGATTATTTGTTAAATATAGAATATAATTTTTAGGAGCTAGCGAAATAAAGCTTTTTATGCTTACATCAGGTCCCCACTGATCTAGAATTTCATCCTTAAATTCTCCTAAATAGTTTCCGCTTTTTGGCTCATAGCTATCGTCAGGAGACGTTTTAAATATTGCGCTATCTGTATCCATATATAAAACTCGTTTCCCTAGTTTGGATATGAAGTCATACAATATTAATCTGGCCTGAGCGGTAATGAACGAGGCAATGACAACGTTTCCCTTTTCATTTGTCGGAACAAAATTCTCTGCCGGTTTGTATGACACTAATAACTGTTCGTCATTTACCGCGTGAATATCAGTAAGAATTTTTGATTGATCATTTGCTATTTCTGATAATTTAAGCTGACTATTGATGAGTGTTGATGATGATCTAGATAAATCTTCGCACATTTTCCCATATAGACAATTAAGACACATTTTACATGTGGAACGTCTGGTATCATTTTTTTTTTGTATATCCTTAGGGTTTATTCTAATTACTTCTACTTCGAAAAATTTCTGACAAAATTCGTCTTTTTGGAGATCGGAAGTTATATTTGGGGGGAACCCTGAATATTTCTGCTTCCCTTCGAGAAATGTGTCGATATATTTACCGAATAATCCGGGGTTCTGTACATCATAAACGATTTTTTCAGTATAATGCCACACATCATAAATTTTAAGTAATCGATATCCTTCTTGTATAGCTCTATACAACTCTAGAGAAACATATGATCCAGTCAGTGCTCTTTGAGTTTCTGAATGTGTGCAGGGGTCTGTTTGTGCCAACTCTGCACAAGTCGAACATAGAGGAAAAATAAGTTTTTGTCTACATCGATAGGGTAGTGTAGGGTGAAAGCAATTTTGTGGTACAGTGTATTATTCCGAAATATGCATCTTGAATATAATCGTGATTTTCTGTTATTCTGACTTGGGTGTCTAACAGGAAATATACCCCGTTTACACGTGTATGGATAAAGAGAATAAACATCCCAGTAACGGATGGTGCAGTTCTCTTCTGTTGTGTCGCATCAGAGAGAAATTGTTTCACACCGTCCGCCATAAAGAAACGATCTGGCTGATATTTTTTAACTCTTCAGTGTTCTGGTAAATCCTTGCAGCTAGAGGGGTAATTTTTATGAGATGATCGAATTCGTGTTCCCAAATAACACGTATTGCATGGTCTGGAATTAACTGTTTGATAACTCGTTCTCTGTCTAATGTTTGCAAATATGTGTTACCCATGGGAGATTTTGTAAAGGGGTTAATTGTAGAAGGATTATAGCATGATGCACATCCGTGCCAAACACATCCATGATAGCATAATATTATCTTTTTATCTTTGCATAATCCATCTACATAGTAGTTGTCTACTTTTGCTTCCCCTTCAGGTGAACGTGCTGTCTGTAGAGTGAGATTTTCACTCGCTGCAACATAGGCCAGCCACGCTAATGCTTTTCCTACTCTGTCTACTTGCAGCGGCAGAATATCCATTTGCAGGATAGACTCCGATGGTGTCAGCAGGCATATACTTTTTTCGATAAACCGCTAAACAGGCTGATGCGAGAGTAATTTTTATGAAAGGGTCAACAGATGTCATTTGCATAAATTCATCTCTAAATTTTTCGCATCCTACCCGTAAAACGTGTACGTCAGAACGACAGTATGCTTCCATCTCGGATTTTAAATCCCAATGAGAATGAAGCATACTATCATCCCATTGGTGGAAGTCTAAGGATTCAGAAGGAGACATATGCTCTGCATGAAAATATTTTTTTTCTGGTATAGCTCCTTGATAATTCAGATTATCCAGTCTGCAGAATGCATGAGGGAAAAATCCTTTTTTAACCTCAGTAATTCCAAAAGTTTTAGGAAAATTCCTAAGTGCTGTAGGAATGAAACTAAGGGAATCAATAAATCTAATTTTCAGCCCTGGCAAATTTAGCAATAAAATTTTATTACCATTAAATATGATTTCAGGTTTTAAATACTTTGAACAAAGAAAATTTAAGATAGGGTACGAATCGAATGCTCTAGAATTATTTGCTAACAAAGTAACATTTTTAAATTTTTGCTTACCATTTTCTTCTGAAAGTAACCATTCCATAAAAAGCGGGACTTCTCATATTCCCACTGACCTTCTGAATTTTGATAAGTTACTATACAGAGTATAGGAATTAAAAGTCCGTCAGACATTTCAACAGTTTCTAGGTCAAAGTACATGCGGTGTAAACATACATCTTCTTCATTAATGATCTTAACACAACCTAATTCAGTTTTAGTACACTCGTGGAGCTTGTTGGTAGGGTAAACATATTCACATTCTAGACATCTATGTGATGACGAGCAAGCTCCTGACAGTAGGTGAGCACTAAAGCAGGAAGATCCTCGGCAGTACGTTTTGCATAAATCGCAAAAAATATTTGATCCACGTTTACTGCAGGTCTTAGTATGCATACTCGGCACATATTGAAACAGAAGTGAGGAAGATGATAGATTGCTTGTAAGCAGATATTACAAAAAATTTTAGCTCGAAAATAGCCAGTAGGATTCGTGATAACGTCATAATGATTGTTATGAAAGAGTAAATATAGAGTGTTCGGAGCTTCTTCTTTTCCACAAAAGATGATTTGAAAGTCGTCCGATGCTGAAAACACAGTAATGCGATAATCTGGGTAGAGATATCGTTGGAATACCTTTAATTCAGATATGCTGCATGGCCCTTGCAGTAAGTTTGCATTTCTATGTAATTCTTCAGCTTGAGACTTTTGTAAGGGAGATTGCGGTTTGCGTATACTGTCATATGATTTAAGATCAAGTTTTAATTGTTTTTTAAGCGAATGCGCTCTTGCGATTACAATACTTCTTGCTAAACACATCTGGTCGTCGTTGCGAACAGTGATGATGTCCTTTTAGATATGTTGTATGCACTCAGGTCAGCTATAGGTCTCCTGCGCGGACCCGGGGTTCTTTCTCAACCTTCTCCACCATGTCGATCGAGATTGATTGCAGCAAAGTCCATATAAATAGTTTCATCTGTGCCAATCGCTTCGTTAGATTGAAAAACGTTTTCGACTGTTTCCATGAACTTGTTAACAGTAATACCTTCTCTTCTAACAAGTGGAAGGTTAATGGCATTTTTTATGGATTTAGTTCGAACACAAAGTCTAACGTGCGAAAAATCATTTGAAGGAATTAAGTCGTTTAAAACATTATGCTGAACTTCTGTTAATTTTGAAGAAAAGTCTAATGGGCTCACAGATTCAAAATTTTTTAGTCGGATGGTATGCGAGGTGAATTCAGCATTATACTTTTTAGGATGAAATTTTGAAGATGAAAGAAGAACATATGATGGTATATCAGACGATGCAGCGTTTTGAGGGTTCTCTGTTGTAGCAGGAACGAACGTAGATGTTGAAGGAACAGCAAGAGGACTCAATGATCGAGGGGGGGGGAGCAGGAACGATCGTAGACGATGAAGGAACAGCAAAAGGACTCGATGATCGTGTGGTAGCTCCGTTTCCAGTATATTTGGCAATTCTTTCAGCTGACCAAAAGTTTGCGACGCTTCCAACGATTCAGATTGGAATCCTGTCTCGATGTGGCGCTAGTTGAAGCGTTTTCTTCTGCTATGCGTGTAGGAGATGATGGGATGTTGTTTTCAAGTCCTCCTTCGATGATACAGTGATGATACTCAGCAAGTCTTTTAGTTGCAAGGCGATTTATTCTCTTCCAGCGTTTCACACTAGTTGATGGTCGTTTCCCTCTGTTGTTACAATCGGAGGAGGCGGTGCTGCGGCGTTTCCAGACTCTTCTCTGTCGTTGCAAACATTCTCGAAAGGCACTGGATTCAAAGTAGCAGCAGCAGCAGCAGGAGACGAGAGAATGGCATTTAATTCATCCTCAACCCAAGCAAGCAACACTAAGCGTTCGTCGACTGACAACCGATCTTCATCAGCATTCTCAAAAGGCACTGGATTCAAAGTAGCAGCAGCAGCAGGAGACGAGAGAATGGCATTTAATTCATCCTGAACCCGAGCAAAGCAACACTAAGCGTTTGTCGACTGACAACTGGTCTTCATCAGCCATTTTTGCAGTATATCCCTCTGAATTTAGGAGGCTTTATATAAGAAAAATAATGATATTTCAGTTAAGGAGATCAATAGCCTTTCACACTTATTTTCAACAAAAAGGTCAACGAACTTCGTTTCGTGTTGGAGGAAAGTAAGCAAATGAACTCTTTCAGTGAAATGTTATAATATTACATACTTAGTTTTCAGGTAAAATACAGGCTTGATGTAAACAGTTAATTTCAGATTGATAATTCTCTCGCATAAGGAGAGGAAGTTTATTATTATCGATGGTTAGAGCAAAGTCTGCTATTATCATCAAATTACGTGACAGCAAACTCAGGAACTGATTTCACAGAAGCGTGACCATGCTTTCCGAGCAAGTTTGGGAGGTTATACGGCAATTTTCGCTAGCATGACTGGAGGGCATTATTAGTTCTTTCGAGGATGGGGAAATTTCCTCTTTCGTGAGTCTGGCAATAAAGCCTCGAACGCAAAACTAACGGATACTGTTGATTATCTCTTTGTAGCAACACGGCTGGTATCATTAGGTGACTCCGTCTAGCAAAGCTTCAATGGTGATTTGAAAAGCAAGTAGCGAGGGAGAACTCAGCTTGCTAGAGAGAGCTTTATACACCAACAGCTGTTCTTCACATGCATTGATTTTTTTCAAATCAATAAGTCAGCATTATCTGCTAGGACTTCAATACGTAGGAGGAAATCATTAACTGGGTTAGCAACATCCGCTAGGGGAGGGCTTCGACTCATAATTTTTATACAGATGCTCTTCACAATGGTTTCAATAAGTCAGACAACCAGAGCGTGAGAGGAAACTAAGGCTGCTAGGGAGGACTTTACACACCAACAGCTGTTCTTCACACGCATTGGTTTTTTTAGTCGGACATCCAGATCATGGGAGTAAACTCACCCCCATCTATGGTCAATCACGAAAGGGTTATAACAGCTGGGAACCATCTGCACCGGAAACACCTGCTCTGGAAACATCTGCTCTGGAAACACCTGTCCTTGGCCTCCATCTTTCCTATGGCGATATCTTAACTACTTACGTTAATGGAAATTAAGCGTGAGTCTTGAATGGCGTTGGAAAACCTCAAATAATTCAGCTCTAAAATCCCCGGCTACCTGATCAGGCGAAATTATTTCTCAGGTGCATGTTCTGGCAAAGGTTTACAGCAAAGCCTCAGGCTATGAGCACCTTTAAGCAAATGGTCTCACACAACTGAATATGGTGGTCTATTATCTGCAAAATTATAGCTGTATCATCCCTTGATGTTTGTGTATTGATGTGTGTATGGGGTCTTATACTCATTTCAGATCGATGGATCCAACTAAATCCATATCATCTACCTGAGATGGCAATGCAGGTCGAGTAATGCGATGGATGAGGACCTCATCATTCCGCATTCAGAGCAATGACAGACCTCACATCGCCTGCAATATCGATGACCATCTTCACAGCCGGCCACTAAACTCTACAACCAATTGTATTCAGAGTCCTTTTGATTCCACAAATGTCACCCCCTCAGCCGCAAAAACCTCTTTTATGAGCCAGATCTTTCTACCGGGCACCACTTGTCTTTAGGTAACACCACAAACCAAATTCTACTTCCCAAAATCCTTCTTATATGATGCAACAGTTTATCCCAAATTGCAGAGTCTGACTGCCTAGTTCTAAAAGCAGTTTTGCTTCTATCAACGCGTTATCTCACGTATCAGGTACACATGGACAAAGTGAAATATGACAAATTCATCAATTATCTTTAGGATACGAACAGAAAATAGTTAAAAACCGTCTACCATCCTTACTCAGTACTAAATTTACTATCTGCTGCCAATAAAAGTAGCTATCCTATAAAAAAAATTTACAGCCATATATCCTTTCCTAAGCAAGTTAAATTGTTTCGTCCTGTTACAACTACTGGGCAGATTCGCAATGAAGATCTGTTGTTGGATTCGGTAAAGAAGTGTACGACTTTTGGTTATGTAGAGTCCCAACTTATTAAAAGAATGACCGATGGTCAATTGAGTAATTACCAGAGCCCCGTATTAGCCATTCATCATCTACATTTTCCTCTAAAATTCTCACATTGATACTTGAGTTAAAGAGAGAGCAATCACTGGGAGAAATCGGCAGATAATGAAAGTTTTCCGCCTCTCACGACGTGAACGTTCGGGGTCGGATTTTCGAGAGGCATCCTCCCTCCCCCTTTCTAATTCTATTCCGCGTCTTTATATCGCGTCCCATGAAGTCTAAATAATTCTTTCTTATTCTTGGCATTACCCGTAGAATTAATTTAAAAACTCAATTGTATTTCCCCTCTACTGCGAAAAGAGCTTTGTTCTTCTCTATTAAGAATTGACGAGCAAAATTTCGAACGGATTATTCTTCATCGAAAGTATGAAGAATCATCCAAATATTGCATGTCAGTCTTAAAAACAAAAATAAAAGTCAATCTTAAGAAAAATATTAAATATTAGTCTTAAAAACAAATATTAAAAATCCTAATTTTAAAAATAAATCATAAAATTACAATATTAAAACAAAAATTAAAATGACAGTTTTAAAAACAAATTTCTAAAACAAATCATACAATTGCAATCTTAAAATGAAACATTAAAAACAAATATATAAATATCAATCTTAAAATCAAATCATAAAATAGCAACATTAAAAACGAATCATAGAATAGTAATATTAAAAACAAATCTTCAAATTTCAATTTTAAAAACAAATCACAAAATTGCAATCTTACAGCAAATATTAAAATGACAGCCTTAAAAACAAATTTAAGACAATAATTAAAAACGAATGATAAAATGGCAATATTAAAAACAAATCTTCAAATTTTAATCTTAAAAACAAATCTTCAAATTTCAAGCTTAAAAACAAATCATAAAATCGCAATCTTACAGCAAATATTAAAATGAGAGTCTTAAAAACAAATTTAATGGTCATATTAAAAACGAATAATAAAATGGCAATATTAAATAAAATCTTCAAATTTCAATCTTAAAAACAAATCTTCAAATTTCAAACTTAAAAACAAATCATAAAGTCGCAATCTCACAGCAAATATTAAAATGACAGTCTTAAAAACAAATTTATTGGCAATATTAAAAATGAATCATAAAATGCCAATATTAAAAACAAATCTTCAAATTTCAAACTTAAAAACAAATCATAAAATCGCAATCTTACAGCAAATATTAAAACGAGAGTTTTAAAAACAAATTTAATGGCAATATTAAAAACGAATTTTAGGCAGATTGTTCATAACCCTATTCGCTAATCTATAATTATCCATATAGGCAAAATGGCCAAACCAACAGAAACTCTCTCTGCACAATATGCTGCTTAACGGAGGTTGCAAACTCCTTTGCCAAACCTCATCATTAGTTACAAGGGTGAACCACCTAAAGCCCAAGATACTACGTAAGCATCCGGAATCAAAAGCATCAAGTTCCCTGTTATCTTGTTTGCAAAGTGTCCACGTAACTAACCCTAGGAAGAACCAAACTATTATACAGTCTAATTTTAGTCTTTAGGTATATACGCCTATTTGTCCACACTCTCCATAGATTCTTAAAAGTCATGGTAGCGATCCCTATTCATCTGTTAATCTCATGCCACACATCACCATTATCAGTTACATAGCTCCCAAGATAATTGAACTGTGACACCTTCTCAAGACTGCAACCATTCAGATTAACTGAATCACAGCCTGCCTGACCAATTTTCATTACTTTAGTTTTCTCTGTTTATAACCAAACCTACTTTACTACCAGTTTCATCAACAGCTCGAATGAAAGAGTTCATCTCATCAACATCATTTGTCAAAATCGCTAAATCATAAGCATAATCTAAATCAGAAATTTTCGTATCTCCAGTCCATTTAAGGCCAAATTCTTTCCCTTGAAGTGAATTTCGCATAACATAATCAATAACCAAGCTAAAGAGGAAAGGAGACAAACCGCAGCCTTGTCGAACACCAGAAGTAATGCTAAACCAATTGCTACAAGACTTACCAATTCTCACACACGACTCAGTGTTATTATAGAGAGCTTTCATTATGTTAACTAACTTGTCTGGTATACTATATGACCTCAAAATCAACCACAAATTATGACGATCAACAGAGTCGAAAGCCTTTTTGATAATCAACAAAGCTAGCAACCAAAGGTTTCTGAAACTCTAAACATTTCTCAAGGATCTGCCTAAGTGAAAATATCTGATCCACACATCCACTACCACTTCTGAATCCACATTGCTCATCACGCAATTGCCTGTCAACCAGATTCTTAATTCTATTAAGCACAATCATGGAAAGAACTTTACCTGGAACAGAGAGTAGACTAATACCCCTATAGTTATCACAAGAAGTGCGATCAGATTTTTTGAAAATAGGGATAACAATAGCTCTGGTAAAATCCTTAGGAAACATGCCTTTATCATAAAAGATATTCAGAATTTCAGTCATCCAAGTGAACATTCCCAGCTCTAAGCATTTCCGTAGTAATTTCATGTACCCCTGGGAATTTATGTAGTTTAAGTTTAGAAACAGCCAAAATGACTTCAGATTGTGTTACGGGCCAACATTAAAGCCACCAATGCATCTTTCATCATTGCAAACAATGGGAGTAGAACTAACCACATTGTTTAGAACATCACTGAAATGCTCAGCCCACCTAGCCATGACAGAATTCTCACCTTCTATAACCTTACCTTGTTTATCCTTCAATCCCTGTATACCTGTTCGTTTTCCACCACACAAAACATTAACTATCTGGTACAGCTCTCTGCTGTTGTGCTGCTTAACTGCTTCCTCGGATTTGTCAGCCAAGTCATCTTTGTCAGCTTTGTCAGACAAGCCAAAGATTCTTATCAGAAGCTAACTGATCCTTTACACGTTTATTACATTCTCTGTAATGCTTTCTATTAGGACTAGTAGGGTATTGATTAAGGACATTCCTGCAGTTCTTTCTTTCTGAAATAAGCTCAAGTGCCTTATTACTCAGATAATTCTGTCTCCTCTGCTCCTTTTTTCCTAAAAGAGTATTGTTAGTGTCCAAAAAAGCCTGTTTAAAATGATCCCATTCTTCCTCAACTTCAGTAGTAAGCATACCATGATTGTCATAATGACTAAGTAACCTATCATGGTAAGCTTTGGCTATAACTGGGTCTTTCAGAGCTTCAGTATTGAAAGTAAATTTTTTAACCCTAGCACAACACTTTTTAAGTTTAAGTTGCAAGGCACTTTTAACAAGGTAATGGTCAGATCCAATTTCAGCTCCCCTATATGACCTGGTATTCCTAACAGAACTAGTCCATTTGCTGTTAATTAATATATAATCAATCATATTCTTATGCAGCCCATCGGGTGAAACCCATGTGTACTTATGTATGTCGCGGTGTTTGTAATAAGTGTTAGTTATTCTGAATCCATTGAGTTTACTTACCTGTAGGAGATGTTGCCCATTGCCATTGCAGCTACCAATACCAAAAGGGCCTATTACTCCTCCCCAAAGGTCAGAGTCAGTACCAACTTTGGCATTGAAGTCACCTAGAACAAGGGTAATATCTCGTTTCTTGACAGAATTCAAAATATCCTGAAGTTGTCCGTAAAATCTATCCTTCTTATCCTCATCGGCATCCTCAGTGGGGGCATAATAGCAGATAACATTCAAGTCTTTAACGCTTGTCTGAAATTTTGATCTAAAAAACCTTTCATTAATGCATTCATATCTTAGAAGAACATCACTAGCATGTCTATTGAGAAGCAGACCCACGCCTTGGTGATGCTTATTGTCGTTCCTCCCTGAAAAGAGAAATTTAAGATTATTTTTAAGAATCTGACCTTTATCTGTCCATCTGATCTCTTGCAAGCCGAGAATATCTAAATTATAACGGTGGAATTCTTGTGGGAGGACATCAAGAGAAAAAGCTCTGTGCAGAGTCCTCGCATTCCAACTACCTATGGAGCGAAAATGGTTAGTGGGATGTTTAAAGAAACTATGTTTATTGAGAGAAGGATTGCCGACAATATCAAACAGCCCCCTAATCGCAGACGTGGGGCAAAGACCCGTTCCCCCACCACTAAACGCTGAAGCCATCTACACTAGAAGACTCCATCCAATGTAGAATTTGACGATGCCAATAGAAGCAAAGAGTTCAGGTGCCTGCGATGACCTCTGCTCAGGATTATCCACCATCTGATAAACATATCCTGTGAATCTATTCACTTGGGCTGTCAACCCACAAACATAGAGAAAACACAGCGGAAGATTTTCCATCCACAGAAGCCAACCAGTGCAGCAAAATCAGGATCCATAATCAAGCTCAGAGACATAATTTCATTCATGTTGGTATATATGGTCAGCATCAGGACCCTGTGTGACTGACCACTACTCAGCAGGGTAGAAAAAAAAAGAAAAGTAGCCATATTTGTCCAATTCAGTAAGCGTTCTCTGAACATGTAGAACGATATATAAATTACCAGGAGCGTCATAATCTGTTGTATGTATAATTACAATGACACAATATGTTTAAAAAATAAAGTTAAATGCAAGTAATTACTCGGTTATATATTAACAAAAATAAAATCATTTCCTTCACATATTTTTCGCGATAAATGCTGTCAATAACTGATCCAGTTTTTGTACCATTATAATATAATCGTGACATATAAATTGTTATGGAAAATTAGTGTATTTTATTAAAAAGAGAAAAAAAACACACAAAAATTATTCAGAACAATTTTATTGGCAAATGTGAACTAAAAATTAATGATACACTGTAATAGCTTTACCTGTAACAATTTCAGTTAGTTATGATTTATTTTTAATACTTTTTCTTAGTGATTTGACTGAATTTATAGGAATATTGAGCTGTATTTTTGTGAACTCTCATTAAATTTGAATAATATTTGGACATGGATACAACCGTCCGATGGAATACATATTCAAAAATTAACAGGAAAAGTGCATCTAAATTTTAGAAACTACAATTTACTGCAAGCACACACACACATATATATTTTGGTTTACAAAGCTACCTTTAAATCTATGACTAAAGATTTGACAATAAATCGCTCAACTAACCTCCCAAATGTAAAAAAAATAGTCTCTAATCAATCTTCGATTGTTAAAAAAATAATTCTCTGCACCCTGGTAAAGAACGATTAAATCATTTAGGCATACATCTTTCCAGATATTAGCCAGTGGTGTAAGACTACTAAACTAACAGACTCAGCCTTTTTTCCACTAATATAACATTAGTTTACTGGTCTTAGAACACTGTGGCTGGAGAGATATGGTTCAAATCCCAGATGCCAGAAAAACTGTTTGTCACAAAACTATTAATATTAAAGCCAATAGTTAACTCTGTGGATACTATTTATTGAGGGTAGACAACTTTCTCTTTTTGGCACTAAGACATTTTTTCTTATTTTCTAAATTCTCTAACAAACAATCATTTTTTATCTTGCAAAAATTGTTTAAAAAATACATTTGTTGAACACCAGATAATAATTAAAGATAATAATCCCGCCAACAAACACACAGGCAGCTACGGGGTGTCAAGATGCTAGATCGACGAATGCTGACGTCACCAGTGAAAAGGCATTGAGTCTCGATGGTTACGGCTACGCTGGCCATGTCCGTAACCACGGCGTAGGGCGAGCGTAAGTTTCTGCATTGTTTTTCACAGCGTGCAACACACGTATCAGTTCAAATTGGCTCAGCTAAAGGATTTATATAATCGTCCGTTCTTTTGCGTCTTCGCTTGGTAAATGATAATGCCATTCCAGATTAACAAAAAATCTGTCATATAAAAATTTTAGAAACCGATCGCTCTGAAAACCCCGACAGTGTCCCCAGTAAAAAAAGTAGCATTATCTCAGCTAACTGATAATTTAAATACTTTGGCTTACACTGTGCTGATTCACGGGAGTAAAAACTCATCATAAGTGCGTCATAGTCTTTCCATAATTCTCTGGACCTAATCCAGGAAGCTTGGCGGGGAGGGATCAACTTTTTTTAAATTTCGTTATATACTGTACATCAGGAACAATCAAGGGATATAAAAAAAAAACATACTGTATTTATTCAAGTAAAAAAAAAATATTTAAATAACATTAAGGAAGATATCACAATTTAACGTCGATAAAGTTTAGTGGAAAAATTATCTTGAGCCGGGTGGGATACGAACCCACGACCAGGGGCGTAGCGAAGGACAATGGTTGGGGGGAGGGGGCAAGAAATCGAAAATTTTCCACTCGAAAATCAAATTTTGCCAACTGAGAAAATGATGCCTGTCAGATTCGCACCTAGATTTTCGCTCCGTGGGGGGGGAGTGGAGGGGGCAATTTTCACAACTATCCTGCATTTTGCCATGTAACCTCCAATTTTGCCAACTAGCCATAATTTCACAGAAATTATCTCAATATTTACATCTCGCATGAATTGTAGCAAAAGTCAGTGTGAATTTTCCCAATGCCTTTCATTTGGCCAACTCTCCTTAATTTCCCAAAACCAATCCGATTCTTTTCATCTCTCCTGATTTTGCCGTCACTTCAAATTTTTTAAACACCCCAAGATTTTGCCAAGTTATCTCGATTTGGCCAACTCTTTTTAATTTCAAAAAACTAATTCCAATTTTCACAACTCGCCTGTATTTTAAAGTGGATTCGAATTTTGCCAACAACCCTAGATTTTGCCAAGAGTTCTCAATTTTGCCAACTCTCCTTAATTTCATAAAACCAATCCTAGTTTTTACAACTCACCTGTATTTTGCCAAGTAGTTTCCAATTTTGCCATCTCCCCTAGACTTTTCCAAGTTGCCTCGATTTTGCCACCTCTGATTAATTTCACAAAAGCAATCTCAATTTTTATATCTCTCTTGAATTTGCCAAATCACTGCAAATTTTTCAAACTCCCCAAAATTTTGCCAAGTTTTCTCGATTTTGTCAACTCTTCTTAATTTCACAAACCCAATCCTAATTATCACAACTCGCCCGTATTTTACCAAGTAGATTCGAATTTTGCCAACTCTCCTAGATTTAGCCAACTCGCCGTAATTTTACAGAAAACATCGCAATTTTTACATCTTCCCTGAATTTGCTAAGTCACTTCGAATTTTATCAACTCTCCTTATTTGCACAAGAAAGGCACAATTTTCACAACTCCCCGTATTTTACCAAGAGACTTCGAATTATGCCAACTCCCCTAGATTTTGCCAAGTTCCCTCGATTTTATCACCTCTGCTTAATTTCGCAAAAACAATCCCAAGTTTTACATCTCTCCTGAATTTGCCAGGTCACTTCAAATTTTTCAAACTCCCTAAAACTTTGCCAAGTTTTCTCGATTTTGTCAACTCTCCTTAATTTTATAAAAACAATCCCAATTTTCACAACTCGTCCATATTTTACCAAGTGGATTCCAATTTTGCCAACTGCCCTAGATTTTTCAAAGTTTTCTCGATTTTGCCACCTAACCACAATATTACAGAAAAAATTCCATTTTTACATCTCGCCTGATTTTTGAAAGTCACTCCGAATTTTGTCAACTCCCCACGATTTTGCCAAGTCACTCTGAATTTTGCCAACTCCCCAAGATTTTGCCAAGTTTCCTCAATTTTGCCAACTCGCCATAATTTTACAGAAAATAATCCAAATTTTTGCATCTCACATGATTTTTGCAAAGTCACTCAGAATTTTGCCAACTCCCCAAGATTTGCCAACTCTCCTAGATTTTGCCAATTCGCCATAATTTTGCAGAAAAAAAACCCCATTTTTTACATCTCACCTGAATTTTGCCAACTCCCCACGATTTTGCGAAATCATTCCAAATTTTTTCAAGCCCCTCTGAATTTTGTCAACACCCCAAGATTTTTCCAAGTTGTCCCGATTTCGCCAACTCCCCTGTATTTTGCTAAGTGGCTTCGAATTTTGCCAACTGCTCCAGATTTTTGCCGTCCCCATTTTCCCAACTGCCCTAGATTTGCCAAGTTGCCTCGTTTTTGACAACTACCCTAGATTTTGCCAAGTTGTCTAGATTTTGCTAACTCCCCTTAATCTTACAAAAAAAGATTACAAATTTTCATAACTCACCTAGATTTTACGAAGTCGCTTCGAATTTTGACAACTCCGAGTTACTTTGGAGGGAAGTCTGCCCCCATAGCAACGCCCCTGCCCACGACCACCTGATAACACACGTCGAAGGAATAAAAATCTCTTCAATGTAAACATTATAAAGAACAACTTTAAATAATGAAATCTTAACTTTCACTCATGACTGGGTCCAGGTTTTATGGATTCATTGGCAATAGATGGCCCAGTCGGCTGTTTCTCATTGGTATTTCTCTGAACATTGTTTTCTTCAGATGTTGGTCTCTTTTTTTTACTTCGAGCATGAAATTGAGTGCAGCTACTGTAAGCTGCATTAACTGTCATATTAAGCAAATCCTTTACGCCCGAAACTTGCAGACGCCCACGTTCGGCTGACCAAATCTTATTACCCATCATTGATAAAACTCTTTCTACGGGTGCTACTAAGGAAACAGGCAAACATAAGCCAAATTCAACAAGCTTATAAATCTTATCAATACAAATGTTAGTTTTCTTAGCTGTTTCAAGTATGTGCATTCATCTCTGAGTTAAACTTGAGTCATCATTTAAATTTTTCACTATTATAAGTTTGATTTATTAATGATAGTTCATAAAATAATTCGTCAATATTAAAAAGTGTTTGTGGTTGTTGTCCTATTACAGAATTAAAGTCTTCAGCAATTTTTTCGATATCAGCCCACTCCAATTCAGATTTAAGATTTATCCTAGAAAATATTTTAAGATTTTCGATATTCGATTTCCATAATTCAAAATATGCTACACTCGTTTTGTAGAACTCGTCAAATGTGTCAATAGTTCGTCTTCAGAAATTTAATTTTTAATTTTTAACAAAGAGTTCTTTTGCACCCCTTCTTCCTTTAAGTGTAGTTATTAGATCGTAATATTTTGAAGCAGTTTCTATTGCAGTGATATCATTTGATTCTAAAGATTTTATAGTGTTATTAAAAAGTGGTAGAGTTCCATGGTCTTCGTTCATAAAAAATAATTTCAAAGCACTAAATAATATGTCAAGAACTCTCTGAGTTGCAGGTAGCAGACTTAAAAACCGTATAGCACTGTGTGACAACATTTTTTTATATTCCATCTCCACAAAAGGATTTTAATTTGGTAGCCGTCCCGTGGCCGAGTGGTTACCACGTTGGCTACTGATCTAAGGGATCTGGGTTCGAGCCCCGGGTAAGGCATGGATGTGTGTGTCATTTTTCTGCTTGAGGTCATACCATCCTCTCAGACCTTCTACTATGTCATATAAACTGACAGGCTCCTGTCAGACTTCTGCGGCAAGCAGCTGCTTGAGGGGGTATTTATTTTTTATTTCTTACTTTATAAATATAGAAATATTTATACGTTTTTACAATTATCACCTCAATATCGAAAGGACGTTTATAAGCAGCCGTTTGTACAGAGTTATTAACAATGTGAGCTCACAACCAACTCCTAAAATAGGAAAGTCACAATTTACGTTCTAATTTTCTGTATACGTTATTTTCTCCCTTTCTTTTCACACCACCAAAATTACTGTTTGTGTTTGTCTGCAAGTGACCAGTGACACTTGATTGGCTGATTCAAACAATAGTCGAAGATCTTGTTATTGAGCAAATATCTTCATTTGACTGTGACAAGTTCAACAGGTCTAAACGTCTCCTGGCAAGATGTGTTTGAACTTGAACTAGGTTGTCAACTTTATATTTTGTCAAGGATAGATATTTATGCATTAAGAATTTAAAAAACGTATATTAGATATGAAAGCATAAAGCGTGTTGAGCATTTGGTCTGTAACGAAGCATTAATAATAAATTTTAATATGCTATTTCTTCAGCAATGCTTAGCTCAGTTGGCGAAGTGTACTTTTTTATCTAGTTTTCAGAGAAAACGAGATAATAATTTCACTTTGTCGTCTGTCTCTAGACATCGAACTTTTTTGTTCACAGAAATAAATTAAAAATTATTTTTGTGTTGGATAGGTAGTAGTGAAATATTACGATATGCCCTTTCAAAATTTCTCTAAAACTATTATTACACCCTCTAGTGGTGGAAAAATTTCAAACGATGTATTTATGCTGGAAATTTGAGATTTTGGTGATGGAATGTGAAGGTCACGGAATTTTCATTCCCCAGGGGGTGGAAAAACAAATCTTTTTTTTGTTTTAACAGAAAATTGTATTTAGAGATAAACGAAAAATTATTTTTTGGGTTAGATAGGAATTGATAAAATATTATGATTCGCACTTTCAGAATCTTTCGAACACTATAATTGCGTCCTCTAACTGTGAAAAAATTTGAAAATTCCTAAATTTCGAAAGAATATTGCAATATGAATTTCAAAATTCTATAATGATAGAATTTTGAAATTTTGGTGGTGGAATGTGAGCTTCATGAAGTTTCCATTGGAAACAATGCAAAGTGATAATTAGAAAGCTATTTTAGTTGGATTGGTATTGATGAAATATTATAATTAGCATTTTTGAAATAGTTAGGTAGTTTTAATATATATATTTCTTTGCAGATCACTATATATGAAAGCGGTAGAGGAATACTCTGTTTTTCAAATACTTATACATAATGAAATTTTAGTGGTAGCTTTTCAAGAGATATTCTACTGACAGCAATAACCCATTTTTCTGAGAGAGTTGAGAAAAATGCAACTTTTTGAATTTAAGAATTAAAAGACGAATACCTTTATGTTGCATAATAACTAAAAATATACTATTTACATTTTTCCCATCATCCACTAGCTCAAATTAAAACTGTTAAGGAGCGAAAGAGTAGGCGAAAGAAAAACTTCATTCTCTTTGAAAACGAGATTCTAATATGCACAAGAGGTGATATGCGTTCTAGTTTTACTTACAACGGCAATGTCTTCCGGTTTGATACCAGCCATTATCATAATAACTCAATTTGTTAAACACTTTTCTACAATGAATTGTAAAATTAATTAATATATGTAATACTATACATATAATAAATTAACATTGTAAATTAAATACAACCACAAAAAAGCAACTGCTCAAATAATTTACTATGAGTAGTTCAGTTTAAAATTGAAAAAAATATTTATACATAAAAATATGAGAACGGAGTAAAAAACAAAGAACCTGTATATCAGACATATTTTTCAGTCTTTTTAAAATACCGTTAGAACGGATAGGAGAAATACAGATATATAAGTAATGGAAGGGGCAAAACACTAAATTGAAGTCTAAAGAACAAGTACGTATTTCGGAGTTTGTTTTTCGAAATTTTTTGTTAATAATATATTAATTATTAATATATATTATATTAATAATGCATTGCGAGAAAAGCTGAAAATAATAAAGATAATATTTACATTATGGATCCTTTCAGTCTGATTCGGTTCAATACCAAGCATCTCTCCAATTTTTTCTCGTACATCTGGACCTTGCCAAAAGTGGAGACTTGCCCATTTGGTGACCAAAGTGCACCACAAAATAGTCACGAGGATAATAGTCTGATCACATCAAAGAGATGTAAAGCTTTTATGGAATATGGATTTTGGGGGTAAATATGACATTTGAGTTAGAAAGATGGTGACTAAGTTGCAGCATGGACGATCTTAGTATGACACTGCAAATGATTGTGATTTGTTTTACGATCGATAGCATTTGAATGTCCAACAGGCAGCTGCCTTTCCAAGGTCACCTGGTGACCCTTTCTCACCGAGGGTAGAGTGGTAGTTAGTGAAGAAAATATCAATGCAGGCACAGTTGGTGTTTGAACTTCGAAACATCAGATTACAAAAGGTATGAAGTTTCTAGTCGATACCATATTTAGACGAAACGTTGTTTGACAGGTGGAATTTAAATCCATGAACTGATATGCCGTGCATTTTCCTGAAGAAACGTGCAATTTATTAATCTGATCGCGAGCCTGGTGCCCTACCAACGCAGTATGGTAGAGAGACAGGGAAGTACTTTCAGATAGCTACTACAAAAGGATAAGCTAGCTTGCCATTCGGCATGAGATTAAGATCTACGGGTCATCGAAATTTTCATTATCACTGGTCTGCATGAAAATCCTACCTTGAAAACAAGTGAGTGTACTTTACAGATTTGAGGGTGGTGAATTCGAATCCAAATGTTTATTTCAGGCAGTATTTTCGTGGGAGGGCGTTTTCAAACTACTAGAGACGTGTTTTATTATAAGATATAACCGACAGATGGCACCACTTGTATGAGGACTCGATCTGTGAAACCTGCTTTTCCTTCTTGATTCCTCGCATCTTTTCTAGTATTTTCGTTAGAGTATAAATAGCTGTGTGTGAGACGCTGTATCGAAGTTTTTGTAAATTGAAATGTGCTCAACTCATCGTGTGTAAAGTGTTCATCAAATGTATTTAACGTTGTGTTTTGCGAATTCAGCATTATATTTAGTTTCTGAGATCAGTGCTGCTGATTCGAGCGTAGTGTCTGCTTAGTACTTTTTGGTGCGTAATTTTTACAGTGCAATATCGCAGTCATCTCGTTCTTGCAAAAATCAACCGTGCAAATCCGTTACATATGTGGGGAAGTCACCTATAAGGAACAAAAAAGGGGTACTCACACCATTTGTAAGGAAAGCTTATTAGAAGGTTGAGTTGTTTTACCTCTGAATGACACATTTTGCACAACATGGGCTAAATGGCCAGGTCACATGGATCCCAAAAGCTCAGAGAAGGTTGGGGGAGGGGACCCACTGGAACAGATGTTGGGACATCCAGTGTATTCTTTAACGTGCACAGGGCATGGCTCTCACACACACGGAGCCACGGCTTAACATCCCATTCGACGGACCATCGGTGTCCCCTATGACCGTGGGCAAGGCGGGGAGTTTTGCGGAGATAAATCTCAATGCTGACTCAGCTGAGACTTGAACCTGGGAACTGCAGATTACGAGCCTGGTGCGCTACCGACTGAGCCACCCTCACCCCTTTTATTAGAAGGATTTACTCCACAATATTCACTGTATAATTAACATTAGCTCTCAAAAAAGAGTGATAATTGCAACATAGTTACTAATTACAATCTTGACTTATGGCAAAAGTTTAGAGCTTACGGTTGCTAATTTGTAGTGTCTGTTTCTTACTGATGTTAGCTCATACTGATATTAAACAGGTGCTCACCTTAGTTGTTGAATTGGCTGGTCACTCTATGTATTTATTTGTCTCAGTCCACACATTGACGTTTAACTTGTATTCGGGCTGTTGGTCAGCGGATCAGGATATGGCTCAGCACCCATATCCTGATCAGTCCCAGAGCAGGGCTCAGCAGCCCTGCTCTGGGACTGAGCCTTGCTATAATGATCTTTTCAACTTACAGGAACTCACCTCTGCATTTGGGGCTTCAAAACGCTCGTCGGCCCCAGGCCCTGATGGCATCAGCTATACTCAGTTAGCTCACCTGTCACCCAAGGCTCTGCTTGTGCTTCTTAAAGCCTTCAATCACTCCTGGACCACCTGCACAGTACCTGATTCATCCTGCCTGTTTGAAGCAACGTAAACCCGCCACTGAGCTGTCCTCTTACAGGCCCATTGCTCTATCATCTTGCCTCTGCAAGATCTTAGAGAGACTGGTTCTTGGATGTCTAGAATGGTATCTAGAGTCCAAGGGCCTCCTCCCTGACAGCCTCTTGTGTTTCCGCAAAGGGATGTGCACGTCTGATAATCTTATCGATTTCACCTCTGCTGATCAGGAGCTGTCCGAGGCACAGTCACTGTCTTATTCGACATTCACTGTCTGTACAGTCACTGTCTTATTCGACATTCAGAAGGCATTCGACTCTCTGTCTCACTCGGATATTCTCTGCATGCTCCATGATCTCGGCCTCAGAGGCAATATCGTCCACTGGATCTTGGCATACCTCTCCAACAGGACGGTTCATGTGAAGCTGGGCAACACGCTCAGTGCCTCCCACACTATCAATCATAGAGTACCTCAAGGGGTTGTCCTCAGCCCGATGTTACTGAACATCTTGCTGTCAGGCCTACCCTCTTGACTCGAGTTTGTATCTCCATTTACGCAGACGACATCTGCATCTGGTTCCCTAGCCTGGACCCTACCTATGCTCAGCTCAAGATGAAACGAGCTGTGACCACGGTTGTAAAGTACTTCGACAACCAAGCCTCACTCTTTCCACTGATAAAACTGTGGCCATGGTTCTCATGAAGAGATACCTTCCGCCCACCTTCCCTGGCATCATGCTTGGACAGACCACATCAAGGTCATCAAACAGCATAAGTTCCTTGGTGCGGCCCTGGAAAACAAGCTGACCTGGGGGCCTCACATCCAGCATCTCAAGAGAGTTACCACAGTGCAGAGATATATACTGTCTTTCCTTGCTGGTACCGACTGGTGAAGTTCCTGCAAGACCCTCCTGGTTCTGTACTGGCACTTGATCCTCTCCCGTGTTAACTACAGTGGTCACCTTCTGAGCAATGCCTCTGTTTCACTGCTGAGAAAGTTGTCCACACTATATCTCTTAGTTGTTACACACTATATCTCTGCGCCTCTGTCTCGGACTCTGCCCTAACACACATGTATCTGTCATTGCAGAGGCTGATGACATGCCTTTCTACCTGCACCAGAAGAGAGATATACTGTGTCATCTTTTGAGGCTCCATTTGCTCCACTTTAACCACCTTCTTCACGGAGATACCTTCCGCCACACCTTCCCTGGCATCATGCTTGGACAGACCACATCAAGGTCATCAAACAGCATAAGTTCCTTGGTGCGGCCCTGGGAAACAAGCTGACCTGGGGGCCTCACATCCAGCATCTCAAGAGAGTTACCACAGTGCAGAGATATATACTGTCTTTCCTTGCTGGTACCGACTGGGGAAGTTCCTGCAAGACCCTCCTGGTTCTGTACTGGCACTTGATCCTCTCCCGTGTTAACTACAGTGGTCACCTTCTGAGCAATGCCTCTGTTTCACTGCTGAGAAAGTTGTCCACACTATATCTCTTAGTTGTTACACATTATATCTCTGCGCCTCTGTCTCGGACTCTGCCCTAACACACATGTATCTGTCATTGCAGAGGCTGATGACATGCCTTTCTACCTGCACCAGAAGAGAGATTTACTGTGTCATCTTTTGAGGCTCCATTTGCTCCACTTTAACCACGAGCTTCTCAGGAAATTGCAAGATAGGTCAGACTCTGCCACTGACTTCTACAACCGAGTCATCCCCGACAGCTCCACTGCTGGTAAATATGCTCTTCCTTTACCTTCCACCCTGGAGGAACAGTGATCTTATCAATATCACTATCCCTTCTCGAGGCCGAGACTCAGACCCAATGGCCATCAGGTTTCTCTCCACCTCCTATGTCACCGCACGATATGACAGATGTACTGAGGTCTACACTGATGGATCTGTTGAATGGGGTGGCTATGTGTTGCCTCTACTATCCCTGATATGGGCATCGCCAGAGGTTTGTCTCCTGCATCTCACTTCCTCCACCTGTACAGAGCTTCATGCTATCCTTGAAGCTGTACTCTACATCCTCGACTCCAGGCCAACCTTGGAAGCTCTCCAGAAGCGAGACAACAAGAGCTGCAACACCTTCATTCATGCAGATCATGGAAATATGCTCCAAAGTCACTTCTGCCAAAATCACGGTTCATTTCCAGTGGATCCCTTCCCACGTGGGGATACCTAGTAATGAGCTTGCTAATCGTACCATGAAAGAGTAGCTTGAGAATCAGAAGTACATATACAGGGTGAATCTGAAAAAGTGGGCAAAACTTTACGGGGTGGTAGAACGCAGCTATACGAGCAATATTCGTCATAGAAAGTATGGGCGGAACGCAAACGGCGAGCCGCTAGGTGGCATTGGAAATGGTATAAAAGGGTCGGTCCTCGCACCCAACGGCATTTCTACCGTGGATTGCCGAGAGGATGGCTGGTTATACTAACCACGAAATGGCGGATATACACTTGTGTACAGTGTGGCGGACAGGAATGCGAGGCACAGAGACGTTACCGCGACCGGTTTCTGATGAGATGCACTCCAGATCAGAAAACCTTCGAGCGTTTGCATCGGTGGCTGTGTGAAACGGGATCCTTCGCCGTGGCAAAGCAAGATGCAGGGCGTGAAAGGAGTGTCAGGATGCCGCAACTTGCAGAGGACATTCTGCGTAGGGTGGAAAAGCGACCGGGATGTAGCACGCAAGCGGTTTCCCGTGCAGTACACGTGTCCCAAATGTTGGTTTGCTGTGTGCTACAGGAGGAAGGAATGCACCCCTATCGTACGCAGAAGGTACAAGCGCTGTCACCGGCGGACTATCAGCCACGTGTCGATTTCGCACGTTGGTAACTCCAGCAGAATTCAGCGCAGCCGGATTTTGGTGCACATGTTCTGTTTACGGACGAGTGCACTTTCACCCGTGAGGGCGTTTTGAATACCCACAATTCACACACGTGGGCATCTACGAACCCGCATGCCACACGTCCTCATTCGTTCCAGCAGTGGTTCTCCGTAAATGTTTGGGCAGGGATCCTCCATGACCATTTGGTTGGCCCATACCTCCTGCCACACCGTCTGGACGGCAAATCGTATAACACATTCCTATGAGAGGTGTTGCCGGAGCTGCTGCGTCCGATTCCAACCCCCAGCAGGTCGAGAATGTGGTTCCAGCAAGACGGTGCACCTGCACACTTCAGCTTAGATGTGTGGAACACTTTACATGCAACGTTCCCAGAGCAATGGATTGGTCGATGTGGTCCCATAGCTTGGCCACCAAGATCGCCGGATCTCTCGTGTTTGGACTTTTTCCTGTGGGGCCATATGAAAAGCCTAATCTACAAGTGCCCCATTGAAACCGATATGGATCTAGTCGCCAGGATCGCCGTTGTTGCCGGCGATATTCGGGAAATGCCTGGTGTCTTCGCAAATGTGCGTCGGTCCCTATCCCGCAGGTGTGAAGCCTGCATTACAGCTGGCGGCAGCTCTTTTGAGCAATTTCTTTGAGCATGTACCTCAATTACATTCCTGTTAATAAAATGTTTTCTGAAGTATCTCCTTTCCTTCTTGTGATCATTCTTTAAATGTGACAGTGGAAAACTACCTTTTAACTTCTCACCGCTTGCGTTCCGACCATACATTCTATGACGAATATTGCTCGTATAGCTGCGTTCTACCACCCCGTAAAGTTTTGCCTACTTTTTCAGATTCACCCTGTATAACTAATTACCCTCTCTCTGTCTCTAAGCAATTGCAATAGTTTTGTCTCACAACTGATGAGCCAGTACCGTCTTGCCCGGTGGCAGAGGGACTCCAGATGTTCCTCATTCAGGTACCTGGTTGACCACTCTCTCACTGCTTCAAACCTCGGCAATCTTTGCAGATCTGAAGAAACCCTCCATTTTCTCCGAATTGGTGTCACTACAGCATTCTATGCTTCACACTCTCGGCAGAGCATACAGTCCCAACTGTGCCACATGCAGCACTGCTGAGACTGTACCTCCCGTTCTGCTCCCACTACAATGCCGAAAGAGTACCTTTGTTCCTGGAGCTTCATGCTTTTGGAACCACTGACTACTCCATCACCTACCTACTTGTAACCACCACAATCTGAAGCTGCAGCGAACACACTTCCG
Organism: Ryuthela nishihirai; assembly: GCA_038380435.1. Classification (NCBI taxonomy): domain Eukaryota; kingdom Metazoa; phylum Arthropoda; class Arachnida; order Araneae; family Heptathelidae; genus Ryuthela; species Ryuthela nishihirai. The sequence goes on from JAWZYU010000021.1 coordinate 9,969,753, forward strand.
ATTTGTCACTGATTTCTTTCAGAACACTTGTCTCTTCTGCAAGGTCTAATGTTTTCTTTTTTTTCACATCTAGGAGATTAGTACTCTCAATAGTCCCGAGAGATAGCTGAGAGGTAGTCCTTTCTGCCTCTGCTGTATCGCCTTTTTGTTATGACTGATGTAGGGAGCCCCTCATTGCAGGCTAATTTCACCATGAACTTACATCTTGAAAACTGTTCATCAAATGTATTTCAGGTTGTGTTTTGCGAATTCAACATTTTATTTGCTTTCCAAGATCAGTGATGCTGATTCGAGAACGCAGTGTCTGCTTAGCACTTTTTGCTACGTAATTTTTACAGTGCAATGTCGCAGTCATCTGATTCCTGCAAATGTCAACCCGACAGCTTCCGTTACATATGTGGGGATGTCATCTTTAAAGCACAAAAAAAGGTACTCGCACCGTTTGTAAAAAAAGCTTATTAGAAGAATTTACTCCACAATATTCACTGTGTAATTAACATTAGCTCTCAAAGGTGACCTTCCTTTAAAGTACGAGTAAAAAGTTTAGAACTTCCGGTTGCTAATGCGTAGTATCTGTTTCTTACTGATGTTAGTTCATACTGATATTAAAGTATGAGTAAACATGTGTTCACCATAGTTGTTGAATCTGGCTGGTGCACTCCATGTATTTAGTTGTCTCAGTTCACACATTGATGTTTAACTTGCGTTCGGACTGTTGGTTCTGCCGATTGCTACATTACGTAATTATATTCTGTTAATGATGTGCCGTTGAACTGCTGGCTTTTGGTTTGGCCGTTTCTCTTGTGCTGTTATACTGTAGTATATTTTGATGTAGTAAGAGACGTTCTTGGAGATACCAGTTCTTTTAACACATATTGTGCTTTGGAGGTGCAACTTGTTTATACGACACTAGCTTTTTACGTATTCGATGACACGACTACACTTTGAGAGCTATAACCATTTTAAAAAACTCATTCTCCACATAAAGCACATGTGGAGAAAAGAATTAAAATTAAAGGTTTTAACCCGAATGCGTTTCCTCCGTCGACTTCCTCAGCAGGTAGTGCCATTAGCAGAGTGGCCTTTATGCAGTGGGTCCTCTGGCGGTGTAGTTCTAGATATTGTTGAATTTGACGTAGTAGGAGATTCCGTGCAGATGGGAGGGTTGGTATTGTATATGTAATACGTTGGTATTGCATACAGTATCACTTTGCACATTAACAGATTTTCCGTGCAATTTAAAATTTGGTTGGTGGAGCTGCAATGATTCGGGGTGTTATACAAATTATAGGTAATTTATTTTCAATTATGAACGTCTTTCTTTGAATTGTACTTTGCAGGTGGAAGTACTATTCGGAGAAAGTCTCTGAATTGTACTCTGAACATTGAGAAGTACTATTCAGAGTAGTCTCTGAATTGTACTCTACTACATGGAAGATGTGAGAATCAGAGGACGTATGGAATCATCTTCTTCTACAATCATGGAAGGTTTGCGTAAGAGCAGTGTTTCCCATTTGTTTTTCAAGATCATTTTCATATTTTTTTTTTGACGTTCTTCGATCTGTCTGTAGGTTTTTCCTATATATTTATTTCCAAGTATATTTTCAGGGTCTTCAATTTTGACTTCATACACTCCCAAAGGGGATATTCCTTTATCCCTATCGTTAATAACCAGTGTTTTAACATTAGTTTGGATAGTAATGGGTACTTGTATGTTATACTTTTTCATAACGGTGGTAAGAGTGTTAGTTACGGATCCGAGATATGGAAAAGGAGTAGAATAGTAATTTGCCTTGCACTATTTTGAGCGGGATTTATGCTGCAGCATAAATGCCGCCACTGTGCTAACGGCACTACCTGCTAAGTAAACGCATTCGGGTAGAAAGTTCAACTTTAATTCTATTCTCCACATATGCTACAGTGGAGAACAAGTCTTTTAAAATGGTTATAGCTCTCAAAGTGTGTAATTGTATCATCGAATATGTATAAAGCTAGTGTGTATAAACAAGTTGCACCTCCAAAGCACAATACGTGTTAAAAGAACTGGTATCTCCAAGACCGTCTCTTACCACATCAAAATATACTACAGTATAACAGCACAAGAGAAACGGCCAAACCAAAAGCCAGCAGTTCAACGGCACATCATTAACAGAATATAATTACGTAATGTAGCAATCGGCAGAACCAACAGTCCGAACGCAAGTTAAACATCAATGTGTGAACTGAGACAACTAAATACATGGAGTGCACCAGCCAGATTCAACAACTATGGGGAACACGTGTTTACTCATACTTTAATATCAGTATGAACTAACATCAGTAAGAAACAGACACTACGAATTAGCAACCGGAAGCTCTAAACTTTTGCCGTAAGGCAAGATTGTAATTAGTAGCTATGTTGCAATTATCACTCCTTTGAGAGCTAATGTTAATTATACAGTGAATATTGCAGAGTAAATCCTTTTATTGAAATTTGCACTGTGTCATTCAAAACAAACTTAAAAGAAAGTTTATCTTTATTTCGGCTGCCAAGTCGGAGATCAAGATAAAATTTGAACTCCAAAAATTTGTGTTAACACATGTTCACGAATTCTGACTGGCTGGTTAAAACGTAACGTATGACAGACATTGCAGGCTTTACTGTTAAAACAAAAAATACGATACTCTAACATAGCATCCGTAATGAGACCCGTTTACACGGACACTTTGCTTGTACTGATACCACCTACAGAGTACAATCTGGTCTCAGAAACGGAGGCTGAAGAATCATCTCCCAAATTTAGTCCCAACATGGAAGGTGTGAGAAGTCCTACAACAGAGATCACTCAGACAGTATTGAACGATCTGGTTCAGGATTTAGACCTTCTGAAGCCAAAGCATTTGAAGTAATGAACCTTCCTGAAAAAGATGCGAAAAATTCCAAATTCTAAAAATTTTCTCAAAAGATGGTGATCTGGTATACTTACGGTGACCATACGTCCTTGAAGAGGACAGTCCTTTATTTCACTGCTCTGTCCTTTATTTTTTTTCTGAAATGGTCATTTTGTCCTATATTATCTGAAAATATAGGTTGTCGAAGGTATAAATACTTAAAACCTACCTATAAATTACTTTAAAAAATTTAGATTTAGAAAAAACCCAAAACATGGATGCCAACATATTTAAAAATGCAATTCATAAATTCAAAAACATTTTTAATTAAAATTAAATAATCAATGCAGGTTTGGTAATCTATTACCAAACCTGCATTGATTATTTAAATAACTGGGACAGCTCTTTCGTGTCTTTCGTGGAAATGGAAGTATTTGAATGGGTCCTACTACGAGAAATCTCTCTGTGGGCGAAGATTGACGAAAGCGTATTGTTCATTTCCAGTCACTGGAACTTAAATATCAATGACGGCGAACTATTTGATGAAGTTTCGTGTATTAAAAGTTAGTCACCAGTGAAAAGTTCGATGGCGACAAAATGACGAGTCCTGCCGACTTAGATGGGTTGAAATTTTTAAGTATTTCACAGATAAACACCTATCTTTAAACACATTTTAAAAATCGTTGAATTTTGCTTGTCTCCCTGGATCTAATGTCCCCACTGAACGAGTATTTTCATCAGTGAACAATATGTGGACCAGTGAAAAAACCCAATTAAAAATCGAAACATTGAAAGCATGCGTTTATACTAAATGCAACTTTGACATGAATTGTATAGTTTTATGAATTTTTAAAACACAAACCGGATTTATTAAAAAAATTCATTCTTGTGAAAAGTATCAAAATATAATTTTTAAGTAATAATATGACTGATTAAAATGCTATTTATAGGTTTATATTTTATAATAAATGTTATAAAGCTTTTTAGTTTTAATGAAACAAATAAACGCAACGTGCTTTTTTAATTTTGAAACAATTCTAATTTGTCCTTTATTTTCTCAAAAAAAAAATAGTCACCGTAGGTATACTGTTACAACATCCAAGGCCTGTTAGAACTCAAGCTTCCGTACTTCTCTGAACAGTGGAGGTTCTTCATTGATTTCTCTAAGGTGAGCATGAAAGTTCTATTACACAATGGTAATGAGCACTCAATACTAATTGCGTACGGAGTCCATATCAAAGGAACATACCATTGCCAATGGCGATTCTGCTTCAAAAAATTCAATACGAGGAATATAAATGGAATGTATGTGCAGACTTAAAATTGCCTTGTTGACTGGGCTACAAGAAGAATATACACACACCAGCCACTGAATTAGAAATCTTTGACGGAAGAGGACTTTACCCAGCGAATCTGTTTTTCTAACATGCCCAATACATTCTCAGTGGGGTTCAGATCCGGGCTTTGTGGCCAGGGAAGATGGTGGAAGTCGCTGAACCACAGCTGAACACATCTTGAGCAATGGACAGTAGCATTGTCATCCATGAAACATCCATCACCTGCTGGATAAAAATTCAACATTGCAGGATGGACTTGATCAGCAACAATGTTCAAATAATCCTTGGAGGACACCTACCTTTCAGCAATATTAAAGGGCCATACCAACAGAAGGTGCCCCACACCATGACACCGCCTCCAGAACCTCGAGTTGTGTTTATAAGGCAAGCTGGGTCCATTGCTTCATTGGGCTCCCGCCACTCTCCGTATACCATCAGTACATAACGAGGGGTACAGCGGCTCGTCGGACAACTTTTTTCCAGTCTTCCAGTATCATCACTGTGTTCTTGACGCCACTGTAGACTAATTTTCCAGTTCTTCGCAGAAATCAGTAGTTTCCGTATAAGCACGAGAATACCGATTCTCTTCAATTCCCTGTGCATAGTTCGCTAAGGGTCAGGAACAGCCTTCATTGAATGCTTCAATTGCTGCACACGAGTGAGTCCTGTTTCTCCGTACAAGTCTTCCCAGACAGTGGCGATTTCGTTTCAGACACATTGTCGCTCCACACTTATGCCTCGTAGACAAGCAATATGGGTTATTTTTCCACTGATTAAAGAACCGAGATATCTCACCTTGTGAGAAACCAGTAACCTTTGCTGTTTTTGAAAATTGTTGCTCCAGCCAGACGGTCACCCACAATAAGCCCTTTATCGAACCCCGAAAGATCCTGTTTTTCCCAATAAGTAGCAAGTCTTGAACAAATGCCTAGATCATGTGACCACGTATTTTACATATACGCTGAGCAAATGATGTTAGGTACATCTAAAGGTTTCTAATTCAGTGGCTGGTGTGTGTACAAAATAGTTTTTTTTTGCTGTTGTTGGGCCAGCCGAGCGAAAGACTGCCATTATGTGATGTCACCACACCGAAACTATCCCTGGTGAGAACATGGAACATTCAGCATTAGTGGATAAGACAAAAATCTTGTTGCAGCCTCTGCATATCAAATTATGATTAATGAAAACCTTTGTGAAAGTAATGAACAGAGAGAGCGATAGATTTTCTTACTTAAGCCGAAACTTTTCATGGATTAGCAATCCAAAAATAAAAGAGGGGATTTTCGTTGCTTCTCAGATCACACAATTGTTTCAAGATACTGAGTTCCAAAATACAGTACAAAGAGCTTGGGAAGCATTCAAAAATGTTTGCCAGTTTTAAGGCAATGTAAGGGCAGATAATTACGAAGAAATTGTCGAAGAACTTTCTTCATACAGGGTATTAGGATGTAATATGTCGCTAAAGCTGCATTTCTTACATTCACACCATATCCCCCCCCCCCCCAACACACACACACAATTGATGGGAGCGGTGTCGGATGATCATGGAGGAAGGTTCCATCAAGACATATCCGAAATGGAACGCAAGTATGTTGGCGGACTACAGTTGCTCCAGAGATAAAAGTGACGGACAATTTTTTGTTTAAATATTTACATGTATCAGGATTTATTAGTGTCAGCTTTAACTTTTTATAATGTAAATAAATATTTGATTAAAATATATTTATCTTCTCAGAGTCAAATAGAATTTTTTTTAATTACCAGATTTTTTTTTTTTGCAGACTAGTGTTATTGATTCTTCAATTAAGGAAAGAAAAACCTTCACTGAATATAAAAACTATTCTACGTAGTTTATTTTTATTTGCACATACTTACAGAAATTGCTTATTTTATTCACACTATTAAAGGACCTCTGTTTGGCTGTAAGAAGTCCTACCGTCAAAAAATTTAGTCATTTATGAATGCCATTAGAATCAAAAGACTGAACTGTATTGGGCCATAACAGACCTCCAGATTTTCAGAATGTTATTAGAGTGAGGATTTTGGATGAAATTTGTTTGCAACTGACTGTGGTAAACAGCAAGTCCCGTCAAACAACTTTTTTTGACAAAAAACAAATCAACAAGTGCAATTCAGTGGTAAAAAATGACATCTGTGCCACTATCTAGTACTCTTCACCAAGTTCCGATTTCTTCAGTTGGGACCCAACCATATATTATGTATTCCTGCATTTCTCTGATGGACCAGTCCAAAACCATGGAAACATTTCAGTTCTAAAGATGGTCAAATTTCAGCAATTTCGTTATGGGGTAAGATACTAGAATCACTTACGATTGCACTAAGCTTATTATTGCAAGATGACACTTTACAACACTGTTGTGTATCACAAAGATTCTACAGCATTATGCTTCGATAAGGCCAAAGGGTCGTAGTACAGGTAACCCCCGTTTATCGCGACCCCGGCGAGTGCGGATTCGTTATATAGCGATCTTTTTTTTGTCTCGGCACTTGTGTGGCTTTGAAACATGCGAGGAAAAGTCAAAATCAAAACGAATGGTTGCACGTGCGTGCTAACTTTCTCGCTCAATCACATCATACACATGTACATAACGTAAAGTTACGAGCGTGGGTGAGACAAAAGAACGACGCCGGTGCCTGGTACGGTTGAGCCAGTGCATCATTTGGGTCTATCCTTCAGTGAGCTAATTAAATTGACTACATATTTTTTTATCCCTTCGTAATTTTTGAAATGTCAAAAAGATAATGTGAAAAATCGGTTACGAAAATTCGCAATGTAGTGACTTTAGAAAAGAAACTAAAAATTATAGAAAGTGGTGGTAAATTTACAGTTGTAGGAAAGGATTTCAAATTGCCCGAGTCTACAGTGCGATCAATTGTGCAACAAAAAGACAAAAAAAAGTCTGGCGAAAGTGTTACTCCAATTATAGCGACGCAAGTTTCACGAACCAGAAGTTTTTTGATGATAGAAATGGAAAATTTATTAAGCAAATGGATAGAGGACCTAAATCAACACCCCATGCCTGTGAGTACCCAAATCATAATGAATAAATCAGTCTTTGGGATCATTTAAAATCTCAACATGGGGGAGAAGTTTTTAAAGCAAGCAAAGGTTGATTTGATCGGTTTAGAAAACGATCAAACTTGAATAACCTTAAAATGATTGGCGAATCGCCTAGTGCAGATGTAGAATCAGCTGAAAAATATCCAATGGAGTTCCGTGAAATTGTGGCACGGGGAAATTATCCACCAAATTTAATATTTAACGTACACGAGACGGGACTCTATTGGAAACGAATGCCAACACGTACGTTTATTTCCATAGAGGAAAAGACTACTTCTGGATTTAAAGCAGCCAAGGATCGTCTAACTCTTCTAGGCGGAAATGCATACGGAGAATTAAAATTGAAACCCTTGTTGATTTATCAATCAGAAACTCCTCGTGCCATGAAAGGTTATTCTAAAAACAATTTACCAGTCTTTTGGCGAAGTAACCCTAAAGCTTGGATGACACAAAATTTATTTATGGACTGGTTTAAAACTTGTTTCTGCCCAGCAATAAAAAAATATGGCGAGGATATTGGAGTTGAACCTCGAGCTCTTTTGGTGTTGGACAATGCACCGGGACATCCTGTGGATCTTGAGACCCTGTGCACTGATTTTCCCGTTGAAGTGGTATTCTTACCTCCGAATACCACTTCCATCTTACAGCATATGGATCAAGGCGAAATAGCAGCATTCGAAGCCTATTATTTAAGAAAAACGATGCGCCAACTCATTGAAGAAACTGATGGAGGTGGTAGAGATGCCATGCGGGTTTGGTGGAAACAATTTAATATTATGAAAGCTATCGGAAACATCGACGAAGCGTTGAATGAAGTCACCCAGTCGTGTATGAAGGGTGTTTGGAAAAGGTTGCTCAGAGAAATTGTTGAAGATCACATCAATTATGAAAATGATATTCAAAATATCATCGAAGAGATTACTCTTATAACCACTTCCGGAGGCATCGAAGGTGTTGATGTAGATGATATTCAGACTTTGTTAAAATCACACGGCGAACCCTCAACTAATGAAGAGCTGCAGGAAATTGACTGTCATACCATGTCCCAAGAAAATTACGTCTCGGAACCTGTTCCCGTGCGAAAGTTAAATGTCAAAATCATTGGAAAGGCCCTTTCTCTTCACAATCAACGCATGGAGTTGTGGGAATGAAAAAGACAAAGATTACGAGCGAGTGAGTGCTGTAAAGCATGGTTGTAACGGATTATTTGACAGTTATCGGCAAATTTTGCATAATAAACGTAGAAAGGCCAAACAAGGGAATCTAGATTCCTTTTTGCAACGCGGAACAAAATGAATGAATTATGAATTTTGTTATATTTTTTGTTATTTATTAATAAAATATATATTATTAAGTGTTTTTTCGAATTTAATTTTTTTTTTTAAATCCCCCGTTGATCGCAAAATTTCGCTTATCGCGACCATATTCAGAACGTATCCTTCGCGATGAACCGGGGGTTACCTGTAGTCAGTTGACCTGATGCAGGATGGTGTTTGCCCACTCACCTCTTGCAGGTCAGGGAATCATCATCATTATGGATAGTCCAGGTCTTAAATGTCCCAACATAGTGAACTAATGCTCTTTCCTCACCTCGTTATGCTCAGGCACTGTCAACTTCAAGAGGAACTGCAAAGTTGCAACGTTGTGAAGTGCATCCACAGGCACAGAATGTCCTACTCACTGGCAACCCCCACTGATACTAAAATAGAGCTTCTGCATGCTGCATCTACACTCCATGCTCATGTTACCTTTCATTTGTCTGTTTAGCGAAGTTAATGGCGATTATTTGAAAAACTGAAAAAAAAATCAATCGGAAAAATCTCCACGGGGAAAGTTGTCATCCATGGTGGTTTTGTGCAATTTAAAATGGGGATTCCTATTGTTTGGAACTGTATAATATGCTAAATTGCATATATATTTTAAATTTTCGATCGCCATAATAAACAAATAAAATTAATGTCGGACAGCACCTAAAATATCCTCTTTATTTGTCATTACGTTCTGTTGAAACAATACATCTTTTTCTGCCACTTGGAATCTTTTCTACAAACCCAAATTCAAAATATATTTTAATAATGCTTCAAAATAATAGTCAGTGCGTTTTTAACATAGATTTGAATTTTAATTATATCAATTAAATATCTAAAGCAATATATAGTAAACCCATGTATGTAATTCCCCGATTTATCCTTAATTATTTTGTCATAACAAATGTGCCTAAAACATTGGTACAGGTGAAAGAGGTATATTGAATATATTGTCATCCCTGTAATAACAAAAATATCAAAATTAAATGTAAGACAGTACACAAAGAATGATTATATATATGTATGTAAGACGTAGCTTAAAATTCATTTGGCTATTTTTGCAACTAGATCAGTTCATATACACACAAACAGTTTAATAATAAAGAGAATTTCATGGTAGAAATCTTCTGCAAATCATTCATAATTTAAATGTATCATAATATTGCATACTATATTAGTCTTCAAAATACTAATTTTGTATCCTTTCCCATATTAACAGATTCTAAAAACTAAAGTCAATTTGTAGAAGTTGGCATATACACACATATATTATTATACATATGTCAGAAAAATTAATCTATTTTTATGAAAACGGTGCAGGGGTTAGCCATTTATTATTTTGATGATTACTAATGTGTTATTTCTATTTGGTTTCAACACCAAAATTTTTTTTTAACTTTTCCTACTAGTTCTTTTCTTATAGTATGAAATTATTTACAGAACATCTCGCCCCATCCCCCCAAAAAAATTCTCAAATAAAAAAAATTAAATTTGAATTATCTATATTATTGAATATCTCAAAAAAAAATAAAATAAAAAATGATTCATATGTATACAACAGTGGGAAATTAAATATACATCCTTGGAATATAAAAGCTAAAATCCTAGATTTTTAATCACATGCTGTGCATAATTATAAATGAAATTTGCTGAATTATTCCATTTAAACATTAACAATCTTAATATTTATTCCTTGTAAAACCATGAATCATAAAAGTTGAGTTACTCATAGCAATTGTGGGAGCAGTTTCATCTGGCTCAGGGTGCAAGTTTGAAAATTAATCAGTTGGTCTAAGCTGTATTTTTTTTTGCTCACTTCCTGGTAGTTAGCTTGATGGCTTTGTACTTAATGAATTAAAATTTTAATACACTTAATCAGAAATCGGCTGCACTATTTTTAAAGCTTTTACATCAAAGCATACTTATAAAAACATGGAGTCCAATTCTTTTAAGCCTTACTACCCTCATAAGTATATACATGGTAGGTAAACAATAAAAAATAACAGTAGAGCTTCACAGTGCAGTAATTACAATTAATATCTTTAATAGTGTCAGAGTATTTATTTATTTTATTATTTATTAAAGGTATTAATTTTAGGGTAGACAATTTTTAAAAAGTGGAAGTTTTTCGGAAAAAAAATTGCACAAAGGTGGTTAAAATTTTATCTGGAATTTTCAATTTTTCATAAATATTATGGATTGATGTTATTTTTGCACTGATTTCATACTTAAGTCTGTTATACACTAACTTTATTTTCATGCAAACACTTAGTCATTCAGCATCCTGAAAAGGTAGAGGGTCTTTTTTAATTCAGTACCCAGCTCTATGCTTACAATAGTCCATTGCAATACTCTGGATAGAGATTCTGGACCAGTATCTGAACCCTTACAGCAGTCCAGATACACTTCCAGATTTCCACCTCTTGTGGCCGCTACAGAAATTTTTAGGAGGGTGGAAACATACAGCAGTCAGGCACATTTTCCAGTTACTTTGAATTTGTCTAAAGAATTCTATGCTACAAGAACACTAGAACTTAAACATCAATGGCCGGTGTATATTACATGAGAGAACATTAGTGTGAAATAGGTAAAACAATTTATTGGCATATTAGATCAAAATTTTACGTCAAATTTGAACCACCCTAATAATACGATGAAATGAAAACCTAAATGGGAGTTGGTAAAATTTACCCCTAGCTTTTAATATAAATATGCTAATATGGAGAGGCAATACTTATTATCACTTTAATCTACAAAATCACAAAATTGTTCTTTCCCAGACTAAGGTAAAAGAGGACTTATCTTTCATGTTGGAAGTCTAATGGATATTAATTACTGCCAGATACTCTTAAGAGGTGAAGGTCTTTGTTTCCTCTGCCTGAATGTTTAAACACTTTTCTCCCACCTAAGATACTTAATACACATTGCTTCATTCCTCCATTTTTAGGTCAAAGCCATAATCAACTAAATATATTTCTTTTTAATATTCTCTACATTCTGAATAATTTAATAACTATTTATTGGAACTAACAATTCTTGATTTTTATCTGCACTATATTTTGTTATATTTTTAATTCACTAACATGCATCACTTGCTTTGACTCTATGCACAGTCCTCATAAAACCACACAGAAGTTGGCAATCACTGGCTGCAGTATACTACCTCTTTCTCCATGTCTAATATATTAACATTGTTCGATTCCTGAAAGTTCCTCAACATTAAAAATCTGCATGGGTTCTTCTGTTTGTTAAGATTGAATCAACAGTTGTTACCATCAAATTAGCTGAACATTTTCTCTAATTCTAAATGTACTATAACAAGGTTAATAAAAATTGAATAAAACTTCACCTGATGATGATACAATCTGAAGAAGTTACTGATGTAAATTTATTATCAATGAAGTTAGAAGCAAGTTTCAAAATTATTGTGAGCATATAACGCATTTTAGCAACAAAAGCTCTGAAACCAACCTTAATGAGAAACAAAAATCTTTACGAGTTAAAATCATTGAATGTTAAGGATAACTTACAATAACATGCTAGTGAAACAGAGGAGAAAGCCACTAACTAAAGCCATCAACAGCACACTATAGAATTATAATAAGTGGAAGATGAATATGGAGGAACTTGGTTCCATTTTGTGCATTATCTCAGCATAGCAAAGGCATTTACAAAAAATAACAAGTCTCGGTAGTAATTCTGTACAGGAAAAAGACGAAGGGTTAGGTTGTTTTAGCTCTAAGTGGCACTTTTTTTGCACCCAATGGGCTAAATGGATAGGTCACAAAGACCCCCAAGGGCTCAGAAAAGTTGGTGGAAGGAGGGCCACTGGACGAGATGGAAGCCTCCCATCAAGGCCATCCAACATGTTCATTAACACTTTAGCATGCATAGGGTATGGCTCTTCTGCACGTTTTTATGTATCATCTGATAGATGGTGGCCTTTCCAAGAGCAATGGCATCCCTTTTCTGACAGAGGGCAGGGTGGGGTTTAGTGGAGATAAATCTTAACACTGGCATAAGTGGGACATGAACCTGGAAACGGCAGATTGCAAGTCTGGTGCACTGACTGAGCCACCCCAAAAGATTGTAGGTGCAACCCTCATCATAGATGGGTTGGTTTACCTCTAAGTGGCACTTTTGCATGCAATGGGCTAAATGGCCAGGTTAGAGGACCCACTGGTTAGAAGGGGAACCAGTGGGCCCCTAACCTGCTCTGAGACCTTACCAGCTGTTAGGAGACAGATAGCAGTATCCCTTCAAGGCCATCCAAGCATGTTCTCTAATGTGCATCCCATCCGACAGGCAGTAGCCTGTCCAAGCCCATCATTATCACCTAGACTGAGGGAAGGGAGTTTGGTGGAGATAAATCTGAATGCTGTGGCACAGGTGGGACTTCAAATTGGGAACTGCAGATTATGAGCCTGGTGCGCTACTGACTGAGCCATCCTCCTATCAATTATTATTAGGCATTTGTAAAGCATAAAACAAATATATAGTGTCTAATTGAGTATTCAATAATTGATATTTCAATCAGACTTAAAATCATAAATTACATTTCATGACATTTAGCAAAATTAAAGTGTTCTTTTTGCAGACTACTGCTGAGAATTTCAGTGGTTTGTGTGATAACATTTGATATGTTATCTTTTTAAGAACTGTTCGATTTTATGAAAATAAGATATTTAATAAAAATTATCATGTTTAATTTTAATTACTTTTTCAGAGTTATGTAGTGAAATGCATCTGGCAGTACAAGTAAAAATATATTTTAAATAAATATGCAAAAATAGCAATACTGCATATGAATAAAAATGCTATTTCCGAATAGAAATTTTTTTTACCTCAAGCAAAAAATTTAGTCTGTTCTGTAAATCTTTTCTCAGTGATAAACTTTGAGAAATGTGACGTCTTTTGTCAACTCCATGCAGTCAAATAAAAGTCAACTTTGGAATTTCTTTACCAAATAACCAATTAACAGAAATAGTAAATGCTGTATACAAAAAGAGTATTTAATTTTGGTCAAGAAAATGACGAATTAAAAAACAAACATACACGCAAGTTTTATACGCATTTATTAAAAAAATTGTATACTGTATTTTTTTCATTTAAACTTAAGTAAAAATTGTTTCAAAAATTAATTTTCCCTTTCTTTTAAAAGCATTTTATTGCTTTATTATAAATAATTCATAACATTTCCATCATTACTTAAATCTTTAATTTTTTCGAAATTTTTTGGTCATTTATCCAAACCACTTATAACGATGTTTTTTGTGAATTGACGAACTCTAAGACTAGGGTAGTAGTGTTACAAAAATTTATTTTGCTTTAAAAACAGGATAGTTTAAATAAAAACCGAAAACTAACTAAAAAGGAATATGAGCTGTGAAAAAATTATAAATATTTCAAAGCAAATAAATTTTAAGCACTGAAACTGGGAATGAATCCTTCCAGATCAATTTGCTTTATGGAAAGTTAAACTTCACAGTTGAAAATTTTGACTTAAAAATTCTGAATGCTCATTATGGAAATACTTCAATTTAATTAAAAAATAGTACTAAGTTATATCATTCAAAAAAATTAATTTTTTAATTTTAATCAATTTTAATCCTAATCAGATGTTTCCTAAGGTAGTTACCATTATAGGTCATGTACACCTAATTACATTTTTTGTCGTTTCAAATAACTATTTTTCTAATTCTAGAAATAGTGGAATCGATCCCCCCCCTTCTGAATCGGAGAAATTAAAAAATTTGTCTGAATCACTATCAGAGTCAATGAAATATTTTGCAAAAAAACTTAAAATTTTCTGGTTCACCTTGGCTCAAAATATCCATTGTAGTATTTGGTGAACACTTATTTATCTTTTAAAGCTTTATGCTTTATCACATCAGTAAAAAAGAAATAAAAAAAAGCATCTACACTGCTTTCACAAAGTACTGATCTGTACATCCTTAACATACACACTAAAAGTTTCAAACCAAAACCAGATGTTCGACAACAATGACTATCACACAGGCTCGTATCACATGATCAAAGGGTTGGGTTGTTTCACCTCTGAGTGGTACTTTTTTGCACACCATGTGCTAAATGGGCAGGTTACAAGGACCCAAAAGACCCTCCCGTCAAGGCCATCCAGTGTGTTCTTTAACATGCGCAGGGTATGGCTTTCCCGCACACACGGGGCCATGGCTTAACGTCCCATCTGACGAACGACAGTCTTTCCAAGCCCATCGGTGTCCCTTACTGACCGTGGGCAGGGCGGGGAATTTTGTGGAGATAAATCTCAACACTGACCCAGTTTGGGCTCGAACCTAGGAAATGCAGATTACGAGTCTGGCGCGTTACTGACTGAGCCACCCCCCACTCTCACGATCAGACAGATATTTTACGAAAAAAATACCAAGAAAAAAAAAATATCAGATAACATTTCAAGGTTATCGTTATCGATTAAGGATTCTTAATTGCAGTATGAAGCAAAAACACAGTTATATTTTCAAGCAAATCACTCTAATCCTCCAATAAAAAGCATTCCTTTGGTGTCTAACTTCACTGGGTAAAAACATCGATGTGCATATTTTAGTAAACTCAAATTAACTCACTCGAGCTCTCTGACTATGGTAACAATAAACACAGTTGACGGTCTTCTGGAGTGTGCTAAATGGTAATTTGAAGAATGTTTTTTTTTGCATCAAGTTTAGGAATAAATAAACTTAATAAAAAAATTCCCATTATATTCAGGAGTTTTGAAATATCTATTTTTATTATGTATATAAATATAAAAGTTAGATCAAAATTTTATATATTTTAAAAAAGAAATTAGGTCTAATGATGCAGTTTAGTTTTTATGTCCAAAAATGCAAGATTTGTGATAAGGTTTAAAACTGAAGGAAAATGGTGTTACTGCATATTGGTGCTCTGAATGACGGCAATGGTTCTCTACGCCACTATTGATGGAAATTTAACATAATTTAATAAAAAGTAAACATTACTTATGAATTATTAAAAATGTTTAAAGTTGGAAAATAAAAGGAAAATTTTTAAGATAAAAAAAAGAAGTGTGTTGTATTAGCTCTAACTGAGGCAGTGGTCAGCAGTGCCTTCAAGTCTTGGTAAGGCACATCTTTTATGAGAAAGCTTGTAAAAGCTACGAGTAGCTTCCAGGATTGTTCTCTGTCATAATTGTTGCAAAGGAAAAAAAATATTGGGTTTCTTTCTGCTCTATGAAAGCTTGTAAAAGCTAGGAGTAGCTTTTAGGATTGTTCTCTGTCATAATTGTTGCAAAGGAAAAAAAAATATTGGGTTTCTTTCTGCTCTATGATTCACAAAGCGCCAATGTCTGCAAACAGTGGGAACATTAACAGTGTATAAGGCAGAATAGTAACTAAAATTAAAAAGCACTGAAGGTGAAAAAGCTACCTATTGTACCATCAGTTAACCTGAGCTAGTGGTTAGCATACCCGACTACTATGCTAGAAGGCAGGTACTTATATTTGTATGTTTTATTAAAAAAAATAGAACAAAATAGAAAACTACTAGGTAATTTCTGTCCTTTGTGCAGGGGAGAGCCATTCCCATTTCTAAAATAAAAAAATAACTGCAATTTTGGCAACTGATTATAATTTCAATTTTTTTAAAATAAAAAAAAGCAGAAAAAAAGTTAAAAATTTAAACTGCTTAAATGTTTTGAGGCTAAAAATTTAAATTGACTCAAATTGGAAAATCACTATTATTACTTCATCCACTAATATATTGGGGAATATCCACCCATTGATATTAGTTTTAAGCCATACACAGTAAAAATTAAATAAATCCTTCTCCAATGAATTAATAGAAATGATTGTGATTATGATATTTCCAAACAAAAGCTGAATTCATAAAAACAATGTCTTATGAAACATTAACCTAAACTTGTCCATCGTAAAACAGTTCCAGTTTAGTAAGATCATTTAATTGCTACAACCCTTTACTTTAGGACTTAGAATACTTTTTCCGATTGCAGACCTTTTTAGTAAACAAATGCTACACAAAACAAATATTGGTGCATTTCATGTAAAATAACACCGAGTTGGGACATTTTTTCTAACAAGAATCCTCAGACTACATTCAATTGAAAACAAAAGATATACCAGACTTTGACAAAGGCTTTATTACTGATACATGATTGGCAGGGGTCACCAAACTCACTAGCTATCAAAAGTACAATCCCAAAATATACAACAAACAGTGAAAAACCCATTTGCCAGAGGATTACTTGTAGCACAGAATCTGTACACCAAGACTGAAGAAGAGCAAGAGGACTGTGAAGTCAAATACTTCAATGTGAAGCAATAATAGAACCCCTAGGATGAAGGCTGCATACATGATTCACACTAGCTGCGAAAGCTGGAAATTCCAGAAATAGTTACGATGCTTGGTAATGACAATGCATATGACCAAAATAGTCAAACTTGAAAATGGTACTAAGATTTCATGGAGTTAATTGTCATGATGGAGTAAAAATCTGATCACAGTGGACTTTAACTCTTAATATGTTGGAAGACTATTTCCTACTGCAAGTTTTCATCCCCCCCAATAGAAATACCTAATTTTAAAACTTTTAAATCCCAAAAAGTGCTTGGTCTGTAACACTTTTTATTGTGTAACATTAGTTATTTTAGTATGTAGTAGGTTGAAATTCATTAATTAAAGTTTACTAATGGAAATAAATCCATGTATAAATCTAAATGGAATGTTATTCTGGCCCTTAATATCTCACCCATTTTAGCATCTATTGAAAGTTGATATTCAAACTTTATTAATGATATTAAACCAATAAATAATTAAAACTGAAATGCTACTTTGGCACATTTTTATTAATATCTCAGCCATTTCAGCATTTAGTTGAAATTTTGTATTCAAGGTTTACTAATGGTACTAAAGCCAGAAATAAATTAAGCCAAGATTGGACCAATATGCAGTTCTGGAGCATAATTTTTCTGCTTTAGTAATATTTATTTCAAATCATTCTCTTATTCTGTCACTTGGCTTGTAATGCTTAGTTTCTCAGCCATTTTAATACCTGAGTCAATATTTGATATTCAAAATTTACAACTGGTACTAACGAGGACCCATAAAATTTTGATCCACCACTTATGAAGAGCTCCACTTCCAGCTATGATATTTTTTATTAAAAAAAATTACCTGCTGAAAAAACGAATAAGTCGTTGAAGTAGAAAATACAGAGTATTCATGAGAAATGTGCTAAAAGAGCATTATATATATATATTAGATAATTGCATAATAAAGCAATATTTGAATTTGTTTTATCATTAAATTATAGTCCATTTTATTAAATGGGGTTCCAAAAATGAAGAAAACATTTTACAAACTGATTTCATCATGCTGCTGTGGCAGCCAATCCTATGGCTTAATTTGATGATAATGATATAGTTGTTTTATTCATTCTTAACAAATCTCAGAATTATGTTTTGCAAGCAATTATCAAACGTTCAACTTAAATTACATTTTGCAATTTTAACATGAGAAACATTGAAGCTTTGTGTTTACTTTTGGTTTCACAGTATGCCATCATCTCTGTGCAAAAAAATTGTCCACGGATAGTGAAAAAAGGTAAGATTTTAATATTTTTAAATGTATTTTAATGCTTATAAATATTCTTTCTTTTTATACATAAATTTTATGCTTATAAATATTTTTTCATTTTTAAATAAATTTTTATATATAAAGAAAACAGTAAAAAAAATTTACAGCAAAAATGCGATTTTGATTGCGGCTTTAATGCTTAGTTACATGGCCCAATTTGGATATATTCAAAATGCATTTTTTTGAAAGCAAAATAAATTTTCTTACTTAAAATACACTGAAGAGCCAAAACATTATGACCGCCTGCCTAATATGATGCAGTGGAGTATATATATATACTATTTAACCATTAGTAAACTTTAATTAATGAATTTCAACTTACTACATACTAAAATAACTAATGTTAAACAATAAAAAGTGTTACAGACCAAGCACTTTTTGGGATTTAAAAGTTTTAAAATGAGATATTTCTATTGGGCCCCAATTTGCAGTAGGAAATAGTCTTCCAATATATTAAGAGTAATGTCCACTGTGATCAGCAGATTTTTACTCCATCATGACAATTATGCCTCCAGATGCGCCAAAACAGCTCTTACCCAGCGAGGCATGAATGCTACAAGGTTTCTAAAGGTGTCTTGTGGTATCTGGTACCAGCAAGTTACAACACTTTAACTCTTGCCAGTTACATGGTTGAGCAGCCGCAGATCAGATATGTTGTTCCAACACAAACCACAGATGCTTGATTGGATTGATGTCTGGGAATTTGGAGGGTAGAGCAATACCTGGAAGTCTTCCTCATGTTCTGCAAACCTCATGTTCTCGAACAATCCAGGCATGATGGCAGTGTGGCATGGTGCATTATCCTGCTGAAAGAAGGCACTACTAGAGGGGAATACCATTACCATGAAAGGATGACCTGATCTACAATGATGTTTAGGTAGGTGGTGGACATCATAGTTTCCTGCACATGAATGACTGAACCCAGGGTTTCCTAGCAGAACACTGCCCAAAGTATTACACTTCCTCCACTGGTTATTTTTGCCCCACTGTGCATCCTGGTGCCAACACTTTTCCAGGTAAACAAAGCACATGTACCCAGCCATTAACATGGTGCAACAGGAAACAAGATTCATCAGACAAGACAACCTTCTTCCAATCATTCAAGGTCGTTTTGATGCTTGCGTGCCCATTGTAGGCACTTTCAATGGTGAAACGAGGTTAGCATGGTCACTCAGAGTGGCCCGCAGCTACACAGCCCCATTTTCAGCAAGGTTTGATGTACTGTGTGTTGTGACACATTACTCCAGTCACCAGCATTCAAATTACAGGAGAGTTGCACCACAGCATCCCATCTGTTGGCTCATACTATACAGGATAGCCTTTGATCAACTCTAGCATTGATGAGCTGTGGTCGGCCCACATCTTGCCAGAAGTTCATGGTTTTCCCTCCTCGGACCACTTTTTGAAGGTACTAATCATGGCTGACCGTGAGCACCACACAAGCCTTGCCATCTTGGAAATGCTCTGACCCAGTTGTCTGCCCATTACAATTTGGCCTTTGTCAAACTCACTTAAGTCCGCTGCCTTTCCCATCTGAGGAAGAAAAATACTGATTAACAGAGCTCAGTATCAGGTGTTATTTACACCATTTCATGACCTTCACAGATGAGCCATCATTTACCTGCAGTTGCTCCGATTTGCATAAAGATGCATTGGTCATAATGTTTCGGCTCTTCAGTGTATTTAGTCATTAGCCCTATTGTAGTGGTAAATGCACATAAATATACAAGGTTTAGACCATGTGATAATTGATATGTTAAAAAAATTAACTGAAAGACTGAATCAATAATAAATGTATTTTTATAGAAGTTAATATGAAAGAGTTTAACTAAAATTTTGTCATTTAATGAAAAAAAAAACGCATAAAAAGCTTACCTTTCTCTGATAATTTGCTATTTTACTACTCACAACTAAAATGCTCTTTCTTTTTATATATTACAAGAACTATTTCTGTTTTTTTGTTTACTCAAGTATGACTTTAAAGTTACTTATTTTCAAAAAAAAATACTATAAAAAGCTCAACTACTAGAGTTCAGTTTTAAAAAATCCAGCATTTTAGGGATTAAAGGAGCAGAATGCACAAGGAATATATTCTCAAGAATATATATATAGAATGCACAAGGAATATTTTACAAAGAACAAGCAAAATATACTGTGTGAAGGCAGTTTTTTACAAAGGGGAACTCAGAACAGAAGTAGCACAATAATTGTGCTCATTGAAATTTAAATCAGCCCTGTGGTTGCAATCAGTGGCTAAGTCTGAGCATGCTCACTCATTAACTGGTGGCACTGCTTGAGCAAGTGGTTCAAATCTGGAGAGCATTAATATTTATGCTCTTTGGCTAATGAGTCAATGAAAATGGCTTCTTATAATGAATCAGAAAATTCAATGAATTTCTATCCTTCGGCTGACAATAAGTCAGACCCAATGCATTCACCATTTAAGGGATAAGACAGAGGTTAAAAAATATTAGTTTATCCGATCTATGAGAAGATATCTAAAGCAAAAAGGATTTAGTAGCAGTATGTCTAGCAAAGTGACGAATCTTGTTTCCTGTTATTTTGCATCAATGGAAGGGTGAAAGCAAGGTTTAAAAATCCCATGGAGCTATTATGTCTCATGGTTCCTACCTGAGATGGTGAAATTGAGTAGAGAACATTTTGCTTGTTTATACCACCATATAATGATGGGTGTCATGAAAGGACTATTTTAGTATATGAATACTGGAACACTTCAATGTTGACCTTTTACTCTGAATAATCCAGAAAAATACAAATATCTACCAATCCAGAAGTATCAGTGAATGGTTATAGACACTAAGAAATTTCAGCAGCTCTTCTCATAATCTCTCTCTATATTAATTCCATTGAAAATGCTGGGACATACTAGAGAGTTACTTGGTGCTGTACTTTTTATCCATCAATATTAGGCTAGCATGAGCTTCTTGAAGAGGGTACAAATTGGATCTGGAAACTAAAACAGCAGGAGGAATTTAAGCATCATTCATGTATTATATATAGTATTGTAATTTAGGCAAGAGCTAAGTCCATTTAAAGCTGAACAAAGGTTTCTATTTTGTTTGGCTAAAGCGTTTTGGTGTGGAATCCAACATTACAGCCATAGTAGCATATTCTTATACTGCTTTTTCACATTAATTCTCAGAAAAAAAAGGAGTGATAAAGATTTTGATTATTCATAACACAAAATGCCTTTACAAACTGCAGAAAAACTACTTTCTTAATTTTCCATTGGGGAACTCGCACAGCCAATATGTGAGCATCATTTTGGCTTATCAGGGTGTCGAGTTATTTTACCTCTGAGTCGCACTTCTGTGCACACAATGGACTCAATGGCTAGGTTCCAAAGTATCAGAATTGGAAACTGGTAAAGGAATCCACTGGACAGCTGTTAGGAGATAAATGGAAGTCTTGTCAGTGCCTTCTGGTATTTCTTTAATGTGTATAAAGTATGGTTCTCCTAAACATGTGGCTGCAGTTAGTTTAATGTCCCATCTGATGGATAGTAGCCTTTCCAAGTTCATGTGTTCCCTTTTTAACTGAAGGCAGAACAGATGTTAGAGATAATCTCAATGTAGGCACAGCAGGGACTCAAACCTGGGAACATCAGTTTAGGTGTGCGGTACAAGTCAACTCTCACCCCCTCCCTTATGAGCTGTGAACCATAATGAATTCCACGAATCTTGTAACAACTTTCAGTATTGATATACATCCTCATCCTGAAGTGCTGAAAATTAGGTTACAAAAACCCATCAATGAAAGTACCCCAAAACCTCTGAAGTTTAAATCAGTTAAATCACTGTGTTCAAACCCTCAAATGAAATTATTATATGAAAAAGATTTTTTTTTACAAGGTTCCATTTTTGAAGTATCTTACCAGATTTATATCTACTTTATGTTGTGCATCACTTTACTACACATTATGCAACTTACTTCAGTTCACAATAATTTCAGTGTTATAATAAATCACTTAGTTTCATCTGGGTTTTTCTAAAATGCAACTACTGCATTTGTATATGAGAATCATGAAACTTTCTGTATATTGCGTTTTCAATGCTTTTCCTAACTTTGCATAATGGTTTTCTTGCACTGATATGGTGTAAGGTCAGTAAACTGCTGAAACTAAAGTTCTCATTATTAAATAAAAAATATAACAGTTTTCTCATCTTGCTGATAAACTTTGAATTCAGAAATAATGCAAAATTACTATGAACTTAAAGCATAGTATCATATTTTATAAATGTCAATTCAAATAAGATATATGTTTATGTCAAATATGGTTTTTACTAATAAGCTGGGATTTAAAAATAATATAATTTATCACAAATAAACTTTAAGGTCAATCAACGAACTTCATAAATTATACGATATCGAAGACTGGAGAAAATCTGACCATGCAATGCATTTAAGTTAACAGACTAAGCTAAATGCATTGCTTCATAATAGCCTATACCAGGAATATGTAACCTACAGCTTGTGTTACAGATTTCCTACCTATTAAGTGAATGTAAATGGACTTAAATTAATGCTTTCATGTGGCTCAGAACTGGCATTCAATACGAAGCAGTTTGTTTATTCTTACATGGAAAATTAAGGTGTCTAAATTCAAGCATCACATTACAGACAGATCAATATAGCATAACTATACATACAATATAATGGATGGTGATAAAAATGACACTCTTTTTTAGCACAAAGATAAAAACGAATGTTTCTATGGATTTGAATGAAAAATATATATGTTGTACAGAGCATATATTTGTATTCATATGAAAAGATTAACTCCTAAAACTAGAAAAGGTTATAATGGAAACTCCACTCATTGAATACCTAATGGAAACTGAACAATTAGGAACATGTCTTGTGGTGGTATCATTTGTCTCATCAGCTGTAATGTTAATACTGTCAAAAAGAGATATGAATGCAAAAATGCTTTTTCTTAATATTCAAAATGGAGAATATTTTTTCATGTAATGAATCACCCAAACTGAATATTTTTTGCACACATACTAAACATTGTTACACAACATATATACAGTAATCATTCATCCTATATTTTAAAGGACAGTCCTATATTTTAGGGTATTCTATAAATTTATAAAATATTCAGAAACAAGTTTTTGTCCTATATTTTTTGTTCAGTCTTTAAGAGTCATATTTTTGATACCAATTAAAAAATGTTCTGTCTTGTCATTAATTTTGATAAATTTTCCTTGTTGTTGATGTCATTGAACAATTTTTACGTTTTTCCTTTTTTTGCTTTAAAAAAATGAAATTAATGTATGCATACTGTTTGTTTCATTTTAGAACTTTTTAGGTTATTTACCACTTTTTAGGGATGGCTTTGCTAGATATAGCATAAAATTAACAGTCATCAGTTTTTGTCATAATGCCAATATTAATGATAAAAATTGCAAAAAAAATATTTTTCAATAAGTTACCTTATATTTTTCTAAAGAAAAAAAAAAAAAGGAGGGGGGGGGGGGTCACTGTAACCATACAGAAAATACTTGATAATCATGGAAAAAAGATTATACATGGTCTTGAATCTTACATCTTTGCTCACAAAGTAGTATTTTACAGGCAAGTATCCATAACAAGGTAAAAGTGAACTACAATGTGAGCAACTGATTGATGGCACATTAATGCTGATATTTTATAGCATCAATGGGAATATACACATAGCTAATACTGTATCAGGCATGCGACATCACTTGCACAATTTCTTATTGTGAAGCTCATCTGCTTGTGCAAGCTCTGCTTTCAGTTTAGCTATTGTTGCATTTATTGAGGTTGTTATCCCTGTAAAGAAGCCGTCCCATGGCCGAGTGGTTAGCGCGCTTGGCTACTGATCTAAGGGACCTGGGTTCGAGTCCCGGGTAAGGCATGGATGTTTGTGTCGTTTTTCTGCTGAGGTCCTGCCATCCTCTCAGATCTTCTACTACGGCATATAAACTGACAGGCTCCTGTCAGACCACTGTGGCAAGCAGCAACTTGAGGGGGGGGAGGGGGGGGAATCCTGTAAAATTTCTATTTCATTTTTTATCTCTCTCACATTAAACCTACATTTAATTCAACTATGGCTACTCTGTACATAAGGATTCTAAGAGGTAGTGCTTAAATAATTTCAAACACAGCTACTTGTATAACAATTTAATTCCACGATAGTGCTGTGATACAGTTGAAAAAACCTTTTGCTGTTAGTTACTTTCCAAGTTTGGAGGAGTGCTTTACAATAACCACTGACCTTAACAGGGCATACTTAGAAAACACCCTTATACCATAAAATTACCTTATAGTATACATACTAACTCTAAATTAAATCTTTACGATCAAAGACCAACTAGAGTTACAAAAATTATTGAGGTTGGACTTGAATGTGAAAGGCAGTGAATTATTCAAAGTTCATCTCATAGATGCAGAGACTGCTAAAAACATCAAGCGAACCGATAAGGACTGATAGCATTTAAGATTACCAACAACAGCAAAGTGGTAGCAGCTGTTAATGCAATTGTACTAGCGATAAGAAAAACGGTAAATATGTTCACTTTGGTTAGCGCGCTTAGCTACTGATCTAAGGGACCTGGGTTCGAGCCCCGGGTAAGGCATGGATGTTCGTGTTGTTTTTCTGCTGAGGTCCTGCCAGCCTCACAGACCTTCTACTATGGCATATGAACTGATGGGCTCCTGTCAGACCTCTGTGGCAAGCAGCTGCTTGAGGGGGTATTTATTTTTTATTTAGTTGGTCTTTGATTGTAAAGATTTAATTTAGAGTTAGTGTGTATACTATAAGGTAATTTTATGGTATAAGAGTGATTTCTAAGTATGCCCTGTTAAGGTCAGTGGTTATTGTAAAGCACTCCTCCAAACTTGGAAAGTAACTAACAGCAAAAGGTTTTTTCAACTGTATCACAGCACTATGGTGGAATTAAAAAGTGGTAGTGCAGTAAAGAAATTCTGCAAAATCCTAATTTTGGCTAAAATGATATAAACTTTAAGCAAATTTTGTGACATTATGAGCATAGCATCTCTTGACTGAGAATATCAAGTGAACAAGTTGACCACACATAGTATGTGTGCATATGAGGAAAGAATTTGGGCTCATATGTAGCCTCTTTGTCTGTAAGCCCAGAGGTATTAAGGTATCCATTGATAAGTACAGGAGGTCTCCATTATTAGTGGTTGAGACCGGAAAAATGCTGCTTGGAGTGAATCTGCTGTAAGCAGGGAATTTCAGCTCATATAATATTGGCTAATAAGGACCAAATCATCTGATTAAACGTTTGATTGGAATTTTTTTTAAAGAAATTACCTTGATTTATCAGTTACCATAAGTTCTTGATATATTTATCTTAAAAACAAGACTCAAATTTTATATTTTGTATGTGTTTATATGAGTTTGTGTATATGGGTGCACATATTTTTTACAAATTAATTAGACATGGGCAATTTGTTTTAATAAATTGTTTCACCATACGAGTGATTTTTATTATCTGATCTTCAAAAGTAGAGGTGTTGGGCTTGATTGGCTGATGGAGGTTGATTTTGGGAGAGAATTAGATGGAGAAAGTTAGAGAAGTGTGTGGTGGTGGTGTGTGTGTGTGGGGGGGGGGGGGTCATATATTCCCATCTCCTCATCCTCTCCATGGGATGTCAGGTGAAACTTCATATTTTTTAAAGCTCCCAATAGTTTTAATTTTTAGAGGTTGAAAATGATGGAAAATTGCAAAACTTTAAACAACTATTATAAATAAATACAATGCTGGCCATTAAAAGTGCAACACCAGGAAAAACTCATCAGATTGTCCCAAAATATGCAAGATGGGTAGCCCGTGGGAGAACATATGATTCAAAGCACAGCACATATTCATATCACGTGCGACAGTAACATCCCCTGGAAGTGGTATAAGAGATTACAAAGAGCTGGTGTAAAGCACTGAATTGTGTTTGCTTGCAGTTCTTGCACACTAAAGGATCAAGTATGCCCCTCAAAGGACACAGCATCCATACGACCAGGTTTCAGACTTTAATCGAGGGAGAATTGTGGGATTACAGGAAGGCAGATTATCATACTGATACATCAGTGTTCATGTTGGACGGAATGCCACAATGATGAGAATATGGCATCAGTGGGTAGAGGAGGAACGAACTCACCGACATGAGGGATCTCAACTGACCTGTCACACAAACAAATGAGGACAGACATCTCATACGCATGGCTTTGAATGATCGTACAGCCACTTCAAACACTTAGCTCAACAGTTAGGGTGTGTTGCACATCAACCAGTGTTCGCCAGTCCAACCAGTTGCGCATGGATCTGCGAATGGCATAGTCTTTTCAGATGAATCTCTCTTCAGTATGCAGCTCCACAATGGACGAATCCACATCTGGCAGTACCGCGGAGACAGGCTTAGTGAGGAATGCATGATGCAATGCCATACAGGTCTGGTCCCTGGTGTTATGTTATGGGTGCCATTGGACTCCACTCATGCACGCGCCTCGTATGCATTCATGGTACTTTGAACAGCCAGCATTACATCACTGAGGTGTTGGAGCCTGTGGTCGTACCTTATCTTCAGGGGCTCTCTGGTGCCATTTACAAAAAGGACAATGCCCAACCATATGTGACATGCATCGTCCAACAATTCCTGGATAGCCACCGTGTGACACTTTTGCCTTGGCCTGCGTGTTCACTGTATCTGTCCCCAACTGAACAATGGTCCATGATCTCATGATGACTAGCACACCAGACACCAGCAGCTGCTACAACAGATGAACTTTGGCTATGTATTGAAACTGCATGGACTGACATTCCCCAAACACACATCCAATGTCTCATTCTCCCAATGCCAGACCACGAAGCAGCGGTTATTGCCGCCCATAGTGGCTACACAAGATACTGATTTCTTTGTATTCATATGTCTAACCGAGTTGCATTTGTAATCATTTGATCCTTGTAACTGTGAATTTACTAAATATGGCTTTGATATCTCTCGTCTTTCCTGGTGTTGCACTTTTAATGGCCAGAAATGTAGTTAGCTGAAAAAATTTAGTTTTGGCACGAGTGGGATTCGCATGCATATCTCCCAGTAACATGCCAAGTGTGCTACCACTACAGCAACAATGGCTAACCTTTCCTTCAGATAATGCAACCTATATGCTTGCCTGAATATTTTTTGATTCACTAGTTGCACCATCTATGTTGGGAAACATACAACCAAGTTCCTCACATGATCAAATTTAATATTTGTCACTCACACTCATGGCATTAAATCAGTAATTCAGTAGTAGAGTATCAAAGGAGATATCTTGTAGATATGAAACTCGTGAAATAGCTGAAAAAATTTAATTTTGCAATGAATGGGATTCAAACCATGTCTCCCACTCATGCAAAACCTAATTTTTTTTTTTCATCTAGTTATTTCATGAGACCTATGTCTACAGGACATCTCCTGTGATACTCTACTACTGAAGTACTATAAATAATCTATTCATGCTCATAATCTGATATCCGAGTGGTTGAGTGTGGTGGTCAGGGGGTTTGCATTGGCACCATCAACAGTCCCTTTATAACCCAAGAAGAGTGGGAATTTTTTTTTTTGATTTTATAAGAAAAATTCTTTTTGGGTTGGATAGGTGCTAATGCAATATTATCATCTGCATTTTCTTAATCATTCATTAATTTGAGTTTCCACCATTAGAGGGCAACAAATGTCTGAAAATGAAAACATCACTACTTCAAAATGAGAATTTCATATTCACCAAAGGTGATATATTATTTTAATAGTTTCTAAAAGGGTTTGGATATTTTCCAATTGCAGTTTTGTCAAAATGCAGAATGTAAAATCTGCATGAATGTAATCTGCATGAATGTAAAATCTGCATGAAGGAATGTAAAATCATCCCCCGAGCATAAAGGGTTTCCTGTATATGAATTTCATTCAAATCTATACAACCATTCATTTTTAAAACACAATTTTTGGTGTTGCTCATTCAAAAAAAAAAAGATCCCTTTTTTTAAATTTTATATTGCTTAATTAACATAATGCATTAATGTTTTGCCCCATGAGCAGTTTCCATTATTTAAAAAAGGCTTGCCTGTTGCTTCCGTAATAAGAAAATGTCCTGCCAGGAAAAAAAAAATTGAATGCCCCTGGCCTAGATGAAAATGGTAGTTTAAAAACAAAAGTTGTTGGTGAGCAAGTTGCAGGCCAAGGTTCTCATCTGTTATCTGGCATACAGATAATTTTTAAGTGGTAATATTTATGCAACTATTGTATACAATATTTAAATACTTAGTTTCCTTCTAAAAAAAATGCTATTAAGCATCTCAGTGTAAGTTATCATATGCATGTGATATTATCAATCAACCTGTGGCCTGTACTGAGTTTTCTTTAAAATGTGACCTAGAAAGAGAAAGATTTTCTGAATATATGCAATTTAGAAAGACTGCTCATCTATGATTTAGAAGAGAATGAAAAATTTTATGAACTCCATTGTTATAAGAATATCAACACACACCTTTTTTCTACTAATTTTACAACTTTAATGCAAATTTTATTGCAAATTGAAAAAGCTTAATTAGTTTAATAATAAAAGAGCTTGATAGAAAAAGATAATAAAAATATATGAGCTTTCCATGCTCAAGTTCAGAACCCAGATTTTACATGTTTTAGTAAAAACTTATTTTTTTTACTGTAGATCCAAAACTTTTGAATGTCACTTGTGTCTGTCTACCTTAAGAGTAATGTATGTAATTAACTTTTTCTACAGACTGAACATATAAATAAAAAATATATACAATACATTGTAAATATTTAAAAAGATGTTTATTTACACTAATACTATTTAAAATGTCCTAAGTTGGATTGAGTTTATTAGTTACATCTCAACAACTACATGGGATAGTACTATCAATTACAGCTCAGTGTAAAAAATGTGGTAGTAATATTACCCATCAGTAAATGAAAAGTAAACTATACTTTTTTTGCAGGAGGAGCAAAATGCAGATACGAGTCTTGTGGGAGACATGATTTTATTAGATGTAGTGTTGAGTTCTCAGAAAAAAGATTAAATGCCTAAGTGAAGAGAAAGCACCATTATTAAAGACTGATTTAGTGTGCAAGTGGCTTGATTATGTTTGAATTCTGATCATCACTTCTGATGACATAAAATATTTACAAAATGCTTCTAATGGAACATTAACTGTTCTTTTGGAAGAATGAACAAAAGGAAGATACCAGTTATGTAGGAAGAATAACTGGTTTTTTCTTTTGCATAAATTTTTCACTCAGGCCAAAGAAATTCCTATAGTCATGTTCAAGTGCATGTGAATCCAATAGTCAACCTGATGATGAACAGGCATTAATTACATTAATAAAACTGGTTTACAAGGTTTTTATAGCATGAACAATTGTAGCTGCCTTTAACCATTTTCCAGGTGCTGATTTCAGATCTGGCCTTAAAAAATGGCTAGCACGTCATGTTTTAATGTTATTGGTCATTTTGACTTCTACTAAGATCTTCCTATACCAACACCTCCAGGCAACTGGGAGGATACTAGATATTTTACTTTTTGCGGCTGGTAACACTGATTGCCAAGTAGGAGAAAACATGTAACAGTAACCTAACCTCAGACCACCATTCTTGTTGTTTTCATTGTAGGGGGAACTAGTGTTTATGTTGAAGAGTGAATTTTGGTGTTTAAATGGTACAAAGGCAGCATCACGAATGTGTTAATGTGCCAGATAAGTTTTGTTATGTGTGTGGAAATTATATTTTAAAATCCCAGGGTCATTCTTCGACAAAGATTGTGAAGAAAGCCTATAATTTACATTTTGGATGTCATGTTAGAGATCAGGACAAAACATGGGCTCCACATGTGTTTCGTGCTTTCTTGGCCTGAGTGAATGGTTGAAAGGTAAGATAAAATCCATGCCCGTTGCTTTTGGTTTGGCGTTGCATGATTGCTATTTTTGTTTAACTAAAGTGTCGGGCTTTTCAAAAAAATAACAAAAGAAAAAATACAATATCTAAATGTGCCTTCAGCCATAAGGTCAGTTCCTCATGGAGAAGATCTTCCTATACCAACATCTCCAACCAACTGGGAGAAGATGGATTCACATTGATCAGAGGAAGACTTTGAGGCACATACAGATCCTGATCCTACATACACCCCTAAAAATTTAGACGAGCCTCATCTGATTCAGAAAAAGGAACTAAATGATCTTGTTTGAGACCTAGGACTTTCCAAACAACAAGCTTGGGTTTTAGGTTCAAGAGTGGAATCTTTTGGCCAGAGTTTCTCTGTTCAGAAAGAGAAATTTGGCTTTATTTGCTTATTACGAGATGCAAGATGGTTTGTGTTTCTGCACAGATAATTCAGAGCCGATGGAAGAAATTGGAGCAACTCACGACCCTAAGGAATGGCACCTATTTATAGATTCGTCAAAATTCAGTTTAAAAGCTGTCCTTTTGCATAAAGGAAACCAAAAAACTTCCATTTCAGTGACACACACTGTGGGAATGAAGGAAACTTGTGAAAGTATGGAAAAAATACTCACTGTTATAAAATATGACCAGTTTAAGTGGAGAATATGTGGTGACCTAACAGTCATATCTCTCTTGCTCAGGTTTCAAAGAGGCTTCACAAAATTTTGCTGTTTGTGGGACAGTAGGGCCAGAAAGGATCACTACAAAACAAAAGATTGGCCCAAAAGAGATGTTTTTATTCCTGGAAAGAGTATATAAGCCTCTAGTTGACCCCTCTGATGTTCTACTACCACCACTGCATATCAAACTGAGGCTTATGAAAAATTTTGTAAAGGCTATGGACAAAACTGGTAAAGGGTTTTTGCACTTGAAGGAAAAATTTCCAAAACTAAGTGATGCCAAACTCAAAGAACGGATCTTTGTTTGTCCTCAGATCAGAAGGCAACTGCCCTCGAAGAAAAACTGAATATGAAGGAGCGCGCTGCATGGGAATCCTTCACTTCTATGGAATCACAAAGAGGAAAACTAAATGAATGAGCTCTTGAATGAGCTGATTTTTAGCTCATTCAAGATCTTCCCAAAAACTATGAAAATCTTGGCTGCCAAATGTCTTTGAAGATCCATTTCTTGCACTCGCATCTCAACTACTTTCCCAAGAACTTAGGAGCTGTCAGCGATGAGCAAGGGGAAAGATTGCACCAGGATATCAGAACCATGGATAAGAGATACCAAGGCAAGTGGGGCCCAGCAATGATGGGTGACTACTGCTGGTTCTTGCAGAAGGATCATACCTCAGCACATAAAAGACAAAAATGAACTTCTTGCAAGTATAAAAGATCCTTACCCGTATTTTCTTATTTTGTGTTTCGATATTATTTCATTTGTTACTTTATATTCAGTGGTCTATAACTATGATGTTTCTAATTTTTTTCACTGCAATCATGTAATTAATGAGTTTTAAGTTGCAATTTAATAAAATAGTCACATATATTTTCATTTCCCAGATATGTGTATTCATTGAAATTTGAAATATATCAATCTATAATTCAAAAAAAAAACTATGTGCTGCAGTTTTTTTCACAGCGATATTTGAATTCAACACCCCAAAATTACTTAAAAACATCCTATTTATGTTGTAAAAAAAAAGTTTCAATTTGTCTAGTGTAAGTGCCCTATCACTCATTGGTAATAAGTGCAGAACAAGTAACTTCTGTATTCAGCAAAACATTTAAAAACTGCTATTCACTCTTATAGACAATTTAAATCCAGAGACTTCTAAAAACTAAGTAAATTTCTTTAAGTTAAAAATGGTGTGATACATTTTGCCTCTCACAAGTTGAGGGCTTTGTCATGATTTGGGGGCCTGTCTTATAGCAATGGTGCCTTCTCTTCACTTCATCATTAATACTCTTTCTGGGAACTTAACACTAAATCTACCATAGTAATTATGTCCTACATCTGCCATAAGGCCTGTGTCTGCATTCTGTTCTTCCTGAAAATTTTTATTTCACAAAAAGTAATTCGTGTCCAACATGGCCTGAACTCCTGAGTAACATATATCTATCCTCTTTACATCTGTGTATAGACATTGGACTCACCCAAAAATCAACTGTTGGAGAATTTATGCAAATTCACAGAAAAGAATGAGAAAGTGTCATGAGAAAAAGAAGGCATCAGAAAAGCAGAAGACGGCAGCGTGCTATGCAAAGTACGAACAGGAATTATCCTGTGGCTCAAATAGCAGCTAAGCCACAATAATGGTGGATATCAGGGCTAAAAACAGTATGTTTATTACATAGTGAGGAACTCTTGCATTCCAGTTATCATATTGTTGTGTGCTGCAGAAACACTCTGGTATTAGTCTGTGCACCCTCTCATGTTGCTGGCTTGGTTTGGAGGTGTTTTGTAAGGGCATATTCCAAGTGCTGGATCTGCTTCAGAAAATAACTCTTGAACAGTGAGAAGATTTGCCCTGTGCATTCAATGAAAGTTGCCTGTGGTATCATGTTGCTTAATGATGTCTATATCACATCCTCCATCACAAATTATGATTGCTACTCATCAGTTGTTCACTAGTCAGTTGTAGAAATGCAACTCTTCAAATTCTGCCTTCAGTCTTTACTCTCCTCTAGCGTTAGTGGAGTGAGTGATGTTTACTGCAATCTTCACACATTTGCTGCCATCTGCAACTATTTTACTTTCCCCTCATGTGCCAAGACAGACCAGAGATGGACTTTACAAGAAACCTAATGAGAATCGATCCTGAAGACAGAAAAGGTGAAAGGAGTCTCTTTGCTCTCCATCTCTTCATATGTTTTGCAAGTAAATCCAATTTGTCACTTCAGTCTAATTTTTTTGTCATAGTTCATTATGAAGTAACATTAATTTTGGTGTCATTGCCCTGCATTCTGCCACTGCACCAAAGTATTTAACTCCTTGCATTTTTTTCTATTTATTAAATGCTTAAAAGTGCAATTCACTGGGTCAACTCTATGATGAGTACCCTTTCTTTGTTAAATAAGAATTAGAGATATCAAGTGACTTGATTAATGATAAAGTTAAGGATAAGTTGGAAAACAAAAGATTTTATGACAAATTACAGTATGCTTTTATTTTTTATATTCTTTGTCAATACAGTACAAGCCCCCCCCCCCCCAAAAAAAAAAAACAGGAAAAAAATTTCACTCGCTCTGCTGGAGATATGGATAGTACTATCCTGTTTGGTAAGTAATTTATAAACTTGATACAACTTTAGACTTTTTTAATTTCTTACCTTTTGGTATTAGAGTACTTTTTAAATGGTTTTGGAAGCTTTTTACCTAGCTTGGAATATCAAATTTTGTAAGTTATCACGCTTTCCCACTGAACCCTTAAATTAATGATTATGTGATAAACATTATTTACATTCCTATATCAAACCTATATGAAGACATGGACTTACATTAAACTGATAACATCATTGCTTAAAATTTAAGAGCCATTTTATATTATTAACAAATCTGTCAATTTTTCAAATTCTAGTACCATATAATTGTGATCATTTTCAAAATGAAACCTCTACTCAAAAGTGGCTTTAATACAGTTTAATCATAAAATGAATACTTTGAACCTCTTTTTTTCTGGAAAATTTATTATTAAAAAGGAAGCTGTTGATCAGTTATTAAGGCAGGTAAAAACAAATATTTAACTAAGTGTTAGCTGGAAGAAAAAAAAAACTAAGCATTTTGCAAGAAGTTTGATTTGAACCGATAACATGTCAGGTGATCTTACCAACTAAACCAACTCAGCAAGTAAATCCCCAACTAACAGGAGACTGCAAAGATATCACCTTAAAATCACCTATTGAAATGGAAATAAATAAATCTATTATCCATAGATGTTTTTATAGTCAAACATGCAAATCCAGCATTATCAGTAATAAATCCAATAACAGAAATACAATGCAAACATGTTTCTATTACATGGCTTAGAGCATGTGCAGAATTAGTTAGAAAAGACGAATTTTGGCTGAAGTGAGATACAAACCAAAACCTTTTGATAGCATTTACATATAACCACTTCCCAGAAAAAACAATGACCCATTATTGCATCAATCAAGTAATATTTCAGACTGAGTAATTCTAAATGCTACTTTTGCTTTCAAAATTATCTCTATTGCTTATTCTTTTCAACTCAAACTACACATGCTCAAATATTTATCTTTACACTAAGTGACCACTTTATTAGGATCAGATCCACATTAAAAGGTGTCAGATTCAAAGCTTAGTAATTTCTTAAATAAGCATTTTATTGGGAAATTTACATAAGATAAAGACCTCAACCTCAAATCTCTCTAAATCCCAATTTTGAAAAACAATATTCACTTGATATTTAAAGAATTGCGAAAGTGGAAATATTTAACATTCTCACTCATTCTGAAGAAAAAAAAAGCTCAAAATTGAAATAATCATTACATAAACTGCTGAAAATACACCTACACATATAGTAAAGTTCATATAATAGTTGCTAATTTAATTTTAACCTGTTTGAACTAACTTTTCTGATCACAAGCCAAGTTATACTAATTTGGGACCTTAATCTTTCAGGTATTGCACCACTATCTTTCTTGCAATTACCACCAGAAATCATAAGCAATGGTTGTTTGGCAGTATTGTCATGTCACTAATGCTATTGGAACAAAACTGCTGTATAGGGAAGAATGAGATTAATACGCTGGAGTGTTCAAAGCAATAATAAAATTTACAAGCAGGGATGTCATAAGCTGTTTTCCATTCTGAAGGGTAAAAATCATGAACATGTCCAATTCTGAAAATAAGTTCTTCAGTTACAAATTGCTTATTCAACCTTTTAGTGACTAAGACTACACACTGTATGTAAAAAGGATTTCTACATAGGCAAGCCAATAAACAATGGGAATTTGGCTCTAAATCTACTAATAAACTTTGCTGTTCAAAACATTCCCCAAATACAGTTTTAATAAATGAAATGGAAGCAAAAAAATATAAGCATATATATTGCACACATTTTGCAATAATACTTTAAAAAAGAAACAAGTGAAAAAAAAAGTGGGGAAAAACAACTTGTTCCATTTGACAAAAATAATATATAAGGAGAAAAATACATAGAAATGGTCATTATGGTCTGTTTTAGTATTTTACTCATTTGGCTTTTCAGTTGTTTTTTTCCAGATGCAGACCAGGTGTGAGTTAATACTTTCACGCTGTTTTAAGAAATCGAGTAACATAGGTCAATGTGTATCAAACAATATGCTCAGCAGAACTTATTTTGAGATTCAATGGACTAAACTACCATTATCACTAGAACTACCAAGGAGTCAGAGCTAGGTAGGAAAGGAGAATTGTTGGAGAGCTGTTAAAAAATAGGTGAAAGCCTCCCATCATGGCCATCCAATATTTCTTTAATGTGAACATAGGCTGTGGTTCTCCTGCACATAGGACAAGGGCTTAAAGTGATATGATGTGTAGTGTACTTTCCAAGTCCATTTGTCACACTGTCAAAAACACATCATGTTTGAAATGAGCTTACACCTACACAGTTCAACTTAATTCTGGAGTTGCAAATTGTGCCCCAAATGTACCAAAAGTACAACATTATAAATAATGTATTTGTTTTTATATAATCGAATTCTTAGTATTTATGACATGCCTTCATAAGTTTGTTCACATTAGCATGTTGGATTTAAAAATTATAGGAAATGGAACTTTAGTTGGGCATTATAAAGTAGTTTGAAAATTTCAAATCACAAGTTGTTGCTACTATGATACTTTTTGAAATGTTATAAAAGTGACTCATAAATATATGGCCAATGAATATTATGAGAGTATGCTTGAAAAAATTTCTTTGTTAATGTTTAAAAATAAGCAGCAAATTTGATTTATTCATCTAGAACAAAAAGTTAAAAATATTATAAAAATTTTAATACCTTCAATGCATAATTTTTACATTTAAACAATGTATTTCATAACCATAGATACTTAAATATTTTTCTTAATTCTGTATATTTTTATTTAAAAAAATTATACACAGTTATATCAGAATAATATGACCACCTACCATACACATACTATGGTAGGTGGTCATATTATTCTGATACGACTGCATATATTCAATGCTATTTATCAGCTAAATGGTCATATAAATTTCTTTATACATTTCATATCTGTTAGTATCACTGAAATAACTTAACCATTAACAGTTAATGCAAACATGATTTGTAACATATGCTTTTCACTGTTTTCAGTTATTAAAACTGTAAAATATACATAATGGCAAAGTCCTTTTTGCCAAAAAAAAATAATCGTTACACATTTTATTATATGTGCTTATTTTCTCACTACAAACAAATGCTCCAAAAAAACTTATGAGCTAACAATGCTACAGAAGTTGACATGTAGTGTGCCATGTAGTGGAATGAATTTGGTGCAGGTTTATAAACCACTAAATTGTGAACTTGAAGAGAATTCTTTTCAAAAAGCACCTGTTGGAAAAGATTTACTCTGTAAAACTGTACCATCTATATATTGCATCCCCAAAACCATCATATATTATCACACATTCTATAAAACAGGACTTCATCAAATACAATGCACATGTGAAACTTTCTATTTACACTCACTCAATGCATCTTTCATCCAGGAAAACACAAAAAGCTTTTATAAGCAGCACAAATTTAATACATATGCCACACATTTGCAGTTTTTTTTTTTAAACTGATCTGTCTCTTTGAACGAGACAATATTTGACTGCTGTTCAAAATATCATAATGCAAGTTCAGTGGTACAAGACATTTAAGCATCAAAAGCATGGAGTAAATTAGGAAGCCCCATCTGTATTAGAGGGAGCTGCAATATCTGATTCACTAACATTTGGCCTTTTTGCTTCAGGATTACTGTTTGTACTAGAAGTGATGCTATCTTCCTGAGAATTTGTGTCCTTAATTTCTGATGCAGGAAATGGCCTTTTTGATGACCTAGATCCTTGTGAATGTGTGGATGATTCTGATGAATGAGTTGAAGATGGTGGCTGTGGTGCCACAAAAGTAATGTTATTGTAAACACCTGATTGGCTTCCCTGAGTTATAACAGTAGATGCAGGAGACACCATTGTCAGTACAGTAGAAGAAAAACCAGTCATGCTTGCAGGAGGAGCTTGCATGATTACAGTTGGCTGAACTGCAGGTTGAGACTCTCCCTGTTGAAATTTCTGGCTGCAAAGTACAACTCTTGGTTTTACTGAAGACTGTGTCTGGCTATATAGTTTATCTATAAACAAGAGTTTAAAATTTATAGTATCAGTTGTTAAAGCAAATATTATTTATTAAATCTTAAATAAAGATTCACAATTTCTATTTTTATAAGTAAATTTGAAACATAGGATCAGTAATATAAAATAATTGCAAAATTTCTTACCTGAAAAATAATATGAATAAAAAGAAATATTCTCGAATAGCTATTCAAAAATAATGCTTAACTGAAAAAAAAGTTGTATTATCACTTGTTTACTATAAAATCAATGATGACATAAATGCTTTTGCTTATATGAGGGGCATTCAAAAAGTTCTTGACATGCATCTGCAAAACAAAACCATTGCACTAGCCTCAACAAAACTTTTGCTGTTCTTCAAAGTACTCCCCCTCCAGCATCTATGCAAAGTTGCAGATGTCTAAGCCAATTCTGGAATGCTTGGTGGTAACTCCTGTTAGGGAATACACTCTGCAACTTTGAATGAATGCATTATTCTTGTACCCTTAAAAAAGGCTTTCCTGCAAGTCCCTTTTTAATTTTTGGAAACAACCAGAAATCACATAGTGCAAGATCTGACAGCAGTTTGATTTTTACCATGCTCCAGACAGACCATAATTTGCTGGGTTAGCCCACCTGTTATTGGATGCTGCTCTTTCATCTCCTTAACCATTTTGGGCAAAACAATGTTGGTGTAGTATTGGTCATTTATAGTCATATTTTTCAGGTAAGGTGTCCAAAGGCTACCATTAAAAAAAATTATTAACATCCTCTTCCTTGAGTGAAAGTCTCAGAGGATTTGGGGATCAGTTTATCTTCAGCAAACCCAACATAGTTGTCAATCTTTCTGGGAGCTGTATAGTAATAAAACCATATCTCATCACACATGGCAATATCTGTTTTAAGCATTTGGGGTCACTAGGTTCAAATGTTGTCAACATCTCCTTGCACCCCTTGTTTGCTGTTCTGTTCAGTTTGTGGGGTACCCATTTAGCACAGATGTTTCGAAATTTTCAAATGCTAATGAATAATTGTTTCCACACTGCCAATCAACACAATGATATCTAAACTTATTACTTGAATGGTGATGTGTGGGTTTTCCTTAATGAGTTCATGAACAGAAGCAATGGTTCTCTCATCCACAGCCTACTTCAATCTTCCTGCATGATAGAGGTCTTCAAAGCTCTACTGTCCTCCTAATTTGTGCATCCATCATGTGACAGTGCCATATGAAAAGGCACAATCCCCTTATATTTGTGATAAATCGACATGAATTTTTTTCATGTTGTCCCCAAGCAGCATCCTTGTGAAAATGTAAAATCTTCCCAGTCTTTAGTAGGCTTCAATAAATAGATCATCTAACATTCCGATTTCACAGATCGAACTTTACATACCACCAGCAAAGAGAGAAATGATGATATTGCCTTGTTTTTAACACAAAATGACAAGTTTAGACAAGCTTTCAAACAAGTCATAGCTAGTTAACCTTGAAAGAACTGAGAACAAATCTACAGATATGTGTCAATAACTTTTTGAACACCCTCCAATATAGTAAAAGTAGGTTCCAAGATCATAGACTGTATTTAGGAATACCAGGCTACAGTATATAATTCCAGCAATTTGTCAGGTATTTAGTGACTTTTTAATTCTTGAATATAAAATGATCATATAACGGATAAACCTAAAAAATTTCATTTTCCTTAATATTTGAAATGGATTATGAAAGCATATTTCCACATATTATTTTCATTAGATTTCTACTATTTATTTATTGGTTATTATTATTTTTAAGAGTATATTTTAATTCTTCTAGATCAAAACCTTGGTCCACAGAGTTTGCTGCCTTGCAAAAGACCTATACCTATGCTTCTGATTTATTGTTCTGAATGAAAAAGTCTACAAATTTCTTCTGCTGAGATATGTTTTAAAAGATATCTATCAACATTCTTCCCTTCATTTTGCATTGCTGTAATTCTCTTAGAAATCTTATATATATTTGTCTGCTTACTAATCCAGATGTTGGAGTAAAGTTTATATCTAATTCTTAATTTTTCTATAATCAAATATCCCCCAACTTGCTTGATAGTTGCATTCTGAAGAACGGTTGTTTATCTAAAAATAGTAAAACTTGCTTATGTTAGCCTATCATAAATTGTCCATGTTTTCCAGTGGTACAATTCTAATTAAATCAATACTCATCGATTTTCATTAACCCCCCCCCCCTAAAAACCCTTACTTTTCTGGTGGTTGACATTTAAAAAAAGTTTTTGACAAGCTGGAAGTTGCTATATTTTTTGCACACAAGGGGCAAAATGACCAGGCACAAGGACCCTGAGGGCTCAGAGAAGATTAGGGGAAGGGACACACTAGATATCTATTAGGAGACAGATGGCAGTGTCTCGTTAATGCCATCCAGCATGCTATTTAATGTGCACAGGGTACGGCTCTCCTACATACAGGGTCATGGTTTGAAGTCTTATCCAATGGACAGTGGCCAAGACCATTGGTGCCTTGTACTAACTGAGGGAGGATAAAGGTTTTGAGGAGATAAATTTAAATGCTGGCTTGTTTTGGGTTGGGCAGTTTTACCTCTGAATAACACTTTTTTACACACAATGGGCATCCTTGGGGTCACAAGAAAACTGAGGGCTCAGAGAAGGTTGGGGGGGGGGGAGAACTACTGGACAGCTGATAGTAAACAGATGGACCCCCACCCTCTGTCAAGAATGTTACTTAACATGCACAAGGTATGACTCTCCAAAAACATGGGGCCACATCTTAATGTCCCATCTGACAGACAATGGCCTTTCCAAGCCCATTGGTGTCCCTACTGGCTAAGGATAGGGTGAGGAGTTTTGCAGAGATAAATCTCAACACTGGTTCAGATGGGACTTGAACCTGGTAACTGCAGGTTATGAGCCTTGCATTCTACTGACTGAGCCACCACTACCCAATAGTATAAATATGGATCAAATAAAAACAGAATCAGGTGAGAAGTAGGCTTAAGTTATCAAAATGTAGCTCTACGGAATGAGCTGTGACTCATGTTAAAAGTAAGAAGAAAACTAGGAGTCATCAAAATACAATTTTTCTTATAGGGTAGAATTGAGTTTATTGAAACCTATGTTTCAATGTAATATGGTAGATGAAAAGACTTAATAAGGAAGAAAACAATGCAATTACATCATCATCCTCAAGAAGCCATGGGCTACGGAGGTCCAACCAGACCATGCAATTTAGTTCTCCAAGCAAGTCTGTCCTGAGCTACATCTGCTGCAACTGGTCACTGCACACCAATTCTAATAAGGTCTTGTTTGACATTGTCTGCCCACTGCATCCTAGGTCTCCCCCTCTTTCTGAGGCCTTTAGGCACACTGTTCATAACCTTATTCGCCAATCTATAATTATTCATACGGGCAACATGGCCAAACCAACGGAGTCTCTCTCTGCACAATATGCTGCTTAAAGGAGGTTGCAGACTCCTTTGCCTAACCTCATCATTAGTTACAAAGTTGAACCACCTAATGCTCAAGATACTGCGTAAGCATCCAGAATCAAAAGCATCTAGTTTCCTGTTATCTTGTTCACAAAGTGTCAAAGTTTCACTACCATAACTAACTATAGAAAGAACCAAACTATTATACAGTCTAATTTTAGTCTTTAGGTGTATACGCCTATTTCTCCACACTCTCCATCGATTCTTAAAAGTCCCAGCAGCAATCCCTATTTGTCTGTTAATCTCATGCCGCACATCACCATTATCTGTTACATAGCTCCCAAGAAAATTAAACTGTGACACCTGCTAAAGACTGCAACCATTCAGATTAACTGAATTACAGTCTGCCTGACCAATTTTCATCACTTTAGTTTTCTCACTGTTTATAACCAAACTTACACTACTACCAGTTTCATCAACAGCTCGAATGAAAGAGTTCATCCCATCAACATCACTTGCCAAAAGGGTTGTTTTACCTCTGAGCGGCACTTTTTTGCACACCATGGGCTAAATGGCCAGGTCACATGGACCCTGAAGGCTCAGAGAAGGTTGGGGGAGGGGACCCACTGGAATAGCTGTTGGGAGACACTGGAATAGCTGTTGGTAGCCTCCCGTCAAGGCCATCCAGCGTGTTCTTTAACGTGCACAGGGTATGGCTCTCCTGCACACGGGGCCACGGCTTAACATCCCATCCGACGGACGGTGGCCTTTCCAAGCCCATCGGTGTCCCCTACTGACCGTGGGCAGGACGGGGAATTTTGCGGAGATAAATCTCAATGCTGACCCAGCTGGGACTCGAACCTGTGAACTACAGATTACGAGCCTGATGCGGTACCGACTGAGCCACCTCCGCCCCCTTGACAAAAGGGCTAAATCATTTCTTTGAAAGGCCAAAATCTTTCTCTTGAAGTGAATTTCGCATAACATATTCAATAACCAAACTAAAGAGAAAAGGAGACAAAATGCACCCTTGTCGAACACCAGAAGTATTGCTAAACCAATTGCTACAAGACTTACCAACTCTCACACACGACTCAGTGTTTAATAGAGAGCTTTCATTATGTTAACTAACTTGTCTGGTATACCATATGATTTCACAATCAACCACAAATTATGATGATCAACAGTCAAAAGCCTTTTTGAAATCAACAAAGCTAGCAACCAAAGGTTTCTGAAACTCTAAACATTTCTCAAGAATCTGCCTAAGTGAAAATATCTGATCTACACATCCTCTACCACTTCTGAATCCACATTGCTCATCACACAATTGCCTGTCAACCACATTCTTAATTCTATTAAGCACAATCATGCAAAGAACTTTCCCTGGAACAGAGAGTAGGTTGATACCCCTTTAGTTATCACAAGAACTGCAATCACCTTTTTTGAAAACAGGGATAATAATAGCTCTGGTAAAATGCTTAGGAACCATGCCTTTATCATAAAAGATATTCAGAATTTCAGTCATCCAAGTGGTAACCGAAACATTCCCAGCTCTGAGCATTTCCGTAGTAATTTCATCTACACCTAGGAATTTATGAAGTGTAAGTTTAGAAATGGCCAAAATAACTTCAGATTGTGTTATAGAGCCAACATTAATGCATCAATCATCATTGCAAACAATGGAAATAGAACTAACCGCATTGTTTAGAATATCACTGAAATGCTCAGCCCACCTAGCCATGACAGAATCCTCACTTTCTATAACCTTACCTTGTTTATCCTTCAATCCCTGTATACGTGTCCACTTTCTACCACACAAACATTTACAATCTGGTACAGCTCTCTGCTGTTGTGTTGTCTAACTCCTTCCTCGGCTTTGTCAGCCAACTCATCAAGCCAAAGATTCCTATCAGCAGCTAACTGATCTTTTACACGTTTATTAAGCTCTCTGTAATGCTTTCTATTAGGACTAGTAGGGTATTAATTAACGACATTCCTGCAGTTCTTTCTTTCTGAAATAAGCTCAAGCACCTTATCACTCAAATAATTCTGCCTCCTCTGCTCCTTTTTCCCTAAAAGAGTACTGTTAGTTTCCAAAAAAGCTTGTTTAAAATGGTCCCATTCTACCTCAACTTCAGTAGTAAGCAAACCATGACTGTCATAATGATTAATAACCCATCATGGTAAGTTTTAGCTATAACTGGGTCTTTTCAGAGCTTCAGTATTAAAGGTAAATTTTTAACTCTAGCACAACACTTTTTAAATTTAAGTTGCAAGACACTTTTAACAAGGTCAGATCCAATTTCAGCTCCCCTATATGACCTGGTATTCTTAACAGAACTAGCCCATTTGCTGTTATTTAATATATAATCAATCATATTCTTATGCAGCCCATCAGGTGAAACCCATGTGTACTTATGTATGTCGCAGTGTTTGCAATAAGTGTTAGTTATTCTGAAACCATTGAGTTTACTTACCTGTAGATGTTACCCATTGCCATTGCAGCCAATACCAAAAGTGTCTATCACCTCTCCCCAAAGGTCAGAGTCAGTACCAACTTTGGCATTGAAGTCTCCAAAAACAAGGGTAATATCTCCTTGACAGGGATTCAAAATATTCTGAAGTTGTCTGTAAAACCTATCTTTCTCATCCTCAGTGGGGGCATAACAGCAGATAACATTCAAGTCTTTAATGCTTGACTGAAATTTTGCTGTAAGAAACCTTTCATTAATGCACTCATATCCTAGAAGAGCATCACTTGCGTGTCTGCTGAGAAGCAGACCCTTGCGTTGGTGATGCTTATTGTCGTCCCTCCCTGAAAAGAGAAATTTAAGATTATTTTGAAGAATCTGACCTTTATCTCTCCATATGGTCTCTTGCAAGCTGAGAAGATCTAAATTATAATGGTGGAATTCTTGTGTGAGGACATCAAGAGAAAAAGCTCTGTGCAGAGTCCTCACATTCCAACTACCTATGAAGAGAAAATGGTTAGTGGGATGTTTAAAGAAATCATGTTTATTGAGAGAGGAAATGGTGACAATATCAAACAGCCCCCTAATCGCAGACATGGGGCAATGACCCGTTCCTCCACCACTAAAGGTGGATGTCATCTACCTGGAAGACATCCCCCGATGTAGAATTTGACCATGCCA
This sequence comes from Ryuthela nishihirai, assembly GCA_038380435.1. NCBI lineage: Eukaryota > Metazoa > Arthropoda > Arachnida > Araneae > Heptathelidae > Ryuthela > Ryuthela nishihirai. The sequence continues at coordinate 10,013,856 of JAWZYU010000021.1, forward strand.
GTAGAAGCAAAAGTTCAGATGCCTGTGATGACCTCTGCTCAGGATTATCCACCAGCTGATAAACATATCCTGTGAATCTATTCACTTGGGGCTGTCAACCCACAAACAAACAGAAAACACAGCGGAAGATTTTCCCTCCACAGAAGCCCAGCAATGCAGCAAATTCAGGATCCATAATTAAGATTAATAGAGCCTTATATCACTCCAGTGGGTTTATATGTTCAAAACCAGGACCCTGTGTGGTTGACCACTCCTCAGCAGGGTAGAAAAAAAAAGAAAAGTAGCCAGAGTTGTCCAATTCAGTAAGCCACACTAATCTGGCAGCCCTCGCCTTCCGTTCACTTCCACACCACCTATTTTATTAGGAATTGAACGTAGGATTGTATAGACAAATGGAAAATACCATTCTGGTTGGAAATGAATAGGGGTAACTAGAGGGTCTGATGAAATGAAATTCTCAAGCTATCTTGAAAGGAAAAAAAATATAAATTAATTAAAAAAAATACCCAATTAAATAATATTTGACACAGATAATATAATCAAAATGTAATAAATCACGATATTTGCTGTACATTAAATTTAGTTTAAAAACTACTCAATCTTAAGTTATGAGGAGTGCAAAAGTTATTACAAGCTAAGTTGCATCTGTACTCAGTTGCTATTATGACTAACATAATACAACTTCAAAAGATATTAATATGTATCAATTAGTCTAAATATATCCTTATACACTACACAAAGTATAACAGACCAAATAACAATACAAATATATTTACCAGTATATTGGTGGCTGGTATATCTACTTAATTATTTAGCTTCACATGATATTATAATAGCGGATCAGTGATGTTTCATATAGTCAGTGCAATGAGTCCAAAATTGGATATTGTCACATCTGCTGTGTCTATATGATGTCACTAATAATAATAATCAATCCAAAGTGAATGCACAGTATTCCCTGTTAAGATAGACATCAAACATTAATTAATAGATTCTGAAAAATTCACGCATGGTGCAATGGTAGCGCGCTCTGGCATGAATCTGGAGAGATGCGGGTTCGATTTCCGCCATGGCAGCGATGAATTTTTTTCAGAATCTATTAATTAATGTTTGATGTCTATCTTAACAGGGAATACTGTGCATTCACTTTGATTTTTAATTATATATTAACGTCTTAGCATTAGCAACCTTCTCATTAACATCTGATAATCAAATGCAACAACTGAAAAAGTTGCATCTCCTTGAGTATAGATGGCGCTGTTTCAGTCACATCTCAGGAAGAAGATTTATAAGGTCATATTCAGAAAGAGTTCGTTGTCCGACACGTGGTGCAATGGTAGCACGCTCTGGCATGAATCTTGAGAGATGCGGGTTCGATTCCTGACGTGGCAGTGATGAACTTTTTTCACAGTCTATTAATTAATGTTTGATGTCTATCTTAACAGGGAATACTGTGCTTTCGCTTTGGATTGATTTTTAATTATATATTAATGTCTTAGCCTTAGCGATCTTCTCATTAACATCTGATAATCAAATGCAATGACTGAAAAAGTTGCATCTCCTTGAGTATAGATGGCGCTGTCTCAGTCACGTCTCAGGAAGAAGATTTATAAGGTCATATTCTGAAAGAGTTTGTTGTCCGACGCGTGGTGCAATGGTAGTGCGCTCTGGAATGAATCTGGAGAGATGCAAGTTCGATTCCCGCCGTGGCGGTAATGAATTTTTTTCAGAATCTATTAATTAATGTTTGATGTCTATCTTAACAGGGAATACTGTGCATTCGCTTTGGATTGATTAGATATTTCATTTCAAACTGCAAATTTAGTTCTTAGTTGTTATTTTGAGCTGAAGTTGGTTAACTTGCCATATATATTATGCACGTAATGTAATCACTGGCACATATTTTGTAGAAGCAACAGTTGCACTCTCCTCAATTCTTTAAGACTTAAAATATGTAATTAAACATAAAAAGTGTTAAAAGCCAACTTACTTTGTTATTAAAACAGGTTTAATAACAATTTCTTACTGGTGCTTAGATGTTAACAGAGCACGAGTCATATCAGTGCTACGGTGTTCCTGGAGCTACGCGTTTCACCGTCTATCAATTAGTCATCGATATATCGCATATAACTGTCAATCTACATGCAGTATATCGATGATATACTAATTTTTTGGACACACACATTGGATAAACAATGATTTTATTGATACTATTAATGGGATACTCCCTACTATTAAAGTCATGTTCGAATCCGAACAAAAATAGCAAATACCATTTTTGGATATATTAACACAAAGAAAATTACTGCGAAATCACAGTCTTTAGGAAGAAAACATATAACCCTACATATATACCTGCTGACTCCACACACCCCTTTCAATACAAAAAAGCCAGCATCCTCCCACATTACATATGGGCATAGAGGTATTGTTCAGAGTATTCAACATTTCATGCCGAGATAAATTACATTACTAAAATGGCACTTGATGCAGGATACACCCAACAACGACTAAAAAGGTGGAGAATGCTAACTTTATTGTTAGTAAAAATTCTCAACCAAATCCTAATCAAGTTCAAACACAACAGTCATTCACACAGTTTCCCATACATTATAAACATCTCCAATACCTTACAAAATACTCTAAAAAATATAATATTAAAGTCCCTACCACAGTAACCAATACAATAAAAAATCTGGTAATTAATGATAATGATAAAAAACCACCTACTGGTGGAGTATATCAATTGAATATACCCAACCCTTTAAATATATTAAAAGGCAAAGATAAATATATTGGCAAAACTTCATCATCATCCTCAAGCAGCCATGGGCTACGGAAGTCCAACCAGACAGTACAATTTAGTTCGCCAAGCTACATCTACTGCATCTGGCCACTGCACACCAATTCTAACAAGGTCCTGTTTGACATTGTCTGCCCACTGCATCCTAGGTCTCCCCCTCTTTCTGAGGCCTTTAGGCACACTGTTCATAACCTTATTCGCCAATCTATAATTATTCATACGGGCAACATGGCCAAACGAACAGTCTCTCTCTCTGCACAATATGCTGCTTAAAGGAGGTTGCAAACTCCTTTGCCTAACCTCATCATTAGTTACAAAGTTGAACCACCTAATGCTCAAGATACTGCGTAAGCATCTGGAATCAAAAGCATCTAGTTTCCTGTTATCTTGTTTACAAAGTGTTCAAGTTTCACTGCCATAACTAGAAAGAAATCATAGTAGAAAGAACCAAACTATTATACAGTTTAATTTTAGTCTTTAGGTGTATACGCCTATTTCTCCACACTCTCCATAGATTCTTAAAAGTCCCGGCAGCAATCCCTATTCATCTGCTAATCTCATGCCGCACATCACCATTATCTGTTACATAGCTCCCAAGATAATTAAAGTGTGACACCTGCTCAAGACTGCAACCATTCAGAGTAACTGAATCACAGCCTGCCTGACCAATTTTCATCACTTTAGTTTCCTCTCTGTTTATAACCAAACCTACTCTACTACCAGTTTCATCAACAGCTCGAATGAAAGAGTTCATCTCATCAACATCATTTGCCAAAAGGGCAAAATCATCAGCATAATCTAAATCAGAAATTTTCATATCTACAGTCCATTTAAGGCCAAAATCTTTCCCTTGAAGTGAATTTCACATAACATAATCAATAACCAAGCTAAAGAGAAAAGGAGACAAAATGCACCCTTGTCAAACACCAGAAGTAATGCTAAACCAATTGCTACAAGCCTCACACACGACTCAGTGTTATTATAGAGAGCTTTCGTTATGTTAACTAACTTGTCAGGTATACCATATGATCTCACAATCAACCACAAATTATGACGATCAACAGAGTCGAAAGCCTTTTTGAAATCAACGAAGCTAGCAACCACAGGTTTCTGAAACTCTAAACATTTCTCAAGAATCTGCCTAAGTGAAAATATCTGATCTACACATCCCCTACCACTTCTGAATCCACATTGCTCATCACGCAATTGCCTGTCAACCAGATTCTTAATTCTATTAAGCACAATCATGGAAAGAACTTTACCTAGAACAGAGAGTAGGCTGATACCCCTATGGTTATCACAAGCACTGCGATCATCTTTTTTGAAAATAGGGATAACAATAGCTCTGGTAAAATCCTTAGGAACTATGCCTTTATCATAAAAGATATTCAGAATTTCAGTCATCCAAGTGGTAACCGAAACATTCCCAGCTCTAAGCATTTCCATAGTAATTTCATCTACCCCTGGGGAGTTATGTAGTTTAAGTTTAGAAACAGCCAAAATAACTTCAGATTGTGTTATAGGGCCAACATTAAAGCCACCAATGCATCAATCATCATTGCAAACAATGGGAGTAGAACTAACTACATTGTTTAGAACATCACTGAAATGCTCAGCCCATGTAGCCATGACAGAATCCTCACCTTCTATAACCTTACCTTGTTTATCCTTCAATCCCTGTATACCTGTCCGTTTTCTACCACACAAAACATTAACTATCTGGTACAGCTCTCTGCTGTTGTGCTATCTAACTGCTTCCTCGGCTTTGTCAGTCAATCCATCAAGCCAAAGATTCTGATCAGCAGATAACTGATCTTTTACACGTTTATTAAGTTCTCTGTAATGCTTTCTATTAGGACTAGTAGAGTGTTGATTAAGGGCATTCCTGCAGTTCTATCTTTCCGAAATAACCTGAAGTGCCTTATCACTCAGATAATTCTGCTCTTCTGCTCCTTTTTTCCTAAAAGAGTACTGTTAGTGTCCAAAAAAGCCTGTTTAAAATGATCCCATTCTTCCTCAACTTCAATAGTAAGCAAACCATGACTGTCATAATGACTAAGTAACCTATCATGGTAAGCTTTGGCTATAACTGGATCTTTCAGACTTACCGACAATATAAAGATGGAATGAATGAACATCAACTCGATTTAAAAAAAAAAACCCTAACATAGCTTATGCCCAAATTGTAATAATAATATTCAAATAAATAAAATTGTTTTCAAACCATTAATTGCTGCAAAAACCAAGTTTCAATTAAATTATGCAGAGAAAATGGTAATACACGTACAACATAATAATACATGCAATATGGAGATTACCCCACTCCCGTGTGCATGGAATCTCCAGCTACATCACCAATCAAACGATAATACTTAACAACAGCTGACCTTTGATGTAAGGAGCAGGCACCTATAAAGCAGAGTCTTGTACTTCACACTGATAGAGCCTGATGACGGCGTGTAATTGATAGATGGTGAAATGCGTAGCTCCAGGAACACCATAGTGCCGATATGACTCATGCTCTGTTAACATCTAGGCACCAGTAAGAAGTTTTTTTAAACCTGTTTTAATAACAATGTAAGTAGGCTTTTAACTCTTTTTGTTTAATTACATATTTTAGGTTTTAAAGAATTGAGGAGAGTGCAACTGTTGCCTCTACAAAATATGTGCCAGTGATTATGTTACGAGCAAAATATGTGCAGCAAGTTAACCAACTTCAGCTCAAAATAACAACTAAGAACTAAATTTGTAGTTTGAAATGAAATATCTAACATTCCAACGAAATGGATAGCATAACTAAATATCAACATATGTGGTGATAGGCCACCACTAAAAGATATATAGTGACAATTGCTACCGTCAACCGCTACATGGAATAATCTGGTATAGTCATTTTTCAACTAATAACATCTGGATAAATGAACTGAAGATACTTATACTTTGACTGTATAGAATTAACATCTAATGTGTGTGCATCTTCAAAGGACTGGTTGCTTGAAATATACCAACAGTATTAGCTACGACATCAAGTGACGTCATATAGACATAACAGATGTAACAATATCCAATTTTGGACTCATTGCACTGACTATAAGAAACATCACTGATCCAATATTGTAATATCACGTGAAGCTAAATAATCAAGTAGATATACCAGCCTCCAATATACTGGTAACTATATTTGTATTGTTATTTGGTCTATTATACTTTGTGTAGTGTATAAGGATATATTTAGATTAAATTAAGAAATATTTTGCGGAAAATGTTTTTGCCGACATACGGGATTTGCACCTGCATCTCTCCAGAAACATGCCAGATTATTCTCCCAGTTGAACTAATGCCAGCTAGTTTTTTCCGCTAATTTTAAGACTAAACTCTATCACTGAGATTTTCGGGCCAACCATTGGCGCCATGTATGATCTCACGTGGCAACTATTACCTTTATATTGCACAGAGCGAGATGGAAATAAATAATAGGATTGATTTATCAACACCAAAAGAGCAGCAGGTAACACTGTGATTATCATCTATGTTTAAATCATTAATAATGCTAAATAGCATGATGAGACTATTATTTATTTACATCTCACTCTGTGCAATATAAAGGTAATAGTTGCCCCCCAAGATCATATATAGCACCAATGGTTGGCCTGAAAATCTTGGTGATAGAGTTTAGTCTTAAAATTAGCGGAAAAAAGACGAGCTGGAATTAGTTCAACTGAGAGAATATTCTGGAATGTTTCTGGAGAGATAAGGGTTCAAATCCCGTATGTCGGTGAAAATTTTTTCCGCAAAATATTTATTGATTTATCAACGCCAAAAGAGCAGCAGGTAACGCTGTGATTATAACTTTTTTTTTTGTACTTTTTTATTGTACTTTTTAGGACCCTATAAGAAGTTGGGTATTTTTTAAAATTTTAAAATTTTTTCTTTTTTGGCACTAAACCTACCTTCAAAACCTTTCATTTTGCATATGACTCATAAACATCAAACAATTCACCTTTCTTTTAGTGTTAGGTTTGAGGTAGCCCATGACATCGGAGACATCACAAACTTCAATTTGAGATAAGACTCGTTAAAGTCAAGCCCCACGAAAATTCACCCCTCTTTTTTATCAGGCAAAATTTGATATAGTTTATGACCATCATTATTATATGAGCTTCCATTTGACACCTAACTCATAACTGTAGGCCCTCGTATTAGGAAGATATGGTAGAATGACTTACACATTTCCCATTTTTTAGGGGAGAAGAAAGCACAAGGGGTCAATTTTTTCATAGCCTACTGCACTCCCTATGTTCACAAGCTTTCATTTTATGTAGCTTGCTACTTTCCGCACTTGCATTCAGGAGATATAGGGGAACAATCATTTTCATATTTTCCCCCCTTTTTAGGGGGGGAAGAAAGCATGGCAGTCAATTTTTTTGTAGCCTATGCTATTTCCCACATCAGAAGCATTCATATGACGTATCATATCGCTTGTTACTTTCGGCATTCGTGTTGTTCTGGAGATATAGCTTAAGAATAGTTTTCACATTTTTCCTATTTTTAAAGAAAAAGTGGAGAGGGGCAATTTTTATTGACCCCCATGCTTTCTTCCCTCTCAAAAAACTCCTTGCATCACAAGCTTTCATTTGGCACATAAATCATTAAGTTTCTCCATGTTCGAGAGATATGGTGGAACAATGTTTTGAGTCAAATCCACAAACTGACTGACCAACTAACAAATGTCAAAGCCAAAGATAGGTAATAAAATGAGAAAGGAATAAAAGGATATGACATATTAATCCTAATATATCATTTCTTGTGAAATAAGGGTGAAATAGGGATTTATCAAAATTTCTGTGAGTTCCTAGGAGATTATTAGATGCATCTTGATGTAAAGGAGATGGGTTAATACTAATATAAGAAACAACAAGAGGAAGTATAATGCAAAAAACTGTTAAAGTAGGGTTTCTCACAGAGAACCCTCCTCAGATTCAATGGACTAGGAGCTCTCCAAAGAATGATATTGCTGGGAGTAGATCTGTGATTAGTGTGGCAGCTCAGAATGATATTTAACTTCATGGTAAAAAGTAACCTAAGAATGTGGTTGCTATTATTATAAGTGTTCCATGGACAAGTGGTTAGCAAGCTTGGCTACGGCTAAAGCATGGATGTTTGTTGTTTTTCTGCTGAGGTCCCGCCATCTTCACAGACCTACCATGGTGTAAAAATTAATCATCCTCAAGCAGCCAGGTCTACAGAGGTCCAACCAAACTGTGCAATTTAGTTCTCCAAGCATATCTGTCCTGAGCTAAATCTGCTGCATCTCACCACTGCACACCAATTCTAACAAGGTCCTGTTTGACATATCTGCCCACTGCATCCTAGGTCTCCCCCTCTTTCTGAGGCCTTTAGGTACATTGTTCATAACCCTAATTCGCTAATCTATAATTATCCATGTAGGCAACATGGCCAAACCAACAGAAACTCTCTCTGCAGAATATACTGCTTAAAGGAGGTTGCAAACTCCTTTTCCTAACCTCATCCTTGCTTACAAAGTTGAACCACCTAATGCCCAAAATACTGCATATAACTATGTAGAATCAAAAGCATCTAGTTTCCTGTTATCTTGTTTACAAAGTATCCAAGTTTCACTACCATAATTAACACTAGAAAGAACCAAACTATAATACAGTCTAATTTTAGTCCTTAGGTGTATACACCTATTTCTCTTCACTCTACATAGATTCCTAAAAATCCCAGAGGCATCCCTATTCGCCTGTTAATCTCATGCTGCACATCACCAGTATCTGTTACATAATTACCAAGATAATTAAACTGAGACACTTGCTCAAGGAACACTGGAAGACTTCCTCCAATGTAGAATTTGACGATGCCAGTAGAAGCAAGAGTTCAAGTGCTTGCAATGACCTCTGCCCATGATTATCCACCAGCTGATAAAACATTCTGTGAAGCTATGCACTTGGGGCTGTCAACCAACAAACAGAAAACAAAGCAGAAGATTCTCCCTCCACAAGAGCCCACCAGTGCAACAAAATCAGGATCTAAAATGAAGTTCAGAGACTTAATAGTCCAGAAAGTTTATAAGGACCCTCTATGGTTGACCACTCCTAAGGAGGGTAGAAAAAAAAGAAAAATAGCCATAGTTGTCCAGATCAGTAGACCACACTAATCTGGCAGCCCCCCACCCCACCCCTTCTGTTCACTTCAAAAAGAGAGTACACCTAACTTCGATTTACACAGTACTTAGTTCACACAATTTTGGCTTTGCAAGGTCAAAAAATGCAACCAGTTTCGATTTACACAGTACTGACTGAGACGTACATAGAAAGGAAATCTCAGTCAGTACCATGTAAATCGAAACTGGTTGCATTTTTTGACCGTGCAAAGCCAAAATTGAGTGAACTGAGTACCGTGTAAATCGAGGGATAGGTGTATCTCTTTTGAAAGGTACTAACGACCTGCACCATGAGAAGGCAGGGTCGGACATTAGGTGCTACACCTGGCCGGAAAAATGACAGAAATAGACTCCTGTGACCTATGTGGCAAGCAGCTACTTGAGGGAATATTTATTTTCATTATTATTATTTTAAAGATAATAGCTCCTACATTTCATACCACTTCGTTATGATAATCCTCATAATACATACCCTGACCAATTTGAAGGTAGACTAGAAAAAACGGAAGTTTTTACTCCATTAGTGTGTGTTGATCACCAATAATTTACATCTTGTGAAATATGAACTACATTAGAGAAGCTAAGGAAATATCAGAAGAAAAGTGTACTGTGTTAGAAATAATCATATGAAGATTTGAACTGAAAGTATTATTCCAAAAAAAAACAAACTTTCATATGTAGGATATGTTAGATGGTATTGGTAAATCATAGAGTGAGAAATTTGTAGTCTTTAGAATTGGATCATGTTTTCATACTGGCATATTAAAGAGAGGATATTGGGACATGCCACCAAAAGGTAATTTTTATATTGCTACCATTGTTAGGAATAAAAATAGAATTATAATCATAGTAAAAGAAATTATGAAGCTACTTCTTTAATAGATCATAGGTGGGGCTGAGAATAAAAAAACATGGATTAAACAATCAGGAGAAGTAATGATATTATTATTATTACTGGGGAGAGGGGGGTCTTAAGGAAAAATATTCATTAGGGGAAAGGGTAGCTATGTATATATATATATAATCATTATTCCTCTTAATATCACAATAAGAAGAACATAAGAAAATCGTGATGTTGATAAGAAATAATAAATTGAAATAGAAATTAGAAGGGATGTTATACTAAAAAGGAGATTATAGAAAACATGTGTCATTTTTTAGATATAGGGGAACAATTCGGTTTGATCTTATTAATAGGAAGAGAGTAGTAATTATTAAATTGTTAATTTCTTTAATTTCAGAAAAAGTTAATGTTATAAAACTTAAGGACACAGTGCTAATTTTAATTAAAATTTACTTCACAAATTCACTGCATAAAAGTTTAAAAGCAATTGCTTTCAGAAATTGATCATTACAGAAGCAGCTTCTAGACGTCATTTTTGCTGTCTGGCAAAAGTTCCTAGCTTTTTTCTTGTAACTTTCTATTTTAAGTGAGCTCTTATCAGCTATAAATAATTTCTCACTGTAATTGCTATCCTGTATTTTTCAAAATGCTGGTGCACTCTGCCTTGTACTATCACTTGTCATCTGGTCGTTTAGCGCTATCAACTGCTGTTCGATAGCACTTTTGTTTCTTTTATTATATTGCAAATAGCAGTACTTGTTATTCTTTGCTATTTTGGTGGTCAGCTTGGTGGTTTCCACTATTGATATTCAATTATTTATGGGGCACTTAGATGACATTTTCTCGTCCTCTGAGAACACTAATTTCTTAAAATTCCTACCCCAAACTTAAAATGTTCATTCTTAAAACATACACACATAGAGGAAGAAGTTAAAAAAAAAAACACTTGTGACCAGACATATTTCTTCAGATGGCTTCATTAACGGTGAATGTCGGTACTTCAGCTGTAGTTATATCACTTGCCCTCTGGCGGTGTTATGGCAGCTCTGCATATCTCTGACGTAGTAGGAGGTTCCATGCTGATGGAAGTGGGATTATGTCAGTGTTGCATACATTTTCTCTTTGCATATAGATGAATAGATTTTCCATATGATTAAGCTGGAATTTAGTGGGTGATGTTGCTATAATTTGAGGTTGAATATGTGTTACTGGTAATTTATTTTCTATTATTGCTTGAGTTAAGATAGTGGCTGTGTTTCCTTGTTGTTTTTTTAAAGATTGGATTCATATTCCTTTTGTGTTTCTTCTAGTTTCCTGTACATTTTGCCGATATATTTATTTTTATTTTCTAATAAATCATCAGAGTCATCTATTTTGACTTGGTATACCTGTGGGAGTATACTTGTTTTGACTGTTTTTGTTTCACTTGTTTTGACCTGTGGGAGTATTTGGTCTCTATCATTTATGGTTAATGTTTTCACATTTTTCAAATTATTATGGGTATATTTACATTATGTTTTTGCATAATGGTTGTAAGTGTGTTAATGGGCCCAGGCATGGGAATGGTGTGAGTATTTTGTGCTGGATTTATTTGTGTTCCTAATTCATGCTTATATTTATTTCTTTTATAGATTCTTTCCATATATTTCCTATTATACCTGTTTGTTGTCCTATTTGAACTATTTGAATATTGCAACTCTTTTTCCAGGGCTATTTACTAATTCGGTTGTACCGAATTAGTTATCCTAATAGTTCGGTTGTACCAAAAAATTAATTTTTATGGATAAGGTAGGATACAAAAGTAAAAATTAAACATAAATTACATATCAAATAAACTAGACTTTTTTGGTATCTACTAATAAATTACCACTTTGAAGTCAGTTCAATTTTTTTAAGAGGAAAAACTGTCTTGAGCCGGCTGGGATACGAACCTTAAAAATTTGAATCGACTTCAAAGTGGTAATTTATTAGTAGATACCAAAAAAGTCGAGTTTATTCAATATTTAATCAACTGCATATTTCTAATATACACTTTCCGTTTATATGGCATTTATCTGCTGCTTGTGGCCAGACTGCCTGAACAGCACCTACATGTGACATAATGGAATATGTACTGTAAGTAGAAAATGTTCATAGCATCAATTAGAGATCTTGATCGGTGACCGGCAGCTCAGTGGTCCAGAGCACCTGACATGTTATCAGGAGGTCATGGGTTCGTATCCCACCCGGCTCAAGACATTTTTCCTAAGAAAAAAAATATTTTGAATCGACACTAAAGTGGTAATTTATTAGTAGATAATTTACATATATTAAAATGTAAGCCCTTAGCTAATAACACAATCCCCAAAACTTTAAGTTTAAGTACTTTAAAAAATGACCCATTTTTACCGCTCGATATATCGAATTCATGCACACACACCCATGTATCCATCCATAACCCCTTTATTTGTTAAAGTTAAACTGCACAAAGAAAATCATCTCTTTAGACCCCTAGTTTCAAAAAAGAAAAGCCCCAACATACAGAGTGGAAAGAGCCTTTATGATTATTTTTCAACCCATACTTTCAAAATAATAATCATATTTTAAAATCCTGCCATGAAGCAGTGGAAATAATTAGGAGTACTCCTATCTTGCCTACAACCACATTACACTCATTTGACATCGTGTCCTAGCACACCAATGCTGGATGCGGCTCAAAGCAAAATGGTTGCAGGAGGCAAGTCCCAAGAGTACTTTAGTGTGCATGAGGCCATGGAATGGCCACCTCATCAAACTAGTTTGTGGTTGATGGTATGATATGAGAACAGATGGAGGGTGTCCCAATGGGATCCCCTCTGTCTGGGCTCATTGCTGTTGTAGTCGTCCACCACGTTGTAGATACTGCTTTATGTCGAATAAAATTTAAACCAACACTGTATTTAAGTTATATCAATGACATATTGATATTCTGTGACCATGGAATTAATGAAATACAGGAATTATTAAATCAATAACATAATGTCCCAAATTCAATTTACCCATGAAATGGAAAGAGAAGAGAAACTATCCTACTTCGACATTCTACTAGAAAGAGGAGAAAATGTAAAACTCAAGTATACCGAAAACCTACATACACACCAAACTTAATAGAATAAAATTCGACACTCCCATTAGGTATAAAAAGGCCACCTTCAATACCTATTTCATAAGAGCTCCAAGATATTGTACTACAAAAATAACACTGGAAAAAGAGTTGCAATATATATATCAAATAGGGCAACAAACAGGTATAATAGGAAATATATGGAAAGAATCTATAAAACAAATATAAGCATGAATTAGGAACATAAATCCAGCACAAAATAACAAAGAGCAAACAAAATACTCTCTACCATTCTCATACCTAGGCCCTTAACTAACACACAATCATTATGCAAAAGCATAATGTAAATATACCCATAATAATTTGAAAAATGTGAAAACATTAACCATCAATGGTAGATAAAATTTTTATCATTGATGGTTAATAGTTCCAAAAATCCCCTCGATCTTAATTTAACTTTTATTGCACAGCAAGTAATCGTGGTGAATTAAATTTTATCTACATAGCTGTGACTTGTAATTTATAGATATCAATGATAGAGACCGAATACCTCCTACAAGGGGACTAGACTATACTAAGTCAAAACAGATGACCCCGATAATTTATTAGAAAATAAAAATAATTATATCGGCAAAACATACAGGCAACTAGAAGAAACACAAAAGAAACATGAATCTGATCTTAAAAAAGCTACAAGGAAATACAGCCTTAAATTCAAGTAACAATAGAAAATAAATTACCAAAAACACATATTCAATCTCAAATTATAGCACCACCCACTAAATTCCAACTTAATTATATGAAAAATTTATTCATCAATATACAAAGAGAAAATGTATGCAACACCAACATAATCCTCCTTTCATTAGCATGAACCTCCTATTATGTCAGAGACATGCAGAGCCACAGCAACACCGCCAGAGGGCAAGTGATATAACTACAGCTGAAGTGCCAACGACATTCACAGCTGATGAAGCCATTGAGTAGATGGAAGAAATGTGTCTGCTCACAAGTGTTTTTTAAACTTCTTCCTCCTTGTGTGTATGTTTTAAGAATGAACATCTTAAGTTGGGGTAAGGAATTTTAAGATATAAGTGCTTTCTGAAGATGAGCGAATGTCATCTAAGTGCTCTGTAAATAACAATGAACATCAAGCTGACCACCAAATAGCAAAGATTAACAACAAGGACTGGTATCTCCAATATAATAAAAGAAGAATCCAAAGTACTGTTGGACAACAATGACGTAACAGTTGATAGCGGTAAATGACCTGATGCCAAGTGATAGTACAAGGTGGAGTGGACCAGCAGTTTGCAAAACATAAGATAGCAGTTACAGTGAGAAATTACTTATTTATAGCTAATAAGTGGACACTTATAATACAAAGTTACAATAAAAAAGCTCGGAACTTTTGCCAGACATCAAAAATGATATCTAGAAGCTACTTCTGCAATGATCGAATTCTGAGAGCGATTGTTTTTAAACTTTTATACAGTGGATTTGTGAAGTAAATTTTAATAGTTAATGCTAGTTTTGGATATTAAAAATAGACAATTCTTTTTCTGAATCTCTACAGTATCTTCGAATTACAAAATCAATAATTTTGGTTAAACTATTAGAGCCAATTTTTTTCCCCCCCATGTTTTTAGAATAATAGTAGATTTAACAAGATTATTATGGTGACATTTTCACATTCTTTGTATATTGTTAAGATTGGAAATAATATTGTTAAGAGTATTTTTGAAATTGAGATTTTAGGTGGGACCAGTTTTTAACAAGTCATCCATTATATTTTTCTTTCTCTTAGCCTCTGTGGCAAGCAGGTGTTTGATGTTTTTTTTATTGTATGTTAAAGAAAAGTGGGGTTAGGTCTGCTGGTTAGGTTAAAATGGAGTCATGGTGGTGATATAATTTCTTCGATCTGGGGATTAGTATAAATGATCATCATCATCAGATTTTTGGGTTATTGGCACTGTAGTAAGCTCGATCATAATTAGATGAGCTATCTTGCGCACCATGACACTGGATAGAAAAATCAGAAAAAATTTAATAATGTTGGACTAATAAAAGAAATAGTAAGAATGTTCACTT
Source organism: Ryuthela nishihirai (assembly GCA_038380435.1). NCBI lineage: Eukaryota > Metazoa > Arthropoda > Arachnida > Araneae > Heptathelidae > Ryuthela > Ryuthela nishihirai. The sequence continues at coordinate 10,028,860 of JAWZYU010000021.1, forward strand.
GAATGAGGGAAAATTTTCAAAAAATCAAACGGCAGTGGAGAGAGAGAAAAGACGAAGAGAAAGGGGAAATCAAAACGAAGGCAAAGATGAATTTAGTCGGGAATCAGACGGATCCACTCTCAGCCAATGAGAAGCAAGGAATTTTGTGATTGGTTGAGAGCAACCAAAACTGGGAAACAAGTGAACACTGTAAATAAGATATGAAATACAAATAAAAAACAGGGAAAAACATAAAGAAACAAAAACAATAATAACAAAGGGAAAAAACACTAAATTACCTTAATTTAGTGAGAAATCTTTTAACTAAATGAAGATAATCCCAAACAGTGAAAAGTTCACTTTTTGGACATCTTTCGAGGGCTTTAAGATAAGTTTCCTGAAACTTGTTGAGCACAAATCCTTGTTTTGACACTGTTTTTCGAAGCGATTTCAGTTCAGAAGGGACTTCCCATTCTGAGGAAGCCAATCGAGGATTGGCAATGAACTTGAGAAAGTCCACTATCTCTTCAAAGGTTTCAACTGAATCTTGATTTTTTTTTAGTTAAGTCCAATTCAGGCAATTGATTTTGTTTCAAAATGAAATTTTGAAGACTAGTAACAAGTAGAGCATTTGAGAAAACACAGTGAGGTTTGTTTCTTCTTGTTTAAAATTGGAGGAGAAACTTTTTCTACAACAAGAGAGTCCGAGGAGGAAGACAGACACTTTCGTTTTTGAGTCTTCACCTCCGATGAGACAGCATCAAGATTTAAAACAGGAGAACAAGATGAGTCGACTTCAGTAAGTGAACTTTTGACAGTTCTGTTTAATGGGGGTGTTTTTGAAGTTAAATGAAGCACAGGAGCACTTGAAAAATTAGAATCCAAAATGATTTTAGGAGAATGTTGTTTACGATTAACAAACAGAGAACAATCTTTGATGAGGTGTCCAGGCTGTTTGCACCATTTACGTTGTTTGACCAAACTCTGGTAGTGGATAGTAGCAGGAAAATTATTAATGTATAAGAAATTGGGAACTGGCTTCTTCATTTGCATTTCAGCTATCCTGGTACCTGTCCGGATGGACTCTAAACCCAAGATATCAAAGTGTTCATCATAAATACTAGAAACAGTTCTGTAGAGTTCCAGGGCAAGAGCTATGTCATGATTTGTGATGAAGAATGGCAGTTTGGAGACATGAATTTTTTTTTCAGGAAAGCCCAATCTGCTGACAGTCACTGGGAGACCTTCAAAGCAGTTAATGGGATCATTTGCAAAAGCATCAGCACTTGCTTCAGTTGCTGAATTGTTGAGTTTTTGAGTAACATCAATTGAACTAGGTTCAAATTTGTGTGCCAACGATTTAACTACTGATTCAAAATCAATTCTGGGATGCTTAATCTTGAAGGGCATCTTTAATCTAGGATCGCTCTGGTCTCTTCCACTAAATTCTTATACAAAACTCAGGAGCACTAAAACACATCTCTGATCTCTATGAAACCTCGAGAGAGAGCCCAGTACAAATGAGGTTTATTTTTACAATAGTTATAATAATTATTAGAGCAGTTTTTTTAGTGTAGTAGTAGGATTGATGTTAGACTTTGTTTTAAATTTATGTTTATGAAGTGAGAACTTTTTATGCTTTTTAAGTTTTTCAGTTGGGGGATTTAATAAGAATTTTACTATCTTTATTATCTTTTTTATGTTTCATTACATTTGTGACAGTCAAGACAGAAAAAAAAAATTTATTTTTTTGTGTGTTTTGAGCCTTTTGTGGGCTTATTAGGGTTTTATCTTGCTTTCAAAGCTGTATCAATGCCCAATGTTTTATTAATTTTAGAGATATGGAGTCACGTAAAACGAGCTCAAACAAGTATGTATATATGCTCTTTTTTTACACTATTTTTGGTTCTCTTCTTCTTTTAGGATTAGTTTTTATGTCCTGTTAGTCTTTAGAATATTTTTATCTAAATTTGGTAAATGAAAGTTGCAATGTATAATGATGGATAGGTGTTTACAATAACTTTTTGGTTACATTACTTATATTTTTAGTTCATTTATGATTATCTGGGGCTCAGGTTGACGCTTCAGTGGGAGAATCTAATTCTTGCTGGTGGTTCTAAAGCTTGGTGGGTATGAAATTTTTAGGTCTTTATTTAGGAGTTAAACTTCATTTTTGAAGATTCTATTTTATAAGAATTGGCCTGCTGGGGGAGGAGGGGGGCTATTACAAGAATAATTTGTCTACATGAGAGAGATTTAAAGACATTGATTGCTGATTCTTCTGTAATATATATAAGAATTAGTATTAGTTGGTATTATGGTTTGTAGAAAAAATAGATTGATGGGATGTTTAGTGATAATATCAGGGCATGGGGTTTGTTCTTCTGGTTTATTTTATTTAGTAAATTTGTTTTATGAATGTTTTCACTCTCAAAGAACTGTGGTTCTAAAGAGAATATTATTTTTGTTTCCTAGTATAGCATTTTGATAGTTTATTTTTAAGTGTTGTGAACATATCAGTCCTTCCTTCTACAAACTTGGTAAGAGAAGTACTATTTATAATAAGTTTATTAAGATGAAGGAAGGGCCTCATAGTGAGATTGGCTTTCCTTTTTTTTATGCAATGCTTAGAATTTTTATGTTTTCTGTACATATCATGGCCAGGGTGTCTTTCTTCATCCTGTCAAGTACATTACCTTGAGGGAATTTAATATTGTTTTTCCCACATATATTGCCTTCAGTTGTTCTTATTTTTAAAGGCTGATGTTTTCCTGGAATAAGTATTTCATTGTAGTTAAAAATAGTAGATTGTGGGGCTGAAATTTATAAATAGAAATTTTTCTTAGATTTACACAGGGAATGTTTTTATTTTCTGAAAACAATGTTATTTTTGTCTGTGTTTATATATTTTAGTAATAAGTTGGTGTGGTTAGATTATGGAGTAATCAGTTTAGGAATACCTACTGTTAAAGCAGAGCTAATTTTAGATTGGATATCTTCGCTTTTTTATCATGTGTTTTGTATATTTCAGGTTGTGTGTTTTTATTTAGAATCGAGTATATATGTATTTAGAGAGGAAGAATGAAGGATGATTTTGTTATTGGTATTATTGTTTGTACTTTCTATGTGTTTAGTAATTTTGAGAGGATTGGATTGTTTTGCCTCTGAATGGCACTTTTTTTACACACAATGGGCTAAATGGTCAGGTTACAAGGACCTTGAGGGGCTCAGAGAAGGTTTGGGGAGGAATGGGACACTGGACAGCTTTTGGGAGACTGATGGTAGCCTGCTGTCAAGGCCATCCAGTGTGTTCTTTAAGTGCATAGGGTATGACTCTCCTTCACAAGGGGCTATGGCTTAGTGTTCCACCTGAAGGATGGCAATCTTTCCAAGCCCATTGGTGTCCTCTACTGACTAAGGACAGGGTGAGGAGTTTTGCAGAGATAAATTTCAATGCTGGCCCAGCTGGAACCCGAACCTGGGAACTGAAGTTTATGAGCTTGGCATGCTACTGACTAAGCCACTCCTATCCCTAACTTTGAGAGGCAATATTATTTTTATTCTTTTAAGGTCGGGATTTTCATTTGTGCCCAATTATGCATTGGAGCAACAATGTGAAATGCATAGTATTTTATGTACTAATACAAAATAATTGCTTTTTCTTAAAAGTTGTGACATCTACTGGCATTCTACAATTACTTTGGTTAAAGTGCACAGCAAGTCAGTGTCCTATCATCCCTCAGTGTCACTTTCGAATGAATGTCAACCTCGCAACAAAATCCACACCAAGGACAATGACCACATCAAGAACAGCGTGAATTCGCAGTAATAAGCACCAAACTACCCTCCATTGGAAAATAAATTTGCCTACTGATCAAATTATATCACTAATAAAAAGAGGTAATGTTTGGAGAAATTAATAGTCCAAATAAATATCTCAGCTGTTTTAAGACATTACAGAGTTATAAGACAAATTCTAGTAACCTTACTATATGATTTGCAGGCAGTGGAATAATACCTTATTTGGATAAAACTGAACTGTTTTCAGTAATCTATTGAAATAATAAATATACATGCAATAAAATAGGCAAAACTCGCAGTGTAAAATGTTAAAACATTTAAGATACTCTATATTCACCATTCATGTGGTTATAGTTATGTATTATAGTGCATTTTCAAAAATGAGGTATTACTTTTACTTTGTCAACCATCTTTCCATGAACATTCAACATTTTTTCTTTTTGAGATAAAAAAAAAACATTTTAGGTTGGACAGGCACTAATGAAATGAAATATTACAATTTGCATTTTCTAATTCTACCAATATTTTGAATATGGGCCCTCTAACAGTGGAAATGGCAAAACTTTGAAAACTACTGTACACAATCTATTCAAGCTACAAATTTGAAATATGTGGTAGAGTGTGGTTAAGATTTATACTGCCAGTTACCCTTATCTCTAGAGATTGTAGTACAATGCAGTTTCCCCCCTCCCCATTTTAAGAGATAAATGAAAAATTTTCTTTGGCTTTTAAGAGGTACTAATGAAATATTACTATTTACATTTTCTGAATCATCCATTATTTTGAATTTTCATTATTAAAGGGTGCAAAAGTAGGAAAATTACAAACTTCATTCTCTTTGAAAACACACATTCCATAATTGCTGAGGCAATATGCATTCTTCTAGTTAATATGTGGAATATCCTGATAATTAAGACTTGACAAATCTGGTACACATCTAGGAGCCAGTTTAATTATTCAGATTACATAGTGGGTTATAATAAGGACTAATATACATTACATACCTAACTAATAAATGCATTCATGTGCATTTTATTGAGATACTTCATAACTGTGCAAAACTGTACAGTATAGGCATATAATGCCTGCATAAGTTGTAAGTATTGGCCATGAAATTAAAAATTTCAAAATACTTAAATTTTAACATTCAGAACAAATACAGATAAAATTTAAAAAAAAAAGACCTTTTTTTGTGCCATGGCAATCTGGCAACAAATATTTATCATGACCTGATGAACAATATATTTCCTTGTGCTATACTCTTACCATTTTCTTGCTTCATACCATTCTGATGAGGTCCATTACTAAGAACTCCATTAGTAACAACAGATGTAGTCTCTGGTACAAGCTGAGAACTACCACTACCAGTCTGAGATCCAGCTACAACACTTATCACATGTGCAGAACCTTAAAAATAAATCATATTTTTAACCAACACTAATCACTATTTTTTTGCATGTCAAATACACACATGCATGCAAATAATTCAACATTGAATTTAAAAGTCTGAAAAAAAACTGTAAAGTAATTGACAAGAACAGATTGGCATTCTATTTCATTAATATCTATCAGCATTTGTAAAAGTTAAACTTGTTAATAGGTTAAAACATTATCAACACTTTAATATTATTAAAAACATCCAGAGATTTATAGCATAAATATAATATGATAACCTCCTTCCACTCCTCTGATATCATATCCCTGCATCCAAACAGTTTGATGGTTTCTAAATTTAAAACTGACCAGGGATAGAATTAATACTGCTAGCTGGAAATGATTCTGTAATCACATGGTTGAAGTATTGAATGATATAGTCCCACAAATTTCTGGTCTGAGTGTTTTCATAGGAATTAAACACCTCACCATTTTTACCACTAATGCAATGTTTCAAGCTAGTGAATTGCCACCTATGGTGTAACATATACATTGCCAACTATGATGCATGGCTTTGTGACATTAGAAAAATTATCACTATTATTTTGATTATAGAACAATATCATGAATGCATGGGTTTGCTTGCTGTACCGCTGAGAAGTATTTTTTGTGTGCACACAATGGACTAAATAGCCAGATCACAAGAACCCCAAAGCTAGAGGAATCTAAAATAGTGGATCCAATGGACAGATTGTCAGAGAGTATGGCTCTCATCACATGGATGGTAGCTTTTCCAAGTCCACTACAGTTACCACTTTCTCATCAAGAAATGCATTTAAAAAAGCTAGTATTATTGTTTTCAATTTTTAACAATTTAATACAGAATACGAAAACTAGAACCATTATTTTTGATTATACAACAATATTAGGTATGCAGTTTAGGATCACCCTGGTATATATGTTATTGACATGATTTCATATAAAAAATACAATAAGTTTTCATTTTAATATTTACCAATACGAGATATTGTATAGTCATTTCTGCAATAATAGAATGTTCATTTTTAAAAAATTACCCCTCAAGTAGCTGCTTGCCACAAAGTCTTACATCAGATTGTCAGTATAATACATCATATTAAAATATTAAGTGAGAACTATAGCAAAAAGACACCACATAAAAAGAAACATCTATGCTTTCTCTGGGGTTTGAACTCAGGTTTCTTTGCACCATACTTAACACATGTTAACCATTGGCTATCAGTTTAATGAGAGGCTAAGCATGGTTTATTGAGTAGGGAAAGTAATTATCAAAATCAGTGCTGCAACTAAATCAGAATGCCATTTCCGAATCACTGAACTGGAAAGCCATTTTGGCACTCGACATTTCCAAATCATTGAATTGGAAAGCCATTTCAGCACTCGATATTTCTGGATCATTAAGTGGAATGCCATTTCGACACTATGTTTCTGAATCATTGAACCAAAATGCTGTTCTGGTACTTGATGTTTCCTGAATCTTTGAGTGTCAGTAGTACTTTATTTTTAAATGAAATATTATTGAAATATTAGTATTATATACATCATCATCATCCTCAAGCAGCCATGGGCTACAGATGTCCAACCAGACCGTGCAATTTAGTTCTCCAAGCAAGTCTATCCTGAGCTACATCTACTGCATCTGGCCACTGCACACCAATTCTAACAAGGTCCTGTTTGACATTGTCTGCCCACTGCATCCTAGGTCACCCCCTCTTTCTGAGGCCTTTAGGCACACTGTTCATAACCCTATTCGCCAATCTATAATTATTCATACAGGCAACATGGCCAAACCAACGGAGTCTCTCTCTGCACAATATGCTGCTTAAAGGAGGTTGCTGACTCCTTTGCCTAACCTCATCATTAGTTACAAAGTTGAACCACCTAATGCCCAAGATACTGCGTAAGCATCTGGAATCAAAAGTATCTAGTTTCCTGTTATCTTGTTTACAAAGTGTCCACGTTTCACTACCATAACTAACCCTAGAAAGAACCAAACTATTATACAGTCTAATTTTAGTCTTTAGGTGTATACGCCTATTTCTCAACACTCTCCATAGATTCTTAAAAGTCCCGGCAGCAATCCCTATCATCTGTTAATCTCATGCCGCACATCACCATTATCTGTTACATAGCTCCCAAGATAATTAAACTGTGACACCTGCTCAAGACTGCAACCATTCAGATTAACTGAATCACAGACCAATTTTCCTGACCAATTTTCATCACTTTAGTTTTCTCTCTGTTTATAACCAAACCTACTCCACTACCAGTCTCATCAACAGCTCGAATGAAAGAGTTCATATCATCAACATCATTTGCCAAAAGGGCTAAATCATCAGCATAATCTAAAACAGAAATTTTCGTATCTCCAGCCCATTTAAGGCCAAAATCTTTCCCTCGAAGTGAATTTCGCATAACATAATCAATAACCAAACTAACGAGAAAAGGAGACAAAATGCACCCTTGTCGAACACCAGAAGTAATGCTAAACCAATTGCTACAAGCCATACCAACTCTCACACACGACTCAGTGTTATTATAGAGAACTTTCATTATGGTAACTAACTTGTCTGGTATACCATATGATTTCACAATCAACCACAAATTATGACGATCAACAGAGTCGAAAGCCTTTTTGAAATCAACAAAGCTAGCAACCAAAGGTTTCTGAAACTCTAAACATTTCTCAAGAATCTGCCTAAGTGAAAATATCTGATCCACACATTCCCTACCACTTCTGAATCCACATTGCTCATCACGCAATTGACTGTCAACCAGATTCTTAATTCTATTAAGCACAATCATGGAAAGAACTTTACCTGGAACAGAGAGTAGGCTAATACCCCTATAGTTATCACAAGAACTGCAATCACCTTTTTTGAAAATAGGGATAACAATAGCTCTGGTAAAATCCTTAGGAACCATGCCTTTATCATAAAAGATATTCAGAATTTCAGTCATCCAAGTGGTAACTGAAACATTTCCAGCTCTAAGCATTTCGGTAGTAATTTCATCTACCCCTGGGGATTTATGACGTTTAAGTTTAGAAACAGCCAAAATAACTTCAGATTGTGTTATAGGGCCAACATTAAAGCCACCAATGCATCTATCATCATTGCAAACAATGGGAATAGAACTAACTGCATTGTTCAGAATATCACTGAAATGCTCAGCCCACCTAGCCATGACAGAATCCTCACCTTCTATAACCTTACCTTGTTTATCCTTCAATCCTTGTATGCCTGTCCGTTTTCTACCACACAAAACATTAACTATCTGGTACAGCTCTCTGCTGTTGTGCTGTCTAACTGCTTCCTCGGCTTTCTCAGCCATACCATTAAGCCAAAGATTCTTATCAGCAGCTAACTGATCTTTTACATGTTTATTAAGCTCTCTGTAATGCTTTCTATTAGGACTAGTAAGATATTGATTAAGGACATTCCTGCAGTTCTTTCTTTCTGAAATAAGCTCAAGTGCCTTATCACTCAGATAATTCTGTCTCTTCTGCTCCTTTCTTCCTAAAAGAGTACTGTTAGTGTCCAAAAAAGCCTGTTTAAAATGATCCCATTATTCCTCAACTTCTGTAGTCCATCCAATTTCAGCTCCTCTATATGCCCTGGTATTTCTAACAGAACTAGCCCATTTGCTGTTAATTAATATATAATCAATCATGTTCCTATGCAGCCCATCAGGTGAAACCCATGTGTATTTATGTATGTCGCGGTGTTTGTAATATGTGTTAGTTATTCTGAAACCATTGAGTTTACTTACCTGTAGGAGACGTTGCCCATTGCCATTGCAGCTACCAATACCAAAAGGGCCTATTACTCCTGCCCAAAGGTCAGAGTCAGTACCAACTTTGGCATTGAAGTCACCAAGAACAAGGGTAATATCTCCTTTCTTGACAGAATTCAAAATATCCTGAAGTTGTTCATAAAACCTATCCTTCTCATCCTCATCGGCATCCTCAGTGGGGGCATAACAGCAGATAAAAAAAAATTGCATCATCTTACTAATGCCATTTTATTGAAATGCAGGCAGCTGTTAGCATATGCTGAGATGTGCAATTGATTACATTATTAAAAAAAAAAATAGGGAAAAATCACCTACCCAGTAAAGTAGTATAATTAATATGATGTTGAACCACCCCGCGCAGCAATGCATTCATGAACATGGTGGGGAAGGCTATCGTACAGCTCTATAATATCCTCCTAAGGGATAGAATGCCAAATAGTGCAAAGTCGCTGTTCCATTTCAGCAACAGTGATTGGCGCATCTCTTGGGTGTTGCTGGAGCTGTCAGCCCATCATGTCCCAGATGTGTTCAATAGGTGAAAGGTCCAGCGAGCATGCTGGTAATGGTAGTACCTGAACATTTTGCTCATGTAGATACTGCAGACTAATGTGGGCCATGTGGGGATGGGCATTATTTTGCTGGTAAAATGTTCTGTGCTGCTGAGGAAATGGGACAGCCACTTGCCGCAAAATATTGGTAACATATCGTTGGGCAGTTAGAGATCCCCTTATGATGACCAGTTCTGAATGAAATGTCCGACTAATGGCACCCCACACCAAGACACCAGGTGCTGGAGCTGTGTGACAATGCTGTATGCACTGGGTGGCATTCCTTTCCCCTGGATGATGGTGAACACATTGTCTACCATTGTGCTGGTTAAGACAAAAACGAGATTCATCACTAAACACCAAAGTACTCCACTCTTGTTTGTTCCAGTTCAGTCTGAGGTTGGTTGGTTGGTTGGTTGTTTGGGGTTTTTTGACGCAATAGCAACTAAGGCTATATTGCACCAAACAAATGATGAAAAGGGTAAAAGATATGGAACCCACAACCAAATTTAAAATAGACACAAACAACACAGCATAAAAACGAGGAGTATAAAAAAAGAGTAAAAGAAAGCAAAAAGTGTAAACTCAACAATAACAATGGGTGTATAGGACCCATGAAAAAAAAGACAGGTAAAAACCAGGAAAAAAGTGAAAATTCATAAACGAGTAAAATAACCAGTAAAGCATAAAAATTCGAAAACAGGAGTTAAAACTGAGTCATCAGATAAAAGATGTCCGAGTGTAAGGGGCTCGGACGTAAAATCGTGGAAGGTAAAAAATAAACGTCGGTCAAGGTTAAAAGCTGGGCAATTGAGTAAAATATGTTTAACAGTTAAAATGGTATCACAAAACTCGCACTTAGATTTAGTCTGAGGCAACACCATTAAAGACGTGCTTGCATGTGGGCAGATGTGAGGGCAAATGCAGTGCTGGACTGGCTTGCAATGAAAAGCGTAAAAGCCTGTTTACCGTCTGACTGGTAGGTATTCAATGTGTTACCTGTTGCCAGTCCCTTTGCAGTTGCATTGTAGTTGCAAATCTGTCACGCAATGCCATGCATTGCAAATGGTGGTCCTGTCTCTCTGTGGTCATACGTTGTCTTCCTGATCCTTGTCAGCATGTGCTGGATACTTCTTGAACCCACTGGCACCATATGTGTACGATGGTGCTGGGATTGCAGCCAACAAGGTTGGCCACATATGTCGACAAACCAGCTTCTCTAAGGCAGATGATTTTTCCACATTCAAATTCTGTTAACTGTTGGAACGGCTGTTGACGTCTGCATAAGGGCATCTTTAGTGATTTAGAACAATTTCCACAACGTTTTGTCAACCAGGAAGCTTTGGTTGCATTTATCTGTGTTTGACTGCTCCACACCTGTGACATCAGCTCACACCTGCCCAATAGTTTTAATTGTCCTGCAAACCTAATCCCTAATCATTTCCATGCATTTACATATACTACCGCCTCCCTAAATTTCATCACATTTGCATAACTTTTTGCAACTGTTGCATTTTTTTATTTCCTGTAGTGTATATATTGTTTGGTATGATATGGAAATGGAGAGATTGAGGTGCAAATTCCCCCTCATTGAAGTAATTTATTTTTAAGAAACCATTTGCTCATCATTGTCCTTGTGGCCAAGTGGTTAGTCTGCTTCGCTACTGATCTTAGGAACCTGGATTCAAGTCCCAGATAAAAGGCACTGATGTTTTCTTTCTGCTGAAGCCTCACAGACCTTCTGTTTGGTGTGCATTATATTCATAAGCTCCTGCCATACCTCTGTGGCAAGCAGCTACATAAGGGGGAATTTATTTGTTTGTTTATTAAATAAAACTAGAAGAAAGCATATCACTTCTGGCAGAAATTGGAATCTTGCTTTCAGATAGAATGAAGTTTTTGTTTACCTACTTTTTCACTACTTAAAAATTTTAATTTTAGCTAATGGATGATGAGAAAAATGCAAATAGTAGTATTAATAATTATACAATATAAAAAAAGTATGTCTTTTATTCCTTAAATTAAAAAGTTACTTTTCTTACATCCCTTTGAGAATAGGGGCAGATTATTGCTGTCAGCAGAATATCTCGTCGCTTTAGAAGCAAAATTTTAAATTTCCATCATAAACGGATCACTTGCAACATTTGTTAACAGTTTTGCCATTTCCATATTTAGTGATCTCTCAAGATATAAATTTAAACTACCTAAGTAGTTGAAATATGTAAATTATAATATTTCATTAGACCAATCCAAGTAAAAAGGAATTTTTCAATTATCTCTTAAAACAGTTGCATTTCCCACCAACCTGGGTGTAATGGATCAACTCACTACTGCCAATAGAAACAAAATTTCAAACTTCTAGCATATATATACTATTTGCACTATTCATTAAAATTTTGGAAAACACAGTAAAAGAGACCTTCTTGCTCAGATTGGAAAACTCCTTTTTACTTGGATTGGTCTAATGAAATATTATAATTTATATTTTTCAACTATTTAGGGAGTTTAAATTTATATCTTGAGAGATCTCTAAATATGGAAATGGCAAAACTGTTAACAAATGTTGCAAGTGATCTGTTTATGATGGAAATTTGAAATTTTAAAGTTCTCTGTTGTTAAGCAATAAAATTTTGAAGCTTATCCTTCAAAATTTTATTGCTCAATGGCAGAGTACTTTAAGCTATTTTAAAGTTTTTTTTAAAATTTTTCAATTTAATTTTGGAATTTGATTTTTTTAATGTCAGAAGGTGCAGTTATAGCTTTTCAGATACCCAGAAAGTGCATATCATAAGTCATCAATACCTATCCAAGCCAAAAATAATTTTTAATTTATCTGTGAAAACAATTATTTAAAATTACTGTGAAGACCAAAGGGAGGGGGGGGGGGGGGGCAGACAAAGGATCACTGTCAAGAGTGATCTGAAATGAGTCTGTATATTTCCTAATGTGAAGTAAAAGTTTGCCTACTTTCTTGTGCCTGTGGTGTTTAAGATGACTTTTGCTGATTGTTCGTAACAATGAACTGCTGCGGATTGTTCCATGAAACAGCAATAACAAGCACGAGACAACAGTCCAACAACAGCAACGTCTGCAAGCTATCTATGCCAGAGACCAAGAAGGAGACTCTTAAATGTGGTGGCAACAAATATAAGTAGGAGTGTACTATAGCAAGTTTTCAGCAAAATGGGAGGATAGTGAGCCTTAAATTAATATTACACTTTCCATATTCAGTCAGCAAAAATTCTTTCGCTAGAAGCACTTTGCTGATTGCTTTATAACACACACACATCATATTTCACATTCTTCTTACTAACCATTGGTGGAGGCAGCTAGAGTCATTGCCACTATCAATGGCAATGTTGCCAATCAGCAATCAGCAGGAATTCATTGAAGGTATGTGTAATTATGAAATTATTTTTTGGAAAATAAGGTGGAATCCTCCTTTTACCTTTATTGTCCTATGACTGACTTTCACATTTTAAAATATATATGAATTTCTTATGTAGCATTGTTCTATCATCATATGTACACGAAACAAATGTAAAGTGTGTCCTATCGTGCTCCGATATCTGTCAGCCTTATTCCTCCGATAAACATTTGCTAAGTGGTTTATAACTTCTTGACTATGTGTTACTGTTCTCATTACTGTAATAAGTAGAAATATTTTTCTGTAAATGGTAGCTAGGTAGTCACTGGAAAGAGAGCTATGCATCAATCCCCTGTGATGATGCACAGAATCAGCCAGGCCAGCACCTAATGTCCAACCTCACCTTCTCGTGGTGCAGGCAGTTAGTACATTTCAAAAGAGATACTCTCTGGAGGGCTGCCAGATTAATATAGCCTACTGATCTGGACAACTATGGCTACTTTTATTTTTTTTCCTAACCTGCTAAGGAGTGGTCAACCACACATGGTCCTGATGCTGACCATATAAACTTACTGAACTAGAATAAGACTGAGCTTGATTACGGATCCTGAATTTGCTGCATTGGGGGCTTCTGTGCAGTGAAAATCTTCGACTCTGTTTTCTGTTTGTTTGTAGGTTGACAGCCCCAAGTCAATAGATTAATAGGATATGTTTTATCAGCTGGTGGATAATCCTGAGCAGAGGTCATCGCAGGCACCTGAATTCTTGCTTCTATGGGCATTGTCAATTTCTACATTGGAGGAAGTCTTCCAGTGTAGATGGCTTCAGTCTTTAGTAGTGGGGGAATGGGTCTTTGCCTTATGCCTGCGATTAGGAGGCTGTTTGATATTGTCGGCATTCCCTCTCTCAATAAGCATAGTTTCTTTAAACATCACACTAATCATTTTCTCTCCATAGGTAGTTGGAATGTGAGGACTGCACAGAGTTTATTCTCTTGATGTCCTCACACAATAATTCCACCTTTACAATTTAGATATTTTTGGCTTGCAAGAGACCAGATGGATAGAGGTCAGATTCTTAAAATTCAATTAACCTTCAATTTCTCTTTTCAGGAAAGGAAGATAATAAGCATCTCCATGATGTAGGTCTGCTTCTCAACAGACACAATAGTGATGCTCTACTAGGATATGAGTACATTAATAAAAAAGTTCTTACAACAAAATTTCAGACAAGCATTAAAGACTTGAATGTTATCTGCTGTTATGCCCCCACTGAGGATGCTGATGAGGATGAGAAGGATAGGCTTTACGGACAACTTCAGGATATTTTGAATTCTAGGTGACTTCAATGCCAAAGTTGGTACTGTCTCTGACCTTTGGGGAGGGGTGATAGGCCCTTTTGGTATTGGTAGCTGCAATGTCTCTTATAGGTAAGCAAACTTTATGGTTTGCTTACTACTGAAGTTGAGGAAGAATGGGGCCATTTTTAAACAGGCTTTTCTTGAAATTAACAGTAATCTTTTAGGAAAAAAGAGCAGAGTCATTCAAATGAACAGAATCATTTGAGTGATAAAGCACTTGAGCTTATTTCAGAAAGAAAGAACTGCAGGAATGTCCTTAATCAATACCATATTAGTCCTAATATAAAGCATTACAAAGAGCTTAATAAACATGTAAAATCATTCAGCAGCTGATAAGAATCTTTGGTTGATGGCTTGGCTGACAAAGCTGAGGAAGCAGTTAGACAGAACAGATGAGAGTTGTACCAGATTGTTAAAAGTTTTGTGTGGTAGAAAACGAACAGGTATACAGGGATTGAAGGATAAAAAGGTAAAGTTATAGAAGGTGAGGATTCTTAATGGACAGGTGGGCTGAGCATTTCAGTGATGTTCTAAACAATGTGGTTAGTTCTACTCCCATTGTAATGATGATGATGCATTACTAGCTTTAATGTTGGCCTTGTAACAGAGTCTGAAGTTATTTTGGTTATTTCTAAACTTAAACTACATAAATGGCCAGGGGCAGATGAAATTACTACAGAAATCTTAGAGCTGGGAATGTTTGTTACCAGGTGGATGACTAAAATTTTGAATATCTTGTGTGATAAAGGCATGGTCCTAAGGATTTTACTACAGCTATTATTATACCTATTTTTAAAAAAGGTGATCACAGTTCACAGTATCACAGTTCACTTGTGATAACTTCACTGCAAGGGAAAGATTTTTTGCCTTAAATAGTCTGGAGATATGAAAATTTCCGATTTTAATTATGCTGATGATTTAGCCCTTTTGGCAAATGATGCCGATGAGATGAACTCTTTCATTCATGCTGCTGATGAGACTAGTAGTAGAGTAGGTTTGGTTACAGACAGTGAGAAAACTACAGTGATGAAAATTGGTTAGGCAGGCTGTGATTCAGTTAATCTGAATGGTTGCAGTCTTGAGCAAGTGTTACAGTTTAATTATCTTGGGAGCTATGTAACAGATACTGGTGATGTGCAGCATGAGATTAACAGATGAATAGAAATTGCTTCTGGGATTTTTAGGAATCTATGGAGAGTGTAGGGAAATAGGTGTATAGACCTAAAGACTAAAATTAGACTGTATAATAGTTTAGTTCTTTCTAGGGTTAGCTATGGTAGTGAAACTTGGATTCTTTGTAAACAAGGTAACAGGAAACTTCACGCTTTTGATTCTAGATGTTTACGCAGTATGTTGGGCATTAGGTGATTTAACTTTGCAAGTAATGATGAGGTTAGGCAAATGAGTCAGCTGTGATGCCCCATCGTTCACTTTTACTTTACCTTAACCAGTTTTACTTAATTTACGTTATATTTATCATTTTGGGGGATTTTTATTTCCTTTTTGGCATCACAGCACTTGTTTCCAAGAGTTAGGAGTAGGAGGAGGTAGGAGTTGCACATGTGCAACTCCGATCTTCCGACTGTCACCCGCTAAAGTGCGTGCACAAGGACATGCCCCCTCTTGCGTCGCTCGTCGATTTATGTAAATGTCTTTCCCGGCGTGCAACATGCCATGTGCAGGCCTTTGTAAGCCTCTTGTTAAAGTCTGATGACATGTTGTCACAGTAGCATAGCGTAGCAGCACATAGAGAGAGTCAGATAGACAGTGAGTAGAGCATAAGCATGTAGCACGGAAGAGTGCTCAGTTGATATATCTTCTTCATTGAAGTTTTGGTGAGTGATTTTTGGAAATAAATTTGTTTGTTATTTAAACCTTTCGAGTCTTTACTAATTTTTTTTCTCTTGAGCAACGTGAATTAAGTTTTGATTATATTTAGATATTTAACTTGACAATCATTTTTGAATTCTTACTCATTAACGCTCGCCGGTATTTTGAACCCTAATTTAACGTATTCTATTTTTTGGCAATTTGTTAATTATTGCCTGGCGCCCGTCTCAGCTATCCGGAGCATAAAACTAATTGGATCAGAAAAAGGGTCCAAACTTAAAAGTATTTTGCATTTCTTTGGAGCGTTACACAGCAACCTCCTTTAAGCAGCATATTGTGCAGAGAGAGACTTCATTGGTTTGGCCATGTTTTCTGTATGGATAATATAGATTGGCGAATAGTCTTATGAACAGTGTGCCTAAAGGCCTCAGAAAGAGTGGAGACCTAGGATGCAGTGGGCAGACAGTATCAAACAGGACCTTGTTAGAATTGGTGTCCAGTGGCCAGATATGCTTGGAGAACTAAATTGCATGGTCTGGCTGGACCTCTGTAGCCTATGGCTGCTTGAGGATGATGATAGGTATAATAGAAAATATACAAAATAATTAAAATATTTTGTAAACAAAGTAACTTACGAGTAGTAATAATACAGTTCACTGAGGCTACATTCAGTCAGTATATCGCAAAAAGCATATCTTATGATACATTTCACTCACATCAAGATTATATCTTTCAATAAATTTAATGTTTTTAGCTTAACTTTGTGTTTTAAAGAACAAATTAATGGCATTAAAAACATAAATATTCAGCAAAGCTCTTTCTGAAAAGAGCTTTGCTGAATATTCTGAGTTTCTTTCTGAAAAGAGAAGAAAGTTGTGAAATCCAGGGTGTATGGTACTGGTACAGAGAATGTTTATATACTTAAATTATGGTATTACAAGTTATACCTATGCCAAACAGATTGATTTCATTCACAGCTTCCCATACATACTACTCACAATGTAAAACTAAAATTGTCAACATAGAGGGCACTGCTTACAGTGAAAAACCTAACACTCAAAATGCAGCCCTGTGGCACCCCCTGATCTTGGGGGAAAGGCCACGATAGTGTTACTTACACGAACATGAAAAGAAGAGAAGAATAGAAAAAGTTGGAAACTAAGATTGTCATGTGACCTCGCAAGCCAAAGCTATGGAGGTCATGAAGAATGCCAAACCCCACACCATATCCTATGCTTTTTTGATGTCGAAGAAAATTGACATCAAGTACTCTTGACATGAAAAAGAATTCCTGATCATTGATTAAAGGTGGATCAGGTGATCTAAAGTAGACCATTGCCTATGAAAGCCACAATGGGTGTTGGAAAGAAGGCTGTGGTGATCTGAATACCAAGGCAGTTTTTACCATTCTTTTCAACACCTTGCATGCACTGCTAGTCAACACAATAGGATGATAACTGGAAGGAATCTTGGAACCTTTGCTTGGCTTTTCAAAGATCCTCATGCTGACAATGCTCCTAGGGGAAGGCCTCCTGCCAGGAGTCCAGAAACTGCTCCTCAAGAAAAATACAATTAATGAGTTGGAGCAGCCAATCTTTACTCAATGGTGAGAGATGTTGGAACATGGCATAACGGACATTGTCTGGCCCAATGGCAGATGCATGAGAAGAGTGCAGAGCAAGGCAAAACTCCTCTGCTGTGAATGGCCTGCTGTAAGGCTCAAGGCGATTCGAATGGAAAGACAGCAGAGATTGTTCAGTCTTGCTCTTCAGGGCCAGAAACTTGGGGGAATAGGAGGACAAGGAAGAGATGGAGGAAACATAATTTCCCCAATTGCCTGTTCTTTGCGTTCCAGGATCAATAATGAATGGGATGTGTATTTCCCATTGTCCAGACTATCCCACACAACCTTAAAATTGGTCTAATGGTTTATTGCAATTTTGGAAACCATGGAAACTGTCAAGGGTTGGGTTGTTTTACCTCTGAGTGGCACTTTTTTGCACATAATGGGCAGGTCACAAGGTCCCCAAAGGCTCAGAGAAGGTTGGGGGAGGGTCCCCATTGGAACAGCTATTGGGAGACAGATGTCAGCTTCCCATCAAGGACATCCAGATTGTTCTTTAATGGGCACAGGGTATGGCTCTCCCGCAGACTGGGTCACAGCTTAACATCCCATACGACAGACGGTGGCCTTTCGAAGTCCATCAGTGTCACCTACTGACTGTGGGCAGGGTGGAGAGTTTTGCGGAGATAAATCTCAATGCCGACCCAGCTGGGACACGAACCTGGGAACTGTTGATTACAAGCCTGGCGCATTACAGATTGAGCCACCCCCACCCCATTAAGTCAAGGTGTGAGGAATAGTTGAGGCAGCTATATGGATGAGTCAGTCATCTCTGCCACTGTTTCATTGACTGGCCCTGGCTGACCGAGTATTCATTGAACTCACAAAAGAATTCGAAGCCACTCCAGTCAGCCTGATCTAACTTCCACTGTGAATACAAATGAAGGGGTTGCCTGTACTGAAGATGGTACACACCATGAGGAGGTAATCACTTCCCTCCTGATCAAGAAGGAGCAGATGGTGAGATCAGTGGCAGTGAAAATACAGGTGGGGAATGAAAGTAGGTACTGAAACCAGTGTTCAACAGGAGAGCGATGGAACCAGGATCCACTGCACCAGGACCCTACCCCTCTTGTTGATGTCAATACTTCCCCACAGAGGACTGTATCCTTTAAAGTTCCCTATAATGAGAAAGGGGGATGGCAGCTGTGAGATGAGGTCATTAAAGTCTTCCCAGAGGATACTTCCAGGTGGTAGGTAAAGTTTCAGACAGTCAATGAAAAGCCAACGAAGAGGCGGATGGCCACCGCATCTAAGTTTGTGGTGAGGGGTATGACCTGGAATGGAGAATGGCGATTCATGAGGATGGTCACACTCCACGAGCTAGTCCATTTCCATCTTGGTCTTAGTAAACAAGAGAGAAATACTGAACTGTGGGATGATGAATTGATGAGAAATGCTAAAGTATGTCTCCTGTAAACACATGCAGATGGGCTCATGTGCCCTCAGGAGGACCTTGATGTCATCAATATTCCTCTGGAATCCATGACAATTCCATTGTAGGAGTGTGGCCATCTCAGGTTGATTGGGATGACGATTTACAATTTATTTTTACAAGTGACAGCGACTGTTTTGGAAAAATGTGGTGGTCCGTGTCCATGTCCTTGGAGTTGTCCAAGGGACACAGATCTGAGACCATAGGAGTTGTCCAAGAAACGAATCTGAGACTGAGGAGGGGTAGGAGATTTTTTCTTTGGTCCTGGTGGGGGCCCCCTTCTGTTTGGAAAGCCTGGCTGTCTGGGGTCTGAATTGGAGGAGGCCTTTCTGAGATGGTAGTGGAAGGCATGGGTGCAGAAACAGAAACTGGCATTGATGTTGATGCTGACACCAACCATTATTTCGCCTGCATAAGAGGCTCAGAGAAGGTTGGGGGGAGGGGACCCACTGGACAGCTGTTGGGACACAGATGGTAGTCTCCTGTACTTGGCTGCATTCAAGAAGGATTCAGTAGGTGGTACGCTGATATCGGTTGTATCACCAGGGTAGCCATCACAATGATGGACTTTCTGAGCACCGCACTGGCATAGGAAACCTTGCCAGGTGGAACAGGCAGTGCAGCGAATTTTCTCGCTTCTGGATAGATGTTACAGTTTTGAGGCATTTTATCTCCTTTTCCTCCAGCCACTTTGGACAATCATGGGAGTATGCCAGATGTTCATCACTACAATTCACAGAACTTGCTTTTTTTTTTGCTGTGCAGTCAGAATCGAGGTGATCCTGGGTGCCACAATGAGCACAAGTGGATTTGCCTTGGCAAGCTGTGTGAGCATGATCATATCTCTGGCACTGAAAACAATGCAGAGTGTTTTGAATGTACAGACATACCTTGCAGTAAAGGTAACCTGCCTTGATGGAAGTTGGCAAGTACGGCATATTGAATATAAGGATTATACCTAGGTGGGTACTAACTTTCAATTAAAGCATTGCGAAATTCATTGTATGGCTGTCACTCCATGGGATGAGAGCTCAGAGAATTTGAGGACCAACTCCAAGATCACACCCTGGGAAGGAATTGAAAGGCTTGTTTGAGGATTTGTGGGGCATGATGGTGATTGCCACCCCACCAATTGCAGTCACATTCAGCAGGAGTTAGGATGTTTCGAGCAAGCAGTTTCCACCAGAAAGTAGCAGGATCTTTAGTGCTCGACTGATTTCAGAACTCCCACAAGACCTTCCAGACCTTTACTAACAAAAAGGGAGGATGTATCTCCAATTACCTGATCACCCATGGAATGGATGATCAGAAATCTTTGAGACAAAGAAACACACAAAGATGATGATGGAAATGATGAAGATTGGGGGAGGGGGGTGGCTCATGTCAAGCTTTCTTGGTGGCATTGGATGATGAATTTCCTTTAATGAAAATCATGGTTGTTTATGGGTGTTTCATGCTCTCATAGTCCCCACCTACCCACCAAGTGGATACCCAATTGGGTGACAGGGCTGCACAGGCACTTCACAATGAATGAAAATGAGAAGAACTCACTAGAGTCCCAAAAAAATAAAATAAGTGAAAAAATAAAAGTGTGAGAACCAAACAGACCTCACAAAATAAAGAAAACTACAATATTATTAATGTGTGGGGAAATTGGTACCTGTATCTGGGAAAAGCACTCACCATGCTGCACAGTTAGCCCTAGCAGGTCCAGCAACCAGCTGATTGATCCTCAGGGGATCACACCAGGACCTCCAGTTTACCTGAAGCAGAGGCCAAAGAAGTGTGCAGCAGTGGCCCTTGAAATTGCTGCCCAGCTTTGCAATGAACAGGATCCCCAATGGCAAGATAGGCCCAAAGGGGATTGTGCTAGTCATGAGCTGAGGAGAACAGACGAGAACCACTGAGCAATTACCAGGATTCCTCCTTTCCACGGACATGAGTCTCTTTGCACAATAAACACACAGGTGAGCATTCAAGATTCTACAAAGGTACCTGAATCAGCAGAATCTTCATAAGGTGGTCCCCTCACCACGTACATGAGCTCACATTGAGGGGCTCTTTGAAAGTATCCCATAATATACTGAAGCATTCCATTTTACTGAAGTGTTTTGTGTTCCTAATAGTTACATAGATGGCATTATAATGTTCAGATGTGGTTTTCTGGCCAGAAGGACTGGCTAGAATTCATACAGTCAGGCAATAAGATTTCAAGAAATGCAGGTCAGAGTGCAGTTGAGAATTTAATCTTCAATTGGTAAGTTTTACATGAAGTTATTTTATAATAATTTCATTAACTGTTTACTTGTGGACTGTAAATATCTGAGTGATTTTAATGTATAAAACTTTAGTTTCTCATTAATTAAGAATTATATATTAATTTATAAGGTACACTTGGTGTTTGATATATAACATATAACTAGGCTTACCATAATTTAATTTTTTGATTTTTGTTGATAGCACAAACTATGGCAGCATAACACAACAAATTATCAAGGCTTGCCATACCTAGAACCATTAACATCATAGGCACAAGTGAACTGATCGAAAGCCTTATGGCTTAACTGAGCTGTGTGTGGGATAATAGGTCTTCAGGTCAAACAGTTCAATCCTGAAAATTTTTGTTAAACCTGAAGCCAAAACTGATGTTTGTGGGGTGCTTAACAAATTTATAAAGCACAACTGTGCATTATTTCACTTTCTTCAGTATTCACGAATTTACAAGTTGTGTAAACCTATTGCCAGTCCCAATAAGGATTTAATTAGCAATTTTTGCCATCCTCTCAGACCTTCTACTTTGGCATATAAACTGACAGGCTCCTGTCAGACCTCTGTGGCAAGCAGCTGTTTGAGGGGGTATTTTTTTAAAACACATATATGAAATGGGAGGTACAGAGTATCCTACATTTTCTATTCAAACAAGGTTTGCTTATACCCATGTTTTTCTAGGAATGAATCCAACATAAGCCACATCATATTGTCTTAAAAATTCAACTCTTTACCTATAATAGAATATAGGTTCAAACTGAAAATTAATTTAAACTACGATGCAAATTCAGAGAACAAACTGAGAAATAAAGAACAGAAATATTGAAATGGAGGATAGTTTAAAAAGAGTTTGTATGAAAAATTCTGCCATGTTTCAAAATGATTGCTTGGAGTGAAATTATATAGTCTTATTAATGTTTCTCAGAATTTTCAACAGGCATTCAACTACCATGATTCAAATAAAAAAAAATATTAATGAATGGCAAAGTGTAGTTGGGATAGGGGCACTCATGCCATTGCAATGATAAATAAACTATTGTGTACTCTCATCTCATGAACATAGGGAACAAGAATGCATATTATATTAAACTTCAAACTAGTTCATATCAAGACTACTAAAGTAGTTGACTGCAGCCAGACCCAGATTTCACATCAGGAACTAGACTAGGGGTGCCAAAGTAAACAGGGCACCATCTTTTAAATGCTAGTTTGCTTATTTAAGTAACAATAAAATTGTGTCTTTTTTCAATTTTAACTACCTGCATCCATGGAGAGCAAGTACTCTCTTTTCAAAGCACTCTCTCTTTCCTGATAATCGAAAATGAACTCTTAAAAGAATTAGGATTGTGAGGCCATACACTCTGTTTCCAAATGTATTGGGATTTCGATTTTTAGAAAATATTAATTTATTTAATGTTGTAATCTGAGTGTAATAAGTTGCTTTTCCATTTATTACCTATAATCTGCCATACTTTTTCGATTTGTATGTTCTATGGAAAGCTACTGTTAGCTTTGAAGATTTACTATTTGCTAAAAACTGTTAATTTTTATAAACAGATTTGCAAATAGCATTAATAAAGAACTTTTCATATTAAAGGAAAATGAGTTTTGAAGCTGAATTATTTGACATCAGATGCTGCTGTTATATTCGTCCTAAACACTGCTTCAAAACTGATGCAATGTGAAAAACTTATCCAAACTTTTAAAATTACATTTATTTCAGTAAACAATGTTATAATTTTAAGGAAAATTCTTATGAGTAAGTTTTCTGTTAGATTTATTTTAATATTTTCCATTTCCTATAACATTTTGCTACAAAAGCTTAATTCAAAGTTAGGGAGATCTGAATATAGTTTTTGCACAATATGAAACTGTCGCAATATTTTTGATAATTAAATATAATTTTTTCATTCTAAGAGCAATAAAAGCAAGAAAAAATCTTTTTTGTAATTTAAACTGATAATTTTATTTTTAAATATTATTCCATATTGAATACAACAAGTTATATGCTATCAATAATATTAATTTATTACATAATACCATGGTCGAGTGGTTAGTGTGCTTGGCTACTGATCTAAGGGACCTGGGTTCAAGCCTTGGGAAAAGCATGGATATTTGTGATGTTTCCTGCTGAGGTTCCACCATCCTCTCAGACCTACTGTGGCATATAAACTGACAGGCTCCTGTCAGACCTCTGTGGCAGGCAGCTGCTTGGGGGGGGGGGGGGGAAGTATTTATTTATTAAGAAAACTCTATTGCTATTATAATTTCGATTACATTATATTTTTTCGATTTACATTTATTTTTTGGTTGTGAAAGAAAGAAAATATTTTTATATGAAATTAAAGGAAGTATTGTTGATAAGGGCAGACTACCACTTCATGTGCCTAGAGGTGCATGAGATGTAAATCCTGCAGTCTAAAAAAAATAAATATCCCCTCGAATAGCTGTTTACAACAGAGGTCAGACATGAACCTGTCAATTTATAAGCCATAGTAGGTTTGTGAGGATGGTAGGACCTCTGCAGAAAAACAACACAAACATCCATGTCTTACCCAAGGCTTGAACTCTAGTCCTTTTGATCAATAGCCAAACACGCTAACCACTCGGCCATGGCTATGGTGTAAGAAATATATTCTGCAGTCCCAATAATATAATTCTGAAATTTACAAAAACAAAATTGTAAAACATTAAATAAATATAATTTTATGAAAATGCTACTAGTTTTTTTCATTCACATGAAAATTTGTTTAGCATTTTACTATTTACTGATAATAAAAGTCTATTCAATATTATCAACATAATGGTGCTTTTGCATGGTAATTCAATGTATCAAATTTACAAGATTTAATTTAGGCTAAATTTAATGAGAATCAAATTAATTCTCTGTCAATTCTACTTTTTGGAAATATGGAGTTCAAATTTTTTTCATTTTTATTAATGTCAGTTAATGAACAAACAAATTTCCCCTCGAACAGCTGCTTGAACAAGAAATCTGACTATAGCCTGTCAGTACAATACACCATAGAGAAGGTTTGTGAGAAAGGCAAGAATCCAGCAGAAAGAAAACATGCATGCATTTTATCTGGAGATTTAAACCAGGTTTTAAGTCAAGCAGCCAAGCATGCTAACCACTCAGCCACAGAAATGCCAATGAACAAATAGTTTGTTAACAACAGTTTGTGATGGGGAGATTGCCCTCTCAACTCTACTAGACTATATATATATACTGTACATATCTGATTTAAAAAGCATAGGCCTACTTTCACTCAATGATTTGGAAACATCCAGTACCAAAACAGAGTTCTGGTTCAATGATCCAGAAACATTGAGTAGTGGACTGGTGTTCTGTTTCAGTGCAGTATTTAGTTGCAGTAGTGCTTTAGTTAATTGCTTCCCATACTCAAAAAAGTCATACTTCGCCACTGCTGAGGGCTCAGAGAAGGTTGAGGGAGAGGACCCACTGGACAGCTGTTGGGACACAGAATGCTAGCCTCCTGTCAAGGCCATCCAGCATGTTCTTTAATGTGCACAAGTATGGTCATCTTGTACATGGGACCACAGCTTAATGTCCCATCCTACTGATCGGTGTCCCCTTCTGACTGAGGGCAGGGTGGGAAGTTTAGTGGAGATATATCTCAACGCTGGCCCACTCGGAACTCAAACCTGGAAACTGTAGATTATGAGTCTGGCATTGACTGAGCCACACCCACCCCATTTTTCTGAGCAATTCGCTAAGCAGTTTAATCTAATATGCCAAAGGATAAAGGCAGAAAACTTTTAATGTTGAGGGTGCAAAATTGCATTAAAACAATGACTTAATACCTCCTCCAGTGAACAACAGTCAGGGAACAGTCCTGCAGAAAGTCTAGCATTTCTTGGGTAACTGAACTGTAAAGAACATACCCTGCAATCAACAAGGGAACTGTGCCTAACTGGCCAGAATACCAAAATGTCAAACATTCCCTCCTCAATGCAACTTAACACACAGAATCTTAAGAACAGCTTTTTTCCTTCAAGTCTCAGCACTATGGATTGGGTTATTTTACCTTTTAGTGGCACTTGTTTTGTGAAAAATAGGCTAAATGGCTAAGTCAGAAGGGCACCAAGAGCTGAGAAGGTGAGGAAATGGGACCCATTGGACAGCTGTTAAGAGATAGATGGAAGTTTCCCATCAAGGCCATTCAGTGTGTTCTTTAATATATAAGGGTATGGCTCACTTGCACACAGGTCCATGGCTTTATATTCCATCCAACAGATGGTGGCCTTTCCAACCATTAATACTCAGCACCGAGTTATTTCCTGAAACCTTACCTGGCTACAAAAGGTAATGAGTCTTTAACAGGTGACTATGTGATATACATGCGAGCCAATTTCAGCAATTCATACAGACTGAAGCATTCACAATGTTTCCTATTCGTTCTGCCAGAGAGATTTACACTATATTTTAGTGCTAGTGTAAGTTTTTTTCTTAGTTTTTCTAAGATATGCTAAAAAAATTATACCCTAGTGCCAAAATATAGATATGCATGACGTGTTCGAAAGTTGTCTTAGGAAAAAATGAATTTATCCAATGTTTAAATGGGTGCAATAAATGCTACTGCCTCTAATGTGCAGGATTTGCTGAGTCAAACTTCCGGAAATTATCCAAAGAGTGGAAAGGTAGGTGGTTTTGCTGTAATTGTTTGAAACAGAGAACTTCTACAACAAAGGAGCTCGATTCTGCACGAGCCACATGGACACACCTCGTGATGCTCCCGATAGCTGTGGGGGAGGTTCTCCGCCCAAAGCGACTGACCAAGGTCAATGCAGCAAGGGTCCTGCGCGAGGCAATCTTGTGGCTCGCGTGAACGAAGTGGTCTCTTGTTACGGGAGGTCCTACTCAGAGGAGCAAAAACAAATGGATAACAAATGAAATTATAATTTTAGCAAAAGAAAAGCAAAAATTACACAACAAATATAAAAAACGCCCTTTTGATAAATCGCTTGAAAAGCAATATAAATCATTAAGAACTCAACTAACAAATAAAACTAGGTATGCAGAAAAACTTCATTATTTAAAAGAGTTCCATAATTGTAATAGTGATGTGAAAAAGCAATGGTCAACAATAAATAGTATTTTAGGGATCGAAAAAAAACCCAAGATATATCCTTCAAAAAATGTTGATGAAGATCTAGCAAATAAATTTAATGCACATTTCATAGAAGTTAACCAGGGGTATCAATATACTACAAATAATTTTAATACTGAAATTGACAAATATGTAAACCATAATGATAACTCAATGGTTCTGTTTGAAGCAGATGAAACGGAACTAAAAAATATAATATCACAATTGAATAATAATAAATCATGTGGTTATGATGAAATAAATGCCCATATGTTAAAAATTGTTTTTAAATATAAACCTCATATTTTTGTAAAAATTGTAAATTTATCTTTTTCTACTGGAATATTCATAAATGCTTTAAAAATTGCTAAAGTAAAGCCAATTTACAAAAAAGGTAAAAATACGGATTTTAATAATTATAGACCAATTTCCATACTCCCTATCTTTTCAAAAATAATTGAAAAACTCATGAAAGAGATTAATGAAATTTCTATCGAAATATAATTTCTTATCAAATAAACAGTTTGGATTTAGAGATAAATTGGGTATAGAACATGCTATGTTGCAACTTACCGGCAACATCTATAACAGTGTAAATGAACACAGGAAAACTTTAGCCTTATTTATTGACATAAAAAAAGCTTTCGACATAATAAATCACGAAATTTTAATGCAAAAATTAAGTATAATAGGAATAAGGGGACTTGCATTCAATTGGTTTAAATCATATTTGGAAAACAGGAAACAATATGTGGCTATACATAAACTGGAAAGTAATATGCTTGTTTTGAAATCTTGGGCCAGTATTGTTCTTAATA
Source organism: Ryuthela nishihirai (assembly GCA_038380435.1). Classification (NCBI taxonomy): domain Eukaryota; kingdom Metazoa; phylum Arthropoda; class Arachnida; order Araneae; family Heptathelidae; genus Ryuthela; species Ryuthela nishihirai. The sequence continues at coordinate 10,056,209 of JAWZYU010000021.1, forward strand.
TATATTAACGATTTTTGCAATTTAAATTTATTCGGCAAAATCACAGCTTATGCGGATGACACAGCAATAGTGTACTCGACTGGAACTAATAATGAGTTAGTGTTCAAGATAAACAATGACTTAAAAAGCATAAGAAACTGGTTTAGTAGTAATAAACTGCAAATAAATGTGGAAAAAACTAATTTTATATATTTCGGCTTATTGAATACAAGTAAAGAGGTTGTCATAAAATACCATAATTCTGGTTGTAATTTGGTAAATGGTTGTGTATGTAAAACTATCGAACAAGTTGAATGTGTTAAATATCTAGGCATTTATGTTGAACAAAATCTAAAATGGAAGAAACAAGTAGATACAGTGTGTAAAAAATTAAGATTTATTTCATACAAGTTATATTATCTTAAATCATGTTCTCATAAGAAGTTGTTAATTTTAGTTTATTTCGCTTGGGTTCACTCAATTTTAAGCTATGGAATCACATGTTGGGGGGGGGGGGAGATTATATATCAAACCTACTCCCTCTAGTGAAATTGCAAAATAAAATTGTAAAACTAGTTTCAAATAGCAATATTAGCAATGTAAATTATCATTACATAAGCAATAATATATTACCCTTGAGAAAGTTATATTTATATAGAAGTCTTTTGTTTCTACATAAAAACAACAATTGAATTGAAAAACGGTTCATCCCATATGATACCAGATGTTCTACAAACATGTTTCATGTTGTGAAATCAAAAAAAGAAATTGTGCATAAGTATTTCAATTTTATTGCACCAAAATTATATAATTCTTTACCAAATAGTATAAAAGAAGAAAAAAGTGATTGTAATTTTAAGAAAAAAAACAAAATTTTTTTGGAAGATACTGAAGACACTTTTAATGTAATTTCTTAGTTTTTTTATCCATTGCCAAAGATTTTCGTTTACAGTAGAATTTTGTTTTTGTAATCTGTAAGAGTTGTTTTGTAACTCCTAGATTACACAGAAATACTTGTAAAATGTATGTTTGTGTCAGTTTTTTTTATTTTTAATCTTTTTTTTATTTTATATTATTTCCTTTTGCTATTTTCCATCCAAATTTGATGGTCAATTTTGTGTGTAATGTTTCTGTAAATGAGAATGGAAATAAAAATATTATTATTATTAAAAAAAAATTACCCATTGTGCAATAAACAGGGAAGTCAGTTGCTTGCACTTTTTCACAAAATATGGCAGGCATGTTTATCACATAGGCACAGCTTTAACACAATTCATTGGAGACTTTTAGATTCCAATAAATGAAAATATGATCACAATAAGTGGCAATATTAGGATGTATCTATAAAGGTTTGCTTCCATTTTCTAAAAACTGATTCAATATTTGGTTGAGTGTAACATACAGTGATCACTGTTGTTAAATTATGCATGAATGCAAACAGAAATAAAAAATTATTTCAAACTCAAAATTTTAAAGCATATATAAATTTACAAAAAGCAAAAAATATATTTCCTTTCACACAACCATGAATTAGAATCTGTATTGAAGTTAACTTTCATTGTTCAGTTTAAAATTAATACACATACATATACACCGATCAGCCAAAACATTGAAACCATCTAGTATGATGTAGGTCCTCCTCTCGCCGCCAAAAGAGCTCTCACCCGATGAGGCATAGATTCAACGAGATGTTGGCAGGTGTCACTTGATATTTGGTACCATGGCTGCAACAAAAGATCCCACAGTTTCCGTAAATTACGTGGTTGGGGTGATGCTGCTCGTACCCGTTTCTCCAATTCAAACCACAAATGCTTGATTCACGTCCAGTGAATTTGGGAGCCATGGCAATAGATGAAATTCCTCATGCTCTAGGAACCATCCCTGAACCTTTTTCGCAGTGTGACATGGGGCATTGTCTTGTTGACAGAAGCTATCTCCACCAGGAAATACAGTCGTCATAGAGGGATGTACCTGGTCAGCTGTGATGCCCCCTCATTCATTTTTACTTTACCTTAACCATACCCCAGTTTTGCTTAATTTACGTTATATTTATCATTTTGGGAATTTTAATTTTATTTTTGGCATCACAGTGCTCATTTTCCGGGAGCATAGGAGTTGCACATGTGCAACTCCGAACTTTCGATTGTCACCTGCTAAAGTGCACATATTCAAGGACACACCCTCTCTTGCGTCATAGCTTGCATGCTCGTCACTTTATGTAAATGTCTTTCCCACCATGCAACATGACACATGTGGGCCTTTTGTACAACACTGATATAGCAGTGACACGTGGTCACAGGAGTTAGTTAGTATGAGGAAGTTGGTGGTAGTCAGAACAGTTAGTTGTAGGTGGTTGGAAGTTGAAGCAGAGTTGGAGGAGTTAGGTGACATGTTGTCACAGAGTAGGTAGTAGAAGCAGTTAGAGATGTAGAAGTTGTAGTTGACCTTTTCAACTGATGTTGGTTGAGTTTGAATATTTTGGAAATAAATTTTGTTTGTTATAGAAACTTTTTTGAATCTTTGCTATTTTTTCTCTTGAGCAATGTAGATAATTTTTGATTAGATATATATATTGACAATCACTTATTTTTGAATTCTTACTCGCTAAGTAATGCCTGCTGGTATAATATATTTGAACCCTAATTTTAACTTTAATTGGCAAATTATTAATTGCCTGGTGCCTGAGCTATGCAGAGTTTAAATAAATATTAAATCAGATAAAAGGTCCAAAACTTTAAAAGTTATTAAGTCTTTGGTCTGTTACACACCCACGATGTTCAGATAGGTGACAGCTGTCAGAATTTGCTCTACAGGGATAATTGGTCCAAGTGCTCCCCAAGAAAATATTGCCCAGACCATCACACTCCCTCCAGCTGCCAGAATCTGTCCCACAGTGCATCAAGGTGAGAAGGCTTCCATGGGTAAACATGGCACACGAGCTTGGTCCATATGGTGTAACAGAAAACAGGATTTGTCTGACTGTATGACCCTCTTCCACTCTTCTATGGTCCATTGTCGAATATGTGCTTACTGCAAGCATTGATGATGGTGAATGGCTGTGAGCATATGCACATGAATGGGTCTGTGGCTGTGGACACCCATATCCAAGAGCTTATGATGAACTGTTTGTTCGGACACACTGGGCCCTTTACCAGAATTGAAATTATGGGTAATAGTCAACCACAGTCAATGGCTCGAAGTGTCACCTGTTCAGGACCATTTTTGATAGGTACAAATTACTGCATAGAGAGCAGCCTACCAACGTCACTGTTCCAAAGATCCTCTTATGAAAGAGTCTTGCCATAATGATCTGACCTTTGTTGAAATCAGGTAAATCCTTTGATTTTCCCATGTTGAGATGAGACAAAACAAAATACTGCCTGTGAGAGCTCCGACCCAGGTATTATATATATCATTCGCGACCTTGGCACATGACACTGATTGGCTGCACATGCACTTCTTTGGATAATGCAGAGGTGATTTTAATGTATTGGCTGATCTGTGTATGTCCATTAGTGTAGGAACTTTCAGAGAAAATCATTTATGAATGGCTGCAAATATCACTAACTCAAATGGTAAGAAACTTTGAGGAAGCTCTGGTAAAAAAAATTCACTTATGTATTCCATAAATTAAAAATTAACCATTACAGAAACTAAAAAATATTAAATCTTACCTGGGGAACCTGGAGCAGATTTGCTGGTTTTAATATCATGAGAAACAGCTATGTATGTTGCAGGAGATAAAATGGCACCAGATGGTGGAGCAGAAGACTCTATAGCAGCATCTGATATCTGCTCTGGAACAGGACTAGGTTCTCGAGATAAGGAATCTGGTGTAACTAGTCCACTTGCCCCACTGTGGCTTGGCGATGCTGGAGCTGACCTGCACAATTTTGAAATTGAAACTTCAGGACTACCTTTAGTTTTGTATTAAGAATTATCTAAGTACAATAGACTCTCTCTTATCCGGTTCCGGCTCAACTGGCCTCCACTTTAACCGGTCATTCCAAGAAGTGGAAGCAAGTCATTGTTTCTTTTGTTAATTTGCTTCAGTTCCAAGAAACAGAAGCAAGTTGCCACGTGTTTTGTTTATAGTACAGTACATATTTGCTTCAGTTCCTCTTTGTGAATATTACAGTGTACAGTGTATTGTTCATATACAGGAGTGTGTGCTGTGATCTATTAATTATTGTGTGGTACAAAATGAATGGGTGCAAACATAAGCATAATGTCATTACGATGGAGATGATATTAAAAGCATTAGAACATATTGACAAAAGTGATTCAGTAAAGTATATTTGTGATGAACTAGGTGTTGGTAAAAGCATGATAAATGACTGGAGAAGGAATAGAAAATCTTTACAGGATTTTTGCACTCGAGTCTGAAAAAATGCTTCATTCTCAGTGTACTCTTAAAAAGCCGAAAAATGAAATTGGCGATGATGCACTTTGGTTATGGTTCATGCAAGAGAGTCGAAAAGGAACGCCAATCAGTGGGCCAATCTCGAAAGAAAAAGCATTAATCCTTCATTCTAAAATTGATAATGGGGGAGATTTTTCAGGAAGCGAGGGATGGCTTTCTTGCTGGAAAAAATGGCATGATGTTCATTACCTTGGTGTTTGTGGTGAGAAATTGTCAGCTGATACTTTAGCAGCAAATGAATTTTCAGAAAAACTTTTAGTGCATATTGAAGAAGGCCTATGTGCAGAACAAATCTATAATGTAGATGAGACTGGGTTAAATTTTAAACTTCTTGCAACGAAAACGTTTCCGACAGCGCAAGAAACCTCAGCATCAAGATTTAAAACAAACAAAGAATCACTGTGGCTGTGTGTACAAATGCAGCAGGTACACACAAACTTCCTCTTTTTATAATTGGGAAATCAGCAAAACCCCAGGCATTCAATCATTTAAATTTAGCTGCTCTTCCAGTTTACTACAAAGCTCAAAAGTCTGCTTGGATAGACTTGCATTTGTTTAAAGAGTGGTTCTTTACAGAATTTGTTCCAAACAAAAAAAAACACTTGACAAGTCTTAAAATGCCCATAAAGGCCCTATTCGTTCTCGACAATGCCCCAACATACCCAAGCAAACTCATTTCTGACAACATAAAAGCCATGTTTTTGCCACCTAATGCAACATCTTTAGTGCAACCAATATATCAAGGTGTGCTTGTGAGTTTAAAAAGGTGATACAGGAGAAAGCTTCTTTCAGAAATTTTACAGCAAACCGAAAATGATAGAATAGAACTTTTAAATGCTTTGAAAACAATAAATATCAAGGATATGATCTACATGTTGGCAAGAGCTTTTGGAGAAATGCTTTGTAAAACGTTTGTGAACTCATGGAGAAAACTTTGGCCCGAAGTTGAAAACTGTGTTGAAAGTACGAAATACAACAACACGAAAGTATCGAATGAGCCTGTGTCTGCCGAAGATATGATGGATAATGACAATATTTCACTGCTTAATGACTTAAACTGCTGCCTGGATGTGACACACTTGAAGAAGATAAGTTGGGTTGTTTTACCTCTGAGTGGCACTTTTTTGCACATCATGGGCTAAATGGCCAGGTCACAAGGACCCTGAAGGCTCAGAGAAGGTTGGGGGAGAGGACCCACTGGAACAGCTGTTGGGAGACAGATGGTAGCCTCCCATTAAGGCCATCCAGGGTGTTCTTTAACATGCACAGGGTATGGCTCTCCCACATATGGGGCCACGGCTTAACATCCCACTGACGGACGGTGGCCTTTCCAAGCCCATCAGTGTCCCCTACTGACCGTGGACAGGGCAGGAGTTTTGCGGAGATAAGTCTCAACGCTGACCCAGCTGGGACTTGAACCTGGGAACTGCAGATTACAAGCCTGGCATGCTACCGACTGAGCCACCCCTGTCCCTTTAAAGAAGATGACATTGAAAAATGGTTAAAAGGTGATGAACAGTTGGAAAATGAAACACTGAATGATGACAAAATTATCAATGCAGTCTGCTAAGAAGGGAATGGAGAAGCAGAGAATGAAGAAGACAAAAAGGGAAAGTTAGCCATATTGAAGGAAAAGAAGCTTTCGATGTTGCAGTAAGATACATTGAACAACAGGCCTCATCTGCGACTGATATGACGTTTATTAAAAAATGGCAAGACTTTGCAGGTAAAAAAGTGTTAAGTTCAAAGAAACAAAAGAAAATCATGGACTTCTTCAAGTGAGTGTGAGTAAATTGTTAATATTGTGCAACAAATTATTAATTAAAATACATTATAGTTATTATGTTTGTCATTTGCCATTATTTATTTTCTGACACAATTTTTGGATTAACCAGTCTTTCGTTCATCCGGCCAGAGGTCCAGTCCTGTAAGGGCCGGATAAGAGGGTGTCTACTATATTTGAAATCTTATAATAATACATCACTACATTCTGTATTTCATAGATTTAATAGTACTTGCAAGTAAAGTATATGTTCTACCATCATGTGTAAGTTCTACCATTATGTTTAGGATTTCCCAATTACTAAAATATTCCATCTCACAGGAAAGATTAAAATGATATTCTATATTAAAATAAAAATTTATAGTTGTTTTTATATCTATTTTTAGTATTGGAATATACTAGCGTGCTAAAAAAAAATATTACGAAGAGAACTCTTTTGGATTTCAAAGCAGGTAGACAAATTTGAGAATTTGCCTAAGATTGCCTAAGAACTTAAGACTTTTTTTTAAATGTAAATTTCCATTTTCATCCTTCCGGTGTCCAGCCTGAAAAACTGGTTTCCACCCAGAGGCCAAGCTATTTTTTCCCTTATGCTCAGCCAAAAAAAAAAAATTAAATTTAAACGTTTTTATAAAAAAAATAACTAATGAAAAGTTAAATAACTAATGAAAAGAATTATGGCATGTTATAAGCCAAATTAATCAGCATTTAATTCTGAATTTTCTAAAAATAAAAAATTAATGAAAAAGAACATTTTATTTTAATAGGACTTTTTTAGAGTCATGTGGTAAAAAATTGCATCTGGCAACAGATGTAAAAATTTATTTAAAAATAGCTTAATACACAGAAATGAGTATAATGCACATGAATAGAAAGGCTATTTCTGAATAACGAAAAATTTATTTTTTTGGTTTCAAGTAAATATTTTTCTCGTTTTTCAATATTTTTCTCAGTATTGTACTTTGGGAAAATCCAGGCCTTTTAGCCAATTGTGCTGAGTCAGCTAAGCAAATCAACTTTAGAATTTTTTTTTAAAAATAACCAATCAACAAAAATAGATCATGTTATATGCCAAATCTGCACCTTCTAAGTGCAGATTTGGCATATAACATGATCTATTTTACTTCTAAGTTCACTGCAGGATATAATAATGATTATTTCTTGTTAAGCTAAGGCAAAAAATCAGTATAATTGAAGTCAGATACATGTTGCACATGAGAAAGCAAACAAAAGCAATATAATATGCACAGAACAATCTCAGCAGCAGTTTATTAAAAAAAAGTTATATGGGGAAGCAAACAGCTTTTATCTAATAACAATGTCAATCTTGCTTTGTTGAATTTGGAGTTTTCCTTTCTAGTGAAAACTACCTTAAATACATCTTTGAAAAGGCATTTAGAGTGAGCGATAATTATTGCTTCTCCCACTTACTGTGAATTGTCCATCATGCTTATTGGGCCATTGTACAACTGCCTTAAATTTTCTGTCAGGTTGCACTTTTGAGAAGAAATGCCCCAGTTTAAATAAACTAAAATTGAAATCTTTAGTAAACTGTACTAGTTTTTTACCAATTGAAATCTGCATGCCCTAGGTATCACTCAACATTTGTAATGCTAAATTTGTTCCCTCAAAAATTGGCCATTTTCCTTTGCTGTGTATACTAAAGAACACGAACTTTCATTAATCATTATATCATTGCCAGTGGCATCATAAGTGTGAATAGCAGCAGAATGGTAGTTACGAAGTCCTGTTTGAGTGCAAGTAGCACTTCAGTAGCCCCTGCCTAGTGTGCAGGCTTCGAGTTGGGTTGCTTTACCTCTGAGTTGCACTTTTTTGCACACAATGGGCTAAATGGCCAGGTCACAAGGACTCCAAGGGCTCAGAGAAGGTTGAGGGAAGGGACCCACTGGAACAGCTGTTGGGAGACAGATGGTAGCCTCTTGTCAAGGCCATCCAGTGTATTCTTTAATGTGCACATGGTATGGCTCTCCCACACATGGGGCCATGGGTTAACATCCCATCTGATGGACGCCAGCCTTTCCAAGCCCATCGGTGTCCCCCTACAGACCATGGGCAGGGAGTTTTGCAAAGATAAATCTCGATGCTGACCAGGATTCAAACCTGGGAACTGCAGATAATGAGTGTGCAGGCACAAGAGCATCAGTGTATGCAGCATATGGTCCACTGAAGTGCATCATTAGCAATAACAAAGCTGCTTTTTAAATATTTTTATTTCTCATTATCAAAACAATGACCATACTCCAGATTTGGTAAAAAGATTATATGGAGTATAATGTGAAACATATGTAAGTTGAATATTTTTATCTATAACATCACATCATTTTTTATTTTTTATTTTTTTTTCAGAATTTAAAATTTTCAGTTTTTAAATATTTTCAAAACCCACAACACTTTGTACAAGGTAAAACTTGTCAGAGGTAAAACAACATTTTGTAAATTTTTTTATTACTGAATTTATCATAAAAAAAACTACATCAGAACACCAAGTTGAGTGTTCTATTTAACAGATGCAAAGAAAAATAAATGAAAAACTTTAGGTCACAATCACAATTTGCATAATTTCTCCCTTAAGTTAAATCACTATAACTCCTTACAATTTTTTTATTCAAAATATTTTGGGATATTACACATCTTAGATGTACTAATATTTATGCCAAATATCATTGAAATCAGTGATGGGTGGTGAACTGGCTTGGTTGACTGACATGAAATGACCCTACTAATCGTAACTCATAAACTAGAGATACCCAAGAACTGTGAATGAAAACCAAGGAATACTCATTTTAAACAAATGCTAGTAAAATGGCCAAAAGAGTGTGGCTGGTCATAGGCCCATGCCTCGGAAGAGCTTCGAAAAGGATCTTCACTTGCAGTTACAAGACAGCCGCTAGTGGCTGATTTTACAATGATGGAGATTAACATCAACAATAAAAGATAAGTGATTAGTGGCTGGTAGCTCAGTGGTCAGAGCACCTGACATATCAGGAGGTTGTGGGTTTGAATACCCACTAATCTGACACTGATCTTGTTCTATTTTGCTTACTGTGGATAGCTTTTTGATTTATTTCCTTGCTGTCTCAAAATAATACAGGTGCAGTTCCTAGCATGCATCAAGGGCTTACAAATAGTGTGTTATGACTCAAGGGAAGACAAATAAAGAAACTACATAAATAAGTTTTTACACATTGCAAGACAAAAATGCCAAAATCTATTGATAACATTTATAACTGTCTCCAATGGGAACTTAACTGATATTCACAAATCAGTAATTTTACCCATCTCAAAAATAAAAAGCCTAGAATTAAAATTAATAAAGAAAGCCTCATATATTAATAGATGCTAAGCTAACTTCATAAAATTATTTGAGAAATTAAAAAAAAATTCAATAGCATCATCAGTCTATACCCATACATAAGTGTTTCAAACTTTGTAACTGTGATATAAAATTTTACTAATGGTAACTGATAAAGTATATATATTTATATATTAAATATTGTCATTTCAGAGTTCCTTAATAATTCAAATCTTTTCCCTTTAGTTCTCAACATGATGCATTAGAAAGCAAAAACTTTTGTGAACCTACAAACTGCCATTAGCACAACCCATATTGCACATTGACATTGAGGGTCTTCTATATTTTAAACATTCCCTCACTAGCTGGCTGACAACTCCTGCAAGTTAACCAACTTTACATTAATTGTGTTTTCAATCCATCAAAGTCAGACAATGAGGAAACATTTCTTTTACTGCAGGATTTCAGTGATTTGCACAAATGTAGACCCATATGTTTTTGTTTTTTATGATTAAAACTGTTTCAATGTTTCTCTGAATTATTTTATCTATTGTCAGATATAGTTCATGAAATGAATATGAAGGATGGTTGGTTGTTAGGATTTTTTTTAGTGCAATGGTGACTAAGGCCATATTGTGCCATGGTATAAACAGTAAAAATAAACAAAAGCCATTGAACCCTCAATAAAAATTTAAAAGCAACACACAAAGAGCATGAAAACAACAATAATGTAAAAGACAAAACAGAAACAAAGGTGTAAAACAAACGATGTGTATAAGAACAAGGGTAAAAAGAGTCAACAATTGTAAATAGAAAAACAACCAATGGGTGTATAAAACCCATATTATAAAAACATGTCAATATATCAAAATGAAATAAAACATTAAATACAACCAGTAAAATGTAAAAATTTGAAGGAGTTAAAAATGAGTCATCAAATAAAAGGTGGCTGAGTGTAAGGGGCTCGGCCATAAAATCATGGAAGTTAAAATAAACACACATCATTCAAAGTTAAAAGCTGGACATGAAATTAAAATATTTTTGATGATTAAAATGGTGTCACAAAACTCACACTTAGGTTTGTCGTCTGCCCTTAGAAGAAATGAATATGTGATAAATGAGGCAGCCATGCAATCTAAGTGGAACCGAGCAAATACAACTTCCTCCTTGTGATTCCTGAGAAAACATGACTGCCATGGTTGACAATAAGTTCGATCTCTAAAAGTTTGTTACCAACCTGTTCAGACCAAGAACTTTGCCACACTGCCATAAGTCCATGTATGGAACTGGCAGTGGAGAGTCTGATAGCGGCATGGCTGACTTGGTAGCAGCATCTGGTAGTGGAACTTGGAAAGAACAAGGTGAGGCCGATGCCTCACCAGGATCCAAGCCTGTAGCAAGCTAAGCTCATCAGTGTAAGGCATACACCAACAATGCTTAACTGTCATGTGGTCCAAGGTGAGACTGATAGCATGCAACTCTGCAGTGAAGATGGAACAATGCTGTGGGATCTGGTCTGCAATGATTACATCACAGCAGACCATGGCTGATCCCACTAATGTGCCAGACTTCAAGCCATCTTTGATGATGGGCAAGAAGTCCAGATGATCAGCACGATGGCTGGCAAAGCGTTCCCAGGTGTAAAGGCCTTCCCCATCCTGCAAAGAGAAAAGTTGCAGGAAGAGGAAACATCAAGCCATGGTGGAAGCGGCTCAGCTGTTGACTGAGCAATGCTATTGAAACTGATGCTGATGTCTCTGAGGTAGCCTTTGACACCCAAACTGAAAGGACGAATGGCAATCACCAGATTCTGGTATAACATTTCCCACCAGGAACTGAAAATGCAGTCCCAAGTGGGATGACCTGCAGGGCTCACAATATTGCTGCATACTCTAGGGACAACTGCTGACAGCAAATGGATAAAGATGGTTCACTAGTCTCAATGTAAAGACTCTGGATCAGTGAAGTGTGGAAAGCCCCCTGCATACAGAGGGCCTGATGGAATAGAGGGTCCAGAACTTTCACCACTGAATCCCAGGTGGAGTCATACACCTGGGATAGGTAGTTTAGTTTCGACCAGACAAGTACATGGTAAAGGCAGAGCAAGGAACATCAGTCCACTCCCCAAGAGAGGGAGGAGAGTACTCAGAGGATATTCAGTGACCACGTGCACTTGGACCTGAGATGTCAGATGAGGTAAAAAGGCCAATTTCTAGTCGAAAATGTGACCTAGAAACTTGGTCTCCACCACAACTGGAATGATGTTACCCCCAAGCTGTAGCTCAGGGCCCAGATGAAGATTACTCTTATGACTAAAGTGCACATAAATGGTCTTCTGTGGAGAGAACTGAAACCCACTGGCAGTCTCCCAAACTGAAAGATTGTTCAGAGCAGTTTGCAATTGTTGTTCAATGACCCTCGTGCTGGATGATGAGCAAAAAATGCTAAAATTGTCAATGTAGCAGTTGGAGTAAGTTGCTGTGCAATGGAATGTATCTTGATAGCAAAAAGCATAACACTCAGGACACAGCCTTGTGACACACCTGTTCTTGGAGGAAATGCCGCGACAGAGTGTTACCATCATGGGCACAAAAAGAATGAGAAAACAAAAAAGCTGGAAATGAAAATCAGCATGTGACCTCACAAGCCTAAGCTATGGAGGTCACGAAGAATGCCAAATCTCCATGCCATGTCATATGCCTTTTTAATGTCAGGAAAATGGACACCAGATGCGAGACATCGAGACGATGTAAAAACAAATTCCTGACTGCCAATTTGAGGTGGATCAGGTGGTCTAAGGTAGACCATTGCCTGCAAAAGCCACAATGGGTGTTGGAAAGAATATAATGGTCTCCAAATACCAGGCCAGTCTAGTATTTATCATTCTTTCCAACACCTTGCATACATAGTTAGTCAATGCAATTAAAAGATAATTCAAAGGAATCTTGGGATTCTTGCCTGGCTTGGGGAAGGTCAAAATGATAGCCTCCCGCAATGAGTCCAGAAACTGCTCCTCGATGGAAATACAATTAAAGAGTCGGAGCAGTTGATCCTTACTTGATGGTGAGAGATGTTGGAGCACTGCATAATTGACACTGTCTGGTTTGACATTGGGTTGCTTTACCTCTGAGCGGCACTTTTTTGCACACCATGGCTAAATGGCCAGGTCACATGGACCCCGAAAGCTCAGAGAAGGGTGGGGGAGGGGACCCACTGGAACAGCTGTTGGGAGACAGATGGTAGCCTCCCGTCAAGGCCACCCAGCGTGTTCTTTAACGTGCACAGGGTATGGCTCTCCCACACACGGGGCCACGGCTAAACGTCCCATCCGACAGACGGCGGCCTTTCCAAGCCCATCGGTGTCCCCTACTGACCGTGGGCAGGGCAGGGAATTTTGCGGAGATAAATCTCAATGCTGACCCAGCTGGGACTCGAACCTGGGAACTACAGATTGTGAGCCTGGCGCGCTACTGACTGAGCCACCCCCGCCCGTCTGGTTTGACAGCAGTGGCACAAGAAGTGTGCAGAGTAAGGTGAAGCTCCTCTGCTGTGAATGGCCTGTTCTAAGGCTCCAGGCCATTTGAATGGAAAGACAGTAGAGAACATTCTACCCTGTTCTCCAAGGCCAGAAATTCTGGTGAGTATGAAGAGATGGAGGAGGATGACTCTCTCAGAGTGTCGGCAATTGTTTGGGGATCAGAAATGCCTGTCCACTGTGCTCCAGGATCAAAAACAAGTGCGACGTGTACTTCCCACCCATCTTCCGGAATTTATCCCACATGACCTTACAACTGATCATGTAGGTAATAGTTGATATATATATATATTTCATTCGAGATTCCTCCTGGCTCTGGCACCAGACAAAACAATCTTTCGCTGTGATGCATTTGAATGCTTCGAGATTGGGGGATGTCAGATATCTTCAAACCCACTCAGCCTCGGTCTGAGTTTTACAAGCTGCAGTGCAGTTGGGATTCCACCACAGTTTTGGAAACTGTGGAGAGGTCTGATTTATAGTTGGAGCAGCTCCATGGATGATAGTCAGTCATCTTCGCCACTGCAATATTGACTGGCTCCTGGCTGACTGAGTGTTCATCGAACTCACAAAGGAGCTTGAAATCACTCCAGTCAGCTTGATCAAGTCTCCACCGTGAGTACATGAAGGGCTGCAAGGCCTCCCAAGGGAGATGGAATGGGGAGGTCTTCAATCCTTCCACATAAAGAGTGGAAGGATAGAGGAGGAGCAGATGGTCAGATCAATGACAGTGAATGTGCAGGTCAGGGAATGAAAGTAGGTACTGACAACAGTGTTCAACAGTGAGAGTGATGGATCCAGGAGCTACTGCTCCAGGACTCCATCCCTCCCATTGGTTCCAGTATTGCTCCACAGATGACTGTATCTGTTGAAGTCCACCCATAATGAGGAAGGGGGATGGAAGCTGTGAGATGATGTTATCAAGGTATTCCCAGAAGATGAAACTTCTGGGCGGTAGGTAGACGGAGCAGTCAATGAAAATCCCACAAAGAGATGGATGGCAACTGCCTCTAAGGTGGTGGTGAGGGGTGTGACCTGGAATGGAGAACTGCTACTCATGAGGATGGTGACACCCCCACAAACTGGTCCATCTCCATCCTGGTCCCAGCGAACAAAAGAGAAGTGCCAGATAGTGGGATTGTTGGCTGTCTGCAGGCACACACGGATGGGCTTGTGTGCCCTCAGGAGGGCCTTGATGTCTGCAGTATTCCTCTGGAATCAATGACAATTCCAATGTAATAGTGTGGCCATCTGAGGTCTTAAGTGATTCAGCAGATAACTTGCAATTTATTTTAACCATCCCAGGGACAGCTTCGGGAAAATCAGATGGTCGGTATCATGTTCTTAGAGTCATCTGAGGGATAATGGATCTGAAGCCACCAAACAAGGGGGAGATGAAGTTTCTTGGGGTCTGGCAACAGCCCATTTGGAAGGTTTGGCTGTTTGCAGTCAGGAAGGACCACCACCTTCCAGTAGTGGAAGTAGAAGGTGCCATAGCAGGAATGGAAACCAGAGCTGATGTCAAGACTGACACTGACTTCGGTTTTGCCTGTGTCAAGAGGTACTTTGCAGCAGGCGAGAAAGATTCAGCAGGCGAAACGCTGATATCAGTCTGCACTGCCACAGAAGTCATTGCAACAATGGGCTTTCTGATGACTGCACCCAGCATAGGAGACATTGCCAGGCAGGCAGGGGGTGCAGGGAGCTTCTCACCTCTGGATAAGTGCTGTTGTTAAGTATCTTTAGACTCTGTACCTTTTTCTCCTCCAGCCACTTAGGACAGTTGCAGTAGGCCAGATATTCGCCACAATTCACACGGCTTACATTTTCTGCTGTGCAGTCTGGATCGAGCTGATCCTCAAGCAATGAGCAGAGGTGGGTTTGCCTCGGCAAGCTGTGCAGCTATCATACCTCTGGCATTGGAAGAAATGAAGAGGGTTTACAATATATGACCGATCTCGCAGTGAAGGTATCCTGCCTTGATGGAAGTCTGTCGGTAGGAGTGGCATATTAAATGTAAGAATTAGTATCTGGGCAGGTACTAACTTCCCATCATGGCATTGTGGAACCCAGTGGACTGCTGCCACTCCCTGGGTTGAAAGCTACAAGAGAATTTCCTCCTCAGAAACTTTGAGGAGGCCCCACTCAAAGATCACACTCTGAGGAATTAAGCGTCTTGTGTGGAGTAATGGTGACTGCCACCCCACCAGTCGCTGTTACATTCAAAAGTAGCTCAATGTTTTGAACAAGCAGTTTCTACCTCCAAGTCACCAGATCTTAGGCACTTGACTGATTTCGTAACTCCCATGAGACCTTCCAGACCTTTGCTAATAGAAATAGAGACATGTCCCCAATCATCTGATCACCTGTGAGTGGATGATCTTGGGGATGAAGAAACACACAAATGCAATGGCAATGATGAAGAAAACATAGAAGATGGGGCTCATAGTGAGCTTTCTTGGCAACATTGGCTGATGAATTTCCTTGAAGGGAATTCACGGTTGTAAATTGGTGATTCAGCACTCATTGTCCCCACCCACCACGAAGTCCAACAAGGGGCCACCCACAACGAAGTCCAACAAGGGCCACCCAATTGGGTGTCAGGGCTGCCCAGGCACCATACCCACACAGCCAGTGGGCCAAGCCCTCAAAATGAAATAAGGAGGAAAAGGAAAAAGAGAAATGTGAGAAACTCATCCGAGTTCTCGCAAAATAAAAGAAGTGAAAAAAATAAAAAAGTGAGAAACAAACTGTTCTCATAAAAGAAAGAAAACTAACAGCATGTCTGAAGGCTTGAGAAAAAGAGGCAGACCTAGAATGAGATGGGTGTACAATGCCAAACAGAAATTTATTAGAACTGGCCTGCCAGAGCCAAACAAAACAGCTGTCGCTCACAACAGATGTATGAGGATTATGTATATATATATGTGAAATTATTACTTCAATGAAAAAATATCACAGATATTCAAAATTAAGAATGCTGATTTGCCAATCTTGAAACTTATTTTAATAGAAGGATATTGTTGGTGTATATCACAAAAAAAATTTAATAGCTTTACTTAAGGCCAATTATTTTGCATGAGGAGTTGTAAAAACCTTTAGCCATTTGATAGCTTAATGGTAATGGTCTTAATAATTATAAAACTGAAAAGAAAAATACCTAGATGAAAGTCCACCATAAGGAGTTCTGAAGCATGGTACTCCTCTTTGTCGTCGTCTTCTAAAAGCTTGTTCTATGAGTTTGGTTTCAGATTGAGCATCTATTTTCCAAAATGAACCTTTGCCTGGTTCTTCTTGTGGTCGTGGAACTTTCACAAAATGTCTATTGAGTGATAGGTTATGGCGTATAGAATTCTAAAAAAAATAAAAAATGAATAAAAAATAT
This sequence comes from Ryuthela nishihirai, assembly GCA_038380435.1. Taxonomy (NCBI): domain Eukaryota; kingdom Metazoa; phylum Arthropoda; class Arachnida; order Araneae; family Heptathelidae; genus Ryuthela; species Ryuthela nishihirai. The sequence goes on from JAWZYU010000021.1 coordinate 10,072,627, forward strand.
CACACACACATAAATAATATTAATTTTTTTAACTGGAATAATTTCCCAAAATAGCATTGAAAGTAATATAATAATTCAATTACCAGAAAATTATTATACCTGAAAGGGGCAATATAATGACAGCAGATGCATGTTCAATAATTTTAGATTGAAGGATTTTTATAGAAATACACCAAAGTCCTTTTCTGTGTTTAACTTTGACCAACTAAAGAGAGTTATCATTTATAAGCTTTCTTGGAGTTATATATTTAGAATATAACAAACCAGAGTGTACACATCGTAAATTTAATAAAGCTCTATAACACTGTATATAATTAAAACATAGATCATACAGTATCATTTGGCTAAAGTAATTATTAGCTGTAAAATGTCAAGTTACAGGTAGAGCAGATATTGTAAAATGAAGGCTAAAATGGTTTTCAACTGAAGTTTGCATACATTTTCTTAAGGCTGGTAGACATATTAGGTACTGAATAACACGTTCTATACAAATATAGAAAAGAATTCAACTAGGTTACTTAAGGTATAATTGCAAATAGTCGATTTTGATGATTTAACAGTATTATATTAAAATCTTAAATTTTATTAAGAAATTTAAAGTTATAAACACAAGTAGATTTAAAGCTAAAAATGAATATTCAATGTAGTCTAGAATACAGTAACTTCCACTTACAGCTCAATGACTAGCAGTTAATCTGTCTTAATCGAAACTGGTAGCACAAATATAGAACTGGGTAAGAAAATAAGGTCAGGTTAGCAGACCTAGATAATGTGGTAAGATAGGACAGATCACCATGTGAGAACAGTTCTTTTGCACATAAACCATACACCATCTATGCTACTGATCATCTGGGTTAGCAATATGTCCTATGTGAACTTAAAAACAATCCAAAATAATGAAAAAAAAAAATTATATTGTCCTGTAAGTGTCCTAAAATATAACGGGGGAAAAAAAGTAAAATATACCCATGAAAAGTATAAATATACCCAATAACACTTTCTTAACCACTTGCTGAATCCATAACTTCAGAGGAAGGAGAAGAAGCTCATCCATTAGGCCTTTGGGCACTGCCCCACCAAAAAATTACAAAAAATAATAAATTAATTTCAAATTTAGTATTTATTATTTGTCATATCTAAATCAGCAATAATATCACTTTTTATATTTGTTCAGTAATCATTATTTGCAGTGTTATGTAAACAATCACAGTATTTGCCCTGCAAATCAGGGCTATATCGGCTGTTTTTGCACTGTTAATGAGAATTTTGACATTGAAGTCGCAGCCCAGAATCTTAGCATTATCTGTCAGCAAAAACACAAATGTGCATGTGCTGAACTGCAGGAGCCATGTCACCATTTTGTAGTGGCCATGACAGCTGATTGGCTGATTCTACCACTCCAACCAATACTTGAAGATCTTGTTACTTAGCAAAAAATTTCATTTGATTGTGGCAGGCTCAACAAATTCAACCCTTTGTGACAAGATGTGTTTGAACTGGATTACCCACTTTTTATTTTGCTATGAATGGATATTTATGTATGAAAAATTTAAGAACATTAGGTATGAAAATAATGGTCAACAAGAGAAAATTAATATTTTATTTTAACATGATATCTCGTCAGCAATGTGTAGCTCAGTTGGTTAAATGCATTGTCTGTTCTGGACTTGCAACTTAAAGGTTTCCGGTTTGATCCCAGCTACTGTGATATTTTTTTTTATAATTCATTTCATTACTACACATCACTCTTTTTACAATTTGTTGTAAAATAAATTAATGTATGTGAAAAAAAATAACATTGTAAATTAAATATAACCAAAATAGACAATTTTTCAAGTGATAATTTAAGACAAGTAATTGAGTTTAAAATAATAAATGAAATATATAATTGGAATGAGGCCAAAAAATAGTAAATCCATATATTAGATATAATTTTCATGAATAGTTTTTTGAAATACCCCTAGAGGGGAGAGGAAAAATACTAAATTGAAGTAGGACAAGAACACCTTTTCAAGTCCCCTCCTCCAAATGTTTTGTTAAATAATGCATTTTGAGAATAGCTGAAAAAAAAAAGAATATATTCATTATAAAATGTCTCTTCAGTATCAATATAGGTACTTGAATATGAGGTATCTCTCCAAAATTTCCCCCTACATCCAGTAGTCAAAGTGCCCCACCAAAAATTTCAGTCATGAGCCACCACTGAAAGGAAGATATGGTGCCAAAAAAGTGATATACCAATTGAACAAAAACTTCCAGTGCTCTATCTTCCTTTGAAGATAAATACAAATTCAATAATATCATTAGTATATTTTACTTCCATTTTTACCTATCTTCTTACTGCTTTTTGCCCTTTGTCAGTTTGTGGATTTGTTGAAATAGTTGTTCCACCATATCTTTCAAACGCAATGAACGAACTTAATGATTTATGTGTCAAATGAATGCTTGTGATGTGGGGGGGTGGATGTCATATGGAGGTGCTGTCCAACTTCTCCAAGACCACAGGCCATTTTTCCTTTGCCAATATTTCACGGGCCAAAAAAAAAGAATATGATAGAATAGGTAATTGAAATGTCAGTTCATGTCACCTCAAAAAATTATTTTATTTATGCAAAAAAATAATAAGTAGTAATAAACCTCAAAAATTATTTTATTTATATGAAAAATAATAAGTAATAATAAATGTCAAAAAGCCAAAAAATGATTTTATTTATGCAAAAAATAATAAGTAATAATAAGCCGATATAAATTTTCTAAACCTTATCAAATATTTAATAAATTTAATGGGAGCATTGTGGCCGTAGTTGTTGGGCAATAATTTCTTTTATGTTCATATCGATATTTGTTGTTGCGAGCCAAAGTATATATTCAAGTGTAGAGTCTTTCAAGTAGTTTCTGTATCTTGATTTTATATATTTCACATCAGAAAATACGTGCTTGCAGATATATGTACTTCCGAACATAAAAATTATTTGGAGTCCAAAATCTTTCATTTTTGGATATTTTTCTCTAGGCAAAAGTTTGAACAATTCTATTCCAGTTTCTCTATTAGATGCAATAATTGGGTCGGCCTCAAGGTCATATAATTCCATTTGATATTTGGGATCTATGGTGCTAATATCAATATTTAATGGATTAATAAATAAAAATAAATACCCCCTCAAGCAGCTGCTTGCCCCAGAGGTCTGACAGGAGCCTGTCAGTTTATACACCATAGTAGAAGGTCTGAGAGGATGGCAGGCCCTCAGCAGAAAAACGACAAAAACAGCCATGCCTTACCCGGGGCTCGAACCCAGGTCCCTTAGATCAGTAGCCAAGCGCGCTAACCACTCGGCCATGGGACGGTACTGAATAAATTTAAATTTTGCTTAAGGTCATCAAATTGAGAAAATCTATTAAAAGCTTCAATTAGGATATCTAATATAGGAACAAATTTTTCAAAATTAACTGTTTTACTAAGTTGCTTCATTTCTTCGTAAACTCTTTACAAGTTTCAAAATGAATTAAATTGTTTTCCTGCAAATTTGACTTCAACAACTGTAGTTTGTTTCTAAACCCAGTAACATAATTATAAAGACAGCACACGTTTTGATCTTTACCTTGTAAGAATTTATTCAAGACATTTAAATAATCTGTAATGTCTGTTAGGAAAGCAAGTGAACATAGAAAATTTTCATCAACAAAACCTGCTATTAAATTGTCATCGGTGCCCACTTCTGCGAGAAAAAGATGAATTTCCTTTCGAAGTGTAAAAAATCCTTTGAGGCATTTTCCAGCACTTAACCAGAGAATATTACTATGTAAAAGCAAATCGCCATACTCAGCATGCAGTTCATCCAAAAACGCTTTAAATTTTCTGTATGTAAGAGAACGATTTCAGCCACGAATTAAATTGGTAATTTTGACAACCTTGTCTATTACGTCGTTAGTCTCAACGAAATGCCACACAATGTCTCCTGGTGTCATTGTCAATATGACAATGACATTGTCAATATGACAATGCATGCCATATGCATGTGCAGTGAGAGCGATTTGTGCTGTCGTTAGATGCTTCTTATCGCTGTAGCTTCATAAAAACATTTGTTTGATGACAGCGCACCTTAAAAGGTTTCAGAAGTTTGCCGATTGGCTTAAGAATGTTTTGTAAACTTTATAGAATGAGTAAGTTTAAAATTGCATAATAAGTAAAGTAATATAAGTTGACAAAAATTATATAAAGTGGATTATTTATTTAAAATTTCAAGTAAAAACTTGATTTTGTTTGCGGGCCACAAAAATCCTTGTGCGGGCCACTAGTTGGACAATGCTGCCATATGGTATAAACATTAATCCTCTCCCATACTTTCTTCCCCCAAAAAAGGGGAAATATGGAAAATTATTGTTCCTCTATATCTTTAGAACATGTGCTGAAAGTAACAAGCTATGAATCAAATGAAAGTTTACAACGCAGGGAGTGTCATATGATATACAAATTTGACCCTCTAAAAGTTGCTTCCCACTTAAAAAAGGGGAAATATGAACACTATTGTTCCACTGTATCTTCAGAATGCAAAGGCTGAAAGTAACAGGCTATGTGTTAAATGAAAGCTTGTAACACAGGGAGTGTCTTAGGTTACAAAAAATTTCTTCTTCCTTCTCCCCCCCCCCCCCATAAAGGAGTAAAGGAAAATGAAAATTATTGTTCCACTTTTTGGAACATGAGGGCTGGGTTGTTTTACCTCTGAGCGGCACTTGTTTGCACATCCATGGGCTAAATGGCCAAGTCACAAGAACCCTGAAGGCTGGGGGAGGGGACTCACTGGAACAGCTGTTGGGAGACAGATGGTAGCCTCCCATCAAGGTTATCCAGCGTGTTCTTTAACGTGCATACGGCATGGCTCTCCCGCACACTGAGTCACAGCTTAACGTTCCATCCGACAGACGGCGGCCTTTCCAAGCCCATCAGTGTCCCCTACTAACATGAGGGCTGAAAGTAACAAGCTGTATGTCAAATGAAATCTTGTGAGGTGGGGAATGTTGTGGGCTATAAAAATATGCCCCCTTGATTTCTTCCCTTATAAAAAAGGGGAAATGTGAGAGTAGTTCTTCCTATATCGTCCAAATGCAGGAGACTACAGTTACAGGTCAGTTATCAAATGAAAGCTTATATGAAGACTGACATAGACTACTTTGAATTATGCCCCCTACATTCTCTCCCCCCCCCCCAAAAAAAAAAAAAAATTTGTGGTTGGAGGGGGGTCAACTTTAATGAGTTACATTTCAAATTAAAGCTTGTGATGTCCCCAAAATCATGAGCTACCTCAAACATTACTCAAAAAAAAGAGGGAGGAAAATTGTGATTGATGTTTATCAGTTGTATATCAAATGAAACTTTCTGAAAGCAGGTGCTTTTAGTGTCAAAGAAAAAAATATAAATTTAAAAATAGCTATTTTTTCGATATACACTCTAAAAGGTAGAAAATTAACCTAAAATACAGCAATAATGCACCAGTCAATGAATTTGCATTCACTTCAAAAGAAGGTAGGCACTGGCAATATTGTTGAGTCTGTAAATTGGCACTCCATCTTCCTGAGTGCTTTTTTCTTGAATGCTTTCTTCCTAAGCCCTGTTTTCATGAGTGCTTTGGTTTTATTTTATTCCCATGATATTGAGGAACAAAAAGGTGAAAAAAAAATCGAAAATTTAAAAACTACTTATTTTTCTACATGCACCTTAAAAAGTAGTAAATAAATCAAATATACTGATTGTGCAATCACTGAATTTGTATTCACTTCAAAGGAAGATAGGGCACCAATTTACATACGCAACAAGATTGCTGGCACCCTATCTTCCTTTAAAGTGAATACTAATTTAGTGACTGATTGCACCATCATTATGTTTTAGGTTTATTTTTACTTTTTCAGGTGCATATAGAAATATAGGTACTTTTTTAATTTTTGAAATTTTTTTTAGGATGCATATAGGAAGATAGACATTTCTGTAACGCCTATTTTTATTAGAAGAACATTCTTGGCAATTCTGTGTTCCCTGATAGAATACTAAAGAGCAAAATGTTGCATATTATAGAAAAAAGAAAGTAATAATACCCATTCATATTTGGTTATTATGTTGTTGCCTATTCTCTACTTCTGAGTCTGGACAAATGTCCAATGTTGATCCTGTCCAACTGATTGTTCTGATTTATAACATTAGCAAGACTCCTTTCTGTTTATTCATTTGGTAAGTGGCAAGGAACGTTTTTTGAGAGCTTAAAAATTTGAAGTTATAACAAATAGACTCATTACCAATTGTAATTACAACAAACTGAGAAGTTGCAGCAAACCTGGAGAAAAATATGCTTAAAATTTTCGATACATTCCCTAATTAGAGAGTTTGTGAATCAATAATTAAATCAGGATCTTTACATTTTTCCAAAGGGCAGTGCATTCAATTCCCAAAAATTCAGTGCATTTATAAACCATAAAAAAGCTATAAATACATATCTGCTATGAGAATACAGAATTGTACTGATAAATCTGATCTAATGAAAGAAATGGAGTTTATAATATTAGTACACAGGCTGATTATTCAACTAACTTTATAAATAATATACATAGATCTATAAAATATAAACAAACGAAATTCACAACCCACACCTGCCCGAAATAAAGAAAATCTATTTTACACATGTAGTTTTTCCATTTATATTGCTGGGAGTGGGGGTGGCTCAGTCAGTAGCACACCAGGCTCATAATCTACAGTTCCCAAGTTCGAGTCCCAGATGGGTTTTCATTGTGATTTATCTCTGTAAAACTTCCTGCCCATGGTTTGTAGGACACACTTATGGGCTTGGAAAGGCCCCTGTCCGTCGAATGGGATATTAAGCCATGGCCCCGTGTGTGGGAGAGCCATACCCTGTGCATGTTCAAGAACATGCTGGATGGTTTTGACAGGAGGCTAACACCTGTCTCTCAACTGCTGTTTCAATGAATCCCCTCCTCCAACCTTCTACGAGCTTCAGGGTCCTTGTAACCTGGTCATTTAACCCATTGTGTGCAAAAAAAAGTGCCACTCAGAGGTAAAAGAACCAAACACAACTATTTACACTGAGAATTTCCTAAAAAGCCCTTTAAAAAAAGCTTGGAAGATGAAAATTTCGAGGGTTTCATGGAAAGTAATGAGTTTTGGAGTGGAGGGAGGAGACAGTAAATGCAGAGTCGAACTGGAGGACTACCTTGCCATTAAGGACGATTTTAGCAAAGGTGGTTTCTGCAATTTTGTTTCTGATGTCCCATTTATGCTCGTGTATCCTTTGTTTTGGGGTGCATGTAGTGAGGCCGTACATTTGGGTTGTTGTTTTACCTCTGAGCGGCACTTTTTTGCACACCATGGGCTAAATGGCCAGGTCACATGGACCCCGAAGGCTCAGAGAAGGTTGGGGAAGGGGACCCACTGGAAGAGCTGTTGGGAGACAGATGGTAGCCTCCCGTCAAGGCCATCCAGCGTGTTCTTTAACGTGCACAGGGTATGGCTCTCCCGCACATGGGGCCACGGCTTAACGTCCCATCCGACGGACGGCGGCCTTTCCAAGCCCATCGGTGTCCCCTACTGACCGTGGGCAGGGCGGGGAATTTTGCGGAGATAAATCTCAACGCTGACCCAGCTGGGACTCGAACCTGGGAACTACAGATTACGAGCCTGGCGCGCTACCGACTGAGCCACCCCCGCCCTATAGAGGCCGTACAGAAAGAGGGAGTATCGGTGGGCGAAATGGGGGTTAGGGGAATGAAGTAGATTCTGTCTTTGTCAACTTTGTTAAAGCGATCTCTGTCATGCTTAAGAATTTTAAACAGAATTGGTGGTGTTTCGAAAAGAACTTTTAGGTTAAATGGTTTTAAGAGGTTGCTAACAAGGGGTGCAATATTGGAGAAGGTAATGGAGGGGGTAAATTTATGCTGGGGTTGTAGGGGTGGTATAGGGTGATTGTGAAATTTATGCTGGGGTTGTAGGGGTGGTATAGGGTGATTGTGAAATTTATGCTTAGCTTTGTGAAGAATTCTACTGATAAAGGTATTAGAATAGTCAGCATTGCGCCCAGTGGCAAAGGTAAAGTTGATTTAGTTTTGAAGGTTGGTTGGGGAATCGCAGACTTGCAAAGTGGGATAAAATGCAAAGTAGAAAAAGGCACTTTTAAATTCTGTGAGAGCAAAGGCATTGAAGGGAATAAGGGTGAGGGGAAAACCAGGTTTGCAGAAAATGCTGGTGGTTAGAGTGCCTTGGTTGGTTTGCAGAATATTAAGATCTAGAAATGGGAGGGTTCTGTCTATCTCACTCTCTTGTGTGAATGATATAGAGGGTAAAATGAATTGAGCTCTTGGAAGAATTTGGCGAGTTCCTGCTCTGAGTGTTCCCAAATGAGAAACATATTGTCGGCAAATCTGGACCAAAAGAGAGGTTTGCATGCTCGCTGATCGATCACATGCTTTTCAAGATTACGTAGGACAACTTCAGCGAGCAGGCCTGAAAGAGGGGATTCCATGGGGGCATCCGGTGAGCTGCTTATAAAGGGTTGAATTATATTTAAAATAATTATTATCAATGACAAGGTTGAGCAATTTGGAAATTTCATTAGTGTGGACCTGATTAAGATTTCCAGAGCTAATCAGTGTTTGGATCAAAATTGTTATCGCTTGGTCAAATGGAGTGTTAGGGCACAGGGAGACAACATCAAAGGAAAGCAGTTTGGCATGATTGGGTATGTCTTTTAAATTTCAGATTTTCAAGAGAAAGTATGTGGTTGAGAAGGTAATTCTGTGGTCTGGGGGGGAAGGGTTGAAAAAATTTTAATAACCCTTTTTTGAGATTAAATGTAGGTGCACAATATTTCGATATGAGGGATCGGAAGGGTTGTGAGGGTTTGTGTGTTTTGATTTTAACAAAATTGGATGGAGGCCATGGGTAAAAGGGTGTTGGGTTGTTTTACCTCTGAGTGGCACTTTTTTTGCACACCATGGGCTAAATGGCCAGGTCACATGGACCCCGAAGGCTCAGAGAAGGTTGGAGGAGGGGAGCCACTGGAACAGTGTTGGGAGACAGATGGTAGCTTTCCGTCAAGACCATGCAGCGTGTTCTTTAACATGTACGAGATATGGCTCTCCAACACACAGGCCATGGCTTAATGTCCCATATGATGGATGGCAGCCTTTCCAAGCCCATTGGTGTCCCTTACTGATCGTGGGCAGGGTGGGGAATTTTGTGAAAATAAATCTCAACTCATAGGGTATGGCTCTCCCACACATGGGGCCATGGCTTAATGTCCCATTCAATGGACAGCAGCCTTTTCCAAGCCCAACGGCTAAAGGGGTGTAAAAGCAAATTTTTGTAGATAGTCTGGAATAAAGGTATTGTTCTTGAATGCTCTGACTTTTTGGGAAAGACTGCAGGTAGGATCTCTCTGCAGCTCTAACATTTAATTCAGCTATGGTTTGTTCCATTTTTGCCTCAAAAATTGGGGTATCAATGATAACAAAATGTGCAGATTTGTCAGCAGAAAGTATTTGGATGTATGGATCATTTTTAATATTAATAAGGAGCTTGGATGCCTGGTTTATGCCAGGCATCTCGGAGAGATTTGATAATGTTTGATGGAGTGGTCTAAATAGCTGAAATCGTAGCTTATCTCTCTCAAGCTCGGGAACCCAATTGACTATACCCTCCAGTTCTGTGATGATCTCTTGGGTGTTGAATTTCTGTGGTGGAAAAATAAATTTGGATTCGAGTTCTAGGAGTATGGTTTCTTGAGATGTAAATTTGCAGGAGAAAAGGTTTAAAAAAATGGACCGGAAGCTTGGCCGGAGGTTTACTGGTTTGGGTATATTTTGTTTTTAGCTGGTTTAGCTTCTTTGCTTCTTTTCATGCCTTAGAGTTGTAAAGGTGTCAACTCTCAGTTTTTTGGTGGATCCACAGTAGAAGCTCATATACCACGGAAGCAGGAATGGTTTTAGCAAACTGCAGATGAAGTTCATAGGTTTGTTTTTCTCATATGCAAATGTTGTGACATGCTTTCCAAATGGATGCTCACAGTAATTTCATTTCAGCAGTGTGGATGATTCTTTGCTCAGTGATGGTTTTGGCATTGAACTTAATTCTTAAAAAATTTGGAATCAGCTGCAGATCTCTGCATTTAATAAGAAATTTTAAATGCAGCAGGTGTCAGGCCAGAGATAATTCAGATTTAAGGAACAGGTTGCAGAGGTTTATGTTAATGCAAGCTTACTAACAAAGGTAGAGAATATAGTGGTAAATTGATAAATATTTCGCATTATCATTATTAACACATAAGAATGGATAATGCTTTTTTGCCGGTCAGATTTATTTGCACAAGTGTTGCAGTGTGCTATTTACATGAGGCCGAGTGCTTTCGACTGGACTCAGCAGTCATCATCATCAGGGCAGTGTACAGTTCCTTGTATGGGTGGATTATTGGCGACAGGTTAGGTTAAGCAAAAATAATACCTTTTTTCTTGCAGACATTTTCACTGATGAAAGGAAGTTTCATCATGCTAGTGGAGTAAAAGTCACTAGGTAGCAGCAGTTTAGTGCTTTGCCGGTATCACTAGCACTTAGATGTAATCCCTCCTCAGTAGCAGTAGTGCAGAGCAGTGAGCCATTTTCCATGTGCTGGTCACAAGCTTCAGAGGAGCAATGCTGCACAGTTGCAGTGTCAAATTAGTCTTGTGCAGTGGGGAGGATGGGTGCAGCCGGTTGGCTATTGGTGGGAGGGGAAGTCACATAGCAAGATGAGCCAAGCTGCAGGAGGAAGGGGTGTGTTAAAGTTGCAACATCTGTCTCGGAAGGCAAAAATTTCAAGGGTTTCACGGAAAAGTAACTGGAGTTTTTGAGTGGGGGGAGGAAATGAAGGCAGAGTTGAACTGGAGGACTACCGTGCCATTAAGGATGTGCCAATATTTGGCAAACCAAGGCACTCTAACCACCAGCATTTTCTGCAAACCTAGTTTTTCCCCCACCCTTATTCCCTTCGATGCCTTTGCTCCCACACAATTTAAAAGTGTCTTTTTCTATTCCGCATTTTATCGTGCATTGCGCACCTGTGATTCCCCAACCAACCTGCTAAATGAAATCAGCTTTATCTTTGCCACTGGGTGCAATGCTGGCTATACTAATACCTTTATCAACAGAATTCTTCACAAAGCAAAAATTTCACAATCGCCCTCCACCACCTCTCCAACCCCAGCAAAATTTTATCCCTTTCATTACCTTCTCTAATATTGCACCCCTTCTTAGCAACCTCCTAAAACCATTTAACCTAAAAGTTTCTTTCAAAACACCACCAAATCTATTTAAAATTCGTAAGTATGACAGAGATCCCTTTAACCAAGCTGACAAAGGCAGAATCTACTTCATTCCCCTAACCCCCATTTCGCCCCATAACCCCATTCGCCGATACCCCCTCTTTCTACATCGGCTGCACTACATGCACCCTAAAACAAAGGATAGATGAGGATAAATGAGACATTAAAAACAAAATTCCTCTAATCGCCCTAGATGGCAAGGTAGTCCCCCCAGTTCGACTCCACATTTATTGTCTCCTCCTCCCACTCCAAAACTCAAGTTACTTTCCGTGAAACCCTCGAAATTTTCACCTTCTGAGACAGAGGTTGCAACTTTAACACCCACTTCCTCCTGCAGCTTGGCGCATCTTGCTATGTGACTTCCCCCCCCCACCACCACCACCAATGACCAACTGGCAGGACTCCTCCTCCCCGCTGCACACAAGACTAATTCGATACTGCTCTGCACTCCCGCTACTGAGAAGGGATTACAGCTAAGTGATACTGGCAAAACACCGAACTGCTGCTATCTAGTGACTTTTACTCCATTAGTATGCTAAAACTTCCTCTTGTCAGCGAAAATGTCTGCAAGAAAAAAGGGTATTATTTTTGTTTAACCTAACCTATCACCAACAATCAATCCGCCTTTACAAGGAATTGTACACTGCCCTGATGATGCTGCTGAGTCCAGTCGAAAGCAATCGGCCCCATGTAAATAACACATTGCAACACTTGTGTAAATAAATCTAACAGACAAAAAAGCGTTATCCATTCTTATGTGTAACTAGTAGCTTAAAAAACCTTGTAATAAACAATAGAGACAAAAACAGACCCACTGGGGGAGTGTACAAAGTTCAAATCTGAGATCCATAAAATAAATTACAAGAAAAAAAAAAAACAGTTGCACAGGAAAGACCTGCCAAACAATCGAACAAAGACTAATGGAGCACAAATGACATATCATCATCATCATCATCATCATCCTCCTCAAGCAGCCATGAGCTACGGAGGTCCAACCAGACCGTGCAATTTAGTTCTCCAAGCAAGTCTATCCTGAGCTACATCTACTGCATCTGGCCACTGCACACCAATTCTAACAAGGTCCTGTTTGACATTGTCTGCCCACCACATCCTAGGTCTCCCCTTCTTTCTGAGGCCTTTAGGCACACTGTTCATAACCCTATTCGCCAATCTATAATTATTCATACGGGCAACATGGCCAAACCAACGGAGTCTCTCTCTGCACAATATGCTGCTTAAAGGAGGTTGCAAACTCCTTTTCCTAATCTCATCATTAGTTACAAAGTTGAACCACCTAATGCCCAAGATACTGCGTAAGCATCTGGAATCAAAAGCATCTAGTTTCCTGTTATCTTGTTTACAAAGTGTCCAAGTTTCACTACCATAACTAACCCTAGAAAGAACCAAACTATTATACAGTCTAATTTTAGTCTTTAGGTGTATACGCCTATTTCTCCACACTCTCCATAGATTCTTAAAAGTCCCAGCAGCAATCCCTATTCGTCTGTTAATCTCATGCCGCACATCACCATTATCTGTTACAAAATTCAACAACAGCCTTAGCACAAACAATAACTGATTATGAAGTACATAAAGATCTACCAACCACATTATTAGCTGAACCCCCAACGAAATTCCAATTAAATACATGGGAAATATCCCAATAAATATATAAAAAAAGAACACAACTGTAATACTGATGTAATACTAGCAATAGGTAGCACCAACAGGGGAGAGTCTCATATAAACTGGATTTGCAGCAGTCAATATTACATGGGTAGGGGTACATGGTACAAGGGCATTGCCAGAAGAAATTTCGTACAAGAGAGGTGAACATGTTACCTAGAAACGTATTAATGATCTCAGCATTTGTGCATTTTGAATGTGTGAAGAGTCTCTTAAAAATGTTTTCAATGTTTACATTGTTTAAATATGGAGGGGGTTGACTATAAAAGTTGAACCAATTGAGCATGCTTCTAAAACTTAGTGCAAGTACATTAGAAGAGGAAAGAAAACATCAATGATGCAGACACTGTAAGGAAAAGTCATACTGTAACTGTGATGGTCCACCCATTCACTTTTACTTTTCCTTAACCAGTTTTGCTTTATGTTATATTTATCATTTTGGGGATTATTTCACTTTTTTGGACATCGCAATCCTCATTCCGAGTGAAGGAGTTGCGCATGCGCAACTCCAACCTTCTGATTGCCAACCGCTAAAGCACATGTGGGATACGACCCCTCTTATGTCATAGCTAGCGTGATCATCATATTATGCAAATGTCTTTCCCGGCATGCAATAAACACGTGCCGGACTTGTATGCCACTTGTTATAGTAGTGATGTGAGGTCACAGAGAGAATTAGAATGATAGAGATTGTGGAGTGAGCTGTGAGAGTAGTAGAGATGTAGGAGTCAGAAGTATGTGTTGTGTAGATAGGAGTTGTCAGTCTACAATTTTTGTATTCTACCATTGAATTTGGCGAGTTGAATTTTTTGGAAATAAACTTTCGTTTTTGAAACTTGAATTTTTGCTATTTTTCTCTTGAGCAATGTTGATTGATTTTTGATTATATTTAAACTTTAATTAAACTTGACAATCCTTTTTGAATTCTTACTTGATAAGTAATGCCTAATATTATATATTAACGAACCCTATTTCAACTTTATTTGGCAAGTTTTATTGTCTGGCACCCGATACAACTATCCGGAATTTGAATAAATTAGATCAGACAAAAGGTTCAACTTTAAAAAGTTAATAATCTTTGGAGCATTATAGAGTGAATAAAAGAAAGTGGTGCACTGAACACAGGGACCATATATATGTATAAATTGCATATTATTTAACGTGATTGTCAAAAAGATAACAATTTTTGAGCTCATTGGTTTCACCTGAGTCAATAGTACTTGGCAGCAGTTGAGAAAGATTCAGTTGGTGGGACACTGATATCGGTCTGCACCACTACGGAAGCCATCTTGACGACAGGCTTTCTGATGACCACACCAGCATAGGAAACCTTGCCAGGTGGGGCGAGCGGTGCAGCAAGGTTCCTCGCCTCTGGATAACGATGTTATTTAGGGTCTTTAGGTGCTGTATCTCTTTCTCCTCCAGCCACTTTGGACAGTCGTGGGAGTATGCCAGATGTTTACCATGACAGTTTACACACCATGCCTGTTCTGCTGTGCAGTCAGGTTCAAGATGGTCCTGACTGCCACAATGAGCACATGTGGGCTTGTCCTGGCATGCAGTGCAGGCACAGCCTAACCTCTGGCATTGAAAACAACACAGAGGGTTTGGTATAAATGGCCGTACCTCGCAATGTAAATACCCTGCCTTGATAAAAGTAGACAGATATGGCGTGTTGAAAGTTAATATTAGTACCCGGCTGGGTACTAACTTTCCATCACAGTGTGTCAAAACCCGGTGGACTGCAATTACTCCCTGGGATGAAAGCTCTGAGAGGATTTCCTCTTCAGAAACTTTAAGGAGGCCCCACTTGGAGATCTTGCCCTGGAAGAAATTGAGCGTCTTGTGTGGAGTTACTTCGACTGCCACTCCACCAATCGCTGCAACTTTCAAAAGGAGCTCCAAATGTTTGGAGCAGGCAGTTTCCACCTGCAAGTCACCAGATCTTAGGCGCTTGACAGATTTCGGTTCTTCCGCAAGACCTTTAATAACCTTATTAATAAAAAATGGGGACGTCTCCAAGCACCTGATCACCAGTAGTGGATGACCAGGAACCTCGGAGACAGACACACACAAAGATGATGGTGAAGACAAAGAAGATGGAGGTTCACGGCGAGCCCTCTTGGCAGCACTGACCAGTGAATTATGAGTTGAAGAAATCATGGTTGTTTTTGGTGGTTCAATGCTCGTTGTCCCCACTCACCACGGAGTTCAACAAGGGAACACCCAATTGGGCGCCAGGACAGCCTGGGCACCATACCCACACACCCAGTGAGCCAAGCCCTCGCAACTAAACAAAAGGAAAATGAAAAGATGAATGTGAAAATCCCAACCTAGGTCTCACAAAAGAAGCAGAAAAAGAAAAGTGAGGAGCAACTCATTCTCACAAATAAAAGAAAACTACAAAATAAATCCATGGGGAAACTTGTAAGCCATTGCCCGGATGTGGACAAGGTTACTCACCATTCTGCACAGATGACCCTAGCAGGACCTGCCCACCAGCCAACTGATTTTGAGGGGGCCACCCCAGGACCTCCCATTTACCTTCAGTGGAGGCCAACCTGTTTACTTGAAGTAGGGCAGTGGCCCAGCCCCACAATAGACAGGCTCCCCAATGGCAAAACGGCCAAAGTGGACCCCACCAGTCATGAGCCAGAGAGAGAAGACGGTGACCCCAGAGCAACTGCCGGATCCTCCTTTCCAGGGACACGGGTCTCCGTGCACGGCAAACACGCTGGTGAACAATTAGGACCCTGTGAAGGCACCTGAGCCAGCAGAACCTTCACAGCATGGTCCCCTCACCACAGACAGAAGCTCGCACAGAGGGGTTAATAGTTAAGATCGTTATTGTATGAATGCAAAGATTAGAAGTGTTGGGACACATGATAAACTTTTTGATAAGGAAGTTTATTTGCAAGCTAAGGATAGCTTTAGTATTGTTGTATAGCAGTACCTTTGAGCACTGCTCAAGATTAAAAAAGTTTCAAAATTTTGGCAGACTGCTAAACATGTCTGCTAGTAATATGGCAGATTCTGCCATAATGACTCCCTACTTAGAAAAAGTAAAAGATAGTTTGCAGAATGTGATGAAAGAAGCAGAAATGTTAATGAATCTGCTTAATGAGCCTTGGGAGAAAAGGGAAACGACAACAACCCCTAAATTTGCTGACAATGCTACATCAGTTCACCAATGTACAAACTTTGAATGTAAGGTTCCATTTTTTGTTCTGTCAGAAGCAAGTGATAGAACAGAGCATTATCAACTGTCTCAAAGATGAGTTGCCAATCCATTTATTAACTTTAGTCCTATAGTTAATTGGCTTTTACCTGAAATAAGGTTCGACTGTTTGAAACGTCCGTCATCGTGGACATTTGTCAAGTCCATGGAAGAGCATTTCCATTTACATGAAGTGCCCCGCAACAAAAAGGTGGTTTTAGCAGTATCTTGTCTAATTGGATGTGCTAAGCAATGGTAGAATAACGTAGGATGTTGTCATGGAATAGAATTTTGGAAAGATTTTAAAATCGAACTCTTGGAAATCTATCCAGCTTATGATAATTTTATACAGTTAGCTAAAGAACTGTTTTCACAAATACAAAGGGGAGATGATATCGAAAAATTCATCTGGGGTACAGTAGAGTTATACCAGCTGTACGATGCTGATGCCACTGAAATTGACATTATAAACTGCATACTTTTCCAATTGCTTTTGTCCATTAGGGAATTCTTAGAAGTACGAAATATAAATTCAATTTCAACTTTAGTCAAATTGGTTCGGCAATATACTGTGAGAATCTGCAGAAACTGCATTAAACCAACAATGGATGCAATCCTCACCATAGCAGTGCTATCAGATTGAGCCTCACAAAATGACTCCCGCACGACTGGAAGTTACAGTCCTGACAATTTGTGCTGAATGCGCCTACAATGATGTAGAACGAACAAAGCAGAGAATTTGTTGTGTGTCAAGCTTCAAACAATGACACAAGACCTAACACTTTGCTATGGATGATAGAGAAACTTTGAGATGTAATTTTTGTGGCCGACTAGGGAACACTGAGCAATATTGCTATAGAAGGAATGACAATTTGAGAAACCTAAATTAGGATCTTTGAAGTGAGAGGCCAAAGTTCCTCAAGAAAAGCCCTCTCATGCCACTGTTGTTTTACCTTTTGTTAAATCATGTTACGAAGAAATTGAATTAATAGATTGCAATGATACAGAAGCCAATCTTTCATGTTCAAATGAGCAAGTTTTAGATGATATTTATGACAATTGTCAATTGAAATTGCAGCTGCAGTCCAGTGGACTTTTTGAATTATCTTGTATCCAAAGCAGAATGTTCAAGAAGAACCTGTAAAAAATCCTATTGGTGTAATTAATGTAAATTTAGAAAAACAAGTTTATGATGCAAAGCAAATAGATGGTGACAAATGTGTTGATATAGTTGTAGAGGAAAATAGTACAAAATTATTTGATGAAAAAGTTTTTGAAGTAGAAGTTTTAAACGAAAATAGTGCTGAAATTGATAATGAGAAAATTTTTGAATTTGAGGTGTTAAAGGAAAATAATATTAAACTGTTAGATAAAACTATGCCAAGCAACCCAGAAATTGTTTTGAGTGCAAATAATCTTGATAAATCTAGCAATATTCAATTGTTGAAGCGTCATTTAGATGCAGGCAGCAATAAACCTGGAAGCACAAAGCCAGGTTCTTCAAAGACCAGCAAGTAGTGACGAGATGTCAACAAAATGACCACAGCCTGCAGAGCGACAACCAGCAATGAAGTAGTCAACATAGAATAGATGACGTCACCAACGAGATCTTCAGGAGTGCATATACCTAACGTATTGATCGACGAGGAAAGGATGACACCAGGAAATGATTGGATGATGATTTATCACAACAGAGTCCAACAATGAAAATTTAAGTACATTATGAGGCACTTAATGATTTATAATGTTTTATTCTTTTCTCTGAAATAGATGAAGACGGAGAAGCTTGAAGTCGAATTATTGTGATTTACATACTTAGAGATCTGAAATGTTCAATTTCTTCTTGAAACTTTGGAGTTTTGATATTTATTTTCGAAGAGTGAATTTACTATAGTTTGAATTTATAATGTGATGTGAATAGAATTTATGTATTCTTGTTCATCTAAAGTTCTATTTGTTATATTGTATAAACGTCATATAAAGTGTATTTTTCTAGATGTATTCGTTCCAGCTGACTGAAAGCTGAAAATTTTGTAAGTTTACATTTGGAAGTTTAGAAATTGTGAAATAATTATGGATAAGAATGATGAGAATGAAAGAGAACTTATAGTACACAGTGATTTAAATATTTTGCCTTTTCGAGAAATATTTTGTATTTTGAAGTGAATTTTTGTATGCAAAATGCATTTTCGTGTAAAAAGTGAATGGAATTGTATTGGATGAAATGTTATCGTCATATATTATAAATTACTGATACAACTTTTTCTTTACTCAGATATGATGTATGTATATGTGTTTAAATCTGTTTGGTGTCATCAGTGATATTTATGGGTCAATGATGTGTAATTGTTGGGATGACATTGACAGCATTTATTTGTATATATATGAGCTGACCATGATGTCATGAAAGATTTTTGCTTTTTTTGGTACCCATTTAGAGCTATCCCCAACAGCCAAGTCTGGTGGCAGAGTCAGTCACCAGCATAACTCCTTTGGGAGGGGGACATAAAGCTCTAAAAGGGGAGGTAACAAATGCATTTTATTTATTTCACTGAAAAAATCATATATCATAGATTTACTCGTGATAATAATATTGTATGTATATGTGCAGAAATTAAACAAATTAAAACATACAAATATATTTGGGAATTAATATTGATAATAATTTGAAGTGGAATAGTCATACAAACATAATCGCAAAACGTTTAAGATACTTCCTAATTAGAATATATCATCTAAAGAAAATTGTAATTACTTCCTTTCTCATAACTCTGTTATTCATGGATTCAATATTGTTTAATTTGTTGGGGAGGAACATATTTAAATTCTTTAAATAAATTAATAACATTACAAAACAAAATTCTGAAGGTTATTATGAATAACAATATTACAAATTTAAAAAATATGATTATTGAAAATATAATTTTGGATTTAAGACAATTATATATTTATAAAATCCTTATGTTTGTATTTAAAAACCCGTATTTCTTAAAATTACAACATACAGAAATAAATCTTAGAAATAGAGAACTTTATTATGTACCTTTTTTCAATAAAGAAATTATCCATAAACAATTCATGATTCTAGCTCCACAAATTTTTAATAAATTACCAAAAAGTATGGGGGAAGAAAAAATGGAAAATATCTTTGAAATAAAAATTAAGCAAAGATTACTACACATAAACAATTTTGAGTCTATTTTTCATTGTTAAGTGACTTACCTCATTTCATATCATTAATGAATAAATCTAAAATTATTAATTTTTTTCCACTCTTAAACCTTTAAATCTGTATTGTAAAAATGCAAATTGATAAAAATTAATAATTTGACATCCTGTAAGAGCATAAAGCTCATTGGTTATTCTTATATGGCTTCTATTTTATTGCATTTCATTTCACAATAAATATTTTACATTACATAGGTTTATTTATGTTCAATTATATATTGTGTTAAATTGTATATATTTGTTCATACTGAATTGTAGCTATATATTTTAACTCATTATTTTGTGTAAGCATTATTTATTATCAAGTGTCCAGCATCGGTGACTTCAGCCTTTAGCAGAGGAGGAACAGGTCTTTGCCACATGCCTGCGATCAGGAGGCTGTTTGATATTGTTCGCCCTACCAATCTCAATAAACCTAGTTATTGAGATAAACCTAATTTCTTTAAAAATCCTACTAATCATTTTCTCTCTGCAGGAACATGGAACGTTAGGATATTACATAGAGATTATTCCAGCACTATAACCTAGATATTCTAGGCTTGCAAGAGACCAGATGGACAGGTAAAGGTGAGATACTTAAAACTAACTTTAAATTTCTCTTTACAGGGAGGGAGGATGGAAAGCATCACCAAGGTGTGGGTCTGCTGCTCAGCAGACATGCTAGTGATGCTCTTCTAGGATATGAGTGCATTAATGAAAGGTTTCTTACAGCAAAAATTCAGACAAGCATTAAAGACTTGAATGTTATCTGCTGTTATGCCCCCACTGAGGATGCTGATGAGGATGAGAAGGATAGGTTTTACGCACAACTTCAGGATATTTTGAATTCTGTCAAGAAAGGAGATATTACCCTTGTTCTAGGTGACTTCAATGCCAAAGTTGGTACTGACTCTGATCTTTGGGGAGGGGTGATAGGCCCTTTTGGTATTGGTAACTGCAATGGCAATGGGCAACGTCTCCTACAGGTAAGTAAACTCAATGGTTTCAGAATAACTAACACTTATTACAAACACCGCGACATACATAAGTACACACAGGTTTCATCAGATGGGCTGCATAGGAATATGATTGATTATATATTAATTAACAGCAAATGGGCTAGTTCTGTTAGAAATACCAGGGCACATAGGGGAGCTGAAATTGGATCTGACCATTACCTTGTTAAAAGTGTCTTGCAACTTAAACTTAAAAAGTGTTGTGTTAGGGTTAAAAAATTTACCTTTAATACTGAAGCTCTGAAAGACCCAGTTATAGCTAAAGCTTACCATGATAGGTTACTTAGTCATTATGACAGTCATGGTTTGCTTAATACTGAAGTTGAGGATGAATGGGGCCATTTTAAACAGGCTTTTTGGAAACTAACAGTACTCTTTTAGGAAAAAAGGAGCAGAGGAGACAGAATTATTTAAGTGATAAGGCACTTGAGCTTATTTCAGAAAGAAGGAACTGCAGGAATGTCCTTAATCAGTACCCTACTAGTCCTAAAAGAAAGGATTACAGAGAGCTTAATAAACGTGTAAAGGATCAGTTAGCTACTGATAAGAATCTTTGGCTTGATGGTTTGACTGACAAAGCTGAGGAAGCAGTTAGGCAGCACAACAGCAGAGAGCTGTACCAGATAGTTAATGTTTTATGTGGTAGAAAACGGACAGGCATACAAGGATTGCAGGATAAACAAGGTAAGGTTATAGATGGTGAGGATTCTGTCATGGCTAGGTGGGCTGAGCATTTCAGTGATGTTCTAAACAATGTGGTTAGTTCTACTCCCATTGTTTGTAATGATAATAGATGCATTGGCAGCTTTAATGTTGGCCCTATAACACAATCTGAAGTTATTTTGGCTATTTCTAAACTTAAACTTCATAAATCCCCAGGGATAGATGAAATTACTACAGAAATGCTCAGAGTGGGAATGTTTCGGTTACCACTTGGATGACTGAAATTCTGAATATCTTTTATGATAAAGGCATGGTTCCTAAAGATTTTACCAGAGCTATTATTATCCCTATTTTCAAAAAAGGTGATCGCAGTTCTTGTGATAACTATAGGGGTATCAGCCTACTCTCTGTTCCAGGTAAAGTTCTTTCCATGATTGTAATTAATAGAATTAAGAATCTGGTTGACAGGCAATTGCGTGATGAGCAATGTGGATTCAGAAGTGGTAGGGGTGTGTGGATCAGATATTTTCACTTAGGCAGATTCTTGAGAAATGATTAGAGTTTCAGAAACCTTTGGTTGCTAGCTTTGTTGATTCCAAAAAGGCTTTAGACTCTGTTGATTGTCATAATTTGTGGTTGATTGTGAAATCATATGGTATACCTGACAAGTTAGTTAACATAATAAAAGCTCTTTATAATAACACTGAGTCGTGTGTGAGAGCTGGTAAGGCTTGTAGCAATTGGTTTAGCATTGCTTCTGGTTTTCGACATGAGTGCATTTTGTCTCCTTTTCTCTTTAGTTTGGTTATTGATTATGTTATGCGAAATTCACTTCAAGGGAAAGATTTTGGCCTTAAATGGGCTGGAGATATGAAAATTTCTGATTTAGATTATGCTGATGATTTAGCCCTTTTGGCAAATGATGTTGATGAGATGAACTCTTTCATTCGAGCTGTTGATGAGACTGGTAGTAGAGTAGGTTTGGTTATAAACAGAGAGAAAACTGAAGTGATGAAAATTGGTCAGGCAGGTTGTGATTCAGCATCTGAATGGTTGCAGTCTTTAGCAGGTGTCACAGTTTAATTACCTTCGGAGCTATGTAACAGATACTGGTGATGTGCGGCATGAGATTAACAGACGAATAGGGATTGCTCCCGGGACTTTTAAGAATCTATGGAGAGTGTGGAGAAATCGGTGTATACACCTAAAGACTAAAATTAGACTGTATAATAGTTTGGTTCTTTCTAGGGTTAGTTATGGTAGTGAAACTTGGACGCTGTGTAAACAAGATAACAGGAAACTAGATACTTTTGATTCTAGATGCTTACGCAGTATCTTGGGTATTTGGTGGTTTAACTTTGTAACTAATGATGAGGTTAGGCAAAGGAGTCTGCAACCTCCTTTAAGCAGCATATTGTGCAGAGAGAGACTCCGCTGGTTTGGCCATGTTGCCCGTATGGATAATTATAGATTGGCGAATAGGGTTATGAACAGTGTGCCTAGAGGCCTCAGAAGGAGGGGGAGACCTAGGATGCGGTGGGCAGACAATGTCAAACAGGACCTTGTTAGAATTGGTGTGTAGTGGCCGGATGCAGCAGATGTAGCTCAGGACAGATATGCTTGGAGAATTAAACTGCGTAGTCTGGTTGGACCTCCGTAGCCCATGGCTGCTTGAGGATGATGATGATGTATTATATGTTATATGGTCAATAAAAAAAATATTATTAGTATTTCAGCTAGCTCGGGATTATTGTGTCTAGGTGAAGAATTAGTGGATTATTACACTGTAAAATTTGGAATTTCTTAATTCACGTGTTTGATGTAGTTAGGAGGATTTAACGGTGTTCCAATACCTGCTTTTTTATGTGTTGTAAGAGGAGATTTAGCTTTCATGTATTTTGATTGTGGTTAGGGGAATAAGTGGAAGTTCTGTACCCCCCGTGATACATCTGTATTTACATTCTGTGAAAGAGCAGAATTTGATGTAATTGATTTTTTTCCTTCAACATTTTTAGAAGTTAAGCAAGACAGGAATAATATTAACCAGCTTTTTGTACAGGTTATTATATGCAACTTTTGAAGTTTGTATCAAAATGTGATATTAGGTAGACCACATAATGCTAGCATGCAGTTAACTGCCACAGCCATTGGAATATATTTACAATAGGTAGCTATACACATCAATAGGTGGAACGGGAGGAGGTACCTTTGGTTGTGATGGAAAATTGCGTCGAAGTGAGAGTAGCTAGTCTTATCAAAATTTGCATAAGCATACTTTTACTTTATTTTATGCTCAACTATGTGTAAATGTCATAAGAAGTGTCCTATTATTCCAAATTTGCTCGTCAAAATCTGTTAGGTCAAATTTTGACTCCTTTTGGGAGGAGAAGTTGTGATGATCCACCCATTCACTTTTACTTTTCCTAAACCAGTTTTACTTTATTTACATTGTATTTAAGTCATAGCTAGCGTGATCATCAAATTATGCAAATGTTTTTCCTGGCATGTAACAAACGTGTGCCGGATTGTACGCCGCATGTATCTAAGTAATGTGAAGTCACGGAGTTGAATAGAGATGAATTGGAGAGTAGAATATGGAGATATTAGTAGGAAGGTGGTGAAGGAAGACGTTGATAGTCAGTTTTTGTGATTCATATTTAAAGATGGAGTTTTGTTAGTTATTCCAACCTTTTGTATTCATCAGCTGAACTGGAGTGTTTTTGAATTTTTTGAAAATAAACTTTGTTATAGAAATATTGACTTCTGCTATTTTTCTCTTGAGCATCGTTAATTGATTTTTGATTAGATTTAAACTTTAATTAAACTTGACAATCCTTTTTGAACTCTTACTTTATTTTTTATTTATATAACGAACCCTATTTCAACTTTATTTAGCAAGTTAATATTGCCTGGTGTCCAAATAAGTTATCCGGAGTTTGGATCTATTTTGGATCAGACAAAAGATTCAACTCAAGAAAGTTAATAATCTTTGGAGTGTTACAGTAATAATTGCAATAGTTTTTGCTCTGCAGATGCATGTCAAGAACTTTTTTAACTCCAACCATAATGCTGATTTGTTTTCTAATGTTACTCTTTGCTGAAGCAACCCTCTGATTTACGCTCACAAGTTTCATTTGAACTAATATTAACAATATTTTCCTTAAAGTTTTGAAAATCTCCTGAAAATTTATTTAAAAAATGCTATTTTAAAAAACAGAAGATTTTAGAAGTAATTACAAAGTATTTACCTCCAGTGACCCCTTCCCCTATTTTACACTTTTTTTTTTGCCTTAAACCTATTTTATTATTCCTAAATTAAAACTATAAGTTACCAGAGGAAGGCCAGAGCTCTATATTGTGAAGACTGCCTGTAGAGTAAACTACATCGCAGCAGAGCAGGTGAGTGACCTAGTTAATTGCTGAGACACATGTGGAATCAAGTGGCTGCATAGATGCCAGGCAATAAAATTGTTAATAAGAAGCATTTTCAGATCAGATTGGTTAATGTCACTAGGCATTCAGTTAGTATTTATACTTTAATATTTAAAGCTTCATTTTCATTTCTGTATATTTATTTTATTTCCATAAATTATTGATCTTTTGGAGTTATGATACATCAGATATAAGTTGCTGTGGTTATTTTATTTAACATCACATTATGCTATATGTTAATTTTTCTTGTTTCCTTGTTTTCCAGTAAAAAACTTGGATCTTGTATCATTTTCTGAAAATGAATGAGTTCTTGGATATGAAAAGCAAAAAAGGACTTCCATGGCACAGGAATCAGTCCTCATGTGGAAGGGTAATTTTGACAAAGGTCCCCCCCCCCAACACAGAGTGTTTACTGCTTGAAAATTAATTTAAAAAAAATGCTATTTCTAAAAACAGAAGATTTTGGAAGTACACCTATCCCTCGATGTACACGGTACTTAGTTCACACAATTTTGGCTTTGCACGGTCAAAAAACGCAACCAGTTTCGATTTACACGGTACTGACTGAGATGACATAGAAAGGAAATCTCAGTCAGTTCCGTGTAAATCGAAACTGGTTGCATTTTTTGACCGTGCAAAGCCAAAATTGTGTGAACTGAGTACCGTGTAAATCGAGGGATAGGTCTAATTACAAATTATGTACTTTAGTTCCCCCCCCCCCGCCCCCATTTTACATTCTTTTTTGCCTTAAACCTATTATTCCTAGCAATTATCCCAGCAGTTTAAGCATCTTTTCCACTCTTCAAATCAAAACTATAAGTTATTCAGAGGAGAGAGCTCATTATTGTGAAGATTGCAGCAGAGCAGATGAGTCACCTAGTTAATTGTGAAAGGTAAGTGACCCCAATCAATTTAAAAAATAAAAATAAAATTTAAGAGTTTCTAAGTTATATTGAAGGTTTTAATTCAGTATCTTGATTGTGCCACTTTTTTTTTTTTGCTTTGGTGCACTAACTTTTTGCCACTTAGGCAAGATCCTCAAAAATGAAAATCCAAAGTAAAAATCAGAATGTTTAGTAAATAAAAAGCAGCAAAGAAAGTGTTCCTCCATTTCATAAACACGACAGAAAATTCTGTTAATATGAGCAAATCAAGTCACCTTGTATAACGCTAGCCTGTGTATTAAATATACCACACTGTAAAGAATCATTAAAAGATATAAAAGTCATATTTAGGTGAATATATATTATTCAGGAAGAAATTTACTTCAAGAAAAAAAGAAGAAAATTACTTAAGATTATTTATAGTTTAATTGCTTTTATTCATCAAGTTTTCCAACGTTAAGCCTTAATTGCATAGTTCACTATATTTTTTCACTTTATCACTGTGAAAAAGTCTTATTAAAATTCATATGCTTGTAAATTTGTTAATTTTTTTCATAAGATTTGGAGTTAAATTCTGTTTAATTTGGTATATAGCATGATCTATTTCTGTTGATCGTTTTTTTTTTAATAATTCCAAAGTTGACTTGTTTATCTGACTCAGCATAATTGGCTAAAAGCCTGGACTCATCTCAGTAAATTACAAAACAGGAGAAATATTTACTTCAAACAACAATTTTTTTTTTGTTACTCAGAAATACACTTTCTATTCCTGTGTGTTATATTCATTTCTGTCCATTAGCTTTTATTTTTTGAATAAATTTTTATTTGTGTTGCCAGATGCATTTTTTACTACATGAGTAAAAAAGTCCTATTAAAATAAAATTAATTGCATTTTTTGTTAAATACTTTATTTTTAGAAAAACAAGAATTAAATGCTGATTAATTTGGCATATAACATGCCATAATTTCTTTCATGAGTTGTTTGGCAAAAAAAGTTTTAAAGTTAAATATTTTTTGGCTGAGCATAGGGAGAAAATAACTTTGCCTCTGGATGAAAACCAGTTTTTCAGGCTGGACACTGGGAGGGTTAGAGAAGTTTTTACAGTATGGAAAAAAAGTCTGCAGCTTACCTGCCATCCTCGCTCAGCAGTTCTGTAGAATGGATAATGCTTGGTGATGTATGAATAAATTTCATTTAAAGTCAGTTGTCTATCAGAAGCTGAGGAGATTGCCTGAACAATTAATTGTGCGTAAGAATATGGTGGCTTCTGGTCATCTCTGGTCCCTGTTGAGTCAGTGCCTACAGGAGACTCTGCTGGTGCTATTTGTGGTGTTGTTGTTGGGGCAGTAGCAGTAGCTCCAACTTTTTGTTCTGGTTGTTTTTCCTCTGCAGTTGCAGCTGCAACTGCATATACAGCAGCCATCTGAAGTTCATTTGCAATATTACGACGATGTGAACCACCACGAGGACTGGTAGGGCATGAGTTTGCAGCACTAAAGCAAAAAAGATAGAAATTTTTATATTTAGAAAATAACCGAACAACCCTCTTTTTCACAAATATATATACATCTCCATTTTTTGTATGTTTTCTGAAGTCTCAACATTGATATTAACCATATCAATTATATTAGCACATATAGGTAATGGATGAAAAAACCTTAAACAGCAATGTAAAATCACTAATACAGTGTAGGACCATCACATGAGTCCAGTGTATATGCCATGGCATAGAGTCTACCAGTGTCTGAAAGTCAACAAGAGGGATACGACACCATTCTTCCACAAGAAACATGATCAATTCCTGTTTGCTCGATGGAACTGGTCTGAGTTAGGATAGTTAGTGGACAGTAGAGGAGTTGTTATGAATTGATATGGAGAAGGAGGAGAGATGTCTGTAGATGAAACATTTAATTTTGCATACCATGTTGGTGAATGATTTAATGGAGTCATTTTATAAAAGTTTATATTGAAGAGTCAATAATCCAATAAACTTAATTTTTAAGAAATAGTATTTGGCTTTTTTTTTCTTTCTCTTGAGCAGAACTTTGCTTTAATGATATTTATTTATGATTATTGTGGGACAATCATAAACTAACTTCTTTCTGATCTTATGCTCATTTAAAAAGGAACCCTTATTTGATTTTTGGCAAGATGTTTACTACTTGAAATCCTGGCATCCGAATTCAGCTATCTGGCACCTAAAATAATAACATACTTTTGGAGAATTACAATTAGGAAGTTCAGCTGTCTTAATGACTGAAGCTGCAAAATGTGCTCCAACAATCATGCCCTTTTCAAAATCGCTAAAGTTTTTGAATAACATGTTTCCATTAATTACATGCAGCTATGCAGGGATGCCATTTGCATGTTTCCTGCCTTCATTAGTGACATGTAAATGCAGCTGTTTATTGTAAACCAAAGACTTCCATAAACCTTGGTGTTTCTACTTTTCTGTCCATTACCTGTATATAATATAGAATTTCATTGCTATAAATAGCAATGTATTATACACTGAAGTGCCATTGAATTAGGGATAGCAACCTAGTAATGTGTTGCAAGCCCTCTGGCCCTGATAATGGCCGCCACATGATGAGGCAAGGACTTCACAAGCTTGTGTAAATGTTCCACAGGTATGGAGACCCATGCATCCTCCAGAACTGTCCACAATTCTCTCAAGGTCATCGCTGATGGGACATGGGCCGAACACTCAGCTCGACAGTATCCAAAAGATTTTCAATGGGATTTAAATCTGGGCTTTTAGGTGGCCAATTCATTATTTTAAAGTCAGCAGAATGCTCCCACAACCATACAGTAGCCAAACTGGACCTGTGAGATTAACAGTTGTCTTGCTGGTAGATGCCATCTCCATTGGGATGCATGATGGCCATAAATGGGTGCAAATGGTCAGCCATGAGTTCTACTTACCTTGATGCATTGAGAGTCATCGGTTCATGTACCAAAGGTCCCAAAGATGTCCAACTGAAGACACCCCAGGCCATCACTGAGCCACCACCAGCTTGTACTCTTCTGACCTGATATGCAGCATCCATGGCTTCATGGGGTTGGCGCCATACCCTCAGTTTCCCATCAACGTGATGAAGTTTAAATCAGGATTCATCGCTTCAGGCTATCTATTGCCAATTTTCAATGGTCCAGTTTCGATGTTCTTTAGCCCAGGCAAGGCGTTAAACCTGGTGCCGTGCCATCAGAAGTGGGCCTCTAGTAGGTCGGTGGCTCCCGAAGCTGAGATGAAATGAGCGTTGTACGGTTCGTGCACTGACTTCGTGGTTGGAACCCACGTTCAGAAGGGAGGTGATTTCAAATAATGTCTGGCCTCTATCGGTCCTTACAATGTGGGTCAGACGGTGAAGCCCACGATGATTCAAGGCTGATTGCCCTTTGCACTTTGTTCAGGTGCCCGTTTTTTTTTTTGCCGTAATTTTCATATTCCCAGAACACCCTTGAAATTGTCGTATGAGAAAATCCAAGTTCATTGACAATTTCCGAGATCGAGTGTCCATCCGTTGGGCACCTACGATCTGCCCTCTGTCAAATGCAACTAAATCCCGTGCCTTTCCCATTATGCTTCTCATGACGAATGTTTCGGAAAACCAAGCTGACAGCTATATATATGACCAGAGTTTCAGCAATGCATGCAAATGTGGGACTTGCGGTACTGAATTTGGATAATGTCTCCTATCCCTAATTCAATGGCATTTCAGTGTATAAGTATCATTAGTTATTGCTAACATCACCGCAGTCACAAAACTTCGACCAGTGGAAGAATATTTCATGTAAGCAACCAACTCATCAAAATACTGCATCATCTTCTCCACTTCAAACCTGTGTGACTCATTATTTCCCAGCAAGAACTTTATAAAATGAACTTGTCATTTGCTATCAACTTTCATCTCCGAAATCCCTCTCACTTGTCACCTCTACAGTTCATAAAATCTCATTCATTACTTCTGATACTAGACAGAAGTGTCATAGAGTATTAAAGATATTAATTTAATTTTACTGTGATTATAAAGAATAATTTGAAATGATTGAAAACGAAACCGCTAGTGATCTCTAATAGTCAATATAGGAAGAATTGTAGGATTAAACAATTAGTCTAAAAGTGCAATTTCTTAAAAGTAGAGCTTATTTTACTGATACTTTTAATTACATTTTAACTAAATCAACTAATTAACAACAGAAAACTGGTTTTAAGCAAAACTTTTGCTGCAATTTTAATATTAACTCTTCCATAGCAGTTATGCAGCTTTGTATTAAAATGATTCATTCTTAATTTCAATATTTCAGTTAAACTTTAAATATGTTGAAATATTTTTATTCAGATTTTTACTCAGATTCATTCCTTTAGATATATATTTTTCAGTTTTTATTTAAATTATCGTTTTTAAAGCAAAATGAATTGTTTATGACATTACTTTCCTTAGGCTTAGAGTTTGCTGATAGTGAAAAATTCTAAACACATGCATTATACATTATTTGCATAAATGACAAAAAAAATTAAAAAAAACTAAATAAAAGATTTAAGCATTAATAGAAATAGTATTAACTATTTATATTAGGATAATAAAATAATTTAGGGAAAAGTTCCAAAGATGTGTTTTTAGTTACAAAATAAAACAATACAAATCACCCTAGAAAATAAAATTAATGTACAGGCTCCTATCAGATCTGTGGCAAGCAGCTGCTTGAGTGGTATTTATTTTTTTCATACCAACAGTGAAATAACTTGCTGAATACATATTCACTTTAAAAGAAGATAGTGTGCTGACTGACCTACTCAACAAAAATTTCTGATGCACTATCTTCATCTGAAGTGAGTACAAATTCAGCACATAATTTAACCATCAGCAGGACTTACTTTCCATTAGGTTAGTGTAAATTAATGTCCACTTTTAGTGGGTGAGCATATTCAACCATTCCAGTGGATTGGTGTTGTCCAGCAACATCACAAGGTCGGTATATTATCTGGTGTATGTGTTATGTGCCTCATTTTGCAATGAGATTCAACTATGAGTGCGCAGGCTTCGCTCAGAGTGGACTATGAAGACAGGTCAGTTGCGCATACTTTTTTCTATACGAGTTCAAACTTCAACATTCCATGGGTACAGCAACCCGAAGTATTAATGAGGCAGGGTACTGCAAATGAATGTACCATACACCGATGGTTCGCAAAAGCAGGAGACACGTCCTTTGAAAATGAGCCTCATGGTCATCCATCAGTAGCTGTAACAGATGAGAAGGTAAAGAATATCATGAAAGCTGACCAACAGCAAAATGCCTATGTACATCATTCGACAGTGACTTGGTGAAAAAGCTGGATGTCTGGGTGCCACTTGAATTGACAGCAGCCAACAGGGCACGCCTTCTGGAAATGTGTATTTCCCTCGCTACCCAGAACAAATGGAATGAAATCCTGCATCAAATCATAACCTGTGATGAAAAGTGGGTCCTCTAAGACAATTGTCATCAATCAGCACAGTGGTTGGATACCACTGAGCCACCAAAACATTGTCCAAAGTCACCCCTACATCCATGGAAAGTGCTGGTTCGCATATGGTTGGTTGGGGTTTTATGGTGCATCGGCGATTAGGCCATAATGCACCAAACAAAAGACAACATGATATCCACAACCAAAAATTTAAATAAAAACAGTACATTGTAAAACAAAGAACAAGTGTATAAGTACAAAGTAAAACAGCTTGAGAAACAAAATAATCTCAGGTGTAAGAGACCTGGGTTATATATACAAAATGCAAGTCTAGTAAAATAGCCACAATATTTTAAAATGAAAAAAAAAAAACCAGTGGTAAAATGCAATGATCATATAAAAGGTGTCCAAGTGTAAGAGGTTTGGATATAAAATTATGAAAACTAAAATACAAACATCATTTGATTAAAATATGTTTAACAGATAAAATGGCGTCACAAAACTCACACTTAGGTTCATCGTCCTCCTGTAGAAGAATCGAATGAGTAATAAAAGGGTGACCTAAGTGAAGCCGAGCAAGTACAACTTCCTCCTTGTGATTCCTGCGGTAATATGACTGCCATGGTTTGATGATATGTTTGATCTCAAAGAGCTTGTTCATAAGTTGTTCTGACCAAGATCTCTGCCACTGTGCTTGGAGCTCGATGGTAAAATGCTGCTGGAAATACAAATTAAGAAACTAGCATAGGAGAGCCAGTCATGTCCCTCTGTCTGGTGTGGCCGACTTGGCCACAATGAAAAGTGGGTCCTCTATGACAATTGTCATAGAGGACCCACTTTTTATCACAGGTTTTATCGCCATTGAATCCACAGCCTCAAAACCAATTGAAAGAAATATGTTGATGCCGGGGAGAACTATTTTGACTAGGCAGGTAGCTGCCTCCTATTTTTATGACGGTTTGCAGGTGGCATTCTCATTTCAGACATTTCATGTGAACCAACCCAGCAGTAAATAGGCAAGTACGAAAAAACTGCCAATCTGCCTCCGGACTCTAACTCTATCTCCTGGAATACTCTTAAGTGTGACTCGCCCCCAGCTTAGCTTAAATAGTAAAGCAACTGGCACATAACCAAGTGATCTCAATTTTGAATCCATGAGGCAGATGGGCTTTTTTGTGTTTTTTTTTTCATACTTGACTAATTACTATGAATGAATTGTTTATAATAAGCATCAATATATTATTGATCATAATATTTAATGATTTGGCATTCCATCGTACCCTCTAAACAAACTTGGGTACATGTACCACATACCACTAGAGTTGAAAAAAAAAAGTTAGTGATAATCTGCAAATTATAGAAACGAGTTTATAGCTAAAACTATCAATAACATATGCTTTCAAAGATATATTGTACAAAATATCTATCTTCACATGCTAACCTATTATGGCCCATAAATTTTAAAACTTTACCGCATTTTGTAAGGAAAAAATTCCGTTGAAGAATATTGCAACTAATTATATAAAATAACTGCCAACTACAAAAAATGTAAAAGTTGGAGAAAACGAACATACAGCTTAAAAGTCAACTGTTTGATGCAATGTCATAACTTATTACAATTGCAATATTATTCTTTTTTAGCCATTTCTTCGAAGAGAAAGTAACTCTCCCGAAGGAGAGATTTAGAGAACTTGGGATGGTAGATTACCTATGAGTGGGTACTTTTTCCACACAATGGGCTAAATGAACAGATCACAAGGACCCCAAGGGCTGAGCGAAGGTTTGGGGAGGGGACCCACTGGACACCTGTTGGGACAGATGTCCAGTGGGACCCCCATCAAGGACATTCAGAGCATTCAATGTGCACAGATGTAGCTCTCATGGGACCACAGCTTAATGTCCCCATTCAACAGATGGTAGCCTTTCCAAGCCATCAGTGTCCCCTATTGATGGAGGGCAAGGTGGGAAGTTTTATGGAAATAAATCTCAATGCTGGCCCAGGCAGGAGTTGAACCTGGGAACTACAGATTATGAGCCTGGCTCATTACCCCTGCTCCTTTGGGTACTTTACTATAATATACATTAAATAGGTATTCATAATAACTTAGCCAAGTGGTGTGTATAAGGAAAAGTTAGTTATTTAGTGATAATATCAAAGTGTGGAGATGGCATTTTTACACTGAAGAACAGTGTGAACCATATCAGAATAATTCCAGTTTGAAGAGATTTTGGAATAAAATTCAACACTTATCCTTGATGAAAGTAAAAGTATTACTTTATTCATTTGATCTTTGACAATTAGCACACAAGAGTGTAGCTTTTTCTTCGCTTAGATGGTAGAATAGGATTTAAAATGTAAAATAGCATTTAAAACAAACTCTAAAAATATCTTTTCTTAATCACAACTCGCATATGTTGATTGATACATAACAATAACTGTGATTTCAGAAAACACTAAATTCTGTCATCTAACTATACATTTGATGATCAAATTTTGAAGATTTAATTTAAATGTTATAAAGTTTTACTTATAAGTGGCCTTTATATATAGCATGTGATATTGCATGCATTACTTGTATAACGTTCCATAGTCAGTTTGTTGTCACATGATTCCAAGGTTGTTGCATGATATGCATTCCAGGCTCATAATCTGCAGTTTCCAGTTTCTAGTTCCAGTTGGGCAAGTGTAGAGATACTTCTCTGTAAGTTCCCCCACCCTGACCACAATGAATAAAGTCACTGTTAGGCTTAGAAAGACTGCTGTCTGTCGGATGGGACATTAAGCCATGGCCCCATGTGTCGGAGAGCTATTCCCTGCACACATTAGAGAACACATTGGACGGCCTCAACGGGAGGCTACCAACTGTCTCCCAATAGTTGTCCAGTGGGTTCCCTCACCCAACCTTCTCTGAGCTTACAGCAGCTTGCGACTTTGTCAATTGGCCATTGTGGGTAAACCAGTACAGCTCGGAGGTTTAACAACACAACACTTTTCCAGTAAAAGATTTTTATTATCAAGACAGTGAAATGATCACAGTCAGTTTACTACATTAGACATTCAATTTTAGTCGAAACTTAGAACAGTTCATATACAAAGTTTTGGAACACATTTACATCAAAATACTTCCAAAATGATATCTCGACTATGAACTATAGGCATTGCACTTATTCAAAATTGGTCTACCACTACATTCCAGAGATGAATGAACAGAGTGAAGTTTATAAATTCAGTAAACACTCAAACCCTTTATGACAGGTCTGTTCTCCATTGCTAAGCAGCCTGAATGTTAGTTTTAAGTATTCCAGGGGCTAGAGAGCAAACATTATAGTGGTACCCATCAGATGTAGACTATCTTGTGTAGTGGTGCATTGGGTGTCACCATTTAATCTAAATTCTGTTGGATATCAAAACCAAAGATGACATATCAGTCACTTAAGATTTTTCTTACATACATTATTATTTACTATGTTTCAAGTTAAAATTGACTGAGAAATATTTTGCAAGTTGCAAGGGCATTTGGTATCAATATTAAAACACTTTTCTAGTCAAACGTGTAAAAATTTTGCACATTTCAGAGGAAATTTTGATGAATTTAGAGAAGACAAGTTTTTGTTAGATATCAACTGTAGATAAATGCTGTGCTTTCTTTTAGGTCACATGCTTCTCTTTTTGCTCTTTGTGACTCATTTATATATATTCTCAAGTCATATTAATGTAATATAAATCAATTACATTCAAACTTCATTTTCTCATTATGTATTTAATAGGCATAATCTCTAACTTGGACAAATGATTGGTCTCTGCTTTTTTTTCTTATAAATAGATTGGTGATGATTCTATAGGACTTTTCAGACTCATATTATTGTAGGTCTCCATTATTTATGATGTGGCTTAAAGAAATCTACATATTTCACAAATTTTAATTTGTTGCTATTAACTTCAATGCTCAACAGTTATTTTTTCTTCAATTTTTTATTTATTATTATATATTAAATAATTTTATTTTTATTTCCTCATTTATCTTCTTAATGATTTTACATGGGTATCAGCATTGTAACTAAACCACACATTTTATCTCATTTAATAACTCATGTAATAAATGGTTGATGCTAAAATAGTAATAGGACTTGTAGAATAGATTTCGTATTGCTGAATACATTTTCTTGGCTGATTGGAATCGAATGGTGTCAAACTGAAGCATGTAGGTTTTCTATAATCTCTTGTTGATAATTTATTAATAGATCTTTTAATCAGTGCATTAAGGTAAAACATTTTGATTTTTCAACTTAAGTTAATTTTATTGTAGGATAGAAATTAATTTAAATCAGTTATAAGATTGCTTAATACAAGGTCTGGGTATGTCACAAGGTGGCCAAAATACATATCACAGTAAGGCAAGATAATGAGGATGTCATCTATATATCTGTTCTGGAAATTTTTGCTTCACTATCTAATGAAGTCAACAAAGTCCTGAAGGTGAAATTCAGTAAGTTAAATTAATAAGTATTTTTAAATTCAGTATATTTCATTTATATATATTATATTTTTATTCTTCTTTATTGTCTTTCCACCATACAAGGCAAGTTAAATTCCTGTATATCAATTGTTTCAGTTCAAGTGAATAAAGTGATACTTCTACTTTCATCAAGGATGAATTTCAAACTTCATTCTAACATCTCTTGAAACTGACACTTATCTACATATATAGTAATCTACTTGCATCTTTTGTGAATTCATCAATCTATTATTATGGACTATTCATCAGCATAACAGTATTATCTTCACATTTTAAATTTAAACTTTCATATGTTATAAATTATACTAATGACTTTTGTACAAATTATGAATTATGATCATTTCCTAGTTAACAAGGGGAGAAAAGAGTACCTTTTGCCTCTGTTTACATTTTAGGGGCTGCATGGACTCATGTACAACAAGTAATTCGCTGAAGTAAAAACTTACCATAACATAAGAACAATCTTTCTTTTATTATTACCTGGGAAATGCAATACTTCAGATATTTGTACAAAGGTTATAGCTAGAATATCATGCATAACATATGGAGTTTCTATTTTTTTTAATCTATAGGGCTACATAATTTTTTCCCCAAAAAAAGTCTTAAAATTGTAATACATTTCAAAAATTATTATATTGAATTTAAAATCAACAATTACACTAGTATATCATGTTTGGTGTTCTCCCCCATAGAAGCAAAGAAAAAAAAATTAAGAACTGCATCAAAACCTCAATTAGTATATTTTTCTCAGATTTACCAACCTGAAACAAATAATAATAAATACCCCCACAAGCAGCTGCTTGCCACAGAGGTCTGACAGGAGCCTGTCAGTTTATATGCCACAGTAGAAGGTCTGAGAGGATGACAGGACCTCAGCAGAAAAACATCACAAACGTTCATGCTTTACCTGGGTCTCGAAAACCCAGGTCCCTTAGATCAGTAGCCAAGTGCAGGCCATGGGATGGCAACCTTACACAAAGAAAATTACAAGGTGAAAGAATAAAAATTCAGAGCAAATTACAAGCACTTATGCATACTTCCAGTATTTGGTGCAATTTATGTACTATATTGATTATTAATCAATGCATGATGAATACATAATAATTATTAAATACTAATTATTAGTGATTAAATTTCAATAATATCAAAAAGTATGCAATCAATGCATCAAAAGTATGACAAGAGATGCCAATGACAATCCAAGCACTATCAAAATACCATGGTCAATTAGCATTTGTTGCTATTCTTTATGTATCGTAGTGTTAATTTATGCAATATTAGATTTAACCAATTATAAATCAATGAATGATGCCTACCAATTGATTGATTATTAGTGTTAAAGTCAAATTTCGTTAACATCAAAAAGTATGCATGCCATGAACCTCCTAAGAACTGCCATTGCTGAAGTCCCTTACCACCTTGCAAACCTCAATCCATTGTGGGTAAACTAAAATCAACCTTTTCATTCAGATACTTAAGAGTTTAGCAACTGTCATTTTATGGCACCCATTAAGTGACTGAATTATATTTCTTATCTTACTGAGGAAACAATCTCTTTAGTTTCATTTTTGCAGTCCAGGAAGTCTGTGGCATGTGTGCTTTTCGATATTAACAAAATTTAACTTAATCGCTAATAATTAATAATAAATAAGTAGGCATAATTCAATAATTAATAAGTAGGAATAATTCAATAATTAATAAAAATATGTAGGCATAATTCAATAATTAATAAGAGATTAACATATATTGCAAAAGCCATTAAAATACAGAAAGAACAGCAATAAATATAATTGCACCACTTTCTCCAGTAGTTTTCTTTTTAAAGAAAACATTTGGACTGTTGGGAGTTGTAGCTTGGCATGCAGCTCTGGAAGCAGTGGTTTGCAACAATCACAACAAAAGTCTATGGCATGCATTACTGAAATTTAACTTAAAAGGATAAGTCAGAAAGTACAGTTCTTGTTTATTTCCTCATTATCTTCGAATTTGTGAAATATGTAGATTGATTAGAGATATAGTATTTGTGAAATATGCAGACTTCATTAGAGATAGTGAAGCAAAAATTAATAAAAATAAAAATTAATTACACCAAACACAATATACAGGAAATGTTGCCATATGTACATATTATTTTTCCATATAGTCAACAAACTTGTTCAGATAATGTCATAACAGTCAGTCAGCTTACACTGGGCAACACACAAAAAGGCTTTGAAATGAAAATAGCCAATCTTTACTATTTTCGAGGTGTTGAACACGAAAATGACAATAAAGTTTATCGATTACTCTTGTTTAGGAGAGACAGATATGGTCATGTATAAATGACTCAGTCCATGTCGAGTACATAGGTAACCATTTCACAACACTGTATTTTAAACTCCAGATTGCACATATTGCATTGTATTGCATCATTGTCTTATGCAATGAAGTTGAGTCATGATATTGCAGCTTTACGATCACAGAAAAAAGATGATGCAATCATTAGTTGTAAGGGATGTCTTATAGGGTGAGCAAGTCTTTTGAGCGACTCCCATTTACCCCTGAGTCATAAGTACAACACAAGTGATCCTTGCAATTTTAATCCAGCAGTAGTGATACCTCGTAACTGTGTCAATAGTGCAGATACATTTTGTTACATTTGCAGGAAAGTGACGTTTACAAGATAGAAAAGGGCCATCACTCCAATAGTGAAAGCAGTGTACGAGTTTTATTTTGGATGCAAGATCGGGGACCAGGACAAGGCCTGGGCCCCACACATATGCTGCAGTACATGTGCAAGAAAACTTCCGAAGTGGCTGAAAGGCAAAAAAGTGGCGATGTTTGCTGTTCCTATGGTTTGGAGAGAGCCAAGCAATCCAGCAAATGACTGCTACTTCTGCATGGTTCCACCTGTTTTGGAGGCATCACAAGGAAAAAGAAGTGGACAATAGTGTACCAAATATACAATCTGCTCTCTGACCAGTTCTGCATGGCGAAGGCCTTCCTGTTCCTGAACCTCAAAAAGAATTTTCCATCGATTTAGACGATGAGGAGGGAGGCAACTGACGTCGAGTTCTCTGCAGCCTTTGGTATCCAATGATGATCCATATGTCTGCCACAGTGAGTCATCTGCGCCACACATTCTCACTGAAGAAGAAATGAACAATCTTGTTCGTGATCTGGAGCTGTCCAAGGCCAAATAATAGTTACTTGGATCAAGACTTAAAGAATGGAATCTTCTCAAGGAAAATGTCTGAGTGACTTCGTTTCGAGCTCATCATGAGTAATTTGCACCTTACTCCAGAAGGGAAGATGACCTTGTGTTCTGCTCTGATGTAGATGGCCTGATGAATGCCCTTGGAATCAAACATGACCCTCAAGAATGGCGACTAGTCATAAACTCCTCGAAACCGAGTCTCAAGGCAGTGTTGCTGCATAATGAAAATCGACTTCCATTCCAGTTGGATATGCTGTCTACATGAAAGAAACCTATGACAACCTAAAACAGCTGTTGAACTGTCTTGAATACAGCAAATATGGCTGGCCTCTCTGTTGTAACTTGAAGGTAGTGGCTCTGTTTATGGGTCTGCAGCTGGGATATATGAAGTACTGCTGTTTCTTATGTGAATGGGACAGCCGAGCAAAGATTTTTCACTATGTGAAGAGAAACTGGCCTCAGAGGTAATCTCTGAAGGTCGGAGAGAAGAATGTGGAACATTGGCAGAAATGCACAAAATCCTGCTACTATCCCTACACATCAAACTCAGTGTGGTGAAAAAATTCATAAAAGCAGTGGACCGGACTGCATCAGCTTTCAAGTACTTGGCTGATAAATTCCCTCGACTCGGTGAAGCAAAAATTAAAGAGGGAATTTTTGTGGGTCCTCAGATCCACAAGCTGTTCAGAGACCAGATATTCGACAACCTGCTTCAGAGTGTCGAGAAAATGGCTTGGGATGTGTTTCGTCTGGTGTCAACTAAATTTTTCGGGAATGTCAGAGCAGACAACTACAAGAAACTGATTAAGGACATGTTTCTGTATCACATACTTGGCTGCAATATATCCTTAAAGATCCACTTTCTCCATTCCCATTTAGATTTTTTTTTTTTGCATCTGACAATGCAAATAAAACTTCATAAAAACTAAGAGGCAAAAATAATTATAATGCATACGAACAGAAAGGCTATTTGTGAATAAGAGGAAAATAAATTTTTAATTAAAGCAAGAAAATTATGCACTTTTTCTCATCTTTTTTTTCTTGGTACTATACTTGAGAAAAGTCCAGGCTTTTTGCCAACAGTGCTTAGTCAAACATGTCAACTTCAGAATTTTTTTTAACATATAACAAATTAAAAGAAATAAGTCATGTTATATATGAAATTAAACAGAATTCCAAATTTTAGGAAAATAAAAATTTTGAACAAATTTAAAAACATTAATTTTAAAGACTTTTTTTGCAGTGATATAGTGAAAAAATAGATGACTCTCCAATTAAGGATTAATTTTAGAAAACCTTATGAATAAAAACAGAAAAATTATATTTTAATCAAAAGGGAATTTATTCGTGAACAATGTATTATTTACCTGAAACAGGAATCATATTTCTTTTTATTATACAGGGATTTATCAAAATAATGGACACACCGACAGCAACTGGAGTACCCGCAATGTGCCATATGCATATCACATGGATGATGTCACCTGTATATAAAGGGGAGAGGTACAATGTTGGCTATCATGTAGCAGTGCCACAGGTACAGGTGAAATAGCTATTGTGGTGTAATTGTCAGCAATGTCAGATCTCAGTGACTTCCAAAAAGGCATGATCATTGGTGTGCGTATTGCAGGAGCTTCAGTAACCACAATGATGGAAATAGGTGTAACACAAGGAACTGTATCGAAGATTATGACTACCTATCAAAAAGGACAGGGCGTTGCCTCCAAACATGCAAATTGTGGACGCCATACGAAGTTGTCAGATAGGGATAGGTGAATGTTGGCAGGGATTGTACAATGGAAGCACAAGACCATGGCACCACAAATAGCAGCAGAGTTGAATGACAGTCAGAATGATTCCATTTCCGTCATAACAGCTTGTTGGGAGCTTCATCGTGCTGGTATTTATAGCTGTGCTGCAATCCACACACCTCTGATTACCAACATCAATGCAACAAAATGTGTAAGGTGGTGCAAAGCACATAAAAACTAGGATGCTAAAGACTGGCAATATGTCATCTGGTCCAATGATTCGTGCCACACAGTTTTCCACCACTGATAGAATATATGTCTCACGAAAACCTGCAGAAGCATACCACCCCAACTGTGAAATATGGAGGTGGATCCCTGATGCTGTGGGGTGCCATATAATGGCATTCCTTAGGGCCATTGGTTATTCTGCAGGGTTGAGTCACATCCACAATGTACGAATCCATTCTTGGAGACCACCCATACCCAATGTTGCAGGCATTGTTCCCTAATTACCGTCCCTGGTTTGAAGCAGATAATGCACCCATGCATTGTGTGAAACATGTCAAGTTGCGGTTTGCAGAGGATAAGGTACAGTAGCTACCCTGGCCACCTCAATCTCCAGACCTCAATATTATTGAACATTTGTGGAAATATATGGAGCGCAAAGTCAGATCACTTTCAACCTCCTGCATCACTGGCACAGTTGAGCCATATTTTACAGGAAGAACAGTCCCACATTCCATTACCACATGTGCATGACTTGTATAAGTATATTGCTTGTCAAATTTTCGTTTATTCTGTTCTTGTTTTTTTTTTTTTTTTTCGTTTTTTTGCGTTCTTGTTCTGAACACCCGAGGTGGGCCTAGAGCTTATTAATAAAATGTTCTCCACAAACAGTATGATTTCCATTATTTTGATAAACCCCTGTAATTCTTTTCAGTATGATATATTTTAAAATATTGACCAGTGTTACACAAGATGTCTTGGACTACTCAAATTAATAGGTTTTTCTGTTTTTATATAAAGTGAAGTAACTCTTTCTTGGCAGCTTTTTTTTTAGCATTATACATTTTTTCCTTTGTGTTTCAGTTTAACGATCTTGACAAAGGCAAAAACAACAACAACTGATATCTTCAGATAGCACAGCCAAAATATTGAGGGAGGGAGGGGGTGGGTTAAAATGTCTTCAACATAGGAGTGGAGTTATAACAACCATGACGAAATTGCCCTCCCAACTGTAGCTGCACTGAGAAAATATTCTGTGCCAAGAAAATCCTTTTTATTTATCCAAGACCTCATTAATTTTCAGGAAATGATAAAAATAAGTTTTCTGACTGGAAAAACCAAGAACTAATTAAAAAAAACTATATTATATTTGGGGGAAACATATAACTTAATGCAATGTTAAAGAAATATCCACAGCAAATAGTAAGATGTCCTCATCATAACCACTGATGTAGCATAACTTGTTAAAGAAATATCTACAGCAAATAGTAAGATGTCCTTATCATAACCACTGATGATGATGTAGCATAACTAAGAAAAATCGATAATGGCTTATAAAATCTACAGGAATACAAATGAAGGTTTAATTATAAAAGTATAAATAAAGTGCTAATAGAATGAATGGAGATTGATTTGCAGTGTGAAATGAAACAAGACACACATTAAAGTCACTGCTGTTCATTATTTAAGGAAGTTGAACAAAAATACAAATATATTAAAAAATCCTTTTTAGAATTTAATAGAGGTTTCAAATGATATTTAATATTATATATATATATTACTATTTACATTTGAAATAAAGAATATCAAAATACTTGTCCAATTATAAAATTTCCAATCAAAGAATATATGGAAAAATTTTCCATATTATGCAAAATTATAGATCACAACAGATACTGAAGTTGTCATTTGCATGATTAATATCTAACAGCAATACAGCTTGTACAATAAGCTCTCATGCTTCTA
This sequence comes from Ryuthela nishihirai, assembly GCA_038380435.1. NCBI lineage: Eukaryota > Metazoa > Arthropoda > Arachnida > Araneae > Heptathelidae > Ryuthela > Ryuthela nishihirai. The sequence goes on from JAWZYU010000021.1 coordinate 10,114,969, forward strand.
AGGTTATCCAACAATGGAGAGGGCAACAAATCCCACTCCTATATAAGAGCATTTCTTAGTACATGAAGTGTCCTTGGAGGGGGTTGATGACTAGCAACTCACCTTCCCAAAGCATCCATGTTCAATGGGATTTACGTCTGGGGGACTCGCTGACCAAGGGCACCTCTAAAATATTCTCACATAAGGCTCTAGGATTCTCATATCTGTATCTGAGGGCAGTTAGATCCCTCCTGAGAAGACATGTAAATCAGTGTGTTCATTGATAGCGATACTTCTCCAGACCAACAACTACTCCTTCCAAAATGGTTCCTTTCCACGATATTCAGCAAGTGATAACATATCCCACACTCTCTCCAGATGCACTGGCACCAAGAATCACTACTTACACTATATCGTGATTCATCTGAAAAGTGAACCTGTTCCTATTGATCATGGATCCAATTGAGGTGCTGCCTGTTCCATTCATGTCCTCCAATGAGCTGAGGTTACTGGTTATGCACACTGCAGGACTAGCATATAACCTTCTTTCATGATGTCATTGGGAGTTGCCCTGTATACTATCTTTCCTGTGGCAGCTAACAGCTCCGATGCAAGTTGGTGTGCTGCCATCGTTCTACTGCATCTTGCAATTAGGGACAGGAAACAATCAACTAGAAATGCTGTTGTTCTGGGCTACCCTACCTCATTCTTCTAGAGCCTATGCCAACATCTTGAAAATACACTTTACACCCCATTCATGAATCTGGCAACTTCTCTATGTGACTGTCCTGTTTTCATCCATCCAATGGCTCTCCACCTCTGACTGTCATCCAAATAGTTCCTCCTTTGCAATTCAACAAAAACTGTAATCTGAAAAGCTAGATTAAGTCACTCTTAATCCCAAATGAAAAGTGCCAGTTCTTGAAGCTGCTTTTATTGCATTAAGAAATTTGCATGGAAAAATGCAAATTTAACTAATGATAAATGCGAATTATGCTAAATATCCTTTGAAACTTTGATTTCAAAAAACAATTTTGTTAAATTCCAAAATGGATTTCTTAAGATATTTGAAATTTTGTTCAACTTTCTTAAATTATGAACAGTATAGTTAGTGGCATTTGTGTTTTGTTGGGCAGCAATCTAGTTTGCACAGCATATTGCATAAAGAAGTGATGGTTTTGGTTTCTACAGCACGAAAACTGTGCTGAATGCTTGGATGAATGATAAAAATAAGATTAAGGCAAAAGAGAGTAAAACAAAAGATATATACACTTTGTAATTGCTTCAAAAATCCTCATTTAAAAAAAATGCAGTTTTTGGTTAATTTTTCAGAGAATTTTGAAACTTTAATAAAAAAAATTAGTTCTTAATAGTTCAGATCAAATTCCAAAATTCAAATTCCAAATCAGGGGGTTGTTTCAATGCATAAAAACAGATTTGCCAAATAATTACATCTAATAAATGGTGATCAGATCACTTTAATAATTTATATCAAAGCATAATATGCATCTAATGAAAAAAAGTATTATGTATTTTAATAAGATACATGTAGGAAAATTTTAAAACCACAATTTCAATTTTCTTTTTAAATTGAAGTTCCATGTATTGTACTAAAAACAGATTTCATTTCAGATTCCACTTTGTGGGAAAAAAACTTCTTAGGTTAGACTATCAAATACAGCATACTATATATCTCTGCAGTAAGCAGCTTTTTAAAATTAGATTTTGAAATTGATTCTTGATTAACTTCCGGCCAACCCTGTACATTCAGTGGTTATTTTATTAGAAGTATTCCCATATTATATCGATGGAGAATTAAAATAATTTTAATAAAATTATATTTTTTATGTTACACTTTACATCATTTTTTTTCTTTTTTTTTTTTCTTGCATTGGTTGTGTATTTCTTTGGTGACCCACCTTTCCATTTTAGTTTTTGGCATGGCCCTTCAGCTAAAAAGTTTGCTAAGGCTTTGTCAAACATTATTAAAATGTACCAGTGTAGTTTTAGCAGTTTGTGTAATGATCATTTCAACTTTTGAATTCTGAATGTGACTACTGTAAAAATTCATTTAACAGTACAAATAGCAGATAAAAATTGCTACAGTCATTTCTGTAATTCTTTAAATACTGTTAAAAATCAAGATTTAGATATGATTAAGATCAATAATTATTCTTCATTTTTCATTCACATTTTTCCACAAAAAAAAACCTATTAAGAAATTACACAGCTTGAAATTTGGTTCATTACTGACATAACTAGGGAGGTTTCTTACAAAGTCACTGAATACATTTTGCAAAAGTATTTCTTAGAATGACAACTAAGAAAACATGCATTGAATTATTTGGTGAGCATATTTAATTTTTTAAAAAAAATACCAAAATGGTGTTCTGGCTTTCTATTACTGAACCTTGGCCACTGTCCTTTATTTTCATTAAAGTAATTTTTTTTTTAAGTTAGTGGTCTGGTGTCTGCAAAATGGCAAAAGGGAACAAAGTAATACTATTTTTCTTCTCCCTGAAAAAAATACTAAAACTATGTCCACTGAACTTCTCTTTGAGAATGTGTATAAAAAGCATTTAAATACAAAAAATGTAGCAACCAACACACCACTTGCACTAATCACAAACTTTACGTAATATTTTATATATTAATATATTTAGTTATGAATACTTTTCGTAGCAAATATAAACTAACCTAATGGTTCCTGTTGGAGAAGGAAGAGGGCTGGTAAAATTGGTTTCTGGTTCAGGAATGTTGATTCTCAGGGGAACCATAGGCTTGTGACAGGGAGAGTCTGGTAAGCGTGTATGAAATGGTAAATTTGTCTCATCGACTAGAGACTGAAACATGATCTTTATAGTAGTGCTGGGAAACCTAAAAACACATCTAAAAGATAAAAAAAAAAGTCATTTAGTTTATCTGTTACAAAACAGTAGCAAATGTTGCAAAACAAAAAAAACATGTAATGTAAACTGAAAAATAATAAATTTAATATTGACTTAATGAAAGAAATAAAAATGGATGAATCAAGTAGGATCTAAATTGTAAGCTTTCTTACTCGGTATTACCACTAAATAATTTTGATGACAATCTAAGAACAGTTATTATTTCATGCCATTCCTTTAAAACTCTTCGAAATAACACTACACAGAGGAAAAAAAAAACATTAAAAAACACAAACAATTATCTTAGATGCTTCAACAATTTCCTTAGATATTAATACATGGTAAATAGTTACATATGCATCAGAGGTGTATGCATGGGGAGTCCATAGGGTCGGGACCTCCTTCCCTCTTAAATAAGGTATATGTTTTAGTAAAATTGCCTTCCTCACAAATCTCTATAATGTATTAAAACTGACAGGCTCCTGTCAGACCCCTGCGGCAAGCAGCTGCTTGAAGAGGTAAAATAAAAAACAACAAAAAGTTCAAAATTTAAATGATTAATGCTTTTGATTAACTCATTGATAGTAGTTTGATGCATTAATTAATGTTAATATTATACATTAATTATTATACAAAATTTCATAAAAAATGAGCTAATGTTTTTCAGCTGTCAAGGAAAGTATCACTCATAAGTTCAATGTCAATTGCAATTTTAGAGAAAAAAAATGTCTTGAGCCAGGTGGGATACAAATCCATGACCTCCTGATGACAGGTGCTCTGACCACTAACTACCAGTCACCAATCAAGATCTCCTCAAATTGATGTTATGAACCTTATACCTAAAATACACAATTTTCCATCTCATGAAGGCAATGTCCCAGCTGCTCACTTCAACTGGCAGCCAGTAACTCAGCAGTCAGAGCACATGAAGTCATCAGGAAGTCACTAAGCTCATATCCCACTTGGCTCAAGACAATTTTTCCTAAAATTGATATCAACATTGAACTAAGATTGATACTTTCCTTGACAGTTGAACAAAAACATCAAAAATTTTCTTCAATTTATTCAATTGTTTATTCAGAATATACTTATCATCATGACATACTTGTCATCCACTTCTTGAGACTGTGAGCAGCCGTGGCAATGTCTTTATGAGATAGAAAATTGTGTATTGTAGGTAGAAGATTCATAACATTAATTAGAGGAGATCTTTATTGGTGGCTAGTTGCTCAGCAGTCAGAGCATCTGACATGTCATAGGTGGATGTGGGTTCATATCTCACGTTGCTCAAGACAATCTTTCCTCTAAAATTGATATCAATGTTGAACTAAGAGTGATATTTTCCTTGACAGTTGAATACAAATGTCAAAAAATTTCTTCAATTTATTCTAATGTTTTATCTCTCCATCTGTAGACATTGAAATTTTTGCTTTCAGAGATAAAAAATTATTTTTGGGTTTGGTAGGTATTGATGTAATTATTTTAGAAATTTTGGTTGTGAAATATGAATATCATGAAGTTTGCATTGACAACAATGATTTTTATCTTTATCATTAAGGGGTAGGAATATGCATTTTTTTTAAGTGAAAAATTCTTTTTAGAACAGAGTTACAGCATTATTGCAGTAAATGACCAAAAACAGAAATATTAGCATAATTCTTTTGGAAAATAATGCAAAGTTTCAGGGCACATTTTCTTTAAAATAGAGAAAACTGAAAAATCCAAAATTCCAATAAAATTGGAGTTGTCAACTCTGTATATGTATTAGAGTGCTTAATCAAAGAACCAAGCAATGTTGGGTAAATCTGTTATTACTAGATCCTATTAATAGATATTAACTATTACTAGACTTTTCCTTATGTTTAATTTCTACTAGCTTCATTGCATAATATCATAAATATGATAGGAGCAATTCATCATTCATTGTGTAATAGCATAAATGATCAATTACCGTAAACAAATCTAGAAAATGATTCAATGAAAACATTACATTTAACAAAAATTACAGTAGAGGTTCACAGTACCGTAACTAAAATAAGGTTGAAATCTTTAATTATCTATGTCACTGTTAGATGTTTTTAAACACTTCAATAAATGTTCTATGCTATCAAGTATCAAAAGTTATTAAGCAGAAATTTAAGTACCGTACCACAGAGGATGGGTAGTATGAGGAAAAAATAAACCCTATACCTGAACTAAACAAAGACAAATCAAGATTTAAATTCTATCACAGTATTAAGGCATGCAACAATATCTGACCTGATATCAAGACACTAAATGAAATCAAAACTCTTCAAAACCTGAAAAAAAGATAAAAGCATTAAAATAATGCTCATTGATAAAACCGATCAATTAGTATTATTAGACACAGAGGACTACATGAGCAAATTAAAACCAACCCTTGATGAATTACAAGCCATGGAAATTACAACCCACTACCTACAAATTTAACTAAACTTGCGCACTTGAAAATTGACCCTTGTTTACTGTCGAACTTAGCCAAAGTCTGAAAACCCCCATTATACCCAAATATCCCCCAGTTATTTGCCAAAATTAAATTACACAAACCTTTGAAACCCTTCAGACCACTAGTTGCCAAATGAAATTCTCCCACATATAACCTAGAGAAAACTCTTTCAGTTTTCTTTTATTTCCCCCCTACACCAGTACCATCCAGTCAGGCACAGACCTAATCAACAAACTTAAAACCATAATTGTTACCCCTGACTCATTCGACGACTGCACCCTATGACAATAACTACCCCCTACACTCATTCGACATCATCTCACTCTACCTTAACACACTTGTACTCTATGGAACTATGTGACTTCAAGCCAAATGGCCACTAAGAGCAATTGGTTTCAAACTGACGGCAGGATTTTCATCCAAAACCAAGGTTCACAAATGAATCAAATGCAAACAATCCCAAAACCCTCACAACACCATCAACAAAGTTCACAAATGAATCAAATGCAAACAATCCCAAAACCCAAACATCATGAACCAATTGCATCTAGTTTCCTATAAGGTGTCTCAATGGGCTCCCTCCTTTCTGGATTGTTGGCAGAAGCCATTCTACGTCATGTAGAATACACAGTTCTCCATGTATGTCAAATCTGCCCATTACTTTATGCCCGCTATATCATTAATATCTTAATTATCTGACAACACTCCAAGGAAGAATTAAAGAAATTACTATCTGAATTTAATGCAGTCCTCCCCACCCTTAAATTTACACACAAAGAACAAAACTGACACCTACTTTTTTAGACATTAACTTACACCATACCTCCACTAAACTATATACATCTGAATACAGAAAACCTATATTCATTCTTAACTAATAAATAGCACTTCAACCCACCCAAACAACTACAAATTATGAACCTTCTAATCACACTTTACCAGAACATATAAATACTGCAATACCCAAGAAGCACTAAACATCCTCCTCCTCCTCCTCAAGCAGCCATGGGCTACGGAGGTCCAACCAGACCGCACAGTTTAATTCTCCAAGCATATCTGTCCTGAGCTACATCTGCTGCATACGGCCACTGCACACCAATTCTAACAAGATCCTGTTTGACATTGTCTGTCCACCGCTCCTAGGTCTCCCCCTCCTTCTCAGACCTCTAGGCACACTGTTCATAACCCTATTCGCCAATCTATAATTATCCATACGGGCAACATGACCAAACCAGCGGAGTCTCTCTCTGCACAATATGCTGCTTAAAGGAGGTTGCAGACTCCTTTGACTAACCTCATCATTAGTTACAAAGTTAAACCACCTAATACCCAAGATACTGCGTAAACATCTAGAATCAAAAGCATCTAGTTTCCTGTTATCATGTTTACACAGTGTCAAAGTTTCACTGCCATAACTAACCCTAGAAAGAACCAAACTATTATACAGTCTAATTTTAGTCTTTAGGTGTATACGCCTATTTCTCCACAATCTCCATAGATTCTTAAAAGTCCTGGCAGCAATCCCTATTCATCTGTTAATCTCATGCCGCACATCACCAGTATCTGTTACATAGCTCCCAAGGTAATTAAACTGTGACACCTGCTAAAGACTGCAACCATTCAGATGAACTGAATCACAACCTGCCTGACCAATTTTCATCACTTTAGTTTTCTCTCTGTTTATAACCAAACCTACTCTACTACCAGTCTCATCAACAGCTCGAATGAAAGAGTTCATCTCATCAACATCATTTGCCAAAAGGGCTAAATCATCAGCATAATCTAAATCAGAAATTTTCGTATCTCCAGCCCATTTAAGGCCAAAATCTTTCCCTTGAAGTGAATTTCGTATAACATAATCAAAAACCAAACTAAAGAGAAAAGGAGACAAAATGCACTCATGTCGAAAACCAGAAGCAATGCTAAACCAATTGCTACAAGCCTTACCAACTCTCACACACGACTCAGTGTTATTATAAAGAGTTTTCATTATGTTAATTAACTTGTCTGGTATACCATATGATTTCACAATCAACCACAAATTATGACGATCAACAGAGTCGAAAGCCTTTTTGAAATCAACAAAGCTAGCAACCAAAGGCTTCTGAAACTCTAAACATTTCTCAAGAATCTGCCTAAGTGAAAATATCTGATCCACAAATCCCCTACCACTTCTGAATCCACATTGCTCATCACACAATTGCCTGTCAACCAGATTCTTAATTCTATTAAGCACAATCATGGAAAGAACTTTACCTGGAACGGAGAGTAGGCTGATACCCATATAGTTATCACAAGAACTGCAATCACCTTTTTTGAAAATAGGGATAATAATTGCTCTGGTAAAATCTTTAGGAACCATGCCTTTATCATAAAAGTTATTCAAAATTTCAGTCATCCAAGTGGTAACCAAAACATTCCCAGCTCTGAGCATTTCTGTAGTAATTTCATCTACCCCTGGGGATTTATGAAGTTTAAGTTTAGAAATAGCCAAAATAACTTCAGATTGTGTTATAGGGCCAACATTAAAGCTGCCAATGCATCTATCATCATTACAAACAATGGGAGTAGAACTAACCACATTGTTTAGAACATCACTGAAATGCTCAGCCCATGTAGCCATGACAGAATCCTCATCTTCTATAACCTTACCTTGTTTATCCTGCAATCCTTGTATACCTGTCCGTTTTCTACCACATAAAACATTAACTATCTGGTATAGCTCTCTGCTGTTGTGCTGCCTAACTGCTTCCTCAGCTTTGTCAGCCAAGCCATCAAGCCAAAGATTCTTATCAGTAGCTAACTCATCCTTTACATGTTTGTTAAGGTCTCTGTAATCCTTTCTATTAGGACTAGTAGGGTACTGATTAAGGACATTCCTGCAGTTCCTTCTTTCTGAAATAAGCTCAAGTGCCTTATCACTTAAATAATTCTGCCTCCTCTGCTCCATTTTTCCTAAAAGAGTACTGTTAGTTTCCAAAAAAGCCTGTTTAAAATGGCCCAATTCTTCCTCAACTTCAGTATTAAGCAAACCATGACTGTCATAATGACAAAATAGAATACATTTTTGGACTCGTTGAACAGGCTAGGTTGGGTTGTTTTACCTCTGAGCAGCATTTTTTGCACACCATGGGCTAAATGGCCAGGTCACATGGACCCCGAAGGCTCAGAGAAGGTTGGGTAAGGGGACCCACTGGAACAGCTGTTGGGAGACAGATGGTAGCCTCCCGTCAAGGCCATCCAGTGTGTTCTTTAATGTGCACAGGTTATGGCTCTTCCACACACGGGGCTACAGCAGCCTTTTCAAGCCCATCGGTGTCCCCTATTGACCGTGGGCAGGGCAGGGAATTTTACGGAGATAAATCTCAAAGTTGAGCCAGCTGGGACTCGAACCTGGGAACTGCAGATTATGAGCCTGGCGCGCTACAGACTGAGCCACCCCCGCCCCTTGAACAGGCTGGATATACCTCACAACACCATCAACAAAGTTCACAAATGCATCAAATGCAAACAATCCCAAAACCCTCCAATAAACCTTCCTATAAATAAAGAAATTGAAAAATACACAATAGCTCTACCATATATCAATAATAACTTCACATACTCTGTTAAAAATATCCCCAAACCTTTCCATTATAAAGTCCCAATTAAAATGTCGCACACTATATCGCAACTCGTTTGAAATGATTGCAAACATATACCCAGCTCTGGAGGAGTTTATTACATCCAACTCAAAGACACCACAGGTAAAATCTTCTCCAAAGACAAATACATAGGGAAAAACTTCATGTACATTTAATGCCAGACTTAAAGAGCATAAATAAGACATCTTAATAAACTACAAAAAAAAAATGCATTACCTCATGTAATCACCGAATACAATCTAAGACTGATTTTCAATCAGCTAAAATTATAACATAATAATACCCACCTACCAAATTCAAACTAGCAGTCAGAAAATATCCTAATTAATGTAAGATTAATTATCTGACAACTGAACTCTGCAACACATTGTCCCCCTTGCCCCAGCATGGGGTCTGGTCTTCAGGGATATAACCTACAACTCAGAATACCACTCTTCCTAAATACACTCCCCATTCTCATTGCTGACTGCGATTCCAATCTGCATTAATACACATACCCCCAAAACCCTAAAAAAACTACCATAACACATACTAAGAATCGTGATTAAAACATCCCTCTCTACACACACACACACACACTCAATTCCCTATATCCCTACTAATATGAAAACCATTACTCATGCGCTCACTAACATTTATTTTTAACCCCATAGTTTCATCATCATCATCCTCAAGCAGCCATTGGCTACGGAGGTCCAACCAGAACGTGCAATTTAGATCTCCAAGCAAGTCTGTCCTGAGCTACATCTGATTTTAATATACTGATCAAGCCACTGAACACCAATTCTAATAAGGTCCTGTTTGACATTGTCTGCCCACTGCATCCTAGGTCACCCACTCTTTCTGAGGCCTTTAGGCACACTGTTCATAACCCTATTCGCCAATCTATAATTATTCATACAGGCAACATGGCCAAACCAACGGAGTCTCTCTCTGCACAATATGCTGCTTAAAGGAGGTTGCAAACTCCTTTGCCTAACCTCATCATTAGTTACAAAGTTGAACCACCTAATCCCCAAGATACTGTGCAAGCATCTAGAATCAAAAGAATCAAGTTTCCTGTTAATCTAGAATCTGTGTCTAGAATCTAGAAAAGAAGCAGAATTCACTACCATAACTAACCCTAAGAAGAAGCCAAATATGATACAGTCTAATTTTAGTCTTTAGGTGTATACACCTATTTCTCCACAATCTCCATAGATTCTTAAAAGTCCCGGCAGCAATCCCTATTCATCTGTTAATCTCAAGCCGCACATCACCATTATCTGTTACACAGCTCCAAGAAAATTAAATTGTGACACCTGCTAAAGACTGCAACCATTCAGATGAACTGAATCACAACCTGCCTGACCAATTTTCAACACTTTAGTTTTTTCTCTGTTTATAACCAAACCTACTCTACTACCAATCTCATCAACAGTTACAATGAAAGAGTTCATCTCGTCAACATCATTTGCCAAAAGGGCTAAATCATCAGCATAATCTAAATCAGAAATTTTCGTATCTCCAGCCCATTTAAGGCCAAAATCTTTCCCTTGAAGAGAATTTCGCATAACATAATCCAAGCTAAAAAGAGGAGACAAAATGCACCCTTGTCGAACACCAGAAGTAATGCTAAACCAATTGCTACAAGACTTACCAACTCTCACACACAACTCAGTGTTATTATAGAGAGCTTTCATTATGTTAACTAACTTGTCAGGTATACCATATGATCTCACAATCAACCACAAATTATGACGATCAAGAGTCAAAAGCCTTTTTGAAATCAACAAGGCTAGCAACCAAAGGTTTCTGAAATTCTAAACATTTCTTAAGAAGATTCACTTAAAGAAGATTTTTTTCTTAAAAAGATTTCACTTAAGAACATTTCCTAAGTGAAAATATCTGATCTACACATCGTCTACAACATCTGAATCCACATTGCTCATGACGCAATTGTCTGTCAACCACATTCTTAATTCTATTAAGCACAAACATGGAAAAAACTTTACCTGGAACAGAGAGTTCCAGGTTCCTGGAACATAAAGTTCCTTTTACTCTGGTAAAATCTTTAGGAACCATGCCTTTATCATAAAAGACATTCAGAATTTCAGTCATCCAAGTGGTAACCGAAACATTCTCAGCTCTAAGCATTTCAGTAGTAATTTCATCTACTCCTGGGGATTTATGTAGTTTAAGTTTAGAAACAGCCAAAATAACTTCAGATTGTGTTATAGGGCCAACATTAAAGCCACCAATGCATCGATTATCATTGCAAACAATGGGAATAGAACTAACCCCATTGTTTAGAACATCACTGAAATGCTCAGCCCACCTAGCCATGACAGAATCCTCACCTTCTATAACCTTACCATGTTTATCCTTCAATTCCTGTATACCTGTTCATTTTCTACCACACAAAACATTAACTATCTGGTACAGCTCTCTGCTGTTGTGCTGTCTAGCTGCTTCCTCGGCTTTGACAGCCAAGCCATCAAGCCAAAGATTCTTATGAGCAGCTAACTAATCCTTTACACATTTATTAAGCTCTCTGTAATACTTTCTATTAGGACTAGTAAGGTATTAATTAACGACATTCCTGCAGTTCTTTCTTTCTGAAATAAGCTCAAGTGCCTTGTCACTCAAATAATTCTGCCTCCTCTGCTCCTTTTTCTCTAAAAGAGTACTGTTAGTTTCCAAAAAAGCCCGTTTAAAATGGTCTCATTATTCCTTAACTTCAGTAGTAAGCAAACCTTGACTGTCATAATGACTAAGTAACCCATTATGGTAAGCTTTAGTTATAACTGGGTCTTTCAGAGCTTCAGAATTAAAGGTAAAACAAAATTATTAACCCTAGCACTACACTTTTTAAGTTTAAACTGCAATACACTTTTAACAAGGTAATGGTCAGATCCAATTTCAGCTCCCCTATATGACCTGGTATTCCTAACAGAACTAGCCCATTTGCTGTTAATCAATATATAATCAATCATGTTCTTATGCAGTCCATCTGATGAAACCCGTGTGTATATGTATGTCGCGGTTTTTGTAATAAGTGTTAGTTATTCTGAAACCATTGAGTTTACTTACCTGTAGGAGATGTTGTCCATTGCCATTGCAGCTACCAATACAAAAAGGGCCTTTCATCCTTCCCCAAAGGTCAGAGTCAGTACCAACTTTGGCATTGAAGTCACCTAGAACAAGGGTAATATCTCCTTTCTTGACAGAATTCAAAATATTCTGAAGTTGTCCGTAAAACCTATCCTTCTCATCCTCATCGGCATCCTCAGTGGGAGCATAACAGCAGATAACATTCAAGTCTTTAACGCTTGTCTGAAATTTTGCTGTAAAAAACCTTACATTAATGCACTCATATCCTAGAAGAGCATCACTAGCGTGTCTGCTGCGAAGCAGACCCATACCTTGGTTATGTTTATTATTGTTCCTCCCTGAAAAGAGAAATTTAAGATTATTTTTAAGAATCTGACCTTTATCTGTCCATCTGGTCTCTTGCAAGCCGAGAATATCTAAATTATAACGGTGGAATTCTTGTGTGAGGACATCAAGAGAAAAAGCTCTGTGCAGAGTTCACATTCCAACTACCTATGAAGAGAAAAAGGTTAGTGGGATAGTAAAAGAAACTATGTTTGTTGAGAGAGGGAATGCCGACAATATCAAACAGCCCCCTAATCGCAGACATGGGGCAAAGACCCATTCCCTCACCACTAAAGGCTGAAGGCCATCTACACTGGAAGACTTCTCCAATGTAGAATTTGACGATGCCATTAGAAGCAAAGAGTTCAGGTGCCTGCAACGATCTCTGCTCAGGATTATCCACCAGCTGATATATATATCCTGTGAATCTATTCACTTGGGGCTGTCAACCCAGAAACAAACAGAAAACACAGCGGAAGATTTTCCCTCCACAGAAGCCCAGCAGTGCAGCAAATTCAGGAAGTCCAGTAGGTTTATATGGTTAGCACCAGGACTCTGTGTAGTTGACCACTCCTCCGCAGGGTAGAAAAAAAAAAGTAGCCATATTTGTCCAGATCAGTAGGCCACACTAATCTGGCAGCCCTCCCCTTCCTTTCACTTCTACAAGAGAGTATCTCTTTTCAAAGGTACAAATGGCCTGCACCACAAGAAAGTGTGGTCAGACATTAAGTACTAGTCCTGGCCGTTTCTATGCATCATCACAGGGGATTGATGCATAGCTCTCCTTCCAGTGACTATCTAGTTACCATTTACAGACCTCTCCATAATTTAGTTTACAAAATTATGGGGTTAAAAATTATGGGTTTACATAATTTAGCTTATGAAAAGTTAGTAAAAGTATCCCACTCATTATATTACCAATGCAATGCACATGAAACTAAAGGGATTTTTTAATCTATTCACAAAATGAAGCTTCCCTCAAGACTCACTAATCTTGGAGTTCGCATAGCCCCATACCCTCTTTCCAACCTCTTTCAACTTGCATTATGGCCACCTGCACATTTGCTGGCCACTAAGAACCCAGAGGTGAATCACTGACAATGCAATTTATGGTACTCCACCCTTCCCCCACACTCAAGAACCAATTACCTCTCATGTAATATTTAAAGCTGCTCACTTTCCACCCAAAGTATGGGTGTGAAACGCTCATCATGGAACTCCAAGTTTTTAAGCACTGTATGCTACCAAAGGCATTATTGGTTATTTCATTCACTAACTCTTAAGCAAATAAATTATCAGCATCCCTCATCACCTTCTCAAAGTCTACTGAGACATCACTTGCAGCAAGAACATCAAAGACTAAACTTGTCATTCACAAGCATCCACTTGTTACCCATCCTCTTGGTAAGGTACATAAATTTCTGCTTAATAACTTTTGAAATTTGATAGCAAAGAACATTTCTTGAAGTGGTAAAAACATCTAATGGTGTCATAGAGAATTAAAGGTTTTAACTTTACATTTATTTCAGGTTTTGGGTTGGATGTTCTTCTCTGAGTGGCAATTTGTTGCACACAATAGGCAAAATGGCCTGATCACAAGAAACCCCAAGGGCTCAGAGAAGGCTGAGAAAGGAGATCCACTTGACAGCTATTAGAAGACAGATGGAAGCCTCCCATCAAGGCTTGAGTATAGATGGGACTCGAACCTGGGAGCTGCAGATTATGAGACTGGTGCACTACCGACCGAGTCAACTCTTGCTCCTTTATTTCAAGCAAACTTAAGCTTTGTGTGGTGCACAATTTAATTGAAATTTTAATTAAGAATCAACTTGAATCTCCCAATGCTGCTGTTTTTGATGAGTAATTACAGTTCCATTTCTTGCCATTTGTAAAGGATATGTATCTGAAATTAAAAGGTAAAAAGAGATCTTTAAATTTTATTATTTCCATTCAAAATAAAACTTGAACTGTACATGAATAATCACATTCTCCCATGTGGAACTGACAGAATTTAGCTGAAAGACCAATAGGAACAACTGCTACTTTGGTGTGCTACAAAGCAAGTGATGCCCTTCATTTTGGGTTGGGTTGTTGTTTTACCTCTGAGTGGCACTTTTTTTGCACACCATGGGCTAAATGGCCAGGTTGGAAGGACCCTGAAGGCTCAGAGAAGGTTGGAGTAGGGGACCTACTGGAACAGCTGTTGGGAGACAGATGGTAGCGTCCTGTCAAGGCCATCCAGTGTATTCTTTAACTTGAACATGGTATGGCTCTCCCGCACACAGGGCCACAGGTTAATGTCCCATCTGACAGATGGCGGCCTTTCCAAGCCCATTGGCATTCCCCTACAGACCATGGGCAGGGAGTTTTGCAGAGGTAAATCTCAATGCTGGCCAGGATTCGAATCTGGGAACTGTAGATAATGAGTGTGCAGGAACAAGAGCATCAGTGTATGCAGCATGCGGTCCACTGAAGTGCATCATTAGCAATAAGTGAAGTAATATACAAATATTGCATTCTCAGTTTTGTATTTTAATATATTCAATAATGAAATTTATAAATAAATATAATAGTTGTAACAAATTTGTGTCATCAGAGGCTAGTGTTGAGTGGCTGTTTTCAATTTTGAAGTTCATTTATAATGACCTCAAATTTTGAATAAAAACTACCTTTTTGGAAGCTACTCTTCCTAGATATGTGAAGTTCTCTGAGTTTTGAATTTTTCATTTCTTGACGTTTTGCAAATTGCAGGGGGTATCTACATTATTTGATCTTAATAAATAAAATAAATACCCCCTCAAGCAGCTGTTTGCCACAGAAACCTGATAGGAGCCTGTCAGTTTATATGCTGTAGTAGAAGGTCTGTGAGGATGGTGGGACCTCAGCAGAATGACAACACTAGCGTCCATGCTTTATCCAGAGCTCGAACTCTGGTCCCTTGAATCAGTAGCCAAGAACGCTAACCACTTGGTAGGCAAAAGTTTTTCTGGTTAATTTTATTACTAATGATATGCAGATAATTTTTTGTTCCTAACTCTTGATCTGATTTCAAATTTCTGTTTTGTGCTTTGTTGCAACTGATGAGCAAAAGAGAAATAAATCAAAGAAGTGAGGCTTTAATTTAGAAATTAGGACTACAATTTTATAAATAAATCTGAAAACACTTACAAAATATGAAACTATATTAAAGATGAATAGTTTAAATTTTGTAATTTGGCTGAAGCCCAAAGTCAAGAGTTACCCAGAGATAGAGCCAAGCTTCAAGCCCTTGCCTCCAAGTGCCCAGCCTGAAAAATTGGAATGCAACCACAAAAGTAAGCTCTTTCTTTCACTGTACTCAGTCAAAAATAAAACTAACTTTAGAAATCTTTTTGCCAAAAAATTAATGAAAGGAATTATGGCATGTTATATTGTAAAACTGGTAATAAAAATTTATTGTACGTTATTGACCAATTTCACTTTTATCTATTTTTTCAAAGATACTGGAAACAAATTATAAAACAAAAATTGGTTAGTTTCTGAGAAAAACACTGATTTTTTTAAAGCATTCAATTTAGTTTTAGGAAAGGAATGAGTATGGGTGTGTAAATGGTAGCTAGGTAGTCACTGGAAGGAGAGCTATGCACCAATCCCCTGTGATGACGATGCATAGAAACGGCCAGGACTAGTACCTAATGTCTGACCACGCTTTCTTGTGGTGCAGGTCATTAGTACCTTTCAAAACAGATACTCTCTTGTGGAAGTGAAAGGAAGGGGAGGGCTGCCAGATTAGTGTGGCCTGCTGATCTGGACAACTATGGCTACTTTTTTTTTCTACCCTGCTGCGGAGTGGTCAACCACACAGGGACCTCGTGCTGACCATATAAACCTACTGGACTGACATAAGGCTCTGTTACTCTTAATTATGGATCCTGAATTTGCTGCACTGCTGGGCTTCTGTGGAGGGAAAATCTTCCACTGTGTTTTCTGTTTGTTTCGGTTGACAGCCCCAAGTGAATAGATTCACAGGATATGTTTATCAGCTGGTGGATAATCCTGAGCAGAAGTCATCGCAGGCACCTGAACTCTTTGCTTCTATTGGCATCGTCAAATTCTACATTGGAGAAAGTCTTCCAGTGTAGATGGCTTCAGCCTTTAGTGGTGGGAGAATGGGTCTTTGCCCCATGTCTGCGATTAGGGGGCTGTTTGATATTGTCAGCATTCCCTCTCTCAATAAACATAGTTTCTTTAAACATCCCATTAACCATTTTCTCTCCATAGGTAGTTGGAATGTGAGGATTCTGCACAGAGCTTTTTCTCTTGATGTCCTCACACAAGAATTCCACCATTATAATTTAGATATTCTCAGCTTGCAAGAGACCAGATGGACAGATAAAGGTCAGATTCTTAAAAATAATCTTAAATTTCTCTTTTCAGGGAGGGACGACAATAAGCATCACCAATGCGTGGATCTGCTTCTCAGCAGACATGCTAGTGATGCTCTTCAGAGATATGAGTATGAGTGCATTAATGAAAGATTTCTTATAGCAAAATTTCAGACAAGCGTTAAAGACTTGAATGTTATCTGTTGTTATGCACCCACTGAGGATGCCGATGAGGATGAGAAGGATAGGTTTTACGGACAACTTCAGAATATTTTGAATTCTGTCAAGAAAGGAGATATTACCCTTGTTCTAGGTGACTTCAATGCCAAAGTTGGTAATGACTCTGACCTTTGGGGAGGGGTGATAGGCCCTTTTGATATTGGTAGCTGCAATGGGCAACATCTCCTACAGGTAAGTAAACTCAATGGTTTCAGAATAACTAACACTTATTACAAACACCGCGACATACATAAGTAACATGGGTTTCACCTGATGGGCTGCATAAGAATATGATTGATTATATGTTAATTAACAGCAAATGGGCTATTCTGTTAAGAATACCAGGTCATATAAAAAAAAATAAATACCCCCTCAAGCAGCTGCTTGCCACAGAGGTCTGACAGGAGCCTGTCAGTTTATATGCCATAGTAGAAGGTCTGTGAGGATGGCAGGCCCTCAGCAGAAAAACGACACAAACAGCCATGCCTTACCCGGGGCTCGAACCCAGGTCCCTTAGATCAGTAGCCAAGCGCGCTAACCACTCGGCCATGGGATGGCCCAGGTCATATAGGGGAACTGAAATCGGATCTGATCATTACCTTTTTAAAAGTGTCTTGCAACTTGAACTTAAAAAATGTTGAGCTAGGGTTAAAAAATTTACCTTTAATACTGAAATTCTGAAAGAAGCAGTTATAGCTAAAGCTTACCATGATAGGTTACTTAGTCATTATGACAGTCATAGTTTGCTTACTACTGAAGTTGAGGAAGAATGGGACCATTTTAAACAGGTTTTTTAGGAAACCAACAGTACTCTTTTAAGGAAAAAAAATATAGGAGGCAGAATTATTTGAGTGATAAGGCACTTGAGCTTATTTCAGAAAGAAAGAACTGCAAGAATGTCCTTAATCAATACCCTACTAGTCCTAATGGAAAGTATTATAGATAGCTTAATAAACGTGTAAAGGATCAGTTAGCTGCTGATAAGAATCTTTGGCTTGATGGCTTGGCTGACAAAGATGAGGAAGCAGTTAGACAGCACAACAGCAGAGAGCTGTACCAGATAGTTAATGTTTTGTGTGGTAGAAAACGGACAGGTATTGAAGGATAAACATGGTAAGGTTATAGAAGGTGAGGATTCTGTCATGGCTAGGTGGGCTGAGCATTTCAGTAATGTTCTAAACAATGTGATTAGTTCTACTCCCATTGTTTGCAATGATGATAGATGCATTGGTGGCTTTAATGTTGGCCCTATAACACAATCTGTAGTTATTTTGGCTGTTTCTAAACTTTTAACTTCATAAATCCCCAGGTGTAGATGAAATTACTACGGAAATGCTTAGAGCTGGGAATGTTTTGGTTACCACTTAGATGACTGAAATTCTGAATATCTTTTATGATAAAGGCATGGTTCCTAAGGATTTTACCGGAGCTATTGTTATCCCTATTTTCAAAAAAGGTGATCGCAGTTCTTGTGAAAACTATAGGGATATCAGCCTACTCTCTGTTCCAGGTAAAGTTCTTTCCATGATTGTGCTTAATAGAATTAAGAATCTGGTTGACAGGCAATTGCATGATGAGCAATGAGGAATCAGAAGTGGTAGGGGATGTGTAGATCAGATATTTTCACTTAGGCAGATTCTTGAGAAATGTTTAGAATTTCAGAAACCTTTGGCTGCTAGCTTTGTTGATTTCAAAAAGGCTTTCAACTCTGTTGATCATCATAATTTGTGGTTGATTGTGAAATCATATGGTATACCCGACAAGTTAGTTAACATAATGAAAGCTCTTTATAATAACACTGAGTCGTGTGTGAGAGTTGGTAAGGCTGGTAGCAATTGGTTTAGCATTGCTTCTGGTTTTCGACATGAGTGCATTTTGTCTCCTTTTCTCTTGGGTTTTTGATTATGTTATATGAAATTCACTTCAAGGGAAAGATTTTGGCCTTAAATGGGCTGGAGATACGAAAATTTCTGATTTAGATTATGCTGATGATTTAGTCCTTTTGGCAAATGATGTTGATGAGATGAACTCTTTCATTCAAGCTATTGATGAAACTGGTAGTAGAGTAGGTTTGTTTATAAACAGAGAGAAAACTAAAGTGATAAAAATTGGTCAGGCAGGCTGTGATTCAGTTAATCTGAATGGTTGCAGTCTTGAGCAGGTGTCACAGTTTAATTATCTTGGGAGCTATGTAACAGATAATGGTGATGTGCGGCATGAGATTAACAGACGAATAGGGATTGCTGCCGGGACTTTTAAGAATCTATGGAGAGTGTGGAGAAATAGGCGTATACACCTAAAGACTAAAATTAGACTGTATAATAGTTTGGTTCTTTCTAGGGTTAGTTATGGTAGTGAAACTTGGACACTTTGTAAACAAGATAACAGGAAACTAGATGCTTTTGATTCCAGATGCTTATGCAGTATCTTGGGCATTAGGTGGTTCAACTTTGTAACTAATGATGAGGTTAGGCAAAGGAGTTTGCAACCTCCTTTAAGCAGCATATTGTGCAGAGAGGGACTCCGTTGGTTTGGCCATATTGCCCGTATGAATAATTATAGATTGGCGAATAGGGTTAGGAACAGTGTGCAGGCCTCAGAAAGAAGGGGAGACCTAGGATGCGGTGGGCAGACAATGTCAAACAAGACCTTGTTAGAATTGGTGTGCAGTGGTCTGATGCAGCAGATGTATCTCAGGACAGATATGCTTGGTGAACTAAATTGCACGGTCTGGTTGTACCTCTGTAGCCCATGGCTGCTTGAGGATGATGAGTACGGGAGAATGCTGTTCTAGAATCGACTTTTATCATATATATGAAAATATTAATCGAAATAAAAACTCTGTGGTTATTATATCTTTAGATTTAAAAAAGCTTTTGACTCAGTTCCTCATTCCTTATTACTGACAAATTAAATTCTAGTGGAATTAGAGGCAAAACCTTCTCATGGATAAAAAATTATTTAACAGAAGGTAAAAACTGGTAAATATATCAGTAAAGAAGCGTTTGTTCACATTGGAGTTTCTCAGGGTTCTGTTTTTGGCCCACTGTTATTCCTGATATATTAAAAGGATTTTTGCAATATGAAATTGAAAGGTAAAATTATTGCATTTTCAAATGACACTGCAATAATTTATTTAAGACACAAGTTACAGATTCTAAATAATATAAAAACTGATAAGATTTGCATTCAGAACTGGCTTAGGATAAATAGTTTAGTTTCAAATATTAAAGAAACAAAATATGCATATTTTAGATCATGAGCAAGTGAAATATTTTTTTAAACATAAAATAGTCTTTCATTCTCAAAATTATATGCAGGATAATTGCTCATGTGAAATAATTAACCCTTTGCACCCGAAGGCACCATCTTGATTTTTTTTGTAAAACTTGCGGGTGCCATGGCGACGACACACTACAATGTGTCTGGCGCCAATGTCTGTAGCAGATGGTTGTGTGTCATAATTTTTACCCCATAAACATGGCAGATAAAATAAATACCAGTGATAGAAGTTATAACCTATAAAAAAAAACTTGAGTGCAAAGGGTTAAAGGAGTAGATAACTATAAATATTTAGGTTTTACATAGATAGGAAAATGTCTTGGAAGATTCAGATAAATAATGTTTTGACAAAAATTAATTCTATTTCTTATTATACCTTATATATATTACATTCGAAATTTTGTGGATATTTCTGTTTTGAAAATATTATATTTTCCTTGGATCAAATCGTATCTACTTTATGGACTATTATCATAGGAGGGCCTACTTGTTGATCTAAATTTCAACCACTTCAGTATGCTCAGAATCATATTATTAAGTATATAATGAAAATGAAGAAATGGGATAGTTTAGATAATGTTTATTCTTAAATAGGTATATTATAAGTTAAGAAACTTATGTTTTCCAAACATCGAAATTTTGAAAAAAAACATAGGAATATAAATCTCATTAGGACATTTAAGATACTCACTTTTCCACAGGTCTTAACTTAATTAATATTCTTGCACGTAAAACAATAATACAGAAACAATATACATATTTAGCAAGTAGATTCTTTAATGCTCTATCAGAAAAACCAAAACTGATAAAGAATTAATTATTAAGAATACAAAAATATGGATTTTAAATATAGTAAACATTAATATATTATTCTAAACATATTTGGCTGGTTTCCTACGATTAACTTGAAAGATCTATTAAATTAGTATAAAATTTTAATAGTTTTAGAATATACATACTTTTTTATAAATAATATTCTGTGTTTAAATCATTAATATTTTCATGTTGCCAAAATAAAGTTGTCATTATTTTGCTTAATTATTTCAAAAATTTGAGTTTTTGTTCTGTTAAAATTATTGTTTTATCAATTGTATGCTATTGAGTTTGCAATTTTTAATACTTCTTTAATCAATTATACATACCTACAAAATCCACAGAGATCCTTCCAAACTGTATAATTTTGCTCTCCACAGCTGTGTCCTGAGCTACAGCTACTGCATTTGGCCATTCTAGACCAATTCTAGATAGGTTCTGTTTGATATTATCTGTCCAATGCATCCTTAGGTCTCACCCTCTTCGTGAAGCCTTTGAGCACACTGCCCATAATTCTATCTGCCAATCAGTAGCTATGCATATGGACAACATAGCAAAACCAATGCAGTCTCTCTCTGCACAAAATACTGCTCAAAGGAGGTTGATGACTCCTTCTTCTAACCTCATGATTACTTACAAAGTCAAACCACTTAATGCCCAAGATACTGCATAAGCATCTAGAATCAAAGGCAACAGGTTTCCTGTTATCCTGCTTACAAAGGGTACATGTTTCACTACCATACCTAACCTTAGAAAGAACCAAACTACTAAACAGCCTAATTTTAGTCTTCAGATGTACATGCCTATTTTTCCACACTCTCCATAGATCCTTAAAAGTCCCAGCAGCAATCCCTATTCTTCTATTTTTCTCATGCCGCACATCACCAGTATCTGTTTCATAGCTCCCATGATAATTAAACTGAGACACTTGCTCAAGGTTGCAACCATTCAAAGTAACTAAAGCACCATCTGCCTGACCAATTTTCATCACTTTAGTTTTTCCTTGTTTATCCCCAAAACTACTCGATTACCAGTCTCATTAACAGCCCTAATGAGAGAATTCATCTCTTCTACATCATTAGCCAACAAGGCCAGATCATCTGTATAATTTAGAGCAGAAATTTTGAAATCTCTAGACCATTTAAGGACAAAATCTTTCCCTTGCAAAGAATTTCGCATAGCATAAATCAATAACCAAACTAACACAAAGCATAATCAATAACCAAACTAAAGAGAAAAGGAGACAAAATGCACCCTTGTCTAACTCAACTAGCAATGCTAAACCAATCACTTCAAACCTTACCAACTCTCACACATAACTCAGTGTTATTATAGAAAGCTTTCATTACACTAACTAACTTGTCAGATATTCCATATGATATAACGATCAACCACCAAGCGATCAACACAGTCAAAAGCCTTTTTGAAACCTGTAAAGCTAGTTACCACAGGTTTCTGAAACTCTAAACGTTTCTCAAGAATCTGCCTAAGGGAAAATATTTGAGCAATACATTCCCTACCACCTCAGAATCCACATTGTTCATCACAGTTGTCCATCAACCAAATTTTTAATTCTATTTAGTATAATCATGCAAAGAACTTCACCTGGAACAGAAAGTAAATTAATTCCCCTATAATTATCACAAGAACTACAATCACCTTTTTTAAAAAACGGGATAATAATAGCTCTAGTAAAATCCTTAGGAACAACACCTTTACCATAAAAAATATTCAAAATTTCAGTCAGTCATGTGACAATACAAGTATTCCCAACTCTAAGCATTTCAGTGGTGATTTCGTCCACCCCTGCAGATTTATGCAGTTTTAATTTAGAGATAGCCAATGCAACTTCGGAATGTGATATAGGGCCATCATTAAGCCACCAAACCTACATTTAGAAGTCACAAACCTGCATCTATCCTCATTACCAAAAATTAGTGAGTAGAAATAATCACATTGTTCAGAACATCTGTGAAATGCTCAGCCCACCGAGCCATCACAAGATCCCCAACTTCAATCACCTTACCATGTTTATTTCTCAATCTCTGTATACCTGTCTTTCTTCCCACATAAAACATTAACAATCTGCATTACAATCTAAATTACAACCCCCTGATGTTGTGCTATCTAATGCTTCCTCTTTGTCAGCCAAGCTATCAAGCCAAAGATTCTTATCAGCTGTTAACTGATCCTTTACACATTTATTAAGCTCGTTGTAATGCCTTCTGTTAGGACTAGTAGGGTGTTTATTCATATTAATCCTGCACTTCCTTCTTTCAGAAATAAGTTCCAGAGCCGTATCGCTCAAATATTATTTTTTTCCTCTGTTCCCTTTTACTCAAAAGAGCACTGTTAGTTTCAAGAAGAGTGTTTAAACTGATCCCTTCTTTCTCAACTTCAGCAGTAAGCATACCACAATTGTCACAATGACTAAGTAGCCTATCATGGTATGCTTTGGCTATATGTGGATCTTTCAGACCTTCAGTGTTGAAGGTAATTTTCTTAAACTTAGCACAACATTTCTTAAGCTTCAGCTGCAAGACAGTTTTGACCAGGTAATGGTCAGACCCAATTTCAGCTCTCCTGTATGATCTGGTATTCCTAACAGAACTAGCCCATTTGCTGTTAATTAAAACATAACCTATCATATTCCTGTGCAGCCCATGAGGTGAAACCCATGTGTATTTATGAATGCTCTGGTGTTTGTAGTATGTGTTTGTTATTCGAAAACATTAAGTTTACTTACCTGTAGGAGATGTTCCCCATTGCCATTAGAAGTACCAATGCCAAAGGGACCTAAAACTCCTGCCCAAAGATCAGTCAGTACCAACTTTAGCATTGAAGTCACCTAGCACAAGAGAAATATCTCCTTTCTTCACAGAATTCAGAATATTCTGTAGCTGTCTGTAAAACCTATCCTTCTCATTCTCATCAGCATCCTCTGTAAGTGTGTAACAGCTGATGATATTAAAGTTTTTAATTTTTGTTTTAAATTTTGCTGTAAGAAATCTTGCATTAATGTAGTCATATCCTAGAAGAGCATCACTGGTGTGTGGGCTGAGAAGCAAATAGGTGACATGCTTTCCATCCTCCCTCCCTGAAAAGAGAAATTTAAAGTTATTTTTAAGTATCTCATCTTTACCTGTCCGTCTGGTCTCTTGCAAGCCAGGAATATCTAGTTGTTATAATGCTGGAATTCCTGCACGAGGACATGAAGAGAATAATCTCTACATAATGTGTCTTCATGTTCTACATACCTGCAGAAAGAAAATGATTAGTAGGATTTTTTTTTTTTAAGAAAGCTAGATTTATTGAGAGAGAGACAACAATATCAAACAGCCTCCCTGATTGTAGGCATTGGGCAAAGACCTGTTCCCCCACTGGTAAAGGATGAAGCCACCCATATTTGTAGGAACTTCAGGCACCACCTTTTCAACAGCCATATGGCTTGCCTGAGACACATTACTACAGTTTAGGATTGGCAATACCCAACTAGCTAAGTGAGATTCAGGTACCTGCGATGGCCTCCGATCAGGATTATCCACCAGCTGACAAAGTATCCCATGCCTCTGTTCACTTAGGGTTGGCAACCCACAAGCAAATAGAAAACACAGCACCAGATTTTCTCTCAACAGAAGCCTACCAGTGCAGCAAGTCCAGCATCCATAATCAAGCTCAAAGCCATAAATCAGTCAAGTCCAGTAGGTATAAATGGTCAGCACCAGAACCCTGTGAAGTTGACCACTCCTCAGCAGGACAGAAAAAAAAGAAGTGGCTATAGATGACCAGTTCAGTAGGTCACAGTGATCTGGCAGCCCCTCCCCTTCCGTTCCCTTCCAAAAGAGAATATCTCTTTTGAAAGGTGCCTGGCTGGTTCTATGCATCATCACTGTGGATTGGTAAACAGCTCTCCTTCCAGTTTATACCTAGCTATCATTTACTGGCCAATCAATCATAATGCATCCACATATAAATTGATTAATATCACAATGTCATGTCAATTATACATTATACATTTGGGAAATAACAAAACTATCTATATTGCTTAATTAAACAACATTCAATTCTTGATTTTGTGAAAATAAAATATATAACAAAAAATGACAAGTTTAATGGTAATAGGGTTTTTGTAGTCACAGAGTAAAAAAAAATCTAATAGACCAATTATAATACATATGAACAGAATTTTAAAATAAAATATTAAAATTAATATGTTTGTAAATTTGTTTTATAAGACTTTTTCATAGTGCAATTAAAGCTTAATTTTGGAAAACATTATGCATAGCTACCATTTACAGAACCTTATTCATCAACTGAAAGGAGAGCTGTTTACCAATCCCCAATGGTGATGCCAGATCTAGCACGTAATGTCAGATTCTGACTTCTCATGGGTTGGGTTGTTTTACCTCTGAGCGGCACTTTTTTGCACACCATGGGCTAAATGGCCAGGTCACATGGACCCCGAAGGCTCAGAGAAGGTTGGGGAAGGGGACCCACTGGAAGAGCTATTGGAAGACAGATGGTAGCCTCCCATCAAGGCCATCCAGCGTGTTCTTTAATGTGCACAGGGTATGACTCTCCCGCACACGGGGCCATGGCTTAACGTCCCATCCGACGGACGGCGGCCTTTCCAAGCCCATCGGTGTCCCCTACTGACTGTGGGCAGGGAGTTTTGCGGAGATAAATCTCAACGCTGACCCAGCTGGGACTCGAACCTGGGAACTCAGATTACGAGCTTGGCGTGCTACCGACTGAGCCACCCCCGCCCCAACTTCTCATGGTGTAGGCTGTTAGTACCTTCTGAAAGGAGATATTCTCTTTTGGAATGGAACAGAAGGAGAGGGCTGCCAGATCAGTGTGACCTACTGATCTAGTCAATTATGGTCACTTTTTTTTCCTGCCCTTCTGAAGAATGGTCAACTTCACTCCTGGTGCTGACCATTTATACCTACTAGACTGGTTTATGGCTTTGAGTTTGATTATGGATCCTGGACTTGCTGCACTGGTGAGCCTCTGTTGAGGGAGAATTGCCACTGTGTTTACTGTTTGCTTGTGAGCTGCCAGCTTTAAGTGAACAGAGATATGGGATACCTCATATCAGCTGGTGGATAATCCTGATCAGAGGGCATCACAGTCACCTAACTCTTGCTTCTACAGGCATCACCAATCCAAACCAGAGTAATGTGTCTCAGGGAGGTCATACCGCTTTTGAAAAGATGGTGCCTGATGTTCCTACCAATATGGGTGGCTTCAGCCTTTAGCAGTGGGGGAACAGGTCTTTGCCCAATGCCTGCAATAAGGGGGACTGTTTGATATTGTTGTCTCTAACTCTCTCAATAAACCTAGCTTTCTTAAAAATCCTACTAATGATTTTCTTTCTGCAGGTACATAGAACATGAGGACGTTATATAGAGATTACATGCAGGAATTCCAGCAAATTTAACAACTAGATATTCCTGGCTTGCAAGAGATCAGATGGACAGGTAAAGATGAGATACTTAAAAATAACTTTAAATTTCTCTTTTCAGGGAGGGAGGATGGAAAGCATGTCACCTAT
The DNA here is from genome assembly GCA_038380435.1 of Ryuthela nishihirai. Taxonomy (NCBI): domain Eukaryota; kingdom Metazoa; phylum Arthropoda; class Arachnida; order Araneae; family Heptathelidae; genus Ryuthela; species Ryuthela nishihirai. Next base: position 10,141,599 of record JAWZYU010000021.1, read on the forward strand.
TTGCTTCTCAGCCCACACACCAGTGATGCTCTTCTAGAATATGACTACATTAATGCAAGATTTCTTACAGCAAAATTTAAAACAATAATTAAAGACTTTAATATCATCAGCTGTTACACCCTTACAGAGGATGCTTATGAGAATGAGAAGGATAGATTTTACAGACAGCTACAGGATATTCTGAATTCTGTGAAAAAAGGAGATATTTCTCTTGTGCTAAGTGACTTAAATGCTAAAGTTGGTACTGAGTGATCTTTGGGAAGGACTTTTAAGTTCCTTTGGCATTGGTAGTTCCAATGGCAATGGGAACATCTCCTAAAGGTAAGTAAACAACCCTTTGCACTTGATTTTATATATATATATACTGCTCACAAAAATTAGGGGATATTTTTATTGCTTCCTATTCATTTTGAAGTATCCCCTAATTTTTGTGAGCAGTATATATATAGGTGTCACCACTTACTCTAAGCAATATTGATAGAAAAAAATATCTTTTTCTTATTGTAGTTGAAATTTTTTAAACATAAATATTATCAAAATGTTTGATACATATTTATGGAACAAAAATAATAGTGATTTACAAAAAAATAAACATCATGAAAAAAAAATATGCATATACAAAAAACTACAACTTATAATTTTCTTATGTGTTTTCCACTTTCATTACAAATTCATTGTTACTGCTATCAATTGCACTATAATTTCTATCACTGGTAGTTATTTTATCTGCCATGTTTATGGGTAAAAATTGTGATCACGAATAATAATAATAATAATAATAGGGAGCACAGATACAACACACAAACATCTGCAGCAGATGTTAGCGCCAGACTGACAGTAGCGTGTCACCACTATGACACCCGCAAGTTTTACGATAAAATCAAAATGGCATGGCTGTGGTGAAAAGCATATTAAAACTGATCCCATTCTTTCCCAACTTCAGCAGTAAGCAAACTACGTTTGCAATAATAATGTCATGAATGACTAAGTAGTCTATCATGGTATGCTTTGGCTATATCTGGATCTTTCAGACCTTCAGTGTTGAAGGTCATTTTCTTGATATTTTTTGATTGAGATGGCATGGCTGTGGTGCCCTTGGGTGGGAAGGGTTAATGGTTTGCAAATAATTAACACACACACTACAAATACTGGGGCATTTATAAATACACATTAGGATTCACCTGATCAACTGCACAGGTATATGATAGATTACGTTTTAATTAACAGCAAATGGAATAATTCAGTTAGGAATACCAGATCTTACAGGGGAGCCGAAATTGTGTATAACCATTACCTGATGAAAAGTGTCTTGCAACCAAAGCTTAAGAAATGTTGTGCTAAGGTTAAAAAAATGACCTTCAACACTGAAGGTCTGAAAGATCCAGATATAGCCAAAGCATACCATGAGAGGCTACTTAGTCATTCATGACATTTTTATTACAATCGCGGTTTGCTTACTGCTGAAGTTGGGAAAGAATGGGATCAGTTGTAATATGCTTTTCTTGAAACCAACAGTACCCTTTTGCGTAAAAGTAAACAGAGGAAATAAAATCATTTGTGTGATAAGATTATGGAACTTATTTCTGAAAGAAGGAAGTGCTGGATTAATATGAATAGACTAGACCCTACTAGTCGTAACAAGATGGGTTATTACACAAGCTTAATATATCTGTAAAAGATCAGGATAAGAATCTTTGGCCTCACAGTTTGGCTGATAAAGCAAAGGGAGCAGTTAGACAGCAGAACATCAGGAGGTTGTACCAGATAGCTAGTGTTTTGTGTGGGAAGAAACAGACAGGTATACAGGTATTGAGAAATAAACATGGCAAGGTGGTTTAAGGTGAGGATCTCGTGATGGCTAGGTGGACTGAGTATTTCAGAGATGTTCTAAACAATGTGATTATTTCTACTCCCATTGTTTGTAATGAAGACATGCATTATTGACTTTAATGATGGCCCTATATCACATTCCAAAGTCACTTTGGCTATCTCTGCATTAAAACTGCATAAATCACCAGAAGTGGATAAAATCATTGCTAAAATGCTTAGAGCTGGGAATACTTGTATTGTGACATGACTGACTGAAATTTTGAATATTTTTTATGATAAAAGTGTTGTTTCTAAGGATTTTACTAGAGCTATTATTATCTAGATTTTTAAAAAAGGTGATTGTAGTTGCGATAATTATAGGGGAATTAATTTACTTTCTGTTCCAGGTGAAGTTCTTTGCATGATTATACTAAATAGAATTAAAAATTTGGTTGATGGACAACTGTGATGAACAATGTGGATTCTGAGGTGGTAGGGAATGTATTGCTCAAATATTTTCCCTTAGGCAGATTCTTGAGAAATGTTTAGAGTTTCAGAAACCTGTGGTAACTAGCTTTACAGATTTCAAAAAGGCTTTTGACTGTGTTGATCGCTTGGTGGTTGATCGTTCTATCATACGGAATATCTGACAAGTTAGTGTAATGAAAGCTCTCTATAATAACACTGAGTTATGTGTGAGAGTTGGTAAGGTTTGAAGTGATTGGTTTAGCATTGCTAGTTGAGTTAGACAAGGGTGCATTTTGTCTCCTTTTCTCTTTAGTTTGGTTATTGATTTATGATATGCGAAATTCTTTGCAAGGGAAAGATTTTGTCCTTAAATGGTCTAGAGATTTCAAAATTTCTGCTCTAAATTATGCAGATGATCTGGCCTTGTTGGCTAATGATGTAAAAGAGATGAATTAACTCATTAGGGCTGTTAATGAGACTGGTAATCGAGTAGTTTTGGGGATAAACAAGGAAAAACTAAAGTGATGAAAATTGGTCAGGCAGATGGTGCTTTAGTTGCTTTGAATGGTTGCAACCTTGAGCAAGTGTCTCGGTTTAATTATCATGGGAGCTATGAAACAGATACTGGTGATGTGCGGCATGAGAAAAATAGAAAAATAGGGATTGCTGCTGGTACTTTTAAGGATCTATGGAGAGTGTGCAAAAATAGGCATGTACATCTGAAGACTAAAATTAGGCTGTTTAGTAGTTTGGTTCTTTCTAAGGTTAGGTACGGTAGTGAAACATGTACCCTTTGTAAGCAGGATAACAGAAACCTGATGCCTTTGATTCTAGATGCTTATGCAGTATCTTGGGCATTAAGTGGTTTGACTTTGCCAATCATGAGGTTAGAAGAAGGAGTCATCAACCTCCTTTGAGCAGCATTTTGTGCAGAGAGAGACTGCATTGGTCTGGCTGTGTTGCCTGTTTAAATAATAATAATAAATACCCCCTTAAGCAGCTGCTTGCCACAGAGGTCTGACAGGAGCCTGTCAGTTTATATGCAATAGTAGAAGGTCTGAGAGGATGGCAGGCCCTCAGCAGAAAAATGACACAAACAGCCAAGCCTTACCCAGGGCTCGAACCCAGGTCCCTTAGATCAGTAGCGAAGCGCGCTAACCACTCGACCATGGGTTGGCATAGTTGCAAATTGGCAAACAGGATTATGAACAGTGTGTCTAAAGTCTTCAGGAAAAGGAGGAAACCTAGGATGTGATGGGAAGACAATGTCAAACAGGACCTTGCTAGAACTGGTCTACAGTGGTCAAATGCAGCAGTTGTAGCTTAGAACAGACATGTCTGGAGAGGGAAATTACACAGTTTGGTAGGACTTGCATATCTCATGGCTGCATGAAGAATTTGTACATATGTATGTATGATTAACGAAAACAGTTAATAATTGTATTCATGGCTGTCGTAGAATAGGTAGACTGTAGAATAGGTAGATGTCTTAGAATGGTAGACTGTAGAATAGGTAGATGTCTTAGAATAGATTCACTTACTTGTGAGTAAATATACAAATATTTCGACCCATGACTGGGGTCGTCATCCGAGGAGCATCCAACAAAGCTGCAACCTCCTTGGATGATGACCAGGCAAAAACTCAGGGATCAAAATATTAGGATATTTACTAGCAAGTATGTTAATCTATTTGTTCATTAAGTTGCTACATAGATTAAAACAGTTAAATATCAGTGTAGAAGAAAGGTCTTTTTGAATAATAAAATATTTACCTAAAAAAAATTTTTATTTCTGTTTATAATTCCTCTCAGTAAACGATGAAAGGAACCTGTGTTTGAGCTATAGGTAAGGCATGGATGCTTGTGTTGTCTTTTCTGCTGATATCTCACCTTCCTCACAAACCCTTTACTATGGCATATAAACTGACATGCTCCTGTCAGACCTCTGTGGCAAGCAGCTGCTTGAGCAGTAATTTATTTTTTAGATTTTAAAACATGAGCCAGTGTTATATAAGATGATTTGGCACTGCTCACATTAATGAGATTTCCTGTCTGGATTATGGAAATAGAAGAACACTTCCTCAGTTTTTTTTTACTGAACATTATGCATCTTTTTTTTCTTTGGTTGTTTTAAGATTGGAGATCTATGAAAATTGGCAAAAAGTTGATACACCGAGGCTAAAAAACTTCAACATTCTCATAGCAGCAAAGCACTGGGAAAGATAGTTAAACATGCTTTTAAACCACTTGATAGAAACTCATAAGTTAACTTTTTTAAACAAAGCAGTGTGTGTATGGGGTGGGGTCCACCCATATAAAATCACAAGGTAAGGTGCAATCACTTTTTTAAAAATAGGGATAATAATAGCTCAGGTAAAATCCTTAGGAATGACACATTTTATCACAAAAAAATATTAAAAATTTCATTCAGCCATGTGACAACAGATTATTTCTTGACATAGTTTCCAGATAAGCATTCCAGTAGTAATTCATCAGCACCCAGTATTTTATATGCAGTATTAATTTAGAGATGGCAAAAATAACTTCCGATTGTGATAGAGAGCCAACATTCAACATTTAAAGCCAGTGATGCATCTATCCTCATTACAAACAATGGGAGTAGAACTAACCATATTGTTTAGAACAGGCCCAGGCTTAGTGAAAAGCCATTATGGGGGGGGGGGGATATATCTTAGGGAGCAATAGGAAAAATTGTCCACTTAAAAACCAACATTTTTAAGTAATCAAATAAAATATTTTGATTATAAAAAAAACAGAAGTATATATTATACTATAAATTGGCATATAATCTAGTTATGCACGCAAAAATGTTTGGTCAAAAAATTGGAATTAGCTAGAGTCAATACATTGATATTTGTTTTACGAACTGCCAGTTGTTTTGCAGTGAGCAGCAGGTTAGATGAGTCTGGTTTAGAACTTCTCTGAAATGCTCAGCCCACCCAGCCATGATAAAATCCTCCACTTCAATCCTGAATCACTGTGTGCCAGTCTGTTTCTTCTTACACAAAAATTAATTATCTGGTACAACTCTTGTTGTCTACCTGCTTCTCCTACTTTGTCACCCTAGCTATCAAGCGAGAGATTCCTATTAACTGTTAACTGATCCTTTACATGCTTATTGAGCTCTTTGTAATGCTGCCTATTAGGACTAGTAGTGTGATGGATTTGGGTTAATCAAGTAATTCCTTTTCAGAAAAAAACTACATAACAACAACACTCAAATGATGTCTCCTTTTTATCCAAAATGAATCATTAGTTTTATTAAAAACTCCTCTTTGAACTGATCCTATTCTTCCTCAACTTCAGCAATTATCAAACCATGATTGTTATAATGACTTATGAATGATGGTTTGGTTATATCTGGTTCTTTCAAAGCTTCAGTATTAAAAGTAATTCTCTTCTAAGCAAATTTCTTGAGCTTCAGTTGCAAGGCACTTTCGACAAGATAATAATAAGATCCTAATTTCAATTCCCCTAAACAATCTGGATTACTAGTGGAACTAGCCGATTTGCTGTTAATTAATAATATAAAAGTCACTTGAAATAATTAGTTGAAAAAAAAAAACTGGTTGTCCTGAATGGGATTCGAACCCATCTCCAGAAGCATGCCGGGCATTATAACTGCTAGACTATCAGAAGCTAACCATTTCCTCAAGATTCTTGTGGTCTAGTGGTTATGATGCCTGGAATGCTTCTGGGAGACGTGGGGTTTAAATCTCACTCAGGTCATCCAATTTTTTTTCAACTAATTATTTGAAGTGTTGCTTGTCTACAGGACATTTTCCTGTGATACTCTATTACTAATATATAGAGAGTTTCCAAAATGTCTAGTCAAACTTTGGGAACATGTTCTACTGTGCATAGTGATTAAAAAAGTTCCTATTAACACTGGGCCAGAAACACTTCCCTTCTGAGTTATAGCATATTTTGAGAGTGCAAATAAGGAAGCCTGTCAAAAGGCAAAAATGCTAGGTAAATTTGCATGTCTGACAGCAAAAATGTATGCAAATGTTGGACAAAATTTCACCACTCCTGTGTGAGGTAATGTATGCTCCTCTATAAAGTGGCAGTACTTGTTTTGAAGTTGTGTAAGAAAATCAGTAGTCTTGTTATTGTTAATCCATGCGATATTTATGACCTAGACCATGAATAATGAATTCACCATTGCTGAAATGGCAGACATTCATTTCATTTATGGACAACTGAATGGAAACTGCAGTGAAGCTTAGTGTCTCTACAGAATAGCTTTTTACACTGAAAATGTCCAGCCAGAGATACTTTTGCAGCCATCCACATGATCCTTTTTGCCTGTTAGTGGGTTGGGGTTGGGCCAGACATGTCATAGCACCTGCTTTAGAGGAACAGGTATTAGACATGATCACAGAGGATCCTGGGACTAGCACAAGAAAAGTAGCAGCTGACATAGGTGTTTCACATTCAATGTACTGAGAATTTGTTATCAGGACCAACTGTACCCATATCAGGTGCAGCGAGCACAGGCCCTCTTACCAGCTGATTTTCATCCATGAGATTTCTTGAAGGTGGAACTACCTACATTGCTGGAAGACATTTCATTAGCAACATTGCTGTTGGAAGTGGTTTGTGTATGATAGGATTCCAGCACATTTCAGCCTCACTGCTCAAGAATATCGCAATCGTAAATATCCTGCCCACTGGATCAATAGAAATGGACCAACTGCATGCTTTCCCAATTTGATCCACTGCATTTCTTCTTATGGAGATGTGTTATGGTTGATGTTTATGCTACTCTGATTCCTAATACACAAGTTTTCCACAAATGGATCATGAATGGTTGTCAAAGAATTCAGAACACTCCAGGAGCTTTCGAACATGTTTAACAGTGATGAGATGATGCTGTGAGGTGAGTATTGTTGCTCCGAGAGATCTTCATTGAGTGAGATTAAGTGTTCCAAATGATGTCCAAATTACAAAACAAACTCCAGTTCAGGATACCATAACCATCCACTCTTTATATGTCATATTGCTCTATCCAAACATAACAGCTCTGTATGTCTGAATGGCTGAAGGTCACCAAGTCCATGGGCAAAGAATACTTCAGTGTACATGAAGCCTTGAACCAGACCACCACCTCAAATTGGTACGACGACGACGATCCCTGGGTCAAGAGAGAAGCAGCCCCAATGGGTATTGAGATGTTGGTGGGGTTGCCTTATGGCTGATGTCAGGGGTGGGAGTGGCTCAGTTGGTAGCACCAGACTTGTAATCTGCAAGTTCCAGTCCTATCTGGGCCATTGTTGTGATTTATCTCTGCAAAACTCCCCAATCTGCCCTCAGTCAATAGAAGACACAGGTGGGCTTGGAAAGGCAGTCTTTTAGATGGGATGTAAAATTGGGGCCCCATACCCTGTGTCACGTTAAAGAACATGCATACCCTGTGTACATTAAAGAATACAGTGGATGGGCTTGACAGACTATCATCTGTCTCCTAACAGCTGTTCAGTGGATCCCCTTCCCCCCAACATTTTATGAGCTTTCAGAGTCCTTGTGACCTAGACCTGACCATTTAGCCATTGTGTGAAAAAGAGTTCCACTCAGAGATAAAACACAACCAATGTCATACACTATGTGGAAAAAGCAGGATTAGAAAAAACTCCTTTGAACCTAACACTATATTTGTAGTACATCAATGATGTCATAATAATTTAGGATCACCCTAAACATGAATATCTAAAACAAATTGACACATTTAATAATATCCTCTGCACTATTAAATTTAGTTCAGAATCAGAAGTCAATGGCACAGTACTTTATCTGAATATACTAAATACCTTCCATCTACATGTGAAACTACAGTTTATAAAAAAAGATGTAGCTACAGTACTGTGCGAATTAGTTGGGACAAGCGAAGGAACTCTAAGTCCCTTCAGCTGCAGCGTCTAAACTGCTGCAAGTCTAAACTTGTTCGTAACCTGCTGCTGCAAGTCTAAACTTGTTCGTAACCTGCTGCTGCAAGTCTAGAATTGTCTGTTGTGTTACTCTGCTATTATTTACACTTCCACTTTAGTCAGAATTGATATTTCATAGGCTGAGGACGTGTTTATGTAAACAGTTCACAATTTTCATTGGAAACTTTTTTTATTAAATACAACATGGACATCACGCCTCATAAACGAGATAAAATAATCACTTTAGGTGAAAACACTTCATTTACTGCTAGGCAGATAGCAAAAGCAGTAGGTGTCGGGAAATCCAGCATTTCACGGATCATGAACCTGCATAAGGAGACAGGGTCCATGGACACGTCCCAAAAAGGACATTATGGAAGAAAATGAAAAACCACCCCTAGAGATGATAGTCTAATTCGAAGAATTAATATCATAGACCCAAAGACCAGTGGAGACATCAAAAGGGAGATTGCGTCTCATGGGGTTAATATAGATGCTTCCACCGTACATTGTCGCCTTATGGAGTGTGGCCACCGGGATCGACGCCCATCCAAAAAGCAGCTTTTGACACCCGCTATGAAGCAAAAAAGGCTATCCTGGGCAAAAAGAAACATCGAGACTGGACTGTGGAGAATTGGGAAAAAGTGATATTTTCTGACGAAACCCACTTTAAGGTGCATGGCTACAGGTCAAATTTCGTCCGCCGCTCACCTGAAGAGCCTCTTTGATCCGGCCACATCCAGCAATCCCCCAATCACCCACCCAAGGTCATGTTTTGGGGATGTTTCACAGATTCTGGACCACAGACGTTTCACCCCATTGAAGGAATGATGGACAGCAAAAAGTACATAGGCATTCTGAAGGCAAAAATGGTCCCAGCACAGCAGAAGCTGTTTCCTAATGGTGATGGGGTATTTCAACAGGATCTGGCTCCATGCCACAATTCTAAGCTTGCTAAGAGCTTCTTTACCCAGCAACATTTGAAGGTATTGGAGTGGCCAGGAAATTCACCCGATGCATGACAAAAACCAAAATGATAGAAAGTGTCATGAAAGTGTGATACCACAACCCTGAAGTGAAGGAGATGTGTGGAAAGCTAGTGGCTCAATGGTTGAGAAAGTGAAAGAAGTAATTAAAGCTAAGGGGGGGTCACATTCACTATTAACTATGTACACTATTAAACAAATAAATATTTTAGTTGTGTCTTTGTTACTGCATTTTCCTATTGTCCCAACTAATTAAGGAATACTTAGGCAATACAAATTCCACAGGCCTACCTTCAGTGTAGAACCTCCTGCATGAGCAACCTTAGCACATATTAACATTGCTAGAGGGCCAGCCTCACTGCCAGTTGAAGACCTTCACATGCCATATGTGAAGTACATTGTCTGTTTTTAACCTTTTAGTTAAAATAAGCTAACTTTTATATACTTAAATTTCACCAATTAAACACATCCAGCTCTGAGCAATGCAAAAGTGGAAAAATTACATGCGTGTTAAACCTATCAACTTCTGACACATGCCCAGCTTCTCTAATGTGACATCAACTGCTTCAGATGAAGGAACATTGCACCACCTTCTATTTAGCGAAAATTTTTGATGTATCACAAGAAAGTGGTAACAGTTTACTCACCAGTGTAGAAATGGTAGCCACTTAAGATGCATAAAAACATCAACTGTTCAACATCTTCAACCCCTTCACTGCACAATGTCAGCTATTCTACACTAGAACTTTTTCCAACATCTCCGTGTGTCACAATTCAAACAATGTAGTAATATAAGCTCGACTTTTAGAACTTTCCATCATACACCGAAGAGTCAAAACATATGACCAGTGCATCTTTATGCAAATCGAAGCAACTGTAGGTAAACAACGGCATGTGTGAAGGTCATGAAATGGTATAAATAACACCTAATACTGAGCTCTGTTAATCAGTGTTATTCTTGTTCTTCAAAGTATCTGGAAACTTGTTCGGCAACATTTGTTCAAAATGGAATTCAAGTTATTTTAGGAAAAGTGTTGGAATTATTGTATCTATCCAATGAGAAAGATTTTAACGTGTTTTTCAATGGAGGGCTGGGTGGCAGTGGGGGAGTTTTGCTTTTTATCTCATTTTCAAAGAAAACAAGATAATAGTTTTGCTAAGCTATTATCTTGTTTTCTTTGAAAATGAGAAATTTGAAAAATGATTTTTCTTTGAAATTGCTAAGCTAATAATAAATATTGAGATCTCAATATTTATTATCATTAGCATACTTATAAGGCATGCTTTCCATCTATTGGCAAATAAAAAGCACTAGGGCTAAAAATTGTCTAAAATAACACCTACATGTGACATAAAGGGAATGTTGATAGCGTTAATTAGAGGAAATCTTGATTGGCGGCTGGTAGCTCAGTTGCCCAGAGCACCTGACATGTTATCAGGAGGTCGTGGGTTCATATCCCACCCGGCTCAGACAATTTTTCCTCTAAAATTGAAATCGACGTTAAAAGTGCCAATTTATTACTGGATCACTCAGTATATTGTTGTAATAAAAAAAATCATAAAAACAATCAAAAATTAAAAGTAGGACACATATCGCCTCTGGCGCATATGAGAATCTCGTTTTCAAAGAGAAAGAAGTTTTTCCTTTACCTAATGTTTAATTCCTTAAAAGTTTTAATTTGAGCTAGTGGATGATGGGAAAAATGCAAATAGTATTTTATTAGTAATTATGCAACATAAATGTATTCGTCTTTTAATTCTTAAATTTAAAAAGTTGCATTTCTCACACCCCTCTCTGAAAAGTGCATTTCAGCTGTCAGTGGAATATCTCTTAAAAACTACCACTAATTTTTCAAATTTGAATTCTAAACATATTATTTGTAAAACTCGATAACACCTATGCTGTTTCATCATTTTATTGATCTGTAAAGATATATATATTGAAATTACTAACTATTTTAAAAATGAGTATTATAACATTTCATTAGTACAAATCAAATTGAAAAAGAGTTTCCCAATTATCCCTTTCAATGTTTCCAATGAAAACTTTACGATGTTCACATTCCACCACGAAAATTTCATATTTCTGTCATTAATACCTAGTTGCAATACTCGTTTGAAATTTTGGAATTTTCAATCTTTTTCACCGTTAGAGGGCACAATTATAGTGTTCGAAAGATTTCAAAAGTGCAAATCATAATATTTTATCAATTCCTATCTAACCCTAAAAAATATTTCTTTTTTCATTTATCTCTAAATGCAAACAATTATCTGCTAAAACAAAAAATTGCTAAAACAATTCATTGTTGCCAATGGAAACCTCATGGCATTCACATTCCACCACCAAAATTTAAAATTTCCAGCTTAAACAGGTCGTTTGCAATATTTGTTTAAAATTTGGGAATTTTCAAAATTTTCCATCATTAGTACCATGTTAATACCTGTGCCATAGAATACTTGTTTGCACTAAGCATTAAAAGGGTTAACTAGTAAGTTTATAGAAGAATAGTATTTAGAGTATAAGTGTTAAATATTAATCATTCCAGCAGGGTTCTGGAACTAAAGCCAGAGCTGCCTAGAGAAGCTAGTTTTTAGCAAACCTCAAAAATGTTGCATATTTTCCTGATAATTTTTATATTCTTCTGTTCTAGTTGGGTAAATTTGTTAATTTTGCTGTAAAGAAGGAAATTCATTCTTAACTGATGAAGAAAATCTTTTTGTGTCTGCCTGCTGATAATTGATTGGGTACACTTAACTGATGATGATTGGTATAGATTGGACACTTAATTCCACAGTAAGCAGTTATTCGCGTAAGTCCCATTTGTATATTACCCTCATTTAGAATCATTTCAACTTACATAGATTACTGAAGTAGTCCTAGTACAGTTGAAGGTTCACATGCTGGTCTCGTCTTCAAAGACAGCTATTTGAGGATTTCAGCTTGGCTGGCTCACTCACAATGATTCACCTGATGCAAGTAGTGGTTGTGAGATGTTAATATCTTTCCTCAGTTGTGAAGTTGATTTTGGCACTGTTGTGATGCACAATGTGAGATACCAGTCCAACATCACTTTCAATAAGATAATTGTTTTATAAACATTCTGATGCATAAGAAACATGAAGACTGCTCAGCATAAAGTTTTATATAAAAGGGCTACAGGATCAATACTTTAAAATATTTAAGTTATATATTAAAAAAAGACTTTAAAATCATTCACCATGCATGTCACTAGACTATGTGTCAGCATCATCAGTTGGCTTATTACATGGTGATTTGCCAAAGTACAAATACTACTAGCTTTCTAGCAATGTTCTTTGTAGTCTACAGCTCAATAATAATTTCAATATAATGATGGAAACAGGCTATTTTTACAAATTATTCCCTTTTTTTCTTTTCAGTTTGTGATCACATCCATTCTACTAGATTATCTTCAGGTTAAGACAGAACAAATGACCATGTCATCCTGGGACTCAAACCTGAACCCCAGTTGCAAGGCTGTTGCAAGGCTGCCATGCATCAATGTTGCAAGGCTGCAGTTGCAAGGCTGCCATGGATCAATGTGCAATGCCACTGAAATGGTTAAAATAAAAAAAAATATCCCATCAAACAGCTGCTTGCAACAGAGGTCTGACAGGAGCCTGTCAGTTTATTACACCATAGCAGAAGGTCTGTGAGGATGGTGGGACCTCAGTGGAAAAACAACACAAGCATCCATGCCTTACCCAGGGCTCAAACACAGGTATTAATAAATTCTCTAATAAATTTTCAGTAGAATTTAATTCAAATCCAGTTGGGGGGAGGAGGGCATAATTAAATCATTTGTTAAAAGTTTCCAAATACATTATTTTGCAGTATTGCTTGAACTATGTTGACATTGTTACGAAAATCTTGTAAATGTTCATTTACTATGGTTTGAAGTTTGCCTTATGTTCTGCTGATATAATTGTTCTTATTATTTAATGTGATATCTGAGTCATTCAACTTAATTTTATATAATTCTTCTATAGGGTTATTCAGCACAAGCTGTTTGACATTGGTGTATAGTGATGAGTTGTAACTCATAAGGTCTTAATATATGTTGAATGCTATAAGTGAAGTTCAAGATAGAGGATAAAGCTATTGTATATTCAGTTTTGGTGAAGAGGTAAGAAGTAACTAGATAGAAATTTAAATTTTGATTTAAACTTACTTATTTTGTTAATATGATTCATATAACTAATATCCTATTTCATGATTTACTAGTTGAACTACAATCAGCACTGTCCAGATCTCACTTTTAATCTGCATATTCTTATTTTCATTGCACTAAAGGTTAGTTTTGTGAGTCCCTTCCTCAACTCTTTTAGCACAGATTCAACATGAAGTGCCTGGCATTTGTTCAGGTGGTTGTTGATGTCAGTGCACACTTTCATAGCCCATGACTTTATTTCTATGCAAACTATTGAGATTTTCATTTCAGAAGAAAAAAAAGGGAATATTTCATTCCTGAGATACTTAATCTAATGATCCTAAATTTCATTATGTGGATTCCTTCTGTGTTACCCCATGTTGTGTTAAAAAATCAGGTTCTACTAATAAATTAGCACTATGAAGTCGATTCAAATTTCAGAGGAAAAATTGTCTTGAGCCGGGTGAGATATGAACCCACAAATTATAAATTGACTTCATAGTGCTGATTTATTAGTAGATATTGAATACGTCGAGTCTATTTCATTATCTAAATCAGGTTCATACCTACAATGGCACACCTCCATATAGCACTAGGAATGTAAGAGATCTGGCAATGACCGCAGATTTACATGCTATGACTTATGTTCACAGTTAGGAAGCCAAAAATGACAACAACTACAACCAACTAACTAATTAAAAGGGATTACCATTAGCTATAGAAATAGTACAGCAAATATTTTTGCTTGTAGCAAGCTCCCCTTTTGGCATTTGGATTTGAAATTCAGCATTGCAACTGGGACAACAACCAGAAACACTCTGAAATTGGGGGTAGAACAATTATATCAAAAAAATACAAGTTAAAGGTAGCGGTTTTATATTTCTATGGATGAATCAAATTGGCTGTAATTAAATTAGGCACAGAGGTAGCTTTCCATAAAATGGTTGTACATTTATGACTGTAATTTTATTAAAACATCCAGATGAGCTGATTTACCCTCCCTGCTTGGATTTTTTTTTTCATTTGCAACTCACAGGACAGAGAAGAACACTAGAAGCTATCTATAACTTTTACAGACCTTCTCATATAAGGGCATGCCCTACTATAAACAAAGTCACTGCTGACCATTATCTCAGAGTTCAGTTAGAGTTAACATAATACACAAAGTTCGGCCTGCTGGAACAGTAGCTAGCTCCCTAACCAATATGCCAGTAAAGGCATAAATTTCATGTGTGAATTTTGGGTGATATTCCATTAAACCTTATGCTGCCATGACCTGAAAATGTGGTTTATGAAGCCTATATATGTGGCCATGATTGGTAAAATGGATAATTAGTATGACAAAAGAAATCTAAATTGTTTTAAAATATAAAATTTTGAGCTCTTTAATAAGTTCACTGGAAAAATATTAGTCACCTCTTTAATTCCTCACCTAAGCTGAGTTACACCCCACTTCACATGAATTACAGCAGCAATCCTGTTAGGTAAGGACTCCACCAGTCATTGGATATAGTTTACATGAATTCTAGCACCCTACTTCAACAATAACACTCGTAGTTCAGCTAGATTACCTGAAGCATATTTCAAAGTTTCCCCCTCTATTCTAGATAGTCCCAAAGGTTATCAAATGGGATTTACATCTGGTGACTATGTAAGGCCAGCCGAGGTGTTCCATATTACTCATGCCAGTCATACAGTTTTGCTCCTCAGCACCCTGCAACACTGGAGAGCATATGTTGTGTTCATTCTGCATATGAAGCACAAAAGTCTAGCCTTGGTCTTTGAGAATTTGTATATAGGCTTTCTGATTTAAATGGGTTGATACCTCAACTAACAGGCCTACTTCATGGTAGGTAAAGCATCCCCAGAACATCACAGAACCACCTCCAGCTAGAATAATACCTTGGATACAGTCCAGATGGAAGGCTTCATTACACCTGTGATGCACTCTCTGCCTTGCATCACGGGAATACAGACAGAAAAAGAGATTCATCTGACCAGATAACAGTTTCCAGTTGTCTGCAATCCAATGTCTAGAGCACCTAGCCCATTGTAAATAGACTGCTTTATGTACAGCTATTGGCATGGATCTCTTCTGGGGTACTCTACTCCAAATACCCATGGAATGCAGTTTTCTTTGCAATGTTCTTTCTGAAATAGGCTGATGTGATCCTTTATTGACTACCTATATCAATTCCTATGTGGTTTGTAATCACTAGTTGTGACATCAGCAGTCTCTGACTGTGAGTACTAACTTGCAGCCACAGTAATATCATGGTCAATGGTCATTTCATGTCCTTTAGCCCTACCAAATGCAATAACAACCTTTAGCCACTAGGTCATGCCTTTCTCCCAACCCATGAATCATGGCAGGAACATGTAATTGGTACTCCACCACTTATAAATATCCAGATGAGCTGATGACACTACAAAGCACATGGAAACACATCCAGGGTATCGAATTTTACAAAGCACATCCAGGGGCTGATGACACTACAAAGTACATGGAAGGTCATATGCCTCTATATAATGCTGCATTATTATAGGCACAACATCTACAAGTGTATCAAATTAATGCTACTGTCTATGATGGGGGTGACTAATTTTTGTCTGGTGTGCTTATTTATATATATATACAGGGTGTTTCAAAACTCTCTGTATAAATTTCAATGGGAGATAGGGAACACCAAGACAAACCTTTTTCATCTATGAATGTATGTCCGCTGATGTAACCCTTCAGTGCTAGAGGGCGCTGACAGAAATATTGGTGGGGTTCGTACATAAATGAATGGAAACAAGTGTAAACATGTTTCTTTAAAAAAGGTGCTCAAAGTTGTGACCAGCAGCAGCATTGCATGCATGACAGCATCAAAGCATTGATTGCCATACATGTTGTAAGATTCCCAAAATTTCGTGAACAGTTGCAGTGGCAACAGCGATTCTTGAAATGAGGTCTTCATCTGAGTCAATGGGAATCTCATACACAAGGTTCTTCATGTGTTTCACCCCATTGTGTCAAAACCACATTCATCTGTGAAAAGTTGCAGAACACCTTCCAGCAGTCCTGGCAACATTTCTTCAAGAAATACCCGATATTAAATGGCAATGACATATTTTTTACCCACTGAATTGGAGAGAGGCAGCAGGTATGACCCAATTAAAATGTCATGGATGATACCCACCAAAACATTGACAATGAACTGTTGTTGATGACTATGCGCCATTGTGACATGTGGATTTTCGTGCACACAAATGTGAGAAGTGTGCACATTAAACACACCCTCACGTGTGAAAGAGGCCTCATCTGAGAAGAGCACATGAGTTGGAAATTCAGGATACACTGTGGTCTGCTGCAGAAACCAGCGCACGAATTCCACACAAAGAGGGTAATCCTGAGGTTGCAATGTCTGGACTCTCTGATGATGAAATGGATGAAACCGCTGCTCGTGCAACACTCTCACATGAGGGCATGGTTCACACCAAGGCTACATACAACAGCTCACATGCTTGTGCCTGGATTGTCCTCAATCTGTCTTAGGATCCCTTCTTCCATGTCAGGAGAGTGTGCATGGTTCTCTCCTGACCAGTGTCATACATGTTTGCATGGAATGTTCCAGTTTCTTGCAGTTGCCAGTGCAAACGCACAAATGTTTGGTGGTTTGGCACACGTGTCTGTTTGGGAAGTGCTATCAGTGCAATCTCATAGAAGCTCTTCCATTTCCATTGGCAGCCCCATACACCAAATGCACACCAGCCATCTCAGCAGTCATGAAACACTCCATGTTACACATAATGTGTCTGATTTACGAATGCCAACGACAAACACAAGTCTGTTCTCCATTCCCACTTCGCCCCTCTAGTCAATTTGCAGTGCCACCAAACAGCGCCCTCTAGCACTGAAAGGTTATGTCAGCGGACATTACAATCAAAGATGAAAAAGGTTTGTCTTGGTGTTCCCTATCTCCCATTGAAATTTATACAAAGAGTTTTGAAACACCATTATATTAAAAATAGCATTATTTAGGAGTTCTGAAATGTCTAATTGTTTTTTTTTTATTTATTCTTCAAATTGAGATGTCAAAAAACAATAAACCATTATGCTTCTTCAAACTGACAGCATTCTCATAGTTAATGTTCTATAGCTGTCTGCTCTTGTGAGTTGACTTGCTCACATTAAGTTTTCCCAATGTACATTTTTAATTATGCACCTAGAAATGCCTCCACATTTTTCTTATTGGAGGTTCTGGGTCAATATTATGGAAGTGCAGCCACACATCCACCCCAACCCCCAATTTGGCATTTTTTTTTTCTAAAATTTTAAAAATCACAGTGTACATACACTATATGATCAAAAGTATCCAGACACTCGTTCATCCACAATATCCCATTAATAGGAAAGGAATTAATATCACGTTGGTCCACCCTTTGCTGCTATCCCAGCTTCCACTCTGCAGGGAAGGCTTTCCACTAGCTTTTGGTATGTTGCTGCAGGAATCGCCTCCCTTTCTGCCACAAGAGCATTAGTGTGGCCATCACTGATGCCAAGCGGTTTGGCATGGCTCACAATCGGCATTCCAATTCATCCTAAAGATGTTCCACGGGGTTGAGGATCACAGCTCTGTGCAGGCTAGTCAATTCTTCCACACCTATCTCATCAAACCATTCCTGCACAGTCCTTGCTTTATGGACAGGGGGACTGTCATGTTTGTACAGGAAAGAGTCTTCACCAAACTGTTGCCATCAAGTTGGGAGCACAGAATTGTCAAGAATGTCATTATAGGTTGTGGTGTTCAGAGTCCCATTCACTGGAACTAGGGGGCCAAGCCTGAATCATGAAAACAGCCCCAGAGCATGATGCCTCCTCCACCAAACTTCACAGTTGGCAAAACACAGTCAGGCACGTAGCATTCACCTGGTATACTTCCCATGCAGACTTGTCCGTCAAGACTGCCAGATGGTGAAGTGTGATTCATCACTTCAGAGAATGCTGTTCCACTGCTCAAGAGTCCATTGGTGCTATCTTTACACCACTCCAACTGACACTTGGCATTGATCTTGTTGATGTTAGGCTTTTGTACAGCTGTTAAGCCATGGAAACCAATTTTCTGCAGCTTGTGACGAACTGTTATGGTTTTCATGTTGCTTCCAGAGGCATTTTGGAATTTGGTGGTGAGTGTTGCAACCAAGGACAGGAGATTTTGTCACACCACCTGCTTCAGTATTCGGCAGTCCAACTTTGTCATTTTACGTGGTCTACTGGGTCACGATTGCACTGTTATTGCTCCTAGGCATATCCACTTCAAAATAACCACTTACAGTTGATCAAGGCAGCTGCAGCAGGGCCAAAATGTCCCAAACCGACTTTTTGCTAAGGTGGCATCCTATGATCATACCACGTTACAGGTCACTGAGCTCTGCCATAGGCCTATTCTCCTGTTCCTGCATGTCTATGAGGTCTGCCAGGCCACATGCATCCTTTATACTTTTTTGGGCCATAGCTATGGGTTATGTGGGTGAATCCACTACTCGAAAGGGGCGTTAGGATAATTTTGATCAAACAGCTTTTATTAAATCTATGATACATTAACACTGTAAAGCTATGAAACATCAGAATATAGATTGAATATACATTTCAGAAATAATGTTTACTCCATGGTAAAAAGCTATATAGGCATTCAAGTTAAATTTATGTACTTTCTATTACAGGTAATAACTATGGTAGGTATACAATAACATTTTCTACATTACTATAGAAAGGTATTCTACAAAGGTGGAAGATAACAGTATTGGAGATTTACAGGATAAGGTAATATCCTTAAGTTGGTGGATAATAAATTCCAATCATTTTAGAGTCTGAAAGTTACTTTCCTATTGCACAAAAGATATTATACTGAATTGCTTTTGCTATCCCATAACGTTATTAGTATTTATGTTGTGAACTCTGTGCACATAAAGAAAAGTTCTGGTATGATGGTCTAGTTTACCTGACACTTTTTACTTACCAATCTGAGCTTGTGCTCAGAAATGGTTACAATTACAAGAAAACTAGATCAATAACTAACCATATGGAGATTAGAGCAAAAGTTTTATTTTAAAAATATCATTAAATATACTATGTATTCATTTTAGGTATAGTTTTAATTGATTTAACTTATTTTGAATATTTAGTTGAAATAAATTTCAGATATTATCATTTGATGCTAGTTCTGTCTGCTTTACTATGGGTCCTACTACATGTTTCATGGTAGTGAGTTTAAAAGTTTCTTCTGGTAGGAAACTTCTTTGTTCACAGATTGGTTGGGTTGTTTTACCTCTGAGAGGCACTTTTTCACACATCATGAGCTAAATGGCCAGGTAACAAGAACCCTGAAGGTTCAGAGAAAGGGACCCATTGGCAGGAACATATAATTGAAGGAACATGTAATTGGAACATGTAACAGGAACATGTAATTGGCAGGAACATGTAATTGGGAGACATGGTAGCCTCCCATCATGGCCATCCAATGTGTTCTTTAAT
The DNA here is from genome assembly GCA_038380435.1 of Ryuthela nishihirai. Lineage (NCBI taxonomy): Eukaryota > Metazoa > Arthropoda > Arachnida > Araneae > Heptathelidae > Ryuthela > Ryuthela nishihirai. Next base: position 10,161,495 of record JAWZYU010000021.1, read on the forward strand.
GTGCACAGGACATAGCTCTTCTGCACATGGAGCCAGGGCTTAATGTTCCATCCAACAGACTGTGGCCCTTCCAAACATATCGGTCTCCCCTACTAACTATTGGCAGGGAGTTCTATGGAGATAAATCTCAATGCTAGTCCAACTGGGACTCGAACCTGGGAACTACAGATTAAGAGCCTGGTGACTACCAAATAAGTCACCCCTGTCCCCTTTGTGCACAGACTTTACAACATCAGTGCCACTAACATTATGGGTAGCAAAAGCACTTCAATGTATCTTGTGTGCACTAGGAAAGTAGCCATCAGAATTTATTATCTCTTATTTTGTAGAATATCTTCTGTATTAATATAGAAAATGTTAGAGGTAACACTTGAATGCCAATATGGCTTTTACTGTGTGGTAAATATTATACTTAGAATACCTGTTCAACCTATATTATGTTTTAAAGCTACAATGATCAATAGTGGTTTTTTTTTTACAATTTTGGGCATTTTTGCAATTGTTTCAGCTCCTGAGGTTTTCAAGTGTGGATCAGAGGTATACATCTGCAATTGTTTTAGTCTACTGGGTAATTTAGCCTCTGGGGCTTTTTTCAAGTGTGGATTGGCAATACATTGTTTACAAATTTGTGATTGTTTTAGCCCATTGAGCTCTTTTAACACTCAGGAAATTTCAGAAAAGGGTAGATGGCATTAAAGACAAAGGAATAGCACTATTTGGGAAGTCCATTTCAAATTTTGGGCATTAAAGAGTTAAACTTCTAGAGCTTTTTGGGAGTTCAGATCAACAATGTGTTATTTGTGACTGTTTTAGCACATTGTTATTTAACCTGGGAGTTTTTTTAGAGTGTGAATTGGCAGTATGTTGTTTATGATATTATTGTTTCTGCTTATCTTTGTTCATAGGGAGTTTTATAAATTTTACAGGAAAAAAAATTATATGGCAGTGGCAGGTATAATACTCTGGTTTTGAGGTTATGGAGTACATACTTTCATGGGCTACTATTCTAAAAAAAGGCAGATGGTGTCAAATAGTCCTTTCTAAATAATTACCAGAAATTTGCTTAGTTATGGTTGGGTTAGGTTCATTAGGTTGTTTTACCTCTGAGTGGCACTTTTTGCACACAATGGCTAAATGGTCAAGCCACAAAGACACTGAGGGCTCAGAGAAAGGGACCCACTGGACAGCTGTTAGGAGACAGATGATAGCTTCATGTCAAGGTCATCCAGAGTGCTCTTTACCATGTCCAGGGTATGGCTCTCCCCCACAAGGGACCATGGTTTAACAAAGCATCCAACAGATGGCAGCCTTTCCAAGTCCATCAGTATTCCGTACTGACTGAGGGATAGTTCACATTTCTGATGTTGAAATGTTTTTTTACAGAGATAAATCACAATGCTGGTTTACAGAGATAAATCACAATGCTGGCCCAGGTGGGACTCAAACCTGGGAACTTCAGATTACAAGCCTCACCACACTTAGTTATGGAGTTAAAACATTTTCGTAAGGGACTCTTTTTTGTTGCAGAGTACTATCGCTCTAATGTAAAGTCTATGGAGTTCAATTTTGTGAGTTGGTAGAAGTGTATGGGTATAAAAAAAACCATCATAATGCAGCATATGAATATAATTAGGTGGTAGGAAGGAGTGACTAGGAGTATTAATGCTTTGAACAAGTAGTTCCAAAGTGCAGCGAGTTTTGATTTGTTGATAAGGCATTGTGGGAGATTTGACACAATTTTTTTTTTAACTTTCTTAAGTGTGGTGATTGTTGCTGTGCTAATGGAGAATGTAGAGGAGTTTGAAAAATTTTTTGTAAATGCTACTATGGCATATAAATCGACAGGCTCCTGTCAGACCTTTGTTGCAAGCAGCTGCTTGAAGGGGTAATTTTTATTTTTATCTTTTTATGTTTGCAATTTGGTATAGTGTTTGAATGAATTATTAATGCTAATTGGGGAGAGCAGTTGTGTTCAGAAATGGAAAAATTGTGGTTTGGGCATGAATAATTTTAAGTCAACTTTTTTGACATATGTTTTTTTTTTTGCATTTTTTATTAGCCAGGGGATTTTTTTTCCCCCCGAGTGCAGATTGGCAGTGTGTTGTTTAAAATTTTGTGCATTTTTGGGATTGTTTTAGCCTATTGGGTTATTTATAGCTCGGGGTATTTTGCAAGTGTGGATCAGTGATGTGTTATTTATGATTATGCATGTTTTCATGTTTTATGAGCAGGGGTTAAGTTTTTCCATTTAAAAAAAAAATAAAATAAATACCCCCTCAAGCAGCTGCTTGCCACAGAGGTCTGACAGGAGCCTGTCAATTTATATGCCATAGTAGAAGGTCTGAGAGGATGGCAGGCCCTCAGCAGAAAAACGACACAAACAGCCATGCCTTACCCGGGGCTCGAACCCAGGTCCCTTAGAACAGTAGCCAAGCATGCTAACCATGAGTTTCTGAAAGTAATTTTGATTGCTTTATATGTGTTTTCTTAGATTTAGTTTTCTGGAGTTTTATGAAAATTAATAGTTTTTCTAGATAGCATTGGTGAGGATTATATTTTGGTTTTGAGGTTATGATGTAGGAAATGGGGCTGTTTTCTGGACTATTTTTGTATTAAAAAAATGGTGGTAGGAGCACGCAATTCTAAACAATTACTAGAGATACACTGGTGGAAATTGAAAAAAGAACACCAAAACAATTGAAGCGTAATCTACGAGATTTATTTAGTAGAAACAACTTGTTGAGAAAGGAAAGTGATCACATGTGAAGTGATTCAATTTTTATTTTACCTTTTTATGAGTATTACATTTTACAGAAGGCACATTTTAATAAGGTTTTGAACCTCCTCGGGCAACAAAACAAGCTTCCAATCTGGCATGCAATCGGTTGTACAAAAGCTGCATATCACGCTAGGGGATACCATTCCATGCGTTTCAACTTGGACATATAATTCAGCAATGGTTATTGCTTGCCGTGGTCCGCGGAAGAATCTTTGTCCGATCCAGTCCCAGACATGCTCGATTAGAGACAAGTCCAGAGAGCGTGCTGGCCAAGGTAGTTGGTGTACTGTCTGAAGAGCATTTTGAGTTGCCCGGGGCGGAGTATGGGTGGACGTTATTCTGCTGGAATATCGCATTTGGGATTACACTCACATATGATAGGATGATCAGCTGTACGATGTCACTGACGTACATTTTGCTATTCATGTACCCTGTACAAACACCAGACATGTACAAGAGTGATAGCTAATCACTCCCCATACCATGATGCCCAGTATGGGCACTGTGTGTCGCTGGCAGATGCATGATGGAAGAAGCCGCTCACCTTGTCACCTTTGAATGCGTAAACGACCATCAGATGCTCCTAAGCAGAATCTGATTTCATCACTAAGACCACAGACTGCCAGTCTTCCTTCTAATGAACTCGTTCTTGACACCACTGCAAACATCAACAGTGATGAGGTGACAGTGGTAAACATGCCAGCAGCACGAGTGTCCATAGTCCTGCTTCCAAAAGATGATTGTGTATCATTCTTGTAGATACCCTTGTACGACAGAGGATCGAATTTGTGACACCATAGCTGTCCACTCTGCCACTGCTGCCCTCCTGATACATCAATCTTCTCGTGCATCCATAACTCTGTGTTGCCCAGAATGTCTGAGAGTGTGCAAATGTTCTTCTCCCCATCTACGCCACCATTGTACCACTATCAATACCTCTCATCCAACACAGTGAGCAATTTGACAAAAAGACCAACCTGCTTCTCAAAGACCCACTATATCACCTTGCTCAAACTCCACTAACTGAACAAATGTCGGGTGCTTGCATCATCCAGGCATGGTAGCTTTTCAAAGAACACTGAACAATATGACACAAGACAAATAACTACTTTCTTCACGCCCTAACCCTTAAATACATGCTGCTTACATTTGCATTATTGTCACCCTCAGTGACACTATTTCATCCAATGACTTTCAATCTTGGATCACGATTTCTGGTACCCTTAATATGATGTTCCTAAAGGAATTCCTTCTGGGTGTTCTTTTTTTCAATTTCTACTAGTGTATAATCTAAAATAATGCTTTTTTGTGATAAAATTTTATAAAACACAAAAACTTTCATTGTGGAAAACACTCATTAATTTTTCATTCAATTTATTACATTAGCATCTTCTGTTAGAAAAAAAATATTAATATACAACACATGATGCATTAGATGCAGAACTTCCGACTCACAATTACAACTGTCATTAACTTATGATGACTGATTATTAGTTCAAATGGCAAAAGTTCATGTTTCTATTAATTATGCATGTTAAGTCGGGGGAGAGGGGAATGTTCAGAAAGAGAAAAGTTTTGGTTTGAGCATTTAATAAATAGATTTTATGATTGAATACATGAAATATGATTTAAAATTCTCTGTTATTGAGCAATAAAATTTTAGAGTTTATCCTTCAAACTATCTGCATGTTGAAAGTTCTTAGGAGAAAACTCTCAGAAGCTTTTCGGAGCAAAGACAGCGCTCGTCTTCAGTGAAGTGATGCTATGTATTGCCACTTCACTGAAGACGGAGCGCTGTCTTTGCTCCGAAAAGCTGAGTTTTCTCCTAATAACTTTCAACATGCAAATAGTTTGAAGGATAAACTCTAAAATTTTATTGCTCAATGACAGAGAACTGAAGATGGAGCGTTATCTTTGCTCCGAAAAGCTTCTGAGAGTTTTCTCTTAAGAACTTTAAACATGCAAATGGTTTGAAGGATAAACTCTAAAATTTTATTGCTCAATGACAGAGAATTTTAAATTATTTTAAATTAAATTTTGAGCAAGAAGGTCTTGTTAATTGTATGAAATATGATTTCTGATGTTGAAATGTTTTTTTAGATACATGCCCTTGGGGATCTTTTTTTCTCCCATTGGGTTATTGAGCCCTTGGGCTTTCTTTGATCAAGTTACGATAACAGTAGTTTCTAGAGGCAACAGCATGAAAGTCATAGAAGATACTCTATTCACAAAGATTATAGATTCCTTTCGAAGAAGTGTAAAAAATAAATTGCTAAAAAAAATACAAATTAATTTTTAAAAAAATACCTATCTTCCTATAGGGCCCTAAAAAGTATAAAATAAACCTAAAGCATATCGATGGTGTAGTCACAGAGTTTGCAATCACTTCAAAGAAAAATAGGGCAATGGCAATCTTGTTGAGTAGGTAAATCGCACTTATCTTCCTTTGATGTGAATACAAACTCAGCGACTGATTGTACCATTGATATGCTTTAGGTTTATTTTCTACTTTTTAGGGCCTTATAGGAAGATAGATATTTTTTAATTTGTATTTTTTTTTGCTGTCACTAAAAATACCTACCTTCAAAAACTTCCATTTGACATATGACTCATAAAGATCAAGCAGATTTACCCTTTTGGATTCAGGTTCGAGGTAGCCCATGACACTGAAGACGTCACAAGCTTTAATTTGAGATAAGACTCATTAATGTCAACCCCACAAAAATCCATCCCCCCCACACACCCACATTTTATCTAGGGGGAAGAGTGGGGGAAAATTCGAAATAGTTTATGACTATTGTTATATGAAATTTCATTTGACACTTAACTTGTAACTGTAGGCCCTCGCATTCTGATGATACAGTAGAACTTTCACATTTTCCCTTTTTTTAGGGGAAAGAAAGCATGGGGGATTAATTTTTCGTAATCTACATTTCCCATGTCAGAAGCTTTCATTTGACATATAGCTTGTAATTTTTGGCCTTCACATTCTGGAGATATAGTTTAAAACAGTTTTCACATTTCCCCTGTTTTAGGGGGGAAGAAAGCATGGGGATCAATTTTTTATAGCCTGTGCCACTTCCCGTTTATTAAGTTCTTTGTAATGCTTTCTATTAGGACTAGTAGGGTACTGATTAAGGATATTCCTGCAGTTCCTTCTTTCTGAAATAAGCTCAAGTGCCTTATCACTTAAATAATTCTGCCTCCTCTGCTCCTTTTTCCCTAAAAGAATACTGTTAGTTTCCAAAAAAGCCTGTTTAAAATAGCCCCATTCTTCCTCAACTTCAGTATTAAGCAAACCATGACTGTCATAATGACTAAGTAACCTATCATGGTAAGCTTTAGCTATAACTGGGTCTTTCAGAGCTTCAGTATTAAAGGTAAATTTTTTAACCCTAGCACAACACTTTTTAAGTTTAAGTTGCAAGACACTTTTAACAAGGTAATGGTCAGATCCCATTTCAGCTCCCCTATATGCCCTGGTATTTCTAACAGAACTAGCCCATTTGCTGTTAATTAATATATAATCAATCATATTCTTATGCAGCCCATCAGGTGAAACCCATGTGTATTTATGTACGTCGCGGTGTTTGTAATATGTGTTAGTTATTCTGAAACCATTGAGTTTACTTACCTGTAGGAGACGTTGCCCATTGCCATTGCAGCTACCAATACCAAAAGGGCCTATTACTCCTCCCCAAAGGTCAGAGTCGGTACCAACTTTGGCATTGAAGTCACCAAGAACAAGGGTAATATCTCCTTTCTTGACAGAATTCAAAATATCCTGAAGTTGTCTGTAAAACCTATCCTTCTCATCCTCATCAGAATCCTCAGTGCGGGCATAACAGCAGATAACATTCAAGTCTTTAATGCTTGTCTGAAATTTTGCTGTAAGAAACCTTTCATTAATGCACTCATATCCTAGAAGAGCATCACTAGCATGTCTGCTGAGCAGCAGACCCACGCCTTGGTGATGCTTTCCATCCTCCCTCCCTGTAAAGAGAAATTTAAAGTTATTTTTAAGTATCTCACCTTTACCTGTCCATCTGGTCTCTTGAAAGCCTAGAATATCTAAGTTATAGCGCTGGAATTCCTGCATGAGGACATCAAGAGAATAATCTCTATGTAATGTCCTCACGTTCCACGTTCCTGCAGAGAGAAAATGATTAGTAGGATTTTTAAAGAAATTAGGTTTATTGAGATTGGTAGGGCCAACAATATCAAACAGCCCCCTGATCGCAGGCATGGGGTAAAGACCTGTTCCTCCTCCGCTACAGGCTGAAGTCACCGATGCTGGTAGGAACTTCAGGCACCCCCTTTTCAAGTGGACTTTTTCAAGAACCATATGGCCTGCCTGAGACACATTACTACAGTTTAGGCTTGACGATGCCCAACTAGCTAAGTAAGGTTCAGGTACCTGCGATGGCCTCTGATTAGGATTATCCACCAGCTGATATAAGGTATCCCATGCCTCTGTTCACTTAGAGCTGGCAACCCAGAAGCAAACAGAAAACACAGCGGCAGACTCTCCCTCAACTGAGGCCCACCAGTGCAGCAAGTCCAGGATCCATAATCAAGCTCAAATCCATAAACAAGTCCAGTCTAGAGGTATAAATGGTCAGCACCAGGACCCTGTGAAGTTGACCACTCCTCAGCAGGGTTGAAAAAAAAGAAAAAAGTGGCCATAGATGACCAGATCAGTAGGCCATACTGAACTGGCAGCCCTCCCCTTCCGTTCCCTTCCAAAAGAGAATATCTCTCTTGAAAGGTACTAACGGCCTGCACCACGAGAAGGCGGGGTCGGACATTAGGTGCTAGACCTGGCCGGTTCTGTGCATCATCACTGGGGATTGGTACACAGCTCTCCTTCCAGTTTACGCCTAGCTACCATTTACAAGTTAGCTACTGATAAGAATCTTTGGCTTGATGGCCTTGCTGACAAAGCTGAGGAAGCAGTTAGACAGCACAACAGCAGAGAGCTGTACCAGATAGTTAATGTTTTGTGTGGTAGAAAACGAACAGGTATACAGGGATTGAAGGATAAACAAGGCAAGGTTATAGAAGGTGAGGATTCTGTCATGGCTAGGTGGGCTGAGCATTTCAGTGATGTTCTAAACAATGTGGTTAGTTCTACTCCCATTGTTTGCAATGATGATAGATGCATTGTTGACTTTAATGTTGGCCCTATAACACAATCTGAAGTTAGTTTGGCTATTTCTAAACTTAAACTTCATAAATCCCCAGGGGTGGATGAAATTACTATGGAAATGCTTCGAGCTGGGAATGTTTCAGTTACCATTTCGATGACTGAAATTTTGAATAACTTTTATGATAAAGGCATGGTTCCTAAAGATTTTACCAGAGCTATTATTATCCCTATTTTCAAAAAAGGTGATCGCAGTTCTTGTGATAACTATAGGGGTATCAGCCTACTCTCCATTCCAGGTACAGTTCTTTCCATGATTGTGCTTAATAGAATTAAGAATCTGGTTGACAGGCAATTGCGTGATGAGCAATGGGGATTCAGAAGTGGTAGGGGATGTGTAGATCAGATATTTTCACTTAGGCAGATTCTTGAGAAATGTTTCGAGTTTCAGAAACCTTTGGTTGCTAGCTTTGTTGATTTCAAAAAGGCTTTCGACTCTGTTGATCGTCATAATTTGTGGTTGATTGTGAAATCATATGGTATACCAGACAAGATAGTTAACATTATGAAAGCTCTCTATAATAACACTGAGTCGTGTGAGAGTTGGTAAGGCTTGTAGCAATTGGTTTAGCATTACTTCTGGTGTTCGACAAGGGTGCATTTTGTCTCCTTTTCTCTTTAGTTTGGTTGTTGATTATGTTATGCGAAATTCACTTCAAGGGAAAGCTTTTGGCCTCAAATGGGCTGGAGATACGAAAATTTCTGATTTAGATTATGCTGATGATTTAGCCCTTTTGGCAAATGATATTGATGAGATGAACTCTTTCATTCGAACTGTTGATGAGACTGGTAGTACAGTAGGTTTGGTTATAAACAGAGAGAAAACTAAAGTGATGAAAATTGGTCAGGCAGGTTGTGATTCAGTTAATCTGAATGGTTGCAGTCTTGAGCAGGTGTCACAGTTTAATTACCTTGGGAGCTGCGTAACTGATACTGGTGATGTGCGGCATGAGATTAACAGACGAATAGGTATTGCTGCCAGGACTTTTAAGAATCTATGGAGATTGTGGAGAAATAGGCGTATACACCTAAAGACTAAAATTAGACTGTATAATAGTTTGGTTCTTTCTAGGGTTAGTTATGGTAGTGAAACTTGGACGCTGTGTAAGCAAGATAACAGGAAACTAGATGCTTTTGATTCTAGATGCTTACGCAGTTTCTTGGGTATTAGGTGGTTTAACTTTGTAACTAATGATGAGGTTAGGCAAAGGAGTCTGCAACCTCCTTTAAGCAGCATATTGTGCAGAGAGAGACTCCGCTGGTTTGGCCATGTTGCCCGTATGGATAATTATAGATTGGCGAATAGGGTCATGAACAGTGTGCCTAGAGGCCTCAGAAGGAGGGGGAGACCTAGGATGCGGTGGGCTGACAATGTCAAACAGGACCTTGTTAGAATTGGTGTACAGTGGCCGGATGCAGCAGATGTAGCTCAGGACAGATATGCTTGGAGAATTAAACTGCGTGGTCTGGTTGGACCTCCGTAGCCCATGCTGCTTGAGGATGATGATGATGATGATGCCACTTCCCACATCACAAGCTTTCATTTGGCACATAAATCATCAAGTTTCTCCATCGTATTTGAAAGATATAGTGGAACATTTTGTCAAATCCCCAAACCGACCAACTGACAAATTCCAAAGTTAAAAGCAATAGGAATATAGGTAAAAATACATCTTATTTTCAGCATTAAGCTTTATATGAGTATTTACAGCTCCAAGTTGAATTGTTTGCAGTCTTGTTTTTTTTTTACCTATTCGGTTATTTAATCCCTGGGGTTTTTGGAGTGTGGATCGGTGGTGCATTGTTTACGATTTTATGCCCAGTAAATCTTAAAAAAAAAGGGTTAATATTCAGAGTCCATGATTCAATTTTTTAAGGGGTTTGGTGTAGTTAGTATTGTGATAAATGGGTGTATTTTTGAGAGTTAAACTCAGATTAAAAAGCACTGTTCAGAATTTTGATTAGTCACGAAGTTGGAAACATTTTTGTAAGGACTCATTGCAGAGTGCTACTATTGCTCTAATGCAAAGGCTATGGAGTCGAGTTCTGTGAGCTGGTAGAAGCATATGGATACAAAGGAAACATGGTATTGCAGCGAAGAATAAATTAGGTTGCAAAAGAAGTGGGTGGGTGTATTAATGTCACCATAAGTAGTTATGATATGGGATGCATTTTAATTTGTTGATATGGTATTGTGGGAAATTTGTCACATAATCGTGCTTTTTCATAGTTTTTTAGAATGTGGTTGTTGCTGTGTTAATGGAGAATATAGGAGAATTTTAAATTTTTTTTTTTTATATATTCGTTTCAATGAATTATGCATATTAAGTGGGGAGTGTAGTGTGTGTTCAGAAAGGGAAAAGTTTTGGTTTGGGTTAATAAATAGATTTTAAGAGTGAACACATGAAACATAATTTCTGATTATTTTAGATATATGCTCTTGGAGAGCTTTTTTTACCCATTGGGTTATTGAGCCCTTGGCTTTCTTTGAGTGCAGATTGGAGATGCACTGTTTACGATTTTGTGCATTTTCAAGATCATTTTAGTTTGTTGGGTTATTTTTTACTCCCTGGGACATTTTTTGACTGTGAATCAACAGGTTTTTTTTTTTGGTTTTTTTTGTGGGGGGGGGGGGGTATTTTTGTGGTTTTTTTACATATTTGGTTATTTAATCCCTGGGGTTTTTGGAGTGTGAATCAGTGGTGCATTGTTCACGATTTTATGGGCTTTTGCATTTTAACCCATTTGATTATTTAACCTCTGGGGATTTTTCAAGCATGAATCAGTGGTGCTTTGTTCACGATTTGTTCCAATTTTGATTTTTGCGATTTAGCCCATTAGTTTATTTAAACCATTAGGCCTCTTTTAGTGCAAATCAGTGGTGCTTTGTGTGTGGATTGGCAGTTCATTGTTTGTTTTTGTGTGTTTTCATCTGTTTTATGGTAGGTTTTCTTGTTGTTTTGGGCATCACATTTTGTGTTTCGAAATGTAGGAAGTTTTGTGTTTCTGAAAGTAATGTCAATTGTATGCATTTTTTGAATTATTTTTCTGGAGTTTTATAAATTTTGTGAAAATAATTTTTTTTCTAGAAAGCATGATGGGATAGCATTTTGGCATTGAAGTAGTGATGTATGAAACGAGTCTATTTTCATGCAGTATTTTAAAAAACAAAATGGCAGCAGGAGCAAGCAATTCTAAATAATTACCCAGAAAATGGTAGAGGGTATTAAAGATAAATGAATGGCACTATTTGGACTAGCCCATTTCAAAATTTTGCATGTTAAAGGGTTAATGCCCAAATGGATAAAGGGTTTTAAGACAAAATAGCACTCTTATGATGGGTTTGTTTTGAATCCCAACTGGTCTGTGCATTAAAGGGTTAATGGAAAATAAGGCTAGAGTGTACCAAACAAGATTAAAAAAACAATGAATCAATTAACAGCTTCTACATAGTTGTGTGCAGATGCATGAAAAGTATATTTTCTTTCCTTTCTACATAGAAGGCAACATTGTACATATAATGCTTACCAGTTTACCTAATTTATTTTGTAGCACATGTGCATAATTTTCTTTAAAATATAACATTTGTACACGTTCCAGTATTCTCTCATAGGTGAACTAATGATTGTTAGCAATATCACAAAAAAAATTTCAAAAATGCTTTTTTGGGATATGGGTTCAAACTCTGGGTATGGCATGGATGTTTGTCTTTTGCCAAAATACCTTCCTCACATATCTTGTGTATGGCATATTAAACTGGTAAGATTCTGTCACATTGTGGCAAGTAGCTTCTCTTACATTTCATAAGTATACAGACACTTTGGGGTGGTTTCTCTATATAGCATACACCAATGTTGCCATTTAACTTCTGATCTCCTATTATATGTCAGTATAATCCATCTGATAGACCATGACCACAAAGTTTCATTCCATATGATTACCTAATTTATTTTGCTTTTGTAACACATGTGCATAATTTTCTTTAAAATATAACATCTGAATGCAACAAAACATTTCAGCGATTTCATCTGTACATGTTGATGTAGAAAGGCATAATTAAGGAGAGAAGTATTCATAAGGAATGTTCATGGAAATTGATAATGAACCTTTGCAATTATCAAAATAAAAAAAATGCCAATTTTTAGCAATAACATTCTAAGTTGTAATTTTTCTAGAGAAAAACTTTAGATATATAGTAGACTCTCTATAATCCGGTCTCGCCTCAACCGGCCTCCACTTTAACCAGTCATTCTAAAAAGCGGAAGCAAGTCACCACTAGTTTCATTTATTTGCTTCAGTTCCAAGAAGTGGGAGCAAGTTGCTGCGTGTTTTGTTTATAGTACAGCACATATTTGCTTCAGTTCCTCTTTGTGATTATTACAGTATACAGTGTATTGTGCATATATAGGAGTGTGTGTTGTGATTTATTAATATTGTGCGGTACAAAATGAGTGGGTGCAAACATAAGCATAATGTCATTACGATGGAGATGAAATTAAAAGTGTTAGAACATATTGACAAAAGTGATTCAGTAAAGCATATTTGTGATGAACTAGGTGTTGGTAAAAGCATGAAAAATGACTGGAGAAGGAATAGAAAATCTTTACAGGATTTTTGCACTCGAGTCTGAAAAAACGCTTCATTCTCATCCTCCTCCTCCTCCTCAAGCAGCCATGGGCTACGGAGGTCCTACCAGACCATGCAATTTAGTTCTCCAATCTACTGCATCTGGCCATTGCACACCAATTCTAACAAGGTCCTTTTTGACATTGTCTGCCCACCGCATCCTAGGTCTCCCCTTCTTTCTGAGGCCTTTAGGCACACTGTTCATAACCCTATTCGCCAATCTATAATTATTCATACGGGCAACATGGCCAAACCAATGGAGTTTCTCTCTGCACAATATGCTGCTTAAAGGAGGTTGCCGACTCCTTTGCCTAACATCATCATTAGTTACAAAGTTGAACCACCTAATGCCAAGATAATGCGTAAGCATCTGGAATCAAAAGCATCTAGTTTCCTATTATCTTGTTCACAAAGTGTCCAAGTTTCACTACCATAACTAACCCTAGAAAGAACCAAACTATTATACAGTCTAATTTTAGTCTTTAGGTGTATACGCTGATTTCTCCACACTCTCCATAGATTCATAAAAGTCCCAGCAGCAATCCCTATTCGTCTGTTAATCTCATGCCGCACATCACCATTATCTGTTACATAGCTCCGAAGATAATTAAACTGTGACACCTGCTCAAGACTGCAACCATTCAGATTAACTGAATCACAGCCTGCCTGACCAATTTTCATCACTTTAGTTTTCTCTCTGTTTATAACCAAACCTACTCTACTACCAGTCTCATCAACAGCTCGAATGAAAGAGTTCATCTCATCGACATCATTTGCCAAAAAAGCTAAATCATCAGCGTAATCTAAATCAGAAATTTTCGTATCTCCAGTCCATTTAAGGCCAAAATCTTTCCCTTGAAGTGAATTTCGCATAACATAGTCAATAACCAAGCTAAAGAGAAAAGGAGACAAAATGACACCCTTGTCGAACACCAGAAGTAATGCTAAACCAATTGCTACAAGACTTACCAACTCTCACACACGACTCAGTGTTATTATAGTAAGCTTTCATTATGTTAACTAACTTGTCTGGTATACCATATGATCTCACAATCAACCACAAATTATGACGATCAACAGAGTCGAAAGCCTTTTTGAAATCAACAAAGCTCGTAATCAAAGGTTTCTGAAACTCTAAACATTTCTCAAGAATCTGCCTAAGTGAAAATATCTGATCACACATCCCCTACCACTTCTGAATCCACATTATTCATCACGCAATTGACTGTCAACCAAATTCTTAATTCTATTAAGCACAATCATAAGACAGATAGTAGGCTGATACCCCTATAGTTATCACAAGAACTGCGATCCCTTTTTTTGAAAATAGGGATAACAATAAAAAAAAAAATACCCCCTTAAGCAGCTGCTTGCCACAGAGGTCTGACAGGAGCCTGTCAGTTTATATGCCATAGTAGAAGGTCTGAGAGGATGGCAGGACCTCAGCAGAAAAACGACACATACATCCATGCCTTACCCGGGGCTCGAACCCAGGTCCCTTAGATCAGTAGCCAAGTGCGCTAACCACTCGGCCATGGGACGGCTGGGGTAACAATAGCTCTGGTAAAATCCTCAGGAACCATGCCTTTATCATAAAAGATATTCGGAATTTCAGTCATCCAAGTGGTAACCGAAACATTCCCAGCTCTAAGCATTTCGGTAGTAATTTCATCTACCCCTGGGAATTTATGAAGTTTAAGTTTAGAAACTGCCAAAATAACTTCAGATTGTGTTATAGGACCAACATTAAAGCCACCGATGCATCTATCATCATTGCACACAATGGGAGTAGAACTAAATACATTGTTCAGAATATCACTGAAATGCTCAGCCCACCTAGCCATGACAGAATCCTCCCCTTCTATAACCTTACCTTGTTTATCCTTCAATCCTTGTATACCTGTCAGTTTTCTACCACACAAAACATTAACTATCTGGTACAGCTCTCTGTTGTTGTGCTGTCTAACTGCTTCCTCGTCTTTGTCAGCCAAACCATCAAGCCAAAGATTCTTATCAGCAGCTAACTGATCCTTTACACGTTTATTAAGTTCTCTGTAATGCTTTCTATTAGGACTGGTAGGGTATTGATTAAGGACATTCCTGCAGTTCTCTCTTTCCAAAATAAGCTCAAGTGCCTTATCGTTCAGATAATTCTGCCTCTTCTGCTCCTTTTTTCCTAAAAGAGTACTGTTACTGTCCAAAAAAGCCTGTTTCAAATGATCCCATTCTTCCTCCACATCAGTAGTAAGCAAACCATGACTGTCATAATGACTAAGTAACCTATCATGGGTAAGCTTTGGCTATAAATGGATCTTTCAGAGCTTCAGTATTAAAAGTAAATTTTTTAACCCTAGCACAAAGCTTTTTAAGTTGCAACACACTTTTAACAAGGTAATGGTCAGATCCAATTTCAGCTCCCCTATATGCCCTGGTATTCCTAACAGAACTAGCCCATTTGCTATTAATTAATATGTAATCAATCATATTCTTATGCAGCCCATCAGGTGAAACCCATGTGTACTTATGTATGTCGCGGTGTTTGTAATAAGTGTTAGTTATTCTGAATCCACTGAGTTTACTTACCTGTAGGAGACGTTGCCCATTGCAGCTACCAATACCAAAAGGGCCTATTACTCCTCCCCAAAGGTCAGAGTCAGTACCAACTTTGGCATTGAAGTCACCAAGAACAAGGGTAATATCTCCTTTCTTGACAGAATTCAAAATATCCTGAAGTTGTCCATAAAACCCATCCTTCTCATCCTCATCGGCATCCTCAGTTGGGGCATAACAGCAGATAACATTCAAGTCTTTAATGCTTGTCTGAAATTTTGCTGTAAGAAACCTTTCATTAATGCACTCATATCCTAGAAGAGCATCACTAGCGTGTCTGCTGAGAAGCAGACCCACGCCTTGGTGATGCTTATTTTCGTCCCTCCCTGAAAAGAGAAATTTAAGATTATTTTTAAGAATCTGACCTTTATCTGTCCATCTGGTCTCTTGCAAGCCGAGAATATCTAAATTATAATGGTGGAATTCTTGTGTGAGGACATCAAGAGAAAAAGCTCTGTGCAGAGTCCTTACATTCCAACTACATATGGAGAGAAAATGGTTAGTGGGATGTTTAAAGAAACTATGTTTATTGAGAGAGGGAATGCCGACAATATCAAACAGCCCCCTAATCGCAGACATGGGGCAAAGACCCGTTCCCCCACCACTAAAGGCTGAAGCCATCTACACTGGAAGACTTCCTGCAATGTAAAATTTGACGATGCCAATAGAAGCAAAGACTTCAGGTGCCTGCGATGACCTCTGCTCAGGATTATCCACCAGCTGATAAACATATCCTGTGAATCTATTCACTTGGGGCTGTCACCCCACAAACAAGCAGAAAATGCAGTGGAAGATTTTCCCTCCACAGAAGCCCACCAGTGCAGCAAAATCAGGATCCATAATCAAGCTCAGAGCCATAATTCCATTCAGGTTGGTATATATGGTCAGCACCAGGACCCTGTGTGGTTGGCCACTCATCAGCAGGGTAGAAAAAAAAAGTAGCCATAGTTGTCCAGATCAGTAGGCCACACTAATCTGGCAGCCCTCCCCTTCCGTTCACTTCCACAAGAGAGTATCTCTTTTGAAAGGTACTAACAGTCTGCACCATGAGAAGGAGGGGTCGGAGTGTACTCTTAAAAAGTCGAAAAATGAAATTGGCGATGATGCACTTTGGTTATGGTTCATGCAAGAGAGTCGAAAAGGAACGCCAATCAGTGGGCCAATCTCGAAAGAAAAAGCATCAATCCTTCATTCTAAAATCGATAATGGGGGAGATTTTTCAGGAAGCGAGGGACGGTTTTCTCGCTGGAAAAAATGGATGATGTTCATTACCTTGGTGTTTGTGGTGAGAAATTGTCAGCTGATACTTTAGTAGCAAATGAATTTTCAGAAAAACTTTTAGTGCATATTGAAGAAGGCCTATGTGCAGAACAAATCTATAATGTAGATGAGACTGGATTAAATTTGAAACTTCTTCCAATGAAAACGTTTCCGACAGCGCAAGAAACCTCAGCATCAAGATTTAAAACAAAAAATCACTGTGGCTGTGTGTACAAATGCTGCAGGTACACACAAACTTCCTCGTTTTGTAATTGGGAAATTGGCAAAACCCCGAGCATTCAAGTATTTAAATTTAGCTGCTCTGCTAGTTTACTACAAAGCTCAAAAGTCTGCTTGGATAGACTTGTATTTGTTTAAAGAATGGTTCTTTAAAGAATTTGTTCCAAAAGTAAAAAACGACTTGACAAGTCTTAAAATGCCTATAAAGGCCCTACTCATTCTTGACAATACCCCAACAGACCCAAGCAAACTTATTTCTAACAACATAAAAGCAATGTTTTTGCCACCTAATTAATATCTTTAGTGCAACCAATGGATCAAGACATGCTTGTAAGTTTAAAAAGGCAATAAAAGAAAAGCTTCTTTCAGAAATCCTACAACAAACTGAAAATGACGGAATAGGACTTTTAAATGCTTTGAAAACAATAAATATCAAGGATGTGATCTACATGTTGGCAAGAGCTTTTGAACAAATGCCTCATACAATGTTTGTGAAGTCATGGTGAAAACTTCGGCCTGAAGTTGAAAACTGTGTAGAAAGCACCAAAGACGACAACACGAAAGTATCGAATGAGCCTGTGCCTGCCGAAGATATGACGGATAATGACAATATTTCGCTGCTTAATGATTTTAAACTGCTTCCTGGATGTGACACACTTGAAGAAGATGGCATTGAAAAATGATTTAAAGCTGATGAACAGTTGGAAAATGAAACACTGAATGATGACAAAATTATCAATGCAGTCTACCAAGAAGGGAACGGAGAAGAAATGGAGAATGAAGATGAAGAAGAAGGGAAAGTTAGCCATGTTGTAGGAAAAGAAGCTTTTGATGTTGCAGTAAGATACGCTGAACAACAACAGGCATCACCTGCAATTGATGTGATGTTTATTAAAAATGGCAAGACTTTGCATGTAAAAAAAGTGTTTGTTAAGTTCAAAGAAGCAAAAGAAAATCACAGACTTTTTCAAGTGAGTATGAGTAAATTGTTAATATTGTACAACAAATTATTAATTAAAATAAAGTAAAAAAAATAATAACAATAATAATAATAAATACCCCTCAAGCAGCTGCTTGCCTCAGAGGTCTGACAGGAGCCTGTCAGTTTCTATGCCACAACAGAAGATCTGAGGATGGCAGGACTCAGCAGAAAACAATTACAGTTAGTATTTTTGTCCTTTGCCATTTTTATTTATTTTCTGACACAAATTGCAAATACCACACATATCAAAGCAAGCTACTACTCATAATATAAATTATATTGGATCTAAACTATATAAGTGTTCCAGAAACAATGAAGAAAAATACTTCAAAATATTTATTTAATAAATCTTTTGTGAATGGATTATAAACAACAAATGATTACTGTATGTAAAACTAATTTTTTGACTGTCCCCTTCATAGATTGTTTCAATTACCAACTGTTGCCATGTTAATTTTTTTGTATTTGTATTTTTATTTTAATTATACACTAGCACTCAAGTATTCAGTTACTTTAGCTGGATATATTTCATTATAATTTTGTATTGATACATATCTAGATTGAATAAAAATTTAATTTTCAGATTAACTGACCTTTCGTTCATCCAGCCAGGGGTCTGGTCCCATAAGGGCCAGATAAGAGGGAGTCTACTGTAATGCTGTCTAATTTGGAGATTATCCAATACTTGTGTTCAGAGTTGCATGCTACTTTTTATGTCAACAGTGGCATACACAGAATTTCAAACTACCTTAGACCTTTGCCAGTGGATGCAATCCACAGGCAAAGGTTAAGTAGTAAACAGAATCATTTTTATATTCTTTAATGAGCATCATTTGAATTAAAAAGCATAAACTTTAAATCATTAAAGGGTAAAATTGCACTTTTGATTACTGTGGCTTATTAGGGTTGCAAGCGTTATATAACACAATCAATATGTTGATCATCAACAGTAAACTTTAAATTTTTTACTGCATTTTGTCGTGATATCACAGACACAATCTTTAACCTCGATAACTATATAAGTATATACCTCTGGAATGAAATCTTAAGCACAACAATGCAGTTTTTACATCCACTTTCATTATGAATTTTAGAAAACAATTAAGTCTCTACTAATGCAGTTAAGAAATTTATTACCTATCTGCAATCATGTTACAACAACAGTAGTTTCTACAGATAATAACATGCTACCCTACTATTCAAGGTTTCAACGTTAGGCTTAAAACGCCATGCACTAACGGCATGGTCCTATGTCGGCACATGATATATTCTTATTATTACACTTACTACTTACGTTTTTGGAAGCTGCAGAGGAGGAGCTCCTTTCCTCTGGAATATTCCGTCAACAAATACCCCATTTTTCCCATTGCAACTCATGAAAAACTGTGGGCTTTCGAAAAAAATCTCCAAGTGCCTTCTTGATATAAAACTAGAGTGACCCATGTTTACATCTACCTCACCGCGACTACTATTACGACCAATAGTAATGCGGTTTTGCCGTATCATATACTCAAACTCACGCCCTTCTAATCTTGCTATAGCTGCACCTTTTGGTTCTGGACTCCATTGAATTTTAGATGGGCTAGCTGGAGCAGATTTGAGGGCTAATAGGACCCATGCATCATTATCGGAAGCTTTCTGAAACGTAGCCATCGCCACACGTTCCCCTTCCGCCCAAAATGGCTGCCTCTAGCAAGGATCAAACCACGGCATATACCAGCAGAATCAATGAACATGGAGAGTTCACCCACAATTCCCAGCGCCATAGCCAAACCATTTCATTGGCTAACAACTGCCTCCAGGTAGCAGTACGTAGATGCATGGAAAGTTTGTTTATGTTTTGCTGCAGTCTTTCATGAGTGAACCAAATGTTGTTTATGTCACATGTTTTGACGGTATGTTTTGCTTTCCTACAGTTTTAAACGGTGATAATTCTTAATAAATTCAGTATTGATTGATGAATATTTGATTTCTTATTTTTTTTTAATTATGTCATATTCAATAAACAACGTTCTTTTCAAAAAAAAAATAATTAATTCATTGTAGTTTGAAATTATTTACAAAAATAGATAAATTTATTAAATTGTTCTTTAATTGTTCTCATATCAGACTTATGAAGATTGCTGATTATCTTGGCTAAGTAATCTCAGGAGATGAATTCTTCTGATAACGTTGAAGATGAGGTCGGTAATTGTCGCATTAGTGGGTAAAGTTTGTACTCAATAAGCAGCCGATCACAGATAAACTCTTCGTCGGATTTTCGCGAAAATGAGCAAGGAGAAAGGGAAGAGTAAGTGAAAATACATCCAATATTTAGGTATTACATAAGTTTACGGCACAAATTCAGCAACGTTTTCTAGGATCCAAAAGAAGAATAAAAATCCTAAAAAACATAAGTTCGGAAATACTTTATTTGGAAATTATGACATAGAATTTATTAAAGGCATACCCAGAAACTTCCAATGGGAGGAAGACATATTTGAGTCAAATGGTGGGGCAACACTTCCACTTCACCTTCCTTGGATATTCTGCAAGGTCCAGAACTTCTGTTCTGGACCTTGCAGAATTGTAGCAACGATTTGAAGCTACCTGTTAAACAATTAGAACCACCCCAAGATATACATTTATAGTATACTTTTCCGGATATATGTTTATAGGACTTCTTGCCCCCTTCTTTGGGACTCTGAAATTCGCATCTAATATAACAATGTAATAATCGTGCTCTTATATTACACCCTGTGTATTAGAAATGATTTCGAACCCTGCGAGCTCGAAATAGAACAGACAACTTCGGACTCGGGCTCTGTAATAATTTAATTTTTTTTAATTTTCCTTGTGATTGTGAAAAATGAATTTGAAAAAATTATTCAACCTTTTACTTAATCTTTAATAATTAAAATTAAAACTTTATGCCGAGAGCCATCTTTTGGCATAGGCAAAGTAGACAAATGCTGTGGTCCAGTTATTTTGAAGAATAGGATGTATAATACTGGGGACCCGCGATTTTTGGGGCCCATTTTCATTAGCACATAACCTGACTAGAGGGAAAATTTCTGCGTAGGGTAGGACTATGTTTTACATTTGCCTAGGGTCTCAGGAAAAGTTTAAGATGGCCCTGTTTGAGCCTAACCGTCCTGGTAGTTGAGTGGTTGGTGGGATTGATGATCAAAGAAAAAAAATACGACATTTTTTATTTTGTAATATTTCTGCTGATTTCCGAAGTCCGAAAGTCCTGAAACTGAGCAATTATTTTTAATGAAATTTGCGTTATCAAGGCATCGCATTATAAATCATTCATCTTTTAGAGTTCATTTCAAAAATCCAAGCCACTGATAAAATATCAACTTGCATATACTTAAAATGTAAAAAAAATTCATAAAAGCAAATATTGTTCTTCGTAGTGTATTTAACAAAAATTACACATTATACCTGGTATTAACAGAATTCAAAAAAGAGACGTATACGTAAATTGTATATTTATATTCATTGTGAAATATTTTAAAAAAATAAATTATTAGAAAAAATATAAATTAAAAAAATTAAAAAAAATGTCTACCTTCCTATAGGGCCCTAAAAAGTAGAAAATAAACCTAAATCACATCGATGGTGCAATCGGTCACTGAGTTTGTATTCATTTTTTAAGAATATAATTTTTATTCATAAGAGCAAAGAATACAAATACATTTACAATTTGACCCGCAAAGCTAAATAGCTTATCTGCAGGAAAATGAATAAATTAGAGTTAAAGACTTGAATGTTATCTGCTGTTATGCCCCAACTGATGATGCCAATGAGGATGAGAAGGATAGGTTTTATGGACAACTTCAGGATATTTTGAATTCTGTCAAGAAAGGAGATATTACCCTTATTCTTCGTGACTTCAATGCCAAAGTTGGTACTGACTCTGACCTTTGGGGAGGGGTGATAGACATTTTTGGTATTGGTAGCTGAAATGGCAATGGGAAACGTCTCCAACAGGTAAGTAAACTCAATGGTTTCAGAATAACTGACACTTATTACAAACACCGCGACATACATAAGTACACATGAGTTTCACCCAATGGGCTGCATAAGAATATGATTGATTATATATTAATTAACAACAAATGGGCTAGTTCTGTTAGGAATGCCAGGTCATATGGGGTAGCTGAAATTGGATCTGACCATTACCTTGTTAAAAGAGGCTAGCAACTTAAACTTAAAAAGTGTTGTGCTAGGGTTAATAAATTTACTTTTAATACTGACGCTCTGAAAGACCAAGTTATAGCCAAAGCTTACCATGATAAGTTACTTAGTCATTATGACAGTCATGGTTTGTTTACTACTGAAGTTGAGGAAGAATGGGATTATTTTAAACAGGCTTTTTTGGACAGGTCTGTAAATGGTAGCTAGGTAGTCACTGGAAGGAGAGCTATGTACCAATCCCCTGTGATGATGCATAGAACCGGCCAGGCTTAGCACCTAATGTCCGTCCCCGCCTTCTCGTGGTGCAGACCGTTAGTACCTTTCAAAAGAAATACTCTCTTGTGGAAGTGAACGGAAGGAAGGGCTGCCAGATTAGTGTGGCCTACTGATCTGGACAACTATGGCTACTTTTCTTTTTTTTTTCTACCCTGCTGAGGAGTGGTCAACTACACAGGGTCCTGGTGCTGACCATATAAACCCACTGGTATGGACAGATATATGGCTCTGAGCTTGATTACGGATCCTGATTTTGCCGCACTGATGGGCTTCTGTGGAGGGAAAATCTTCCGCTGTGTTTTCTGTTTGTTTGTGGGTTGACAGCCCCAAGTGAATAGACTCACAGCATATGTTTATCAGCTGGTGGATAATCCTGAGCAGAGGTCATCGCAGGCACCTGAAGTCTTTGCTTCTATTGGCATCGTCAAATTTTACATTGCAGGAAGTCTTCCAGTGTAGATGGCTTCAGCCTTTAGTGGTGGGGGAACGGGTCTTTGCCCCATGTCTGCGATTAGGGGGCTGTTTGATATTGTCGGCATTCCCTCTCTCAATAAACATAGTTTCTTTAAACATCCCACTAACCATTTTCTCTCCATATGTAGTTGGAATGTGAGGACTCTGCACAGAGCTTTTTCTCTTGATGTTCTCACACAAGAATTCCACCATTATAATTTAGATATTCTGGGCTTCCAAGAGACCAGATGGACAGATAAAGGTCAGATTCTTAAAAATAATCTTAAATTTCTCTTTTCAGGGAGGGACTAGCTTGTAAATGATAGCTAGGCATAAACTGGAAGGAGAGCTGTGTACCAATCCCCAGTGATGATGCACAGAACCGGCCAGGTCTAGCACCTAATGTCCGACCCCGCCTTCTCGTGGTGCAGGCCGTTAGTACCTTTCAAGAGAGATATTCTCTTTTGGAAGGGAACGGAAGGGGAGGGCTGCCAGTTCAGTATGGCCTACTGATCTGGTCATCTATGGCCACTTTTTTCTTTTTTTTCAACCCTGCTGAGGAGTGGTCAACTTCACAGGGTCCTGGTGCTGACCATTTATACCTACTAGACTGGACTTGTTTATGGATTTGAGCTTGATTATGGATCCTGGACTTGCTGCACTGGTGGGCCTCTGTTGAGGGAGAGTCTGCCGCTGTGTTTTCTGTTTGCTTCTGGGTTGCCAGCTCTAAGTGAACAGAGGCATGAGATACCTTATATCAGCTGGTGGATAATCCTAATCAGAGGCCATCGCAGGTACCTGAACCTTACTTAGCTAGTTGGGCATCGTCAAGCCTAAACTGTAGTAATGTGTCTCAGGCAGGCCATATGGTTCTTGAAAAAGTCCACTTGAAAAGGGGGTGCCTGAAGTTCCTACCAGCATCGGTGACTTCAGCCTTTAGCGGAGGAGGAACAGGTCTTTACCCAAGCCTGCGATCAGGGGGCTGTTTGATATTGTTGGCCCTACCAATCTCAATAAACCTAATTTCTTTAAAAATCCTACTAATCATTTTCTCTCTGCAGGAACGTGGAACGTGAGGACATTACATAGAGATTATTCTCTTGATGTCCTCATGCAGGAATTCCAGCGCTATAACCTAGATATTCTAGGCTTGCAAGAGACCAGATGGACAGGTAAAGGTGAAATACTTAAAAATAACTTTAAATTTCTCTTTACAGGGAGGGAGGATGGAAAGCATCACCAAGGCGTGGATCTTCTGCTCTGCAGACATGCTAGTGATGCTCTTCTAGGACTTGATACCATGATAGGTTACTTAGTCATTATGACAGTCATGGTTTGCTTAATACTGAAGTTGGGGAAGAATGGGGCCATTTTAAACAGGCTTTTTTGGAAACTAACAGTACTCTTTTAGGGAAAAAGGAGCAGAGGAAGCAGAATTATTTAAGTGATAAGGCATTTGAGCTTATTTCAGAAAGAAGGAACTGCAGGAATGTCCTTAATCAGTACCCTACTAGTCCTAATAGAAAGCATTACAAAGAACTTAATAAACGTGTAAAGAATCACTTAGCTACTGATAAGAATCTTTGGCTTGATGGCCTTGCTGACAAAGCTGAGGAAGCAGTTAGACAGCACAACAGCAGAGAGCTGTACCAGATAGTTAATGTTTTCTGTGGTAGAAAACGAACAGGTATACAGGGATTGAAGGATAAACAAAGCAAGGTTATAGAAGGTGAGGATTCTGTCATGGCTAGGTGGGCTGAGCATTTCAGTGATGTTCTAAACAATGTGGTTAGTTCTATTCCCATTGTTTGCAATGATGATAGATGCATTGTTGGCTTTAATGTTTTGTTTAATGTGGCTTTAATGTTAACACAATCTGAAGTTAGTTTGGCTATTTCTAAACTTAAACTTCATAAATCCCCAGGGGTGGATGAAATTACTACGGAAATGCTTAGAGCTGGGAATGTTTCTGTTACCATTTGGATGACTGAAATTTTGAATAACTTTTATGATAAAGGCATGGTTCCTAAAGATTTTACCAGAGCTATTATTATCCCTATTTTCAAAAAAGGTGATCGCAGTTCTTGTGATAACTATAGGGGTATCAGCCTACTCTCCGTTCCAGGTAAAGTTCTTTCCATGATTGTGCTTAATAGAATTAAGAATCTGGTTGATAGGCAATTGCGTGATGAGCAATGTGGATTCAGAAATGGTAGGGGATGTGTAGATCAGATATTTTCACTTAGGCAGATTCTTGAGAAATGATTAGAGTTTCAGAAACCTTTGGTTGCTAGCTTTGTTGATTTCAAAAAGGCTTTCGACTCTGTTGATCGTCATAATTTGTGGTTGATTGTGAGATCATATGGTAGACCAGACAAGTTAGTTAACATAATGAAAGCTCTCTATAATAACACTGAGTCGTGTGTGAGAGTTGGTAAGGCTTGTAAGCAACTGGTTTAGCATTACTTCTGGTGTTCGACAAGGGTGCATTTTGTCTCCTTTTCTCTTTAGTTTGGTTGTTGATTATGTTATGCGAAATTCACTTCAAGGGAAAGCTTTTGGCCTTAAATGGGCTGGAGATACGAAAATTTCTGATTTAGATTATGCTGATGATTTAGCCCTTTTGGCAAATGATGTTCATGAGATGAACTCTTTCATTCGAACTGTTGATGAGACTGGTAGTACAGTAGGTTTGGTTATAAACAGAGAGAAAACTAAAGTGATGAAAATTGGTCAGGCAGGTTGTGATTCAGTTAATCTGAATGGTTGCAGTCTTGAGCAGGTGTCACAGTTTAATTACCTTGGGAGCTGCGTAACTGATACTGGTGATGTGCGGTATGAGATTAACAGACGAATAGGTATTGCTGCCGGGACTTTTAAGAATCTATGGAGATTGTGGAGAAATAGGTGTATACACCTAAAGACTAAAATTAGACTGTATAATAGTTTGGTTCTTTCTAGGGTTAGTTATGGTAGTGAAACTTGGACGCTGTGTAAGCAAGATAACAGGAAACTAGATGCTTTTGATTCTAGATGCTTACGCAGTGTCTTGGGTATTAGGTGGTTTAACTTTGTAACTAATGATGAGGTTAGGCAAAGGTGTCTGCGACCTCCTTTAAGCAGCATATTGTGCAGAGAGAGACTCCGCTGGTTTGGCCATGTTGCCCGTATGGATAATTATAGATTGGCGAATAGGGTTATGAACAGTGTGCCTGGAGGCCTCAGAAGGAGGGGATCGTTTATCCATAAATGTTTCGGCTGGAATCCTCTATGACTCTTTGATTGGCCCATACCTTCTGCCAGCCCGACTGAAAGGGAAAACGTACCTCGTATTTTTACAAGAAGTCTTGCCAGAATTACTGAACCGTGTTCCAGCAAACATTCAAACA